>CANUEZ040000043.1:38655000-39945000 GCA_948099385.1 Fasciola hepatica
GAAGGGGTCATGATTCTCACCCTATCTACCTTTAACTTATTGTCAGTGCCTGTGGATACTAACTTCCTGTGTTATCTGAACGTGAAACAGGTTTTTGCCGTAGTCATCATCGCACAATCCATAAGGAATCAATTCCAAATCCCGCTGCACAACTTGAGATTGACATATTCATCAGGAAACCGGCGCATATAGTCAGACGCACGATGAAGATGAAGGCTTCGCAGAGTGAAGTGTTTCGCCGCACGAAATAAGTCTAAGCATCACAAGCAGTAACCCATTGCAGCAATTGGTTAGACTAATTTTGTTTACAAGCATGAGCGCAGAAGTTGAACGCAGGTGCAACGCCTAATGAGATATCGCGTAAAATTGACAGGTCACGAACCAGTGGAATTACATAAAATTAACGCACCGAATCTTCCGAAAGAAATGAAAACCGGTTTCTGATTATTAATAAATTTCGAAAACAAGTGTACGGCGGACAGTATCGAAATACACATATACACGGAGATTGATCGAAAACTGGAATCTATCAGAGTATTTCAAAGTTTTTCTGTGCACAAAATATGTGACAATCAATATTGTATAAATTGTAAATAAATGTTCTTCTTTAAAGATAATAATAGTTTCACAATGTGCTCGCAGCTAGTGTGCCTCACCTGAACTGTTCAAGTGAAATACTGGTGAATTTCTCCTCTTCGCCTATGTGCACGCTAGATAGAAACTGGAACTAAGTACATTTGCAACCTTTCAGAAAAAATGGGTCCAGTTGATTAGTCTTAGGGCATGAAATGCAATAAAGTGCTGAGTAACTCGGAGCGAGGCGATCTGCGAGCTACTTTGTCTTTTGTATGTGGTTTCGAGCTCGAATCATCAACATTTTCCTCGCTGTTCCCTGCTACGAGTGGATTAACTCTCTGATGTCTCGGAAACGTTCTTCGTTTCTTCCGTTTCCTGTAATGTAACACAACTGTAGGATCTGTCCAATAGGCAAGGCTCAGTTCGGCGGTGGTGCAGTTCTCTTTTAGCATTCGTGCTACCTTAAAACCCAATACCGGTGCAGTCGTTTTGAGCTCGTTTAGGGATACTGACTTCAGCTCAGCAATTTTTGTTTTGGCAAAGGGTACTTTGTTTCGCCGCCGGCCATGCAGTTCCACCCAGGTACCGTACACTGTCACTGGGTCGGCAAATTTCAAGCTGCTTTGGGTGACCTGCTGGTGTCCTTTTTTGAGATATTTCAAAAGCCTCCGGGCAACTTCTCCTTTTCTCAATAAGTGACTTGACGGTGGTCTCTCGGGTATAGCAACTTCATGTTGCCCACTGTGAAGTCCCGTCTTTGAATTCGCCATCGAAAGCGCCGACTGATCCTTCGAGTGAACTTCGCTTTCCTGAGATGGACCGTTGGATTCAATATCGAAAGGCTGATCGTGTTCTACAGAGGCACTTCTTTCAGCAACA
This sequence comes from Fasciola hepatica, assembly GCA_948099385.1. Taxonomy (NCBI): domain Eukaryota; kingdom Metazoa; phylum Platyhelminthes; class Trematoda; order Plagiorchiida; family Fasciolidae; genus Fasciola; species Fasciola hepatica. Next base: position 38,656,456 of record CANUEZ040000043.1, read on the forward strand.
TTTGAGCAATTTATTGATGCCGATTGTTGAAGTTCGCTCGTCAGGGGTCCGAGAAGTGTCCAGCCTAGTATCGTTCGCGTAGCGAATGGTTCTTTTCGATTGCTTATGCTCTGTTCAAGCACCCAGTGAGCCTCTGGTACATTGCATCCAATTAGTATGTCGACGTGGGGGCTAGAAACTTCTTCGAACTCTATGTCCCTGAGATGAGACCATCTCCTGGCGATCGATCTAACAGAGTCGACTGGTCTCATTGGCAAGCTGTCTATTGCAAAAGCTTCCGGAATTGCTACGGTCCCCTCATCAGATAAAGACGTTAACTGCAGGGTCAGCCTCTTAGAATTGCTAACATGACCCCCTGCAATCGTGCTGATAGTGAGCGAGGTAGGCTCGCCTACTAGTTCACAGCTTTCTACAAGCTCGCGAGTAATCAGCGAGGTATCCGACCCCGTGTCCAAAAATGCATTGACCCTCCTCAGTCCTTTAGGTGTCACGATACCGACAGGTACGATGCCTAATCTTGCCGGTTTGAAATCATCATGTCCCGTTGAACAGACAATTTTGGGTTCATCTGGCTGAATAGGTCTATTGTTGAGAAGGCCATGCAGTAACGAGTGATGATTACCCAAGCATCCGTCTTGGTTGCATTTCACTCTTAAGCTGCATTCAGAGGCTCGATGAGAGTTGTTCAAACACATAAAGCATGAGCCAATCCTTTTTACTGCGCACCACCGATCGGGTACACTCATCCTATGAAAGGTCGGACAATCTGGTAACCGATGCAGGGAGTTGCATAGCTTGCATTCAGCTGACCTCTCGGGTTCTTGACTTATCATGTGCATGTTAGCCAAAGACTGGATTTGGTTACAGTCCTTCTCCACAATTTGAGATGTTGGTTCCCTTCGCGCCAGTCTGCAACTTTCGCGTACGATTTGTCCAAATCGACTGTTGGCGATACGGGATTGACGACCTATGAACTCCGTCAAATCGTTGAACGTAGATTCCCGCTCAAGCATATTTATTTTTTCAGCTTCCTCTGCCCATCGGCTCTGTAAATCAATAGATAGACATCGGACAATGCATTCCTGTGTGTGCAATGCATTCAGATCAGACTGGTATCCTAAGTGCTCCAGTGCTATACTGCAATTCTGCATTTTTATCACCAAACTCGACAGTGATTCAGCCTTGCCCTCAGTCCTTTTCGCCTCCAATAAAACACTATCAATTAGGCTTCTAGCCACCTTGAATGGTTGTCCAAACAAATCTTTCAGGATTCTGCGCGCCCTGATGTACCCCATCGGTGGATCAAGCATCGCGCAGCCTTCGATAGCACTTTTAGCTCTCCCACGACAGTAATTTAATAAATACAAAAACCTTTGACCAGGATCTGCAACTTTTCACTCAACAAAATTTTCGAATTGTTTCATGAATATACAGTATTGGTCGGGGTGCCCGTCGAAGTGGGACAGCTCCACTCTCGGCAGGTCAAGAGCCAAAACCTCGGTAGTTTCAAGCTGTCTCAAGGGTTTATATTCGTCGATCACAGTGCCTTTTCGATGTTGACATTGTGAACTACATGGACTCTTTGCTGGCTCTCTGAGACCAGTTCCTTGTGTAAGGGGCTCTGCTTCCTTTCTGGCTAACCGCAGCTCGTTTTCTAATTCTATTACTCTCATTCTATAAGTACTAATATCGTCAAACGCATCGCGGTTAGAGATATATGACCTGGCACTGACAGAGCTAGTAAACTTAGTATTATCTAGAGAATCAATAACACCCGAACCATCCCCAGAGACTTGCCGAGTTATTTCCTGTTGTCTCAAAATGTCCTTGCTTCCTCGTCTGGGCATTTCCAATGAGTTTTCTTGTCCAGGTTCCACTTGAGTACTGTAAGTCGAATCTCGCAAATCGAGCAACGCGTAGCCAATTCAAACGAATCCCAAAACCAGAACAAGATTGATTCGTAGTTTCTACGGTACTAAATTGAAATACACAAAGGATACAAATATTTACGAACCTCAAGTATGCGGCCAAATAGACTTCACAGTAAAACCCAAAGGTCCAAAGCCCCGTGGCTCAAGCACGACAGTCAGAAACGGTTCAAGGCCAAATTCAAATGTCTCACATGGATAAACAAACGTGAAAATGTGTGGTGTATGAGCGAGCTTTCCAAGATAATGTTAAATATAGTCAAATTCACAAAGCACGTTGAACATTTAGAAGGATTTTCAGTATTCGTTCGTTACATGAGCCTCGAACTAGTTGAACTGAGCTAGATTACCGTCTACAGTGATCTCTTTGCATTCCCAGTTTTGAGTAAGTATTCGTGCTGGAAATCAAATGCCTGCCCGTAGCTTTCACTGCTTTCTTTGGGCAGCCGTGCATACAGGAGGCAGCGGTAGTGAGGAATGCTGGAACAATAGAGAGGTGAGAATATCAAACCGATCGGGCCAACGCACTGATGGCCAAAGGCCAGAAGCACACAGCGACTGTGTCGGAGGCTTCCCGAATCAGAGAAGAAGACCATACAGACTAGCTGATGGGGGTCATCGGGATTTTGGGGCGGGAAGCAAGAGCACCTCGTGTAAGGGGCTGTCTATCAAACCGTCAACCACGACAATCGGATCAGACGAACAGGAAAAGAACCCAGCAGATTGGTCTTACGGTCAAAGGTAACTAACCAGAAAGCAGCTGAAATACTAAGGCAGCCGCAAGACTAAGGTAGGTGAAGGGCAGTCCAGAAAAAGAGCTACAGAAGCCATTGTGTGTTTCATGAACTAACTTGTTTGGCCATTCAAATACAAGCACTATTACCCGCCTTTCCCCCCGCGTTACACCATGAACTTTGCCGGTTTCTTTTTTCTACGGCCGCATGCTGTAAGATGTGGTCACCATGGCCTAGTTAGCGGGTAGCCTCTGCTATTTGACCCAACTATATCCATGAGTAACGGAGACCACCCTGCCATGGGCAAAGAAAAGAAGTCGTACCTTCTCCTCCTAGTACACTACCTATTTTATTCCCCTACTATCCAAAAATTCCTTAATCCTTACAGCGGCACTTCCTACCTCGTGACTGCGGTGACCTGGTACGGACAGGAAGTTCATATTATTCAGATGCCTACTGAACATACGACCTGTATATCCCTTCAGATCTGCTGCAATGTGGAGGATCTCCGCTGAGTCATAAATCAAATACTCTCGAACAGAGTTCAACCGTCGACTAGCAACTTATAACGCGGCCTTCCCTACCTGGAACTTATGACTGTGGATCATGAATCAGTTGGCTGCGTGATGTCTAGTACCCTTGGTGGTATAGGTCACAAAGGCTCTATATTCCAGATTTTTCTGCTTGCAAAGAATATATGCGTTGACACGTAATTATCCTAACCCTGATTTACCTTATTGTTTTCGGAGCCGATGGGGGAAACGTTTTCTACGAAGTGATGGGCCACTCTAACGCCACTGGTCAAACGATGCTTCCTAGCCTCTTTCTATATACGAGCACTGCAATTAAATAAGCTGAGACTTGTTCAACTTTCAATGTCTCAAAAAACCATTGTGAATTCATCCGGACCTTTGCGTGATTTTTATATAATTCTATAAAAAGTGTCGGAATTATTAGCCGTTGTGGTTATTTACGTGCCTGTCAAGTAATACGGGTGGTGTTTTTTGTTGCACTGTTTTATATAAATATCTTATACCTGCCCTATATACTTGTACTTTTGTAGTGACATTTAACCTGCCTCGTTTGTTTAACTCGCCTCACTGTTCATCTGAACTCGTAACTTCAAGCGCCGTGGCCACTTGACCGCGGCCCGTGCACCCTACCAACAAGGCTTTCCAAGATACACTGACCACTGTCGCCCCACATGTAATTTTCCACTCATAGGATGTGGGAAACATTGCCTTGGTGATTGTGGTGGCTATCACATAATACCACTGTAACGGGCAGGTGATCGGTGTGTAGTGGGAAGGACTAGTGAACGCCCGTAATAGTGAAACAGCTTGATAAGTTTTGACCAACCTTTCAATTGATGAATCCAACGTGGTGACAGTGCCATGCAAGTTCCCTTTTCATTCGGCTATGGTAGTCCTGTAGTTTCCAGTGTGTTCACCTTCTGTAAAGTGGTGTTGGTTCTGCAGCATTTTATGCGTTTGCCATCATTTGCCACTTGACTATTTACCATTTTTGTCGGTGTTCGTCTAATCTCTTTTGAACATCAGCTTTTGGTTGTTTTCTCTTACCGTTGCTTATAGTCCACCGAATTTCGATGCAGCACGTTTGGTAGAGAATTATGGCTGGTCTTCTTAGACGTATTGAGGAAACAGCTTGATAAGATTTAACCCAGTTTACATGTCTGCGAAGGTGATACTATCTCGTAAGTTCTGTCTTCCAGGCAAAACACTCAAGGCGCAATGTTGGGAACCAGGAAAATTTCGCAGACAACACAACGATCTAAAAGCACGATTGGTTTTGGCCACTTTCGTCGCGTGAGAACTGAACTGACCCTGACTGAAATGAGCTGAACTGAACTCAACCTGAACAGAAAAATAATTTTTCAGAATAAAGTTTGCTTCCCCATACAATTTTCATCTATTCAGATTACATTCCCATGAAATTCAGTTCATCATTTATGATAGTTTGATTCTGCTCTTTCTTACCAGGCTCACTAGTCCTCGTGAATCCCCATGAACTGAAATGAACTCAAAGGCCAGTGCGGAAAAGCGGCGAAAACCGACTATGGGGTGTCCTGCCAGCTCCTTAGAACAATCAGCTCTAGGAGGCCATCGGTGCTTCTTCCAATGTATAAGGCTCTCGTACAACCCCACCCGGAAAACCATGTCCGGGCCCAGGGTCTACATCTTGTTCGGGATAGACGAGTGCCAGAGAAAATCCGGGGAAGATTTAACATATCTTTCCCGTGTTTAGAAGAAGAGCTTATGAAGACTGCTTGGAGTACCACAATTTAATCTCCATCAAGAGAAGAAGGAAAAAGCGGACCTCATCTTAGTGTGCAGGACCCTCACAGGCAGGGTCGACTCAGGAACTCCCGAGTATGCCAAACTCCCCTCCTCTGGACGCCGGGAGAAGACCGCAATCTGAGAGGTCACGCCTTAAGGCTAAAGAATAACACGTCACGGATAACACCCCAGGGCCAGTTCTCCAAGCAAAATGGAATAAAATGCCATGGTAAGTAGTCCAGGCAACCACAGAGGCTAAGTCAAAGCTTCAGCTGGGCAGGTTATAGACTCCAGTGTTCCATGACTGACTGTAATGACCAAAAGTGTAGCACTACATGGGTTGATGATGCCTCGTTAGGCCTTTTGTTTACTGGGGTTTCATTCTGTCTACCATTTCAGCCTTCTCACATGAACGCCCTCTATCCTTACGCTGCCATTGTTTCCTTCTTCCTTATCTGCAGGCGGTTTTCTCTACACATGTGGTTTTCCTTTCACCCTCTATGTCGCCATGCACTACCCCTCGGCCGTCACTTTTGACCTTATCTTTTTAACTTTACCATCTATTCTACCATATCCGCTTCCTTTCCCCAAAACCCAACTGACGGGTCCATCAATAGTGCCCAGACGATCACAACCTGTCTGCCAATAGTTTGACCGTACTTTTCGCGTAAGCAGCAACAGAAAACTCTACTTCCGACACACTTCCTCGGCACGCGGCCTTGTGCGGTCTCTATACTCAGGCCTTGTGAGAATACACGTGGTTGGTACTCCATTGTCTTTTCCCGTTGATATTCTTGGCGGAAGCGATCGTAGAATCTGAGGGAGTGTTCTTTCTTCATTAGTTGGTGAGACTGTTCCATTAGTAATTTTTGATTAATTCCAACGGAGTGACCCAGCTAGGTCACGCCCACGGTAGTTTTCCCTTCCCTTCGTCAGCCGTAAATTCGGTTTGACTGTTGGATTCTTCCATCGAGTATGTATATCGCCGTTGGACGTTTTCAGTCATGTACACCTTTTGGGAAGGCACAAATATTTCGTCCTCTTTTGATTCTCGTTATTTTATCGGTCAGTTTTCAATCCTACTGATTCCGGGATTTTGTAGATCTGGCGCTGCCAAAATGTTTCTGAAATCCCAGGCTAACTCATTTCCACGGCGCTCCAAATACGCAATGGCCAGAAGGCATAAGCCCGTGTATGAACCGGAATGTTATGCAGCGCACGTAAAAATACCGGATTTCATACAGGAAGATCCGGAGGTGTTCACCACCATCCTCGAGTCTCATTTCCAGGGGTCTCGCGTATCTAATCAGCAGTCCAAATATAATAATTTGCTTTCAGGAATCCAAGCTGGTGCGATCCCACCAATGTAGGATATCGTTTTGAACCCTCCGGATCACGTCCTTTACGATGCACTCCAGGAAGCTCTGATTAGGCGTGTGGAAGCTTCGGGATAAAAATGAATTCAGCATGTTCTCCTCAAAATCCATCTGGGAGATATTACGTTATCGCAGTTGATACGAAGAAACCTTTCACCGGTGGGTATGACATCCATGGAGATGCGGTTTTGCGTCAACCATGGATTCCGTGGCCTCTACTATATGCTCGCAGCTCAGTGGTCGTTCTCATGCAAGGTCAGACCTTGGATAAGTGCACCGAGGCCGCAGACAAAATCCTCGAGCAGGCATGCGTTTCTGCCCCACATCCCCAATCATTGGTGAACGCAACGTTTACTCAACTAGATCCCGCTAACAACCCTGCTTAGAAAACCACCTGTAACCAGTTTCAGGGCAACACTTAGCCGAATTCGAACGAATCCCAAAACCAACACACCACGGATCCGCGCATTTCGCGGTACTGGATTAGTGAATAAGCAATCCCATAAAACTTATGCGAACCTCAACTATGCGATGACACAGGCCCAAAAAACGAGAACTGAGTTTACGCCGTACAAGAGACAAGCACGTGCGTCATGCGGGTTCACGATAGGGTATGACAAGGTAGCGCATCGGGCGCGAATGGACGAAGGTTGGTCCATGGAACAAAATTATGAGGAAAACATGCAAACAATGTATGCGAGAGAGTAGTATCACGGAAACGCGAAATTATATTGTCTTTGAATGATTTTCTACAACCAAGCCCTACGCAGCCAACCAAGATCCTTGCGGATTTTAACGGAATCAATGGGTTGGAATAAGGTTGCTGATTCTCCCTATCTACCTAGACCATGTTGTCAGTGCCCGTAACCACTGCTGCTGACTCCTGTGCTCTATCCAAATACTAACTATCTCATGCGTTCCGGCGGCCAGGCTGACGATATGTTTCTCTTCCATGTCCACGAGAACCGCTGTTTGGCGGCAGGAGGGAAGGGAGACGTGTAGACTTCGAACGATGCACAGTTTTTCGGAAGCCAGCCGTGAATTGATACATGTGTGTGCGTGAGTGTGTGTGTAGGTGAGGGTATTTGTGCAAAGAAACCACTCTGGTGATCATATAAATAGTCGTCCCTATCGCGGTCAGCAACAAAATGGGGAAAAGTCGAACAATGTCATTTCCTGTTGAGGATTTGGAGCGGGAAAGTGTTTCACAAACCTGCGGGCAACGTGAGTGGAGGTGCTTTTGGATATGTGGGTAAGTCGCAACTGCTACCTCACATGGTAGACGCCTTCAATCCTGTCAGTGACAAATTTGAAACGGTAAATTCCATGACTTGTTGCAGATTGCAGATCAGAACTGTGTTTCATGCGCTTGTGAGAGATTGTGAGTGTGGGAGCATCTGGGTGTGTGAGTATGTCATAGCTACTTCTGCGTACGGAAAATATCTTCAACAACTTCAGTGTCAAAAGAGAGACGGCGAAAGCTGCGACATGTCTCGTTGGAGGTGTGGGGCTTGTATATCGAAAACGGCAATCGCGGTTCATAGAACTGTTCCACAGGTGACACAAGAGGGTCGGGCTTTTGGGGGATTAAAAGGTCTGCCTGGATTCTGTGATAAACGTTCTGCTCACTTATAGGATGCTGGACAACCCGTGTGGACTTTTGAGCACAAGTGCGGAGAATTGGTAATATGAGGATAGATGCTGCGATACGGTCGCGTGTGCCTGTTATTCGGATCGAAGCTTGAAGGCGAGTATTACTGGGCTACTGATTCGGTATCGTCGACTGGTCCGTCTTCTCCCTTAGAAGACTGATACTGCTCCCGCAGCGAGTCAGCTTTCCCTTAGCGGTCTTCACCTTGATTGTTTTTATCAGTTTGCTGGAGCTGCAGATGACTTCCATGAGAGCACCCAAGGGCCACGTGATAGAGTGGGCATGCTTGTAGGAGGTCATTACTATATCGCCAACTTTGAATGGTCCTGCGTTGGTTAGCCAATTCTGTAGGGTTGGCAGGACTGATAGGTAGTCTAGGAGCCATCGCCTTCAAAAAACCCTGGCAAAATAATTCGCCTGCTTCCGTCCGTGTGTGTAACTGCCACGGAGATTTGTCGGTCCCCAAAAATCAGATTTCAACCCCAGCCTCGGCAGGTCGTTTGGAGTGAGCGTCAGACTGGTGGGGTAGTTGGCAGACAATGGAACTAGAGGGCGGTTGCTCAAGATGCTTTCTACCTCGGTCATCACGGTGCTAGGCTCCTCATCATTGAGTGGTCATTTTTTGATTATTGACAGCAGTACTCGCCTGGTGGACCTGATTGAGCGTTCCCACAAGACCCGGCGGTGACTGGCTCGCGGGGCATTGAAGTGCCATCGTATAACATAAACCAAGGTCGGGTTCTGCTGCTCGTCTCCTTTTATATTTTGGTGCCAATGCTGCAGTTCAGGCTGAGTGCCCACAAAAACCGACCCATTGTCGGTGTGAATATCTGCTGGTATGCCTTTTTGGTTAATAAAGCATCGCAGGGCCGGAAGGAAGGAGCCAGTGGTCACCGTATGCGTAGCTTCCAAGTGTACTGCACGGGACTTCACGCGCGTCATGATGCACCCGAATTTTACCCGGCCTTTTTCCACACCCTGCCCAGAAAGGTCCGAAGTAGTCAAGTCCGGTATCACTGGATGGCCACCACTGACGAGTCGCTCTACATTCCGGCGGTGGAGCCATGTGTTGTTTGCCCGTGACGGCAGTACGTCTCCAACGGTGTGCACGACATTCAGTTACGCGCTTCACCGTCGCCCTCCATCTCAATATCCAAAAAGGCTTCCGAGTGACGCTCGTCACATGGCTCTCCCCGGCTTGTCCCTCTGCAGCATTTGTGTGCTGAGCATTAATTCTATCACATGATTCCGAGCCGGTAGCAGTATGGGTCAATTTGCGTCTAAACTCAGGAGAGAGTTGGTCAGTCCAGCAGCTACCATTGGTGATCCATTGCCCGGTTTAGGATTTGGAGGCCTCAAGTTGTTTTTTGGAAGTGATGTTCTTTGGTCTATTGGCCCCGCTCCCTCGGCATTCTCGATTTCTCGGGGGAAAACCTCACTTTGTATCATCTTCAATATATGACACTGCTGATCGTAGTTCATCAGGGTTCATTTGACCCATTCGTACACGGCCCTGTGGATGGACCATCTGCATGGCCAAAGAACGCCTCTAAAATCTAGCTAGCCACACCAGTGGTTAAAGCGTCTTCGCCCAGGAGGAAAACCGGCCGACCGTCGCAAAATGGTGTCTATTAGGCTGCAGCCATCGTCACCACCATGCCTTCGATCACCACTTCAGATTCTAGAGGTGGCTTCGGTTCGTAAACTGGCCAGTCACGTTAAGAAGTGAGCGAGAATTTCGGTCATTCAGTTTACTTGTCTAGTTGTGGGAAGTTGGTCTCACCTCGGGAGCGCAGATTAGCTAGGTAGTCTACCGAATGGACATGTATTCACTGGTTCATGGCAGTTTCGTCGTGGATGATCACTGAAACGTACGTGTGTGGAAGTGCTCCCCAGCCGTTGTCATATATTGTATTGTTGAAACTATGCTGTTTATCTTATTGACCCTCGAACAGGTACAGCTTTCGTCAACCACTACACTAGAACATTTGTTTACATTTTGCTCTGTGTCGTGGCGCATTTTCGATTCGAACTCATACTGCCGTGCCGGTGGTACCTGGCAGTAATCTTTTCTGAAATGTGGTCTTAGTTGCTAAGAGTTGTGGCCGTACGTATGAGGTTTGTACATATTTGTACTCGTATAATTTGGTTATTCAGTACCGCGGAATCAGTGAATCAATCTTGTTTTGACTTTGGGATTCATTAATTGGGCTGCTCGTTGGTCACTATCGGAATAACCGTTACAATCGTGGGCCGGCTAGCGACGAAAGTACTAAAACTGCTCCTGACGTTGTTTATACAGCCCAGCTCTGTGGTGGAGTCCATCCAAATCTAGCCGACCAACTATAGAAGTCGTATCGTCTCTTTACCGCTGTTACTGCTTTTACTGCTAACACAACTGCGCTGAGCTCAGGCCGCCGGATCAAAACCGATTTCAGCGGAGCAATGCGAGCTTTGGTAAACAAGGTCCTCGTAGCTTATTTTCCACCTTCCATGCACCATCTTCCATACACCCAAACCCAGCACCCGACTCCGTAATCGCCGGAAGAGAGCACGTTGTATGACCAGAAGGCAATTACCGGTGACTCCATAAGTCTCCCAGTTTCTTTAAGGTGATCGGGGATTCTCACCATTCCCGCCGATCTTCTCGAAACAGCGGCCGGCTCCAATCGACTTTCTCACGGCAGAGCAGCTGCAGAAGATTCTTTCCGGGAAGCAACCAGACAGGGAGACAAAACGGAGCGGACCACGAGGAGTAACTGGTTGGCCGGGAATGTTTAGCCCGAAAACAAAGTCCTTCGCTGCAGCTTTCCGTTTTACTCCCAGCGAGCTTTCGGTGAGCAGTGGGGACCAGTCTAGATCTCGAACACTTCTTGCCCCCTCGTGGTGCGGAATGACTCTGAGAACTTCCGAGATGGGTGACGTCCATTTCGTGATATAGAAACTGCCCTTTCTAGCCTTCTTGTTAGGCACCTAGATTGCTCTGGGGCCGAGTCCACATCGTTGAAGGGCCCTAGGTAGTCGTTGGCATAGAAATTTCTGCTGACGCTACCTACCATCGACCTGTTGACCAGAACTCCGTGTTTGTTTCGGGTTTCTCGTGGGGCTTAGTTTTCACGAAAAGGTGACGATATCTCTCCGAAGAGATGGGCTGTCATTCTATAATTTATGGTTGATTCTTTCGGGTGGTTTCCGTCCCACCATGGGAATCGCAACGTAACTGGTTCCCCAGGCAGTATTTTTACTTGGAGGAAGGTTTCTCTGATGTCGGCTGACAAGACCTCTTTGCCTAATCCGAAACGGCGCAAGACTTCAGTCATCGGAGTGGTATAATCAGGTCCCTGTAGCAGACGATCACCCATCGGCTTGGAATTAAACTCGGCTGCACGATCGATGACCACCCGCATACTTTCGGGCTTCTGAGGGTGATGAGCTGGGTGATGAGGCAGGTGCTTCATTCCGTTTCCGCCATTGGTGGTCGCAGGCATCTTTTCAGGGTAGCCAAGCGCATAGTTTGGCACCACCAATTCTGCATACCGTTTCCAGGGATCCTGATCCCGGTCGAAACCGTCTTTCTTTTGCAGTGGTCTTTGGAGGGCGTAAATTATGTTGTCAGCCAAAGGGTCGGTTTTTGTGCGCCACGGGACAGGAACCTCCAACCGGTTTTCTGGGCCTCTGGTTCTTTGTCGCACCGTCTGCAGTGCGAGATTGTTCTCTTTGGAAAACAATACTCTCTTGTCTCCGATATCATGAGACTCTCCATCGAATAGGCTCTGCAAATGGCACCCTATATGGTTCGTTCCTGCTGACAAGCAATTAATAGAGCCATGTCCCCGGCTGGGCTGTATAGTATCACTTCTGATGTCTTGCGCATGGCATAGACTGCCTGGCTGTTGTCGACTCCCTGGCCCAGCACCCAGAGCGCTTCTAGCACATTTCAGCCGATGAGAAGGTCTACCCCGCCTTCCTCCCAGTCTATCATGATCAAATTTTGCAAGTGGGACCAACTAGCTAAAATTGCACTCCCGTACTTTGGTACTCGCACGGGAGATTAGCCAATGTAAAAACCTCCGTTTATTCCGCTTGCTCATTGGGATCTAGGGAGGTGAGCTGTAGTCTCAGCCCGCCAGCAGTTGTTACTTGCCTCCCACTCTCCGTGCTCGACTCTAACGACGTCATGCTTTTAGCGAGTCGGTGTTTGTCGGCAAACTGCTTCTTAGCGGGGTGGTGTCTGATCAGCTATCGACGAAATCCAATGCTGTAGCCACCACATTCGGGGTAAGCACTCCCACAGCAAATCCCCCTAGCCGTATTGGTTTACTGACAGACTGCGACATTGAGCAAATCACAGTGGGATACGTGTTTGCCTATGGCGTAGCCTCTTCCAAGTGGTGTAGCAATCGATGGTGTCTGCCTGGACAAACTTCGTGGCCAAATCTGGTTCTTTATTTGGCTAGCTGCCGATCGGTGTGGGAAGTTATTTCAAATAAAGCATGGACCTGTCGTCTTTGCTATTCCCCAGAGTTCGCTTACTGTGGCTATGATGAACTTCAGGCATTCTAGTAACACAAGAATGGCGTAGCAGTTTCCTCAAATTGGATGAGCTGTAACCTTTCGTAAAATGGCGTGCTCATTTTCCTTAGGCCAATGTTTCGGGTGTTCCAGCGCAGCATTTTAAGATTGGCTGGGACCAGGTCGTAAAGCTTTGTTCTTACCACGGATGAGTTGACCAAATCCGCTGTCAGCCATCCTGGCTTGCCTGTCTAAATGCTTGGTGAGGCTCTCGAATTCGGCCCCATGGTCACCCCCGCTTATGCGCTCCGCTTTTCCAAACCAACAACCCTGTAGCTCGGCGGACGGGAGGCGGACTATACCCTCCAGTGGGTGCATTGCTTCGAGATCGACCCAGTACCCTTAATGATCCAGGCTTATCGAGCAGTTCTACTTCCTTAATACGAGGTCAGCCATTTCGTCGACGTTGCCCTTTGTTCGTTTAGCCCCTGACTTCATCCCTTCTATTGGATTGCCAGCAACGTTGAATGGTCGACTAAACTGGACCCTCAGAATCTTCCTTACCCGTGTGTAGCCTTGTTCTGGGTCGACCATGGTACAGCCATTATTAGCTTATCTGGCTCTACCTCGGCAATAATGGGTCAAGTACAGCAACCTTTGTCCGCGGTGGGTTACCTTAATTTCGATGGTAGTTTCGAATCGTTTGATGAATCTACTGTAATTTTCAGGTCATCCGCAGGAAACCGTCAGTTCTACTCTTGTCTGACAGCTGGCGTAGAGCTTCTTATTTCTACTTTCCCTAGCCACGTGAAGGGAACTTTGTCACTAGTTCTATGTTCATGCTCGCTCTGTCTATAGTTTTCCTCTGCCTTCTGGACCTGTTGCCTAGAGGACAACAACTGATGTTCTAGGTCTACCATCAACCTAAATAAACAAACTTTTTGACAATCAATAATACCCTTGGTTTTACGTGAACTGACACAGACACAGCGAATTTATCTAACATCAGCTTTAGAATCAAAGGTACCCAAACCCACCCCAGTGAATTGCCGCGGTAATTTTTGTCCAGATTCCGGTAGCCTGAACCCTCTTATGGGCGTGTTGCGTGTTTTCTTGCCCCAAATTGATGAAGTTGAGTACTGTAACACGCTCTCCAGCAGCAAGCGGCCGAATTCGAACGAATCCCAAAACCAGCACACCACGGATCCGCGCATTTCGCGATACTGGATTAGTGAATAAGCAATCCCATAAAACTTATGCGAACCTCAACTATGCGATGACACAGGTCCAAAAACGAGAACTGAGTTTACGCCGTACAAGAGACAAGCACGTGCGTCATGCGGGTTCACGATAGGGTATGACAAGGTAGTGCGTTGGGCGCGAATGGACGAAGGTTGGTCCATGGAACGAAATTATGAGGAAAACATGCAAACAATGTATGCGAGAGGGTAGTACCATGGAAACACGAAATTATATTATCACTGAAGGGCTTTTGGTACCATCGATCGGTACACCGCCCAACACACCGCACCGAGAGTCCACTCCGACATTCGGATGTTATATCCGGAGGTTCGCCGTTTGTCGCAGGCGGTCGAGCAGCACGTTACCGCTATCAGTATCCTGCGTTCATGAAGCCAACCAAGTCTTCGTTCTACATCGAAAGCCCCGAGGGGAGACACACAACCCGATGAGTGTCACTGTTACAGCTTTTTCGGATCCAAGGAGTGTAAATTCGAGCAGCCTCGCACTCACCACACCAGCCAGCGAAACCACTTGGCCGGGTGATGTAGGCGGCGATATCCCCAGGTGCGCCTGATCCAATTTGCCTAGTCTGTTTTTCAATCGACATGATGGAGTGACTAGCATGATACCGGTTTCAAAAAGGTTCACAGTCTCTCCTACAGAACTCAAACTGCAAGCCGCCAGCGGCACTCCAATCCCAATATATGGCAGTCAACTTTTCACCCTGGGTCTTGGCCTATGTCGGCCCTCACGGTGCATTTTCGTCATCGCCGAGGTGCATCAAGCTATTTTAGGCTTAGCTTTTTTAGAAATTCACGGTCTAGCGGTAAAACGAGGTAAGCAACAGCTGGTAGATCGGGGCGCATGGAACTTCCTTGTTGGCTCCTTAGCCCAAGCTCAATCGCCAGCGACCCTCACTCGAAGTCCCATTTACGAATCGGAATTCGGTAGTTTATTCAGCAAGTACCTCAATCTTCTCCGCCCAAAAGCTAACTGCCTCCAATCGCCACTGATTTGGCCCATCACACCGTCACACAAGGGCCTCTCGTCTAGGCTCTACCCCGCAGGTTGGCTCCAGACAAGCTCCATGTAAGCCAACCCTAGCTCCGACATCTGATCAACTTCGGAATTATCCGTCCTCCTGAAATTCCGTGGGCATCACCTCCACACATGGTCCCGAAGAAGTCATATGACGACTGGAGATCCTGCGGGGACTATCACTCAACCATTCGAACTCCGCAGTCCAACTACGCAACATTGCGTGTTCCCATTACCTTTTCCCAAAATAACCCTCGTTAGCCCCACTAGCAACCGCCGACTTCTATCCTACCCCGCCCGATCAAGCCGCATCGACATACGGCGAAGCTACCCCATACACTCTTAATTCCTACTTTCTGAGACCTACCGTTACCACACAATACCAACCCCTACCGCGGTTACCTCGTAGGAAAGCCAGTGCACTCCATAACCTAACATTTGTCATCACACTCGAGCGTCGAACAACCCCTAGTAATCAGGACAAGAAGCAAGGGTATTTAGTCAGAGGTCTCCTCATTTAACTTGCAATATCACGAAATTACTCATTTCCAGGTAGATCATTGCCAAATCCCCTGAATCCATCGCGGAAGCGTTCCACGTTCGCTTATCTTCCTCTTTCACAGCTTCGGCTCACGCCTCTCCCCTTGTACTTTCTTCGCCTTATAACTCCTCTACGTTACCCAACCCGGACGCTCACTTCCACATGAGTGGATTACCCTCTTCTCATTTAACTCCCGGTCGATCCCAAATAAGCTTCATAACTTAAAACATTATGCAATAACGTCAATTTATGAAATCATCCCCGTCACTGAAATCTGGCTCACGGAACACACACCCACAGGCGAAAATCTGCCTGAGGGGCACAAGGCTTTTAGAGTAGGAAGGATTGACAGACGCGAGGGTTGGTGCCCACTGTACGTACAGCACGCCCTTTCTGTATCGCAGATTAGACATGCCATACTCAACTCAGTCACCGATTCCCCACGGCTCGCAATTTATTTCTGAATTATCGTCATGCAAATTGGTTGTTTCTATCGCCCGCCCCCCGCACCAACTACTGGAGATTTACCTTCTTCAACTAAAGCTTTCGCTCAGCTTTTGCTACCGGCTCCGGTAGCAAAAATCAGAGTCGGTGATTTTAAATGGCCCAGAATATCTTGGATGAACCTCAGGGCACATTTCAACTCAAAAGACTTTGTCTCCCGTACTCACATTGGGGGTTAGTGCAACATGACAAAACCCCACCAGAAAAGCCAACATCGTTGATCATATATCTACTACGGCGTTTCCAACTTTTCGGTTTCCTTTTAGCGTAAATTTCTGGGCAGAAGCCGCAAGGTAGTAGAGGGCTACTTCTCATTTGATCCTCATATATTAGGCTGTTGGACCCGAGTCAACAATTCTCTTCGTCTAAATTGGAATCCCCTAACTAATTTCATACGTAACCAGGATCGGAGCGGTGATTTTCTAACCGCCAACCCCCAACAGGTAGCCGATCACCTTCACCTTAACGTGGGAGACTGCTCCTCTAAGCTTAGCCCTACCGTCCAAAATTCATCTCTTGGGAAGTCTAAACATGCCCCCGTCCAACAAAAGTATCGGAGGGTATAAAGGCTGTACCTCCAAAACCACGACTGCTTCCTTCTCATGAGACCAACTCGTCTTCCTGATTGTATCCGGGATCTTAAGGAAGTCCATCCCCTCAGTGAAGAAGCTAAAACTCTGAGGCATCCCAGTAGAGCACTGAAAATCTTACTCCAGCATAGATCTGGGAATTCGACAGCAGAAACCACTCTGCAGTATTTCGTTTTGCCTGACTAAACTTCGTCCAACGCCCCTTCTTATACCTGTGAGGCCCTTAACCCTTACTTCCACAATTCCACGGCTGCAGTCTCAGAAGAAGCCCTCCGAATCCTCCTGCTATCACCAACTGTTCTCCATCTACCCTAACATTTGCAGCAAACAATAGTTGCAGGCTCATTTCATGCTATGAAGCATCTGCGCATCCTGGACCAGATGGGTTGCCCTCAGTTGCAGTCAGTAAAGGTGGATCGGAACTTCCACTTCCATTATTAAACCTGCTTACTTACTTAATTTGTCACTCAACTCCAGTTTGGTGCCGTTGGGCTGGAAGCGTTCAGTCATCATTCCACGACACATAAAAGGGCCCATTCACCAACTCGCTATTTACCATCCCATTATTCATACCCATTTCATTTCCATAATGATAGAAACGATCGTCAAATGCGGCATTGTTGCCCATCTTCGCACTTCAATCCTTCTTAGCAAAAGGCTGCTGTAGCTTATTGAACTGCGATAATGCGTCATATGGCAGTTTGACCTCGTGAGCCTAGTCACTAAGGCCGTAGATAGTCGACAGGCTTTAGCTATTGCCTACCTGGATCTGTCAAAGGCTTTTGACCTTGTTCCACACCCCCATCGCATCGCTAAATTGGGTTCGTTTGGCATCACTGGCCAACTACTTTCTTGGCCGCAATCTTATCTAACTCACTGTTTTCAAGTGTTCCTTACTAACGAACATACATCCAACCCGAGACCTGTTAGATGTGACGTTATACATGGCAGTGTACTTGAACCTCTCCTACTTCTAGCATACATTATTGATGCTTTGGATCTAGTACATCGGGGTATGCCATTGCTAATGATATAAAAATGGTCATTCTTTCCAAATCAACTGAGGCTATCTCTACCCTCTGCAACATTTCCGCAGACCTTTCTGCAGTTGACCGCTGGTGTCACTCTTGGAGGATGAATTTTTTCGCTGATGAGTGCGAGGTCCTAACCTATAAATTCCCGTGGCCCCCGTATCCTTTATCCTTGACGGGTCCTCAGTGGCCATTCGACTCGCCGTCCGTGACCTGAGCCTCAACTTTTCAGCTCCCTCAACTTCTCTGAGCACGCAGCCATTCAAGCTGCAAAGGCTAGAAGGAGTGTGGCCCTTCTCTTCCGCTCCTTTCTTCTCCATGACAGTACCCTTAGCATCTACAAATCTCACAACAGGACTTTGCCTGAATTCTGCTCGACAATTTTTTTAACACGTCAAAATTTGACAGATTTGTGCTAGAAGGTATAAAAGGTCGTTCCGCCAAACAGTTATCTGGCTGGTCCAGGTCGGTAAGCTATGGAGAACGATGTCAGCTTCTGAATCTCAACCATTCTGGCTCCGCCGCTTAGGGCGAAGCTTAGTCTTCTTGAGTAACCTTCTCCGTAACCGGCCTCTTTCCTCTGACTCGTTGAGCTCACTGCTTGATACCTCTTACTAACCTCGGCATACGCCTCTTACAATCCTTTCAACCATAGCTGAATCTGTCAAGCGTTCACACATTTTCCTTTTTGTCTACTCCAAGTTCTGGAACACGTTGCCCATCACCATTTGAGCTTCTCAGACCAGGTCCCAATTTCTTTCAGCACACATTCCATATCTGAAAGTTATTTGTATACTTCAGTTATCTAATGTGTATAGGTGGAGATATGGCACACGGGAGAGGCCTCGACTTCTAGGTCAGGCTGATTCCTTTAAAGACCCTGCTCCCTCCAATTGAGGATACAATCAACGATAGATGGTCTCATGTGTCTGACTGAATTCTCAACACTTGACTAGCCGTGGCAGATACGGTACTGAGCAAACCGAACCAAAACACCTTTACTTTCCTACGCTTTACTTCCCTCTTCTCCCGTAGTCTCAGACACCCTCATGCTTCGTAATTTCTGGGTTTTTATTTGCTTCCTTTAAAAGGTAATCCAAAACAGGGGCACAATCTGACTGCCTCTCTCTATCCATTTTCCACCTCCAGTTCTGTCCTTGTGGGCTTTTTACCCTCAGTTTTGTTCATATGCCTAAGCTCCGTGAAAATCACTCCCAATATAAAGCGCCCGGATAAAGCTGCACCCAGTTTTTTCCAACAACCCTCGGTTCTACTGGTCCCGCCCTCCAAGATCCTCGCAACCTGGCCATCAGATCACCGATATTATAGAATCATAGTTTAACTACACCTCACGTGCATAACCATCGGCATACATCAGAGCCAATCCCAAAGGTGCGGGGCCCGGTCTAATTGGCCTCCTTGGCAGGTACGCATCGGGCGTGTAGGCCGTCAGCAACAAAGCGGGGGAGCAACTAGCCTGATGGATCACACCCCCTGGGTTCACTCACGAAGTGTTTTCAGGTTGGGCGTCAGGCATACGGTCAAGCCATCCGCTAGCACCGATTGTGCTTTTCACGCCCTCATTGTCACTGCCCTTTTGCGTTCAATAAAACTGTTTGTGAATTGCATGGTTTCATCGCCTTCGCCGACTCATTGTAGGCTAACCAGTCAATTTCTTTTCATTACGATAACCTATTCTTGTTTTGAACTTCTCAAGTACAAACCCAGCCACTCTGTCTTTATTTCCACCGTCATTATTCCATCAAAGTTTGCACAATCATCCGTTTTGCCCGTTCGTTTATGGTTCTTTTTTGGTTATTTTATCATCAGCCCTATCCGCACCCACATCCAGCCACCGTGTTAGAACTTTCCGTCCGATCTTCGCATCTCTAACGGCCACATTTATTATCGATTCAGTGCCACCAAGCATTTCGTGATCGGCTTCTCGAATCACTCTCGATCTCTCCATCACCAAAATCTTTGACTGGCATCACCATTTCATTCAGTTTGTGCAACAGCCTGCAGCCATGCAGCTCTCCAGCTTCATTGCTTCTTCTCCGCTACACATATTTTTCTCCTGATTTTGTTCTTGGGTCTCCTTTCTTCTCAGCCCACATCGATCTTCACCGGCAGTAAAATGATCAGCCTACCCATCACTCGTCTGTTTCACTTCGGACAGTTCTTTCATCTCTTGTTTTATATTTTTTCTCCATAGACATATTTCCTGCATTTTGACGGTTGCTTTTTTTCTCCACTCTCCGTCCGTTGTAAAGAAATCGTTACATCATGAACTTCACGAACAGTATCTAACTGCGCCTTCCTCTGTTACTTGACCACTCAGACCTTCCGTACACCCGTATTGTTCCTACGTTGTTCGCACTACAACTGCGGTATCAATGCCGCCCAGCCCGATTTACAGCCCATTTCCCTTTCACTGCTGTTGGTCCTGACTTCTGCGACCACTATGTACTTATGTCTTCCACGCGCTTCCTGGCCACCTCCATCGTTATTATCTTCGTGCCTCATAATGAACGTCTACTCCCCGCTGCTCCCCCCATTTTCGACCGTCATCCCATGATGCACTTACTCTGAGCGAGTTATTCCGGTTACTCATACTTGCGCCCCTCGATAACTTCTCCCGTCCTTCACGAACCTCGCAAAGCACCTGGCACCATTTCAGTGCCCCTGAGGCTGACGGTACCCTCTGCAGATACATCACCTTCCATTTGCCACGAATAAACAAATAGGTTATGACTTTCCGCTGATATTCCACTTTCGATTGTTGACTCTGGGCTCATTTTCGCTCTACTTCCTCCATTTTTCGACGGCCTTCTCCCTTGAAGCACCCAACCACCTTTCTTGATGAGCCTCTATTCTGAAAATATCTGCACCTTACAGCCACGGTATACCGTAATTATGGACCAACATTAAGGCCCGTTTCACTTGCCCCATGTTCCACAGAATTCTCAAACCTGTTGCTGCTAAATTATCACAGCTTAGCAGTGCATCGTTCCTATCTATTCATTTTCCACGCATATGAGTTTATTCTTTATCGTCTTTCGTTGACATAGCTGATTCAAAGGTCCTTCTTTTCTCTGTCTTGCACAACTCCTAACATTCAGCTGTCTCCACCTAGACCAGTCCGACCCTACAACGTGGTCTTACTTTCAGATTTGCCGGGAATTAATTCGAATTTATCAATGGGCCCATTTAAAACTCCCTCCACTGCACCCCGGCGCGCGTACATTTATCTCATGTTTATCTTACATTTCCCTTCCATTTATCTATAACGAGCGCCGGTTGCGGAATGCACGCTGTGGTTCTTCTCGCCCTACCGTATTCATCACTGTCGGTGGCGGATCGCATGCTCCTATCAATCTTCCTCCTCCAAGATTCGCTCATCTATCTTCCTTCTCAGCACTCTTGTCACTTCCCTTTTGCGTCGTTCTGCCTCCATATGCACACCTATTTATTCTGTTTTTGTTCCTATCGTGTTTCACAATGACAACCCTCACTGCATGTTGTCACCCTCGCCCTGTCCATTTTACTCTGCCCAAACCCGAAATATTTCTTTTTCCACCCATTTTGCCCTTGTCGACTCCTTATCCATATTCACTTGGTACCTCCATATACCTATAAGGCTCACTGATCGCATACCTCACCAGCTACCATTTTGCGATATCTTTTTTTGTCCATCTTACGCCTCCCACCACTATGCACCAGACACGCCCGTAACCGCGACCAATCACCATATAAGAACTCGCCGTTCCAACCTTTGTCTATTTTACGACCAAATTTATTATCTTTTCACCATCATCATATTTTCCATGTTAGAATCCGCAATTCTTCCGTGTATCCTCCTATCAGGCAGTGTCCGAATTAGCGACTTCTGGCTCAGTCCATCTGGATAATTGCCTGCAAGCAAGCAGCTCTCCAGTTCCATTCTCCCAACTCCAGCCGCTTTTCCGCGTTCACCTGGTGTAAAGTCATCGTAACGTCATCATTCTAACCTACAGTTTCAAGCCCTGTAATCTGCCATTACGTGATCTTTCTGGTCCTCCACTTCTTTTTTCTCTCCTATGTTATTCGCTGTTACAACTGCCGCATCTTAGCGCCGCAGTTCTTCCAACCTTCACGTTACTCATCTCCGCAGACGTTTTACACTTCTCCAACCACCCTGGCCTTCCATTCACTCTGCGTTAGCCAGCCACTTTCACGGCCATCTTGCTGCATAATATATGTCCATTTACTGCCGCTTCACCCATGTTCGTCCGTCACCACATGTCACACCTGCATTATTCAGATTTTTAGATTCACTCTTACCTGTTTCCCTCAACCCTTTCCTTCGTCTTCTCTCACTTATCATTTTCTGCTCACAGCCATCACTTCTTTGCTTTCAGAGTTGTTTCTCTTTCTCTGTTGATCCCCCATGTTTACTTGTCCTAAACAAATTCATCAGCGTTTATCCAAGTTAACTCCGTATCTTTTGACCCAACCATACATGTCTCTTGCAAGCACTAACTCTTCCGTTTTCCATCCCTCTACTGCTATTTGCACCTGCTCTTATTAGCATCTACATGTTTATATATAAATTTGTATATATGTATATATATATGTATATATAGATCCACATATTTTCTCTGTCTCCCCTAGCTCTTCGCTGGCCAGTTTTCTTGCCACAATGCCGCAGCCCCTCTTGATAAGTGTCCATTTTGTCTATATCTGTGACACATTATTACCGTATTTCGTTCATTACAAACCACTGCTGTCATCTGACCCACTCTTTACGTCCTGCATTGCTGGCTCCATTTTTTCAAATTGACACCTTCCACTTATTGCAATGAGGCATAGCTCATGGCTATGTAATCCCTAGCCATACAACTCAATACTTGTTCTTCACTTCATCTCTTCCTTCGTCCTATTTTCCTCATCGTTTCCCGTAACGATAGCTCCCCATGCCGATTTTCAGTCCTCCTCATGTAAAACTCCCAGGTTCCCATCTCCTTCACTTGGCTCAGCCAGCTCCAGCATTCGACCGTGACTTTCAACTTTGCCGGGCACATATTTCAATCCATCCTTGGGTTCACTTACACTAGCTCCATTATTCCTTGGTGTGCAAGTATTTATCTCCCTCTCATCTCCCCTCTAGTTCTTCCTACTCCTCCTTCGTCTCGCCTCTTTCCAAATTTTCCATGAGTATTTTCTGTCGGTTTTGTCGCTTGCAAACATTTTGATCGTCCTTAAGGCACGCTGTGGGGGGTCTCCAAAATAAACTATCATTACTATTATCTACCCCAAACTAGCCACACTCCTTTCTACATAATAATGAAACGTTTTTTCACGTACCCGTCACGATCACGTTTTTCGCATGCTTCGGGACACTCCGGAATAGACCAACAATAATATTATTAAACAAGTGACTACGCTGGAGCGATATCCTGCTCTGCAAATTACGGACCCCGCAGCTTGTTTGGCGGGTAAGGTCATCTTCAGCCAAACACACTTAGCCAAATGCCACTGGCCGGGGCAGATATACCCAAAACAGCCGAAGCAACTCACTTGGGTCTTACCCAGCTTCCACAAATGCCGCCTGGACGCAGCATCGCCGCACAAACATTCCAGTGTGTGATCGATACGGTACGTAGTGGTTTGGATTTTGCTTCCTCTTATCTTGATGACATCCCGATTATCAGCTCGTCCAAGACCAAACATCTAGCACATCTGCCCATCCTATGCGACCGGCTGCCTCAATACGGGGTCACGGTCGACGCGAATAAGTGTGTAATGGGTGTCGAGGCCATTGAATTCCTGGGCCACAACATGATTTCCACATGAATCATACCATTGCAGGACCAGGCGGAGGCTATTCTGGACTGCCCGGAACCTACATCATTCGAGCAACTGCGGCGCTTCGATAGATTGGTCAAATTCTATAGGCCTTTCTTTCTACAATGCGTTCAGCCAATGCAGCATCTCACAGGTCCGGTAAAAGGGATAGCAGAACAGTTGGTTTTCATGGAAAAGGCTTGGGATGCATTTTCTATGCTGAAGCAGGCTATCAGCAACCTGGCCTCGCTATCACACCCGGAACCAACTTCCCTAGCCGCTTTGGTCACCGAAGCATCAGATAAAGCAGTGGGCGCGGTGCTGCAACAATACTTACCTAACTCTTGGCAACCCGTTGCATTCCTTTCCAAGACTACTATTGGATGAATCCAAGTACAGCACCTCTGGCTGCGAAATCCCCGCTATCTAGCCGGACATCCGCCCCTTTAGACACTTCACAGAGGGACATGAATTCGCGGTCTACGCGGACCACAAGCCGACCATCCACGCATTACGTGTGGTCACGGACAGATACCCTCTCAGAGGGTCCAGACATCTGGATTATATCACTCGGTACACGAGTAATACGTGTCATATCTCAGGTGTCGATAACCTTGTCGCAGACAAGCTATCCCGCATTCACAATCCGGACCTCAGCACCCAGCTCGATCAACCTGGAAGCTATTGCATCCGCTCAAGCAGACGACTCTGAGGTAGAACGGCTACGTAGCACCTCATCGCCGAGGCTTCAGTCGGTCTTCAATTATCCAGCCCCTGGTTGTATGCTGTGTGACGCTTTTGAAAGCCACCTAAGGCCAGTGGTTCCGTCAGACTTTCGGCAACAGGTTTCGAAGCCTTACACGGTTTGTCCCACCCGGGTATGGCAGCCTCTACTAAACTCGTCGGTGGCCATTATGTTTGGCACAACATGAACCGTGATGTCACCCCATAGGCCCGTACATGCATCCAATGTCAACAGCTTAAAAGGCACAGGCACACGAAAAGTCCGTTACCAAAATTTTCAGCTGTCGACTCAAGTTTCCAACACGTTCATGTTGACCTAGTAGGACCGGTGTCTCCTCAAAGGGTGGCATATATCTTCCCATTTGTGTAAGTCGTTTCGCCAGATACCGTTAGTTGTGCCTCTGTATAATGCAGCTAGCGAAACAGTCGCCTATGCTTTCTTAGCAAACTGGAAAGTAGCATTTGTTTCTCCAGCCGTGGTTGCCACGGACCGCGACTCGTATTTCGAGGGAGCCTTCAGTAGTCTTCCACAACGTTTAGGCACCAGCCGCATTCATCCCATCGCCTACCAATCGTCAGCAAATGGGGTGGTGGAACGTTTTTATCGGCAGATCAAAGCATCCTTAGCAGCTCACAAAGATCCAAACTGGAGGGAGCCATTAGGACCAGTTCTTTTAGGTTGCCTCAAAACTCATAAGGCCGATCTAAAAGCCACATCAGCCGAACTCACATTCGGTTGCGCGCTTCGACTTCCTGGTGACATGGTAGCCCCAAAGTCCACTGTCACTACTGACAACTCTGACTATGCCTGCAGGCTACCGCTCCAGATGCGTAAGTTACACCTTCCTGCAGCTCACGAAAGAAGCACGACGGTTTGAGTAAACTCACACCTCCAAGACTTCAAGCACGTTTTCCTTAAGACAGAAGCACGCACTCCTCTACCAACTGCCTACTCCGGCCCCCACAGGGTTCTAAGCAGCCTAGAGGAAACATTCGTCATCTGCCACAACGGCAGAAAGTATATGGCTACCGTTGACCGAATAAAACCAGCCTTTCTGGCTTAATCCATTTCGTTCGGTTTTATCCAGTCGAATTCCCCGTTACCAGCACACACGTCCCCGGTGTTTCATATGCCGACCGCACCAACACCGGTGACCCAGCTGTCTGACAGTCATGAGGCAGCCCTCAAGGCAGGGCCCCTCACATTGACTTCCAACCACAGACGGGTTATCAAGAGGCCCGTTAGTTTCACAGTGACTGTATGTTGTACTCCATGAGTAAACAAAAAATATAAAAAGTAAAGATTTGTTACCCACTGTTACGGCTGCTTGTTTGAGGTGTGCTTTCCACAACGAGGCTGTTTACCACTTTCTTTTTGGCGCTGAACAACTTCGTTGATTTTCTGGTCATCTGTCGCCTCCGGACACCGATGAAAGCCCGCAGTTTTAGAGGGAACTCGTGCCACTTTCAAGATACCCGTTTGCAAACGGCATGAATCAGAGTGCCCTCCGGTGAGCTTTCACATACATCAAAACAATGCACTCGCTCAAAGCACCCATAAGTAGGATAACTGCATTACCGGAAAGACCAACCAAAAACACCCCTTTACTGAGCCATACCTGTGCTGGGTCATTCACTGGGGTGAGCGGAGAGAAAGCCCCACTGACACCTTCGCCGTAAGCACCGGACAGTCCAACCTCCCGCGTTGAACCTACGAAGATTTTCGGGTCTGGTAGCCAGCTAGAGTTGCTCTTCCCAGGGTCTCGCTTCGAGAGCCAACCACCACAATCTACCACATACAACTTTCTGTTCTCTCTTGTTCTTTTCCATTTTTCTTCTTGGAAACCCCTTGCCGTCAGTTCATTCTCAACTCAAATAAAACCGTTTTTTCTCAGTTGTTCCTTCTTATTTTCGCAATTGCTCATTCGTTTCGGGGTAACCCTATACGTATCTTTCGTTGTTATGTCTGTCCTGCCCTTCCGGTGACTGGATGTCATCCGCGGGCAATATCACCGGATCCGAAGACTTTGAAGTTGCTGTCCGAACCCACGAACGGTTTCACGGCCACAGGTAACTGCAACATTTATTTATTTCACTAAAGTTATCACGTTCTACGTACTCGTTCACTTACCAGACTCCCAAATTGAAGTCCTCCTTGCGGGCTGTCTTCTAGGAGGGATTTCTATAGTGATCAGCCAACTAAAACCCGTCTATCACTTGTTCGACTGTACTTTTCGCGCACGCAGCAACCGTAAACGCTACTTCCGACACACTTCCTCGGCACACGCCAGCTTGCGGTTTCTATACTCAGGCCCGTTGATATTCTCGACGAACGAGATCGTAGAATCTGAGGGATTGTGCTGCCCAATGTGTCCACGTGGCGGCGTGCTCTTACCAACTATGCAGCTCGCCCGAGTTGATACAGGAACTGAAACTCAAGGAACTTGTTGCTCCTACGGTCACCGCACCGGGGATTCGTGGAGCCCTATAGTGCGAAAACCTGATGTTTTGTCTATCTACCGTGCAGACCTGGAATCAATGTGAACCTGAGCCGGACACAATCCACCTGACCAGTGTTCAGCCCTTTTCCGATCTCTTAGTAGGAGCTATTACCCAGCTGTATTAAGCTTCCCTAAGGGAAGGGAAGGTTCCAGAGGATTGGCTGAAGACCATTATCGTAGCAATATATGGGGCAGGAACCAGGCAGAAGTCGGAGAACTATAAACCGGTCAGCCCGGCACAAGTGTTGCGCAGGGGCTTGGAACGTGTATTCAGCAAGCAGCTTTGCCTTCATGAGATTAATAACGACCAAATGACACATGCACGACGTGGGTGTGGTAGGAAATGTTGGTGTTTGACAAACCTACTGATATTTTTTGACGAACTCCCCAGAATGGATGAGTGCAAGACTGTGGAGGTTTGGTATTTGGATTTCCGTAGAAGTTCCGACTCTGTGAATCATTGCCCGCTGGACTACAAATTGCAAACGGTCGGGATATTCGGGGGAAGCAAGTGACTGGGCAGCACACTTTCTATGGAATCGTGGTTTCCGTGTCAAAGTTGGCTATTGTCTATCGAGGCCAGGAAAGGTTAATAATGGTGTGCCACATGGTTCAGTACCGGGGCTTTCGCTCTTCCTCCTATAAATAGATGAGCTGGCAAAAGGATTGAGCAACCAGTGTTTCGTCTTTGCGGATGACATGATGGTAGCGGGGAGCGGCTTAGCACAGGATATAAATTCTGTGCGCACATGGACAGAAAAATGGAATTTGCCACCGGATCCCCATAAATGCCAAATCGTGACCATCAACATAGGCGAAACAAACGGTATTCCGTTTCAAAGATTGTCGGAGGTAAAAGACCTAGTTGGTAAAGCCACACAGGACTTTAGGCCTTCAGGGCAGTGCCCGGGAGCTGTCAATATGGCCGGAGGAGTAAAACCTATGATGTACAATACCATCACATGCAAAAGACCGGAAGTCTTCATCACGTTTTACAGGGTTTTGGTGTGAATTCTTTTGGAGTATTATGTGCAGACATGGGCTCCCTGTTATCTGGAGGATAAGGGGTGCCTAGATGGGATGCAGCAACTTAAAAATACAGTGACAGTCGGTCAGAGGGGAAGACCTTTTGCCCGGTTTCTAGATGATCATAATACCCACTCTTTAGAGCATAGTGGAGGCCGAGGTGACCTAAGAGAACCGTTTAGGACTTTGAAGGGTCTTTCGGGTATGGGCAGGTGATTTATTCTTTTCTGCCCCTGAGTGCGACACCAACAGACATGTTATTGAACTACAGAGGGCACACTCAAGGTTGAACGTACGAGCTAAATTGTTTACATAAGGGGCTGCACCTACGTAGAACAGACTGTCAGAGGATGTTAGGTGCAACAAAATACCAACTTTCTGGAAGGCCCTAGGTCCACGCTGAGCCGCAGCTTTCCCGGAGCTAGTTGTGTGAAAGAGAGTTGAGGCAATCAGTTCCTGGTAATACCTCACAATGAACTTACGTCTGTGAAGGTGATACCGCCTCGTAAATTCTGCCTTCCAGGCAAACTATTCAGCACTCGGTGTTGGGTAACAAGAAAGCTCACTGGCCACACAAAAATATGAACTCAAAGTTTTCCCTTGACAACTTTTGTCCTGTGGAAAGTAAACCAAAAAACAAAATTTATTGTGCTGCACTGTCTGGTTGGCCCCTATCTCGAAAAGTTATGGTCAGACAGTAAAGTGATAAAAGGAGTCACCGAGCCCCTTGCAAGGAAGCCGACAAAAAGTGAGGTACAGTACTATTCAGCCAAAACATGTATGGTTTAAAAGAGTCCCGGAGGACATTGAAGAAGGTTAAACGTCCTAAAGCTGAAGGTCGGAAAAGAAGAAGAAGAGAGGTGAGCTCCTGGGTAAAGGGGTGCAGGGATCTGCCTCCCTGCCATCACAAAACACGACGCGACAAAACCCGTCACCCAAAGCACAGCTGATCCTCAGCCTGCTTTGGAGTCGAACTAAAAATACGGCGGAGACGGGCTTGTGTCGCTTTGAAGGTAGACTCCTAGTACGGTGAAGTGTCCTATATCTGACATTCTAAGTTAGCACATTTTCACTCTCACTGAAGCCATCGTCGCTGCCACTCCTTGACCAATTTCCAAATCGTTGAACTCCCCTTCCTCGTATCCCACTTTTTCCATGGGTTTCTATCTTATACTTCAGTACCAATAATAATTTTAGTTTTTTCTATTTCTTTTTGTTTTATTTTTTCTGGTCTTCAAATTCACTACCACACGTGCATTCGTGTTCGAAGATGCAGTAGTAAAATAGGGAGCTTTCAGTATCATCCAAGCAGGCACCACCTCGGAAGTCGAGGAAGAGAGCCAAGGAGTATGAGTTCCAACATCCTACCTTTGACAAAGTGCTTGTAGTGCTACCACATTTCATAGTCCAGCGGGGTCTGAGGTCCTTTGTACTTCCACTGGGGTTTTCTTGTTCTTGGGAATATGAAGTGGATGGTCGGACAACTGGTAACCTAACACATTGTCAGGTCAAGTCTTGGAGCTCGAACCAATAAGGCAATCCAGATTCTTGTACGGTGAGCATCCAGACGAATCCCGCTGGGCTGCGACTTCTATGTTTGCTTTGTGTTCCTGTTGTTTACTTTGTGGACTAAAATGGCTTTAGACTCTCTTAGCTGTCGGGAGGGTAGGGCAGTCTCACGGTTACGAACTGAGTCCTTTTACAAGTCTTGTTCCTCCCCAAGAGCGTCACAAATACAGGAAGTGCCTAGATAAAGTGTTATTGGTGGTACCTCGGGTAGCGAGGAGGAAAAGACCGGAGGAAGTTGAGAAGGGATAGTGGAGGGAGTCAGAGGTAGGTGTAGTGATGGTGGAAGGTGGTGACAGAAGAGGGAAGGGCCCTGCCTCCAACATTGCCGGTGGATGAAGAAAGGTTTATATGTACTCAGGGAATGCATCAGGCCAACAAAGATCCAGCCTCGCCTTCAGGCCTACCACCTATGTGGCAGACACCTCATCCACCGCCAGTGCATTCCATGGGTTGACTACGCGGCACTCAAAGAAATTTTCCCCGTTTTTTAACACTCTGGGCTTGACGAGCCTAAACTCCTGTCCCCTGGGTGCGGAATCCCGCGCCAGCAATAACAGCGGCTCCATTGGGATGGATGGTCCTTGAATTCGCGTAAAGGCTTCTATTAGTTCCCTCCGAGTCTTCTACTTTCCATGGGAAAGAGTCTTTGCTCCAGTGGTCTCTGTGTACGTTTTGTTCCTGAGACCCAGTGGCAGTCTAGTGAAGTATCGCTGTACTTTCGCAAGAACAGTAGTATCCCGCAACAGAGACGAAGCCCAAGCTTGGACACAAAATTCCAGGTGTGGCCTAACTATTGTTATGTAGAACGGCCACAACACATAGGCCTCTCTGAACGCTACGGTGCCCGGTGCTCCTTAGCCGCGGCAGCCAGACACTGCGGAGGTTGCTGGTAGCCATGGTTCATAACGACTCCAAGGTCAGCCTTGGCTGTAACCTTCTTCACAGCTTGTGGGTTTCGTGGATCGAGGTATACTGATTCTTCGCCGATGTCCTGGGTGAGGTACTTACACTTAGCTATGTGGAGCGGCAGTTGCCACAGGATGATCCAAGAGTGATCCCTATTCAAGTCCACTTTGAGAAATGCGGTTCCATGTTTGCCCTCCAGCTCTTGACCGCCCGCAAACAGGCGGCCTGGGTATTGTATACCCTCTAACAATTTAGCGATGTAGATCAAAAACAGAAGAGGACCCAAGACTGGCCCCGGAGGGGCCCCACTGGTAGCCACAGCCCTCGTGGACTTGCTCGCTTTCGCCCTAACGTAATACGTTCAGTTTGTGAGCTATACCTGGGTCCATAACAGCACCTGGGGCCTCATACCCAGGGCTTCCATTTTGCGCAATAGATGTCGGTGATTCAAGGAGCCAAAAGCCTTCCGGAAGTCAAAGTAACAGTCCGATACTCGTTCACCCCTGTCTAATCTGGCTTTTACCCAGCCCAAAAAGGACAGCAACTTAGACAAGTGCGACCTTTTTTGACAAAACGATGTTGCCTGTTGGAAGCTATGCCATTTTCAGCCGGGTGATTGGCCATGCGATTTATAATCAGCCCCACCCCCAATTACTTTGGGTGGCACCGGTAGCAGACTAACCTGTCTATAGATTCGTGCCTCCTCCTCCAACCCTCCTTTTGTACTGGCCCAACTTTGGCCGTCAGCCAGACCTAGAGTATCTGCGTTCCGTCCAACGACCTGGTGTACAGCCGAGCAAGATGGGTCACTATTACCTGGGAAAGGGGGCGAAGTACCCCAGCATAGGTGCCATCTGGGCCGGCTGCCTTGTGTACGTTAGGACTCATCAGGGCTTTTTCTACTTCGTCTGCAGAAACAAGACCTGGCGGCATAACCTGTGGTCTAGTGGGGCAAGGGGATATGTTTGTACACCGGGTTCATCCCACCTTCTCGCTGGTGCACTGTCTTGAAGTGCTGTCGCAGTGTCTAGGTCTTGGCGCTGCTGTCGAGTGCGTGGGTGCCATTCCTGTCCCTAAGGGAACCCACAGCTACACGCGAGGCCGATTTTGACTGGACATAGCTGCAGTAGGCCTCGAGGTAACGCTTAACACTTCTAAGTTGCTCTCATAATATAGCCTACACTGCTTTTGGACCCTGATGTTTACTTCCCGAGCCGTTTTGAATCGGAAGTGTCTACCGGGGCCTCCTGTCAGCTGGTATTGACACTGTAACGAACGTTTGAGCAATGCGTAGCCAAATTCGCAACGGATCCCGAAATCAAAAGACGATTATCCGTGATATTCTACGATACTAGATTATTACAATAAACAATGACATAAACAATATACAAACCTCAATAATACGATCACAAGGACTCAACAACGAGAAACCGAATAGCAGCGTGTGAGCAGACAGCACGTGCGTCAAGCAGGTCCTGAACAAGGATGTGCCAAAGTAGCGCTCTGGGCGCGAACAAACAACAATTGGTCCAGAAAAACAACCAGTTCGTAAAGACAAGTCAATAGTGTATGCAAATGAGTGATGTTGGGAAAAACACTGAATCGCGAGGGAAAAACGGGGATTTTCCACGACCGGCTGTTACACCGCCCACCAAAATCCTCCTGGATCCTTAGCAGAGTCAAAGGTTCGGTATAAAGGTACTGATTCTTCCTACCTGCCTAGGCCCTGCTGTCAGTTCGCGCGTCTAATGCTCGTCGTCAACGTTCTACTACTGGTCGCACCTAATCCATTGGATACATAGACGTGAGGCTAGTCTACATCTTCCACAAGACCAAATGACCGATGGCGGGCGTGAACGGTCACATAGACGTTGTCCTCGTAAGGGGCCGTCCGGTCCCGGATGTACGTGCTTGAGTGTGTGTGTGAGTGCGTGTGTGTGTGTGTGTCGGGGTTACAATGAAATCACAGGTATGACAACACATCAAAGGAGGA
This sequence comes from Fasciola hepatica, assembly GCA_948099385.1. Lineage (NCBI taxonomy): Eukaryota > Metazoa > Platyhelminthes > Trematoda > Plagiorchiida > Fasciolidae > Fasciola > Fasciola hepatica. The sequence goes on from CANUEZ040000043.1 coordinate 38,688,465, forward strand.
CTTTCTGCAATGTCAACAAAAGACCGCGTGGCAAGAAAACGAGTAAAATGTAGCATGTGTGTGTGACCTGAGCTTCGCTACTTCCACATATGCAAGGGGCATTCGGTAGCGTCAACAAAAAGCAAAACAACGAACACTGTCACATGTTTGATGGGTTTACGGGATGTAGAGTGCGTCGTGCATGCGTGTATGTATCGGAATGTACAATGGAATCGCATTCATCACCACATATCGGAAAGAACCTTCTGTGATGTCAACGAAATGACCGCGAGCACCTTAACGTCTTTAACGGAGACCGTGTGGTATATATGGTGTTTCTTTATCCACCTCGATTACCGGTGTGAAAAAGGTTTACTAGGCCTCAGGGTTATCAGCTCCTCCGTTTTCGCTCTCGAGTAGGTTAATACTGCGTATGTCACGAATGAGCACTCCGTTAGCTGTCTTCACCTTCACCGTTCTTATCATTCCGTCAGTGCTTTTGATGGTTTCCGTAACTACTCCCAAAGACCAAGCGGTGAAATGTGCGCGTTCGTCGGCGATCATAACCACGTCCCCAACTTTGAATGGTCTTGTTTTGGCCAGCCACTTCTGTCGAGTCTGCAAAGCCGGTAGGTACTCCCGTAGCCATCGCCTCCAGAAGACCTTGGCCAGATAGTTCGCTTGCTTCCACCCATGGAGGTAGCTCCGACGAAGGTTTACCGGCCCTTGGAAACCCTCGTTCGACCTTAGCGTCAATAAGTCGTTTGGGGTGAGCGCCAGGTGGGTGGGGTCGCCGTTCAATACTGGAACCAGGGGGCGGTTGTTCAGGATTCGCTCCACCTCAGTCATGACGGTGTTCAGCGTCTCGTCGTCGGGCGGCTGCTGCTCCATGATTGACAGCAATATCCGTCTGGCGGACCGGATCATGCGTTCCCATATGCCGCCTCGGTGACTGGCCTGTGGGGGGTTGAAATGCCATCGTATGACCTAGGCCAAGGTTCGATTCTGCAGTTCGTCCCTGTTTATGTTCTTGTGCCAACGCTGCAATTCCCGGTGAGCGCCCACAAAGTTCGATCCATTATCTGAGTATATATCGGCCGGTACGCCTCTTCGGTTGATAAATCTTTGCAAGGCCCGTAGAAACGAATCGGTCGTCATCGAATGTGCGACTTCTAGGTGTACCGCACGTGATTTCATGCACGTCATGATACATCCGTATCGCTTTTCTAATCTTTTCTCGCACTTGATCCACGAGGGCCCGAAATAGTCCAACCCGGTGTCACTGAACGGCCACCAGCCCGTAGTCACCCTGCATTCTGGTAGTGGGGCCATGAGTTGTTTGCCTGCTATGACATTGCGTCTCCTGCATTGCACACACCGTCGGATTACGCGTTTTACAGTCTCTCGTCCTCTCAACAACCAAAGACGCTTTCGGATGACGCTCGTCACGTGACTTTCCCCGGCATGTCCCTCCATGGCGTGGACGTGTTGAATCATTAGCTCTACTACAGGTTGTTTCGCAGGCAGCACTATAGGATACTTTGTGTCGAAATTCAGGTGAGCGTTGGTCAGCCTACCGTCCACCCGCAGCAGTCCGTCGATGAGTTTGGGTTTAAACGCTTCAGCTCGCCTCTTGGAGATGGCATGTCATTATTGGTCGGCCCCACTTCTTCCGCCCTCTTGAGTTCTTGGGCAAAAGCCTCGCGTTGTATCATTCTGAAAATATCGTACTCTGCCGCTTGTAGCTCATCGGGACCTATCGGGCCGACCCGTATCCGACCTTAGGGCCGTAGCCCTTTCATGACTAGTAAATTTCTCTTGAACCTGGTCAACCAAACTAGCGAACGAAGCGTCTTCATCCAGGAAGAAAACCTGACCAGTCGCGATAGAATGGGTGACGCTTCGACGACGTTGGTTGCTATCACTACGCCTTTGATCTCCAGTTCCAATTCCGTAGGGGATTTTAATTCGAACACGGGCCAGTCCTGTTTGGGCAATTGCAGGAAGTTCGGCCCTCTCGTCCACGTGTCCAGTTGCCTGAAGTTGTTCGCACCTCGGGAGCACAGGTCGGCCGGATTATCGCCAGACCTGACATGACTCCACTGGTTCGTGGCTGATTCATCGTGGATAATCGTGAGCCGGTTAGCAACGAAAGTACTAAACCGGCTCCGGACGTTGCTGATATAGTAAAGTACTATCGTTGAATCCGTCCAGAAGCTCACCGACCAAGTGTAGAGATCGAAACATCTCTTCACAGCTTGCACCACCCTGACTGCCAACACGGCTGCGCTGAGTTCAAGGCGTGGGATTGAGACCGACTTCAGTGGAGCAACGCGGGCTTTGGCGAACAGGATCCTCGTGGTATATTGTCCATCTCCTGCGCACCATCGTCCGTACACCACAGCTCCATAACCGACTTCGGATGCATCGGAAAAGGCATGTAATTCTCCAGTCCGTGTCGTATGGCCAGGAGTCAAACATCGTGGGATTCTTATGTCCCCTAACTTCTTCAAGGTGTTCAAAAATTCTTCCCAGTCCGGCCGGTCCCCTCGGTCCAGTGACTGGTCCCAATCAACTTTCTTATGGCACAGCCGCTGCAGCAAGATCTTTCCGGGTAGCAGCCATGGTGAGACGAAACCGAGCGGGTCGAACAAACTTGAGACGGCAGATAGTATGCCACGACGGGTTATTGGCAGCTCGGGAACGTTTAGCTCGAAAACGAAATCGTCCGTTTCCGCGTCCCATTGTATCCCTAAGGTGCGCTCGATAGGAAGTGGAGAGGCGTCCAAATCTCTTACCCTTTCGGCTTTTTCGTGATACGTGATGACCTTCAGCACTTCTGAAGCGTTCGACATCCATTTAGTTAGATGGAAGCCGCCCTCTTCCAGCAATCTCATCAGACCCCTGAACTGCTCTAGAGCTGATTCCACATCATCGAATGACCCAAGGTAGTCGTCGACATAGAGGTTCCTGCTGACGCTTTCTACTACTGTCCGATGTACTAGATCGCCATGTTTTTTCGCTGATTCTTGGAGGGCGTAGTTTGCACAAAATGGTGACGATATGGCTCCGAAGGGGTGGACGGTCATCCTATAATTCACCACTGCGTGGTCCCGGTCGCTCCCTTCCCACCACAGGAAACGCAAAGCATCTCGTTCTCCTACCGGAATCTTCACCTGATGGAACATTTCCCTAATGTCGGCAGACAAAGCCACTTTACCCACTCTGAAACGGGACAAAAAGTCCATCAGTGGTGCGGTCCAGTCAAGCCCTTGTAGTAGGCGATCGTTTAACGACTTGCCCTGAAACTTGGCCGCACAGTCGAAAACCACCCGCAGTTTATTGGGTTTCTTGGGGTTGATAACCGGATGGTGAGGCAGATACCAGATACCCCTTTTGCTGTCGGGGTTAACAGGCACCTTTTCAACGTAACCGAGGGTCTCGTTTCGCTTCATCAAATCCGCGTATCGTTCCCACAGATTCTGGTCTCGAATGAAGCGTTCTTTTAGTCGTAGTAATCGTTGGAGAACATAATTTCTGTTGTCAGTCCCCGGGTCGACCGGTGTGCGCCATGGGAGGGGAACCTCGAACTGTTTTTGAGGCCTCTAGTGCCTTGCCGCACCGTTTGTAGAGCGAAGTGATCCTCTTGAGACAACGTCGGTCTTTCGTCTCCAATGTCATGAAACTCCTTTTCATACAGCCGTTGCAGATGATACTCTATGCGGTCCGTTTCGGCGGATAAGTAATTCACGGAACCGCGTACCCCTACTGGACCGTGTAACATCCATCCCAGGGCCGTGCGTACGGCATAAGATGCCTGGCGGTCGCCCACTCTCTGGTCAAGCACCCAATGCGCTTCTGGCACGTCGCAGCCGATAAGGAGATCCACTTCATCATCTTCCCAGTCTACAACGGTTACATCCTGCAGGTGGGCCACCGAGTCAAGATTGCATTCACCGACCTTGGTGCTCGCATGGGGAGATCCGCTAACGTGAATGCCTTCGTTGGTTCAATTTCCTCGTTAGTGTCTAGAGAGATGAGTTGCAGCCTTAATCTACCGGCAGTCATTACCTGTGTTCCGCCCACCGTGCTCACTGCTAACGACGTCGCACACTTAGCCAGTTGGTGTTTGTCGGCAAACCGCTCTTTCACTAAAGTGGTGTCGGATCCATTACCAACGAAAGCCAACGCCTTGACTATCCCAGTCGGAGTCACTACTCCTACGGCCACTACGCCTAAACGTACCGGTTTACTGGCAGATTGTGAAGTTGAACAAATCACGCTGGGTTTGGCACTCGCCTCGGATATGGTTACTCTCGCCTGATGCAGCAGCCGATGGTGTCTGCCCGTGCAGCCCTCGTAACCACATCGATTCCTTGTCCAACAGGCTGCTGCCCGGTGAGTGGTGTTGAGACAGATAAAACATGCTCCTGCCATCCTCGCCATTTCCCACCGTTCGTCTATTGTGGCGTTGCCGAACTTGGGGCATTCTGGTAGGCCATGGCTAGTACCACAGGATCTGCAATTCGGTTTCGCCGTAGCATCTCGTGAAATGACGTGTGTATTGGTCCAAGGCTGGTACTTTGGATGTTCCCGTACAGGGGTTTGGACTTGGCTAGTACTGGGCTTGTTTGCTCGGTTGCTGTCCCGGATGAGTCGGCCGAATCTGCTGTCAGCTATCTTCGTTTGCCTGTCTAAGTATTCGGTCAGGTCTTCGAAGTTGGCTTCTCTGTCGCTTCGGGTTATCCGTTCTGCTTCTTCCGCCCACCAACCCTGTAGTTCGGGGGAGAGGTGACGGACTATGCCTTCCAAAGTGTGCATGGCGTCTAGGTCAGCCCTGTAACCTAAATGGTCGAGGGCTATTGAGCAGTTCTGCATCTTAATCACCAGGTCGGCCATGGTGTAGACGTCGCCCTTGGTTCTTTTTGCCCCTGCCATCACGCCCTCTATTAGGTTACGGGCTACTTTGAAAGGTTGGCCAAACAAGTCCTTTAAAATCTTCCTTGCCCTTGTGTAGCCTTGTTCTGGGTCGAGCATGGTGCACCCGTCGATAGCTTCTCTTGCTCGGCCTTGGCAGTAGTGAGTAAGGTAGAGAAGCCTTTGCCCAGGGTCGTTTACCTTATTTTCAACGAACGTCTCGAACTGCTTGACAAACTTGCAGTATTGCTCAGCTCGCCCGTCGAAAACCGTTAACTCCACTCTAGGCAGATCGATCGATGGTGGTTTGTAGTCGGCGACCGGCGTGGGGTTCCCTATCTTATTGCACCCTAATCTATCGGAGGTGTCGAAGTCACTGGTCTCATGCTCTCGCTGTTTCTGTGTACACTTCTCTGCTTCCTGCGCCTGTAGTCTAGCCGACAGTAGCTGTCGCTCTAGTTCTAGTATTCTCAGCTTATATAAATCGACATCCTTACGATCAATATTGTTCTCAGTAACACATGAACTAGCACCGACAGGACTAGGCGATCTAGCATTAACTAAAGAATCATATGTACCCAAAACCTCCCCAGAGACTTGCCGTATTACTTCCTGTCCGGATTTGACTGCTTTTGATCCTTTTCTTGGCATTTTGCGTGTTTTTCCTCGTTCCAAATTGATCTATTGAGTATTGTAACGAACGTTTGTGCAATGCGTAGCCAAATTCGCAACGGATCCCGAAATCAAAAGACGATTATCCGTGATATTCTACGATACTAGATTATTACAATAAACAATGACATAAACAATATACAAACCTCAATAATACGATCACAAGGACTCAACAACGAGAAACCGAATAGCAGCGTGTGAGCAGAGAGCACGTGCGTCAAGCAGGTCCTGAACAAGGATGTGCCAAAGTAGCGCTCTGGGCGCGAACAAACAACAATTGGTCCAGAAAAACAACCAGTTCGTGAAGACAAGTCAATAGTGTATGCAAATGAGTGATGTTGGGAAAAGCACTGAGTCGCGAGGGAAAAACGGGGATTTTCCACGACCGGCTGTTACAGACACCACGCCGTGTGTTTCGCGCTTTGAGCCCTAGTTGCTGTACTGGTCCACCACGGTGCCCTGAACTTTCGGTGGATTCTACGAGCTGGAGCAAAAAGCTCTGTGAGCGACAGAAGGCTGCTCCTGAACACTGTCCTTTCTTCCTCCACACTTTCATAGTGTTGGTCCCGTACCAATGCTTGGGCTGCAATGACTGGGCCTTGCGCATCTGGATCCTAAAGGCATCTTTTAGGCTTATGGGGTACCCTGTCCTTAAGTGCCAAGTAATTGAGACGGGTCACTCCATGGTCACTTCTGCCTAAGGGTGCTGTCACCTGTGGGTCCTCAGTATCACAGGTGGGCTTGGTGACTATCAGGTCCAGTGGGCCGGGAGTCTGTCCTTCCCTTCACCTGGTTGATTGCAGAACATGCTGGAAATGCTCCTCCCCCAGTACACAGTCTAGCAGTCTGACAGGGAAATCGCCATCTGCTGCCCACAATTTCACCCATTCTGTTTCGGGGGCTTTGAAGTCCCCGAGAATTATTAGTTCGTTTGCTCCGGCTACGGCGCGGTGGAGGTAGTTCAGCAAAGCTAGGTCCTCCGGTGAGGTGGCAGAGGGAGCTCGATACACACGCAACAAGTACTTCAACTTGGTGTAGCTTCAGGTCACAGAAGACAGCCTGTATATTTGGTGGTGCGGTACCTTCCCGGCTATCCGGTTTACTGCTTCTGGAGGTATTATTATAGCACTCCCACCTTCCCTCTCATCCAGCCTATCAGCCCGATGAATGCAAGAGCCAGAAGGGAAGAGGAAACCAAATTCATTCATCGCCTTTAGCAGGGTTAAGTTGACTGCTTTGCAGTCAGCATTGGTGGTCTCTGCTTCCAGCTGGTGCCACTTGCTTCCAAAGCTGCATGCATTGGCGTAAGCTACCTCCAGGTTTTCCGGCCTTTGTGCAATGTTTGTGAGCTGGTAGGGAAGGCGCTCGGAACCTAATTCCGAATATTGTCCTCGTTTTTTGGCAACGAGAGACGAGGTTCTATTTCATCCTCCATCCGTCCATCTGGGATAGTACTGAAAGGCCTTGATGGCCTCCTAAAGCATCTGTTGGGAATAGGGGCACTATGCGATCTGGAAAAGAAGTTCTGCATCTATTAATAGTAATAAAAAGCTGATGGTTTTTCTCAGGACAGGCTTTGTTCCTACTGATAGGCACTCGCCAGCTGGCCGAGTTGTCTGACGCCAATGTGCACTTTCCTGTGGTTGGTGGCCCCAATCAGTTCCGCTGATGCCGAGAATGCATCCCTCTCTATGAGTAACGGCTTGGAGTGTCGTTGCTCATCCTTGATGCGGCTACCCCTACCCAGCCTGAAGACTCTCTTCAGTAGAGTCTGCCCCGGAAGCCCGGCTGTTATTAGAAGGTCTGGCGCCTGGTGTCGAACATCCCTATCCCTCTGTCCAGCTGCTTGACAGACGGGCTCAGGGACGCCTTCTACCAGTACACCGTGGTTCCTACCCAGGGCTGTTTCGTTGTTCATCATGAACTTTCCAGGTGTGATTGTGGCTGTTCAGTTTGTCCCTAACAACCTACAGGTTTTGCTTCTTGATCGTCACATTTTTGATGCATGTGGTGCATTTCCCTCCCAAGGTCTTTAAGCAGTTTGTTACCACCGACACCACTTTCTATGGAGCTGGGTTTTGGGAGTCTTTCAATGACCTTTTCAATCCCTAGGGGGCCGGGGCAGTTTGTGACCGCCAGTCTACCTGACGCTTCGACTGCAGGAAGTTTATGTTTGCAGACATTGAGGAAGTGCCAGCAGTCCCCTTTTGATACGCTCGTGTTCATCATATAAGTTGAACGCCTTAGGGGACAGTCGACTACATTTCCCGTGACACCAGCTATGACGGCCGTCACGCCATATTCCGTCCTCAAAAGCGTGAGAGCACTCGGTATTTCCGCAAGTGGAGTAAGCTTGTGTCTGCCTGACAACACTGGTGTTCATACTCTTTGGTTTTTGGCTCATTTCAGCAGCGAATGAAGGACTAAGAAACTCTAGACCGGGAACAGTGGGGATTTTTGGTAGTTTTGGTAACTGACTATTTTAAAGCGCTCCAGGTAGAAAAAGCACAGCTACTGTAGCAACTCAAACGGTGAGGAGTATCAACAAGGGTTGTGAGAGACTCTCCAGTCACATTTTTCGTCACTGACTACTACAGACCCTTCGGACAGAACCAAGTCCTCCCCGTGTTCCGTTGGTTTCAACGACCATGCTGCCGCACAAGTTGAACCGCTCAGATCTTCTGTTTCCAGCAGGACCGCAGCTGGATTTCTAGTACTGCGATGCAGTTGTGCTGATATCAGCAATATTTTTGTTTCTGTCCAAAAGTTTTTTCTACCAGATCGATCGGCAAGCAGGTCTACCTCACTGTGCAGCGCAGTTTAGTCGTGACCACTGGAACGAATGCTGTTTTCTTTTTATGTTGTGCCATATGAGGATCTCGGGAGCCTCGGGTGCAAGAAAATGGACACAAATTTGGCGTATTTCCCCATATCTTGTGATCTGATCTGAACTGAACTGATCTGAACTGAACTAAACTCTCGCAGTTGATGTGCGATGAGGTTTTCCGTTTCCCTCTCATTTTTAGCGGGGATTCGACGAAATACACTCGGCAGTGGTGGGTGCATAACTGGTGTGCATACCATCGAAGGAATTCTGGACGCTCGATTGGCCGTGGCCATTACCTGTCCTGTGCAGACTGAACTGAACTGAACTGAACTGAACTGAACTGAACGGACTGCGTTACGCATAGGGTGCAGTTGCCGGTGCCTGTCTGTTGGTTTTATTCGGGTTCTTACCAAGTTTGTGTGGCGAGGATTGATCCTCTCTTCTGGGGAGCACATGACTCCTTACACTGTGATACTCATTCTTGAGCGCAAATTCTCACTTCAATTCTGGATGAGAGAGGACAAATAATACATACGTTAACGAGCGTCAAATCTCCATAACCTACCTCGGTCACAGTACTCGCGGCCTTGGCCTTATTAATAAGTATAGGTCCTTGTATCAACGAGTTTCAGGTGAATCCCGCTGCACTGCGGCAATGAGCAATCCGGTAATGGTCGTGTGATTTGGTGGTTGGTAATTGTAGCATTAAAGCAAAGAATCAGGCTTGCCGTCGGCAGACGTGACAGTCCCACGACTTTCTCACGTGGTCATAACCCCCATATGTCTCTCCTAGCAGATGGCCTTCCTAACGTCAGGTAGCTATTGGAGAGGCACGGCGGTTGTGGTGAAATAAAGTAGCATGGGGAGAAGGAGGACAAAAAATAGAGCCACGAAGACTTTCAAACTAGGAATCAACACCCGGTGGACAAGAAAAGATAGGGACTGAAAACGGGTTGAAAGCTGACTGAACGGCATTTTTTATTGGGGATGATGTTGGAAGCAGTTGAGGAAGATCTCTGACTGGCGGCGGTCTAAACGAGCCTTGAACGTTGCGTGTATTGTGTTCTAACAGTGCTCAAAGAAGCAAAGGTCTGCATTGATGAGGGCTTCGATATCAATTTTGTTAAAGTCTCGCCTTCTTTTTTGGGGAACAGCTGTTGACTTGATTCGCACTGTAAACCTAAGGGCACCATGATCGCCCTTACCTGTGGGAGCAACCACTCTCAGATTATCTACCATCTGCGAATTTGGTCGCGACATTGTTGGGTAAGCTAGGATTTTACCTCAGTCTCCACCTAGTCGGCTGCTGTATATACTGTATCAAGGCTCAGATAAGTTTTACACGAAACTCTCTGGACATTGCCTGTTAAGAGGATTTCTCCCGCTAGCTGCTCGTGCTTCTGCACAATGAGAAGCATTACTCCTACTTTCCGTCCATCCTTCCTGTTCACCTGATGAATGTAGGATACCGAAGGTGCCATCAGGGCTACTTTATCTGGACGCGTCAGCCACGTTTCTGTTACAGCTGTGCAAGCGATTTTCCCGCCTCTGATACGAGCTCCTTCCATTTGTTCCCAAAGCTGCAAGCGTTGGTACTTAGTACTACTACCTGCTGTAATTTTCCTGGCTTGCGACGGTGCGCTCAGAATTTACTCCCGATTGTCCACCATGTTTCTTGCCCCCACAGGAAAGAACGGGTGATGAAGTGATTGTGGGCCTAGCGATGGGTGAGGCAAGAGATGCGGGACCCAAGGCTTCTTACAATGTTTCCGTCGGTAGCAGCTGGGGTAGTTTGACCTTCAGTACCCTCCGAATTTTGTCAACATCTAGAGTTGTGGTGTCGATACCCCCGACTTTGGCCTTGCACGTGATGTCAAGTTTAAACACCACCTTAACCCCAGTCTAAAGGCTTATCTGTCCAGATGCCGCCAAAAGTTTATCCCTCAATCATGGGTTTGTGAATTCTACCAGGATCGGCCTTTTACTTCCTAGCCCCCAAACCGGTCCCATCCGTTTGCCCAGCTTAAAAACCCTTTTAAGCCCCATTGGCCGTGGCAACTCAGCTATCCTCAATAGGTTACAAATTACTCTCCTCACTTCCCGATCCTGAGTTTTGGCTGCCCTGCATACGGGTTCATGAATACCCTTGATTACTACATTTCGATGTCGCCCTAGGGTGGTACCCGAAGCAGCGGTTAGTTTCGTTAGAGACCCGGTGATGATTTTTATTCGGCTCTCGTGTTGGCAAGTTGATACGTATTTGGTTACGAAATCCAAATGGCTGAGGCAAGCAGAAGACGGAGGCCTAGAATTTAGGCTTTATTTGACATACAACTGAACGGTGCGATCTGAAAACAACAAAACAGAAATTTGATAGAACAACAGTACTAAAACTAAGGTAGGTAGAAAATAGTAAATAAACATGACATTCACCCCCGCGAAATATTTCAATTGAGAACGTTTGTGTCGGAGATGTTTCATGCTTCCCTATTTCTTAGGTTATAGGGATGGACTCGCTGCTGTGCTTTCACTCAGGGGTGTGTACTGGATTCGTTAATGTATGACTCTGATATTGGTGTGTGAGAAGAGGGGGTGTCTGTAGACTCTTGTGCATCAAGGGGATTACATATGGTGTCGGGTGAAGGCTGATAGTCATCATTTAGAGTCGGAGGTTGATTTTCGACAAATTCCACGGTCTTCGGTGATTCCGATACCTGGCTTTTAGGTGCCAAATGATGTATAGAGACAGTGTCTTCCCGCCCGTCGGGGAAACGAACATGAGCGTATTTCGGGTTGCATTCAATCAGTTCAACTTCATCGACCAAGGGGTCGTATTTTGTTGATCTTACAGAACGACGCATCAAGACCGGTCCTGGACTACTCAACCAGGTAGGTATTGAGACCCCGGATGTTGATTTACAGTAATAAGTGAATAATCGTTCATGTGGTGTTTCATTTGTTGCAGTGCACAGTAGTGACCTAATGGAGTGGAGTGGGTCGAGAAGAACATCCTCCCACTGGGTGCATGGTAGTCCTCTTGACTGGGCTGCAAGAACGATGGTTCTCCAGAGGGTTCCATTGAGTCTCTCAATTTGTCCGTTTGGCTGAGGATTGTAGGCCGTCGTTCTGCTGGTTACGATACCCTTGCGGTGGAGGAAGTTCTTTAGTTCTTCAGACATGAAAGAAGAACCCCTATCCGAATGGATGTAGGTCGGCATACCGAAAATCGAAAACAACTGGGGAAGGCAACGGATGATTGTGGCGGTCGACAGGTCTGATCAAGCATAAGCAAACGGGAACCTGGAGTACTCGTCTATGATAGTTAATAGGTACCGATTTTTGGATATTGAGGGAAGTGGCCCCTTAAAATCATTGTTTAATCTTTCAAATGGTGAAGTGGCTTTGATCGGACTTCCGGTAGGTAGCTCGCAAAACTGTGGTTTCCATTTGGCACAAAGTGTACAGCCACCGGTGACAGATTTCACATCGTCGACTGAGTACGGTAGATTCTTCGTCCTGACGAAATAAAGCATACGGACAACACCCGGGTGGCAGAGTGAGTTGTGTAATCCTTTGAGTGACACACGTGACGTAGACGCGGAGCAGAAGCTGCGAGACAGCGTATCGGCTGCGACATTTTCACGACCGGGGCGATAAATGACGTCGAAACTGTAGCACGATAATTCGATTCGCCACCTCTGAATCTTATCATTTCTGATCTTCCCATGGTGTTGGGAGTTGAACATAAAAGCGACCGACTTTTGATCCGTGATCAGTCGGAAATGTGTACCCAGCAAATAATGTCTGCACTTCCGGATAGCCTCCACAGTAGCGTTTGTTTCTTTTTCTACGGACGAATGATGCTTTTCGCTTTGAGACAGAGTCCGGTAAAGAATGCGACCGGTTTATGATTTTGTGACAGTGTGGCTGAGATAGCTGTATCCGAGGCATCTGTTCCAACGATGAATAGCATCTCGGGATCGAAAGTGGTGATGACGGCACGTTCGAGCTCGCTCTTGAGTGTTTCAAATGACACTCTGACATCGTCTGGTAAGGGAACTACGTGGTTATGAACCAGTGGATGAATCTTATCTGAGAAGCGTGGTATCCACTGAGAATAGTATGAAAATAAACCTATAGCTCGTCGCTGAGATTTCATATCTTTTGGAGGAGGGAGTTCCTGAAGGGGTCGTAATCTTTCAGGATCGGGCTTCATCAGACCATGTGAAACTTCATAATCCAAGAGTTGGAGTCTTTTTTGTACCGATGGTACTCTTTTCTTCGTCCAAAGTAAGTCCGTATTTTTCCACAACATTAAGAGAGTTAGTAAGATTCCTATCGTGATCATCTTTGTTTGTGCCACACAGTTAAATTATCGATGTAGGCGAACGTTCCTCTCAAGTTTTCTTCGCGAATAATTTTTTCGATAGCACGCTGAAAACAAGCAACACCATTCATCACTCCGAACGGTATCCGGCAAAATTGATATAAATTCCCACAGGCTTCAAAAGCAGTGTATGGCCTGTCTTGTTTTTTTATGGAGATTTGGTGATATGCGCTTCGCAGGTCCAATGCACTAAAAATGGAATATCGGGATATTTTAGATACCATGTCATCGATTCTGGGCAGAGGATAAGCGTCCAGTAACGTGTATCGATTGATAGTTTGACTGTAGTCAACTACCATGCGTCTTTTGTGTCTTTCGTTTGTTGTAACAAGGACTTGAGCGCTCCAGGGTGACGTTGACGTCTCATTGATGCTACTCCTCAGAAGTCGCTGAATTTCCGATTGAATGAACTTCTCATCTTCAGGAGTGTGGAGTCGTGATTTAGTTACGATAGGCTTGCAATCTGGTAGCAAATTCCCGAAAAGAGAAGGAGGTTCAATAGGTGAAGCTGTCACACTGCAAAGGGCTAGAGTTGGTTTACTGCCACTGAATGGAATCTCAACTGCCCTGTGGAATTTCAAGAAATCGTGCCCCAGTAATACATCCGCACACAGATGAGGGAGCGCAGAGAGTTTGAAGTTGTTGTACGAATTATCCTTGAGACATATGTTAGCAGAACAGTGACCCTTCGTTTGACTAATTAATCTTGTGGAATCCATGGCGATAACGCTGGATAACTATGATTTTGAGACGGTGACGCTGTACCACGGATTCGGAGATGTAACTGTCGGAACTCCCCGTATCTATCATAGGGATCTTGTTCACAGTAATCGTTGTTAGCGCATTTAAAAGGCAATTCGGAAAAGAGGCAGCGACAATGGTAGAGAGTACGGGTGTTGCGGCAGAGACTATGGGTTTCTCCGGTGGTGACCGGCAGACACGTTTGAAGTGTCCTTTCTTTCCACAGTTACTGCAAACTACATCCTTAGCAGGGCATTTGAATCGAGGATGTCTGTCATTTCCGCAGAAATAACACTTGGTTTTCAACGCCGCTGACGTTGTTTCCATGAGTAGGTTGCTACCTTCCTTGTGGTCAGAGGAACAATTATCAGTTGATTCAGTGGGTGTTGACGCCGAAGCCGCATACGATACTGATGGTGTCTGGAAGGCGCTGGATTGTTGTTGGGCCATTTCGAGCGATCGGGCTAATTCTAGAGCAGATTGTAAGTCCGGAGATTTATTTTCAAGGAGTCGCTGCCGGACAACGTTCGACTGCATCCCGCTTATGAAAGCGTCTCGAATAGCGTCGTTTTGATTTTGCTCGGCTGTCACGGCCCGGAAGTTACAATCCTTTGCTAAGGATTTTAGTTTTTGGTAGAACTGGTTGAAATCCTGCCCCGTTTCCTGTTTGCATGTTGCGAGTAGGTAGCGTGCAAAGACCTCATTGGGCGGCTTGATAAAAATTTTTTCAAAGACTTCGATGGCATCGTTGTATGCAGTACATTCAGCCACATAATCATATATGGTCGGAGAGACATAATTGTATAGGAAATCAAGCTTCTCGGAATCGTCTACACCAACTTTGATGAGAAATCTATCGAACGTACAGAGCCAATGACGCCAAATTTTTGAAGAAGTAGTCGAGTTTAGATCTGCGTCGAATCGTTCAGGACGTAGATAGCGCTCCATTTTGAGACGGTGTATGTCAAATAAATTGATACGCATTTGGTTACGAAATCCAAATGGTTGAGGCAGGCAGAAGACGGAGGCCTAGAATTTAGGCTTTATTTGACATACAACTGAACGGTGCGATCTGAAAACAACAAAACAGAAATTTGATAGAACAACAGTACTAAAACTAAGGTAGGTAGAAAATAGTAAATAAACATGACACAAGTGCCGTTTCTTGCTCATTCAACCGCAAGAAAACCCTCCCCACTGGGCTCTCGTTTGGTGTCACTTGGGGACTGCGCCGCTTCTTTTGTGGATTCGGAGCGTTTGGTTTTCTCTTTTTGATTGTACACTATCGGCTGAGATTTCACTTGTTGAAGCGTTCATCGTTTGGTTGTGTCTCGTTCTTTCTTTTGGATAATTTCTTTCCCACCCTCACGCAGCTGGGCATACCCACATTTATGTTCAACATACAGACTGAAAGTCTTATTTGATAGGTTGCCACACTTCTGATGGTACCATTTACAACAAATACCGCACGATACCGGCATCCACCGGCCTTACACACCGTAAGCGTCCGCACCGGTATAGCTTCTGATCGGGGGTGAATGATGTCATTCGTTTATGCTTAGGTAGAAACTTATTTTGAATTCTATCAAGGGATTTATGAAAGAAGTAAAGAACCACTATCCGAGCAAGAATAGGCCCTGCTAGGCCTGAATACACAAGTGTAGGACAGGGTACCGACTCAAAGCCTTGAGCTTGCCGTCTCCTTAGATTGTTTTAATGGTGTCTGTGTATGTCGCCCTCCTCGGAAGTTTGGTTCAGTCTGTCGTGCTTCCGTTTCGCACGTCATTGTATTCAGATTTATAACTTGCTCTCGTTCCGACTTTCATATCACATTTCCTCGCCATTTTTTTGAATACTTGAGATTGGCAAACGATTTTGTTTGCGTCCCTCCTTTGATTACATCTGGTCTTTTTTATCTTTATTTTGAGGCGTTCGTGTAAAAAAGCCCATAGTGGTTTCTGGGACAGCTCCACGTCACGGTGTAACGCAGGGTAGCTATATCAGCAGTTGTAGACTGCCTTCTTCGAAGCCTTCACTTCTGTTGTTTTGAGGACAGTCTGGATCATTTTATACAACTGAGTGGCCCTGTTACCGGATAACGTGGCCCTAAGTTGTACGCAAGCAACACAGTAGTCAGTTGATTGAGCAGTGCCCAGTTGTTGTCAGTAAATCATAATCTACTTACTTGGCCTGCACAGTTGTATGTACATGGACGTCGAGAATGAAGCGAATGAAAGCATAAGGATCACACTAATATAAGGTCGGTTAAACCTTACCATGATGCTTCCTTGATACACACGTTCGCCAGTCCTTCCTACTATGGGTTGATCACCTGTCCGTCACTGTGCTACTCCACATTTCGCCACCGCACTCACCAGAATAATGTTTTCCATAACCGATGAGAAGGAGGACACTATCGATGAAGAGGGGAAAAGAACCTAGCGTATATTGTGACGGCGTGCGTGTAGCGTGCACGTGCGACGGTCCAATGGCCACGGCGCTTGCGTTTAGTTAAACAGTGATGTGCTAAACAAATGAACGAAGTTGAATCTCACTACAGTAGCCTCCTCTTATAAGTCAGACGGAGTTGGGCTTCGATTGCAGACTGAATGTGTTGATATCCCAGGGATTCCGTGCATTTCTTCCCTAGTATTCTTCTGGTCACATTCAGTGAATGTTGGCAAGGGTTTGATGTCTGCGCTTTCGAAGTTTATCCAAAAGGCATCCGACTACCGTCTCCAGTGTCACGGTGACCAGTGATCCCATAGTCCCGTGAGTGGTTATCTCCTTGAACGTATCAGGCGTCAGCGAGGCAGCGGATGTAACCAGTGTGACTGTGAACCCGTCTGAGAAAATGAGGCAGATAAGAAAGAAGCAGCGCTTGGGGGCGCCAGAAGATGTTTGACTAGGATAACAAACACTAACGACGTTCGATGCTCTTGTAGCTGGAAGAAAATAAAAAAGGAACATACTGATAGGTGGGGTTTGATTAGGTGTAATCGTGGTGGTCGGTGTCAGTGGTAGTTTCCATTGCGTCTTATTCGATGTCGGATATTGGTGTCAAACTTAGTTGATGTACGCGTGACAAGGCGTCAGTGACGGGATTGTGCCCCAGAGATGTATCCTGTGTCCACAGAAAACTGTGAGACAAAGCGTAGGTGGTTAATCGAGTGTTGAGTGTTGGTCGAAAGCTGACTTTAGTGCGTACCAAAGGCTTGTGATCTGCAAACACCGTGAACGAGCGACCTTTAAGTACATGTCGCAAATGGCAAGTGCCTGAATAGACGGCTTATGATTCCCTACCGGACGTGCTGAATCCGAATCCTGCAAGCTATAGGTAATTATAAAAGGAAAAATACTTCCAAGAGTCGCCCACAAGCTGCTGTCGCCAAAGGCCGAAAGGTTTGAGAATGATCCGGAAAATTGGGACGACAAAGTGATAAACGTATAGAACGGTAGAAGAAAAATTAGTGAGAGGCGTAATATTATAGCAGAACCAACAGACTATTATACGCCTAAGCAGCTTACCAAAAAACGGACAGGACGTCAATAAGTGAACAAAAAGGAAACTTGCGTGACCTTGGCATTACGTCGGGCTTATCAATTGTAAGGTCGTGAAACCTTACTACGCAGTTTCCCTAGTTAAGGCATTTTTCTGCCGTTTGCACTACGCGTGGACCACCCGCACGTTACTCTAATGCTCGGCACTGTGTGGACCTGTTATCCGGAACGGCATTCCCTACGACCCGTGAGAACGAGGAGACGACCGGAAGAGTAAAGCGGTTAGTGTGTATTTGAGAGCGTGCGCGAGTACTGCGCTAGAGCAACGATCAAATGACCACCGCGCTTGACAGTAAGCGTTCAGTGAAACAGTGATGTGTTAAACAAATGAAGCTTGATCTTGCTGCACCAACATAGAACTGGAAATCATGTAGGTGATGGACGATTTCGAATGGAACGACGCCCATGGCCGTCACAGCTGGCCATTGTTATCTAATGTATCCAACCATCCAGCAGGTGGATCTCATCCACCTTAGTGCCGTAGTCTAACTCTTCTAACTTTACTAAGTTCACTGGTGAAGATTGTTCATACATTTTCACCGTCTCGTGGACTGGTCATCTCGACCCACCATCCAATTACTACCTGCCTTGAGGAACAATGTACACTGGGGACGTCTGTATGTAGACGTGCGTAACATGTTTAGATTCATGGCTTGCTCCATTAACTGACCTCTAGCTCCCAGCGCCCTGATTTTAACTTCACAGTTACTGACGTGGTGTTACCCACATATTCAAGCAGTACCGCAGAAATATTGACGCTCAGAGGCCGATATTCTCCAGGTAACTCTCGCCCATAACGGCTATGTTCGTGAGCCGTATAGGCAAACCAACTGAACTACCGCGGTGTAAACTTGTCATAATGGATGTATGTACGTCATGCTAACACCGTATGGGGCTCAAATTGATGAAAACCAAATGCACATGCGTACGCGACCAATTCTCATCCAATATTCGACCACCGGGTAAGACTGGATCCCTGTTAACAGTCGTTTATGTGCTGTGAGACTCCAAGGGTCAGTTGGCGTTCGAAAGGATAGTTGTGTTAAGCGCGATTTGTTTGTGATCTCGGCGTACGCTCCAACGGACTGCAGCTCAGACGCGCAGAAAGATGAGTTCTACGATGAACTCGGCACCCTCGTTCGCAGCAGTAAAGGTTCTGACATTGTAGTGCTAGCTGGTGACTTCAATGTACAAGTTGGCAAACTTAGTGTGTCAGAAGCCTGTTTAGGTGGGCGTTGTGCTTTACCCGCTCAGCATACAGACAACGGGGATAGGCTTCTCCAGTTTTGTGAAGACAATCGATTGTTCTTGTCTAGCACCAATTTCCGACACAGCTCGCGTCGCACAGCGACATGGCGCTCTAACTCTACAGGTACTTTGAGTCAAATTGATCATATTGCCGTAAGCTACCGGTGGCGCAGTTCTGTTCAGAACTGTAGATCTTACTGGTCCACGTACGTAGAGTCGGACCATGCATTAGTTTTAGTGCGATTATCTCTCCAGCTCCATGGTCATCGCCGCAAACCGCAAACCCGATTAGCCATGCAACGTTTGTGTGATCCAGAAGTACGCACCTGTTATGAGCAGAAGTTAGCACATGAACTAGGATCTACGACGAACAGTAATGTAGATGAGCATTGGGCTCATATCAAACAGGCGATGCACGTGGCAGCAGGTTTTGCCTGTGGTCGCAGATCCGATGTCCATCAAAGACACTGGATCTCGCAAGAGTCGCTGAGTATAGTGGAGCAAAAGCGTCAGCTTTCGAACCGTAAGGAGATGAATAAGATGCGGAGAAAGCTGCAAAGACAAGTTACGAAAAGCCTTAAGAATGATCGCGAAAATTGGTGGGTCAAGGTAGCCGAAGAAATGGAAATAGTTGCTGCTTCAGGTAACAGTCAAAGACTGTTCAAACTTATTCGTGACACCGGTGGACGGTGAACCTAGGTCAGTGAAACAATTTGCGATAAAAATGGAGAACCCATCCACGGCAAACAGCAAAGGCTTGATCGTTGGGCCGAACACTTCAGGGAACAGTTTAGCTGGCCGCACGCTAGTGTAGTTACTCCTGTATCAACAACTGCGACTCCTTGGGTGGTATCACTTGAGCCCCCATCGGAAGTAGAAGTAGAATCATGTATTGGATTACTAAGGCGGGGGAAAGCGGCAAGTCCCGACGAACTTCCTCCAGTTCTTTTCAAACTGGGTGGGAATGTTTTGATAAAATCACTTACCGCCTTGCTCCGTGACATTTGGAAGGAGGAGCGTATTCCATTAATATGGAGTGAGTCGTTGATTGTTCCCATCTTCAAGAAGGGAATACGCAATGACTGCAGTAATCATCGTGGGATTAGCCTAATTCCGATAGTCACCAAAGTATTAGCTTCGATTTTGCTGCATCGTCTTACACCGGCTCGCGGGAGGAATGTCCGCGAACAGCAGGCTGAATTCCGCCCAGGTCGAGGATGCACTGACCAGATTTTTACTCTTCGCCAACTACTTGAAACGCTTCACACGCACCGCCGACCGACAACAATGATTTTCTTAGACCTGAAAGGCGCCTTCGATTCAGTTGATCGAACATCGCTTTTCAGTGTTCTTCATCGCAAAGGTATGCCCCAGAAGTTCGTGAACCTACTGAGATCATTGTATTCTCATACTTCTGGCCGCGTAAGGGTTTACGGTGAACTATCCGGTCGGTTCGAAACGACCAGTGGTGTTCGACAGGGATGTCCTTTGTCTCCATTCCTGTTCAACTTCGTCATGGACGGAATAATGGACAGTGCGCAGCAAAATGTTCAGGATGTGTCTGTTGAAACAAAACGGAAAAGCAGTGCGGGAAAACTGGTGGTGAGAACAAGCTAAGGGGATGACGCCCAGCCGCCGTCGTGGTTGAGAAATCTTTTACGCTCAACGTATTGTTAATACAGCCTTACGGGAAAGTCATGCCCTAAAGTCCTTTTCTTGAAGCGTCTTCGCGGAACTCTAATATAACCGTCTGCAAATTACGGTCTGTAAACGCTAATGCTTCAGTGTATGCGGTGCGATGACCTTTGCAACTGTTTCACTGCTCCCATTCTTGTCTGAGTCTATTCAACCCCCACGTAAATTGTAGCGAAACACGGAGAATTTCTAATTTTGTATGTCAGATTCTATCAGTATTCCATAGCCATTCAGCGATGGCGTGAGTTGTGACTCCGATTATGCATTTTCAGAAATCATAGCGCTGTTTCGATGCTGGGGTAGAATGCTTGAGCACAACCTCACGATCCCTCCGCTTATCCATTTTCGCGGAAGTGCATGCACTTTGAGTGATCTTACGATGCTCAGGTCCATAAACAGTTTGCGGAAAAGGTTTCCACTGCACGTCTAGGTCGTTATTACTTTTTACTTTTGCGCGACTATCTCCTGCGAGAGGATAAGTCGGCTCCATGGTTATCACGGACCATTGCTGACCACGCGCGGCGGTCGGAGGCGAGTTCCGTACAGATCTTCATCCAGTCCGTTTTCCATCGCTGGGCTCCATAGACTGACCGAAGGCCTAGAAGCTCTACGTTTTTCTCTATTGTACTGGTCCATGTTTTGAGCTGCCCACCAAGGCGACAACGCCAACCAGGGCAGGGAGTGGGGCAGAGTGTTTGCTTGGTGATCTCTGACTCGGGTCGCCGAAGCGTATGGCCGAATTACTGAAGTCGTTGACGTTGGAGGAGGACGGGGAGAGCATCGATATCAGAGCATCATCTTCTTACCTCGTCGTTGGACACCCTTTCGCGCCACTTGACTTTGAGGATTCGCCGCAGGCACCAGTGGTCGAAAACCTCTAGCCTTTTGGTATCCTCAGCTCGTAATGGTCAGGTTTCGCAGCCATAGATGAGTACAGGTCGGATAGCAGCACGGTAAACACGAACTTTGGTTCTTAAGCTGATTTCACTGCGAGTCCACAGCGTTCGTCTTAGCTGAAGAAAGGCTCTCCTGGCACTGTCGATCCGTGATACCACTTCATCTTTAGCCTGGCCGTTCGGAAGCAGAGTTGAGCCTAGGTATTTGAATGAGGGGTTGGTCATTGATCGACAGTTGTTGAATTGTCGGGCCCAGATGGGTTGTGAGAGCTTTTGTTTTGGTCGAGTTTACTTCAAGTCTGATGGACCTCGCGAAGGAATTGATTCAGTCGAGGATTGGTTTTAGCGTAGCGGGGGAGCCTCCAAGCACGACAATATCATCCGCGAACTCCAGGTCCGAGATGTATATTTCCTGGCTAAGCTGAACGCCAGGGTAGTTATGTAATGTCTGTCGCATTGTCCAATCGATGGCGTAGTTGAACAGCACCGGTGAGAGGGGACAGCCCTGCCTAACTCCGGTAGTGAGTGTGAACTCGCGGGACTCTTCACCGTACATACGAACCCAGTTGTAGAGTAGTATCCCCTCAACGGCCTTAAAAGCTTATCGGGCATCCCATCGGATTGGATTATAGTCCAAAGAGACTCGTGGTTAACCGAATCAAAGGCGGCCCGGAAGTCGATGAGACAAGCCATCGTCGGCTGCTGGAACTTATAGCGGTGCTCCAGTATTCGGCGCAGTGTGAAGTTTTGATCCACACAGGCTTTGCCACGATGGAAACCCCCTTGGTTCGGGCGAGTGCGCTGGTCTCTTGCCTTGGATAAATGGGCTAGTAACAACGCACCAAAGGTCTTTGCGGCCACATCGATCAGGCTTATTTTCGGTAATTCTCACATGCTGATTTATCACCTTTCTTCGGAATGGGCAGCAGTATGGACATTCCCCAGTCGGGTGGAAATGCTTCCGCTCTCCAAATGGAGCCAAAAAGTGTACACAACCTGTCAATCAATGGCTATGAACATGCTTTATACACTTCTGGAGGGATGCCATCTTCCCGAGCAGCCTTTCTGTCTTTCAGTTTGTTTATCATTCCTGTGATTTCCGCGGTGTTGGGCGGGTCACAGTTGCTTTCGTACTAGACTGGAGGGGTTGATATTGGTTGGTCCGTCGGGTGGTCCATAGGCCGGTTGAGCGGCTGACCAAAGTGTTTCACCCATCAGTCCATTTTCTTACTCTGTTCGGGTATTAGGTTTCCTGCCGCGTCACGAAGAAGGGAATTTCGCTTACAAAACCTATTAGAAGCTTTGCGAATAAAGCGGAACAGTTTGCCGAAGTCACCAACTCCGGCCACGGTCTCCATTTTTTCAGCTCTTTCTATCCAGCATCTTTTGCCATCAGCCTTGGTCGAGCGTGTGGCCTCTCGTTGCAGTCTGCGGCGTTCTTCACTACCTGCCAGTCACGCTTCGTGTGCTCTGGTTGACAACTGGAGCGTGTTTTCGGAGATCCACTCTTTTGTCCGCCTTTTTGTTCTCCCGAGTGCTGTCCAAGTAGTTTCCTTGATCGTCGTCTTCATTCGAGTCCACTGCCCTTCCACAGAAACTTCATCTGCTTTTGCGTTGGTTGCGTTGGTAAGTCGAGTTGTGATTGCTCGTGACAACGCTTCTCGCTTCTCTGGATTTTCTAGGGCAGCAACATTTATCCGGGAGGGTGCAGACACTTTAGCACGTGTAGACAGATGAACTTTGAAACATGCGCGTAGGAGAACATGGTCGGTGCCGTTTGTGTTGCCCGTTATTGCACATCGGTACGCTCGGAAATCCTCCACAGACGAGGCCCAGCGGGCTCTCACCAGGATGTGGTCGAATGGGTGCGCAGTGTGACCGTCACTAGAGTACCATGTGAGTAGGTGCTTTTTTGGGTGTTGAAATCGAGTGCTGCAGACAACCATTCTGTTGATGTCGGCTAAACTAATCAGTCGACCACCGTTCTCGCAGCGTTGATCAAGGCTGAATCTTCCGAGAATATGGCGAGTAGATTCGTCGGCCGTACCTGTGCGAGCGTTCCAATCTCCTGCGATGAAGAGTACATCGCGCCTCGAAACCCGGTTGATAATCTCCTGCAAATTAGTGTAGAATTCGTCTTTGGTTTCGTCGTCAGCTGAATTGGTTGGAGCATAGATCGCGATCACCGTCAAGTCGTGCGGGGAGCCTTTAAAACGTGCCAAGGCGAGTCTGGATGAGACTGGTTCCGAAGAGATCATTGCATCATTAGCTGCTTTGTTCAGAGCAAACGCGACACCGTAGAGACCGGAGTTGTCTTTTGGGCCACTGTGATAGAGCCAATAGGATGTATCCACACCCGAGACCTTTATTTGTCGGCTACCTGAGTTGGGCAGACGGACTTCCGAGAGGCAAGCAGTATCTACGTCATAGTCATGTATAGTTCGCATTGTGATGCACTGACTGCCGACGTCTAGAAAAGTCCTGACACTCCAACAGGCTATGTGTGTTCTTCTCCTGCAGCGAATAATCCCAGCTTGTTTTATCACCTCGATCGCCGGGATACGAAGCGCGTCGCTTACCGGGGACGCCGTAGCATGATGAGCGCTCGAGGTTCCGTGAATAATCATAGAGAGTCGCGAAAGTAGGGTACGAATTGGTGTCTCCAGCACCGTTCGGTTAGGTCGTTATTAAATCAAGGGGAATCTTTATCATACCTACGGGGGCCAAAAAAGCACAAACACTCATTTCGTATAACCATTCATGGAAAATACATGCTTGCAGGATGCCATTTATGCCAGGATACAGATGATGCAAATCCGCGCTCTGTTGCTTTGTTCACCTTGTAGTTCACCAACATGTCGCACACATTTACTCCCAAAAGTAAAGGAAATGTGATCGCTTGAATCAGTAGGCGAGGTTTACGAGTTTTTGCGACACCAAGGTACTTGTGGGGTATCACGTGGCTGAAAATTGAACACTTATTCTTAAATGTGAGGACGTACTGAGTACTTACCTAAATGAGTTAACAAGCCTAAAAGTTCCGTGAAAGCACTTTGTTTTCATTTGACGTTCCAGCTATAGTTTCCAGGAACAAACCGACGATAACTATCGCCCGATTGCGAAATCGCTGATAGCTGTGCCGACAACCCGCGTCGACGAAAGGCTGGAAGGTGTGCGATTCAAACCGTGTGACCTATTAGTATAGTTCATAATTATTTCACAGTTTCGTCCATTTCATTCCCGGGATCTTGAAACCTCAAAATCAGATTGTCATTTTAGTCACGGCAATGAATCCCACTTAGAACGTGACTCAGACATTTAGTGGTTTATCAGTATTAAAGAAAACGCGCTCATTATAACATTTTAGTATAAAGCGTTCATTAGGTTCAGTGTTTCAGTAGAGTGACCATATCAGCATATGCACGCCTCGTACGCCACCCGTGGTTGGTTTGGAATCAAGGTTTAGCCATCTCCCCTAGACTGACTGTCAGTCAGTCAACCCTGTGAAGGGCGCCGGGAATTCGCTTTCGTCCTCACTTTTGTGAAAACGTCTCTGCGAGAAGACAATGATTAAGATCTTTTCAACAGAGGCTGACAGACGGACGGTCATTTGGGAGGATTTCGAGAGGCATGCAGGACGAGTCGCTATCTCGGAGCTTGAGACACCCACCCCGACCGTACTGAGGCATTTGTTTGTATGCCAGCCTCGCATCTCATACCCCCGACACAAAAGTAAAATGACTGCCTTTTGTTGCAGAAAGTAGCAGATCTTTGCGATGCCTACGTCAACACTTGGTGATGGCGTTCTTACGGATGGAACGAAGAAAATCAAAGCAATAATCCTCATTGGTGGCCCATGTAAAGGTAATATTTCGATTTCAATAATCCCCTTTTTCAAGGAACGCGTTTTCGCCCACTGAGTCTAGAGCTTCCAAAGCCTCTTTTCCCAATTGGTGGCTTTCCAGTGATCTATCATCATATCGAGGCTTTCTCAAAGGTGATGATCATTTTGCGTGTGGATTAATAACAACTCACTTTACTGCAGCTTCCTGGCCTCTGCGAAATCGTACTACTTGGATTCTATCAGCCGCACGAATCTCTTAATCAGCTCATTACAAATGCGCAGCGTGAGTTCAAAGTTACTGTCAGGTAAGATCGATTGTCTTTTTACTGTTTTCATGTAAGCCAAGTATAACCGGGGCTGAGGCTAAGCTCCATTTGTTAAAGTAATTGTCAGGGGCTTATTTAATGTTTTATTCCCGTTGTAGGTATAGGAACGCTTCAATGGAATCAGAATCCCGCGTGGCTAATAGGTCAAACATACTACTGAAGACCGATTGTGCCTCAAATTTGTAATCTTCGATTAATGTGAACAGCGAAGTTCTTGGTTGTTGTTTCCATTCACCACCTAGCGTGCTCTTACCACGAAACGCAAATGAAGCGAGTTTCTCTTGGATGAACTGAATTCCTAGCTTTTATGTGTTATATTGGGTGTTGAGACAGGATTTTCCTTCATGGATACTGTGTAAATCATCATCATCATCGTACAGCGTTAAACAGTAGGGCAAGCCCCACTGACCACTGCCTTTCTCACCGTGTTTCACGCTGAGCTAGAAAGTATGAATATACAAGATGGACAGGGACTGGACCTACACGGGTGGGAAAAGGAAAGAATGCCCTAGTAGCCAACACACTGAATATACAGTCCAACTGTACAAACGCACATCGATCAGTCATTCTGATTCGACAGAAAGTGACAACACGATCGCCACTGCTCGCGGTTCGCTGCCATATCCTTCAGTGTCTCCAGCCAACTGGTAGATGGATCTTTTGGACCCCAACCACGAAGACGTGAAGCACCTACTTTTCCTAAGTCTGCTGTACATTTTCTCATTCCTCGCTGCCACGTCATCTGTTGACCTCCACGTGGTTTGTTTCACTCCCCTGGAGGAACGGAGAATAGGACACGGTGGGTAGACGTGTGTTTGACATACGTAACACGTGTCCCAACCAACGAAGTCTACTAAGTTGGATACGCTGTGACAAAACGTTCTCTGAATTAGTATCCAATACTCCATTTCTGATCTCAGCATTGCCTACTCGGCTAATCCGCCCGGTCTTAGCGATACCACGTAAACGTCGGTAGTCGAAAACCTCAAGACGACGAATATCTTCTGCACACAGACTCCAAGTTTCGCAACCATACAACAAAACTGAACGCACTGCAGCACAGTATACACGACCTTCCAAATCCAGTGAAATATCACGCCGCCGCCACAAGTGCTTCAGTCCAGCGTACGCCCCTTGAGCCTTTGATATACGCGTGCTCACCTCTACTACCATGCTACCATCCGTCGTCAAGCTGCTTCCGAGGTGAGCGAAGCGGTCGACAACTGACAGCACCTCACCATCGAGCATCAAGCTCGGAATTGTTGACGTCCAATCTTGCAGCATCATTTTACACTTTGCAGGTGCAAAGCGCATGCCGAATGGAGCTACAGCCCTTGAGAGTCTATCTACTGCACGTTGAGCATGTTCCGTGGATTCGACCAAGCAGACAACGTCGTCCGCGTAATCGAGGTCACACAGCTTTCCACTATTTCCTAGTTCGACGCCTACATCCTGAACATTTAGAAACGCACTCTCCATTATCTGGCCCATGACGAAGTTGAAAAGGACATCCCTGTCGAACACCACCGGTCGTTTCGAACCGACCGGATAGTTCACCGTAAACCCTTACGCGGCCAGAAGTATGAGAATACAATGATCTCAGTAGGTTCACGAACTTCTGGGGCATACCTTTGCGATGAAGAACACTGAAAAGCGATGTTCGATCAACTGAATCGAAGGCGCCTTTCAGGTCTAAGAAAATCATTGTTGTCGGTCGGCGGTGCGTGTGAAGCGTTTCAAGTAGTCGGCGAAGAGTAAAAATCTGGTCGATGCATCCTCGACCTGGGCGGAATTCAGCCTGCTGTTCGCGGACATTCCTCCCGCGAGCCGGTGTAAGACGATGCAGCAAAATCGAAGCTAATACTTTGGTGACTATCGGAATTAGGCTAATCCCACGATGATTACTGCAGTCATTGCGTATTCCCTTCTTGAAGATGGGAACAATCAACGACTCACTCCATATTAATGGAATACGCTCCTCCTTCCAAATGTCACGGAGCAAGGCGGTAAGTGATTTTATCAAAACATTCCCACCCAGTTTGAAAAGAACTGGAGGAAGTTCGTCGGGACTTGCCGCTTTCCCCCGCCTTAGTAATCCAATACATGATTCTACTTCTACTTCTGATGGGGGCTCAAGTGATACCACCCAAGGAGTCGCAGTTGTTAATACAGGAGTAACTACACTAGCGTGCGGCCAGCTAAACTGTTCCCTGAAGTGTTCGGCCCAACGGTCAAGCCTTTGCTGTTTGCCGTGGATGGGTTCTCCATTTTTATCGCAAATCGTTTCACTGACCTAGGTTCACCGTCCACCGGTGTCACGAATAAGTTTGAACAGTCTTTGACTGTTACCTGAAGCAGCAACTATTTCCATTTCTTCGGCTACCTTGACCCACCAATTTTCGCGATCATTCTTAAGGCTTTTCGTAACTTGTCTTTGCAGCTTTCTCCGCATCTTATTCATCTCCTTACGGTTCGAAAGCTGACGCTTTTGCTCCACTATACTCAGCGACTCTTGCGAGATCCAGTGTCTTTGATGGACATCGGATCTGCGACCACAGGCAAAACCTGCTGCCACGTGCATCGCCTGTTTGATATGAGCCCAATGCTCATCTACATTACTGTTCGTCGTAGATCCTAGTTCATGTGCTAACTTCTGCTCATAACAGGTGCGTACTTCTGGATCACACAAACGTTGCATGGCTAATCGGGTTTGCGGTTTGCGGCGATGACCATGGAGCTGGAGAGATAATCGCACTAAAACTAATGCATGGTCCGACTCTACGTACGTGGACCAGTAAGATCTACAGTTCTGAACAGAACTGCGCCACCGGTAGCTTACGGCAATATGATCAATTTGACTCAAAGTACCTGTAGAGTTAGAGCGCCATGTCGCTGTGCGACGCGAGCTGTGTCGGAAATTGGTGCTAGACAAGAACAATCGATTGTATGCACAAAACTGGAGAAGCCTATCCCCGTTATCTGTACGTTCAGCGGGTAAAGCACAACGCCCACCTAAACAGGCTTCTGACACACTAAGTTTGCCAACTTGTACATTGAAGTCACCAGCTAGCACTACAATGTCAGAACCTTTACTGCTGCGAACGAGGGTGCCGAGTTCATCGTAGAACTCATCTTTCTGCGCGTCTGAGCTGCAGTCCGTTGGAGCGTACGCCGAGATCACAAACAAATCGCGCTTAACACAACTATCCTTTCGAACGCCAACTGACCCTTGGAGTCTCACGGCTCATAAACGACTGTTAACAGGGATCCAGTCCAAAAGGGCAGCCTCAGCCTTGTCAGTCGAGACTATTCCTACACCACGTTGACCAGTAGCTCGGGCTGCTTCATCTCTTTATGTGCGCAGAAAAAACCTCGATGAGATACCAGGAGCAGTTAGTTGAATTACACTGCTCGAATCCTAGATGCGCGTTTCACTTAAGCAACAGACATCAATCTTCAGAGAATCTATTGTGAGCGCTAGGCACGCCTGCTGACTGGCCTGCATGAGTGTACGCACGTTGAAGGAGCCGAGATTCAGAGACTGACGAGGCTTAAGAAAATGTGAGTTAACAGACAGAGGATTATTCACCACACTGTTTGACAGTGAACCGTTGCGAGTATCGATCGTGTTATCAGTGGGAGCATTATGGGTGGATAGATGGGCCAAAGAGGGGTGGTTACGGACAGAAGACTAAGGTTGAGTAAAAGAAAGGGAACTGTGTAAATGCAAACCATCTTGCGTGAGTAACTGTTCAGAAGTCTTCCGCGTCACCTTATTGACCCCTGATGGCATTTGAGCCACATCCTTCATAAGTTGAGAGTCGCCAAAAAACGTGAAGTAACTCCATTAAATTGCTTCAGATAGCACTTACTGTATTTATTTCCCACACTTTCTGTGGCTAATGGTCCGCTGCGTTTAATGCGACCCTATAACCTCAAGTTTTACTTAGAGCGAATACTATTCATGCTAAGTTTTTTAATTACAAAAAGTTAATTATAGTAATAGGGCAGAACCCCATAGTTGAAAAACCGACTGTAAAGGGATTTTGTAGGGAATATCTACATCAAAACTAGTTTATGCATTCCGTTTTCAAAAAAAGAAAGATTGTGGGTGGATGGAAAGACAGTGAGGGCAACGATGCTCCATAACTTTGGTAGAAGACAGTAGTCCGCTATCGTTCGGATCGTTAACACATCTGACCTATTGGGACTTTATGTGCTTCGCCATCACTCCAAGTCTCAGGGTATGGTTGCCGGTTATCCCTAATAGTGCAGTGAGCCTTCGTGGCTATGGCGTATACACCATTTCCACTGCATTCATGCGCAAGCATGCAATAAAAAGCAGCTCTCCTTGAGAAAACAAAGATTGAAAGGTTTAGCTTAGAGATCTAGCGGCAGAAACCTAGCAAAGGTGGCTGGCTACCTGTGTTTGAGCTTTTCATTGCAAAGTAATGATTATAGGAACAGCCAAAACAGACTCGGCGGAACAAAACCCAAAACAAAAGCGTAATAATAGGGACAGTGAAGTTACTGCCCGGCAGTGGACAAGTGATAGCAGTGTGTTAAAATTGGTTCATCTACCAGGCAAATGGCTTTACGTTGGACCCGGTCGAGAAGAGATAAGGAGGAATACAAAGCTCCACCTCACACGTGACAGTAGTTTTCAAATGCGAGGCAAATTTGAGACTTTGACAGTGGGGGAGATGGGCTGCCTCAAAGGCACTTTTGACGCGGAATAGATAACCAATCTTGTGAGCAGCACGAGCAGCAAGTGAACATATGTATGAAGACCAGTGTAGAGAGGAGAAGGTCGAAAGACCCAGGAAAGGTATCGAGTTAGTGGAACGAAATGGAACTAAATCGAAATCTAAGTACGGAGAACAGGAATGGTGTTTAAGAGAAGGCGAAAGGTGTTTTAGAAACATGGGAAGGGACACAGTTTTGAAACCTCCAAGAGAAGATTCGTCCAAGGTCCGAACTGGAGAATGTTACAAGGGCATAATGATCACGATCTATGTTGGCGATGGCATGGCTGGAGGTGGGACATGGAAGGAAGTGGCGTAGGGTGGCATTCACTTCAAAAGCGTGGATGGGATTGGAAATAACTTTTTTTACGGTCCGGTAACTAGTTTAGCTTGTGTATGGTCTCTGGTGTTTTCTTAAAAAAGACAACTTGGACACCTAAGACTGATCACAAAGCTCGTAATACGATTTTGAACAATTATTGTTGCCTTTCCAGTTAAGTTGGGTGAATACTTTACACATCCGAGGGTGAGTAATGAGCTGCTACCGAACCAGTCTTATACAAACACAAGCATGAATAAAGAAAGTGTTCAACAAAGACTGATTCCTGGTGTTGTTGACAACTTTTAGGATTGGCAGTTGAAAAGTATTTGTAAGCCTTGATGCGAACAGGAGATGCTAATAAAAAAAACGTGATAGAGAACATCGGAATGTTTACTAAGATCTGGATATTAGGAATGCGACTGGTTAGCCGCTTCAGACAGGTATTATAGTTTTGGAGCATAATGTTAAGCGGCATGACCGTTGGGAATTTCATTGCATCAAGAAAACTGTTTGAAGAATCTGACAATGAATTTTGAATCATTAGCAGGCAAACGGAGCTATGACTGGGGAGGCATGGAGCTGGTTTAGTAAAATACGGACAAGTCAGCATGTTTAACTAAGTAAAGTGGGATCAAACACGACTACAATCGTAGTACATGAAATATAAGTCTGATTTTAGGGAATACTACAGTGATATGACCAGAACAAGAGGGACCGCGGTTGGTGAATATATCGATGTTTTAACGACTTCTATGTGTTCACCGTTTGTTAGTAGATTTGGATCTAAATGTTATCTAATTTTTGAAAAGAAACGAAAACTTCGGGATACTTGGAGGGGTTCACTTTTAGGGCAGGACTGAAAGACAGGTTGTCGAGTTCGGTGACTGTCTGTTACGAGAATGGCTGAAGAAAGCTGTTAGCATGAGGTATACCAAGTATTAAATCATCAAGATACTTGATAAGCAGACAGTCGTGCGCAGGCATTGTGGGAAATAAGTAGAAAACAGGGTCGTAAGAATGGTTACCCGCAGTATCCGAAACGTCGACTGACTACCATCTTTTCTGATAGCGCTGTATCACTGAACAGTAAACACTTACGTAGAAAACTGCGAGGTTTTAGAACGGCACCCTGTAAAATACCTATCATGAGACAAACTTTCAATGTTTGAAACTGAGTGAGTCGTTTGTCATCGTAAGAATTGCTAGAAAATAGTCGCATGTCAATTGTGACGATGATGGATCTGGAGTAGTTTGAACCCATGGACGCAGTGGGAAAAACAAGCTGACTTTTTCGGTCCAGTGACGATAAAATAAGATGAGTAAAATTGGGGTATCGAGCGTTGAACAGAGGCGTGGGTATGACAGTTTGTTCGGGTCGGGCACACTGATCTGTGGATCCGTTTTTACTCCATGAACTTTTCAAACGGTAAAGTCTGTTGGGTACAGACAATTTGACTTATTTTGATAAATCTCAGGCACTAGATTAATGAAAGCATCAGGAACTCCCTTTTGACTTTTCATCACCTAGTTTCACAAATATTCTGTGCATCGCTCATTACTCATTTATTCACTTTTTTCCCACACATTTTGCGCCTTCCGAAGAGGCTTCCTCGTAAGTAATTTATAGATTGCTGCTGTATTTCATAACCAAAAATTTCCCACTCCAGACTTAAGTGATCATACTGTTCACGTTTAAACCACATGCCTTTGTCCCACATCTGGTCAGTGATCCATTGCCTTTTGTCACTCACTAAGTTTCAATATCTGACAAACTGTCAGGTAGCTTCCTAACACGGTTCTGATTCCATAACTTAAAGTTAACCTTACTGTTGTAGTTGCTAACAAACTGATGTATGCTACTGTTCTTTATGAATTGAACTAAACCATCTCATTTTCTGGCTTTCAATGTCACTATCTTGGCTTTTATCTGCTTAATCACTGGCGCTCATCTTTATTCCCACGTGCAATTTTTCGACCCAGGTACCTTCAGGAGTTTACGTCCTTAGGCACAGCTGGAGGTATCTATCAGTTTCGTGACCAACTCCTTTCTGGTTCACCTGATTTGCTGTTTGTCATGAATGGGGACATTTGTTGTGACTTACCGCTGGAAGATATGCTGGAATTTCACAGCCGTCTCGGTTCTGGTGATCGCTTCGTAATAATGGGCACAGAAGTGAGTACCAACTATGTTCACAGTCGATAACGTTTGTTTGTACGCAGTTTTGTCCACGGGACCTTGTAGTGCATCTCTGGTAGGAAATTCGACTATTGTCTGGCCTAATGCTATGCCTGATCTATCGGAGTCTCGCTTGGCGCCCCGCTGAACATCACAAGGTATAAAGTGTCAGGCTTTCTGATCTGTAATTCTTTTGCTTTTGCCATTGTTATAACTCGGTATAAAAAAAACTAAGAATCATGAAACACTTTAATCGGTGTGTTCAGTCGTGTGAACGCTGTATTTGATTTTCAAAGGCAATTGTGTGATAACCCACATGTTGCCGCAAACGATGATCACTATGCTCACCCCGATGTACCATCATTTGTCACAGGTGTGCTTAAAGTTGGAATTTTATTTTGTTTTATTCTCCTTTCTGTTTGAGCTCTCATTTCGCAGGTGCGGCACATATCACTTTCCCACCTACCAACTGTTTA
Organism: Fasciola hepatica; assembly: GCA_948099385.1. Lineage (NCBI taxonomy): Eukaryota > Metazoa > Platyhelminthes > Trematoda > Plagiorchiida > Fasciolidae > Fasciola > Fasciola hepatica. The sequence goes on from CANUEZ040000043.1 coordinate 38,721,277, forward strand.
ATTGTCAATACGGTCGATTTGCGGTTGAGTCACTGGTCACATCAAGGCTCCCCTCACCATGAAGAAGTCTGGAAAAAACTATTTCCGGGAAAGTGGCTTATAGAAAGAACACACGGTTAATGATCTCCAATAAGAGTGAAACAATGATATGATGGTTTGAAGATTTTTTATTTGAGACATTTGATAATCACTGAAACTGCTTGATCAGTATCCATAGTTGACCAATTATCCTGCTACAGCAGCAGTCGTCTAGCTCGGTACTTGATGCTGTGGCTCGATTCCAGTGGGTAATTTGATTCCGGTGTTCTTTGTTTCATGTTAGTTTTTGGATAGTGGGATTTTCAGACGTTTTGCAATCCAGCGATTATTCTTCCACTTCGCATCACGTTTACTTTGTTCCATTGAACTCTGTAACCTGAGTCGGCTCTCATTTTTCTCTCCATCGTCCCCTCCAGGCCACTCGCCAACAGTCCATGAAATTTGGCTGTATTGTCGAAAATCCGGACACACATGAGGTGAGCTCACTAACTGTTCACTTAAGTCGATTTGGTATTTTTATATAAGAGGATAGTGATTCATGTTCCTAACGGGCACTGTGTGTACGTTTCCGACGTTACCGGGATTTGTGGGAACAACATTCATATTATTGTCCATTTTTAATAAATGAACTGTTTAGAACAAACATGTTATTGACACTTATGCGATTTTAGCTTCCAATTTTTTGACCTTTTTGGGGATATCATCGCTCATGATGTCACCACCTGAGATACCTGTCTTCAAGGTCCCACTTTCTTTTTCTCCCACTTAGGTTCTACATTATGTGGAGAAACCTACCACCTTTGTCAGCACGACCATTAACTGTGGAATCTATTTGTTCACTCCCGGAATTTTCAAATTTATTCGTATAGCATTTTTGGAACACCAGAATCAACGAACGTGAGTTTTCTTTTTCCCCTGTGTAACGCGTGTTCCAGTTAGTCAAATTAATGTGGATGAATCTTGTATCCACTTGCCTGGTGTGATCCAACGCACTCACACAACATAATTTAGCTGGCATATTTGAAACAGAAGAATGATAGGAGATTCATAAGAATTCTGATTCTGTTTTCTCTCTTACCTCATACCTAACCGTTTTCGCTTTTTTTCTCAATAAACCCCGGACTGGTAATGTTTTCGCGCTGGTTGTGATGTTCAAGACGATGCAGTTTGCTAAAGCGATCGGGTTGAGTGCTTATAATTTGGCTACACCTCATCCTCTTCTCGATGCTTCGAACCCTCTTTAGAAAATCGTCTTTCACCACCAGATGGTAAATGGATTTTAACCCGTCTTGGCTCATGATTACGCTTATGAATTAGATTCAAAATCGCCACACTGATTTTTGAACCAGTCCGTTGAGTTGAATGTCGTCAGGATCACCAGAACAAAACTAACGAGTAACAAAAAGGCTTCACTTTTTTGCTTTCGAATGGCCTATCCAACAGGTTCACACTTGCGTGTGCAATCCGTTGCACATCCCGTGCTTCTCCGACAATATGGCCTCCGGTGATAAGCCCTGCCGTGATTTCCTAGGATGTTTTCAACTTAAACCATATCCTGAAAATATGACCTAGCCGAAAATGCATCGGCGAAATTAACTCAAGAATGATACACCATATCCCGAGATGACCCTTTTCTGGACCTCGGTGTAGTGAGAATTCAACTTGTCACACTTACCGAAAGAGCAAACAAACATCTCAGATTCAGCGGCCTTAATGTTCCATGTCTTAGCAACAAGCACATTATATTGATTTAGTAACTGCCTATCCCTCACGAAAGATAAGACATAAGATCTAGAACGAGCTGTATTTGACTAAATACAATCAGCAAATGCAATTCCGATTAATAAAAACACGGGGTTCTATTTGCAATAATTTTGTTTTGCATTTTTGGATTTCTTCCCTCAAAAATGCATGACATTCTCAAAAATAAGCTCTAATACCTTTTTTTACATCTTATTTTCGAGAAACACGGTAGGAAATTTTCAGCCAAGGCATAATCTGATAATTGCTAGAAAGAAATGTTAATTCAGCTTTCTGTATTGATCGGGTCAAAAGGAAGTAAACGGTCCTAGAAACTGGCAGACTTTTTCCCGCCACTGAGTGACACTGGTACCGGTTATTTGTCTATTTCGAATAGTCTTTCATATGGTCTTTGTTAATTGACGTCACATCACTTGTTCTTACCTCACTAACCTCTGCACGTATGTGCACACACGCTAGTACAATCCAGATGTGACGAGTAGTGCTGACCAGATCTAACCGTATGTAATTCAGACAGGAGTTTGCGAATGCAGCCTTTGCCATCTGTTCATTGTGTCCGATATCACAGTTTTTGGAAATCAGAAATAGTTCATTGAATGGTTGCGTTTTTTGTTTGGGAATTCTTTTTAGATAAAGGAATGCACCCCGAACCCTTACACGACTGTTAAGACGTGCAAGACTGGATTACAGACCAGCTGGTTACTATTACACCTTTTCCCGTCAAGCTTTAGCCAAAACCCGCAATCCTATAGCCACGACCCACCATCCTTTAGCCACGACCCTTCATTCTTTAGCCTTGACGCACAACTTTTAGCCATGCCGCTGCAAGCCAGTCAGGTCAAAAGTATCGGAATATAACGACATCAAGAGATATTGGAACAATTTATTTTCTTTACAAAGATTGGTGTTGTAAAGCTGACGGAACAAATGAGAAAGTTTGACGATCATTCGCTGCGTAGTTGACCGTGGTAATGGTATCAAATGCTGCATCGCAAATTGATTGGAGAAGGTGTAAACGATGTGCCCGTATCGTTGAACCATGTGGCACAGCCCCCATTATTGTTGCAATTTCAGTGATAGTAATGGCGTCAAATGCTGTAGCATAAATAAACTGATGGCATTGATGGGGGTGTTACCGGACTTTCATTGTATCCACTTATGGCGCATACTACCGACAAAAAGATGGTGTCGCAATGGGATCCCCTTTGGGTCCACTTCTGGCCGATATCTTCATGGCCAAATTGGAAGCCAATGAACTGAATGCAACTATAGGTGGCTTAACTCAATATTACCGTTATGTAGACGACATATTTTGTGTTGGTGAGCGGAATTTGAACGTGGGAGAAGTGATAAGACTATTCAACGCTGCACACCCAGCCATAAAGTTTTCGGTTGAGACAGAAGTTGATAATCATCTCCCATTTTTGGACGTCGATCTAACAAGACGCGCGGACGGCTCTTTCCAAAGGGGAATCCACAGGAAAACAACATGGACTGGGCAATATACAAACTTCCACAGCTTTGTCCCAATCGGCCAGAAGCGAAACCTAATAAGATGCTTAGTATCCCGAGCTACACGTATTTGCTCGGATGATACACTAGAGGCGGAGCTAAGAATGATTCGTCGGATCCTGTCGGAAAACGGCTACCCCGACAGATTCATTGAACGTAATATAAAATACCGAACAGAACCAGAAAGGATATCACAGGTGGAAAAGAAAACCTTGTTCCTCAAACTCCCTTACAAGAGGGATGCGGCTGCCGAGAGAGTAAGCAGGGTTTTATCTGCCACATGCAAAGCCACTTTCAACGCTGCCAAGCTTAGGTGCTTTTTCTCGACATCGACCATCATAAAATGCGAGAACAAGGATAAGTTGCCTTTGTTGACCTCTTCAATGATTATCTATCAATTCAAGTGCACCTGTGGTGCCACTTATGTGGGTCGAACGACGAGGCATTTATCCAAACGCATTAAAGAGCATCAACCACGTTGGCTTCAACATGGAGGAAGAGGGGCTGTATCGAGTTCCATTCTCGCCCACCTATTAGACACAGGCCACAAGGCTGATCCGGCTACATCATTCAGTGTCCTATACAGGGTTCAACCGAACTTATCTAAATGTTTAAGGAACCAAGCCTTTATTTTGTTTCATCACATCCAGTTCTGATTTTTGTCCGTGACTTCAAATGTAAAACAAAATACCGTTTGTTACATTACGGATTTTAATTACAGGACTACTTATTTGCGACATTTTACCCTTGCATGGGGAGACTCATTTTTGATTGGTTATTTCGTTCGCAGGCAGTCAGGCGATATAATCACACCGCGGCCGTTTGTGGTAATATTCGCATGCACTAAATTTAAATAGGTAAAATGTTTCCTATCTTAGATTGTTTATATTTTGTAGTACATTAAAAACTAGTTCACTGAAATCGCAACAATAATGGGGGCTGTGCCACATGGTTCAACGATACGGGCACATCGTTTACACCTTCTCCAATCAATTTGCGATGCAGCATTTGATACCATTACCACGGTCAACTACGCAGCGAATGATCGTCAAACTTTCTCATTTGTTCCGTCAGCTTTACAACACCAATCTTTGTAAAGAAAATAAATTGTTCCAATATCTCTTGATGTCGTTATATTCCGATACTTTTGACCTGACTGGCTTGCAGCGGCATGGCTAAAAGTTGTGCGTCAAGGCTAAAGAATGAAGGGTCGTGGCTAAAGGATGGTGGGTCGTGGCTATAGGATTGCGGGTTTTGGCTAAAGCTTGATGGGAAAAGATGTAAAATGATTCATTTTCTTCCTTTGGAATACCGTGCTGGTTTCATTGATGCGATAAGGGGCAACGGCCTTGTTCAGTGGACAGCCACATTCTCCATGTCACGGCATAGTCTTAAAACTGTGGTGCTGCATGATACTTAGTACTTGCCAGGCGGTTGACCCACAATAATCTCTAACACTGCCGCTTTGTTTTTGCGACCGCTTATTGGGTGAGCCTGAACCTACCTTATTTGCGGTTAACCACGGTAGCAGTGATCCTTCTGCTGTCTGCGGCCTAGGGGCGTGCTCGCTAATCTATGGTTCTGCTTTTCGTCAGGAAGTGTGATGTGGTAGTACGGTTGATTACAAATTGAATTTTGGACAGGGGTTGATTGGAGAGAGTGCGGGTTGACTAATTGTGATTTACTAACCTACGTTTGCATCGCAGTGGCTGAACAAGGCAGTTTTCAAGAATTAAAGGTAAAAAAGAGAAATGAGACTACGGACGTTTGTGTACGCGCTTTTGTCTTCACAGCCGGACCAACCAGGGTTAGCATATGTGCGAGCGTAGATTGAATGAAGTCTTCATTCAACGGTGGCTAAAAATGTAGATGAAATGTTGTAACCTGTTACAAGTCCGGTTCTTGTAGGAATACACCCGACCTACTGAAATCTCATGTGGATCTCTATCATTCCAAGTCTCAGGGTATGGTTGCCGGTTTCCCCTAACAATGCAGTGAGCCTTCGTGGCTATGGCGTATGTACCTCTTCTACTGCGCTCACGCGCAAGCATACAATGGAAAAACCAGTTCCACCGTGACAGGCAACGTGTTTACTCAGCATTGGCGAACAGCCAAGTCACGTTAGCCGTCAGCACTGATGCGGTACCAAGCCCAAGGCTTGATACAACGGAATCTCGGCTGGCAGGACGGCCGATCGGTGGAGTGAATCGATGGACGAAAAATGAATCTTGTCAGCGTTGTTTAGACCTCAAGACGTGGTTGCCCACACTAGTCGGAACATTGCGTTGTGTGCAACAGGTGGGCACATGGACTAACAACCTACATATTCTTTGTTTTTCCCCTAATAAAATGCGATGGTTCGAAGACAGAAGAGTTTTCCCACTAAAGAATGATGGTTCGTGGCTAAAGAATTGACGGGAAAAGGTGTAGAGCTAGCGGGGCGTAGTGAAACAAACCCGACGTATTTCACGCATGTACGGACCTAGTCTCACACTTGAATCCACTCTCGGTTTCACCAGACAGTTTTGATTTCCCTTCATTTACCACTTCGAAATGGAGGATCTGTTATTCCTAAAAAAGTACACCAATTATTAGTAAAAGGATATAAACTCAACAGAGTTATTGCCTTTCACATTATCACGAAACTGCGAAGCCAAGAAATAAACTTCTCGCGCGGTACGCAGACTGCGCATTTATGTGGCCCCTGTGGCACAGTTACCATTGCAGCAATTGCAGCAGTGCTGAGGTTAGACGTAAGGTGTTGGGATCAGAGATCAGTGTGTGGATCAAGTACTAAGTCTAAACAGATTAAGGGTGGCTGGCTGTGTTACGCACGTCCACCGATAGACTTCCTCGGCGCACGCCGTTCTCTTAGGCAGATAGTTGTTGGAAGGTAGGTCAAGGTGCTCAGTCCATGACATAGTAGAAAGGCATGAAAACTTTGAGCAGTGAACTTGGTCAAGTAGGACGTGTTAGACTTCCAGGTTGGAGTCCACGTAATCCGCCTACCAAATGAGTGGAAACATTAAGTGATATGGCTTGGTGTCGCGAAACCAAATCAGAGAAGTACGAGGTTAGTGGTTGTATAAACTGAAACTGAACTGGAACTATTGCAGGGCACATTGTGATATCATGATCCTTCTCTTGTGAACCTATTATCGCGGATCTTTTGGTTCTGAGGTTCACATTCTGCATGCTTGGTCATACGATGGTGTTTCAATTTATTATTCAGTTTCTGTTCTTTGCCGCGAAAAGTGCACGCCCAATAGCTCACAGGAAGAAAGAACCGACAACCAAGACCTCTATACGTGGGGAGATACACTTTAGGCCCCAGTAGGTCAGGCACGGTCGTGAGCCAGGCGTCGGTTAAAGTATCCTTGTGTTTGCGTACGCGCATAATCGAGCTAATCTTCCAGTCATGATGATTTTCCGTTGTCCTTTGTTCTCCATTTAAAAAAAACGCACCCTCAATCCTACACAACTGCTCTTTTTGTGAGAACGCTAAAAAAGTTTGAGAAGTGTATTTCACTTCGCGGCTTCTCGCCGTACGATGCTACTGCAGATGGTTCCGAAAATCAGGTTAAAAAATAATGTCAAAATTATCAAATCTCATTTTCTTTAAGGTCTTACTGCTGTGCTGTCAGATCACACAATTATCACTTTGAAGTCTCGCTCTAATGAGATTGGGTTTTGCAGCGTTATGCCACACAGATAACGCAGGGCACAGGACACGGTAGCGCACAACACAGGAAACACGAAACATCTGCGTCCTCGCAGGGATTAGACATGCTTGATCACTGATGCCAATAGCATTCGGCTGGGTCTCCCTTGACCCGTATTCGCACAAGAGTATGACTCGCAAACGAACACAAACTCGAGAACACAGCGCACGATTCGACAAGGCTTGCCCGCCCGCTAGCTAGAGAGTGAAGACGAACACCAACACGGTCATATGCCTATTGCCGACCGAACACTACAAAACAAAAGTGTTTTCAGCTCTGTCGCTTATATGATGTTCGCAGATGGCCTTTTAAAAATGTCCATTTGGACGAGCGAGAAATCAGAAAAATACAATGGTAAAACGGTAAAACAGTGCGGAGAGCAAAATAGGAAATTTTACGACGGCGGGGGAAAGAATTGAGTTTTGGTAAAAGGTGGAATATTGAATCACTACATAGTTCAAAGTTTTTGAACAAAATAATTTTTCAACTTAAATCTGCGACATCGGATTGTGGAAGAGAATGACGATTTTCTCCCACACTCGTGTACCAAACTATTTAGTTCCTCTTGTCGACGAAAATGTTTCTGGTGTCCTTTATCGTGATTACACCAAGCAGTTACTTTTACTTCTACGCGACTATCTCCTGCGAGAGGATAAGTCGGCTCCATGGTTATCACGGACCATTGCTGACCACGCGCGGCGGTCGGAGGCGAGTTCCGTACAGATCTTCATCCAGTCCGTTTTCCATCGCTGGGCTCCATAGACTGACCGAAGGCCTAGAAGCTCTACGTTTTTCTCTATTGTACTGGTCCATGTTTTGAGCTGCCCACCAAGGCGACAACGCCAACCAGGGCAGGGAGTGGGGCAGAGTGTTTGCTTGGTGATCTCTGACTCGGGTCGCCGAAGCGTATGGCCGAATTACTGAAGTCGTCGACGTTGGAGGAGGACGGGGAGAGCATCGATATCAGAGCATCATCTTCTTACCTCGTCGTTGGACACCCTTTCGCGCCACTTGACTTTGAGGATTCGCCGCAGGCACCAGTGGTCGAAAACCTCTAGCCTTTTGGTATCCTCAGCTCGTAATGGTCAGGTTTCGCAGCCATAGATGAGTACGGGTCGGATAGCAGCACGGTAAACACGAACTTTGGTTCTTAAGCTGATTTCACTGCGAGTCCACAGCGTTCGTCTTAGCTGAAGAAAGGCTCTCCTGGCACTGTCGATCCGTGATACCACTTCATCTTTAGCCTGGCCGTTCGGAAGCAGAGTTGAGCCTAGGTATTTGAATGAGGGGACGTATTCGACTGGTTGGTCATTGATCGACAGTTGTTGAATTGTCGGGCCCAGATGGGTTGTGAGAGCTTTTGTTTTGGTCGAGTTTACTTCAAGTCTGATGGACCTCGCGAAGGAATTGATTCAGTCGAGGATTGGTTTTAGCGTAGCGGGGGAGCCTCCAAGCACGACAATATCATCCGCGAACTCCAGGTCCGAGATGTATATTTCCTGGCTAAGCTGAACGCCAGGGTAGTTATGTAATGTCTGTCGCATTGTCCAATCGATGGCGTAGTTGAACAGCACCGGTGAGAGGGGACAGCCCTGCCTAACTCCGGTAGTGAGTGTGAACTCGCGGGACTCTTCACCGTACATACGAACCCAGTTGTAGAGTAGTATCCCCTCAACGGCCTTAAAAGCTTATCGGGCATCCCATCGGATTGGATTATAGTCCAAAGAGACTCGTGGTTAACCGAATCAAAGGCGGCCCGGAAGTCGATGAGACAAGCCATCGTCGGCTGCTGGAACTTATAGCGGTGCTCCAGTATTCGGCGCAGTGTGAAGTTTTGATCCACACAGGCTTTGCCACGATGGAAACCCCCTTGGTTCGGGCGAGTGCGCTGGTCTCTTGCCTTGGATAAATGGGCTAGTAACAACGCACCAAAGGTCTTTGCGGCCACATCGATCAGGCTTATTTTCGGTAATTCTCACATGCTGATTTATCACCTTTCTTCGGAATGGGCAGCAGTATGGACATTCCCCAGTCGGGTGGAAATGCTTCCGCTCTCCAAATGGAGCCAAAAAGTGTACACAACCTGTCAATCAATGGCTATGAACATGCTTTATACACTTCTGGAGGGATGCCATCTTCCCGAGCAGCCTTTCTGTCTTTCAGTTTGTTTATCATTCCTGTGATTTCCGCGGTGTTGGGCGGGTCACAGTTGCTTTCGTACTAGACTGGAGGGGTTGATATTGGTTGGTCCGTCGGGTGGTCCATAGGCCGGTTGAGCGGCTGACCAAAGTGTTTCACCCATCAGTCCATTTTCTTACTCTGTTCGGGTATTAGGTTTCCTGCCGCGTCACGAAGAAGGGAATTTCGCTTACAAAACCTATTAGAAGCTTTGCGAATAAAGCGGAACAGTTTGCCGAAGTCACCAACTCCGGCCACGGTCTCCATTTTTTCAGCTCTTTCTATCCAGCATCTTTTGCCATCAGCCTTGGTCGAGCGTGTGGCCTCTCGTTGCAGTCTGCGGCGTTCTTCACTACCTGCCAGTCACGCTTCGTGTGCTCTGGTTGACAACTGGAGCGTGTTTTCGGAGATCCACTCTTTTGTCCGCCTTTTTGTTCTCCCGAGTGCTGTCCAAGTAGTTTCCTTGATCGTCGTCTTCATTCGAGTCCACTGCCCTTCCACAGAAACTTCATCTGCTTTTGCGTTGGTTGCGTTGGTAAGTCGAGTTGTGATTGCTCGTGACAACGCTTCTCGCTTCTCTGGATTTTCTAGGGCAGCAACATTTATCCGGGAGGGTGCAGACACTTTAGCACGTGTAGACAGATGAACTTTGAAACATGCGCGTAGGAGAACATGGTCGGTGCCGTTTGTGTTGCCCGTTATTGCACATCGGTACGCTCGGAAATCCTCCACAGACGAGGCCCAGCGGGCTCTCACCAGGATGTGGTCGAATGGGTGCGCAGTGTGACCGTCACTAGAGTACCATGTGAGTAGGTGCTTTTTTGGGTGTTGAAATCGAGTGCTGCAGACAACCATTCTGTTGATGTCGGCTAAACTAATCAGTCGACCACCGTTCTCGCAGCGTTGATCAAGGCTGAATCTTCCGAGAATATGGCGAGTAGATTCGTCGGCCGTACCTGTGCGAGCGTTCCAATCTCCTGCGATGAAGAGTACATCGCGCCTCGAAACCCGGTTGATAATCTCCTGCAAATTAGTGTAGAATTCGTCTTTGGTTTCGTCGTCAGCTGAATTGGTTGGAGCATAGATCGCGATCACCGTCAAGTCGTGCGGGGAGCCTTTAAAACGTGCCAAGGCGAGTCTGGATGAGACTGGTTCCGAAGAGATCATTGCATCATTAGCTGCTTTGTTCAGAGCAAACGCGACACCGTAGAGACCGGAGTTGTCTTTTGGGCCACTGTGATAGAGCCAATAGGATGTATCCACACCCGAGACCTTTATTTGTCGGCTACCTGAGTTGGGCAGACGGACTTCCGAGAGGCAAGCAGTATCTACGTCATAGTCATGTATAGTTCGCATTGTGATGCACTGACTGCCGACGTCTAGAAAAGTCCTGACACTCCAACAGGCTATGTGTGTTCTTCTCCTGCAGCGAATAATCCCAGCTTGTTTTATCACCTCGATCGCCGGGATACGAAGCGCGTCGCTTACCGGGGACGCCGTAGCATGATGAGCGCTCGAGGTTCCGTGAATAATCATAGAGAGTCGCGAAAGTAGGGTACGAATTGGTGTCCCCAGCACCGTTCGGCCTTTTTGTTCGAGGTTGCACCTCTAGCTCTTGCCCACCTAATTGCGGACTGCAAGGCAGCAGGGTGTTCCCAGAGGAGCCGGTGGCCTGCTGTACGGTTCGTTCGCCTCCTCCGGAATGCCGGTTCAGGCAGTTGAACAGTTCTCTGTAGCCGTTGGATCAATAGATCTCGTCCGTCCATTCAGAAGAATGTTTTCACATGCTGAACACCGACTCGCCGAAGTTTTTTAGACCTCGGTAACCCTCAACCTGGTTTAGCCCCCCTGTCGAGCGGTTTGTCGGGGTGTGGCTGCTGATGCACACTTCAGCTTGGTGGAACCATAGGTGAGAGCTGGCTGAACGATGGAAACCAAGATGGAGGATGCCCCAAGGGACACGACAGTCAACCAACTCAGGGGTGCTACTTCTCTCAGGCACCCCATACATCAACCAGTTTTTTGAATTCATTTCATACGAGAGTCATTCCATTGGTAGCCATGTAGAACGGTGTCTCTTATGCACTAGAATACACTTCACGGCAAAATAGTCGATGACTTTTTAACGTTTACCTATTGAATAGTCATTTTATTGCTCTATTTTGTTCGTTATTTGGCCGTAGAAATCGTCTTCCCGACTACTTTAGCCACATGAACGCAAAGTAATGAAGACCATTCTTCATACCCGTTGTTCTGCTTCATCGTTTCCTCCCACCCAATCTTCCAGTTACGAATTAAGAGCTCAGTGCCGCGAGATAATACACCTAGAACGAGAAATTTGTCAGCCTTTGGCTGGCAGTGGGACGCTCTTTGTTTACCACACAACCCGATTTTGGAGCCAAATTAAATTCGCCGGGTAAGTATCACAGCTTTCATTTTCCTCTTTTTTTGCTATTGATATACGTTCTGGTCACGTGATACTAACTCTGCTATGTCCTGTTGTTAGCTCATGACCTCAGGAGTTCACATTTTGTCACTGCATATTTCCTGTTGTTGCCTTTTGTAATTGCATGATAACACATTCTCTTTTCGGTTTATCCGGGCAGACTTTTACGTCTTGGTGAACTAGAATGGTCTGTCAGATTGTGTGCTGTAGGTGCTTATTCTTTGCTCTTTGATATCAATGTGGTTGCTTTCGCGTCACTGTCATTCACTTCGAGTTTTCTGTTCGCGTCAATCCGTACCAGTGCTGTGATCTATGCCAATCGCCACGTGCTATCATTATTCGAACGAACACATCCGCATCGTTTGGCTCGAATGACCGTGCCAAGTTCCACGGGGTTACAGTATTTGACAGGGAACACTCGACTACCTGATTTGGCCATGAACGGTGATTGTGTGCTTGAAAATGTTGGTCCTATTATCATCGGTCACGTGTTCATTCATCCAACTGCCTCCATCGATCGAACTGCCGTGGTAAGTGACTGGCCATGTGTTCGTCACTTTTTTTGACATAAATCATCTTTGTTTGTGTATAGATCTAACTTAGAATGTGTTTTAGGTGGCTTTATTCTTTGAGAATATTATCGGGACGTTGGGACCTTAGTGACACAATTCACTTTAAATGTACTGTCTACCACCAAAGTGACCGATGGTGGCTTGGATTCGAACGCCCTAAAACACTAGACCACCAGCGATCACCCTAGCTGAGATAGTTCAGTTTTATTTCCTGGGCAGTTACACCTCACCTGGTGGTCGTGTATCAGATGAAATGTCGTCTCACGTTCGGAAGGGGTGTTTGACTTTTACCAGTTTAAATCACTTGTGACACCAATGCGACGGGAGTCGAGTGCACACTGTTCCAGTTGGGTCCACCCTTCTATACGGCTCCAGAGCGTGGCCGCGAAGATTGTTGGTGTTGGAGGATCAGTATCCTCGCAGCATTTTTGGACTATGGTGGGAACACCGTATCAGCACTGTTCAAGTTAGGCGTAGGGTACTGAGAGGGTTTTGAGAACCAGCGCCGAATCTAAGCATGTTCGGGCGGTTGGAACCTGTTACGCATATACACGAAGGTTTCCTCGTTGTGCATTGTTCTTCGAGGCAGTTAGAGGCTGGAGGGTGGTTGGAGGTGGTCACTCCATGACATGGAAAAAAGGTGTGAAAACCTTGACCAATGGACTTGACCGAGTAGGACATGTTAGGCTTCGGGTCTGAGGCGACCAAGACCTACTCACCGTACGGTTGGAGGCATTAGACAGCATGACAAGGTGCTGTGGTTAGTGGTGTGGTTTCTTTGTCCTCATGGTTTCCACTTACAACTTTAATCTCTGTTAGCCTGCTCCTTATGCTTGTATTCATTTTGCTCTCTCCTCCCGACGATGCTTGGAGTTATCAACCAAAATCAGGGCACAGAAATGCAAGTTCGTTGGTTGTAAGAACAGAACAGAACTGGATTGAACTATGTCTTTTAATCTTCAAGGGAATGCACAACTCCTTATAGACGATGATTTCATGATATTGAGTGAGAAAAATTGCTTTGCTGCATTCATATAGGTATAGGCATATTTTCAGGTAACGAAGACCCCGAATCCATCGGAATTAGATTGTGAAATATCCTCATCTGCACTAGTTGTTCCGTCCGTATCGCGTTATTTACTAGCGCACTCATCCATCCACCGTAACGAATTTTGTTCCGACTATTTTTTGGGGATTGATGTTTGTGGTTAATATTGAATCACCATATAATGCGGTGTATCAGGTTGGTAACATTGCCATAAACTAGTCAGCCAGCGAGCTTGGATCTGTTATCGAAGCAGCCACCCGAAATTCGTATAGACGTGTTTTGTCGACACTTCGACAGGTCTCAGAAATCCGAAACCGTCACTCTAATCCAGACAAATGTAATGTAACAACAATTGACATTTTCTCGTCATGGTATCCTGTTATAATGCCTTCCTGCCCCCCTGGCGATGTGCGGGCTACTTCAAACAATCTGCTAAAGAAGGGTACGCCAGGCGGTCCTGGTCGGACTTTCGTCAAATAGCCTGTGATGCACCACCCAAAACTCCGCATCAGTAGTCATCTTACTCATACGATTGTTATACCTAAAGAGTCGAAGCCTAACTGGCACTTGTGGCAATTTCCCACTAAAAATCGGTGACCTTCAACGGGTTATCCGGATGCCTGCGCGCGGTGGTCTCCCGGCTGTAAATCACTTGAAGTCACGGGTAACTGTAAGAAGTGTACGTAGCTATCTGTGGCTATCCTGAATATGCGCCTTTTGCCTTAAAAATGTAAACTGCTACTTCGGGACTGGATTTATCCGACCCTATACTTTATCATACCAAAATAAGTAATCGACGAAATCAAATTCAAATTGTTTTCCGGACCCCTGTGGAAGTCAAAACGGTGTTCGTTTATCTTTATCTGATCTCGGGTGTTTTGGTATGGATGTCACATCTGCTTATCTATTCGGGATTTCATGTATGCTGTTGTGTTTGGGTCGGTCCTGGTATGCGATTCCAAAACCTGGCTATCACGGGTATTCATTTTGAAGTGACTGTCTTCAAAATATTCATTGAGTCCGGCCGTATTCTGAAATCACTGTGTTCGAGGTTAGACATCGAGCTATTTACTGAAAAATGTTTGCCTTTTCTAATATTATCTTAGCTGCGGTGGGTAATTTGCATATACGGCTAGATCTGCGACCTTGTCTGGGTAGTTATTAGTTGCAGTATGGGTCGGAGTTCCCTATGTATAGAGTTTGAAAATGATATAAACTTATTAACCATTGAATTCGATTGCCTAATACGTACTAACCCTCGGTAGTAGGATTTCTCAGCTCCACGTAATTCATGATTAAGCACATTAGGCACTATGTTATGGAGTCATAGTTACCGGTCCGGTTGTACCCCTGTTTACCCACTAAACTTCTTTTTCTTTATGTATTTCCACTTTTTTCATTTCCCGTTGTTTTGTTGAGCGATGCTATCGGAAACAAGGACGCAGCTCCAAGGCCAGTAAATGGTTGACCCGGATTTCCCCGAACTGTTCTCTTGTTTTACGGTACCCGTGCGCGTCGATATTTTAGGGGGAAATGTGTCATATGCCTGGTCTCCAGATGATAAATATGCAATACCAGGGTGCGCTGGAAAATGTAGACACATTGGCGTATTCATCCACTGGTTCTACGTGAAACATCGCTCCAATGATAATCTGTGCGGTGCCTTTGTTCATTTACTTCCCACCATGATCTGAATCTACTTTACTCCGAATAAAACGTTTCACCCGTTCACCGTCCCTCACCAATGATATTAGCTTGGTCCAAATGTGAGCATCGGGGAACGCGCGGTGATTCGCGGCGGAGTTCGCCTGCGCGATTGTATTGTGCTACGAGATGCGGAAATTCGTGCACATGCGTGTTGCTTGAATTCAGTCATCGGATGGAACACAATCATCGGTGAATGGGCCCGAGTCGAGGGGACTCCAAATGACCCGAACCCAAACAAACCGTTCACGAAATTGGATGTTTTGCCCGTGTTCAATGCGAAGGGTCAACTCAATCCGTCCATTACTGTAATTGGTTAGTATTGTTAACCATCCTGATCGGGTTGTTAGATTGTTTTTTCGTATTTCGTCGAGCGGATCGATTGTTCAGTCATCTTCAGGATGATTTCGTCACCATTAATTCTTCGTGATTTATGCAGTCGCTCATCATTAATGCTGCCTGTCCAGTCTCTTATCGCGGTTTAGACCTAGGGTTGTGATTTATGAAATCAGCAAGCCAAAATTTATGCACTAAACTTATGGCCAAATCCATGTCTTGATGCTGTTACTGGTAATTACGCCAGTAAGTAAATCATACGGAGTGAGAGGTTTTCATAATTTTCTCACTGTACTCGGGGACTATAGTCACTGTTTGGTTTTATTTTAAAGATTAGGATGTGAGAATATACCGTCAGTACTATTAAATTGAATTCTTGTTGATTTGGTGTTTTTGATTTGATTCATTTCACTTTCAATTGGATGCTGCTGCGAGGTAGCAACCAGAATCAGGCCACAGAAAGGCTAGTCTAATGGATGGAAGAACTACACTGAACTCACTCGCACTTCTGTTCCCAGTCTAAAAGTAGTCAGAATATTCAGTTATTTGCTCACTTTTGTGACAGTGAAAAATGTCCCGTTCCCAGAATTGAGGCCAGTTTGTTTCTCATCTGGTTCTTCTTTGATTCGTAAATAGCAGTCACCATTACTATATCTAAGTCCTGTTTTAGATGAGGGTATAATAAGTGTTGGGAGATGAGCGGATCGTCTGATCAATCTGATTGATTACAACACGCACTGGCTGTTCTTTGAAAGCACTTTTCGTGCTCCGCATGCACAAGGTTTAGTCTGGGTTTCGACCTGGTTGGGGCTGTATCGACCGCATGTTCATTCTCGGACAAGCCACATGCACCCAGTCCACTGACTAATCACACTTGTCTTCCGTATTTTAAATCGACTGTGGATAGTCAGTCGCACGTTTGTCTAATCTTGTCTATTGCACAGCAGTAAGTTATCACGTTTAGTCTATGAATTTGTATGAAACAAAGCCGAATTCAACTTTCATGCATGTTTTACCCTAATTCGCCACAAGAACGAGGGTTCGTCATCTTTAGTTGTTCATTGTTTAACCGAAATGTCTATGCAAGGTAGATTGCGAGTCATTTAAGTATTTTGTTATTTAACACAATAGTTCGACTGTACATACACTGCTAACCGCGGTCTACTACGATAAACCTTGAAGGTGGGATTCAGCTGCTTTCTCATTGCTGGGAATTGTTGGTAATCTGCATTTGGGATTCAAGTTTTCATAAAATCAACTTTTGGGTACGAATTACCAAAGGCCCCTTATATATATATATATATATATATATATATATATATATATATATATATATATATATATATATATATATATATTCAGTTCAGATCAGACCACCACCACCACTAATGCGCTTATGAGTCAGCTAACTTTTGTTCAAGAATGTGAAATGTAGTCAACCCTCCAGATCATCGCTTCCTGCATTCTTCCAATGAATCTGCTCATTCTGAGCTTCTACAAAAGCTGGTCTTAGCTTTTGTTTAACTGTTTGCGCATGCTGCTGGAATATGACATAAACTTCCCAAAGAGGCAAACTGTTCACACACACACACACACACACACACACACACACACACACACTCTGCTCACTTATAAATTAAATAGTCTAGCTTTGTGGTACGGTAGTGATGCTTCTTGGACAGTCGTTTTACGCACCTAATGAGAATGCGTTCACGGAACACTTCTCGTGAATGTTGTACGTCCTAACACTGCGGCGAACAGGCGGAATATGATGTTATTCAACCAGGCGCATTTTTAACTTCTGGATGTTTTGTTTACGATATTCAAAACTCGTAAATCATGAAGTAGAATACAGTGCTTACTTGATCTCCATTCGAGTGCAATAAGTTTGTCTTACAGATCCGCTGTGAATGAGTTTTTTTTAAATTGGACTGGTATATGTTGTTTGTCCGTGTTGGTTGCTCATATAGTGTAAGCTGCTGAACCGTCTGAATGTGTAACACTAGTGATAAAGTTTGCTGCGAAATCTGTGCCTCCGTTTAAGCATATGTTGTTGGACGGTATCTCCGAGATTGATTATCATCGTTTTTACGGCAGTTCTTAAGTGTCACGTTGACCGTATAGGTCTCTTCGCTAAATACCTAATGATTCACTGACTCTGGTAACCCACTTGTTGACGTTTGACAACGTTCGTTGTCCAAATAAAACTCGAGACTGATAGTTTGGTATCGTTTCCATCAGAAAAATGTTTCATCCTATCTTTCTCTCCATTTTTTATTCGCAGGTTCGAACGTGGAAGTTCCACCCGAAGTGATTGTACTCAACTGCATTGTACTTCCGCACAAAGAGCTGTCACACAGCTCGAAGAACCAAATCATTCTATGAACCTGTACCGTTCTTAAAATCTCGTTGGCTTTCTCAGACTGCACGGATTCTCCCCTTTCCTTTACCTTGCTAACATCATCGACACATTAGCTCCGTCCTGGTTTGCGTGTACATGGGTTCATTCGGTTTCCTCTCCATCGGTTTCGTGAGTCCGGGAATGATAAGGGGAGGGAGGGGCGGGGGGTGTACGTTCCAAGTTCTCAACGTTCCCAAACACCCCATTCTTCTTATGGATGTGCTTTTCTCCCCATACCATATGCATTATCTTCGGAGCTGCCTTTCACGCTAATCTGTGTGGCGTTTATTCGCCTCACCGAAAATTTGCGCAATTTTGCATACATTGATTGTGTTTTCCAGTCACAACAATCGTCTGCTTTGACGTAATACACAAATCGGTCAACAGTACGGGTTTTGTTGACATCTTCAGCCCTGTTTGATTCGCGTTCATTACGAATGCCGTACTTCTGCTCGATTCAAGTCTCACTCTCTCATCCAATCTGCCTCTTTCACTACCTGGTGTTTTCGGTCAATAGGTTTCTTGTTACTTTTCTTTTATGGTTTTACTTTTACCCCGTTCAACGGTTATTATAAATAACAATCGAATTTTACCTGGCTCAGCCTCCTCAATCGTCCACCTATTTTTTGTTTGTTTGTGAGCATTCTGGCACTCGCATACATACAATGAACAAAACTCGAAAATCTATTTGTCATTGCATTTGTTCGTTCTCATTTGTTTGTTGTACCGTGTCTATGTGCTTCGGTTGTCGGGCATTTTGTACTGGTCGACAGTGAGTGTTCGTATTCTGCTGAAATGTGACAATACTGTTTCGGTTATTTGATTGTATATAGAATAGCTAATTAGTTGGGACTTCTTGTGGCACATGATCACGGTGTTACAAGCGGCACGTACGGTACCCCAGTATCATCGGGTTCTCTGTTGCCATTGATTTACAGCAGTCAGTGACCAGCAGTATTCGTAAGAATTTTGTACGTGCCGATGAAGTTTATAGGCTGTACATAACAATGCGCTATTGGGGGCTTGGTAAATCTCATCAAACTGGTTCAGATTAGTAGTAACTGGATACGTTAGTTGTGCACTTCACCCCACATCTGATCAACAAATGCAAGTATTCCTTGATCTGTTACCTCTCCTATAAGTAGGGGGTTTAGTGTCGGAAAAAGGCGATTCCAAAAACCGTTTTGATCTTTGTATTTGTACAAGGTTCAGACAGTTCTCTACATAAGAACGAGGAGTGCCTCGAGTCTAATTTTTACTCACTGGGCCCCGAGTTCCTAACCATCAGAGCAAAGTCTGTTGTGTGTGCTACTCCCACCCAGTACGAATTCTGGCTGCTACCAACGTTGTACAGCACCGTAACAGACGCTACCCGCAGCTCTCCAGTTCTTTGTATTTGCATCTCCCGGGAGGCGATGCATATGCAACTTCCAGTGCAAGTTACTCGTGGCGTCACCACTTCAAGCAACTTGCAAACTTGCATCACATGTTTATGGATTTAACATCACGCCTACTTATGGATATGAGTTTGAATATAGTATAGTGCCACCTAAAATGATGTTGATTAACGACCTACGAATAGTTGTTCGGAACGTAATTCGTTCTTTAGCTGGGAAGTGACTGTATTCCGTCGACGTTGTATTAAACCAGACTATAAATTATCGTGTAAACTAGATTTGGGATAATCTTGTGCAAAAAGACTCTGGCACACTTCATTGTGGAACAGCGCTGTTGTACCGTGGATCGCTTTTAGGGCAGAGAAGAAAGCGACAGATCTACCACAGTTGTCACCACAGGGTTCCATCATTTCTGGGTTCATTTCATAGCTTACACCGCCCGTACTGGTTGGCTTCTTAACGTTAGGAATACTGGAGTAAAAATTCAGCAGTATTCAATTTATCGATAACATTGACCTGTTGGGAAAATGGGATTGGTGCATCTGACGCTTATTCTGCAGAAGGACATCCGACTGTCCACGCGGGCTTTCATATCAAGTTATCATAATTGTAGTCTCACTCGAAGTGCTGCGCTTATATTATCACTTGGTCCTTCGAATGCTTATCACGGTCACCAGGTCGCCATCTCATACGTTCTACTTCTTTAACCACAACAGCGTTGTAGCTGCTTTTGACACCATAGTTGACTTAAATCAACTTAGATCATACACAATTCTTTGTTTCTTCTCCGGAATAGTTTTGTATTTGCTTGCCATGCTAAGATATGGTGGCGATCAGATTAAATCATGCACAGTTCGTGATCCGCGGAATATGGCTTGTTTGTCGTAGTCTCAACTGCAAGGCGGTGTAAGTAAGAAAGCCGTATGCAGTGTGATTTTTATCTGCTTGTTAGTCATGTTAGGGTGTTTTCCAGTTTTTCCGACCACCTTAGGGCGTACTGCTTGTTGAAATCAATTCTTTTTGAGGTAATGGTCTGCCTTTTGTCGGTTTTGTTTATTCAAATGCCCGTATTTTAGGAGATCAGAAAGTGAGCTGGAAAATATATACTTTGTCCGCTTCTTGTTAGACACCTCATCTTTTTATAGTGTTTTTATATTCAGATATTTAATAGTGACGCGTTCTTAGGCTCCCCTCTTATTTTTGACCTGATATTCTTTCCATACTCAAGTTTCGCCACGGGCTTTGATGCTGAAGTGTATCCTATAAACCATCAAGTCCCCGATAACAATATTCACTCAAGGTTGTGCGCACTGTATTTGTACTTGTGTGAATATGTAGATACAGGCTTCTCACCCTACACGTGTAACCCGATTGGAATATGGATACCAATGAACAGCACAAGCGGTTTGTTTACTGCCTTGGGACCATGCTTTACGCTCTTAACTCAACCAGGTGCACGTACTTGTCGATTGCGATCCGAGCTAGGCCAGATACGGGTCACTACCCATGATCACTATCACCGCGTGACTCGTTTCCAAACGAGGGGTTAATGACAGGGTGAAAGCAGACGAAGGGCAAATGGGTGATTACGGCCGCCAAGGGTGTTTTGAGGATAGGCGTCATGCGGGACTATACTTCCTGATCGCCGCCATTCATAGAGGTACATGGAGAAACATCGTTGCCATTGTAAAGCGTAAGGCAGTAAGGCGTACTGTGTTGAACGCTGAGTCACTCACAAAGGTGAACTCAGAAATGCTACTGCTCTCCACACGGAATACACCATGTGTGTAAGTGTGTGCCAAGTCGGCCATTGGTCCAAAGGTCATAGCCTAACCTTACATCCCCGTTAATGCTCAGGCGTTTTTTCTCAAAGGCTCTAAGTACGTAAACATTTTGGAATCCTGCGCAGATATTCATGTGGAAGACACCCTCTTTGGTCGTCAACCATCGGAGAAATACCTTGGGGTTACGATCACCCACAATCCTTGTTGGACTGGACATGTCGCTTGTTTTTTCAACAAAAAAAAAAACCGTGAGACTAACCTACTACGTTATGCGCCTGAAAGCAATGTCTGAACCCATTTACCTCATTCAACGCTTTGTTTTTGCATGCACATTTCCTCGCTGGTTGCATTTTCTCGTCTTCCCTGAACTACGAGCTAAAGACTTCACCACAATAGAAAGGTCTCTCAAGCACTTATACTATGCAAGCGGTATACCCAGTAATGATCTCGCAGATTCCATCACACCCCAACATCGCAAAATGTGCAAAAGATTCACCGGGAGAACTTTGAATGACCCACATCACCCGCTTAACAAGGACCTTAGCATGTGTGCTCCCTCTCCCACCTGCAATAGTTATAGAATGGTTTATTCATGCACAACTGCCTACCGATCGCCCGTTGTCGCTTACCGTGCTCGCTTCTTATATGATCCTGTAAAAATCGACGCTGAACTTAGCCAGCGTTTGGTGTCTGAGTTCCTAAGTCACTCCTCATCATTGGATTTTGTCGTTGTTGCAAATGCTGCTTTCTTTTTTGTTTAATTGCTGTGAGTATAGCTGTACATTGCTGAATGTTCACCTGCCTGGGTGCACGAAGCAAACAATTGATTCTAAGTATGCGCAGAACTTTGCAGATGGCTGCCGGTAGTAGATCCTAAACATTTCACTAAATTCAGGCACTGGGTGAGTTGTAAAACATTTGTGGGAATAATAAGGCATGAAAGACGAATGTATTTCGGAAGTTTTATGGTGTCGATGAACTTCCGTAAAGCAAATTAACATTACGCAGTTTAGAGTTTACAAAACAGCATCATCTTCAAACTATAGGATATGAGCAGGAGTAGTGACACGCACGCCACTTTACTTCAAAGGGGTATGCAAATTTTTAGTTTTGTTTGTGCCACAGGCTTCTGTCGTTTCTTTTCTCCAGGATTCACTAAAGAAATGACGAGTCTAAACTGCTGAACTCATCCTTGAGAATTCTTACGACTGCAGCTTGTTAAAACGTTGGTTTCGCTTTTAAAGAGATTCAGGCGAATTGTGTTTATTAGACCGATAGCCAGTTGTATAGTGCCAGTGGTTCTCGTCCTGTCGACTGGGTTCTTGTCTGAAAAACATGGATCTAACTTCATGGCCTAGCGCTACACAGTAACTCGGTTGATTAGGTTTTGCATCATCGGACTACCCCTCCTCTCCCCTAACCGCGGATGTACTGATGAAATGGCGTTCAAAGAGATGATCAACGTGAATTCAGAGCTGGAGCTGAGAATAGTGGTATTTAACGCATACAAATCAAGATATTCTTCCTGATATCATTACCGGGAATAGACATCGAGGACAAAGAAGAGTTTCGTTGTCTTCTTGGGCGTGTGAGTATGCGTCATAATAAATAAAACAAAATACGGGGCAATACTTCTGGCTGAGCTATTACCGCTACTACCGGCGACCGGAACTTCCGTTGAATTGTCAAAGGTTCAAATGGAAACAAAGAGATTTAGCGTACAGTCTGTCCAAAATAATCGGGATCACCTTACTGGATCGAAATCCTGACATACAGTCGAAATCCAGTTTAGACTATTGATGGTACTCTTCCGTTAAACAGTGTTGTCTACCGTACATGTTTGCCTAGTAAGAGTAGTATCAGGTGCATAAACTGGAATTCAACCATATATCAGTATTTCGACCGAATTGAGATGATCCCGAGTATTTTGGATAAACTATACAATAAGGAAAGTTGTTCTGTGTGGTGTATGGTGGCTCGGATAAACTCCCGAAAGGAAATGTACCTGTTACGTATTTACGGGTTGTGGATGTTTTGGGGAACCTTACTGCTCGGTCAATCTGGGTAAAGTGAGTTTAGTTGATGAACATCATTCCGAATAATACATCGAAGGTTTAAGCGACTAAGTATTGCTGTAGGGTATGGAGTTAGCGTAGCGCTTATGCGCACCCTTTTAGTGGGATCGTACATATTTCAGGGTACACGTCTTCTAGTTGTATCCTATTGATAATTCCGATGATGTTAGCAGCACCAGTTCTTCTTGGATGGTTTGAAATCTAAGATTTTTAAAACAGTGTCTTCTGTCTAGTCCAAAGAACCATTTTTGCCAGTTGGGGTCTCTTGCTGATTGAATTATTCGCATTGAAAATCGTACTTGCCACATGGACTGATTTGATCTCTTTTCAGTGTTAGAATTATCAGCCACATTTCCGTTTCGTTTATGAGACCGGTTGTTCCTCTGTTGAAGATGGTTATCACTAGAGCTCATCGTCGTGTTAACGAGAAACAGATTGTAACGGATATCGAAACTATCGTACCGGACTCAGTAGCAAAACATTGGGAACCACCCAATTGGCGAGAACAACTAACAAACATTGTCCGGATGCGCGAAATTCGTAATGCCCCCGTGGACACCATGGGATGTGAACGGTTGGCGGACTCAACGGAAGATCCAAAAGTACGTATTTCATCAAATTCATCCCGTCGAAATGCTTCTTACTCTCCAAGGTCTTTCGTTTACAGGTTTTACTCTCTCTGATGCTATCCAGCCAGACGAAAGACCAAGTGACTGCGGCAGCCATGACGCGATTGCGAACGGCTGGTTGTACAATCGAACAACTGCTCGCTATGGATGCAACCACTTTGGAACAGATAATCTATCCAGTTGGATTTTATAAGGTACCCTACCTAGTTCTCGTCACTTTTACCTCTGTTTTGGTCATTTCCTTTCATCCAGCAAAAAGCAGTTTATATTCAGCGAACATGTCAGTTACTAAAGGACAAATACAATGGGGATATTCCACGCACAGTAGAAGGCTTGTGTGAACTACCCGGTTAGTTTCGTCCCTTCAGTTCAATTTTACGCTGACAATCAAACAACCGTTCACTTCCCAGGTGTCGGTCCAAAGATGGCTCATTTGGCCACACGTGTTGCTTGGGATACAGTGACAGGAATCGCCGTGGATACACACGTGCATCGCATTGCTAACCGACTGCAGTGGACCAAGAAACCGAGTAAAACACCGGAGGAGACAAGAAAAGCCCTTGAGTCATGGCTTCCTAAGTAAGTGTAGTGTACTGTCAAATAATTCACCACCTAGTAACAGGATGGATACCTTTCAGGCAACTTGAGTGACGCATCATTGAAATAACCATTCCATTGACAGCTATATCAATAGTGAACTTTGAAAATAATGGTCCCGCCGTATACGGTTCGGGCGGTTTCAGGAATTCGGTCATCCTTTCTCCTCCGTCATAGTTTGCACAGAATTGCAGTCTACCGCTGTAGTAAATCAGTTATCACTGGTATCCGCTTTAAATCCCGAAGATATCCTCACTTATGATAGATAGTAGGGTGTAATTCAGTGTTAAGTCCAAGTGAATAACGTGTGGCCATCATAACTGGACCGAAATCCGCTGCTGCCAACGAGCGTCTCTAGAAAGAAGAACAGATAGAACACCTGTACCAGCACAGCGAGACAATTCTAAATGGTAACGCATGTGCAACCGTTTAAATAATCCGTTTTCACGCCTTTATTGCAACACCAAGATTGATCCTCTGGTTGTTTAGCTCCTTTTTGGTCATGTACTTGGGGCCGTTGAGCGCGCCATCCCCCCTATGGTGGCCCAATTTAAGTATTGATCTGCAACTTTGATGGTACACAGTAATCCACTGTCGTCCGGTTCGCTACCATACTGTACCCATTAGGACCTTATTTGGTTATCTATTCCACGTCTCAGGGTCTGGTTACCGGTTATCCCCAATAGTACAATGGGCCTTTGTGGCTATCGGGCATATAGACACTGCACTCATGCTCAAGCATGTCATAAAATAAACTCAGCTTGCACCATCTTGCTTCTGACGTGAGACCCGTCTGCTTATCAGCAGAATGTTTTGTCTGTCTCGAGAGATCTCAGAAATAGTGGATGCTTCTTTTTCTTTTTCGGTTTGCATCTCTTGGTTTATTGACAAAGTTGGCTGGGTAACCACCTCCTTCTGTTGTCCCAACAGTCTTCCGTACGTTAGGGCCATTTTTTAGCGTCGCTTTTGTGTTAACTCGTTCGGCTTCCTTAGGTCGGTGGCATCCCACGGTCCCCTTTCATAGACCAGCATTGTGTCTGAAGTCCAGAAAATCTTTGTTCTGACTCAGTGAACAGGTGTTGGAATGCTTTGTAAACCTCGCTTCTCGAGAGTGACTTATTGTTGATTGAAGCCTATGCGTGATGGTCGATCTTATCCGCGAAAACGCTTTAAACGGAAAGTGAAATTGTTAACTTCAGACAAGCTTGTATATTCGCCTAAAGTTCCGAAACCATTTAAGTCGTGCTCATCAATGTATTTATTTTGTCGAGCAGAACGGAGGCAAGATTCCCTCGAAAGGTAACAAACTGGATTTGAGAGTTTGAGTTTCAGTTTATTCAACCATTATCCTCGCACTTGTGTGCTCTAGTTTCGGTTGCTACCTTCCAGCATCGGCTAGTAAAGGGCAAGAAGAACAGAAGCATAAAGGGAAAACCAAAGTATCAAGCGGAAATCAAGGGGACGAAGAAAGAGTCCGAATCCAACTACGCCACTGGTCGCGACATCTAGCCATATCACTTAATGTCTCCAACCATTTAGTAGGTGGATCACGTGGACCCCAACCTGGAAGTCTTGACCAAATCCTCTGGTCGAGGTTTTACTATATTTTTGCCATGTCATGGGCTGACCACCTCAACCTACCTTCCAATCACTACCTACCTCAGAGAACAGCGTACGCCGAGGAAGTCTATCGGTGGACATGCGTAACACATGTCCCAACCACCTTAGCCTGTTTGGATTCAATACTTGATCCACACACTGACCTTTGATTCCCAACACCTTACGTGTAACCTCAGGGTTGCTGGTACTGCGTTCCCGCGATGTTCAAGCAATGCTGCGGAGATATCGATGCTCGAACACCGACAGTCCTCGTCTGTCTTCTACTCTTAATGGTCATGTTTCTGAACCGTATAAAAGAACGGACCTAACCGCCGCATTGTACGCTCTACCGTTAACAGACGGTCGGATGTCACGACGGTACCGAGGATGACGGAGGTTAACAAAAGCCAAACGCCTCTCTGTGTATGCGATGGCACTTCATTTGATGTCAGTCCACCTTGTGAAATGTAACGTCCCAGGTAACAAAATTGATCCGCTTCAGCTGGAGCTTCCCCAGCCGACACAAGGTTAAGCGTACCGTCAACCCAGTCCTGACACAGTATTTTACACTTTGAAGGTGCAAAACACATCTCAAATATTGCTGCGCTGTTGTTTAGGCTATCTAAAACAGCTTGCAACTTACCTAGATCTTCACTCAGAGGAGCAGTATCGTCCGCTTATTCCAAGTCAGACAGTTTAATGCTTGAGCAAAGATCGATGCAGCGATTCCCACACGAGGATAGTACTATCTCAAGAGTCAATTCAATTACAAAATTGAAGAGGAAGGGCAAAAGAGGGCAACCCTGAAGAGCATCGTTTTCCGTGGTGAATTCGGATGAAAGATCGCCGTAAGCGCGAACTCAGCTTCAGCTGTTCGCATACAAACATTGGAAATAAACTTCTCTGGTACACCCTTCAATGGAAGGCAGCTCCGGAGAACTGTGCGGTCGACTGAATCGAACGCAGCCTGCGGATCAAGAAAGACAAATTTCGGGCCTAAGAAAGATGTTTCTATGCTCTAGAGTTTGCCGAAGAATAAAGATGTGATCGATACAACTCCAACCAGGTCTGAAACCGACTTGATTCTCACGCGTACACATTTCGCGGGCGCTAGATAATCGATGGAGAATAATCCCGGTGAACAGTTTGGACGCGATACGTACCAAGCTAATTTCTCTGTAGTTTTCGCAAGTGGACCTGTCTCCTTTCTTGTAAATCGGCACAATCACCGATTCACATTATGCCCAAATAACACGGAGGAGTTTTGTTAAATCCGAAACCAAAGTTCCGCCCCCATCCTTGAGAAAAGATGGAGATAACCCATCCGGTCCAGCGGCTTTGTATCTTTTCATGTAATCTACCTCCCGCATAATCTCCACTTCTGATGGAGGACTGATATCTACCTGCATAGTTTCTCTGGCAGGTATATTCGGAAGATCCACCGTTGAAGTGGGCCAACTGGTTTTTTCCTTAAGGTGCTCCACCCAACGATCCAGACGACGTCTCGGGGAATGAATCAGTGAGCCGTCGGATTCTTTGACTAATTCACTTACGGCGGGTTTCCGTGTGTCGGTGCTTCCAATCAAACGGAAAAGTAAGCGAGTATCGCCAATCGACGCCACCTTTTCCATTTCCCTGCATTTCGCAATCCACCACTGTTCACGGTCATTTCTCAGGCTCCTAGACAGTTGGCGTCTCAGGGATTTGCGCACTTCATTGAGTGCGGGATCCGGAGGGACGGATGTGCGAGCATCCAACAGACCAACTGATGTCAAAGATATCCCTCGTTTGTGAGGCCTAATTGAACTGGGGTCCTGGATGACATTCAAAAGCGGCATACAAGGCTTCCTTGATCTGTTGCCAGCGTTCATCTGGGTCCTGGACATCCGGCTGCATAGATAGCCGTGTAGACAGTCCCATCTGGAAATCATATCACCGGTTATCGCCCAGGAGCAACTGTGCGGGACGGATGGCATTTACGTTGGCGCGACCACGGACGAGAGGTAAACGGAAGCGAGCACGTATGAAAGCGTGATCTGAGTCCACAGGCGTAGACCAAAATGAACGATAATCTTCAATTGATCCACGCCAGCGGTGGCCAGTCACAATGGGGTCAACGTTATGAAGAAGAAGTAGCAGGACGCCGTGTGAGTCTTTGCCGTTTCTTATGGCAGAAGTTCGTATTCGCCAGAAACAATCCGTAACCGGGGCGCAGCTAGATGAGACGACCACCGTTGTCAGTGCGATCGACTGGGATAACCAACGGGTCCCCAATGTGCCTTTCAGAATATCCCAAACGGCTAACTTGGGCGCTGAAATCCCCAGCAGTGACCACCACGTCCGTTCAACGTGCGCCTCGAAGCAACTGAGACAAATCCTGGTAGATTTCGTCCTTAATCTCAGAGGAACTGCAGTCAGTGGGCGCACACAAAGACACAATGAACAGGCATCGGCGCTTCAGTTTGTTGTTGACACGAGCAGAACCGTCCAGCCGAACTGCACACAAACGACTACTGACTGGAATCCAGTCTAGCAGTGCACGCTCAGCTCTCATGCTCAAAGCAGCCAGCCTGACCCCGAGCTCTAGACACGCGAAGACTGAAGCGAGAGACTGAAGTTGTATCTGGAGTGCGAAGAGTTATCACAGAAGTGGGGTCCTGTATGCGTGTTTTGGAGACACAGCATGCATCTATTTTAAGAGTGTCAAGAGTTTTAGGGAGAGCAGCCTGTGCCCTATCTGACATAGTGTGAAACCTGAAGGCAGCCAAGTAAAGTGAACATTAAGGCTTAATAAGTGCATTCGATTTCTACTCTACTCCTGAACTATTGCTTTCATCAGAGTCACAACCACTAGAGCGTTTTGCATCGACCTTAAAGAAGGGAAAATTGGTAGGGCCCTTTACAGGAAAGATGCTGGGGGTTTCTGGGCAAATCATACTTCGCGGCTGCCCACACCTCAGAAGGGGTTTCTCTTTGGGGACTCAAACTGGAGCCTTTGATTCAAAAGTCTCACCCACAAAACTGGGGCGTTAACCCAGCGCGGAAATGTGACTGAAGAACCTGTAAAGAACTTCTTCTTGTCTGTCACGTGAGACCTGTTTGTTGCATGCATTCTGTCTTGTCTTCGCTGGTGTTTTGTTATGGAACTGCCATTCGGATTCAGTCCTCAGCCCCATGCACTTAATGGAGAAAGCGGAACGTAGACGGAGTAGCATCCTTTGGGTCGGGGGCTGCCCAGCTTGGGCTGGCGGTAGCTGCCCAATGAAGTGCGATGACTTCTCCCACCGTCGAGAGAAACCCCAGGTACTCCACTCCTACGTCAATCTTGTGGGGGTTTCTAGACCGGTGAACTGTTTCTCTCCTTGTTTATTCGCTTGAGTGTCCTCTCCAGGGGCATAGTGTTTGCAACCAGATGTTGTTCATCAAGTGGTTCTGAGACTGGACTTTGTCTGACCTCTACCCATTGACCTGCCAGGCATGATTGCATTTTCGGCTTAAGGAAGCCATCCTGTAAGGCTCTTTGGGTCATAGAGGCACGCAAGTCATTACACCACGCAAAGGTGCAGTGTCGTCGCTATGTAGGAACAATGGAAAATGATCGTGTTCGTGCGTGCAAGGGTGCAAAAATATGGTTTTAAATTGTCAAAGATAAAACTACAAACGGTTCTTGGGAGACGGTATTGATCATCCTGACAGTTCGCTTGAGTCGACTTTCATGTCCCCGTATGACCTATCCGAATACCTTTGCTATTCCTGCCGTTCAGTCTAGGTTGGTACGGTAGTTCGTGCACTCTATGATGTCACAACTGTTTTTTCTTCATCAAGGTCCCTATTCCACCTTGTTCACACCTTTGAACGGGAGTACATAATTTACATCAACTCCGTTACAAGGATATTTGACTGAACGGATACACGGCACCTTAGTTGGAGTGACACACCATAATCATCCACCAATTGGTCAATCCAATAGTCAGTCAATTTTTCTTGCCAATGGTTATGCGGTTTTTTTTGTGGTCGTTTCCATGTGGAGTCGTTGAGTGCCGGACTGCATCTTGACGTGGTGTGAGGGCTTGTGTGCCTCTATGACCCAAAGAGCCATACAGGATGGCTTCCTTAAGCCGGAGATGCAATCATGCCTGACAGGCCAATGGGTGGAGGCCAGACGAAGTCCAGTCCCTTGGTCCTCCGGGTTGGGGGTCTATCTGAGCTGGCAACTCAGTCGGTAAAATCAGTGGAAGAATAATTGTTCCATGCGAATTGGCTTCTTTTCAGCCACCCCCGCTGCCTAGTGGACATGTTCTTGTTAGAACTGAAGGCTTTGATTGAAAACCCCAATCGTTCTGCTTTGCGGCTGAACTCCCTAGCAGTACCCGTCCAACATCTCCCATGAACTGCACGAACAGAAAGAATTCCATACTGCATCGGTCGTATAGGATAATCAGGACCGCACTGCCCATTGCATCGAGCGGGGTGGGTAGTGATAAGTGGGCTACTGGTCAGAGTTTCCCCTCTTTTATTCAACCGTTGCCTTCTGTCCCCAACCATCTCTCTTTGCCTCCTTTATGCATCCATAATTTTCCCATTGATAACACTCCCGATGCTCGCAACGGTTTATTGTCAGATAGTGTCGGGAATAATCCTTGGTCTCATAACTCACATCTTCTCAGGCCTCGTCAGCCTCTGAATCTCGGCTTGTTCAACGTGCATGTTCTCATGCAGGCCGATCAGCAGGCCTGCCTAGCCTTCATAATAGGTTCTGTGAAGGTTGATGTCTACTGCGTAAGTGAAACGTGTATCCAGGATTCGAGCAGTGTGATTTAACTAACTGCTTCTGGTATCTCATCGAAGTATTTTCTGTACACTTCAAGAGATGAAGTAGCTCGAGCTGCGGGTCAACGTGGTGTAGGAATAGTTTTGACTGACAGGGTTAAGGTTGGCCTCTTAGACTGGAGTCCTGGTAACAGTCGTTTATATGCTGTGAGGCTCCAGGGGTCAGTTGGCGTTCGAAAGGATTGTTGTATTAAGCGCAGTTTGTTTATGATCTCGGCGTACGCCTCAACAGACTGCAGTTCTGACACCCATTAGGATGAGTTCCATGATGAACTCCCCACTCACGTTCCCATAAGCGAAAGCTCTGACATCGTAGTGCTAGCAAATGATTTTAATACACAGGTTGCCAAACCTAGTGTGTCAGAAGCTTGTTTAGATGGGCGTTGTGCTTTATCCGCTGAACGTGCAGATAACGGGGTTAGGCTTCTCCAGTTTTGTGCAGACAATCGGTTATTCCTGTCTAGTACAAATTTCCGACACAGCTCGCGTCGCACGGCTACATGGCACTATAACTCTACGGGTACCCTTAGCAGCATCGATCATATCGCCGTAAGCTACCGGTGGCGCAGTTCTGTTCAGAACTGTAGATCTTACTGGCCCACATACGTGGAGTCAAACCATGCATTAGTTTTAATGAGATTATCTCTCCAGCTCAATGGTCATCGCCGCAAACCGCAAACTCGATTAGCCGTGCAACGTTTGTGTGATCCAGAAGTCCGCACCCTTTTTATGAGCAGAAGTTAACACATGAGCTAGGATCTACGACGAACAGTAATGTAGATGAGCATTGGTCTCATATCAAACAGGCGATGCGCGTTGCAGCAGGTTTTGCCTGTGGCCCCAGATTCGGTGTCCATCAGAGACACTTGTTTTCTCAAGAGTCGATCAGGCTAATAGAGCAAAAGCGTCAGCTCTCGAACAGTAATGAAATGAATAAGATACGTCGAAAGCTACAAAGGCAAGTTACGAAGAGCCTTAAGAATGATCGCGAAAATTGGTGGTTGAAGGTGGCCGAAGAAATGGAAATCGCAGCTGCTTCAGATATCAGTCAAGGACTGTTCAAACTTATTCGTGACACCGGTGGACGGCGAACCCCGGTCAGTGAAACGATTTGCTATAGAAATGGAGAGCCTATTCATGGCAAACAGCGAAGGCTTGACCGTTGGGTCGATTACTTCAAGGAGCAATTTAGCTGGCCGCGTGCTAATATTTTAACTCCGGTGTCAACAATTGCGATTCCTTGAGGAGTATCACTTAAGCCCTCATCGGAAGTGGAAGTGGAGCCGTGCACCGAATTACTAAAGCGAGGGGAAGCGGCCGGTCCCGACGGACTCCCTCCAGTTCTCTCAAAATGGGTGGTGGTGCGTTGATAAAATCACTCACCACCTTGATCTGTGACGTTTGGGACGAGGAGTATACTCCGTTATTATGTGGCGAGTCATTGGTTGTATCCATCTTCAAGAAAGGAATACGCAAAGACTGTAGTAACCATCGTGGGATTAGCATAATTCCGATAGTCACCAAGATAGCCCCGATTGTGCTGCGTCGTCTTACACCGGCTCACGATAGTACCGCCCACGAACAACAAGCCGCATTCCACCCAACTGGTTGAGCTGCGTAACACACACTGTCGGCCGACAGTAATGGTTTTCGTAGACTTGAAAGGCGCCTTCGATTCGGTTGATCGAACATCGCTTTTCAGTGCTCTTCAGCGAAAGGGTATGCCCCAAAAGTTCGTGAACCCACTGAGATCATTGTATTCTCATACTACTGGCCGCGTAAGGGTTTACGGCGAACTATCCAGTCGGTTCGGAACGATGAATGGTGTTCGATAAGGATGTCACATATCTCCATTCCTGTTCAACTTCGTCATGGGCCAGATAATGGAGAGTGCGTTGCAAAATGTTCAGGATGTAGGCGTCGAACTAGGAAATAGTGGAAAGCTGTGTGACCTCGATTACGCGGACGACGTTGTCTGCTTGTTCGAATCCACGGAACATGCTCAACGTGCAGTAGATAGACTCTCAAGAGCTGTAGCTCCATTCGGCATGCGCTTTGCACCTGCAAAGTGTAAAATGATGCAGCAAGATTGGACGTCAACAATTCCGAGCTTGATGCTCGATGGTGAGGTGCTGTCAGTTGTCGACCGCTTCACTCACCTCGGAAGCAGCATGACGACGGATGGTAGCATGGTAGTAGAGGTGAGCACGCGTATATCAAAGTCTCAAGGGGAATACGCTGGACTGAAGCACTTGTGGCGGCGGCGTGATATTTCACTGAATTTGGAAGGTCGTGTATACTGTGCTGCAGTGCGTTCAGTTTTGTTGCATGGTTGCGAAACTTGGAGTCTGCGTGCGGAGGATCTTCGTCGTCTTGAGGTTTTGACCATAGACGTTTGCATAGTATCCCTGAGATCGGGTGCAATAGCGAAGTAAGCAATATCGAGGTCAGAAATCGAGCATTGGGTATCAATTAAAGGAGTTTTCTATCACAGCGTATCCAGCTGAGTGGACTTCATTGGTGGGGGCATGTGTTACGCATGATAAACACACGTCTGCCATAACTTGCCCTATTATCTGTTCCTCCTGGGGAGTGAAACAAACCACGTGGAGGTCTACAGATGACGTGGCTACGGGGAATGAGGAAATATACAGTAAACTTAGGAGAGTTAGGTGCCTCAAGCCCTCGTGGTTGGGGTGCAAAAGATCCATCAACCAGTTGGGTGGAGACACTAAAGGATATGACAACAAACCGTGGCTAGTGGTGATCGTGTTGTCACTTTCTGCTGAATCAGAATGACTGATCAGTGTGTGTTTGCACAGTTAGACTGTGTATTCCGTGTGCTGGCTGCTAGGGCGTTGTTTCGTTTTCCCACCCGTGTAGATTCACTCACTGTTTATCTGGTATATTCATTCTTTCTTCAACGTGTAACATGATGAGAAAGGCAGTGGTCAATGGGGCTTGGCCTACGGTTTGACGATTTTCAATGTTGATGATGTCGGACTGCTCTGTTCGGATCGTGCTAGCGCAACCCAAATGCATGACAAGCTGCAAAAACATGAAAAACACTCGCGATCTATGTGACGAACCATTGGAAGGACAAAGCAACTTAGGATGATTGGATAATAAGTTGTATTTGACTGTGTGAAAGGTTTTCAATCGAAATTATTCTGCGTTCAACGTGCAGCCAGGAGTTTTTTGCTTCAAGATGAACATTCTACACCAGCTCGCTGAAATCTCTGTTTTCGATAGCAACAAATATCAGGACGAGATATGAAGCCGACAGTTGATCGGACGTCGGAATTCCATGCCTTCACGTCTGTTATGCAAGCTGATTAAGTACTTTGACCGTCTGTCTTACAATTCTCTGTTCGTATCCATGACTAACTTCACGTACATAAAGTGGTAAACTTAGTCAGTATATATAAGTAAAAATAAATAAATTGGTAACTTGGTCACAAACGTCTCATCACCGGTCGGGGTGACATCATCAGATCGCAAAGCTCAACGATCACCAAATCAGTAACTTCTTGGTTGAGCATGTTAGTGTGTACCAGTTGTGCCATCAATGCGGGCCGGGTACCTCTAGAGTCGCGCCTGTGAATGTTGATTTAGCGTCACGCAATCACACAGAGAACCGATTGATAAGCTAAAAAGTTAATATGAACAGGTTATTTTACGCTTCAAAATCAACAACAATCTGAGTAAAAGTCGTCAGTGAATTATCATGCGTTGCGATGGTCGAACGAATAATTTCCGGTAACTAAAAATGCCAGATCTGGGTGTATGGCATTAGCCTTGTCGGTATTTTTTCTCGAGTAAATTATCAATTTCCATGTTGACTGAGGAGCTAATAAAACAAATGCTCCACACTATCTGCGCATCTGTCGGACTGTGATCCATCCAGTCCTCACGTGTGGTCGCTGAACGTCATACACTGTGTGATGATGGAGCCATAGTGGCTTTTCGATGACATAAATCAGCCCAGTCAGGACAATCAGAGACCACTTAGGTCTTCAGTTTTTGTTCCTTATCTATCGATCTGATACAGTGGAAGAGATCTGCTCTCTTGGCTTTTGATCTCCAGACCAGTGGTCATTGCGAAGAGACCGATACTCGTACGTATCGGTTTGAAAACTGTTCATAAACATTTAGAATCACAACACTTTGTTTACAACAAATGACTTAGCGTGCCGTGTTCTCGTCTACTATTGAAACGGTTCCACAATTTCGTTTGTGTTTACCACGTGAACACCGGCTATCCTAGCACGTTTCGATGTGTTTTTGTTCATAGTTGACTTAGACGTCTATTCTTGCTGGGTGCTTTTCAATTGGCTGCAACTGCTATGAAACGGAACAACTTGGTCAATTTTGCCGCACCATTCACTGCTTTTACTTCCTGTTTAGGTAGTCTCTGTGAAGATACTTAATCGAACACATAATTCATGTAAATAATATTCTACGTTCATCTAACTTTGGACTGATTGGCATTCGCTTTTGAACACTTTCAAGGGAAGAATGGGATCGTATTAACTGGTTGCTGGTTGGATTTGGACAGCAAATTTGTTTGCCGGTTTCTCCCAAGTGTCTCGATTGTTTGAACAACACTATCTGCCCTGTTGGACGAAAACTCAGCGGGACTACCAAAACGGTCAGCACGAAGGATAGCACCAAGAGCAGAAATGATACAAACCACACGGAGGACAGCGGAAGTGGCGGGGACATCAGTGTTCAGAATAACAAGACTGCTAAAAGCAAGAAAAAACGCAGAACCTAAGATTATTTATTCGAGCTTTTTTTTGCACATTTTGAATATTGCATTTATTGGGACTCATAGTTTTATAACATTTTTTTTAATTCAGAGATTTGAATATTCAACATATATTATTTGTTTTCTGGAAACCGTTTACGACAAACTGATGTCTCAGTTAGAAGACTTTCGATTTCCGTTAACAGGAAACTAAACGCGCTATCGGTTACAACTATTCCTGCTCGTCGATACTATGATGAATCTTGCGCGTAGTCGTTTCTTTCCTTTGAGCTGCTGTTTTTTTTGCTCAAGAAAACCAATATTCACGATCTTAACAAGTAAAAAAAATGATGTATGAACAAAAAAAGTTGACTTGTCCAGAGAGTTTCAGAGCATATTCAGATTAAGAATAAACAACGAGTATTGCATAGGTAATTACTCACGGCTTCAGCTGTGGCTAAGATGCGACACTCGACAAGTCTTGATTGCTTCCCGCGGACTTTGTAAATGGTGCGAAAATCGTGTATCACCTTCACTGAGTGGTTTAACTCAACAAGAGGTGAGCACACAACACTCGTAATTGCCTTGATTGCTCCCCTGTTCAGCCAGACCGGGTGGTGTTCACGAACGCTTTCGGATAAGCGCTGAGTCGTGCGGCTAATGTACCTAGTTCCACAGGAATGGGTAAATGAATAAACACAAAACGAGGTTGCAAAATTCGGCACTGTATCATTCAATCGGAAACACACTATCGGTCTGGAAACGAACAGGATTTGTAACTGTGCAGCGTAGAATGTTCTATTGATTACTCCCAATTTCGACTTCCGTATCGCTTTTGAATGGCAAACACGCACATAGAACCACCTTAGCGGCTCCTGTCTCCTTTGATCTCCCTTTGTTTTGCTGGTCTTGTCAATAAACCGTTCTCAATAGCCGTTATTTAAGAAAACACTCCGCAGAAAAAGGAGTTTATTTCTTAGTCTTCGAAGCAGATTTTCCTTGCTCTTTCAGCTAAGCAACGTATTAGATCCCTCTTCGTTTTGAGGGTTACAAAACTGTGAAAGTGGATGTATTGTCCGTTGCATGTAGCTTATCTATCCACCGATAACTGGACGGAAAAATCAGTCCGACGGGTTGTGCACGCCTCTAAACACGATAGACTATTGTCCCTTACTTCTTCCAAAATAAATTGAACATTTGGACGGGTAGCGTTAAAATTGTGGAAAAGTAGGTTTAGGTCCAGGTTGGTGTCTAGCACACATATGATGTTGTCTACGTATCGTTTATATACGGCCAATTCTCAGATTGTGGATTCGGGTTGATTATTTCCAAGTTTTGCCGTCAAAATATCAGCGAATAGGGGTCCCATAGGTGATCCCATTGACGTTCCACCCTGCTGACGATAGATTTCACCATTGAACTGAAACTGGATATTGTGTGCAGACATAAAGTAACTGTTTCAGCTCATCCAACGGAATACCCGAATCGGTTTCGTTACCCTGGATGTAATCAAACAGACAGTTGATTGTTTCACCGATCGGACATTTGTAAACAGTGAGGTAGCATCAAGTGAAATCATTCGCTTTCCTTCTGGATTCAGGTTCCTCATAATTCCTACAAAATGAAGTGTGTCACGCAGATTGTCTAGAAATTGCCAAACTTACTGGTTCCAATAAACTAGTAAACCACTTTGCTACTGCGTGACATGGAGAGTTACACATGTTCAAAATCAGTCTCAATGGAGCGCCTTAATTTTGAACATTCGGAAACGAACGGGTATCAAAGGAGACAGGAGCCGCTAAGGTGGTTCTATGTGCGTGTTTACCATTCAAAAGCGATACGGAAGTCGAAATTGGGAGTAATCAATAGAACATTCTACGCTGCACAGTTACAAATCCTGTTCGTTTCCAGACCGA
This sequence comes from Fasciola hepatica, assembly GCA_948099385.1. Classification (NCBI taxonomy): domain Eukaryota; kingdom Metazoa; phylum Platyhelminthes; class Trematoda; order Plagiorchiida; family Fasciolidae; genus Fasciola; species Fasciola hepatica. The sequence goes on from CANUEZ040000043.1 coordinate 38,758,573, forward strand.
TAGTGTGTTTCCGATTGAATGATACAGTGCCGAATTTTGCAACCTCGTTTTGTGTTTATTCATTCACCCATTCCTGTGGAACTAGGTACATTAGCCGCACGACTCAGCGCTTATCCGAAAGCGTTCGTGAACACCACCCGGTCTGGCTGAACAGGGGAGCAATCAAGGCAATTACGAGTGTTGTGTGCTCACCTCTTGTTGAGTTAAACCACTCAGTGAAGGTGATACACGATTTTCGCACCATTTACAAAGTCCGCGGGAAGCAATCAAGACTTGTCGAGTGTCGCATCTTAGCCACAGCAGAAGCCGTGAGTATTTGTCTCTACAATCCTCCCCTGTGGGCTCAGAAACAATTGGTGCAAGCACTGAAGCTTCCTGGGCCCACATCTCGGTCCCGATCACTTGTGCAACAACTTGAACACTCCACACCGTGATCAGGTTCAGATGCACACACGCACGTGCAGAGACAGTTTTGGATTATTCTACTTTCTTACTTTGTCAGTCATATATATATATATATATATATATATATATATATATATATATATATATATATATATATATATATATATATATATATATATATATATATATATATATATATATTGGTATGAGTAAGAATAACGGGAAACGACTTCGTTGTCACGTTTTTTTCCAATGTGTTTCGCGGGATTTTTCAGACGGTTTAAACGAGCCAAAGAGCTAGCTCTACTCCGGTTACCTAATAATGATGTGAAGTTGCGTACGAAGTTGGCCCTGACGAAGGCTCGTGTTTAGTTTCCTAATGAGTGCATATGCAATTCGTTTTATCCAAAACAATGTCAAACCGTTCTGAAGATGATTCGGATGAACATCACTACTGTATGTTTAGGTCGTGTAGTGCTCAATAAGAGAGATATCGCTTGAAGTCGATTGCCGGAAATGGATAGTAATTTTTGAAATTATCTTTCATGCGTTTAAAGAAGCCACATTCAAATTACAATAGAACCCCTCGAAATCACCATTCATCCTAACATTTAGTTTAGTGATTTACCATCAAATCCGTTAACAAGTGGAAGCTCACAAATTATCAATCCGAATCGAAAAAATACCGAGATTGCGCTCAAGAATAGTTAACCAGTTTCGCGGTACAAAGCAGTCATCTAACTTCAAATTTGGTTCAAGTCATCATGTTTCACATAGTCACACCTAGACATCTTTAAGCGCATGATTGACACGTCGCACAATGTCTTCATAATTGCCCAACGATTATTCATCGATGTCCGAGGCACCGTGAAAGTTTTGAGTCGTAAGTGTAGAAAATAAAGTAATTTATGTGCCGTATGGTATTACACCCATGTATCGCTAGGTGTGGATATCAACGGCTCATCGCCCACTCAGTAATCGATTTTTGTGGCGGACTTCTCGATGGGGAGTATTTATAATGAAGCAAAACAGACAGCCTGCAGAGCTGGACCATTTGTTTATTTTAAATAGTGTTACTATGCTTTCGTATGTTTCTAATATTGCATTGATCGTCGCTGCTGCATGATGCCGTTCTGTTACACTAATGCAGCTGGAAATACGACCGATTGTGGCACCGTTGACCGAGTTGATAAATGTGCATTTCGATGGACTATCACGTTGTGTGACTGGGCAGATCCGCATTTGAAACAGTGTTGTTCCTGAGAAAATTAGTAAAGAAGCATCAGTTAGGGAAATTTATTTCCGAAGCTATCCCACTGTTTCTCAATTGCTGTTCATGTCATAGTATCAGGGTATTTACAGGCCTGCTTCTTTAGTGTAAAGTAAGTCAGTCGGGTACGCGGTAAAACTGCAGTCTACATTTTTTGTCAGGTTCCTTATTGGATTCCTCCGGCGGTAAGTCCGAAATGGGTTTTGGTCAGCATTAACGTCTGGGTGCGTCCGAATTCTCCACACAAGAACTCAAGCACTTGAGTCCACCCGACGCAGCGCACAAGTCTGCGTCTAGCGTGCTTTTGAGCGTACATCCAGTTATTTTGAGTTTTCCCTACTCAACTTTCCCACTGTAATCAAACTGCTGGTGGTCAACTTAAGATGGCGATGAGCTATGGTCAGTAATCAGTACCCGGATCGATTTTTGTCTCACGGTACATATTTCGCGCGAACGTCTCGGTCACTTGCTTCCCCTTACTCCTATGCTTATGACTCGATTTGGGCGGCCGTACCAGAAAGCTCAGCTAGCAAAATGTGCTTGTGTGGACAGTCGGATCACCCGCACTTTTTGTACATGTCAAAATTAGTGAAATTTGTCAACTTTCATGTGTGCTTCAAAGCGGTACTCCGTTCAGCCGTCACACGATGCCCGTACTTCGTGCTATGATATTTTGTTTGTGACCCGGTAGATTGGGAGGTTGCAACAAAATTGGGACATTGAAGTATGAGGTTACCGGTCGAAACGAAAACCCAGATTGAGCCGAAATTTACTATTTAGTCATATCCCAGTCCCTGCTATTCGTTCTTGTCCACACTATGTCCATTCCACAGTTTCCGGTCACCAAAAAAGTGGAAACAAATATGCGCTGTAGAGGAACAGGGTATTTATGATGTAGTGCGAGTCGGAGAGGTAGGTCTACTGCTAACTACTACATCTGAGCTAATTTGGTATACGTACCATCCTAATGATACGGTGAATGTCAGTGCATCGACTGTTATCCCCTTCACAAACTTAACGAGTTAATTTTGTTTGTTTCCAAGTACTCGGACCCGTCACCCAATCGACGACATAAGCGTCTTGTACGTCTCAGCATGACCGGTGGCGGTCGAGTGGTTTAGAGCGCTCGCTTATCACCTCCGGAGTCAGAGGCTGGAATCCCGCCACCGCCGGTCAATTTGATGATAGACAAAAGTCCACTGTCATCCAGCTCGTTATCACTTGACTTATTGGGTCCTTTTGTGGTTCTTCATTTCGAGTCCCACGACCTGAGTGCTACTATGCCTAATTGTACTTTGGGGCCCAGAGGTATATCTCATGCGTAAGCACGTAATAAAAAGTAGCAGCGCTTTATCTGTTCTTCAAACGTGATTCCGCATACCAAGTCACGTTTGGCATTTTGGTAGATATCTTCGCGGACTATTGTATTTAAACGCAGAACTGTGTTGCTGATCTGCGTTGCATACGCCATTCCTATTTTTCACGTGCTATTCTGGTCAGGTAACGTGTGTTTCAAAATGTTAAAACAAATACCCTAAATGAGAAAACGTTCAGAATGAGAGAATTTCACTACTGGACGTTTTTCTGACGTGTTCAGTTTCATCCAACCAGGGTGGATCCGTATGTTCATTTGCTCGATTTTGACGCAATTAATAGAAAAACGAATGTAAACAGTGACATCCGTTCGTCTACGTGACATTTCTACTCGAGAAGTGCTGCTGAAACTAGATGATGTAAACATATCAGTATGGTGGTCATTTTCAATGAACCGAAATTGTGCAGTAAACATAAGTCGGTCTGTTAAAGTAGTCGCCATTCTGTTGTCCGACGATTTTCGCGTTTGCCACTCACACGCACACCGTTTGAATTTCAATGTGATAACAACAAGGTGTGTGGTTCATCTTTTCTGTCCGTCATTTGCTATAGGGATCTCCGATGCTACTTCGATAGGCATACCGTAGAATCCCGGTCATTCTTCGTGCAGTTTTGAGTTGTGCTCCCTGTTTTAATGTGAAAGCTGTTGATCCACTGGTTGTATAGGCAACGATCCTTCGTGAATCCAAGGTGTACGACTCAAGATGACCTCATCAATCAACGCCTGTCTGTTAAACGGGCACTTTCACGTTCACTGTGTCCTGTAATCACCTCGGATAAAAGAATAGTGAATCACGGATAAAACAGCCAAATTTAATTTTTATTGAGTTCACCCACACACGATGGCAGGTTTAGTCCATTGATAAAAAACTGAACTCGATTGGGAGTACGGTACATTCTGGCCCACCACTGCGGGGACACCACAGTCTAGTCGAGTTCCAGTTTTTATTGCTGAAATTAATTCCAGTAAACAAAAACGCAGGGTAGCGATGATTGCAGAGGGTTCAGCGACATCATCCTTTACTTTGTTTGGTTTTCATCGCTATGATCTTCGCTCCGCTCCAAATGGACAAACAAAGGCATCGAGATGCCCACTCTGCCATCCTGAATCACGCGATTTAGCCATTTACCCGTTATGATGCTTGAATTGGTGGCGAACTGCATTAGGAATGAGAGCTGAGAGGCAGCTTTTTAACCTTATCCGCAGTTACACGAACAATATTTTTGCCCAGTTTTGCGGTAAAAATTGACATTCACGTTCGTGTACACCAATTCACTCACCGATTCCACTCCCCAAGCCGTGTGGCATAGCAGGACCTTCGATATCTATCTATACTCTCTTACTCTTTCTACTACGTGATGATTCCTGAATTCATATAGAAGGATTTTAAGTGAATACGAGGTATTTATCCAATTTATGTCGCTTCCATCCCATCTGCTGACATAATCAACAAGGTGAGTGACGTGTGATGCCTATGAGACATTATCTATGATCCCACCCGCCGTCGGCGGGGATCATGGGAATCGCTGCTCTGTCTCCAGAACTCGCTCTCCATACCGTGTTATTCCCTCCCGAATAAACTTCACAAGAATTTTCCGGTGTTAATTCCTCGCTCGGAATCACGGTAAGACTCCCCTTCTGTGAGCAAACGAACAGTTGAGATACGCGTAAAGCCCCTAATCAAACGTAATGAACAGCGAGACTGTCTGGATGTACGGTTCTACTAAACGATAATCTGTTATTATATCGATGAACAATACAAACCTCAAATAATGAAGTATCTCGGATACGTTAGTCGTTCAATGCACCTTCCGTGTCGAGCTAAAGGCAGTTTGTGGTGCGTCAATAGTGCGAATGTCAACGGCATCGAAATCCGACCAGTGAAGAAAATAATCATGATCTAGTCACAAAGGTCCTAATTATAGAAAAATAAGCAACACCGTAAGGTCGAAGGTACGGTCCTCAAAAGTGTGAAATAAACAACTGCAAAGAGAGTCACCTATTCACTGGAACACGGGGTCCACACGCACCATGGGCAGATCAGTAGTAATCGGGGGGAATTCACAATTAATCTAGTTAGAAATCTAAACAGATTTAACAATCGGTACCGTAACTCGGTTATTTCACCGGTGAAAATTGCTCTGCGCATAAATTGTGATATTGCGTTTTATTTTAGTGCATACTTATATCCCACGTTATCTTCCTGTATCGTTGTCAGTGAACGATCTTATAGCTGAAATATAGGCTTGGTGCTTACCAAAGCCTGTCAATACAATACACTGCGCGTGTGATTTTCAGCCGATTTCATAACCGCTTCCCCGGCTTGTGGCACTGAACCATTTCTCTGGCGTACCCTTTGCAAGCAAGTAATTTGCTAACAAATAGCCGACCAAAGTATTTCAACATGGAAGTGCTGGAAGATCGATATTTACCTGGTAATGCATAAACTTCACATACGCTCACAACTGGAAAATCAACCAAATGGGACAGTCTCATGTTTAATTCAAGACTTGATCTTTGCGTACCGTAGCCCTAGCTTCCTTGCTCGAAATTTCACTTGTGATGAAAGTAAATGAGTTGTTAGATATTTTAACTAACCGTACTCATCCTGAGAGAGCACTTTCTCAATATTATACATGCTATTTTGTTTCATGTGCTGCACATTCCACTTAACATACTTATGACCACTGCGGTTGATAGGTTCAGAAAAACCCAACAACACTTTAGAAACAGTTCCAGGTTTATGCGCTGGTAGCGCACACAAACCCCAGTTTTTTTACCGTCTTCTGGATGATCAGCACGCGCATGGTATTTGCTTTTTTTTTCATCCCGTTGCACTGAGAGGACCGTTGTGTTGTTCCCTAATAATCACTCCAAAACCAATAGTGGTAAATGTTATCAGACCCGTCCAATATTATGGAGCCATTCCCTCCGCTCTTCATACTTGGTTTCTATTTTCACCATGCAAGGGTCAATCGACGACCCCGCCCAGAATATCTCACCTTTATCCGCGCTGCAGTCAACGCGTGCTTGCATCTGCACACACACAAACACATGGTGCTGTTTATCCCCTCTTCATCTTAGCTCACCGTTATCTGTGGTCAGGGTCGTTGAGACGGGATAACGGATGTGACATCGACGTAACCGTGGCAGCCGAAGGAATGGTCATGGGCTTGAGACGTTACCTTCTTTTTTCTATTATTTACATTTTGTTATTATATAACTATATAATCTAACCCGTTTTAAAGCAAACGCGGTAGTGGTGTTTGTGTTGATTGAAATCGCGCATTGGGCTTAACGTTTTGTTGACAAACCACGCGATCGCGTTGCCAGTTTGGTGAACTCCGCCAAAGAAACGAAGGCGGTAAAATGAACTGAGTACACCAACGTGGATTGAGGCATGAGCTAAAGATATAGGGTTCGAGCGCCTGAGGGGAAACTCGCAACATAGTGCAAGTGTGAGTGTGTGGCTGTGTAACATTGCTGAACCAAAGCTAGCGTGAAATAAACTCGCTTATCCGGCAGTTCCATTTCAATTTTCCCATAGCCTAATCCGACATTGAGGTACAGGAGCTTACAGTACTGAGGATCGGTGGCTTCAAGTTCCAATTTTGTGATGAGTTTAATTTGCGCCACCCGAATCGACCGAAGCCTTCCAGCCGCATTTACTACAATACTGCGAAGAGGCAAATGAAAATTGAGAGTCTCAGGGCTGTACAACGGTCCGGGGAATAATCAGCAAGACTTATAAAGATGTTGTCCAACTAGCTCTGCACATCAACGAAGGAGAACTTCAAAAAACCTCGCGTCTCTCATGGCTCTGCTTCCAGTATTTTGAAGAAAGTGGGGAAAACCGAAACTGCTCATCTCGTCCGGTTCACAGTCCTTTTCCCAAGGACGAGTAGTGGCGAGTCGAGTTTTGCCAATGGTTTCAATGTGCTCGTACGTTAAGACTGAGAGATGATCAGTAGCTGTTCGTAACTATTTGAACGATCCAAATCAATTTGTCGCCTTTTAATAGCATTTCGCACCCTCCGCAGCATATTAATCGGGATAAACCAGTTTAGCTGGGCATTGGTTAAAATCCGTGTTCATACAGTGCGAGACTAAACTACAGGATCCCCATTTGTCCGCGAAGTACCGCTTGTATGTCCCCCGGCAAAGCCATATCTGGTCAGGATGACTTAATGCACAGTACGATACAGCGTACCGAATTTCTGAGCGAGACAACGCTGTATGCTAATTAGAGCAGCAAATGTAGAAAATCGACGATGACGAAATTATAGGACCCCTTACTCCGGTGCGCTGTCCCATGAGTAGACTTAGAGGCTGACAAGCTCACGAAAACCGAAACCACGTGAGTCATGTGCACCAGAGTACGCGATGCGCCTAGGTTGTCTAGTCACTACCCGCAACGCTCATTCACTTTGGTCGCACTTAAACGCAGTGCACAGCTCACACTTAATTTTGTCTGCGCAAGGCCACAATAGGAGAAACTAAGAAATCTCGAGAAGGACGAAGTATTTCCATTCGCCAGGCAATGCAAGAGATAGAGGACCGTCATACGATGGTATTTGGAATGTAACGAGCAATGCGCGCTTGTCGAAATCAGACGAACGCAGATTATTTCGCCTAGACTCCAATACTACATGATCCAGGTCGATACTGAATGCTTTGATCGGAGTCAGTGTTTCCAAGTGGACGTTACAAAGCCCATTCAAAGCTGTGCCTTGGATGAAATCCAAAAATGAAAGGATATGTTGCTTTCACGTCACTGCATGAAGAACAACGTCTATCATGGACCGAAACACACGTAATATGGAGAAATAAGAGGTGGAATGCCTATTTTCATGACGAAAAACATTATTTGGACGTTTGGAATCATGACTGTCGTGTTAACGGAAATCGAGAGCGAATTTTTATTCAAAGAAACCGACAAGAGCTCAGTGATGGTTTGGGAACCTTCTCAGCCAACGGCTTAAGTGAGCTAGTTATATCTGAGGATATACAAGATTCAATTGCGTATATTCGCAAGTTGGAACAGGTTTTTCTCCCCATAGTAACCAGCAGATTACAATTTGGTGCCACATTCCAGCACGATAACGCCTCCGTCAACTGCTCATACACCACCAAACGTTAACAGTTGTTTCGCGGGATGAACGCCATTTTGTGACCGGCCTGCAGCCCAGATTTAAACACGATTGAGAACCTACGGGGAACGCTTGCTCGTCAGATGTACAAGAATTCCATGGTTTACTGGTTCAAGAGTAAATAAATAACCGCCTTTGGCCAAGTGGCAGTCACGGGTCTTGTAATAAGTATGCCGAGAAGATGCATCGAGGTCCTCAAGCAGTCTTGAACACTGCGTTGTAACCAAGCTGAGAGAGGCCTTATACTTTTATCATCGTGTTTTTCACATTCTGAGATTTAATAAGCTAATCATCCATTAGTGTATTACTAAATTCCGTATTCCGCATCGCAATAGACATTCGGTCTTTCTGACCAGATGTGGTTTCGTTAGAGAATACAAAAACGGAATTATGCAGAAAAATGAGAGTCCTATACTTTTCCGCGCACTGTTTATACTCAATGGGCTGACACTCAAGTACACCAAATTTGGTCACCCTAAGGAACGCGGTGATAGTCGAATAGTTTAGAACGTTTGCTTACCATCTGGGGAGTCAGAGGTTCGAATTCGTGCTATTACCGGTTACTTTGGTGGTGGGCCGTAATCCGCTGTTGTCCGGCTCCTCACCACACGTGACCGGTTTGGAACTTGCGTTATCCACTTTAAGTCTCAGGGTTCGATTTCCGGTTATCTCCAGTAGTGCAATGCGCTTTGGTGACTATCAGACGCACGTCTTCCTGTTCGCTCATGCGCAAGCAATGTTTGTCTTGCCGTATCAATCGGAAAACAATTCAGTAACTTATCTGTTAACCTTCAAAGCACTGTGAGTTATTCCGAACAGAGCGATCTTCTCCGTAACTCCCAGTGTTCTGAATGTAATTTCATTCCATCTCGCTTAGCCTTCCCGAATGATCAGTATACGTTGCGCACCTTTCAATTACACAGAGTTTATTCTATCAAGTACCTCAGAATGAAGTTAGGCACCGATTTTGTTTTGCAAACTGTGTGCGTGAATAACGTTGTCTTATCTTCCAAACTGGCTAACTCGGGCAATTCCTCGTTGAATCTAAGTCCACATCTTCCTATGTTCCTCAGTGCGTTTTTACAAAACCTACTCTGTTTTCTCAATACACTCCGAACCTCGTTCGGGCCTGACATACTGAGTACTCTGTTTCGCCTCGTCAGTGTTTTCCATTTTTATCAAAGAAGGATTGTGATTTCTGTTCGAGGCATTCATGCAATCATTAGTACATCTTTAAAGGCCTTGCTCTAACTGAGCAAGAAAACAAATACTTTGCACGGTAATATCTGTGAAAAACGTGGTGAATTCACCCGAGATTACGTATGATTGGCTTGAAGTAGCAACGGCCTAAACTCAAGTTGAATGGATATAGTTGCGCATGTCCTGGAGTAACGATGTATTTTCATAACCCTACCCTAAGAGGAACTGTCAACATTTCTCAGACCACCACTACATCCAGCAATCGTAGGTAACCCGAGAATCCCTCAGTATTAGCAAATAGCTCCCCACTGTTCTCACCGTTTTAGTCTTCACCGTGCTCTGTTCACCCGAACACCTTGCTCGAATTACAGATTCAGTCGAGTCAAATAATACTGGGCCGAAAGCAACGCAAGGTTGATTCGATAAGCTGTCATACAGATTTGCGAAACTATCACATGGAGATAGAAAATGTCAGTTGGGAGCCGGACGCAATGGTTGTTTCCTGGTGCCGTATACCGCAACTCTTTGTTCTGCTGGCACCTTTTCTCCCTGGCTGATGGGTTACCGCTATTCCTACTGTATTCTCGGAATCAGTTTCAACATTTTGCTTCAGAAGTACAGACATTTGATGGATTATTTCGTCCGCCATACGTCTCGTCGGCAACAATAAATAGACGAACCCCAAACGACAATTTTTACGCCACCCGCGGGTAATTTGTGAACAGATCAAGGTAAACCACGAGTAAAAAACCAAATGGCCCTGAAAAGATGCCCTTTATTTATTCCCAAGCGCTATGGAAGACTATTTTGTCATGCTTCGACCGTCACCGTCTCAGTCACTCGCATAAGATGCGCAATTACTCCCCCATTTCGCGTCATACACAACTGAAACCTTCGACTCAGACTAAGCTGTACCATCTCCAGCATAGATATCGGTATCTCGTGGCACACGGAAACAACCTTGGCACTCAACGAATCCATGGTCTGGTTTCAGGTGGTAAAACACTTGCTCCACATAACCCCAGAAAAAGAAAACCACGGGAGTTAAATATGGAGAACATGGTGACCAAGCCATCGACCCTCGCTGTGTGGTCCACTGTAACGAGAGGATCTGGTCAAGCAACTTTGTGACGACAGTTGTGCTATGTGGTGGGGCTGCATCCAGCTGGTACAGGACAGTTGACAAAGTTGGAAGCGGTAAGCTGTCCAGGTAGGGACTCATTATCTCCTGAAGCATTTAAAAGCAGTGAATAGAATACATCTTGTAAGGTAGATACACTAGGTAGTTAGTCAGGAGTGATGAAGTTTACACCAAAAGTTCACCTCCCTGTCACCTTGTCGATGGCCTTCACGCCAACTGATTCAAACAACCTCATATTATACAAGTAGAAAGTAGCTTTGTCGGGGAATATGATAATCTTGGATAACGTCTGCTGTAAGACATACACACTACTGTTCGTCACTGAGACGAAGTGTGAACTGGTTGCAATGAATAGCTTATATAATCCTGCCGCATCAGGATATTCACGAAAAATTCGTCAAAAATCCTCAGTCCACTGAGTAAACCGACTGCACTATAGAGAAAAGGGAATGACAAAAAACAAGCTTGTTTTCAGTAACTTCATCCTTTGGCTAATACAGCTCCATATGTAATACGCGAAATGCTTTTAGTGCACCAACATTTTTTTGTGATTCTCCACAAACGAACATACGTTGGGTCGCAAAATTTAGTGCACATGGCTTGCTCCATTACTTTATTGGCTTCGTATAGAAATTTGAATTTTGTGTAAGAAAATCGATTCCGTCACGAATAATGTGCCTCAAGGGCATGAAATGCTTTTAGCCCATCCACGACCGAATGATAAAGCCGACCACATGGTGATCAAATGATGAGATTTCGGATTGTCTCAATTTCGCAGTTCTACCTTTTGGTGTGGATACTAGACCTCAGTTTGTGTATGACACTGAAGACTGTTCCGTTTCCACCTATTCGTCTCGCCAGCATACTCCAAGCGTTTTTGTGGGGTTTAGGTCGAGACTATGAGCAGGCCAATCGATGTTTTTGATGTTTCGACGCAATAACTACATTTTACTGACGTGAGGCGCATGTATTGCTGCTCAGTCTAGCTGAAAAAGCATAGACCTCTGATCTTCCAGAATTGCAGGTAATAGGAAGTCATTCAGAGTTCTCAAACACGAGTCAGTTGTCTGATTTCCTTCGAGAACGGCAAGGTGGGATTCATCGTCCGCAAAAGTAACATCCCAGACTATCACATTGATTATCGCACTACGCATATCTCGCGTACACGATCTACTTCCACATCACGTGACAGTGTCTGGCATGTGAGTGCCCACCAATCACATTACTGGGATGACATGTGGAACAGCATTGTAATAATCAGATTGCCCGAAATGAAATCAGATGTCATATGGTGCTTGTTATATTGCAGTAATTTCAGTGGTCTTGGCCGATTTAAGAGCTTAGATTTACGATCAATCAACACGACTTCGGTTCTGGCATGGAACCAACCATTCACGTCACGTGATGTCCCAAGCCCGCGCTGACTCGGGGATTATGGCTGCCGCCAATAGGAGTGGCAATTGCAGCTGCTATTCCGCTTTATCGATTTTCGTTAGCGACCTCAGTACGTCATGGCAAGGACAGAAAAAATGTAATGTTTGTGTCAATGTCTAAGAGCACATACTCACTGGCTAAAACGTACCGACAGTTGAGACAGAAGTGCTAATCCCTCACACTCATTTGAAGTCAACAACCCATTGCGATCGATAGTACTGAATTTTGCTGCTGTTCCTACGTCATGCACAGATGCACACGTGCAAAGATGCGCTTTCTCAGTCACCCAGCATTCAACGAAGGCCTGTATGGCCGTGGACCTTGTGACTGCCATATTTTGAAACATCAGGGTGACTGAATATCGATACCGGACAGACAAAAACGCGTTTTCCATCTTTGTCTGTTTCAGTCGCCCACGCTACTGTGCGTCCAACATGGCATGTTTTCAATGTGTGCAGAGTTCAGTTGCCAAGCCTTCATTGTACTGCATGTATGCGACGGCATAGCAGTGTGTGCGTTTCCCACAACACACATTCAGGTGAGATAGCGTAGAGACAGCCGGCTGAACCCAGCTGATATGTAACCACAGTGCGAGTGAGTGTCATTAGAAGACCCGTGGCGTGAAAATATCCATTACCTCGACTGTATCGCATAACGGCGGGGCTTCCATCGTGGGGCCAGTTGGCTTAAGAAGAATGACTTCGTCCACCATGAAGGACATGGACAAGGTGACGAGGGTCAACGTTTCGCGTAACCCTTTGGTGCGTGTCTGGAAAAAGTTCAGTAGAGATGAAACAACCGGAACCCATGGCCCGAAAGCTACATTCCATCGCAGAGGGTTCATGCCCAATCTTGAACCGGTATCACGCCATTGTACCGACTGATTCCCACTTTAAATGGCCGGAAGTGTTTCTGGCCAGTTCACCAACTACATCGTTCGTAATCCGGGTGTTACGGAAGTTCTTCATCCGAGAAGGAATCTCATAGGTACTGGTCACCGACAATGGATCGCAGTTCTGTGCGGTGGAAATGAAAAACTGGTGTGACAGAATCGGATGTCGGTATCTGTGTACCGAGTCGCCCCACCCCTGTTCTAACTGTACAGTGGAGAACTTTGTGCATTCTGTGAGAAATACACCAACATCAACCAACCCGAGAACGTCGCCTGACTTGGAAGCGTCCGTCGACAATTTCCTGTCGCGGTATCGAAACGCAGTGCATGCAAAGACCAAGAAGAGTCCAACCGTCCTCTTTAAGCCCAGAATACTACGATAATCGCTAATGTGTCTTGATTTAAGCGATGTCACATATTTCCGTGGCATCGAGACTTGACCAACTGGCGGAATCATCACCAGACAACTTGGGCAACCTTTGGTCGAGATTATGGACCTGGATGATGCATCGGTGCATCGGTGCATCGGAGCATCGGCGCCACCTCAGTCAAATCCATTTCAAAGTGGCAACCGACGACGTAACCGATCACACGGCTGAGATGACCGAGGATCCAGACGCTGACCGTGTTGATGACAGTGATCCATCTATCCGCCAACCGAAACGACTGCAGCAGCGGCCGAGCCACAGCTATCAGCTCCGGTTCGAAGATCAGTGCTACAGCCGAGCCAAATTGATGAGGAGCTCCTGAGTGAGGGAGGTTGTGGTGATTCAGCAGCTGGCACACGTGATACGGCCAGACACAGCATCGTAGCTACTTACGCGGATGAGCCTCAACCAACAAGGATCGCCGAGAACAGGCACAGCAAAAGCTCCCTGGGATTGTTTATCTTCCACTCTACTGATAATTTTATCTGATTTAACATATTTATACAAACCAGTTCTGCAATACAATTGGCGTGCTACTTCGCTGCCTCGGAGTTCTTCCTACTTTCGTTTGCGTAGTTCTGGGTGGGTGCAACTTCGGTGCGTCCGATCATTTCGGGCATTGTGAATACTATAAAACTCAATCACTTCCGATCAATTTCCCTAGTGTATCCACCGGAAAAGATGGATTCTACTCACAATCATGTCAGCCAACAATAAAAAACCAAGGTGTCATTGATTACAGGTAAACGGCATAGGATTTTTCCGCCTAATCCTTCGTGGTCACCGAGATTTTGGCTACTGATAGTTATTCCAGTAGTGAAAACTGGAATTGGATCGAAATGAACCGTCATAAGACATGGCACGGTAAATACAGGAGCAGTGTGGTCCCACTTGGGCTAGTAGGTCACAAGCAAGCTGTATCTTGTCACGTAATTTCTATTCTATTCACTCGCTCGATTCCAAATCTCCAAGTAACACGGAAGCGTTCATTGGACAAAGTAACCTGCATTTTTGTGTATTTTCGTGGTAGCTGTTACTTACAGCAATCTGCGTTGTTTTATTGCATCAACTGATGCATGCAAACTTGCATACCGATTGAACATAGTACAGTTTTGATTGCGTGCAATTCCAGCTGGTTCCCATACCACATCAGCGCCTCTAGTTTTGGTTGGGACTTAGCAAAATTCAGTTCGACTGGTCCTATATGTATATATATATATATATATATATATATATATATATATATATATATATATATATATATATATATATATATATATATATATATATATATATATATATATATATATATATATATATATATATATAAGGTACTACATGAAGCAAAGTTGCTTGATAAATGTAAACGCTGTCCGTATTCATTTCCTGCCACTGGGTGAAAATTAACAATTTACTGCCGTCAAGGTGTTGGATTAGGTAAATGTGTACATACGATCCAAACGTCAAGCTCAGTAGTCAGAACATCAAGGCAAGCAACAACATGTGCTACCACCAAAACCAATATTTAAAGCCATTGAGACAACTACCTGGGACCGGGGAAAAAGAGACTCCTTGCTTCTGGTTCACTTTCCGACACAAGTAACTTGCTATTCGGTTGCAACCTGTTGCTAAAAATCAACTCTGCATATGTTAGATCATAAATGAAATAAAGTAAAAATATGGAGACATGGACGTCACGTAAAATTAAATTTTTAGATGACCGGAAATAGTTTCATGCCATGTGGATATACATCAAAACGACTAGAGACGAAAGCAACAAAGCTGTTTTTGCTACTTATAAAATTCCAGTAACGACAAAACACACGAGCTCTCAAATGGGTCAATTTTTGAAAATGATCCTGGTGGATGCGACGTTTTAAAGATTTGTGTGCTATTCACGCTGGGTGTTGTCTCAAGTGGCATCTATAATGACCCAATATATCTGGAGCTCCTGAAACATACAGCTCCCGCGAGCACACATTCTGTGAACTGAGCCCGTCAGTGAATAGGGGCCAAAATGATGACCTCAGTTTCTTTGCCAAATCAAGCCACGGAGCAAAGCTTATTCAGCAGAATGCTGTGTGAGTGAGCACGGCGCTTCCCAGAAGGGTCACCATGCAAAGAACGAGCACAAGTATGACCTTGGATTGGGGTTGACCTGAAAAATCACCTAATGTGCACGTACAGGCCAGCCATAGGAATTAGCAAAATTTATCCTTGCATCGGCCTGGTCTGCCGTGGAGCTCAGGTTGTTAAGGACTGGCGGAAAAGCTGCAGGGAATTACGGCACTTGTTAACTAGAAGGATTTTGGTACTGTTTGGCTACTCGATAGTAAAAGTCTCAACTTGAACTCTATCTATATGATGGAATATCACAAACAGACTGAGTAATACTAGAATTGTTCAGTTTTTACGCCGGTTACCTAGAGTTTCGGGTTATCAAGAGGCATTGTGGAACTACCTTGCTTTGAAAGCTTAGAAAACTGAGAGTTTCATTCCACTTTTTCGACATTTTTGATCTGATGCTTCACTAAAAAGTTCTTCCTATCGGCTGAAATAAATTAGAGTATCGATATAAACTAAAGGAAAAGGAAGTGAAATGGTGGGAAATACCTTAAAATTAGTTTTCGTGTTGGACCTTCACTACCTTGGCGCTGTTTGTTCCCTCTGACCATTTACCATGGTCTGACTCTCAGTCCGATGCACGTGTATAGGTCCTGGATTACACTGTTCTCTACTGCTTGATTCTTTGGAATGACTTGGATGCACCTGTGTGCTAACAGACACTCATTTTGCAGTTTTATCTGTTTTCATTTTTGCTTTCCCAAAAGTATCGCATTTTACGCTACGTAATCCCATTGATTTCTTCTTTTCCGTGACCGAAGCTTTGTGAACAGTTCCGATAAACCAATCACGGGCGTGCAATGTCAAGGGACACAATGAAACTGGTTGTTTGGATCATGTCCATCCCTGTGTTTGACTGGATAAACCTATGGTTCTTTGAAGACAAAAGCCCAACAAATTCAGGCGTAAATGTGTGGCTGAGTTAGGCAATCGATAATGCATCTCGTGCCACTAAGTGATATCTCATTCTCCGGGTTCAATTTATGGCTAACTTCGACCAAGTGACTGCGGGTGACTCAGCTAGGCTAGTGTAATACGGATAATTTCCGAATGGAAAAGCTTTCGTATGCCATTCAAAAATGGTCTTAGACTGCATCACACAACAGTCACTGAGCCGAGAATTGGTAGATCGAAGAACACCCCTCATTCGATGCCAGTCACAAGAGCTTGATCTCACCTAAAAGCAATTGAATTACCATCGCTTTGCTGGTTGGTTTACTTAAATCAGCCACAAGGCTCCCATTTCATTCTCAGTGGTGTTTGCTGTCTATAAAAAGCGTGAAGTAGTGCTGATTGGTAGGTGCACTAACTTGTTTTAGGAATCTACAAACTGAGAAAGTAGATGTTTGTAGTAGTTTACTCACTTGATTCATTTATTAGAAATTTCAGAATGGGTAATGAAGCCAACCGAACGCCGGTAAACAGAGAAGTACTCGGGCAGACTCGACAGACATCAGTTAATTATAAGGAGTTAGCGCTGCCAGCCATGATGAAGTTGTTATTCATTCTCGAAAAACGCGAGAGATACGATTTTGTACAAAGATTTCCAAAATAACGCTCGTCGAGAAGAGACATTAGACTGAGCAGTTTTCAGCATCATATAGTTTCATTCGGATTTTACCTTTATAACGATAAAATCGATATCTCCATGCTGTCTTGACCTAGGAGGACCCTCGAGTTATGCTTCCCAATGTAAAAGTCAAGGGTCATCGTCCTGTAAAATTAGATTTCGTCATCACTCAAACGCGAGGTCAAATGTCTTGCGCCGATTCGTGATGAAGGAGGACACCTTGTGCGTTTGCTTTATGTTGATTGTTTTCTAATTTTGCTTCAGAAGGTCGTAATCGCTCGCTTGGCCAACAAATGTTAGTGCTACTTCATGCTGGGATATTTCCAAACTATGCGACATGGGCGGAAAGAATCATGCGCATATCTGAAGGAGAACCCATCAGTGAATTAGGTCGTCATCAGCAATATCTTCTTGTTCCAAATGTCGATCAAAATTCAATTAATTGTATTCGTACCGATCTTATGAGCATCTTATAACTATGTGCACGAATGAACACGCTCAGTAGGATACAAGTGTTTAACAAAAAGTGATTCATCATACAGTGCGACCCTTCGAATCACTGGAAATCCTAGGAGAGAGGTACAGCTGTTTCAGACTTGTCAAACGATAAGTCATATCATGGTAAACTCTAAACACCTGCCAGCCATACTTACATTGTAGCGATGATCCGTTGGTTCTTTAATGGAATGCTTCCGTTGTACTTAGGCCCCTACCAAGAATTCATGCACCATAGGAGTCGCTCACTATTTGGAAAATGCTCTGCTAAAATTCAATGCCAGTCTCAGAAGAGGGCTATATTGTGTGGTACATACGTTCACTAAATCATTGAGAACCAGTCCGGATAGCTTCATGGTTAAGGGGTTCGATTCACAATGGTTCATCCCGGGTTCAAGTCTTAGTTCGGGTCGGTAGACGTGCACTACCGATGATTCCTGGGAGATTGATAAAACAGCAGAACAGTGCTTTCATGACCTTCGGTGGTTTAAATGTTCCCACTGCATGATGATTCCTACAATATATATATATATATATATATATATATATATATATATAATATATATATATATATATATATATATATATATATATGAATTTATGGATATAAATATATCATTGAATGCTACCTGCGGCATCCGTTTGGAAAAGGAAACAAACAATTTATTTCCCAAACTATTCATCTGGAGTATCAACTTTCAGGTAACGATCGTAACCCGTGCACCCACTGGTCTCTCTTCTCCGGATAGCGCATACAATCCCAGAGTTTCGAATTTCTGTGTACGCTACGGAAAAGGATGGCGGTAGTCATATTTTTGAATTTCTGACACCTGGTGAGAAATATTAGTACAGCTATTTCATCCTTGTGAGAAGCCGGTTGAGTTGTACAGTGTATTTTGTCTCTATTATACCCCTTTTCCGGCAGAGTTATTCAACCTTGAGAAAAATAAACAGTTTTCTGAAGATGAATTATTTTATTGAATTCGACTGAAATATTGCTTTTTGATCTGAGAAGATTAAATGTCAAATAAGAGAACTTTTTGTTCATTTCTAGTTCTCGAGTATACGCTCAGTTATGCTTGCTGAGAGTAAGGACCCGTCTTCTTCACCACCGTTTTCAGTATTGGTCCTTTCAAGTATTCATTCCGTCTGAGAGGCTGCACAGGTTATAGGATTGTGAAAAAAGAAAAAAAACTCGGACGTAGAAAAGCAAAGAAGACCTCAGTTTGCATGCACATTCAATTAGGCTGGGTCGTCGTTTGTTTAACGAAATATCATTGAAAAATCCAGTTATACACGACGTTAGTTTTCTTCATAACCCATCTGTCGTTCTTCATGCCAACACATTAGTTCTCAGATAAAAAATAGTTAAATATGCAATATTCACAAATAATTGGAATTGTCTAATGCTACTTGTTTTGCGTTACACTGGATCGCAGTGAAATGCTCTTGATTTTGCCTCACAGCCAGGTTATGGGCAATGAAAATTCAGACTCTAGATTACATGAATCGAAACCAACTCCAGGGGAGCGAATGTTGCACATCGTGTCTAAGAAATTCCCCGATCATATGAATATCAAATGAAATTTCAGTAAATCACAAAACTGCGTTTGTAGGATTACACATGACGAAAAAATAGGAAGGGGTTTGGACTAATCTTTGTTTAGAAAAAGATACCTTTCTCTCACGTATGAATGCGCAGATTCCAACCGGAATATTATACGTCTACGAAACGTTTCAACCACCTAGCAGTTCGATCCTATTTTTGTGCTAAATTTATTTATTGGCATCATTCCGTATTTTCCTACTTCTCTCCACTGTAGTTTTTACACTGTATTTGTGCGTCTCTGATTGGCCACTTTGCGTTCCCGCAAGGTCGTCCGAACAGACAACATAAACGTCAGAGCTGGTGAGCTACTCAGACGATGAAAAATGTGCGAAAGTACGTTTTGTCCGGCAATTCTCCTAAGCTAGCAGGCAGGATAATCTTGCAGAATTCTGTGACCTATCCGAGTTGTGGAGTGGTTTGTTACTGATCCGTTTTTGTTGTTTCAAACTAGCAAAGTGAAAACGGGAATTTCCCATCTTTTGCATTCACCTACAACTAATTTGACATTGAAAAATAACTTTTCGGAGAGACATTTCAACACAGAAGTCAGTAGCACTAGATTGCTCTTTCAATTTACCAATTATAAAGGATCATCTTGACTGCAGTAAGCACTAGTGAAGATGCAGTTAAATGGTCAGGAATATATCGTGCGATCTAATATGACATTGCTGATTAAAAAGTAGGTAAGCCGAGTGAACTATGGATTCACTCGTCTAATGTAGATCATTCAAAATAAAAAATGTGATAACCACATCGTCCTCCAACATCTTGCCTTGTGATCGAATGGCTAAATCTTGAGGAAATCATCACAGATATGAGACTGAATGAAACATGACTTGACAGAAAGCAGTGAAACTATGAAGCATTCCGTTTAAGCTTCAGTTTTTACATGGTTTACAGTAGCAATTCACAATTATTTCGGTTTCAAATTAGCAAGCTAGATTAATGCAGTACGGTCTAATCCACACGCAGTCCGAGCAGCAGTTGGTTTTTGTCATTCACACTACTCTTGGTTTACCAGTAAACATGATACACCATACAAAAAATGATTATTCAGGAAATAGGTGATTAAAACATCTATTCCTCACCTTAGGACCGAATGACTTCTTCGCAACAAGTCGTTTTCTTAAGGGTCCACGCAAATAAGGATTGTCAGCGGAATTCTAGAAAGACAACGAAAGAAATTTTTATGAATACCGTAGTGTGGAATAACGAAAAAATATGATTAAGTATTGGAAACCCACTTGTTTCTCAAGGCTTTTCATCCAACGAAATTAGGGACCCGAATTCAGCAACTTTAAATGTTCATTATTTGGAAAATATAATCTCCATCTTATGGAGTGAAGTGTATGAAAAGCACGAATAGAGGCAACCGCTTACTCAGGTTTGCCCTTTGAACAATGGCAGTTGAATCCTTCCTCAAATTTCTACTAATGAGTTTTCGCTTTCACACTAAGACCAACATATTCATCAAACTGTAGTTTGCTTTTGTTTTGGCAAAAATTGAAGATAGTTTCTTTTCCCCTATCAAGCTTGCCCGCAGTGGCCCACAGCTTTGATTGTTAGAAGGAAAGTGGCACTAGATCACGTCAGCTTCACAGATGCTTACCACGGTCATGACAGCCAAAACTCGTGGTTTTGGCCAAACTGAAAATGACTGAAATTCCGTAAGATACTTATTCCCTTCAGAAGTTGTATTTCCATGCTTTCAAAATTATGCTTCGATTCATAGGAATGCTGCAATTTACTTCTCACGAGTTACTGAAAATCATGGAATCTGAGCCCCCATGTAACATAATTTAGAGAAATAAAGTGGGGAATTGGTTTTTTGTAGCATACGCTTACCGATCTTGGCCAGTTAGTCATGGATGAGTAAGTGAACGGTCGTTTCATGCCTTCCGAGCAAGAATTCATATGCTCTATGTCACAAATGCATTCACCGTTGGCCATTTTTGTCAGAATAAATTCCCGATTCACCTCCATTGTGTATTTGGTGCTCGGATCACAAGGAGTTGGTAAACTCTCGGGATCATAGCCAATTGGACAGGGATTTGGTGGGTCACAATAAGCTGGTAGACTGTCATTTTTAAACGATCTTCCGTGACTGACCGCGGAATCTACGTAGTCAGTCTGTTTGTCGTCCTCCGGCAGTTCTTGTCTCTCGGCGCCGAGTAACGCGTAATCCAGCCACTGACCGGTTTCACTAGAACCACCCGAGACTCTATGTTCACCCCATATCGGATTTTGTACAGCTACTTCGGTGCGTCTGGAGGAGATTTCGGGTCCATTGGAATTTCCTTCCTTGCTTATGAGCTCATCGGTCGAGCTTTCTCGTGGCCACGGGGGATGGAAAAACTCTGATACAAACTCTTCTTCATTATCGGCTGACTGTGAAGCTAATCTGCGAGCCGTGTTCAAGTCCTTCATGAATGCCTCCCAATGTTCGTCGTCGAAGGTATTCAAGTTGTCGGTTGACTCACTGAGAATTGGATGTCCATGAATATAATCTTGTGAATTCAGCCGACTCAAAATGTATTGTGCACGGGGATTTTCTTGCAAGAACTCATGGTGTGCGGCTTTACTTTCGGCTTCCAATCTGGCCAAATAATTATCGTAATTGCTTGCTCCACACTGGCTACTTAAAATCAGACCAAACAGAATAGGCAAGATTATCTATAAAAAATGTATGCAATGTTACAAAAGAACTGTAATTAAAGCATACTTTTGGCATGTCGTATAGTAAATCCCCGAGTATTTCCGAACAGATCTACTGAAATACTGCTCATGTGGGAAGTGTTTACTTTAGGGTGAGCAATTCCCGTCTCTCTTTCGATTTCCCTCTCTCTCCCTCCATTTGACCAGTTTCGACCATAATCCTCTCAATTGAGTCCGGGGGCGATTTTGGCTGATTGGTCGATCGATAGATGGGGAGTGAATTGTCCTCTCAGTCGTTTTTTCAACATCTTATTCCAATGCTCCAAGCCAACTGCATAGTCGACTACGTTGTGAGGCGGACAGATCTGGCTGACCATTCACAGGTGGCCGTGGTCAATTTTCAGGTAGACGAGAGTCTATTGGCTTCTGATCAGGTGATCTGATGTGTTTTCGAGGACAATTATCAACTAAGCAGCAGTCCTTATCTAGTGACCTTGACCGAAATGGGGAGTTAGCATGCAAAATGTTTTTAAGTAATTGCGCTAAAGTCTACCAAAATTATATCCGCTTGGTTATCGATATATTTTTATATAATATTTGAGAACAAATTAGATATAGTTTGATGAACATTGTTTGAGTTCTTATTCTCGTGTTGCGCCAAAATCTCTAGTTCGTTCCGAGCGAAGGTGATGTCTTGAATGCGTGTCACACACGGGAAGTGCGATAGGTAACTTAGAAGGAAATATGCTTTCGTTTCGTCAAGTGATGCCCACTTTGACCTTCCGACTGTCCTGGCCGAAGAAGGCAAACAACCAGCTTGTGTCCGTAACTTCAGACAAAAGCTAGAGCAAATCGGATCAGTTAAGTCAAGTAAAGCATTTCGCCCCCAAAGAACGGAAATTCCGCTGCAGTCTAGTTACTATGACTCGAGTAAGTTGGGTATTATTGGAAAAAGAATTTTAACAGCAACAAGAACAACAACAACAACAACAATAACAACAGAAGAGCTTTAGGTTCAAATTCCTTAAGTAAGCATTATCGATTCTCCCCAACAAGCCAACAAAAAGGAAACGACTGCACAGGGTGTTACGAAAATGGTGACTTGAATGTTGAACAGTGTTTTCATTGAGGCTTAGCATTGGCGAATAAATCT
Organism: Fasciola hepatica; assembly: GCA_948099385.1. Classification (NCBI taxonomy): domain Eukaryota; kingdom Metazoa; phylum Platyhelminthes; class Trematoda; order Plagiorchiida; family Fasciolidae; genus Fasciola; species Fasciola hepatica. The sequence goes on from CANUEZ040000043.1 coordinate 38,781,474, forward strand.
AAATAAACTAATAATCTCAGGAAAATCGCACAGCTCATAAATTGGTTAGATATCGGTAGTGGGAGATTTATCTGTTCATGAACTAATTCGTCATGCGGCATCAACGCTCAACTCATCGCTGAAAATCATCGAGGTGCCGTACAAGCGGTTCATCCCCGGTATGCGCCCCAAACCCCGACTGTGGCGTGAACCCGAGGTGAACGACTGTGAGTCAAACATCTAACCATCGGGCTATGCGGATTCGCCTTATTGGGTTTGTCTAGCATCACTACACCATTTCACTACTGAATTTTAAGGTTGCTAACCCGATGACCGCACAGTAAACGACTCTTATGAATAATGTCTTCTCTACAGGAACCCTAAGGCCAACGACTATGTTCACTGCTGATGTTTCTCAACGAGGATGAAACAGATCTATTACCTTCCTACTTTTCAAGGGTGGGTAGAGGTTTCATGATGATGAATCATTTCATAAGTAAATCGGTCGATTAAAAAAGAGAAGTGAAACGGGTGGAATTTTCCGTTCCTTGTGTTTTCCTGTTCCCAAAGCACCATACAAGTCTTATCAAGACAGTTTGTTGATTACCAGGGTCCCATTATTTTCAAACTGCCTCACAAAACTGACCAAACAGTTCAAAGACCTTTCTTATTTGATTAATCAACTTGATGCCATCAGATGTGCAGTATTTAATAGGAAGCTTTATATATGAACCAAGATGGCGGGTTCTGTGAGAAATGTTTGTCGAATCAGCCCTCTGTTTATTCCTTAACATATAATTACAAGTGGTATGGCTTCCTGATCTTGGTTGTTTACACCCTCAAATATACGATGTGCCGTATCGCAAACCTTATCAAAAACTACTCAGGAAATAAAACACCAGTTGACCAACAAATCGTTTATGTTCTAAGTTGTGCTTATCTTTAGTAATAATTCATAAATATAAAAACGATGCACAAAGCCCACTCAACAATATTCCGTCTCAGGCAAATCCTAGAGAATAATCTTCCAAAATGGACCGATAGAACAGCTTCCACCGAACCACAAGCCCGCGGGAAATATTAAGGCGATTGACCTCGTGCCTGTCGAAGTGAAATCAAAAACTGGCTACAACCACAGTCTTTTTTGAGTAGATCAATGAAATGATTAGAAAGATGAGAAGAAAAGATTGTAAATGTCATTCTCGATGGATGTATTCTGCACAGCTGATATCCGAAAGGATCATTCATCACTGAGCTTCAGCACAAAAGCTGCAATTAAAAAATAAATGAATGTTGTGATGGTTGAAAGAGATGCCTGAGACTTTTTGAAATGAATAAATAAAACAGAATTCTAAGATAATGTGGTAAAATGGAACAAATATTCAGGGGGAAAACCCGGCTAGGTGAATTCTTTTTATATAATTTCCTAGGTCGGGTGACGATAAATTGAACCCCATGTGTAAAATGTGATAATGAGGATTGCTAGCGTGTTCTAATGAATTAAAATTGAGGTGAATCTATCCAGGAAACCAGGTCCGGCTTGAAAATACGAACCGGAAAACTGTTTTCAGTTCAACTATTTCTCATTCTTGGAATATAAGAGTGTGTTGGACTGAAAGCTCTTATTTAGCCAGAGAAACATTTGCAGCCGGGGCACCCCAGCAAACGAAAAAGCAAATATTTGTGTGATTACTGGTGTCTGAACTGGGCTATTCGTTTTCGTGGTGAGAAAAGAAGAGTAAGGTGTGCGGCTGCGAAATGACCATCTAACTAGACATCCACACATCTCTTACGTACAGAGGAGAGAAAACAAGGGATCTTACGACAGATCAGAACTCATTACAAAGGATGTACTATTCCGGTGCGCTCATTCACGAAGTGGATCCCGATGCCTTCCATTGAATCTGGATAGAGTGAATTATGAGGTAGGATTAGTTTCGGGTATTTCTTCAAGCTGTCCGCTAACTTAACTAGCATGACCAGTTTATTCACAAACTCCAGCTAATCTTCATCGAATAATCAGTAGCAAAGCTTTGGGAATAAAGTTGCTACTTCATACATCCATTGGTTGGTAAATATTGCGCATTTGAAGCTTTAACTGATGAACGCAAATGTCATTGCCCATCGATTAAGAGCAATCAAACAGATGTTTTCAATACATCATTCATATTCAACTATTAGCTACTACCTATATTCCCAATAGCATAAATCGAAATTCGAACGGTAAAAAGGAGAAGAAATATTCAACTCACCATTTACTCAACGTAAAATTTTGTTGCCCCCAGAGTCATTCGAACCGATACACGAATGCCATCCGCGATTTGGCAGCACGTGCTTTCTAGAAGTTGAACTACAAAGCTGAACCAAGGGATTCTGTCAGTGTGTTTACCTTCGCTGATGACTCAGTCTAATCAACGAAGCTTTGTTGCATCACGTAGGTCCATCTTTGCTGTTTGATCCGGAGTGCTTACAAGGTGGACACAGTGAAAGCTTTTTCCAATCTTGGAACATAAAGGCGACAGATACTGACCAAGAACAGGATGGGTTATTCTTACCCTTAGCTAGCCACACAAACTCAAACAAAGTCACACAAACACACGTGCGAATTCAAATCCCGTTTCACCTGCTTTAATTATTTGTTGCGGTTAATAGTTTTTCTGATTTTATTTGCTGTTATATGTACACATCTGATGATAGTACGTGAGAGGAATTCATTTTGCAATGTTCTAATTCAATTCAAGTCAAGCATACGCTTTATGCACCCGAGGGTGAATATTCATCCCATTACACAACTACTTCACTGCGAAATCATCAGTTAGAGCACAAGTAAGAAAAAACTACTTTCAACGGAGCTAGTTAAAAAAATCGATGGTGGTAGGATATGGGTTAGTGAGAAAAAGGTCCGAGGTAAGAGAACGCAGATGATTTGCAATACGTCTTAAATACAAACAAATATTTGCACCGGGACTGAGTTGTTGATATTGGTAAGCAACTGCTCAGGTCGCGTGCGTGTGCTGCCATCAGAGATCTAAAGAAAACGGCGGGCATGCCTTCCAAACCCCCCCCCGAAGAAGGACTGCGATAAAGTGACTAATCAGGTCATGAAAGATGCCACAATATCAATACAAAGGTATAAGAGACCCAATGATAATTTTATAATCTTTGCAACAAGTCCGCGGAATATGACGAGGGAAGCACGGGGCCAGTGTAGAAGGAGGTATACAAATACAAATTCCCTTAAAGAGTGTCACGTACTACAGACTGAAATGAGTCGCATAGAGTGAACACTGAGTAGACGTGTGAAAATAAAAACCAAGGATTTCTCACCACAAATCTGAACAGATAAATCGAAATCATAAATTTACACCATGTATCCTGAACCATGTCGCTCAACCTGTGCATGTGCACACTGCAGTCAGTACGATTTTTCCATTCAGTAAAATAACCAGTGAAACAGAGACAATCCCGAAGTGAATGATAAGTGATAAGAACGAACAAGAATGGGAGGGGGACCAGATGTTAGGTCACCAGGGCAGGGCCAAACTGATAAGCTATTCACTTTGTTTGCACAATTTTTGTTCACAATTGAGAATGGCTACAGCCTGAGTATTTTTGAGCAGTTTCATGTGTATAGCAGTTTACATGATCTTGAACGAGGGGTCTCGAATTACTCTGCGATCTTGCCTAATCAGACGTTGAGTAGTTGATGATCTGATTGATTTTTAGTGGGTTGACGCGTCATCACTTTGAACTGGCCATTCATCATCATTTGAAATCAAACCGGAAAATATTCTTTTATCGGATGGCACGGTTCTCCCTCTATTCTCTATAAGTAGACGGCTGAGCGGCCCCTTGTGAGTTGATGAACACCGTTTGATTGAACACCGAGAGTAGGTAACTCATCACGATCTGTGTTGGTATCCATGTGGTTGTCCAGATGACGACCGGGTCGGGGCCAAATAACTGTATTTGATGACTGAAGTGATTACTAATTAGTAGATTGACGTCGTCACCTTTGAATAGCAGTTGTAGGAACACCTCCAACTCCTGAGCATTTTGTGGTCTCGTAAAAGACAGCTTTTCACCTGAATGCCCCAGAATAAACTGTATGGAATAATCATTGGACTCTGGTGTTGTGGTTAATCTTCCATACTCATTACCTAATGTGTCCTCTGCGCATAGTTCACGTGTCCTGTGAAACAGCGTTTGAATGAGCCTGATCATATATTCCATAATTTGAAGGGCCGTGAGATGTAGATTTGGTCCAGACCAGGTGTTTTAAGGCAGACGGATCTCCTAATTGATCCGTCTGGTCGGCAAGAAAAATCTTTATCCGAAAAAAGCATGCTATTGTTTTCTACGTCGCAACGAGTCAGTTTGATGTTCGGGTGGGCACTAATGGAGCTAATAAATAACATATCAGCGTCGCTGCTGTTCTCACTGATGATGAATATGTGATCAGGGCAGCTGCAGTATAAGTCGTCCTGAAATGTTTCCTTGTAATTTATGTTCCTAGTAGCCAGCAAATATATCCGCCAGAATAGATCTGAGGTGATTGCCCGTATCAACCCCATCTATTTCCCGAAATCCTTCGTTGAGAAGGGAGAAGCTAGCGTCCGATGTGAAAAGAAGTAGAAGTCTTGCTAGCATATCTGCTCAGCTACCTGATTTACAAACAACAGCAATTTTCAAAAGCACTGGGAACAGAAATCGCTTATCAGTTTGGCCCTGCCCTGGTGACCTAACATCTGGTCCCCCTCCCATTCTTGTTCGTTCTTATCACTTATCATTCACTTCGGGATTGTCTCTGTTTCACTGGTTATTTTACTGAATGGAAAAATCGTACTGACTGCAGTGTGCACATGCACAGGTTGAGCGACATGGTTCAGGATACATGGTGTAAATTTATGATTTCGATTTATCTGTCCAAATGGTGAGTCGTCAAACTGTCAGGAAGACTGCGGTGGGTGATCTTTCCAGGTGAGGTTACAGCTTATTGTTACATCGAGGTATCTGACGGGTTATTGTGTGTGTTGCTTCTCCGTTGAATAATAATCTGACCGCACTGGCTACCTTCAGGAAGCAAAACAGAATATCAGAACACTTTAACGGATTTATCCTTAGATTTTGACCTGAAGACCACTTGACGAGCTCAGGTCTTTTTGGTGAGTCAAGAAATTGTGGAGTAATTGGAGTTGAGCATTACAATAACTGTGTCATCGGGGTATTGAATGAGGAGACAATCGTACAAAATGGGCAGGATTTATAGTTAAGGAAAAGATAAATCGGTGACCGAACGACACCTTGGAGGACGCCTTGTTCAGATGGACCCATTGAAGAAGCTCGGTCGCAATACCGTGTAAACTGTTGACTATGGGAAAAGTATTTAGACAGAAAGATTAATGTTTGAGGTACAGGCGATAGAACCAGTGAGTGCACGGATTAAGTTTGATCTGTCAAAGCAAACGAAAGCTTCACTATAGCCAAAAAGAAAAACTCTCACTAACTGACTTTTGCGCACTCTAGTTGGAAAAAGAGTGCGGATGAGAGGAGCCATGGCATCGAGGATCGATCGGGATTGGCGATATGCGAACTGCTTGGAGTCTAACCAGTTGATTTGGGTAGATAATTTTTCCAGTTTAACCTTTTCCGACACTTTGACCTACCAGTATACAGAGCACTGAACATAGTTTCGATGTACTTCTGTTTTGGGTACTGAAGCTATTGAATCCACTTTCCAGAAATGGGAAATAATCCTGCTAAATAAGTATACGCGAAAGAGACCAGAAAATACGGAGAATAATCCATCTGAACATTTCTTCGAAGGGATCGGTTGTAGGCTGTCTAGACTTCTTGTTTTGTTTTTATGGAGACGAGTGAGCTGTTTGTATAGGTCCAAGGAGATGATGTCGGTAATTACGGGGCCATGGCGGAAGTAAGCGTCGTAGCTTGGGATGAGTAATGTGTGTGAGCCAGTAGTAACGCGATGATTGAGTTCATCAATGTCTGCTAAGAATGATTGCCTACTAGAATTAGCTCCGCTTATGTGAGTAATCGTATTCCAAGCCTGCCTGCCATTATTGATTCCCGCTGGTGATCGGACGAACAGAGCGTTTAGTCCTTGAAGCTCAGTTCTGATGGATTTTGGTCGCTCTCTCTATACAGTGGTCTCTGACCTTAAAGACAGGCACCTTCATAAGACTCATTCGCTTCCTTTGAGGGAGAGTGCAACGGTTGGGCTGGATGCATAAAGTTTTCTTGGAGCAACAGACATAAAAATACAAGTTAAGGTAATCCTTCAAATTTTCATATAGTAACGAGGGGTCGGAGTGAGAAAATGTGTTCAAATCAGAAAAATCAATCATATATCTGAGTCGTGCGAGGTTTTCTGGATGACACCGTCGTCTATATGTTTTACGGCCACGGCTTTTAATGGGACGTGTATGTCTCTTCTTTGAATAAACCATCGATTAAACCCTCCAAACTGCTTGATCTGAAAAGTCGAGTGGAGGATGACAGGGAATATGAAATGAGTCTGGATTATTGACACGACTGGGAGCCAGTGGGGCAACAAGTTCGGTGGTGGTCAGTACAAACGATGTAAGAAACCTCACATTTTGCCCGTAAAAGTCTCCCCAGACAATACATAGGTAAGAATCAGCAAATTTAGGTAGTTTTGTGGAGTCAAGATCGGAGAGTTCATCAGGTTCGGAGAGAGAACAAATTGGGGGAAATGAATATGTTAACAAGAATTATGGAAGCGCGATGACTTAGGTGTTTAGGTTTGCATACTGGAGCAGAATCACCGATGTGAGACGGGGAATGCGTAAAAATGTGTTTCATCCGTTTATACCGTCGTTCATCTGAGAAAATGATAGCACCTCCGCCACGCCTCGGAGCGGTCAACGCGAAAGGCAGCCAGATCATCTAGCGTGAAAATTTCACCGTCAGTATCAGTGTGGAGTCAGCTTTCTTGCAGAAAAATGACACCAGATGACTAGTCCCCCGATGATAGACAAAATCAGTCGATTCCAGTTCATCAAACTTTGCCCGAGTAGTGATCGAACCTTGGAGCTAGTGATCTATGATGTGCACATACTTGACACAGCTTGCTTCCTCAGCCCAACTTTCCAGCCGGGGCAATGTTTACCGCAATGATGGTCTGCATTCCGAAATTTTGTCTCATCTTACCTGTTACTTATTTTCCCGAACTGGTTTTCTTTAGGGACTCCAAAGATCTCAAGGTCTGATGAAATCACACGGGTATTATACCGTACTATTCCTGTCGTTAATGATAACGTTTCTATGAGAACAAGTGAAATTTAGAGTGCTGATGCAGAAAAGTAGTGCGGAGGTGTAAAGGATCACGGCCATTTTTGAAGACCCAACTACGGCTTTTCATCTGATGATTAGCTGTTCACGAACAGTTGAAAAATTGTAAATGCAATATGAATACACAGTCTGATCTAGGTAATTTGTAACGAGTACGAAAACTCAGTGGTAATCATTGAGAAGCGCAAACTAACCTGTTTGGTGATTCCTATGTACGACGAAACAGACTACGCTAGATACAAGGACGATTTGTTCCTATGTATACGTGAATGAGGTACTCCTGGGGATTAGGTCAGTTTCATAAGCAGAGTGTCGTATTGCTTTTTGAATCATTGATCACAAATCTGATGTGCGTATGTTCAATAAACTCCTTTTTTCATGCTAGAAAATTACTAACTACACAGTTTCAATAAACACCAATCAAATTCTTTAAGCATTGCACAGTGAGGAAAAATAACCACCAAGCAAAATTAGCCTGATAATAAATATATTGAAACTGTAAAGTACGGTTTATAATCGAGCTAACACTACTTCTTTCTAAAACGGACTTCAACATTTATGCGCACTATTCTGTAAAGGAGACTCTCGTTACGGATGATAATCTTAACGTTGGCTCTCTGTCTCTCCCGATCAGTGAACATCATATATATCCATCTAATCGGCCATACCTCTCACTAGTTATGGAATTCCCAGATAACATAAAGTGGTATTTTAATTGTAGTCCCTTGGAATCGTATTATACAACAGTTGTTTCGTCTGATGCAGTTCAGAGTCATATCGGTTGTCTTTTGTGTGATTTCACTGTATACCAGATAACTTAATCGAGAACTGTACTTGGCTTCCCAAGCTGTAAGGATTGAATATCACAATATTTTCAAATTACAGTTGATAATTTGGTCATGGATAACTTGACCACTGGGATATATTGGGGTGTGTACGCAAAATCTGTCTTCTGTAGCCAGGTGCTTTTGATTGATGAAGTTTTTCATGTAACAGTTTATTCAAAGTGCCTGAATAAAGGAAAAGTTTCTTCTTAAGTGGATTTGAAATGAACTCACTTTTGGGACATGATCCGCCGCCTAGCACTCAAACACCTGTCGATGTGTCACATTCTAATTTCATTTCACATTAGACTGCTTGGTCTAGTCGACACCTTGGGTTCGTTCATTGAATACATGAGTACGCATATTTTTAATGATGATTGCAAAATATCCAAGTCAGGGGCCGTAAACTGCGTGTCATTTATCTCTGATACTGAACTGATATAAGCTTCCTTCGTTATTCAGCAGATTCCCATAGGAAGGGATCTCTGAAACAGCACTATTACAACTTCAGTAGACAGTTTAAAAAAAACGTTTTGTCGGTTGTTGAATTTTGCGGGATTTTGTGAGATGACGTAAAACAAAACGGGACTGTTGACGATTTAACAGCTTTGCCTAATACATAAGTTTCATCAGCTAATAAATTAAACAGATTCACATCGTTGGTAGTTTTGTAAGCTATTAGGCATCATATCATATATGTGAATGTTTCAATTCTGATAGATGAATGCGCTCAATACCCATTGAGCCAAGAATTTCGTTATTTGCAATTGAGTAGTAGGAGATTAGATTTGTATATAATATGATTCATCATGCAGCTTGAACGCTCAACTCACCATTGAAAACCATGGAAGCACTGTACAGCTGTTTCATCCTTGTTGGGAATCATCAGCAGTGCACATCCACCGAGCCCCCACGGGGACTCGAACCCGGGGTGAACGATTGTGAATCGAACACCTTAACCGCAAGGCTATCCGGGTTGGCTCTCAACGGTTTGTTGAACATCTACAATACATGATATAGCACCCTTCCGTCACTTTTGTTATTGCATTCTATTTGCCTTTTTTGAATACGTGAACTTGGTTATTTGAAGGATGAATATTCTTTTGCCTCCCAGAATGTTTAAAGCATCTATTGGATTTGAATTAAAAGTAACCCTTTTTGGATTAGTTCATGAACTTTACGGAGACAAAAAATGACGGCTAAGTGAAGATGAATGGAGAATAAATGCGGCTGATTTTCTCGCACAGCTTCCTATCGTCAGTCTCTATTTCCGAAGCAAAGGTTGAACCCATGCTTCTACTACACAGTCCAAAGGAAAAAAAGGAACCGGTGGCCTCCTTTGTTTGAATCAAACAGGTTTTTTACCTTTTAAGAAGATAGACTACCTCTTTCTTTGACGAAGGAATAAGACCTGGATCAATAAGAAACAGAATAAAAGGAGCAAACGCATGGTTTACTGTATTCTCAACATAATGAGTGCAGTTAATATACTGCGTGCTTAAAGGGATAAGAATCGTATGAACGTAGAGTAGTGCCCTAAAGTCCTGAGATTTTGGTAAAGAATGATAATTTTATTTATGTTATCTGAAAAACTACGAAATCTACTTGAGGTGGATGAATTCATGGTTGTGATAGAGATGTTTTGGATATGGAAAGCCATTGCAGAAGAAAGTTGAAAAAATAATCTCACTAAAGTAGTTGATAGAACCACCTAAATTCTGGTACAGTAAGATTGTTTACAGATGATCAGAGAGACACGGCTCGTTCCCAGACAGAGGATATTAGCAGGTAAAATATTCTCATTTGCTTCGGCGAAAGTTTCCACCAAAGTACCTTTTCGTGCAACTCTTCAAAAGACCGGGTTTTTTCCGAATCAGTAAGTAAAAAACAAATGTTTAGGTAGATCTACTCCTGGTAAAGTATTTATGAAGTCAGACCTGGTCGCGGCTGGATTCTGGGTGCAATATAACAACTTAATCTCCATTGTTTAGTTGATCCATCAGAAATCTACAAGGAATAAATACTTCCGACGCTTTGAAAACCGATAAAGTGTTCCCATATGAAGCAGAGATTGCCTGACCAACTAACTTTGTTCCCTCCTCAGCCGTATTTACTCTGAAAACGGACGCGCAGAAACAACAGCAGCACACAACAAACCTTCGAAAGGTTCAGTTGAGATTACTGGTAATATCGCAGTTTGAAGTAAGCCAAAAAACACTTTTTCAGTTGCAATTTATTTTATCAGAAAGAAATCCATTGTGAAACGTTTCCTGTTTTGCTGTCTCCTCCCCTACGTAACTGAAGGCCGAGTAAAACGGGTCACTTTCCACGGCCAAGCTATGTATCTCAGTGGCTCACTTATGATTGACAAAAATGTTCTTGAAATCATAACCTACGCACAACGTAGGTAAACTTTCCAGCCAAACTGATGGCTCTTTGACTGAAATTTATGAGGCTTCACTGTTCCACTTCATTGAGCTAATAGTATAACTTTGTTGGAACCCATACGACCCACCGTTGCTCGTGCGAAAATCAGTTCTCTCCGTATTCTGAACCTCTTGCATTGCTCTCTGTTGTAGGAATACTCCTGTTATCGGAAGAGGATTCCGAAGATCAGTGAGGAACCACTGGTACGCAGCGCAGTTGACATCGACATAACAACCGAGACGTGAATACAACACTTTTGGCTAACGTGGAGTTCGTTGGTCCCAACAAGTTTTGATGCTGGGCTCATTTCACCCAATCACGTAGATCCGGGTTCTACCTGAACCTGAATTGGAATGTATTGCTCCTCACAGAAACTCCATTAGTATCTTCAGTTTAACATCAGGGGTCAAGAGTGTCTTCCTTGTTGACTGTCTCATCAAGATTTACGGGCGGTTGCACGTTCTCCTGCCGTTGTGTGAAAGAAACAGTGGTTGTACCAAGGGAAACCGGCAGGTTTAACAGCGATAAGATCTAATGGTACAGTCAGCTTGCAATAGCCACAGTCACAGGTGTCAGTGGCTGTAGCGAACAACTGCATGCTTACAGCAACACAGCTTGTGCAGAATTCGTGAATATCCACTGACACTGTTAAATGATTCAAATGACGTTCCATGAACTATCTGACAGCCCTAAGGTGTTCACCTCGACAACAAACATTTTGCAGCACAGCATCAAGTGGCTTTTTCTGTAGGTGTGTAGACTTGCTAACCGACGGCAAAGTCCGCTCGAAAATGAGTGTTTGCTCTTGAGGACTTCCAATGGTAAAAACAGTCAGGACCGAAACAAAGTGTTCGAATTGACGAGGTAACCGCTGTTCGGGAGTAGGCTTTAAGGGGTGGGTCGACTGTACTACAAACATGAGTTTTGGATCCAGTGTTCTACTGAATATATGTTGATGGGAAGTAAATAATAAAATAATATTTATAAAACGAATAGGGCAATGTGTTTTATAACGATTTTTTAAACTGTCATTTGATCTCGAGAGAAAACAGAGAAATAATGAAAGGAAATGTAGAATGAACGACTTTGGTCAAACTTCCGTTTAGCTTAAGTTTATCCAAGCATGATTGACTAATGCCCGAACTCTCCAGTTCGTTTAAGTGCGAACGGTAAAACATATCGAAATAACGAACTCGATCGGCTATCAATCATTCATTACGGACCAGCTGATGGAAATGTCGTATCCAAATTAGTAGAGAAATAGCTTCGACAGTTGGATTTTGGCGTCACATGGAAGAAATTCAGTAAACTGGAGGGAATGTTTGATCGCAACAGATTATTAGTTGGATCTAGCCGATACCATTTGAGCTGTAGTGTAGCATGAAATCAACAGGGCTTTCATGCCAAGGTGTGTTGCGTACTTCTCTGACTGACAGGTTGTGAAAACGGAGGGGAAACATTTATTCCTGTGCCACCACAGCGAAGAGAGCTGAAAATGATGTTATGTTTTGTGGAAGTTGAAGCAATAGTATCCCATTCAGAAATTTTATCACACAAAAGAAGTCGAAGGAATATTCATTTATAGTATTTGGTTATGTCCGTTGTTTGTGGAAGTGATTAGGCTGTGGCCAGAAGTGAAATACTTACATAAAGTCAATAAAGTATTCCGAGTTAAAAAACAAACCTCGAATAGCATTTCAGTCAGACAACGGGTTTGGACAATCTTCAGCGGATTTTGATTTATAACTGCTGAAAAGCAAAACAATTAGGCGTTGTCAGTGAAAATAATGCACAAGAACTCATCAACAATCTCTCAAATGGATTGCAGTTTATTAGAGACGGTGATGAAATGTCTAGGACAAGATAGATCAATTTTTCCAAATCCCACGCTCCGGAGTCTTACAGGTATTTGATCTCACCCCATTTATTTTAACTGATGGTTTTAAGGTTAGTTTTCTGCAATTATTTAATGTGACTAGGCTTGATGGGTAGATCTGGGTAATTCTCCTACTGTTGTTAAATCTTTCGTGATCATAGTTTATCCTTCCATATTTATGTGTTTCATATTTCAGATGACAATATTAATTGCTGTCAATTGATTTAACTGATTTCCTCGCGCCGAGAACGTGTGCTTTCGTTTACAACTCAAAGCGGAATTCCGGTATGAAACGTGTCAGCTGCTTCATTTGAACTTTAGGACCTGAAATTGACGTCACAGTATGTGCATCTTTCTAGAACACTAACCGTGCGGGTTTCTTAAGGCTCGTTAGTTGCGCACTTTCTAATTTGCGATCTGAGGATATTTTTAAAAGACCCCTCTACAATCTGAAGTGCACTCAGAATAAGCTACTAAGAGGCCAAATATGCAGGCTGCAATACGATAAGCAGTCGGAACAAAGGGAAAATTTTCAAAGTTCCTATGCAAGTGTGCCCAAGCGAATGCTTTTCTTTTTCGTATCCTGCATTAGGCATAAGAGTGAATACGTTTTCAAGCTTTGATGTATGCAGATGACCTGCGTGATAGAGAGTGAATGCATCGTATGCGCTTATTTTATGGCGAGTTTTAATGTGATTTTCTTAGGCAGTGTGATGGATACAAATGGGCAGACTTAGAATTCGGCTTCAAGTGGGAATTTTTTGCATCTGATTCAGATAGAGAGTCAGTTTCTCACAACTGTGGCAGAGCCAGATGACGCGGTGGTGAGCATGGCACCCGTAATTTGGTATTTTTCATAAACGTCATCAGTTGGACTGTACTAATAAGTCCATTGAGTAGCTCCTATCCAAAGCTTGGAAGTGGTTATTAAGTCAATGTAACCTTCGCTACTGACCAGTTGTTTCAGTCAAGCTTTAGAGATAGATAGGTGAAGTCTCTTTCATTCAATTTACGGAAAAATGCGGAGGAAACAACGGAGAATAGAGGGTAGCTTATTACAGATTTGATGAGCGTGATGCTCCAATTAGCAAATACCGAATGCTTCACCTGCTGAATTTCAAGATTTTTCTATACCTGTTTCCTTCCAACTAAGTTGGAACATATTGAGCGGTCCTAGGTTACTCATAATTGAGCAGGTCATTGTTGGCTGTGACCTGCCATCTCTGACTAAAGCGTGTTTGAGGATAGCAAATAAAAGTTCAAGCACCGTCGTCGTCAGCGCTCCGAATTCCCGTTTGAAACAGATAGATTAAAGTCGCATTTGAAAATATAATCTATTCCTCTTGTAAAGCAACATGGGGAAAAGGATGAGGCTGTAGTTATTTCACTATTTTGACTAATCTTCCAAGGCGAACTGCTAGGAAAGACTGAGCAGTGACAGAAACAGGCAAAAAACGAATGCGCCATTTATGAACCCTAATAGATATTTATAAAGGGTTACTAGCGTTCAACCAAACTCAGCTCAGTTTATTTATATTTCGAAGGCTAACCTAGAATATCCCCTACCTCGCAGCATCAACTTATTAAGCGCAAAATGACTTGAAGCATAGAGAGTGGGCAAGCAGAAAACAAAGTTATAAATCATAATCATAAAAACAAACAAAGAGTTCACATTCAAGTATGCAACAGATTGTAGCATCTAGCCTTGTCACCTAATGTATTCGAATAACCGAAGGACGGATACTGCGGACCCACACCCGGGAACCTAACATATCCTCCGTGACCGAGTTCACTGATTATTGTTTTCATGCCTTTCTGCCGTGACATGGACTGATAGCTTCACCACATCCTCCAACTACTACCTGCCTCGAGGAACAACATACAATTATGGGCTTGTGTGGCATCTGTCCTAATCATCTTTGTCTGTCCAAATTGAGCACTTGCTCCAGAAACCGACCTCGGGTTCTCAAAAAACTTACATATACCTTCAGCACTGATGATAAATTGTTCCCATCACATTCGAGCAATACTGCAAAGTCATTGATGGCATCCAGCATCCAACAAGATCCACAATATGAGTCTGTCAACAGAGGCTTCATTTCGTTTCTAGATGTCGAACATGGCCGGTAAAATGATGGTCAAATCTAAAGAAATGCTCTTCGTAAGTGCAGGTAGAGGCAACAGTACACCCATTATCTTGGGTTATTCATTAACAGTTAAATGGAAAGTGTCTGATTCTAGCCCTCCTTCAAACCTCGTGCAATTGCCTGATAGACAGTGGTCTAAAGGTTATCACGGTGAACTTGTGACGAAATTCGTATTCTTTATGTGCCAAACCATTCCACTCGAGATGCAACACAGGACTCCGAGTCAGACAATAATGTGTTGTTTGGGCTAGGCTACAGTCAAGAGTCTCCGGTATAATGTGAGCGAGTGTATACGTGCGTGTTTGCGTGTGCGAGACTCTCTGACGGTGTGTGACTGCCCAAGCCATATACAACAGGGTAAAATGCGATGTGATTGTGTTCGCTGTGTAATTGTGGACGAAAAAAACGAGTTGATTAAGTATCAAAATGGGACAGCACAGACCTGCAAAATTCCATACGCAAACTGTTTACTTTAAACACTTCTGACACGAGTTCGAACCAGTGCAGCCTTCGCCACCGCTGGGCATTTTCTCCAATCGGCAGCCTCTAATAGGCTGAGATTCTCTCCCCGATATATGGCACTATTATTTTATAATCGAAATCAAATATGCCTTTCCCGAGACTTTCTTAAAATGAAAATCTGTAATTGTGATGTTGCTTGAGTTTTGACCGCAGTAATTTAGTTGAAGTTTGGCTGATTAACAAGACCAGATACTTGGGATCAATAGCCCATGTGAAAAATGACTCACCTCGATAAAAATAACTAGAGTCCAGTTACAACTTTGTTACGAATTCGCTTTCGCCAGGCATACCGTTGAACTTAATTTGTTCACCGATTCGCAGGAAACTGTGTTCGGTCACAGTTAGATACTATTCCTCCGTGAATTTCCTTCAGTTGTACTATTTTACGCCAGTTACATATCGTGCTTTATTCCGGACGTAATCAATAGCGCACTTTAGAGCAGTGGTTGGAGTTTTCACTTACTCACTGGTCAATTTTTTCGGAGTGGTTAACACTGCTTTTATTGGTGGTAAGCGATGCAACTAATAGCCGTCTGCGCAATGGGCTAATCAGCTTCGGTTCAGAGAGTCCATGGGTAGCAGATGAGACCCAACTGTGAATGCCTGAATTTGTGCCGTCATAAACCTCCGATGAGTATGTGCGGCCGACAACCTGTACAGAAGATGAATCTAACAAATTTTGCTTTTATAGGATTGAATTGTTTAGCGACGAGTGATCGCTGCCTGGTGAGGTGAAATTCTGTTTGAATGGCTTCCCATTTTGGGTGAAGCCATCTTATTTCGGATTACGATAACTTGATTCATTTGATGCGTGACTGGTTCATGAGAGAATAAAGTATCCTCAGGTTATCCATTAAAACTATCAAAGTAGATGGAATAAACTATGCTGATGTGTGAGTGCACATCCACACAAGAGAAGAATCTGAAACGCCTTTAAAACAGAGATAAATGGGAAAGTGAAAAACCGTATAAAATTACAATTTCAAATAAAATGAAACCCCGTTTAAAACCGATGCTCGAGATTCAACCCCCTGTTACGGGCATCAAAAGACCAAGCAGTGTCATTCTCCCGAGTAAAACCACTTAATGTTCAGCGGGGAATACTGATGTTGGGAGTACCTTCAAGTGTCCTCGTACACCGAAACTTATCAGATAAAGTTTACTAATTCTTCTGATCCTCTTTGTGAAACATAGAACAGCTCCCAGGAGCAAAACCTTACAGAGTCTTTGAGTGTTAATTTCAATAACCTAAATAAGCAGTGATTACAGCCACTAAATATCGGATTGGTTTTATCTATTCCATCCAAATACTCACGTAAAATAACGAGATGAAAGGATTCATCAGAAACTTCAGGAAAAAAGAAGGGTTTTCAAGCATCCCTCTCGTACTATATCAGGCCGGGCAAATTCTGCCTTGCCTGTTCGAAGCTTATGAAGTTTAGAGGATCTCGGGACCCGTATTACTTGTTGTTAAAGTTATCAGGTAGGTGATGAATCGGCAAAAGGTCCTCAATAAAACGTTATGAAAATGTCTGTTACCAGGCCAAACAAATCGCTCAAACTAGTACTTAGTAGATGCGACTAATTCATATCCACTTTCATAAATCTTCGGTTGCGTCATGAACAATGGGTTGCAGTTTTCACTCTCGAATTTCAGTGGATTTTTGCCAAAGTGGAAAATAAGTCGTAACGTTACACGAATCAGTTGTTGCGAATTTCAGCGAATATTCTTCCGAAACCAGGATCAAAAAGTGATTAGAATCTTTTTTTGACATTCAACATTGGAAAAGTTGACTTCTACATCTGATTTCCATCACTGATAAAACACGGAAAGAACTGGATGGATTTCACAGAAATTACTTTTACTTTGGTGATCGCAAATTCAATTTCTTGAAATTATTATATCATCTCATCGAAGAAAATACTGTCTGGAATAGAACTGTTATCAATTTTCAACTGTGTTTCAAGAAAAGCACATCTCTGGCTTTCTTGAAAATCTGGGTCCCGTTTATCAAAATCATAAGTCAAATATTGCAAGACCAAAGCTTTTTGTTTGCTCTGCCAAAGCCTTTGATATTTGCTGACATAGCTTTCTCTCAATGTTGATAACAAGCCAGATTTTCAGCTGACGTGAACCAACTTACCCAGGTTTTTCGACTAAGAATTTTATTTACTTGTGTGCTCCTTTCATCTGGTTCGGTAACTTGATAGGAACAAAATCCGTCCGTTCAGTGTGGTCTAAGAGTGCGGTGCTTTAAGTGGATTGCACTTCCTAAACGGCTGACAGTCGATAGCTTACCGTGATGAGGAGGTTACCAGCTCGGTACGCGAGCCCATAACTTTCAGTATAGTGTAACTTCTAAAGCAGTTTCTGTGCACATCACACTCTACGAACAGTGCAGGATGCAGCGCAAGAGTTGATTCAAAAGTTTTGCCCAAAATGCACGATCGCCAATTAATCGAACAAAAATTACTCCGGTTTTCCACCCAGTGGGTCTGGGACCAGGAGAGTCGCCTACAAATCTTTGGGAGATATTACTATTCCTTGTGAAAAGACCCCCTGAAATTTATTTTTGATCACCAACGGTATCCGATCATGTGAAGGCAAAGTGACGGAAGAGTTCGGATCACAGTACCTCATTTCTGCCATAGAGATTTGGCAATTCTGGCAGTTTCCCCATTGTGGGCATGAAAAGACAAAAAATTGATTGAATCATGAAAAGACTAGTGAATAATTACATTATACTTTTGCAGAGGACACCTTTTATGGAACTCAGGTTGCATCACTTGGAAAGACAGTTTTACTCTTCGGTGACCTGTTCTTTCCCAAGGCGTCATTTGGTTGAGTGCTTGGGTTCCGTTGCTTGGTTATTCGGCCGATTACGTGTATGCAATTCAACTGGGCTTTTCACTACGGTGACCTTGGAACGTATCCACCTCATGCGTCTGTCCGACAGAACTTTCGAAAAAACTCTCTCGGTGCAAACAGTCAGAGGTTTGGCTAGACAACAAAAGGTTTGCTTGATCGGTTTAAATAGGAATTATACAGTCTACAGAATGATTCACCCCTCATCAGCAGCATTCAACTCGCCGGAGAGGGCCCAAGAAAGCACTTTACCTCAATTATGATCTTGTGAACAATGACCCAGAATAAGGTCCCATCGAGCCGCTTGCGGTGCGTAACTGTGGATTACGTACCGTAATCTTTAGGCTATGTTGGCTGGCTCTTAGATTCTTGCGGTATACAGACATGAGAATTACGCATTTGTTGCATCTGGCAGAATGGAGTGTTTTCTAAATCGACTATTCTATGCAGTATACAGTCACTTCATTAGAAGAAAAATGCAAACGATTTAGCAAAATAACGATACCATCCCTAGGTCGGCCACAGTGCACTACGTCTTCTACAGACTGCACATTAGGAATCCTTAGTTCAGTGAAAGGTACAATTTTGGCCCAAAAATAATGCAAGGATCATTTTCAGTGCATTTTAAAGGCAGAATAAACGGTTGCAATGAAAACAATACCGATGATAGCGGTAACTGGAAGTTGCGCATCCAAATAGTTGTGGCTCCGTGATAGTCATGTTTATTGATAATTATCATGTCACGTACACGTGATCTGGATTTACGTTACTGATTTCGCTACAGTAGTCTATTTTACACTAGGCTGGCAGGAAATAAAAAGTTATGTGGTCATTTCATTAAGTGGAAGTGTACTGTTATGTAATGCAGGTTTCTGTCTTGTTAATTATTTTATGAAGCAGTCAGATCAGGGGATAACTCTGAGGAAGGTAAAGTTAATTAGACATTGTGTAAAAATAAAGGATAATCCAAGTCTGTTGAGTAAATGTTATTTTACAGAAACCAGCACGGCGATAAGTCTGACTAGATGTTTCTCACAATAAGGTAACAAAAGTCATGTATTTCAGTTACCGATGATTCAATTCGTTTAAAATATACTCTGTAATAGATGTTCCTGCGATCAGTCCCGAATGAAGTGACTTGTCTGTTCACAGTAGTCCTTGAATCTCTGAGTTCGTTACTGGCGTTTGTTTGACCTGAATCAGGCTGGATGAGTTTTGAATACTGGATATGGACCTAGTGCTCTGTTAGCCCGTCTGAGGTCGAATATGGTCAAGAATTATTATCTTCTTTCCCTTCCGTTTTGACCCCGTCCGATGCAATCAGCTTCACATTTGGAACATTACTGGTCCTAACCAAACGTGATATACACTTCGAATTCAAGCCGCTGGTCAATGATAAAACAGAGGAAATAATAAGTGAATGATCCTCGTTGAAATTAACATTGACTGGATGACTTACCGGTCATCAGATAGAATTTATCTCGTTCTTAGAAAAATTATAACACGACTGTTATAACAAACGAATAGGTTCCCATAAAACGTATCCATCATCGAAGGCACAATATATCCGTCATTTCTTGTTTTATGGAAACAAGTTCCAAAAACCATTGGGAAACGCGGTCCGAATTATCATGGCCCTCGTCGACTAGAAATTAAAATTGATCTCAAAAAGCCTTTAGTAGTATAATTATACAATAATTAGGGCGACTATATCCTAATAAAAATTAACCCGTGAAAGCTTTACTAATTTATTCCCGACTGATCTGAAAAACTGTGCCTTCGGTTCGCCACTTGTTTAGTTAGTTGAAACCTGTCCGGGAACACGATTCAATAGACTATGTCTTCTGTGCTTCAGCACAAAAGTACAGTCAGTCACATTATTTTTGTTGAACTCTTGCCTTTATTTTGGAATCTAGTACGAAAACGTCCGTGGAAAATTTGAAATTATCCAGTGATTACCATCAGTGTGACGCGAAACAGAAAGACTTTGAAAAACACAGAGAGCAAGAATATATACTGTCTCATGAAACAAGATTTCGTTCAGGTTTTTACTGTCGAGAGCCCTGGGAATAATATAACACAAGAGCATGGACCGTACCCACCTGGAGATGATTCGGTTCACAAGGGTGACTGATATTGGTGCGGTTTTGTATTTTAACACAATCTGAATTCAATACATGTCAGTTACTGAGTTTTCTTTCTTACGATTCAACAGCTGATCAGAAATGCCATGAATGGTAAGCCAGAGGTGCTTACTTGGGCAAATCACCTGGTAAACTCAAAGATTTCAACAAAACCTACTGCACATTTTGGTCTTGCAAGCATCAGATACTACAGTTAAGCATTTAGTGCCAGTGATTCGCCGTTTACACTTTTTCTTCTAGCACTACTATTATCCCCAAGAAGAAAGTTGTGGACGACCGAGAATATAAACGTTTGCTTCGGTGGTATGATTATTTTGACCCTCCTCTAGATTGATGGTGGGTTCGATAAATCGAAATTATTTAGAAAACACAGGTTGGCGAACAAGCCCGTTTTCAGTGGTTCCTAATCATGCCAATACAACACAATATATATGACTAGATGCATAAGGGATACAGTCAACAAAAATCGTGTCAGGGATCATTGTTCACACCTAGTGTGGTACAGGACTATCCGGGGACCAGGTATGAATAGACTAACACGTTCTCAACATGTAAGCTTTCGGACGTTCTTGGACCTGACGTTGGGTGGTGAGTGGGCCAGGGTGGACTGAGTGCATGCACAAATTGCTTCTGAGCACAAAAAGAGGGGTTGTGGAGGTGAATCACGACCGCTTCCACTGTGGACAAGATGCGACTTCTCACCGATCTTGGAAACCGACCTCGGACTCTATACAGGGGGCGGAATGCTTGATCCACGTTCACCATGTGATTAGTTTCAGCTAGGTGTGAAACGACTGCGCTGGTAACTGACCTAATTGTTCCAGTCCTCAACCACGCTGGATGATGCTCACGGATGCGTTCAGACACGAGTCTGGTCGTGTGACCGATATTTTTTCTTCCACAAGAAAGCCTAAACGACTGGATGATGCAGTTGGATATAGAAATTCCAAGGAAAAAGGTAGTTGAAAAGAAATCAGTATATACCTGTCTTCCATTTAAAGGCGACACTCTGGCAGATGTAATTCACCAAAGCTTGGCAAGCGTCATCAGCAAAACATTGTACGCTGCTAAACTGTGTGTTTCTTTTCACATCGAAGCCAGCAATGTGTTTGTGGGTAAAAGACAATGAGCCTGTTTCTGCAGCCTCATTCTGTGAGTATTATTTCACTTGTTCGTGTAGAAGAAAGTATATCGGTCACACGACCAGACTCGTGTCTGAACGCATCCGTGAGCATCATCCAGCGGGGTTGAGGACTGGAACAATTAGATCAATTACCAGCTTAGTTGTTTCACACCTAGCTGAAACTAATCACATGGTGAACGTGGATCAAGCATTCCGCCCCCTGTATAGAGTCCGAGGTCGGTTGTCAAGATCGGTGAGAAGTCGCATCTTGTCCACAGTGGAAGCGGTCGTGATTCACCTCCACAACCCCTCTTTTTGTGCTCAGAAGCAATTTGTGCATGCACTCAGTCCACCCTGGCCCACTCACCACCCAACGTCAGGTCCAAGAACGTCCGAAAGCTTACATGTTGAGAACGTGTTAGTCTATTCATACCTGGTCCCCGGATAGTCCTGTACCACACTAGGTGTGAACAATGATCCCTGACACGATTTTTGTTGACTGTATCCCTTATGCATCTAGTCATATATATTGTGTTGTATTGGCATGAATAAATATCCCTGAAAACGGACTTGTTCGCCAACCTGCTTTTTCCAAAGGTGCTCTGAGGGATTTTCCGAACTAATCGTAGCTATCACGTAATAAAAGATCAACTTGTTCAAATGACCAATCCCACGACAGTATAACAATCCCTTGGGTGTTTCAAAGCCCGAGTGTTACCAGTAAACGTAAAAAATTGGACGGAATGAGTCAGAAGCGGTTCAAGTTTCCAGGTTGGGGTAAAAGATAAGCAATAACCAACTGGAAAGCTGAATTCGCTGCTTTCGACTCAGGATTACTCTAGGTGATATTTTTTTTAAAAGTCATACTAGTAAAAGGAGCTATTCAGAGTATAAATGAAGTTCTCTAATCTTCACCACCAGAGGACGTGTACACCTGCGAGGCATTCGTCACTGAGGAACAGCGTTTAGTTTATCATCCGAAATCACTGATATAGGGTATGCCTGTTTCTGCGTAGATGATGTACGTGAAATAACCGCTGGGTTTGGACAATACTGACTACTTGAATCAGTTATGTTAGTAGGCAATACCATCTTTGTACATCTGTCGTCCATGTGAATGCGGTGCGTGTTCGTATCTTTGGGACGGGCTGGTAAGGCTTCACTTATATTCCGCTTAAGCGAAATTTACCCGGAGTCCGATGGGTGAGAACCATTTTTGTGGTGTTTTGTGATCGATGAAACCGAGTTTTTATGATCTTGGTCTGAAACAGGTTGTCTTTATATCTGCCAATTCGGTATAAGACTACCATTTATTGGACAAAATTTATTCCATCAGCAAGTGTTTTTTGATCATAAAACGTTGTCCGAAAAAGAGATGGTCAGTCGAACTTTCGGTTACCGCGGGTAACCTCTGTCAAGATCGGCCTATAGTCAATTGTAAAATTGCCTATAACGTATTACTTGGAGCATCTTTTTTCAATAAATTCCGGACTGGTCTTGGGTCCGGTACAATAATAAAATATGTCCACTGGTTATGCAGGTTATCACGTAGCTTCAGTTGAAATTGCGAGAATGCACCCTGTATCTGGGTTCAGTCAGATTAAACCGGTTTAAATTATTTGTAAAAACTCTGTATCTATACATTTCCAGGTCTATTTAACGTCTTGACTAACTTGGTAGAATACATGATTTAGAGATGACTGCAGTGTTAAAATCGTTTTTGTTTATCTCCTCTTACTGATTCTTCTACAGGCTCATTTTTACTATATATATCCACCATCTGGACTGCCACTCTAGTGGTATTAGACTTCATGAATGCTAAACTCTAATTTATTTGTAGTAACTGCTTTGTTTCGACCGGTTCTATCGTTTTTTGGTTGCCGAGATTTTCTTGAAAAGATCAGCAACAAACTGCTTATCGGAATAAATTCCTTCTGTGTACGCCCATCATTTGATAGAATGGGGCAACATACCTCTGTGTGCTAAACACTTTCCGTTTTGACAGAGTAAATTATGGATTAGAAATCGACTACTCTCGATTTCAATGTGGTATTAAAACCTATCACGAAGTATGATGAAATGACTTCTCTTAAAATTGTGGTCCATAAGGTTTCGTCAGGATTCCTGGTATATGGGGTTGCTGCATGAACTGGACAACAAATGAATACTGCAGAATGACTTTAATAAAACTGCAATGGGTCTTGCACAGTTCTCTTTGACTCCGTGTTAACTCGGGTACCTGGATGGTCTGTGTAGTTGCTGACAGGCTATTTCACCCAACCGTGTATCGGGGCTTACGACCCATTGTCCTTTATCGGGATTTGCGTAATACCTTCTCTACCCTCACATCCAGTGCACGTTGGACATTGAACTTTGCAGTCATCTCGTTCATGTTCATTCCAGACTGACATTGCCAGTTTTTACTTTATCCTTTGATTCGTCACTGTACACGCACACACTTACTCAAATTGAGCCCATCCGCACGTCGCGGTGTTAGTGACCTAGAGTTGCAGTCAAATCTCTTTCGTGACTAAGACCAGGACATACTCGCGCTCACTGTTGCTGAGTACGTTAAAGCGACTCCCTAAACTTATGTGCGGCGAAGCAAAAACGCCACACTCCGGGGTTTACTATGAAAGGAACACAAAACGGTGTGATTTTGAAGCGAGATTGTTAGATTTCCTTCTCTAAACATTATATCTATGAAATGCCCTAACTCAGCACTGTGATGTTTTGAAGATGAAATGAGGACTGAATTAGGACTTCTCCATATGATTTCAACATAGTACGTTTACGTGGAAAACACCAGTAGTTGAAATTACCTGAATAAAATTAAACCCCAGCCAGCTGAGGCAATCCAATTTGAGAAGAAGCTTGTCTGTCTACCCGTCTCGTGACGTTATATTTTTGAGTGCTTATACGTCAATTCGACTGGGTGGCGTCAGAAGGAAGACAAATTGCTCTGGCAGACCATATCAATGAGTACTGTGTAATTTGAGTTTTTTTCTGGCACAAGGATTTGAATCTTTTGCGTTCAGTTGACGCTAATCTAACTCAGACATGTCTACTTTATCTGCGCATTTGTCAACAAGTTCTCACTTAACAACCACCAGCCTATCTTGACCATTATTCCGATTATAGGCGACTGTATTTTACAGAATGAGGTGGATAAACGCGACGCCCAACTGACAGCGTTGCGTGCACGCTCAGATCAGTCATCAGTCACGTAAAATATATATACTCGCGCATCCCGTATCTTCTCACTTCCTCCGTGATAAACTGACCATTATTGACGGTCACTAGGTGATATCAAAACCATAATGGACCAAATTGGTTCAATAACCAAACTGAATGCTTAAAAATGACGCACGATAAAACACGCCTATCTCTGGTATATTTTTGAAACCCAGAGATATAATTGTAAATGACCACGTTAGAATTCTCCGGTCGAGTTCTCACATTGCTAGGTAGCAACAGTGAATCAAATAGCCGACTGAGCACAGTTTGCGTGATTTTGTTTGTGACGAAAGAACGAGAGATTATACATAATGAAGAAAAATGTGCAACACCTTTGAAATGTCATTGTCAGTTGAGTGAGAGTATTTCGTTCACAGTAATGACCGATTGGCCAGTATTGTGGTAGTTGACGGGTAGTTGCTAAACAAGTGAGCCGGTATAATTGATCAGGCGATGAGTGAACTCAACACGGAAGCGAAAAGAGCTGAATGTATTAGAGTGATCTGACTGAAAACAATATATATATATATATATATATATATATATATATATATATATATATATATATATATATATATATATATATATATATATAGCTGCGAAAACATCGGGGAACACCTCTAGGACCGGTTTGTCATTTCTTAGTCGCGTTGTATATGATAAGGAGTGAAATGAGGAATCGCCCAAGAAACACCTTGGTACACAAGAAACTGGAAACCTGGATTTTTCTCTAAGCCGAATGTATGCGATAGCCCAATTACGCACAGTGCAGACCACTAGAAGACTAAGATTCTGAGTTCACCATGAGAGTCCTACTGCTTTTATTACCTTACGTTGTGTCTGCCAGTTCACTTATGGTTGCGATGACACATGCTTCGGTGGGACAGAACGATACGTAGCTCAACGAGTGACTGAACACATCCGAAAATTGCTAATGCACTCAACGATCCAATTTCTCTGAACAAGTCAAAGTTTGGCAAGAAATCTGGGTTTACCTATCTCTAGACATCTGCATTCAACAGATCATCGCGTTGACTTGATCCGGTCATTCAAAATGCGATTACCCCACCTGAATGCAAACAGCCATCGGTTATTGAACTTATTCTAATCAAGACAGAATCACCACCCCAGTCTTTGTGCGCAGAACTATTATTACCAACTGTCTGCTTTCCCTGGCATTACCCGAACAAACCCACGGGAAATTCTGGTTCGTTTGCGGAAAACGTTTTCCGCTTTTTTCGATGTTTATTCAGAGTACTGTATCACATATAAGCTGACATATTCGAAATGTGCGATTGACATGGGTGAACGACATGCTTGCATTTCACAATATGCCTTCTTTCTGTTCCTATTCATATTATGTTTTGTTTATACATATAGGTTCAACTTTATAAGATATGTTCACATTTAGCTCATTCTCTGACGCTTCTAATGTGCATACTTTGTGATATAACGTTACATTTTCGTGGGCATGCTGTTCACACTTCTTTGCTTGCAATGGTCAAGTGACTTTGTGGTGTCTGTTGTGTGTCATCTGACCCCGATAATCGACCAGCTGAGGTTTCTTATCCAATTTGAAGGGTCCAATCGATCGAATCACTGAAGACAAGGGAAAATCAGATCTTATTTTTACTATATTTTTCCATACTCCAAACAAATGGAGGACCAGTTCTGGGACGAACCAACAGACGAGCCTTCTGTTTTTGAATCTCCTGAACCGTCAACTTCTGGAAGATCAAGAAATTATTCAAGAGGTTCCGTCTATCACTGCGCCCAGTCCTATCTTCTTCCCGGTGGGGACCATATTCCATCTAATGATTCAGCCAAAGGACTCGCTGGTCTCCAATGCCGTCCAGCTGTGGTGAAAGTTGTACATACAAATGGAAATAAACGTGTGGTTAAACAAGGCCTACATCGATCGTATCACGCAAGTCGGCAGAAAGTACAGTCCCGATCAAATTAATGAGCCGAAGCCGTGACCGACTATAAAAAGAGAATGGAAAACAGCGGACCATTTATTCATACATTTGGTTCTTTTCCCCTGACAGGCAAGCGAAAATGAAAATTGAATCCAAAATCTACCTATTCAGAAAAGTAATTTCGTTTGCGATATGTAAGACCAATTGTACAAATACGTGAAGTTTTTGCTCTGTATGGTCAATAAATTTTGTTTACTTGATTCCATTTCGTATTTTGTTAGTTTTCTTTGGAGGATGCAGTCAAGTGACAATTTATTTACTTCTAACTTACCAAAATGTTTAGTCAGATCTTCTTCAGACTGCTGAAGCATGGCCCTTGAAAATCCAAGAAGCTGATGACGTTGATAAAGGCTCCTGTGACTGCCTTGCAGGCCAATTTCGCAAGAGACTGTCAAGCCTTGAAACGATTGGTGATCCATGGAAAGCATTTGGTTGATTTAAGTATTTCTTTCTTCTAAACACTGTCTAGCCGTGTGCAGATTGCTTGAACCAGATTTTCGTTAGACTCCAGGTGAGCTGTAGGGAAAGCACGATCAAGCTGATATAGAATTATTACAATTCGTCTTGGAATCGTATGACATTCAGAAATAGATAATATTTTTACAGTGTTCATCCACATTTCCGCATAGCCTACTGGTGATAACGTGGCCAAAGGAAAATATTTGCTAAATCACTATGGGAAAAAATTACGATGTTCAATTAGATATGTAGCGGCTTCGCAGACACCAAATTCAATAAAATACAATTGCGAGCTTAGAGCTTAGGCGCGCTTTGTTTAAGTCCACCGGTGTGAAAATAAGAACACGTGAAAAAGAAGAAGAACCTTCGCCACACTACGTCAAAACGGCAAGGCGCGCTCCAGCTCATCAGCTCTGGTGATTAGCTAGATCAGCCTCCCTTCTCCTGTACTTCATACAGGGCAATAAATACAAGTACAAAAACCATCAATCGCTGTCGTTCTGCGTCTTTATTCGCTGGACGGGAATTGAGTCCACAAGTCGTGCGTTCGACCAAAGATAAACCGAAGCTATGAAATGACACCACCGGAAGTAAAAAGAGAGTTGCTTTATATTGACAAGGAGAAAATGCCGAATATTAAAAACAATGTTCCCGAAGATGAAATCGGTAGGAGATCTGGGTAAGATTTTAGAAGTTTAAAACGAACGTCGACATGTTTGCCTGACAATGGGCAATGATTCTAATTTTAATTAACAATTATATGAAGGTTTCAAATAGTGTTTACGAACGATTTATTGGAATGGTTTCCTAACTCAGCTGAAGTAGCGCCCTTTGTCTGTGGTGATCCTATAGTAACGGACATGCAGATTTGGCCTTACATTTGAGCATGCAAATTGTGTCCAAAGTATGTAAGTTCGAGCTATATGCAGATTACGAACAGAACTTTAAGTTTCACATGGTTCGATTTGGTACAGCAGCAGAGTGAGAGAGTTTGAGCGGTGAAATTATGTTGAACCTTTGTAGGCCATATGTTCTGAAAAATATTTTTTGTTACGCAGGAGCACTAGTGACGATTTTATTCGCTTTGGCAGCCAATATACAATCCATTCTGAGTTATCTAGAAAAACTATTTGGAAGAGTGGTATGTTTCTGATTGTGGAGGGAGAATAACGTCATCCACACAACCATATCGCTAAAAACCAATCATTCATAATTAGCTCATACATTTACAGCTCCATGTATCAGTTTCCACTCTGACGAAAGTGCCGTATACATCACCCTGTGATGACCATAGACAAAAGGCTAATTTTGTTTCTATAAGTTGGGCAACTGCACATTATCGGTTCTTATATGGTGGGACAAAGATATATTCCAACAACACAGGACTCATTTAACAAGTCCCCTCAGATATTTTCCTGACAACACCGAGCAAGATTGGTGGTGCAAACTTATCATCAATACCGAAATTTGTGCCGGAATCTATGTGACTGGAGACTAAGCATTACGTAACCATAGGTGTAAACTAAGATGTCAGTGTGTGAGGACCGAACAAGTTTCGAAGTGTGTCAAAAAGAACGATGGGCCATGTAGTGCGTCAGACGAAATGTAATGTGAACAGCATGGCTTTGTCGGTGGATAAATTTTGCTCAACCGATATTTCGGTTACCGTGAGTATTTTTTCTTCATGTAGTTGTAAAACTCCATTGGAAAAGGTTACCCACGGTAATCGAAAAGACGGCCAAGCATAATTTTTCCACCGATAAGGGGGCATTATTCACTTTATATCTTCTCGTTTTACGTGTCAAGGATTTCTTTTTCAACTAAACAATTCATGTCGGATGTGGGGTTTGAAATGGGGCCAAAGGTCATTTGTACTGGACTTATGATTCTAAGAGGGGTTGCTTTAGATCGACATCTGATCTAACCGACTGGGTTGTAAAATTCACTTGGATGGGACTGATCAACTTGCGATTAGAGTGATTCGAGGGCTTGGGTGAGATTTTCTGTGTGCTTGGGGCAGGTGAGAAAAGACGGACTCTGATCATCCCACTGGTGTCCATTGTGTGCAACGGATGTCTGTGGGCATAGAGGCAAGTGATATGCGATTTGCAAAAGAACAAAAACTAATAAGCAATACATAATCATACCAAGGAAGGACCTGTCAACATCTAACTCTTAGATGTACTCACTAATTTCAGTTTCAGTTTAACAATAACCTTAGCAGTTGAGGTATTTGGTGAATATCGCTGTCATTCGGAATCATTTACCGAGCTCTGGGTAATCTCGCCAACCAGATCATAAATATCATTTGGTATGCAGTCGAGGGAGTAGCCATAGCAAACCACTTACCCGTCCTACATGAACAGAACGGTGTGATTTACACTATACAGGTATTGTTGAAATTCTTTGAGAGTCAGAGATTTCCGAATTAACCCGTCTCCAACACACAACTTTGCCCTATCATAAAATTTTCGAACTTACATGGGAAACTTTCGACAACTTCTTCTTCACACGAAAAGAATGAACTCATAATTGTACTAAAATTGTGACTTACCGCAGGAAATTATGGAATTTATACCACGGAATTTCCCAGTGGTCTTTCGAATGTGAAATACCTTATCAGATGGCCAGATTTATTCACGACTCGTGTAAGTATTGAACTGGAGCATACAATAAGACGGTGTTCCTAGAAAAACTTCTGAAGTGAAAGACAGGGAACTTTCATCTTTTTGGATGATAAATTCTGCGCTGTTCAGAGCCTCTTCAACAAGGCTCTATTACCACGGTTCATCGTGATTTTTCCAGCTCATATCACCCCGCCTGGTAAGTTGTGCAATTTCACTGTCACTAAAATGAGTTTCTCCGGAAATTTCATATGAGACAGATGGATTGGTGAACGCCCTAATTCTCAGTTAAGTTTGTTCGAAGTTTATCAATGGCAAAAAAGATTCACAGTTCGGCTCGAATATTTTGATGGTTGTAACATCTATATACCTATATTGTTCGTGTAATGCTGGTCTTCAGTCGGCCAAGGGATAAGCGACTACCTTATCTCCACCCTTGTTTACAAAAGTTCATGAGAATTTTCCACCAACTCTTCCGTCAGAATAAACACTTATTACTCTCACGTTGTTTGTAATAACCCAATGCAGATAACATCATTATCTAATTTGAATACGTTTGTTGCTTGCACACCACATCTCATTGTGCAACCATTTGTTTACATAAATAACGAGAAGAAGCATACTGCATGCATTGACAAAAATAATAAGACAATTTCATCACAGGAACGAGTGTTCGATGGGCTCGTACAATATCATCCCTGTCCTCTTTAATGGACTAGGGAAATTATCCTGTTTCGGTAAATATTTTTTCACCTTAGTGAAAACAATATGGATGTTAAACGGCCACGCTCACATGACCCTGTAATCCAGTTCACACATTTCAAATAACTCGAACTACTTGTTCTTAGGAGAGCATCACTTACCGTGAGTTGTATGTTCACCAGTTATACAACACAGTCTTTTCCTTATATGTTTGCATCGTTTTTTCTCCTTTGACTTGACAATGAATAACTGAAAGGATTTATTTTCTCCGGCTGTCTTCTCAATGAATTATAGGAAAATGTCGTGAATTTGTTGTTACGACAAGAGGACAGAAGAGCATGACGAGCTCTACTAAATCAAAATAAATAATGTGGAAATTGCAATAATGAGCACTATTTCCTAGACCAGTGCTTGAATTGAGCAGCTCAGCCCAATAGGTCAAAAACTAAAGAATAGCAGAAATTCTTGAAGCTTTGTGTGAAAGACACGTTTTTATTTGTGATGATGACAGAACAGAATCAGTCTGACTGAACTACTGTTTCTTTGGATATGGAATCCCTTTCTCACACTTTCCATTGGTTAGGAACGTAGGCTTCATTTCCCAACATTTTATCAATAATGCCATCAAAATTGACATCCCCGTGCCAAATCCTAGGTAAGTAATTCTCTCATGTTAACAGAATGTGTAGTTTCTCGATAACGGTAGGCACAGTTAACATAAGGATTGGGTGGCAATGGAATTACTAATTGAAACTATTCTGGTGAACGTATTCTGGCCATACTCGGTCATAGAAAGCGATACTCGACAAAAAAGCCAGATGTTCATTGTCTATTCCAGACATTTAGCAAAGCTTATCAAATTACAACGTTGGCAGTAGAGGGATATTTATCTTGATTTTATGGACCAGGGACTGCGTCGGATAGGGGCTTTTGACGAAGAGTGAAGAGTATTTTGTTACCATACAATAACGAAAGTAGTAAACTTTCTGAACTACTGCGCCAAAAAATATCTGCAACCAGAAAGGAGGACTGACCAGGTGAGCGAGCAAGTACGAGATGTACGGTCTGTCCAAAAATTCGGAATCACTGCAGTTCGGTGGGAATCCTGATATACGGTCGAATTCCAGTTAAGATTACTGATACTGCTTCTCGCAGAACAGTAGAATCTATTGTACATTGTTGGCTACTGAGAGTTACATCATTTGTATAAACTGGAATTCATCTTTACGTCATAATTTCGACCGAAATGAGATGAGATCGATTTTCTGGACAGAAGGCATAGTCACAAAACGAGTATCTAGAACCCTTTATTCGTCAACATATGAAAGAAAAAGGTGCAGTGAAAATACGAGTGTTCAGGAAGAACGATGTGTTTTTAACCACATGGCTTAAGACTGGTAAACCCGTGGGAATAGTCGAAAGTAACTTGTTTGAGGCCTTTAGAAAATCCTCCTCAGCTGCGCGTGTTCTAGCCTTGTCAGATATCGAACCGCTGATCTTTCATCAACCAAAGATTAGAGTGGCTCATCAGCCTCATTCATTTGTTCTACATCAGCTTGCGGGCTCTGGTAGTGCATAGTACTTAGGATACACGGCAAAACGCCTGTGTAAACAGATATCTGAATACTCCCTGACCTATATCGCAAGGGAACGGCTCGGACAACCTAGAGGATAATAGACAACATTTAGCCGGTAGTCCACATGAAACAACTCGGTGCCAGCTTTCAACCCTTTTCTCCGGATCCATACTGAAGGATTACATACGAGGTTGCACATGACTACCGAGGCTATAGCAATTTGAAGGATAGAATTGGAACTGTGTATACAAAGTAACCTCACAGAGTTGTTTCAGTTGTTGATGCTGTGGCTTGTACTAGCAGTTTTCCTATATATTTCCGAACTATATACTCCTTATCCTCGCGGTTTTTATACTGATATTTTACACCTGTCTCTTGCTACTATGTGGTCACATTGTCACATACAACGTCATTCACTCCAGTATACAAAAGATCAGTAGGTTTCAGCATGTTTTAAATATACCCACACGCTGGAAAACCATTCCAATCTGGTTATAGACAGCAAAGAACGACGTTTTGTAGATGTCGCAAAACGCAGGAGGGTTGAATCCATGATCGGCTGGGGGAGGGCGGGGGGGGGGGGGCACACTCAACGAATGCGCTCTGGGCAGCATATCAACGGTCAGAGTATTCCTCACATCAAATACCGAACATTCTAGTCCAATAACTGGTCTCGCAACTAGAACGGAGATGCTCACAAAGAGGGCCCGGAAGAATAGGTACTTAAAGTTGAAAGTTATCACAGGGATACGGACACACAGCTCGTTTTACAGGGTGAAATCCAAAAGATAGGCAAAGGTGCAAATTCAGCTACAACGTTCAGAAGGGAAATCTATTTTTCCACTTGTCGTTGAAATTCATTTTCTACAGACGTCGGACACGTGCTATGAGTGGAACGTTTTGTTCATGTGTGCTGTGTATGCAGGTATCACGATGATCCCCAATTTACTGCGGTGTTTTGCCAAAGGATGCCACCTCATTTCCAATCTATTCATTCAGGGAGACATGTACTGCAGGTATTTTTGGCAGATGGCAAGGCTACCACACAAAGGTGCGTTGTCAAGGTCCGAACCAAGATGAATAAACAGAAATCATTGAAGTACCATTCTCGGACACCCAGTCCACAAAGATCATCAATCAAAAATTCACTTGTATTTTGCGCATCCAGGGGCGAAGTACCATTAAAAGCCATTGCTTGCTCCAGAACACTTCTGCCCATATCACAAGCTCCTATTCCGGAATTCATATCTGGATGAATGTTCATCATATCTTATTTCACGACAGACAAGCAGAGTTGTGAACAGAGAGCCTCATGGAGGAAGTGAGTTATAATAGTGCAAAGCTGAATTCGCATAGTACTCCCTCGTTTTTGTATTCTGAAAAGCCGTTGGGGCTAATCCTTCGTCTCTATCGGTTACGTTGTTTTGCAACTGTTGCTCTGCTTACATTTAACGAGATTAACATTGAGGTGGCTGTAGGCTGATGCTAAGTAACAATAGAAAAAAAATGGTAAGGCCTAGAGCTTGGGTTGCACCTCCTCCTAAATAGGTACTTGTAGTTGTATTCACTACCGAAATGGTAACCACTCCTCAGAAGTTCATCCAGTGCCGGTATCAAATGTTCTGAAAATTGTAACTAGTTCTAGGCACCGACTGGAAATATTAGGCTGCCCAGTCACATGGAGTATCATGCAGTTAGATAAGACTTATGGAA
Source organism: Fasciola hepatica (assembly GCA_948099385.1). Taxonomy (NCBI): domain Eukaryota; kingdom Metazoa; phylum Platyhelminthes; class Trematoda; order Plagiorchiida; family Fasciolidae; genus Fasciola; species Fasciola hepatica. The sequence goes on from CANUEZ040000043.1 coordinate 38,815,005, forward strand.
CTGCAACCAGTGCAGGTGGTTCCGTTATGGAACACCTGTTTGATATAGGTTGACCGTCATCCTTCATGCCCTATTACACATAACTCCGGTCAGTTTAACACGGGCCAAGCTCGTTAATAGTCTGATAATCCAGATTAACTTCAGACTTAACGAATAACTGGTTGTTTGAAGTTTTTGCTTGTTTAAATCGACCTGATGTCATTCGAATTTGACTCATTATCACTTCTTCCGTTGGTTCTGGAAGCTGTGCGCATCTCGGCTCACAGGCCCTGGGTTGGTAGCTAGCTTGGCCTCCCATATTCTGTCATTTGGACATTGCTTTCGATATACCTATAAAAAACCCAAAGTCTTCCTTCTATTTTCAATCAATCAGAGACAGGCGTCGTATTGGCAGAAAGTGTTTGCGAAACCACGCAGTGAGCAAAACGGTTCTGTTATTTTGTTTGTTCGACCCACGTTTACCCGACACAACACACTCGAACATTTTTGAGGAAGACGGGTCTCGAGTTCAAAAAGATGTCAATAACAGACACTTGAAATATGGAATCAGTTATTTCATACTTCTGTTCAGAGAGGAATTCCAAGCTTACAGTGTGAAGACAAATGTGACATTTCACTTTTAGTGAATTTATGGTTTATAGTAGGGAAATGAGGCGAAGAGTTCTTCCCCGATTCGGTCTCAAGCTTCTACATAGGACGAAGGTTGAATTGTCGAAGTTCGGATAATACGGCGAGAAGCCGTAACACCACACCTTGTAAATGAAAAAAGCTACGAATCACGGTTTGAAAGATGTTTGACATGCTGAACTGATCCAAATGATAAACATCGTTGATCCCGGCTGGATCTGAACCCATGGTTTAGCTTCAATCACGCCTCAGTATTTTGTGTGCTCAGCCACCTGAGCTACGAGGCCCTGATAGAGGGCTTAGAACTTTTGTAAATGGGTAGTAGGTTTCATATGCCCATATTTCACTGTCACACGGCATTTGCCGCAGTGACCAGGTCATTTCGAACAGTTGCTACCTAATAGTAACTTTAGGGCTTGAGCGTTCGACGAATAAGTGCAAATCGGACTACGCAGCTCCGTTATTTGAGTGGAGATAGTAATGACATAAGCTAATCGAAAACCATGGAGATAACTGCAGGTCTTCATTGAGTTATATCAGTTTATTCGGGTTACCAACACAATTTTTTTGATGGATGAGAATATTTTAAGTAAGTGATTGAAAGAGTGGACGGAGTGTCAACAGCTCGTAGTATTTGTTTCTTTGTTCTACTGATCAGTTGGACATTGGTTGTTCAGAATTCAGTTTTGACAAACTCAGATAAGACTCGTCGATTTCTTTAGGACAGTTCCTATCTTATGGGATCCAGTGTGAATGTGAGGCGTTTAGCTAACGAATGATAAAGGTCTCTCCACTAGACTGTGGTGAACAGAATGTTGAAAAATTAGAATAACTTGTTTGAAGCAACTGACTCACACTATGTGTTTGTTTTAACAAGGAGGAATAAAATATCTTACGTAAGCTCTCTGACCTCTCTTTTTCCAGTAATCGGGAAGTTGACGGATGTATAACTGATTTAGTTCTCTATTTCGGCTGCAGTATTTAGTCACAAGGACAAACTCCTAGGTTTTAGCCTTCACGTTACGCCGACTGTAACGTGAGATCACGTCTGAAGGTGATTATCACCGGGGGTTGATAATTGATCATTCTGTGTCAGAGGCTGCTGAGTTCTGGTCGTAAGTGAGAGAGATTTTATGTTGCTACATATACAGAGGGGGATGCATGCACACGTGTGCATGCATACGCACAAAAATGCATGATCTCAAGTTTAGCCTATACGATTAGGCCACGGCACTCACTTGGTTCGTGTCTGAGTGTTTAGGGTGGTGTTTCACTTCCGGTCACTGTAAAGAGAGCTTGGATCATTTTTCCGTGGGCAGAGGATGAGTGCGTGAGGCCATTCCTATGTTAGGTTGGTGACCTGTGTCACCTAATTATCCGAGGGTAGCATTTCCGTTAACTACGGTTTGTTCCCTTTCTGAATCTATATTGGAGATGTGCTTCAACCCGTTGGGTCACTCAGTACCTTTTGGAGAAGGCAGTGGAAGAGAGGCTTGACCCTGGGGTCAAATAGGGTTTTGATTACCAGCTGGAGACATTGTGAAGCAATTGCTCCTGTTTTTTTTTGAGATAGTCAACCGAGTTTTTTGGAAGAGGGTTACATTGGAATGAATTCCAACCACACCCAACGGAGTAGGTGATCGTCAAGTTGTTCCTTTTGAATTAGTTTTATTTTTTCGTCTATATATATACATATATGTATATATACATATTGGTGAGTATGCAGAACAAAGGAGCTGCTCGGAGTTTCCTTTTATGATCCGTGGTAAAGGTACTGTGTTGAGGTCTGAGTTCGCAGCTCCTATGAAGGGCCATCAAACAAAAACTTCCGTCCTGGTGACAACATGAATCGAGACGGAACTTTTTCTAACATTACCGTCTTGTTAGATGAAACGGTTGCTGTGTCCAGTTTTTCTGGGTGCATTTCGATCAAACTTATTTCACCAATGGGGATGCTCTGTAAGTGAACTTATATTGCCCTCCGGCTGGGGCACTGAACTACCTAGTCTTCTTGCGAATAAAACTCGGTATTTTATTTGTGTTGTCCAAAAAAACTGCTTTAAAACTTGTTTTTGGGTCGTTTCTTATTTTTATAGTATAAAAACAACAAGTTTTCACGTATTACCTTCTACTTTTCCCAAATACAATCATGTCACATTCTGAGGTACCGTCATAAATGTCCAAATTCTGAATCAAGGCCTGAATTTCTTGCCGCTTCAGTTCATGCAAAATGATTCGCTCCAGTCTCACTCGCCCATCAATACAATTTTCCATAAACGAGCATTCAGTGTACTCGTGGCCTGCTGGTAGTGCTTTGGTATCACAGCTGTCAGGGATTTTATCCCATCAATTATGCACTCAGGTTACAACCTTCTCCAAGCTAGGCTTCACACAGATTCCTCACGGATTTCTCTCCATTCTACTTCCAGAGTAGTCGTTTATTTCTGCGCACAAATGGTCCTTTAAAGGATTGTTCATTGTGACATCAAGAGTTTGAAGGTACGAAGTCCTCTCTGCAGCAATCAATATTTGATCTATTTGTCTCTCTGCCACGCTATTTCGGATGCAAGAACTTAGATACTCGAACTCCGTTCAAAATTTTCTGTCTTCCTCTTAGTGAGAAATACAGGCGGATCTTTCCTTTGGACCAGATAAATTACCAAAACAAAGGGGTATCATACATTTTCGTAACCATACATTTCGTAACCAATTGACGAGGTGTAGATTGACGAGGCACATATTTGATAAATTATTGGTTGATTTCCCAGGCCCGTAAACTCTTCAGTTTAATCCACGGTATTCATGTTGGGGAGGGGGTTTTTGTAAATGACTGTTTCGTCAAAATGGCATTTGAATTTAAGTGCAAGCTTAGTAACTTCAGTATCTTCTAGCTTGAACAGTGTTGTTAATCTTCTTAGATTCGCGTTATGTCGCTGAAGAAAGCCGTCCAGCCAGTGTTTTGATGCTTTTTGACTCCCTTGGGTTTGTTTCAGAATTTGGTACCACTTTAAGAGCGGATGTATGGATATCAACTCTTCTTAATACCAAAGTCACTACTCTGTTATCAGCTTTCTGTTTATATCTTCCGGCACAGAAAATAATGGTTACTGACCGGTTTTGACAGCTTCGTTAACCAGATGCTCTGCCATGCTTCTGTCTTTCAGGGAGATTATAAAAACGCGCCATTTATCTTTGCTCGTTAGGGGATCGGTGAACATGGTGCTGTCCGCTAATATCTCGGATAAGTCTATGATGTAATCTGATTTATTTATGGTTATTTTAGTGAAGGCTTGCAGGTCTGTGTACTTCTCCATGAATACGGATGAAACATCATAAAGTGATGAATTATTGCCCATAAATGTACACCTTCAGAAGTGTGTTCTAATGTGAAACGTTCTGGTCGGAAGCCGTGCAGTTATTTTGCAACTTACTTGGCTTGTATTTATCTCATATTTAGGGGAAATCATCTTAGTCCGGTTCCTTTTGTCCAACCAATAACCAGTCACCGGGCACAGCGATTTTTGTTGTCATACGTCTCAGAAGGAATATTTGCCGGAAAGCAAGATATAACGATAATGAAACCAGCAAGAAGAGAATTATAAAGACGATATCACGTAGATAAAGAGATTTTCGAGCATGCAAGAACACCATTGGTTGTGATTAGCAACCACTTGTTTGTGTTGTTTAATCACTGAGTGTGCGGATCTCCTAACCCCACTCACGAAGTCTCACGTGATCTATTTGACCAATTTCAATGGCCAGGTTGTTTATACCGTTTATCGGTTGCAGGACGGCCATACCTGTCGATCTGTCGCCGAATATCCCTCCCAGCAAGCATATCATTTCTAGGAATTAGGAAACGGATACATGAGCAACACGTGTTCCAGCCACCATAGTCTGCAGAATTTCAGTGTGCGGTCTGCTGTTTTTTCTCATGCTGCCGCCGCTAATCACAACATTATTGACTGACTCAGACAGACTCACTCAACGACCACAGGACATCAGAGTTTGAATATCGCTATTATTCGTGTACATTATAGCAGCAGTGACCAGGTTTGTGGGTCGTCCAGAAGCGTTGACTATTCTACAACAACTTGAACCCAATCTATGAGGGATAACCATGTGTCAATTAAATGCCACAGATGATTGAGTTTGAGAAATGAAAACTGTGTCTTCTTTATTAGCAAAGGTACTTCTTCCGATACTTCATCTCCGGTGAAATGAGGTTGCTTGATTATTCGTCTCCTTGGACACTATACAAGGTGATTTTCATCCAACCCATTACTACCATCGTCTTTTCCACTTCTAAGGTGCAGAAAGCATTCCAAACATAGCTACGCAGTTATTTATACTGCTTAGAAAGGCTTGCTACCTATCTGCATCTCGATTTAAAAACATTAAATTGGATACTCTTCCACCTGAGAAAAGTCGAAAACAATGCCCTCGCAGGATAAAAAAAGTAGTTTACTAACAAAGGTAAACAGTAGGCAAAAGAGACATCTTTGAAGTACACCAGTTCTTGTGTTCAACTGCGGTGAGAAAACTTTGTGGGCTCAAACTCAGATTCAATTATTTATGATGGAAGTGAGAGGCAACAAGAAGCCACACATGATAACTGTATGTTGTTGGAGAGGATATCCGCTTTCAGATGAAGGAAAGAGACTAGATAGACATACCCAAGTTTTGTCCGTGCCCAGAAATATGAGTAAAAGAGAATATATAGTCTATACAACATCAACCAATGGGTTGTTTCGGCACGACACCGACCAGACTAGTTCCTCAGTGGTTTGCAGGGGAGAACTTGTAACTCTTCTTTAAATTTGAGGCCCATTAATTCGTCCACTTCCAACCGAGGAGTCTTATCAACTCCAGTTCTAAACTGGGCTACTGTCTTTGAAAACAGACTTTGTTAACCTACATGGTCCAGCAGCCTTATTCGGTTTATTGTGAACTGTTCAACGTAGAACCAACCACTTTGGCTTTAAAATGTTGATTGTGTTTTGACCTACATCCACTGTTATTCAGCTCGATTTGTGTAAACTTAGCAGCCATGATTCAGCAGGTATTACTAGTGATACGTCAAGGTGAGAGGCTTTCGCTTGGAGTTACGCGACAGAAAAGTGTCTCCAATCGGGGCTGTCGGGCGATTATGGCTGCCGCAGAGGAAGACGTCGGAACAAGCTTAACTCGGTGATCTGGATCAGCTCGAACAGGAGCGGGGTGACGTAGTGGTAACACGCAAACACATACACACGCACACGCCCACACACACACACACACCAAAGGACAGTCAGCCCATAAAGCGTAAATTCCTTACTTCATCAAACTCGTGACTTTCACAGGAAATTGTGAAATTCATATCACTGAATTTTCCAGTTGTTTTGAAACGGTAAGATTTCATAGCCAATGGGAAGAGTTGTCCAGGACAGCGAGGTACACAGCTGTTTGTGGTTCATGACCTTGTGTATTATTCTGCAAACAAAACTTTTTCAGGGAGAAGTACTGACCTGGCAGGCAAGAAACACTCACTTTCGACGTTCGTCTAATGCTAGTTTCCCATCGACTAAGGAACAAGCGACTACCTTATCTCCACCCTTGTTTACAAAAGTTCATGAGAATTTTCCACCAACTCTTCCGTCAGAATAAACACTTATTACTCTCACGTTGTTTGTAATAACCCAATGCAGATAACATCATTATCTAATTTGAATACGTTTGTTGCTTGCACACCACATCTCATTGTGCAACCATTTGTTTACATAAATAACGAGAAGAAGCATACTGCATGCACTGACAAAAATGATAAGACAATTTCATCACAGGAACGAGTGTTCGATGGGCTCGTACAATATCATCCCTGTCCTCTTTAATGGACTAGGGAAATTATCCTGTTTCGGTAAGTATTTTTTCACCTTAGTGAAAACAATATGGATGTTAAACGGCCACGCTCACATGACCCTGTAATCCAGTTCACACATTTCAAATAACTCGAACTATTTGTTCTTATGAGAGCATCACTTACCGTGAGTTGTCTGTTCACCAATTATACAACACAGTCTTTTCCTTATATGTCTGCTTCGTTTTTTCTCCTTTCTGTTACGCGAATCATGGTGTACAATAGAGAAAAGAGCAAGGATTTTTGTTGAGCCCGAAATTATTTCTCGATGACAAATCCCACCCATATCGAAGTACACCTCCTTTGGTCTGAGAATAATCCATATTTACCATTGAACTAATCTGGAACTTCTCCAATTCAGACAACTTGTGCGATTGACATTAAGTTCTATATACAGTTGTATTTCAGCCTTGTGTTGTGACTTACAGCGGAAAGATTAGGGAAGAAGAATTTAGATGGGAAGAGATAAGTTCGACAACACCTGTTCAGCTTCGTGATTACGCAAGCTGAGAAGCGTCGGCCATTCAGGATCGCCGAGGACAGGTAGAACCAACGCTTACTGTGATTGGTAAACTTGACATTTACCAATTATTTCCTTTGATTTGCCATATTTATGCAAGTAAGTTCTGCTATTTCTCACCCTGAGGGTTCTAGATAATTCGGGTTGCTTAGCTGCGGGCTGGCGTGATCACACTACTTCATATTAGTCCCGTTATGGTGGAGATTAGAGAAAGCCAGTTATTTTCCCGGCACACTAAGTACCTTTGTCAACTTCCCGAACGACTGTTCAGATTCTGATTCAGTCAACCATTTACCTGCTTCCTCGTCTCACTCAGAGCTAGTTTTCGTGTTCGGTCTGTCCATTCCGACAGGAAAGACTGTGAGGGAGTCGGAAATCTCCATGAGAACAGGGTTGCAGTTCGCATTCAGGCTGCTTTGTCAGCATCAACCAAAGACAAGGCTCGCGCATCCCTATATAGCAAAGCAGCCATCACCCATGTGTCCATGAACCAATCAATCCATCACAAGTCACTGTTCTCATCGACCACTGACAGGCAACCTTACAGTTTACCCTTCACACCAACCTTCCAACCCATCTGACTTCCAGCATACTGTAATCCGACCTGACCCATGACATTTTCGCACCACACTAGACAATCAATAAAAACGCCATGTGTTCATGTACTCCCTGCTTCATGGTATATTTAGTGTTGATTTTTGGTTACACTTGAATGTAGTTTTGACACCTTGTTTGTGGTTACAGTTCCTTTGGGATTCTAAAATCGAGAAATCACTGATTGACGATAATCCAGAGATTGGCGCATAGAATTAACAAAGACTTCGGACCTTACTAAGCTCCGGAATCCAAAACCCCCACGGTTTTTTCTGGGGTCCAAGATACACCTACCCACTGTCCTCTGGAGAGCTCGGAACAATCGATCTAAACGTACATAACGATGCAAGGGAAGAAGGAAATATTCACCGTTTCAGTGCGTGTCCGGTTGTAGGGAATAGTATGGCAATAAAGGCATCAAACATCGTTCTTTATTTGGGTTTTAAGGTCCATCTGGATCTCGGTTATCAGACGTCATTACTTAACAAGCAGGTGGTTCTATTTGGAAAATAAATCAGACTATGATCTATAAGCTGCGGGAAACAGCTAGATTTGTACTTCTTCGTCTACCCGTGAGATGCATTCATTAACGAACGCGATCAAGGAGTCGACAGACATAGAGGAAAAGAAGCACCATTGGTAACCCATGGCATTGCGGTAGATCAAAGTTCAACTCTATGCAGGTGCAGAAGGACAGAATGCGAGATAGTCTTACTTTTTCGCGAGATATATGCGCTCTCTGGGAACAGTTTGTTAATAGAACACAGTAGTCTAACTTTTCAATGGTTCAAGAAAATTGGTTCAGATTGTCTATGTATCAACTCGAAGACTTATAGCTAAAGGCATTTTCGTGCAACCCGAACTACTGCTCTCCACCAAGAAAGACAAATCAGTTACTCAAAAACGAATAAAATCCCTTGCGGGGGCTTTTTCCATTTTTCATCATGAAACCTGGTTTTTTTTGGTTTTGTACTCTCTTGTACAGCGATTATTGATCCGCGTTATGATTCAGATTTTCACGTCCTACACCCCATGCGCACCATCCTTTGTACCGGGGATCACGCGTTTTAGACAGGCCTAAACGTCTTAACAAAATGCGATGGTTTTTTCATCACCAAGAGAAACCCAAGGTGCTCTATTTCCACATTCATCCAGTGGAAGATTTCTTCCGGTAAGTTGCTTGTATGTGTTTATTTGCTCGAGTGTTTTCTCCAGGGACATAGTGGCTGGTAGCCAGATATTAAATATCAGCTGGTTCAACGAAACTGATCTTCCTTTGGTCTTTACCCATCGACCCGTTAGACTTGACGGCATCCCGGGCATAAGGTAGCCAGCTCATATGACGTTCAGGGTGTCAGATAAAAGCCATCACAGCTCTTCAAGATGCAACTCAAATTATGCAAGTTAGGTCAGTTCTATGATGTGAGTTTACTACGTGATACGCCTTCGAAAGCCGACGAAAAGACTGCCCGAGGAAGGACCTAGATGAGCAGACTAATCCTAAATTAATACGAATTCAATACATATCTTAAGATTCTTGCTAAATTCTTCGATAAACGGGTTTTTGCCAATCTAATTCATCAATAACACTCTTGAACACGTTTACCATTCAAAGAATGCTTGCATAGATTATCCAAAGATTCAGTTTATATGGTATTCTCCTAACAGCTCGCATCCTTGTGTGATTAGAATCTTCTTCCCTATTCAAGTCAAGCGAATAGTTCCTCCGTAGTCATAGCAACTAACCATAGAGACTCCTAGAAAAGTCTGAGGGTAGAAGACTTTAAAATTTGCCTAGTTTCATATCATTGAGACTGAACAAGTCTGGAGACTGTCTCAGGAAAGTAACTAAATTGTTTTTTTTTTTTAAATTCCCAAATGAATTATTGCCATTAAATGTTCGTTAATTTTTCCAAAGACCACCACCTTCTTATGTTCCGGGTGCTCATTCAAATCTTCTTTTTGAATCTGATGTGTCTTATTTCTATCAAAAGTCACATCACCACCGAAAACGCAAGTTACTGCAAATTACTATAACTGCCCTCATTATGTACTCAATCCCCTAGGCAAAGTACGTTACACAACTCTCGAGAATACTTTCATGTACCACCTGCTAATTATGATGAGATCAACCAAAACCTTATCCTTTTGTCAAGTTCATGTTAATTCATTGCGTAATTAGGAACTCAATTATCGCACCCCCGAATGGAACCATCACTATGTTTACCAACAATCTTCTGTCTCATGTACTGTTTAACCATCTATATGATGATGATCAACTGAACAGGCGACACACGTGATCATGTACCCCAGACAGATTTCGAATTACAATAGAGTTTATTATTCGTTCTGTCTTCGTGAGTGATCTACCTGCTGTGACTGGCCAAGGGCTGGCTCTTTTAATCTAATTTTATGTGCAGTGGGCGCATCATGGGAAGCATACTACCCGACCACAATCCTTAGAACGAGTCATTCTAAATGATGCTAAACTCATTTACTCGAAGGATCATAAATCCCACAGCATTGCTTCTTTGTTGCACTATTGTGCATGAGCCGCGGGAAAGCTTGCATCTGCTTCTTTGGGTTAGCTGAATACGAATGCATATGTTTATTATTAGTGTTTTATTGATGCTCCCCAACGTTTACGATCACAAGCAGGAGAGACGGACCGCATTTTTGCTTTCTTGTTGGGTCAATGGAATGGGAAGTACTTTCCGCCATTGCCCGTAACCAAGTGTACTTACTTCTTGGCGCATTGTTTTATGGCAGCAGTTTGCATGATATAAAGTAATGCTTTAGTAAACCTAAATCAGGCAGTCATTGTACTGACGAGAAGCATTCTTATTTGTCGGCATAGTGTTATCCAAGAATTTTCTGAATAACTGTGTTAAATTCGGTTATAGAAGGAGATGGCTTTGTCATGCAATGGTTAGCCGGAATACTCATGCGAATGACGCGATCAGTGCTGCCAGGGAAGCTCCTAGGTTTGTTGCTGGCTTTGGGTGAGGGAATGTGACCAATTGAATTTTCATCAAAATTGAAATCCTCTTTCACCCACGCATTTCTCATTGGCCGCGTTATTTTACTCCGTCCTGTAAACATCGCAAACTGGAACATGAAATTTTATTACCATAATTGTTTGGTTAGCAGTTAGCTGGTTATCATTTGGCGAGATTTTAAGACTGATTTTGATTCCTTCTTCTCCACGATTCTCGGAAACATGTCCCTCAGCACGTAATGTACCACTCTATGAGGTATTGCGAGAAACCGGCGGAAAGGTTTGCTATACAATGTGAGAACATGATTTGGACAAAGAACAAAATAATAGTAGAAGAAAGATTTTCCTATGAAGTGTACTCCTTTATCGCTCTGGTAAAGCACAAAGAAACACGTGTAGGTGACGTCACAAAAACATGGAGATACTTGGTATCTGATCCAAGAGAATAACTATCTGAAATTCATTTCTATCAAGTTCAACCCTATCTGGTAATGCGACAAAATAGCGTCTGTACCATTATCTCAACTTCAATTTCATGCACTATTTTCCAAACTATGAGCCGAAATTTCGTCGGCTGGTGGATTAGAATAATTCGGATGAAGCACTGTGACATTCAATTTCATTTTACCACGTTTTGGGAAAATGCAGGTGATCAGTCTTTACAATCAGGGAAATTAGGAAATGAGGTCATTGATGCGTATAAACGACATAGTTTCATTTGGGGACAATAGGAAGCGAAATTGTGCAAGGATTGTCTGAGTTACAATGGTACACATATCTCGTTGTTGTGTGGACAAAAACAAGATCTACTCTTTGCAAAACCCAAGCTCACTTCTCATGTTAGTTCGAACAATAACACGCTCTGTGAATGATGATAATTTGCAATGAAAGCTGGCCAAAGGTTTGTTGTTCTATTTCCTCTATAATACGAGCAGAACAATAATGGAAAAATATAATCCATTCTGATTTGAAATATTATTTCAGGAATGATTTAACTCGATTAGTCATTAAGTTTGGTTTACATTTTTTAACTGTGGGCTTTCATTTGTATCTCTGCCTAACTGTCAATCACAAAACGCGCAGAAAGAATCAAGGTCAACTAACGCCTACTGCCTAATTAGATCAATGAGGACCACGACCTCACGTTGTCCTAAGAACTGGCAGGAATCTGATTTCCCCTTGGAATCAGTCGGTCATCTCTCGTTTCTCTAGTAACCTATAAAGTTCTTAGTGTTTTTGCTTTTTTTATGATACGGTCAAATTTTTACACTTCTGTTACACACAGATATTTTTGTGTTACCAGAGTTCGTTTGCCTAATGCTATGGGGAATACGTCTGCTCAGTTTTTTAGTCAGCTATTCCGGACTGTGCCTCCGACTGCTACGTGCTAGATGATTTCCTAGTGCTGACTATAGCTCTTATCGGTTGGGTACCATAATCACGGGACCAAAACGTCTACGAGCAATGCTGGTTGCCTTGCTGAGAAACGGTCGAAAGTACAATGTGTGGTTGCATACGCACATGTGGTGAATGTGATCAGAGAACATTAACCAAGTCTTTTGATTTTTATTCGAGTACAGACATGGTGATGTGCCAGGAAAGGTTGTTTCATTGCAAATGTTTTATGCGTGGTTTTTATAAAACAATAGAAATTCTATTGAATATTATCGCACCGGTATTATTCAGTGCAATACAAACATGGAACATTTGATCCCACGTGATTCACATTGAACTGTACTGTTCTTTTATTGACTGAGAGCATCTGCACCGTACGTTACATGCGCCTAGTAGATTTTTCGAATTAAAGTAACATCCGTACGCATTCGTGCATGCAAACTGATAACGGGAGCAAACAATCAAGGAAAGAATATTATATTCCATGGTCACGGATGAGTGAGCCTCTTTTTCCTCTTTCCAGGATAAGATAAAACTGACAGCATGCAACATACAAATTTAGCGCATCACTGTTTGGACGAACAGCCGATTTTTGGAGTTATTTTTTAGCACAGGACTGCAAAAGTCGACAGGGAACCGCAATATGCCTGAGTGAACACCCAGCTGACAACCTCAAAGTGGTCACGATCTCCGTCCTGAAATGTTGTACTACTTTTGTACGATAAAAATGACAAAAATGGAAGGAAAACAAGAGAATACTACCTGTGCATCACTATTATGTCCATAATACGTTACTTTGCCTTCTGTCATCCTTGGATTATCTAGGTTTTTTGTATGCTAAGTCCTCGGACCCACGTACGTTACAGCTAGTAATCCGGTGCTTTATTAGGAGCGCTATTTTCACCCCTCAAGTTTACTGTGAATAACGGACAAAAATGTGTTTCCTCAGCTTCAGAAATGGGCCAAACTCTACAGTCACGTCAGAACCACTGTGGGGCAATTATAATAAAAGTACTTTCGATATGTTCACGTTTTTGCCATTGTAAAATCACATGACAAATGGATAGCAATATCTTGTTTAAAATATGAATGATCACATATGAAGCGCCACTTGATGCTTCACCCAGCTGAGGAGTTGTTATCCCAGAGATGATTCTCATCTAGCATACTGGAAACATTTTTTCGAGGCCGTTTAACCCCGTCTTGTTCAGAGTGCCTTGGATGAAACTCAACAAACAAGGTTGATGGTCCTTTGAGGCCTTACACATGAACCGGCTTGAGGTGGTTTAACACCTTGAAGTCATTGGAATGAGTTTCCCTGTGGATTTATTTTCACGGGTCACATTTCCATTAGCTCTGAAAATATTTCTATGGAGCTCACAAAGTACTTCGGTAGCCAAGACTATTAGCTTTGTATTGTGCAAATTTGGGGACTGCTACAAGTGACAGCCTTTGTTAGGAGTATGATGCTAGCTTTTGGTTAACCGAAGGTTCAAGCAGCCTGGTTTTTCTTGAACATGCTTCGCGATGAACTATTCGAATTCAGTGAACAATCTTTCCTCCTATATATATATATATATATATATATATATATATATATATTTACCTTGTATGATTTAACTTATATAAAAGTGTAAGAAACGTAATAATCCAAACTGTATGCCGTAACCTTCTATCCAGGGAGTCCTCCCTAATATCGGCTTAGATGAACAATGCGGAGAATCGTTTATTATTTTACGAAAATACTTTGAAACAATATCTTTCACAAAAGCAGAGGCTCGATGCACTATCGGAATTTCACAGTCAACTCCCATTTACCGAATTCGTAAAATACAATGGTTAGCAGCTAAAACGTCTCCATCGCTGCCCAAGAAGGAGGGGCGTTTATACCGAAAAATTGGTTCGACTCAAAAAAGCTTCAACTAATTTGCTCTTCGTTTTTTTGGTTCTGTAATCTCAAATCTTGCAGTTATCATATTCTATTTTTATTCAGATCATCATATAACTCTTCATTCTTGAAGTTCAATAAAAGCTGACGTATGTTTCTTGTGTTAAATTAATCACTGACTTTTCTGTTTCCCAGTAGAAATTGTCCGAGTCGTACCTTACAAGTTTTGTATTAAATTAAAGTGACTCGTCGCTTTCCGCCTTCAATCAACCGTCGCGTTTGACTTCGCTGTCATGGCTTGTGTTTGATTTCAGAATTTTATTCAGCAAGCGGCTCATTATATTTTCTTCTTATTTGTTACTGTTATAGAGGTCTTAGTGTCATCAGCTATCAGGTACTGTCCTTCTAGTCCAGCTTTTGAAGGAAATTTAACGGAGCATACAATCATTAGATTTCCACGGCCCACCGTCAGAAAAGGAGCTTACTGACAAGCTATTCTGATGCAGCACAATTTAAATAAGCCCATTTCGTGTGTAAGATAAAGAATGTTTTCATAAACTTTATTGATGGCATTGAACTCGGTGAAAATGTATTCCCGTAATACCGTTCATTTTTGGTGGGTGCATGTTCTGCCTTAGAACGGCGAGCTATTCATAGAATATGAAGTGAATTGTTCGGAGCACAAAAGAGATTGCAGACGGAAATCCGCTGTGGCTAAGATGTGATATCTTACCGGTCGCCACAGGCAACCAAGTACGATTTTCAAAGTGCATCCCTTTGCAGCCGGTGAATGTCAGTGTACACGATCAACTTATTCAGTATGCAAACAATGAAGCTGCAAAATAGTACTCCCCGTTTTTTGAGAGCAAGCACACTGTCGACTTAGATGGGAACGATAGAACCTCGTGCCGATGGGTCCTTCTAGTCAATTGTGTATTTTCTTTGCCAGAATATCAGCTCTTATTGACAAAGTCGTACAAAACGGATTTAACTCGTTTGCCGTAATGTAGAGACCTGCTAGGTTCCTCTGTAATGTCCGATCAACTCATTTTCCCGGTAAATGTTTTCGGTAAAATGTGTCACTTTGGTCGGACTTCTCCCCCAACGGCTTTATCAATACAATTATTTTTCTTTGAGTCGAGCATATTATAAGTGTTCTCTTCAGACCAAGCGGGAGTATGCTTTTGAGATGTATGTACTTCACATCCCATATTAGTTGGCTATGCTCTGCTGCAGTAGTGAGTCATCTTGTTGATGACTGACGTGCGTCTGAGAAGGATGATGATTTGCCTGATACTGTTTTCATTTTAAAGTTGCCTTACAGATATACCGGACATAGTTCGTAAAACAGTTGATTTTTATGTCAGTTAAACACTTACCACCACCCAAATCAGCTGTGATGTTTTGGAAGTAGTCACGAAGTCAACTGTTGATTTCTGCAATTACGAAATACTCCCATTAGAAGGATGTTTGTGCTTATTTTTGCTGAAGATGAAAGTTCTGTATGGTACAGCTTTCGTTACTTCGAGTAGTCTCAGTAGTGTAGCCATTTCTAAAGAGCTGAAAGGTTTTAAAGTAACTTCCCTGGGGCAAACAAACTTTATCCGAAGATCTCTCGCCCAAAATGAAGCCGTTTATTTCTTTTCATAGTCAATACTAGACTGCTTTCGAGCTTTGTGACAATGTTGTGATCTGACGCTTTCGCTCGTCATTCCTATCTCATTGTGATCACTGGCCTCGTAGACATTTCAATTTTGTCTTCATTCTTAGGTATTGTAGTCTTTCGATCTCTCTCTCTCTCTTTAGCATATATTTGTTTACATCTAGTTCCTGATTTCCACGAACCCGTTCGGCTAGTTACGCAATAAGGCCACGTTGAGTCTGTTTCACTTAAGACGATCCTGTACTAAGGATCTTCATCTTCAGTAAAAACCCGCGTTTACAACCTATAGTGGCTAGAATCGCATTACATTTTTATTTGCAGTCACTCTTTCTTGCGATGATGAAAGGACAGAGCCAATTACTGACTTTAAGTGCATTTTTTCATTGGTCTAACCAAAATCTTTCGGTAAATTCTGCAGAACTTTAAATTGGAGATGATCTGGATAATGTAAAACCAGATGATCAATGTACGCGTAAATGTATATTTTATAGTATCTGTAATGACAGCAGTCAAAGTTTGTGCATACCCATCACTCCCAAACGGCCCATAAAAATGGGGAATCAACTATAGCCGAAGGTTGTAAGGGGAAGAATAACTTAAATACAAAAATCCTAACGATGGGGCCTAAAATAAAAATAGTTTGCACAGGTTCGCGACTGAGATTGGTAGCATGCAAAATAGTCGTGTTATTGCCGATTGCATCACGTCTCGCCAGTGTGGAATCACCAGCAGCTGGTCATGCATTATCGTTTCCGTCAGTCTCTTCGGAAGTTGGCAAGTGCGTGGAGAAAGCTGTACACCGTTATGAATGATTGACCCGTTTAAAGTGGTTATTTTCCACTCCAGGTTAGAAGTTCTGAGTCAAGTAGAATGTCTATTTGACACATGGGCAACTCATTTATCCAGCTCATTTTCGCTAACCTAGAAGTCAGTGTCCCAGAAATGTCTGATCCACTGAGATGTCACCGTCACTATATGGGAAGGCAAGCCATTGTCTTTAAGGTAAAATCTACTGAAATTCAGATTTATTAACTGCTGTTGGGGGAAGTCCCAGAATATGAATTGCCTAAAATGACTCCAGTACTGAAGATCAAAGTCCCCAAATGGTCAATCAGACCGTTTTGCTTGTTCCGGTAACTGATTCACTTTGCTCCGGCGGAATTTGTTCCGGTAAGTGTCTGTAAAAGCTTCCCAAGAGTGACATATAAACCTCTCTCGGAGAAATAGAAATAAATTTTCCGTCAAATGTTGTTACGTTGTCTATTTTGAATATGTTGATAAACTTCGAGTTGATACAGATCTAGAAAATCCCTCGTTTTGTTCGGATGCACAATCGTTAGTTCATTTTATTCAAAGACCTCCTAGAGGTTGGAATGCACCTTTTGTACTTAAGCACACAACGCACGAGGGAGTAACTTTCGTTAACGGATTTGTAGTCTGTCAAGGTAAATTTGTTTTACCACCTGGATCTACTGACTTTGTGTATTAAAGAAGCAGGAGTCGAACTGTTCTCTAACAACTCGAATTACCCTAATTACTGTCTACAAAGGGGAAATTAAAGACATTATTTTAAATGTCATTTAAAACTTGCCAAGCTGCTTCCTTTGAATTGACAACAAAATAAATAAAATCATAACAAGCCATATATCTAAGTCATTTATTCTTTCTTACATTCTGTTTTGCCGGGAATTCACTCCGTATCTGAGCTCAAAATGTCTACTGACTTATAATTTGGGTATTTGGAAGTATGAAATTTGCACCTGGTTATGATGATAGGGTGGTTTTACCAACATATTCTTTCAATGCAAATTATTTTGCTAAATTGTTCTGAGTATTCTTATAAGTTTTGAAATGATCATGTGCTTTCATGGTGTGACTTTGCCATTTTTTTCAACCTCCTTGCGCACAGTACTGGGTTTCAATTTCTCTCCATTTTGAAACAATGCTGTTCGGAAATTTCCGCAGATAATAACAAATTTCATAAATTTCATTTGAGCTTTTTGTAGCCTGCTTGGAAGAAGGGCCCGAGATTTTGATGGTTGTTCAAAGCTAACCTTCAGAAGAACAGCAAATGGTCGGGAGCTTAGATTTTGGATGTAAGTAGTATAGTATTATATCTGGATGACGGGACTAAGTTTTCCTGTAAAAGCTCGAACGGTTCCATGATTGGTACCTTTTGTCACGTGTGCGTACCGACCGACTAAATAACCTTCTAAAACTCACCCGTTAATTTGAAGATGAACTTTTCATCCAGTAATGCCCATTACGCAACCCAACATAGCGCGCTCAAGTATAGGGATGAATGTACAGATGAGTTTTGGTAGCGCAAATCTGATGATTAGCAATAACTGAGAAACCCGCTTTTCGTTTTCTGAGGGAATTCTGTCTTGTCACCCAGATACAATATCAAACATATCAAAAATAGTTAATTTATACTGTTGTCTAGTAAGGAGCACACACGATACTCCGACTAAGTGCTTGGTTGTGACAACATAGAAATGGTGCCATATTTCTGTTCAGTAATACGAATTTCAAGAAAATATTCGACGTCAGTAGATGTTCATTCTGCCTTAATCCACACAGTTAGCAATGTGTCTTGTCCCGCTTATGCTGTTCATAGAAGTTATTACGTCATTAACTGATATGTATTATGTGAGGCACGGCTTCTGAATACTGTCTAGAAACAGTAAACTCCAGGAATATTGTTAGTTCGACAAGTAAATGGAGACCCATTCAGCATAGATGGTTAAAACCAGCTAAGATCGTAATCGTTGAGCACGTGGTAAAAATTGAAACTGAGATAAACACAGTTGGTTTCTTTGCCGTCTGAATTCGCAACAATCTCTGTAGCAGAGTCCATTTGCCTTTGGCCAACATGCATTCAGTCACACTTCGGTCAGTCGACAACTAGATGGAAACAAAGTTTTTCGCCAAAGTGTTGTTCTCACAAAACACGCGTAGCTTTTGTCAAAATTCCAATGAAACTGTACCACTGGGATTAATATGTCGTTGACATAAATCACTACAGGTGATACAGCTCTTTCGTCATTTTAAAGAGCATGAATTTATTCCACAGAATTTAAGACGATTGCCATCGTAATCGAATCACTGGGTAGTTGTGGTAAATGAATTAGCATAATTTCCACGGTTTTTCAGTCGTAAAAGCATAGAACAAATGAACGGATATGTCCATGGCAATCAGATTACCATTCTCATGAGAGGCATAACCTGACAGTTTGCCGTGTAGCCGAGTAGCCTTCCAGGAGAGCTTCTAATCTGACGCACTGGATAAATTAGTTGTTTCAGCACGAAGGATTCCTTAGGGTTCATAATAACATAGATAATCCTTCTTGAACCGTGGTTATCATGACTGAACCCTAGCACATATCAATCGGTGCAATGCGTGTCAAATCCTGCGATTCGCTGAAGTGAATTTCTGAAGATGGATAACTCTTTTACCAGTCTTCTCACTATACCTCACGGAAAGCAAGTCAAAAAGGCAAAGCTTTTCTTGATTGCAGTCCAGTTCATTCGCAGTTGCAACAAGTAGCCAACCGTCGCTTCTCTATTCTCCTAAATGAGGTCTAAATATTTACACTGAAGAAATAAAATTGTTATATTTATTGCTTTTTGGTGGTATTTTATCATTCAAATCCTTTCAAAATACTATTTTTCAAATTAGTTGTCTGAAGAAAGCTAGTTCGTTGGCGGGAAAGTTTTTTCTCATCATAATGTTTTTACTACTTTTTATTAAGTAATAAAGGTGCTTCATTTCCGGAATGAGGTTGTGGCCAATTAGAGTCTGTCAATCAAAGACACGGACTATCGGTTGCATAGGGAACAAGATCTTCCAGAGAAAGGCGTTTTAAACGTTTTATTATGACTGTGCCACTCTCTTACTCACTAGCTTGCTAAAAAAGTCCTGAAATTATTGTGCACTTCTCCATCTTCGCAAAAATTAAACCAAGTTCTAACGGAACACTTTATTCCAAAAACCGTAAATAGCATTTTCCGTAGAACTACTATCAACCGAGAAATTGGTAACACAAAATAGTTTTGCTCTGCTTGACTGTTAAGTGCAAATTTGATCGAAACTTCCTCGAAAGTGAGTTCCCCAGGCAGCATCGACATTTTTGCACCTGATCGGCCGTGCGCCTGCTGGTATAACCAAGGTAGCATACTCCGCGTGAGCAATTGAACTCTTAAACGCAGAAGAACGTTTTCCCCGAGAGTATCCTGTCCTTTATCTACAATGGAAGAACCGGTTGGAAGGAGCAGTTATTTCACAATTTCTTCGAGAAATGTTTCACCACAGCCTAGTAAATATATACATGGAAAACTACTTATGCGATCATCATTCGATTTTACACTTGTGAAATAGGTATGTGAAGTTATACAAATACCCACCACTAGCCGACACTGAGAAGAAATGGAAAACACAATCTCTGCTCCTAAGCGAATTCAGCAGGGCTTCCTCTGTATTGGTTATGGAATTTAAAAGCGGGATTGGTGATGGAGCATAATATAGGAAAACTATTTCACAACCAATTTGGAAGACTCTATGCTCAAGAGTCTGGGACAATTTGGCAAAGAATTAATCAGATTCACTGATAAATAATGCCATTGGACTTAGTATTTCTGTTAATATTTAGGTCGCTTATTTGTGCATAAATCTAGTTTTTTCCTCAGAGGCTCATACCGCTTCACAGCTGTGGTGTTGGTGTCAAAATTCGGTTTTCGTCTGACTGTTTGGTATCTTCACTCGCCGCGTTGAAGCCACTGGGCCTTGGCACTGCTTCTCGTAAAATTTTGAAGTTCTTTGGTAATGCTGTACCGTACTTGGAAAAAAGTTTCCATTGGACCTGTGTATGTATGAAAGTACACGAAAACAGCAGATCTGTGATCTATACTTTCCAGTAGTATAGCAGTGGGAGAATAACACATGACTTCAGCAACGACTGTTCTGTCAAATTATTCATTTTGTTTAATCATTAGCGCATTTAACCTCAAATGGGAACCGATTTGTGAAAACAAAAGGAACGGTTTCGCTCTTTTGGTTAAATCAAAAGAGTCTCATCTCGAGACAACGTCATCCAATTCAGGTGACTTCACCCACAGTTCGTGCTTTGGACCAGGAAAGTGGGTTGCTTAATCTCAGTAAACAAATATAAAAAACACATCTTTTGAATTGTATCAACACGCAAGTGTCGAATAAATAACACAAGTGCACTAGGATATTTCAAACAAAATTAGGTTTGAGAAAGATTTATAAGAAGGACTCAAGTAATCTTTCAAGAGGGAACCCAACTAACAACAGTTCCAGCACTTTTGGAGATCAAGTATATCTAGTAGGAAAAAAATAGCGCACCTACAAAGACGAAATTTCACAGAACACTTTTCCCAGCATTATCCTGACTTTGTGTCAAAGGAATACACAAAAAGTGAGAGTGACTGGGAAAAGCATCGATCCTGTAATCGTATACGAGGCACGACTAAAATAAGTTACCGTCAGAATGATGATTAAGCTTACGTGTTCCCCGTAGAAAAAACTGTTCATCGAGGGCACTGGTTGGTTTTCACATTTGCCTATATCTTTGCCTTAGGTCAGCCTTGTGACATTGGTTAAAAAGGAAGAGAAAATTTCAGAATAAATTATTTCGCATTCTTTCAACCCAAAATTTTCATATTGTTACACATTGGAAATCGAAACCAAGTCAGTGATATATGCATCCAATTTGGCGAAGGAACGTTTTTGTTAGAGATCCGCGCAGATTGGAACGATATGCGAAACAAATCAAACTGCCAGAGATAGAAAATTCTAATTGTATGGTTTCAATAAATAGATTTAATTTGAAAACGACCTAGCGCAGACTATCAGGTTCGTTTTCTAATCAGATAAAGTTGTTCTATACTTCCATAGTTTTGAAAGTTCTGAAAAATAGTCCGTTATAGGTAGCAGTTATTCAGTAGACATAACACGTGCATCAGACAATATAACCTTCAATTCGTTTGGGTAAACTTAAATATAAATTATACTCCTTACTAGTTTTACAAAATAAACGTAAATTACTCCAGAAAATTTCGCAACCAGTATCTTTTTAATCAGAACTTTACTAAGGGAACTGTTTTAAGTGAATTGCATGAAACGTTACTGATCAAATCAGTGTGAATGGAACCATTCCTCCCAATCCAAAATAGAATTTTGTACTGGGTTTGAAAAATAAACATCCGGAGTTTCATCAAATAACCATCGAAGCACTGGAGAATTACCTGTATTCATATTGTGTTCATTTACAAATTTTATGCATTTCAAAATTTGTGTTAGTTTTATTCTCAGCGGCATCATTGGAGAGAGATATGAAAGTTCTTGGTCTCCCATGAAATTACATAGGATATTAGTAGCAAGACCGCTACAATAGATTGCTCTGGATAGTTGTGGTATTTTGGGAATCAGGCGGTTTGTGAAATGGGACAGTGGTTGCCGAATAATGTGTTGGAATTTGTAAACTTTCATGAAAGACACACAACAAGATTATATAGAATACAAACATGTTGATCCTTCAAAAAACGACTGAAGTTTTTGTTCCTCATTTATCATTAGAATGACGGACATAATAGATTTGCTCCGTGTAGTGCCAACAGTCAGTTTTTAATTAGGACTTGGCCGGGAGTATTTTGTTTTCCAAAGAAATGACTGTTTACGCAGGTTTAAACGCGATACAAAATCAAATCAAATCAAATTAATCCGTGTGAAGCATAAGAAAAACAAAACCTAGAAACGGATTTTCGATCTGCTAGGAGACCGCTTTGCATCTTGAAGTCACAAATGTTTTTTTCTCCATCTGTGAAAATATAATGTAATAACTTTAAAATAATTGAAAAATTCTGGTCCATTCAGAGTGCGCTTCCAATGGAATTGCTGATGCTTTAAATATGTCAAATTTGAACACGAACCAGAATGGGAATCCCCTTTGAAATCTCTCAAGTATTCGAACAAAAACCTCAAGTGGGAAAACAACAAAACGTCGGCTTAGTGACAAAACAGCCGAATTGGCATTACGCCACTTATAGCATAGGGATTAGGGGACTCAGTTGATTAGATTAAACCATGATGAGGCTTGTGTCCAACTATTTCTTCGGTCGTCAAATAGTCACAGAACCATAGCTATGATGATATTTAAAGCCTATTTTATCCTCTTAATTAATGAAATGATGAAACTTTGGCAATCACTTTTGTGTTTCTTAGTACCAGAGCAATTTTGCTCTATATCTCAATGATAGTGTTAATTTGCTGTTCTTCTGGACATTTTATTGTAGGTTAACAGTAAACACGCAGTTCAACGAGACCTTGAATTTGTAACACAGTTCGCCTATCTTTCTATGAGGGATGCTTCGGATCCTCTACATTCGTTTGAAAACCATATATCCTCAAAGCCGGTTCCATCGAATTCCAGAACAAACCTAGATTAAAGAAGCAGTTAAAGTGCGCTGCATGAAAAGTAACCTCCTTCTCATATGAATGTGCTCTTTGAGGATTTTTCTACAACTCCTGGTAGGAATAAAAGATTATTTGGTGCGAGACGATTCATGCGAGTGAAACCATAATGCTCGCAGCGAACTCAAAACATGCGCCCACCCACACACCGGAAGAAACACGAGCGAGCTTGGATAAGATAGTATTGTTATAGCCTGTTATATGATGCAAAACCGTCACTGTTTCCATACCTTTAACACAGTCTTTTTCATTTACCCAATTTAGCCGATACTCGTTTCGTATGCTTTACTTTGCGCATGTTCTTGGGATAGTTTTTCTTACACTCTGCGACAAGGAAACTAATAAGGAAAATTTTGCCATTCGGCAGTAAGTCTCCATCAGCTTTTATCGTTTCAGCGAGATTACAAGACCTAGTTGATCATCAGAGAAGACCTTTGATAAGTAAAGCAGAAAGAAAGGACCCCAGAACCTCTGTGGTTATTTTTCCAAAATCCTTCGTTACGTAGACGATCGGGGTGCGGTTTTGTGCTGAAAACAAAAATCATTTTTCTGATTATCCTACTAGTGAGCATGTAAAAAATATATATTTGTAAGCATTTTTATTGTTTACAATCGATACTGATGATTTTCTGCCCAATAGAAA
This sequence comes from Fasciola hepatica, assembly GCA_948099385.1. NCBI lineage: Eukaryota > Metazoa > Platyhelminthes > Trematoda > Plagiorchiida > Fasciolidae > Fasciola > Fasciola hepatica. The sequence continues at coordinate 38,838,724 of CANUEZ040000043.1, forward strand.
CACAACAAAAACCCTCCAGTCAGAAACAGACGGGGAGTGACAAACAAGGGAGCCGTTCAATGCAGCAGTGCTCAAAAGACCATCTTCAATAACCTCGGGACTTTTGGTCTTCGGTACGAAACCTGACATCCCCAACGAGGACTTTCCTCTCAGTAGCTTCAATTTAGCCACCAAAAGTCCGCCGGAAAAGTTGCACCATGACTGTACAATAGGACGAAGTAAACAATGCATAGACATGCGGATCGGATTAAAAATCGAAGCCCTAAACAAAATTAGGATTGGGATTCCGAAGACGAAGTAGCTCGTATATGTATCTAATACGATGTGTTGATTCTTCCGAACGACAATCGCTTGATATGCATCAAAAATCAGAAACAAGAAAGGAACTGACTACAGGCAGACGAAAAATGAGGCAATTTGTAGGAATTTTTATACTTCAACCAGCAAGTAATTAAATATATGCAAGAACTGGTTTTTTAGAAGCTTCGAAAACCTAATGCAAATATTCTCGCTTTGTTTTCTGAGTATCATTCAAAAAGAAAATGGAAATCGTTTCATCAGTTTCACGACTATTACCAGAAATATAGGGAAGTCATTTGTCGATTCAAGCTGTAGCAGTGTTGAAGGCAATTATGAAAACCAACGGCTATCTAGCTGCGATGATGCAAACTAACTTTGCAGGAACCACTCACACCCTTTGATTGGCTGCGCTACATTTCTGCAGTGACCACCTCTTCATTGAATTGAAGGAACTTGCTCGCTATGATCACTGTACGCCGCAATACGCGGTCAGAAATACTTTACTCAAACAAACAAGCGGATTTTCCGCTCAGTGTGATTCAGCCGATCATTTATAACGAGACCTTCCCTTTCGACCCAAAAAACGCATCCGTGCTGGCTGGCAGACTACCTTTAACTGCACCCCTCCAGTGAAGACGTCCGTCCCGTTTTCGTTCAGTACCAACATGCGTTCTGTGTTCGCGAAAATTCGGATCTAATCCTTGTTGTTCGTTTTCATATTCATGTTCATACTTTTGTGGTTAGCTCACAAGATCGCGGCTGAACTCACGTATCACTGACTCACTGCTGTCAATAGAAGGCTTTCAACTGTTCCTGCAGGACAGAAATTCCACCAACTAGAAAAATAGAGGCGGGGTAGTCATGTATGACAACTCCACCTGGTATGACAAGTCTGAAGTCGTTTATCCACACTCAATGAATGGTACCGGTTCTTTAGTTATGTAGTGCCATCCTAAATTTCCTTGGCATATGAGCACCGTCATCGCATACTTATACGCAGCTCCGTTTTGCTCACAGAACATATTTTCATATCTTTTATGAATGTTTTGTGCCACTCCCCGGTACTTTCTCGCGTGGCAATTTTGCACACCATAGAGGGTGATTTTAATTATTCTTCTACCCAAAGCCTCACTGATTTTGACTTAACAGATCTCTGTGTTTCTCCGACCAGCGGAAATTCTGTTTTAGATAGGATTATCACCTCTCATCCTGAATTATTCTCCCTAAAGTTTGTGCGCCAGTCTCAACCAATGACCATTGTCTACATCTGTTAAAGCCTAAGATATGATGTCGGTCTGCTTTGTACTCTCTCAAGCAGACCTGCCAAAACAGTTCACTTTCGGAATTTTTCACGTGACAACGTTTTTCTCCCACGGAAACTCCTTTCTCATGCATGTTCCTAGTTTTCTTTGGAATCATCGCCAAGCAGCTTTGTCAAATTTTTCCTAGAGATGATCGATTTAATTTTCGACCCATGCTGCCCCTTAGAAACCCTCTTCCTCTGCAACAGCCGTGCCACTTCCCTGACGATGAAATCCTTAATAAGACGGAAGGAATATTTCTACAAATCCCCTGATAAAGTAAAATACATTTTCCTTCTGATAAAGAATGAAATCAAACACACTAACTCACTGTATGCTAGTCATCTCCTATAGAGCCACAACAGTATCCAACTATAGAGAGGCATTCGGCCTCTGTGTGGAAAGAAAACGAAACAAGTGAAATTTACTGCGGACTTTGACAGTAACAACAGTGTGTTCGTCTGCTTATCAAATGACTCTCCGATTTCATTCAGTCCAGAAGATGGTGTCGACCTAACCCCATTCTCTACAGAATAGGAATTTAGACTTCTTGGTTCTTCCAGAATAACCTCAGGTATTGCTTCTGATGGCCTGTCGGCAGCACTTTTGAGACACAGCCCTGATGCCCCGACCGATATACTACTTCTATCTTGAACAAATCTTTGTGCACATTTTTTATTCCCAAATACTGAAGACTAGTCCCTCATGCTTCTATAACCTAACCTTGCAATTCTGTTGTCAGAGCTAAATGCTTTCGTCCTATTTCTTGAAGTTCATCAGGTTTCATAATTACAGAGCTTGTCATTCCTGAACGTCTGAATTCTTCAATAGACTCTCCCGATGACCCATTACAGTTTGCCTATAAGTCAAACAGGTCCACTGTGGATGCTATCACATTCTTAGTGCACCATTTAACAAAATCCTCGGATAGATCAGCAAAGTATATGACATGCTGTTTTTTAGACTATTAATCCTGTAGGTACCTGTACATTTCCGACTTTTTCCATGATTTTCAACGTCCCTTGGTGCGACACTCCTTTGTTGTACCGACGTTTTAATGTAAAAACACACACCTTTTGGTCGTCACCACCGCGCAATACAAAAAGGCTGTAAATAAATCTTTCACTCTGGCTCGGTCTCATCTTCTGGTTTGGATTGTCTTGGAATCATATCGGTCGGAACTAACTGAGTGAAACAAACATTTTAGAAGCTTCAACGGCGTCTCTTGGCACTTCGCTCAATACCATCCTGTTCTGTCCAACGGATGGCTGTCAGACCGAACTGAACTGAAGACATTGGCGGATATTGACTCTTCGGCACTCATCTCCTGATCACAAGAACATTGAACAACTGTGAGTTTGAGTCACACCTATTGTTTCGTTTTAATTCTTAATGTACATACCATTTTGGCCTTTTTATCACCGCACGCTCCTCCGCCCATCTTAGTTTGCTAGTGTCGTCTTCGATATTGTTGAAAATAATTTAGTGTACCACATAGACAGAGTAGTACGCTACAAAATTGGTGAGCCCGACGTGACACTAGCTTCATTCTTTTGGTCCAAGTTCCACACCATTCACCATGTCTGACAGCGAATCTATTGACATCCACGCGGTTGCTCTCAAACTGCCCGTTTTTGCCCCGACCAACCCTCGAGTGTGGTTTCGACAGATAGAAGCCGTATTTGCCACTCGACGTATAACCAGCGAGCGCGTGAAATACTCTCACGTTGTCCAAGCACTTCCCTTTGACATCGCCGTTGACGTGGAAGATCTCCTCGATCCCATTCCACCAGAAGCTCCTTACACGAAGCTTAAGGAAGCAGTCATTCAGCGTACCGGAATATCAGCCGGAAAAATGCTCCGTGAACTGTTCACGTCGGTGGAGCTCGGAGACCAAACTCCGTCCCAGCTTATGCGCCACATGCAGACGATACTGGCTGGACGGCAAATGGACGACGCCATTTTCAGGGAGATATGGGTTGACAAACTACCTCTCCTGATGCAGCAGGTCCTGTCAATGCTGGAGCCCACTACTCCTCTTGACAAAGTTGCACAGCACGCCGACAGAATAATGGAATGCTACCCGGCTGGTAGACCTTGCGTTCACATGACATCACCCGCCGAAACCACTCCGGCGCACGAATCCCCTACGACATTACCAGTTCCTGCCCCAGATCGCCGTGGCGACGTTTCTCGCAGTCCTGATTCCTCATCCCATCACTCGCATATCGATAAGGACATTACAGACCTAAAAGAAACCGTTCGCATGTTGTGCAATCAGGTCAGTGCAATGTGCAACGTATTATCTACTCATCGATCTGTGTCCACCGAAGTACCTCATCGACCTAGATCACGGTCCAGAAACCGCCGATTACAAACCTGGTGTTGGTACCACTGCACATTTGGCTCCAAGGCACGCCGCTGCGATCCTTTATGTTCATTCCGCACTTACACTCCACAGTCAAACGACCAGGCCAGCCAGTAACGGCGACGACTAGGGCTGGCCCTCCACATGAAAGTCGCCTATTTTATATCGTTGACCGATCCAGTGGTCTTCGATTCCTCATTGATACCGGCGCCGAGATCAGTGTGATCCCCACACCCAAACATCACAGCCTCAAACCATCTCACTTTACACTGCAAGCAGCAAACACAACAACTATTGCTACATTCGGCCAACGGTCCATCACTCTTGATTTAGGCCTCCGACGCTCTTTTCAATGGGTTTTCATCCAGGCAGATGTTCAGACTCCCATTATTGGCGCGGATTTCCTCTCACACTTTGGCCTAACAGTGGACCTCAAAAATCACAAGCTGGTAGACACCACAACCAAACTTTATACAGTCGGCATTGGTAAATGCACCAAATCTCTGGGTATTCGGCTGGCGATCCCGCAATCACCGTTTGCTGACATTTTGAAGGAGTGTCCATCCCTCACTAAACCGTGTCAGTTCACCAACCCAGTCTCTCATGCTGTGCAGCACCACATCGCCACAAAAGGCCAACCTGTCCACTTTCAACCACGACGACTCAACGCCGACAAACTCCGTATCGCACGCCTTGAATTCGAACATATGATGAATCTTGGCATCATTCGACCGTCTTCAAGCCCATGGGCCTCGCCTTTGCACATGGTTCCAAAATCATCTGGTGATTGGAGACCCTGTGGAGACTACCGTGCTCTCAACAACGTCACCGTCCCCGACAGGTACCCGATCCCACACATTCATGATTTTGCACAGAATCTCTCTGGGAAGACATTCTTTTCCAAGGTTGACCTCGTAAAGGCATATCACCAAATCCCCGTGGCCGAAGAAGACATTCCCAAGACAGCCATCACCACGCCTTTTGGCCTGTTCGAGTTCATTCGCATGCCATTTGGATTGAGAAACGCTGCCCAGACGTTCCAACGATTCGTCGATGAAGTGCTTCGAGGTCCACCCTTCGCGTTTGGCTACACCGATGACATATTAATTGCCAGCGCCTCTCCGTCAGAGCATGCCATTCACCTGCGTCAACACTTTCAACGTTTCCAACAATACGGACTTCAACTGAACCCTAGTAAACGCGTGTTCGGTGTTCCGTCCCTCGACTTCCTCGGGCACCATATCGATCAAAAAGGTTTGACACCCCTCCCAGATAAGGTGCGCAGCATCCTGTCATTTCCTGCACCTCAGACGATCACACAGTTAAGACGTTTCTTGGGAATTTTGAACTACTACCGTCGCTTCATTCCCCATTGTGCGACCATTGTTTCACCTTTGACCGATCTTCTCAAGTCCAACGTCAAGACGATCGATTTCATTCCCGAGGCCGAGACAGCTTTCGCAGAAGCCAAAAAAGCTCTCGCGGATGCCACCATGCTGCATCATCCACATTCAGATCCAAATACTGAGTTAGTCCTAACGACTGATGCATCAAATACTGCAGTCGGTGCAGTGCTTCACCAAATAGTGGACAACCAATTACAGCCTTAAGCGTTCTTTTCGCAAAATCTCCAGGCGGCACAGACAAAATATAGCACGTTTTCTCGTGAACTCCTAGCCATTTACTTTTCCATCCGTCATTTCCGTCATCTTTTGGAAGGACGACAATTTCGTGTGCACACTGACCACAAACCCCTGACACACGCACTTCATGCCAAGCCTGACCGACATTCACCCAGAGATATCCGCCATTTGGATTATATTTCCCAGTTCACAACAGACATCCGCTACGTGCATGGAGTTGATGATGTTGTGGCTGATGCATTATCCAGACCTGACATCAACACGGTGCAGACTAAATTCGATCTTACGGAACTGGCAAACCTCCAGCGTGATGATCCATCCTTGCTCGAACTGCGCACATCCTCCACACTTCAGCTCAAGGATTCTCCCCTACCTTCAGCCGATGGCACAGTCCTATGTGACTGGTCTACAGGTAACCCTCGTCCTGTCGTTTCACCTTCCTACAGAAACATCCTTTTCTATCATTTTCATTCTCGTTCCCATCCTGGTATCCGTGCATCTCGCAAACTCATTTCTGCCAGATTTGTTTGGCCCAATATGAATTCTGACATTGCATTATGGACTAAACAGTGTTTACAATGTCAAAGAAACAAAGTCCACCGCCACACTTTTTCTCCTCCCAGTACGTTCACCGTTCCCGACGTCCGTTTCACACATATTCACGTCGATCTTGTTGGTCCACTACCACCATCAAATGGACATACCCACTTATTAACCGTTGTTGATCGTTTCACACGCTGGCCAGTGGCAGTACCCATTTCCGACACCTCGGCAGAAAATATTGCGAAAGTACTACTCCAGCACTGGATTGCTACATTTGGTGTACCGTCTACCGTCACCACAGACCGTGGCAGCCAATTCCAATCGACTTTGTTTCGTGAGTTCACTAAACTGCTTGGCTGTAAACACATCACAACAACTGCATACCATCCTTCGTCCAATGGCATGGTAGAGCGCCTACACCGTCAACTTAAAGCAGCACTGATATCACAGCCAAACCCCAATAACTGGAGCGACAACCTGCCACTAGTTCTCTGAGGTCTGCGGTCATCAGTCAAAGACGACCTCCACAGCACGTCGGCTGAGCTCGTTTTCGGTACCACCATATGCCTTCCAGGTGAGTATGTTCAACCTAGCACCGATGCCAGTCCTAACCCATCCCAATTTGTCCAACAACTCAAAGACCGTATGTCACATCTACGTCCAACACCCACTCGCTCGTCATCCACACACGTTTTTGTACATAATGATTTATATACGTCACCTTTCGTTTTTATTCGTAACGATGCTGTTCGCAAACCACTCACACCACCGTATGATGGTCCATTTAAAGTGCTTAGTCGCACAGACAAATATTTCGTGGTTCAAAAAGCCGATAAGCCAGACACTGTTTCGTTGACAGATTAAAACCCGCGCATTTTGATACACCTCCATCACCAACAACACCGACACAATCACCATCCACAAACACACCATCAACAATACCTGTTGATGATCCACACTCTATCATCACACCAGACACTACACCACACCCGCCAGCACCACCACAGCAAAAACCTTCCCTGGTAACCCGCCGTTCCGGCAGAAACGTTCGACATCCTGTCAGATTTCAAGACTTTGTTAGTTGACGTTTTCTTTCGCTAACCGTTTCCTCTTTCTATTTTTCTATCGAGCGTTTATTTTGTACAACAAACGCTCTGGCGGGGGAGTTGTGTAGGTACCTGTACATTTCCGACTTTTTCCATGATTTTCAACGTCCCTTGGTGCGACACTCCTTTGTTGTACCGACGTTTTAATGTAAAAACACACACCTTTTGGTCGTCACCACCGCGCAATACAAAAAGGCTGTAAATAAATCTTTCACTCTGGCTCGGTCTCATCTTCTGGTTTGGATTGTCTTGGAATCATATCGGTCGGAACTAACTGAGTGAAACAAACATTTTAGAAGCTTCAACGGCGTCTCTTGGCACTTCGCTCAATACCATCCTGTTCTGTCCAACGGATGGCTGTCAGACCGAACTGAACTGAAGACATTGGCGGATATTGACTCTTCGGCACTCATCTCCTGATCACAAGAACATTGAACAACTGTGAGTTTGAGTCACACCTATTGTTTCGTTTTAATTCTTAATGTACATACCATTTTGGCCTTTTTATCACCGCACGCTCCTCCGCCCATCTTAGTTTGCTAGTGTCGTCTTCGATATTGTTGAAAATAATTTAGTGTACCACATAGACAGAGTAGTACGCTACAATCCGCTTTCATTTCTGTTCCGCGGTCTCTCCTCCTCCGTAAACTGGAAGCTTCCGGCTGTCCCAAACCTTTACTATTTTGTTAGTCTGACTATTTTACCAACGAAACTAAGTGAACAAGACTAGGTTTTAAAACATCCAAACCCTCAAAGAGCAATTCAGGAGTGCTTTAGGCAGCTGTCCTTTCCCCCTATTTGATTTCCATGTACATTAGTGATCTTTCATCCAGTTCTCTTGCGCTTTTATTTTAATATGCCAATGATGCCCCCCTTTTTTCAAGCAGCTTCGCAACTTTATTGACATTTCCATTAACCTGTCTCTATTTATGATCTCTTTATTCGATTCGGTTTGACTTCAATTTTTTCCAAATGCCTTGAAAGTTTACTAACCTCTTCTCTATCGGTTTATCCTTGGGATCCATCTGTCATTTCTACTGAGTAATAGCTAGAGTTAGCTCTGTCAAATACTTGGGAATCACTATCTATGCAAATTTGAAGTAGTCAACTCACAAATCAAACTGTGTGAAGAAACTGCAACGGCAATCTTACCAGGTCCAAAAGCCTAGGTATTTTAATGGTAAACAGAGTGCTATTTCATTTTTCGTCCATCAGTGTTTTTCCTGTTCTGCCTTACTATTCCTCTGTTATTTTTGCTGATCTTCTGAAGAAAGATTTTAAAATTCTTCGTCAAGGTCTACTTATTATCAGTCGAGTGTCTTTCAGAACCTTAGCTGAATCATCTGCTAAGTTACGTGAATTACACCTGGCCGCGCTTGAAATGTTTTCCCACAAAATCCTTGCAGACAGCACTCACCCTTAGCACAGTGATCTATCCAAGTGAGACTCTCCCGCTTCCCCACTTTGTTCTTTTTGATCCACACCAACTGGTACTGACATCTAGAAAAACTCGGCCGTCCCATACCTGACCCGGATTCTCACAAATCGCCAAAGAGGATTGGCAGAATTTATCAATAATTCTGATGCGTATTCATCCTTTTGTTTCATCTCATTGATTCAGTGAGGTGCAAATAGTGGATCGTATTTGACTGAGATGCGGACATGTGCCTACGCAAATGCCTGGCCACATAAAAATACAATACAGTTACGGATGATCTTTCTCCGAAAGAAATCCTATCCTGCCGCATACAAGCAGATATTTTCCAGAGTATTGCTGTCCTGTGCCATCTGTTTTAAACCGGCACTTCTGTTTTGAATGGCAGTAAGGTTATTTTACGCAGAGGCACCTTTACTGTTGTTGTACTACAAGTCATTTTGTTTAACGTAAGTAACTTCATAATTAATTCAATAGCCAGCTAACCAGTGGATATTGGCTAAAAAAGGGAAGAGAACATAGGAAATGTGCAAAGCGATTCACTGCAAACCGTCCAATGTGAACTGAAAAACAAACTAGTCATCACCTTGTGAACAAAAAAAAGACCCATGGTTCATACTTCTCACAATCATCCATGTGATGTCCAGCAACGTTGTCACATCTTATTCCGAGGGGTTAGATCTATCTGAGGAGATTAGGGAAGTACCTTTTTGTCGATATCAGCAATCGGAAGATTTGGCGAAATACGTTGTTTACTCAAATAGTATCTTCATCTTTTTAAAAGTCTCTGGAAATCCCAGTAGGACGATTTGCTTTTTTCAGAAAAAATTACCTGTTCCATCTTTTATAAATAATCAAATCCTATACAATTTTCCTTTTGAAATTCGTAACCTACGACGAACCCGTATGAGTTAATTGAAGTAAAGTGAGTCACACTAGGATTGTAGCTTATAACAAACGGTGAGCTCAGTAAGCTCTTACTCTTCATGAAATGGCGTACAAACGAAGCATACACAAAGTAATTTCAGTGCAAAAGACTGATAGCTGAGAACATGTCCATAACTCGGAAGATGTGGAGGGCCAGACGACATTCAGTTCCCAAAATTACTGCAGTTGAGTAAAAGCTGTCACAAATCAATAAGTCCCCTAGATATTAGGATCCACAGATAATGTGTGCAGGAATTGTTCATGAATTGCTGCTATTCATGTTTGGTTTTCTGTCCCCTATTTAGATGAAATTTGTGTTTTTATCTGTTGGATGTATACTCCCTAATTTGCTGGTGTTTGCAAACTTGATCTGAAAACGGATGTTATGAAGTTAGGTTTTAGTGATTGCGTACTAAAGTGGAGTCACTGGATTGACTGACAACAAGCAAGATACGAGGCACTGGTCTTTACGAGTGTACATTATACGTGATACAGAAAAACCCGAAAGAATATGTAAAACGCTTATTTGGTGTTGTTTTCATGCCTTCAGACTACCTTAGTAAAATCATATTCCAAGCCACAATTGAAGTTCAAGTTACATCAGAGCAGCCAATTTCATAGTATTTTGTCAAAAGGTAACCCTCTACGGTCCTAATGATAGCTCTCGTTGCACAAATACATTTGGCTTTTGTAACTTGAGGAAAATGTTTTGCGGAATCGACTCTTTCATCTAGCCAAAGTGGGGAAAAAGTCTTTACTCATACTCATTATTATTCCCATGGAGCCACGAATTATGCAGGATCGGATGAATAACCCACTCTTGATGGGTTCAGCTCATTCTAGAAGTCAGTTCAATTTATTGAGTGACAGGAGCCTTTTTTGCTGTCATTTTTACCCAGGTTTCTTTCGGACATTTGAAAGGCCACGATTGACATCTGTTTATCGGACTCAATGAAACAATGCCTTAGTCAGCCATATGACCCCAGAAATGAGGAAAAATATTTGATGATGTGATATACAGCACAAATGGGATCACTTCGTCACACTTCTGTTTTATTCGGTCAAATTCTCGAACAGGCCCAGAATTTGAAACCCCTGGAAGGAACAAATACTTTCCTCTATGTTTCACATGGAGTTAATTACCAGAAACTCGTCTTATCGAAGTGCTCAAAACAGTTTTTTCCTTGCTCCAGTTACTAAAATACACTTATTTTCTCTGTGACCTTATTTTTTCAAAATCCCAGGAGACTGTTTACCACAAAATGTATAGGTGTAACCTGAATGCTTTTGTTCTTCTAAAGTTGGCTTGTATTGACCCCATCCCTTGGGAGGTGTAATTCGGTTTTATTTGAACATCATTCTTTAAACAAAAGTTCACTGAGAAGAATTGGTTATATTTAAGGTTAACGAAAGCAAACATTTCGAGGCCTACTTTTCACCGAAGGGTTATAATTTTCTTTTTGTCGTGAAATATTCTCTTTTCTCAAAATCGATGGAGTTTTGTGAGAATCCAGTGGTTTGTGCTAGAACCAGCTTCAGGTCAATATTTTTAGATTTTTGCGTCTAAATTATGCAGTGAAATACGACAAAAAACCAAACATTTGCTGAGACCATCTGTGGTCAATGGAAAAGAAGCGACTCACATGCGATGTATTTGTGTGTGTTGAGGATTTCCATGAGTTAAAATACTGTTATTTCAGCCAAAAATGAAAAAGAAAACAAACGTTAAATTTGGAGTGAACTCAGAAAGAGAAATGGGTAATAAACACAGTATTGATTTTGCTCCTGATTTTCTTGCGAACTTCCTCTTTGACTTTACGTTTGATAACTAGATGGCAAACTGAATGAGCTACTGGTAAGTTGCGATACAGATTCATAAGGTTGGAGATAGGTCCAAAATCGGAACTTGGTTCACGGGACTGGCAGATTGAGCAAGAATGTTCATAGTAAAGTTTTCACAGGAAATATAAGTAAATCGCATGCTTTCATGGCCATGATGCTCTGATCGCTGAGCTTGGTGCACATGCACCGATAACGTCACCTAGAAAGGCGATGCAACTTTTGCGATCTAAATGCCAGGCTCAGCGATCAGAACATTGTGGCAACCAACAGCCCGGGCTACAACCAACACAAATACTCAAAACCATTGAGACATTCTTTGATGGTTGAAGAGCCTGTGAGATCCAGAGAAATACAAGTGACAGTGAGGAAGCCGCTGCCCACGGTACGAAAATCTCGCTCTGGTACACGGAGAAGGATCACGGAAAGTAAACCTATAGACCAAAACCAAGTGAACAAATAAAAACAGCTCGTCCAACACAAAACTGAGCTAGCCTATATTTTGGGCTTGCCTCGAGCATCAGTACCAAATGTCGAGTGCTTATTGTGCGTTCTGAAAGGTTCCAATACATTACCCCAATTATTTTGCGTTATAACGCCAGATTCGAAGGTGCCCGTGGTGTGCTGCCAATATTAGACATGTTTATTGATCACCTTTGTTTGCGTATCTTTGTGGCGAACAACCTGCTTCGCAAAAGGTGAGCATGGAATATCAGACTGTGAGCATTCGTCGTCAAAAAATAGAATTTATTTCGCTTTTACATTTATAATAATTCGTATGTCCAAACTGGGGTATGCATTTTCTTTACTATTATTCGGATGGATAAACTGGTGTCTTCTACCGAAACCGTTTAAAAATGCCTACTCGCTTGTCAATTTGATTTGCAAGAAAGGCATCGATTTTCAGAAAATAATGATCAGTTCACATTCGACAAATTTGCAGATTCCAAGCAGCCATTAGAAAAGAGAATTTTAGGCTGATATCGATGAGAAAAATACTGTCAAAATTATTTGGGTTAAAGCATCTGTTTGATTCATTCTGTTCTGTTCTCCTTGGGATAAGATTACGTGCTTTTGAGAAATCGATTTTTAAGGTCTTGTGAGAAAGCTATTTTCCCAGCCCTTCTACTATAAGGTCAACGAGTATTTGGTTAACAAATGAATGCAGTCAAAACCCATGAAGATTACCTGTCTCCTTTATACTAGCGAGAATTCAGAGGATAAACTAACACGGGTCATTCAGACCATCCCGTAATCGAATGATTTTCAAGTTTGATCAAAAATAAGGACGCGTTGATAAAGGTGTTTCAGCTCAGTTTAAGTAAGTATATTACTGACATCAGCCCAGCTGTGTTCTACAAGGTATGGGATGGGAGTGTAATTTATTCTAGGAAAATCTGTGGTAGCCAAAAACTGTAAAAGACCCTAATGACTTTTTTAGTTCTCAAGGTTACTTTACCATGTTGCATTAGAACTTGCGACCCTATTTCCTGATGTACTTTCGAGAAAAGATGGCGTGCATATTTGTGTTTGTCCGACATTCTGATTATTTAGGAATCAGTTGAATAATCAATAAAATAAGTTGGTTGATTGTCTTGGTTTAGATATAAAAAGCAGCGAAATTCCGACGAGCACAGCACCGTTTTTTATCAGTACTCCGAGTGATTCGACTTAACCGATCATAACATTCTACAATCATGAAAACTGCGGTTTTGTTATTCGGCTGTCTAGCGTAACCTTTTGCGTGATTTACTCGGATAATATTCTGCAATCACAATACCATGGCCCTAGGACCCTTGGGGGAATTCGCATTTGATTTTTTCCTGTTGTCTTGTTTTTTTTCTCTCCAAGTTTTCTGTTTATCTGAGTTTGCCCCTCTCAACGTGTCTTTCACTAATAGAAACGATCAAAGCACGCATTGGTTTCGCTATCTAATTTGCTTGGAAAACCACACTCTTGGGATTTCAACACGAAAAAGCATTTCGTAAACAATTATATACACTGCTCACGTGTTATTTAGTGCAAACAGCAAAGGGAACTGTGGACGCGCTCAGACAGTATGAACCATGTCATTGTGAGTGATTGAATATAAACAATAATCACTTGGAAAGTATTCTGCCGGGAAATGTGCTGATTTTGAAAACTTTGAAGTGCTATACGACGAAACAATTAAAGTATAAAGATCATATTATTGCTTAATGTAACCGTACCTTTATTAACTTTTTGTGCGGTGACTTTGAGGCTAAACTTTTTGGAAAACTCAGATGGGCACCTCCAACAACATTGTTATTTGTTCCGCGAGTGCCAAAGAGATAAAATGACGCAGAATTGTTTTACATCAAAATTCGATGAATAACCTTGCTTTCAAGAGGGATGGTAAACAGAGTGAATTGCTGCTTGTGTGATATTACAAATACTTTTATCTGTTCCTTAGGTTATACGTACCATTGAAGTAGGCGGGTTTGTGTACAGAACTCAACGGGATGTCAAACCTCGAGAGTACTGAACACCTTTACGTTTTATGAAGCCTTTAAATACTTGTTCAGACAGTTCGACCGGTTTATTTTGTTTCTTCAGGTTTTGTTTGTTGTTCATTTGGAAGATAAATACCTGGTCTGAGCTATCCTCGAATGTTGAAGCCGAATAATCAGCCTTCCAGTCACTAAGATTATAAAGCTCCTATGAATTTGCATGACTGAATGCCATACGGTGTGCAAATATGTTTTCGTGCCCTCGCAAGAAGAAAAAAATACTTGGTTAGATTGTGTTCTCTGTGTTATCTCTTGTTAGATCAAAACAGGTTCACTTAGAGAAGCCACTGGGCTTCAAACTCTCACTTTTTCTATCAGTTTGGATAAAACTGCACGTCTACTGTAGCGCATTTGTCAGATTATTTTCTATATGGTCGACCTTTATTTCTTACTCAACATTTGTTTGCGAATGATAAAAAATCGCTTCAAAGAAAACTATTTTCAAGGTTATCCGAAGGCAAAATAATGAGATATCATTACTGTAGGGCACGGAAGAAGTGGCTGGTCACACACTACATGAAGTATATTTCCTTCATCGGTAGAAATCCCCGGAGTAGATGAAATGAAAATTCAAGAACAAATCGAAGTAGGGAAATATCTGCCACATTTTCCCAAAGTTACCGGTTATCGACCAAATACGCAGACTTAGCACTGTTTTTCGCAAGAAGACAAAGATTTGAGTTCGTTTATTTTAAGCACCTCATATTTATGGGCAATCTGCTTTGTGATTTGCAGAACCGATATCAAGTGGTGATCAGTGATTTATCTGATAAAACACACGAAACGTTTAATGTTCAGTTTCAAAATAACCAAATTAGGTTTTTACTGAGGCAATTTGGTGTTTAGCTCGAATCGTTTTTTCTTTTGCGGTGTCTAAGATAGAGCACGTTTTGCAACCCACAGCAGTTGATTATCAGAGACTAGTGCCAGAACACTGGGTTTAATGGAAATCAGTGAGGTGGAACTATTCAGAGTGGAGATCTATTTCCGTTCTGGGGTTTTGGATGTCAAAAGAATTTGTATTCGATATACTTTGGAAAATGTTTTTCGACACTGAACACAATCACACTGCCAGGAACTCACTATGGGTATTTACCGTCGTAGGAAAAACAGGTCAATCAAGGAACACTCTCACGTTATTTGTCTACCAATGATTGCATATCCGAGAAGTCAGTTGAACAAGATTCTGCTTCTTGATGGTTGTAAAATGGTACACGTATGACGTAGTTTGACTGGACCTAAGCAAAATGACTTGCAATAGCAAGAAACTCAGTTATAAATGCCTAATCATATGATAGCAACTTTACCATTTTGCCTGGCATTTCCTATTGACAGAAGTCGGCCAGCATCTGTTGATTCGATCATCGTGCAATAAGAAACGTTTTAAGCTGACATTTGCATGGTTAATATGCCCGTTTATTGCTATGGCTGTTACTGGATTGCCATTCGATGGTTCATTTGTACGGCAATTTTTTTCGATTTTGCTCGTTCTGTCTCAAATTACTTAAGAACTATCTACAAATGAACGAAATAGGAAATGCTAAGAGATCCTTTCGTTAAACACTAAACGCGATATTCCAGAAAAAAATGTATGCCTGATTATTTCAGTTGTGGCTGAACGGATCAGATTTGCAGAGTCACCGGAGACACATTTTTGACTATATTTTGAAACCAGTTTAGGATTCAGCCCGTTGTTTTTGTAAACATGGTACTTTTGCTCAGCTTTGGATGGTTAAAAGAGTTCACTGCACTATGTGTTATTTTACACGGGAAAGAATGTTCTGTGTTTAGGAAAACAACTTCAAAACTGTTATTTTCAACTAAAGTTTTGACAAGTTTTGATGCTTTTTCGTATCTCTTCAAAATAAGGCCATCAAATGAGAACCACAAACTGCCCATGTCAATGGATAAACGACTGCTTATGTACCGTCGAACGTGGTTCACCCTTTGGACCCAGGAATTGTTTCAGCGAAGGGGTATCCTATTTGGCAGCAAGATAATGTGTTGATATTTATAAAACTAATTGTATAAATCGATGGCTCACATCAGTATTCAACCATGAGTTCGCACGAAAAAGCTGGACCATTTTCGCAATTCTGAAGCACCATTGTCAGTGACAGAATAAATAGCTGACAGATAAATAGTTTGTGCCGATTCTCTAGTAAAGGGTGCACAAACTGTCGCTAATTTCCACTGAAATTATTCTCGCGAACTTGAGATCAATTAATTGTACAGTCAATAGTTTTACAGGCAGGTGTGTTGCCATTCTCACCACCGAAATCCAAGGAAGCGATCCCCAGTCCTTGTTCGAAATCGTTAGATTTTTATGCTTACCTAGTCTCATCCTAGAATAAAATGTACGTACCTGTCTTGTTCGGCCAATTTATTGTTTAATATCACGAAATTTGGTAATTTGTTGAATCTTTAGCCTGACTGAAGAAACCGTTTTCAGTCTTTTAGTTAGAAACACTTCCAAGTATAGATTCGGTATAGATTCCCTGTGGATACCTTGTCAAAAGATAAGTCATTCCTATCTACTGACTGCTTTCAAGGATGACTTTCCAGACAGTGAAGCACTCATTGTCATTTGAGTAGGACACACACAACTTGATCTGATTTCTGAAAAAAGCGCTAACTCTTTCTGCTTTCCGTGAGTTGATGAATATGTTTCACGATGACGTATTTTTCTAACGGAAAAAGCTTTCCTACACGGTCCAGAAACCATATAACCTCAAGTAAACCTCAATTACATGTCCGAAAATTTTAGAGAAGCAACCTCAGAAATCTAAATTGTGGTGCCAGTAGCCTATGTAATCATGAAAGGGTGAATTTAACCAGCGCTTTTCTGCAACAAATAGCGGAAGTATCGGAGGAAGAAACACCGTATTTGATGTAGAGTTTAACTGTAGTTTGCTGAGAACCAAACATGTAATTCATAGCTTGAAAGTGAGTCTTGCTCTAAATGCTTATCGGTAGATTATCACTACAATTGTCCTCACTAAAAATGCTCTTGAAAATTGGCATTTTATAGCATAATACCACACTGCTGAGAAAAACATTTCATGAAACTCATCTGCATTGGAATGTTCGGAGACAGACTGCGGTAAAACAACGTCATCGGCATGCTTTGACAGACGAGATGAGTGGGTTACAGTTAAGTCGTCAGTGTAAATAATGAAAAAGTGTGAAGAAAGGACAGCTTCCTGAAGAACGTCGGCACTGTTCAAAAGATGTCTGCAAATGATCTTCTTGACTTTAGTACGGTATGCTCTTCCAAAAAGTAGTCTTTCAGTCAATTAAGTAAATATATGGAGCAACTAAATGGTTCTAATTTTTTGAGGAGAAAGGACGGCGGTACACCTTCAAGCTTTGATGTGTGGTCACTCAACCCTTTTGGTATGGGAATGGTTGTGACAGGAAACTAGCAGCCAGGATTGGAGAACGATTCAAGTGGGTGATTGATAACAGTAATCATTAGCTCAGACAAAGGTCAAGCCTTGAGCTTGAGTATTTCTGAAAGCACTCCTTCCAGTACGTGAGCTCTTGCTGAATTGGCGGAAACAAGGAGCTTGAAAACGTTCTTGCTGGGTAATGTTTTTAATTCCTGAGGTGTTAGCTTGATGAGAAACTGATAATTCAAATAACCATCATCCCCGTCTTTAGAGGGCATACTTTTTACTGGCCGGAAAGTAAGTTGATTCTTTTCCAGCAGTATTCGATGTCCCTAGAATGCGTAAGCTGTTGTGAAAATACATGATCCAAACATTTGGTTTCAATATTGATCAGGCTTCATAGTACGTTGACGTCAAGTGCGTTGTGCGTTTTGTGGGATAATTACTGCTTCTTAGGTGGCCGTATGCGATAAGATGAGACCACTCTTCCTAGATGGAAGCAAACCGTTTCAGTCGGACAGCAAAAGTGAAAGGCGTGGTTCACAGTTTTGGTCGTAAAGTTTGTCCGAATGGGAGTGACTGAAACTGTATTGAAACCAGAAGCTGGTGAGAAACTAAGAAATGTGAATTAAAGAACGCTTTTCTTTGGCATAATTCCGATGATAAATGCCGGTCTCTTCAGTCTGTGTGTTAGATAGGTGACCAGGTTTTGAAAATCCTTTAGGATAAAAACAAAATTCCATGATCACCGGCACCAAGGGGTGCTGTTATTCTGATTGAAGAATTCTAGATGACTTATTAGGATGCTGCCCATCTGTTTGTTACCACGGCTAGGGATAAGATAAATATCTCTGAACTCCAAAAATTTACTCAAAGCCGCAAAAAATATTGTGTTGGTAGACAGATTTCCAGTAGGCCTCGATTGATTGATCCCACATCCTCGTGTTTTTTTATTTACACTCTTGAGTCTGGCCTTGATTCACTGGGTAACTTGATTTTGGATCAACAAGTACAGAGGACACATTAAGCAGATGAAAATGAATCCTTTCAAGGATATAGGGCTTACTTTGGCACTGAGACGCTTGTCTAGGTGTTTGTAAAGTCGAAAGTCAACTTCAAACTACATTAAAGTCAAGCCCACATATAGAGCTTTCTAAAGGCATAATAGACTGCGTCAGAAATTCCTGCAAGAGCATAAATTATTGGTTTGGTGACCTATGATATATTGATTTGAAATCACAGTGATAAGTGATGCTGTCAGTGTTAAAACTAAGTTTCGTGTCGCATAGTACACCAGAATGGAAAAGAGTTACGGATATTTCAAGAAAACAATTGGTACTAGCAATTATTGGAATAAAATACGGAAGCCATAGATGAATTGTTAAAGATTTGCAAAATAGCATACTGAGTGTAGGACGTATTTTGTAATTGAACTTTCAATGCTATAATGTTGCGCAACCACTTTACTGCCTCGTTCGTATCTGTCGCTAACGTGTTATTACCTGGTCTTATTTACTGAAGTTATTGCTTCACTTATTTACATAAGATAATTTTGCCGGATAAAAAGCTACCTTCATGTCACAGAAAGAAACAGTGGAGATGAAGTCAAAATCTCCTTGCACAAAAAATCGTACGCACTAGTGCTATTTTCCCTGGTTATTCCAAAGATTTATCCACGTTCTTCCTTACTGTAAAATATGTAGACTATGCTTTATGATTAAAAACCAACTGCCTAGTTTGTCAGTTATTTTGCTGGTTGCAGCTGTCTGACGGAAGCAAATGTGTACAGTCAAAATTATTTACATCAGAACGAAAAGATGATAATGAAAACGCATCAAAGTAAATTTGTTTTTCTTGGTCATCAAATTATTTCTGTGCGTAAAACATTTCAAACTAGGTGCACATGATCTGTGTCTTGGAATCATATAACACAAATTATATTGCTTTGGCTGATCGATGCGTTTAGAACAATCGGTCAACAAACTTCTGTGAAACTATCTGATTGATTGTAAAGTTCTATTATAAAGAAGCCAGTTCCCATTCGAGTTTGTCACCCTAACCAAAATTAGCTTTCCACGAATGAAAAGATAGAAAATATTAGGATTTATGCGTGTAAGAATATGCGTTTTTAAAGAACAATCTGAAGTCAACTAGTGTGCATCAACGTCTCAACTGTGTACAATAAATCTCGTGAAATTTTGTTGTGAACAATGATTAGTCAGTAGGCACCGAAGGAGACGATAGTAAGCAAGATGGATTCGAAGGTCATAGCCACAGTCGAATCGGACAATTACGAGCATCTTTTAAAATGTAGATATCATTCACTTTCATTT
Source organism: Fasciola hepatica (assembly GCA_948099385.1). Taxonomy (NCBI): domain Eukaryota; kingdom Metazoa; phylum Platyhelminthes; class Trematoda; order Plagiorchiida; family Fasciolidae; genus Fasciola; species Fasciola hepatica. Next base: position 38,858,442 of record CANUEZ040000043.1, read on the forward strand.
TTGACACAAGTGAGGCCGTTGCGTTTTGGTAAAAAAAAGTAGTTGCAGTCAACGAAAGTTTCTGAGCACACACACAGTCACTTATAGTTAATACATTAGGTGTCCTACGATAACGAGGCCAGACTGGCTATGAAGTCTATTTTCTTAAGCAGGCCAGACTCATAACTAGGAGTAGACATGGCCTCCGTTAGAAGTAATATCCTCCCAGTCTTCTGGTGACATGCTTTCAATCCAATTCTCAAGAGATTGTATGTGGACCACTGATAAGACAACGCGAAACGATGTACAGTACACGAATGGCTTCTAGAGCACTCCCGTTTGTCTTCTGCGCACGCTTGCAAACGCAAATAGACAAAATCGTAGAATTTCTTGTGTACATGTCTTCTTTGATCACTGGACTGGATTAGAAAAGTCGATTTAACTGCGAAAAGTGTACCAGATAGGTATGAAAAGCCTTTAGCACGTGCATGACTACTACCGACTACTACCAGGCAGAATGAGTCAGCTCAGCCGTTGTTTTCACTGAAGCTCTGAAAGAGATCACTGAACAAAGTTCAGACCACGAGCATTATATAAAAGAAGCTCATCCAGTACATTAAACCAAATTGAAAGAGTTTTTCCGATGCTCAGAAAAACAAAAGAATGCCGCACAAACAACGGTCATCAGTTTTGAAATTGGTTTAATGGTTTTTTTCTGGCTGGTTGTCCTAGCTGCCAGTCATCAATTGATAGGTTCCTTTTTCAAGGTGTCACTTAAAATCATCGCTCCTTCCTTTTTGGCTTCGCTGACTCCGACAAGGTTTTCGATTCTTAATAGAAGACGCTGGCACCACGGAAGTCAGTGAGCACGCTTGTCTTTTAGCTAGGAAAAACCGCATATTTGAAATGAATCGACCGATATCCTCACAGTAACAATGTATAAAAGCTTGAATTCTATGGGATAATTCAAAATGCGACTGTCAAACGTGATGTTAAAGTACAACTTAGAAAAACGGGTCGAACTTAATAATGAAACTTGCGGTCTAAGTGTTACAGCAGGAACAACTGTTGCAATTTCACTAAATCTTTTACAACTAAATAATAACATACTGCAATTATTTTCTCATATAACGCGTTAATTTCTGACTGCAGCTGCTCTGTTGTTATACAGAAACAAACTGCAGTGTTCCGTCAGTAGGGCTTCATTATGAAGAATAATCTGAAAAATTGCTTCAACGGTACTAGTCTAACTGCATAGTCTACACGGTTGAAGTAATCCATTTGAAGCTCCGTTTGTGTTGCTGTCGTTCTTTTAAAAGTGTTTCGATGTAACCAGTGGGCTGAATTAGAATATCTACAATGGGAATATATCAAGATTTGTTCTACCCTAGTGAGAGGTTGTAGAAACCCAAGCCAATACGTAATACGACACAAAGTCCAAATGAATCTAACGATCTGAGGAGCCTGACTGAATGGATTTTTTCCCTCAGATGAACTGCCCGAGATGTCTGCGATGCAAATGGTAGACTGGTTCCTTTAAAGGGACATCTGTGGGCGGGTTGTTCAATACACTAAGAACAATTTGTTTTCACGCCATGTCCTGCAGTTCCATCTACTGCATGTTTTGTTTAGTCCCACTAGCTCTAGTGAGAACTCAGTACTGCCTCAGAATCATGTAGTTTTATTAGTGGAAAACAAAGAATAAATAGGTTGCCACCACATGCGCCCACTCGTTGCCCGTAAAGCATTGGTCCGACTGGTGTGGACGACCATACATTAGGACTTGAAAGCCGCTGGCAGTATTGGTCCCGTGTATGGATTCGCGCGATCGATGGGCTGTCCTGTCACTCGCGGTTTCGTGGGCTCTGTCTTCCAGTGAGATTAAACCATCCATCCAACGATGTGTCAGACTATACCTTCACACAGCAGTAATTCGAAACAACCACCTCAAATGGTCGGTTCCGACTATCATCCAGCCTTTCTATATAGTTTCGCTTGCCAAAAAACCACACGTCCATGAGACCGACTCAAAATAAAGAACGACGTTTTCAACGTAACATCCTCTAGGTATACATGTAATATGACTGGCCGAACAGGGACGATGGTGCTCACTGTCTAAAACGATTGTCCTATTGCACTCTCCTTTTATTTGATAGAATAAACACAATAGGTAATCCGGAAGTGTTTTGCCTTGCCCAGGTCTCAAACGGGAATCTGCTAGCCCCCTAGCAAAATATAAATCCAGTGGGACGGAATAAAACTTTGAACACGAATATTAAGTGAATCATTGTTCAGCTCACCGGCAGCAAATGGTAGCTTGTGCAAAATAATTTGAAGTTACCACCATCGCTTCATTTGAATAGATGGAGTTGAAACCAGTGGACGTAAAATAATAACCAGATAGTTTCCATTTATTAGACCCAAAGAGATATTTATCGAGGATTTGTCCAGATTAACAGCAAGTAGTTTACTCAGCTCCTCAAAAGCAAATCAAGCCCAATCGCTATGCAGATAGACAACTCGAAGTTGTCGTAAACTATTGCACGTGTGAAAGTACCTGATCAAATATTATCTGAGTGAATTATCTGCAGTTAAGAGGCTAGACTTTCTTCAAAACAATTCGAATACAAGAATTTGCACTTGCATCTATTCTGAAAACTGTGAAGATGAGCAGATGGCAAAAAACGGACAAGCACAAAACTATCTAACCAGTAAACAAGAAAATGGTGTAGGGTTTAGCAATAAACACAATTTCGTTGGAAAGAGCAGTTTAGGTCTCCAAGTTTTAAACGATTTTTCTGTCACGTATTTTTTTAAAACCGACAATAGTGGCCTAGTTAATAGCTAAGGTAACAGATACATTTTTTTCCACAATTCTCCGAAATAATCACCAATGCAGTATTGCGAACAGGAAGGATGCGAATCCATGATAAATGACCTTTTTTATGAGCACACGATTTTCACTGCTGTTTATGGTTGACTTTCATGCAAATGATCAAATCGGAATTGCATTACTATCCTTGGACTCCAGTTTTTATAATAACCGGACTAGTTTGTAGGGCGTTGCTTTTTATTACAAAAGGTTCAATTGGTTTTTAACTTCAAGCTTAAGTTAAACGATAGAAGTAAAATGTTGGAACTCTTTGCCACTATTCATTGGTTTTGATAAAGGGTCATCCTCATAATATCGCAAGAAGAGTTAAGCGGGATTTTGAACACTTAGCTAGAAGAAATTACTGAGGTGAAGAAATCACAAATGGTAACATAGATGACACGAGGCCACATTTCCCGGTTAGGTTTCAGCGTAAACTTTCTACTCTTAGGAGCCAAACAAGTGAGATAATCACTGCGGTGTGCGTAGATCATTTCGTGTGTATCAGTCTGATTCCTAATCAATTGTTGAAAAGCTTTCATGGAATTTGAAATTTATGTAATACTGGAACCCACTGGATGCCTTCCCAAGAACCATTTCTAGAATTGCATTCTCAGACCTCCTTCACAAAAGTTGTATCACTGTTCATCGATCTGAATTTTTCAGAGACTTCTTCAAGTAAAATCAACTAAATGTACGAAGTGATTATGCATAAACTCGGTGCTTCATCGTTTAATTCGTCGAGGCTTTTAGAGTGTCATGAGACAAATTTTACCGGTCTGTTGAATATAATGAAGTTCGGTTGGAAACTGGTTGCTCAACGCATTTCAAACAGTTCCTGACTTCGGAAGATCCGATGGGAAATTTTCCGTCAATTTCATCAGAAATCATCGCAAGGTATGTTTTCATAATACTGTTATCTAAATCAACTTAACATAGGTCTTTCTTATTAACAGTAAATTGAGTAAAGTTTTAAAACTTCGTATTTTCAATGTAGCTATTTTAGGGAACTATCTACACTGCATAGCTTTTGCTTCAGTTTCGGCTGTTTGTCACCTACAGCTCACGGACTTCAACCGTGCATTCCGTAAGAACGAGTGAACAGCACTTTCCCGGAACTTACCTATACACTTCAAGCAGGCTTTATTCCAAATTTCTAGCAAAGAGTTGCCAAAACTTCAACCCATCAATAAAGTCAACGTAACGAGCTTTTTCACCCGAATATTTAAATGCAACCACGTTGTGGATGCTTCCTTCTATTTTTCTGCCTAAAATTTGAATAACTTACAGTCATGGGCAAATGAATGTCAACAGTTGGAGTAACATCTTATCAAAATAAGGTTTTCCATGGTGAGGTTCACGGTAAATTTAACCAGCTCAGCTTCAGTATTATACTTAATACCAGGCAAAGTCGTCAGCTGATGATAGATACCTTTTCATATGCCAGATGGTCTTGTTCGATCGGTCCATATGGTTCCGATTTTCAATCTGACAAAAGAACTTCAAAGCAAAACGCTAATGAAACTATTTACTGCCAAACAAACTCGTGCGAGTTTGACATCAGAATTCTTCTATTTCAACTGGTTTTTCCGTTACATTTATATTGTTGCTGACGTGGTTCAATTCTTCCACGGCAAACCAAAAGTTACGGTTTGGGGGGTTGTACTCATTCGGAGTTAGTCCAGAGTATTTATTTTTGTCAGCAAACCATCTGCAAGGCATTCGAGTTATTGGAAAAGAATTGGCAATTTCCTTCTTCAGATTACCACTCACCCACGCTAATGCTGGACTTGCGAACCTTAGTTGCCTCGGTTGAAATCGAAATGGGAAAATTCCCAATGACCGAAGAAGAAAATCAGCGTATCAGAACTAAGATCTCTCGATATTTCGATCAACCTAACCGAGTACATCATATTTCTAGTCACAAAGTGTGACCTGTCGAAACAGTGCATACAGATCGAAAATTATTCGTTTACCACGCAGCAGAAGCCAATACACAGAGGATACTCGACGACTTGGATTACAAAAAGATGAAGCTGCAAATATGTGATGAAGAAACCTATCGATTAGTAACATGAAACAGAACCGTCACACTAGCAGATGAAATTTCTACAATACTCACCGAACTCAAAAACAAGAAGGTCACAGCCGACCTATGGAGACGGGTGAAGTTAGAGTAGGGCCCAACTCCACGAACGGATGGTGTTCCCAAGGCTCACAAACTACAGGTGCTACTACGATTAATCTTCGTGTCAATCATAGCACTGAATTATCAATTAGTCAAATACCTCTTCTATTGCCTAACTCGGTCCTTGCAGAGGTCAGAAATAATACAAAAAGCCCCGTAGCCTTTATGAAATAATTCAAACTCCTGAGTAGTAAAATATATGAAGAGATGATTTCCTTTGATGCAAAATCATTGTTCACGAACATCCGACGCTTGATAGGAAACCACTGTAGTCTACAAGGAAGAATGATGCAGTCTACGAAAGATAAAAGAGGTTTTTGTATATGTGCCTGGAACCCTATTACAAATTCAGTGGAAAAATACAAAAAAAAGAAGATATATCAATGCGGTTGCCATCTTAAAGCCTATCAGCCGTGTCATTCATGAAGCCTTTCGAATTCAAGGCATTTGAAACAATCATACATCTTCCATAGGTCAGATAAGCTGACGACACATATGCGGCCCGTGAAAATTTTTAAATAGACCGATCTCGTCAATGCCTAAACAATCTGGTGTCCGTAATAAAATTCACAATAGAAGAATATATATATATATATTCTATCTCATTTAGACAGATCAAATGCACAGATATCGTCTACTCAACCCAGAACCAAAAATGTATGCGCCAAACTCTAAAATGGCAGAACAGTCGTTAGTGTCCATCTAAACCAGATCGACTAGAAACGTAAATTCTTCTCAGTCGTATGCATTTTAGTGTAGCATTCGTTGTCCGGATGTGAATTTTTTACACGTTTCATTCTCCTGAGGAATAACATGGGCAGCTAAGTTAAAATTTATCGGTTCAACGAACAGTTACTTTCTCCACTGAACTATCAATTTCACATCCAGCACGCCCCTATTTTCATGTTGGTCTACTCACTTTTCGAGTTTATAATTAACCGCAGGTATTCGGCTATTCGCCTTCTCGATCAAGCCGGAGGAGTAGCCACATTGCAGGCTTCTTTGCTTTAAATAAAACAAAATCTGAGCAGCTGATATACTTTGTCTCTGTGAAAAAGTTTAGTTGAAATATCAAATTCTATCACATGACGTGAACGTGAAAAAGTGGATTCTAATTCGACAAAAACAGCATTTTCCGGTTTATCGCAGAGAAAACATCAGCTTATGTACAAGCTGACAGGGTGAAGTAACAAAAATATTCAAATCCCGTGGTCCTTAAAATTCAGTACTAAATAAAGCCCTCTCAACAACTGATGATGTCGTACATATTATTACAAATAAATCAATCCACTCAGCAGTAAGCTATCCAGTGAACCTATGGGGTAGGGATTTTCTATCGGACAAAGCAGCAGCTTATTTTGAGACTATGTTTAGTCAATTGGCAATCCCTAATTAAACTTGCGGTTCCGTCATTTGCTTTCTCAACTGTATTTCACCAAGACTGAACCGTGAAGTTGGTATCTGTTATCCAAACGTACGTACTTAGTTCTCTTCAGTTCACCTCTCGGAGTTGTCTGGAATACTCGAAGTACTCCAAGCGTAATTTACTTATTTTCGAGAGTTCCTCTGTTCATCAACATCGTTGGTTGCGAATAAAATGACAATGATGTGATTCCCAGAGGCATTCAAAGTAAACGTGAAAATTGGAATGTTCTGCAAATAAGTTGATTGAACCCCGTCAATACATTTCACCACACTCATATATTTATTTTCTATCATACAGCAAATTTGCCTTGTCTAGCTGTGCCATCAGATGACTTTCACCAAAATCTTGCCTTTTCTAAGAAATCAACAATACCCTCCTTGCAAGTTTCGTATTTGCTAACTCGGAGTTATTTTCAAATGCAATCCACCCCTTCTGAACTCGTCTTCTGGCAGCATTTTAAATAATGTGAATAATTTCAAAAAGGATGATAACAAGAACTTGGCAATTCCTCGGCCTAAAGATGATCGGCGCACTAGTGAATTGTATGCCTTTCTACGATAACTGTACAGCTATCCTCCATCAAGTCCCAATGCATTTCACCCGTGTTCGATCAAGAGTGGCAGGTTTCGAATAGCAAGTTGTTTTTAGTGTACGCAAGTTGGTCGCCAACATAAACCATGTGCGCGGAGCCAAAATCGGTTCGGAATGTACCAAAAAACGATGCACAACATGATATGGTATAAGTTTTTGATATACGGTAATTGTGTTGTAGGGAATGTTGGCAGTCAGTCGGCTTTCCGGTTTCTGCGGCTAAACTTTCCCGAAATTGGTTTACAATCGAATGCTCCGGGGGTAATATATACACGCGTTGTGTGAACCCAAAACATCTTAGATTATTATCCCAGGACCATTTGATGGTAAACCAATCTTGATACAGGTTATTAGCGGTAGTCATAAGCTCGACCAGCTGCCATAATTTTGACAATGCTGTTACCAAATATCAATTTTTAAATATGAACCATATGTTTGTATGTACAACTTGTTACATGGAATGAACAGTCAACGTATTTTCTTCTCTTGGCCGAGCACCGTAAGTCGTTTGATACACGTTGCAGATTTGGCCTCCTTTTCGTTTTCATCAACGTGGCAGAAGAAGATCCAATGTATCTTATGACGCACGAAAGGTTTTTACTTACTCTGGTACCGTTTGATATACCTATTACCTTTTAGTGTATCTACCTTGTTAACAGCTGACAGAAAAACAATTTCTCCGAACCAGCCATGATCAAAGATTGAATTTCATTTGAGACTCAAATCCTAAAAGACTGATGTCCAGAAATACCAAAAAGCTCGCTTCCTAATGAATTGATATAATACTCAAAAGAATCCATTCAGTCATGGTCGCACGGAGAACTAGAAGACGGCAAGCAGCCCGTGCTTCCAGACTTTCCAATCGGTGTACCAGGAATGCCTAGGAAAGAGTAACTTGGCAAATTCAAATGAGGCTTCTCATCGTAATGTTCAACCTTTCCGTACAGCTTTAGTTAATACGAAGCTCACAAATTCGGTTATTCATAAAATATCACCATCACCTTTTGGGTTCTTGAAGTATTGTCTTGTAGTTCTATCAAGAAACGCTTAAAATTCTTACCGGTGAGCAGTGATAGTCTAGGAATGATAACTGTGATATTTTACAAACCATGAACCTCCAAATGCCTCAGTGTGGTCGGAGGTGAGTCTCTCAGGCTCCGAGAAGGCTACCTGTCCCGAATGCCTCTCCAGATGCTCCCAAGTAAAGTGACCATGCGTATAACACAACCTCTGCTGAGGAAGTCCTACTGGCTGCCTTCCCGTGGCGGTGTTCCCACTGAAACAAGAGGACGGAAGCGAATGCCCGGCGCTCCCCACCGGGTTGACTGATCAATAATCAGTCTAGGGGAGATGGCTAAACCCCGATTGTAAACTAACCGTGGATGGCGTATGTCATGTACAACGGTAAGCTTACCGGCCATTGTGCCAGAGAGATGCACTGGACACCCTTGATGTTTGGCCCATCCGATTGGCATATGGACTGAGCACTCAGTCACCGGCTTCCAGTGGGTTACCGACCCCACGTTTCGTCCCGCTGCCTTGCGGGTTGAGCTTTGGATAGCTAAAGGCCTCGGTTGTGGACCTTCAAGAAAACCACCTTCATTGGCTTGGGCTACCTGGGAATATTGCGCACAGAAGCAAAACATAGACCCAAACTATCTACCCCTTCCTCCTCGATTATACCATGTTTTGTTTGGCACATATTCTGAAATCGGGCGAGTGTGAAAACATGTACATATATAATATCCTTGATGAACCTCAAGCATTTCACAGTTGTGATGAAAAGATGGGTTGTCGTTTCCGAATAAAATCATTACACATATTTGCTCTGACCCAATTGAAGGGTAGCGTACTATTTATTTCATTATTGATGGCTCTTTTTGACAATTTCGTTTTACATTGTAAAGCAGTTTAGTGATTCTACGGTTTATTATCAGTGCTATTTATGGTTATTGGATAGACGAAATCTTGTTTACCAAAATAAGCATACTAGAAGGGGGAAATGTGCTATCAGAGAATGTTCGTTGTATGTAAGTTTTCACCATGAGATCTCGCAGTTGGTAAAATTGATTTACGTAGTACTGAGATAATATTTGCCGTGAGGTACGATTACTGGCTGATAGAACATTTGAGGGTTTTAAGACGTCCCTAAAATTCTGGTTGAATTCAGATAAACGGCACTTTTACCACCGAAATCGAACGCCGGCGACCCCTCGCGGAGTGTTGCTGATCCATGCATACTACCTGTTGTCAATCTTGCTAATGGGACGTAGTAGAACAGGGAGCTTTGTTGGATAAGTAGTTTTGGGTTTCTGCTTGGCCCGTTAGCGGTCCTAGGGAATATCCTTTCCTATTATTTGTCACAGTGAACCGAGAATTCCTGGTGCGTGGTGGAGTATGTAACTCTGTAGGATGTGTTTCTTCCAAGGTGGAGCATTGTAGGGTGAAGCTATAAGCCGCCATGATGGTTTTCGATTAATGTAGGTTTCGAGAACCGATGAGACACTTACCGAGCTTTGGGTTCATGGAGTTCTGTTTTTATTTTAATCGAATAGAGCGGAAGATCACTTGTCTCTGTGTACTGCACATCACTGCAAATTTGACCCGGAAGAACTTACAGTCATAAATAGTGCAGATCGAAGATTACCATCCAAAATATTACCTTTACAAAATAGGTGAATATTTCAACATCACATAGCATGAGTGTCCATATCAGTAGTTCTTCGAAACTTTTCCCGTGAAATTACATGAAATCAGCCGTAGTAGACTTTCTGTTGTCTTTTTTTCCACCAATAGTTTCAAGTATTACCTTTAGATTAAACGTAAGAAGACGAACCGCTATCGTGTCACTTGACACATTGTGGGATCTGTGGAAAAAGATTCATCTTAGTGTTGCACACATCGTCCGATTTTACCTGATCAGTGTTAAGTAGTCAAACATTATTTAGTCTGCCAATCAGCAAATCTACCGTCAAAAGGTTTATTTGATCAAGCTGTGCTGCACAGGTTCCCGAAAGGTTGGCAAGCGCGATAAATCAGCTTTACGGACGATGTTAATTATGAGGATGCAAAGAGTCAGTGCATAATATAAGACTCCATTAGTATTGATTTTGTCAAATCTTCCTCATTGGTTCTGGAACTGAGGTCATTCGGAACTTCGCTACTCCGTGGTGACCTTATTTGACTACGAAACTCTGTCTGTTTACTGAGTAAAATAAATAAAATGAAAAGCTTTGTAAATGTGACAAGTTGTATGTCAGTATAGAATGAACGACATGGAGAAACAACCATTCGAATAAATCAGGACACAAGGACTGGTGCTAAAAAGATCTGAGCAAACAATACGGGTAGGTTCAGCTGTGAATCAATCAGTCAGCGACTTGTATGCAAACCAAATGAATGAACCGTACTGGATTGTCTTCAGCTTGTCTTTCAAGAAATTTATAGGATTCAGAAATGTTCAGTAAGTTCTACAAACAGTGAGCAGCATCACCGGGGAAGCTTAACACCAGTTAGTTATGTGAAGCCGTAAAAATGAATGTGCTGCAAACAGGGGCCTAATTTCCCAGATAACGTTGTTTTGTATGCTAAGCCATCAAAATTTAGGAAAATAATATACTACGGCTGTGAATATATCTTAAACCGATAAAGTTTACCATGCAAGCACATTGCCCAACTTAGGGAAAGACAGTATCAAACACAATTGGTTTAGATAATATCATTTTACAGCTAACATACTTACCCATGTGGATTAACGGTGTATACCGCTAAGGGTAAACGTGATGGCTGAGAAAAAAGATTGTTAGCAGTGACCGGTCGGAAAATGGTGAAAATGTTGTTTTGCTGTTTGGAACAGAAAAAGCATTAAATATGGAATGGGAGTCGGATGGATCTAACCAATTCCAGATCGGCCTGCTAGCCAAGTGCGGAGTGAAGATCTGCGTAGACACTTGACTGTGTGCATGCCTAATAAGTCAGACAGTGGTCTCTTTAAATGCCGAGGTTAAACTAATTATCATGACCTACCTTTTTGTTGCCTATCCGTTTGTTTGCTCGTGTCTGACATGTTACCAGAATCGAAATAAAATATCGGTTCCCATTAGTTTCTAGGAGCAAAACCAGGACTGGTAGGCGATGGTATAAAATACTTTTCATGTACCATTGTTGTGCGTCTCACAGTTACGGAACAGTGTGCGGGAGAGCTTTGCAGTAAAGGTGACCTACAAAGCAGCAAGAACCTAGTCAAAAGCGGTTCGACAAATTCAATTAACATCGGTCGAAATGGTGGCCGTCAGGCTTCGCAATACACTGCTCTATTTTCGAAGTCGATTTGTGAGTTTATTTCACGGTCTCTTGCTCTTACATAGTTTTCACTCCTCACGTGACTCGGTAACTTAGCTGGAATAGGTCTAAGCTGTTTGAGAAATTTAATTGGCTTCTCGATCCATAACAAATACTTTTTTTTTCTCCGAACTAAATAAACAGCATTTTCACCATTTCCAAAACACTCCATGTTGACAGTATATTTTATTTTTTTGGCCGATTGCCCATTGGACTCCACCTTTCACGCACAGACCTCAAAGTCATCCAAATAACCTTGAACTCCGAAGAGCCAGACTAGAGTTTTGCGCCTGTTAGAGTTCATCAGTGTTCCAAGTCCTACACCGAGCCATTGATTTGAACCCAAAATATAGCTTCAACCAGTTCGATTTTTCTCCTCGAGCAAGCTTTGACGAAACTCCTCCTAAATACCAATTGTTTACCGATCCGAGTGATATCTACGCTTTTTGGTATAGCTGGAATGAGAGACTTGGCAGTCAGAACATGAATTGGCGTAGGAGTATAGAGAGGCTGACGACATCGCTGGCATCAGTAATTGCGTTCCGACTAACTGGTATGGGCTCAAGTGATGAGGATCGACGCTGGTTAGATACTTTGAGAAATACGACTGAGAACCGAAGTCAGCGGTGTGTATTCAGTAAATCGCGCTGAAAACTCACAGATTCCATACCCATGGAACAGAAACTTCCAAATAATTACAATAATGCTTTCAGTGATAGAGTCCAAACATAGTTTGATATTATGTACTAACTCACCACCTAACTGTCTGCTCTCATAAGTGTGGTTTTGGCACCATGATTGTTTACAGGCTTGGTGTACTATAAAAATGATAACAACCACATTAGTAACAATCCAAGTCAGTAGACGTGTCCCTGTGATCTGTTAGGCTTGTAATGCTTCCTAAATTACGGAGATTTTGCTGTTTAAAACTGATAAAGTTAAGCTGACTAACAAAGGAGAATTTGAACATAGAAGTCTATAGCATTAGATTGCACGATGTGTTCCGGACCATTTCGCTGCATCTTCACTAGTGCATACTGCAGTCAAGGTGATCATTTATAAATGGTAAATTGAACGTTCTCATGAGATCAAAGGCAAAAGTGCACACACACACACAACTAATGATAGCAAATGAAAACGCGTTACCAAGGCAAGGCTAACGTAATTATCCATTCTCGCTGTTTGCACAGTTGAGGATGACGTTGGTTAATTGCTAGTGCCTCCGCGTATCTCAATAATCGTTGATTGTTTGTCAAATTATCGATGATAACAACTTGACAATTGGATTACCAAACAGTGAGCTGTCACGGCTATTACTACTGTGCACCTCGAATGTAAAATTCCATTTCCCTGGACGGGGGTACCGGCAGATTAATGGAGTTGCCATGGGTAGTCCTCTAGGACCCGTTCTGGCAGATATATTTGTTTCGCACCTCGAACAAAAAATGAAATCAATCATAGCTCAGGCCACTCTTTATCGACGCTACGTGGACGATATATTTGTCATTGCTAACACGAAGGACGAGTGCGAAAAAATGTTCTACCACTTCAACAACATACACCCAAACATTCAACTGACCAAAAACGGGGAAGACAACAACAAAATCGTATTCCTAGATATTGAAATTACCCGCCGAATCGATGGATCAATCCCGAAAATCAGTCCATCGCAAAACTACGTGGTCAGGACAGTATCTACACTTCACCAGTTTTGCCCCCGTGAAGTACAAAATCAGCCTCGTCCACACCATGTGCCACAGAGCACACGAAATATGTACAACTGACACGCTGGAAGAAGAGTGCCGTACCTTGTTCAAAACTTTCGAGGCCAACGGATATCCAAAATCATTTGTATCCAAGCACTCACAGACACCACCGCGCAAAACGAAAGTTACCACAGTCCCAAAACTGACAGCCTACCTACGGTTACCTTACAAAGGTGATGACAATAATACCCTAATCAGCAGACGCCTCAGCTGTGCTGTTCATCGAACGTATTATGCCTCTAAGATCATCATCCTTTATACAACTTCCCGGATGAAACTACCATCGATAAAAGAACCGCTGCCTCTCCACGCCAAGTCAAATTGCATTTACCAGTTTAAGTGTGGGTGCTCAGCCACCTACATCGGCAGAACGGAGAGACAATTGCGTAATAGAATGGTTGAACATATTCCGGTTTGGATACAAAGAACAATGGGCGGACAGATACAATCAGTGACGTCATCGAACGCACGCAGAACACTCAGGTCATCCATTACGAAACACCTGTGGGAGACAAATCACTGTGTTAATCTGAGCACGGCGTTCACGGTCACTTATGTCACAAATAATCAACGATTATTGAGATACGCGGAGGCACTAGCAATTAACCAACGTCATCCTCAACTGTGCAAACAGCGAGAATGGATAATTACGTTAGCCTTGCCTTGGTAACGCGTTTTCATTTGCTATCATTAGTTGTGTGTGTGTGTGTGCACTTTTGCCTTTGATCTCATGAGAACGTTCAATTTACCATTTATAAATGATCACCTTGACTGCAGTATGCACTAGTGAAGATGCAGCGAAATGGTCCGGAACACATCGTGCAATCTAATGCTATAGACTTCTATGTTCGAATTTGTGTCGGGAAAGCTATGTTTTCAAAGGAGAATTTGCTTTCAGTATCTGATGGTCAATACTTGAGACCGTTATTTATCCGAATACCTCATGACTGCTTGGTCATGTGACTTTATCCTAAAACTTATAGCCGGATCCAACATCTGCAGAATGCTGCACCCGTTTGGTTCCCTGCGTTGAGTTTTGGCTACAATAGATGGTGAGTGCCACATATCCACTTAGGGCGAACCATAACATCAAAGATAACCTGTCACAACGACAAAGGTGCGATCCGAACCAGATTAAGGACTGACACTGCATCGGGTATCGATTAGTAGACTTCTTGGCTCACTTTATTTTTGGTGAGATTTTTCTGTGAGTTTCTCATGACGTAAAGTTATTTTAGATATAGTCATAAAAGATTTTACTTAGGATGATCTGTCTTCGCAAAAACTAAACCAGCAATATAACTTCTCTATTGCGTGACTTTTTATGGACAAAAACCACTGGAAATAAGGAAAACCTTTCAGAAATTTGGCGACTCAGTTACGAAAATGTCTTATTATTAGAATAGTTCCGCAAATAAACAAGGATTCCACCAGGATATTTACCCAGCAATTGTTCGAGAACAGTAATGTGAACATACACGATATTTTGAATACCTAGAGACAAATTATTCTCATTTAGAGAAAAAATAGTGCTTTAGCTTTAATGAACATTTGACGATTCATCAGTTTTCCCTGACGTTCTTTCACTTTTACTCTGGGAACCTAAATTATGCATTGTGTCCTGGAAATATACCATAACCTAATTGTAAATTGTTTAACCTTACTACGGGATGGGGTTACGGGGGTAGAGGTTTTTGTTGGAGCCAGAGTGATAAGCAGTTTATTACGTCCCAAAGTATTCGGCTGCTCTACAGCTTCCGCGAAGCAGCCGTACTCCGTTGCCATTTTCTGATAAAGTATTGACGTGGATAAAATGAGTATCAGGTGTTTGCTTTTGCAAGCAGGTGAGAGTTGGGGGTTTTCCGGAAGCCAATCACTCCTTGTTTCTCAAGGTCCTACGTAAATCATGAAATCAAATCACAGTTGTTTGACACACATCAGCTAGGAACTGTACTCATTTCTTACAGAATTGGCCTGATGATCAAGTTTATTGCTGAAAATTATCATTACAGCGCCAGATCTTTTTCAAAACCTAAAGATGTCACCTTTTTTGAGGCGAAGTGATAATAAATTAATGAATGCCTTCAATGCGATAATGAAAACCTATATATTAATTAGATATACATATAAAACAGTAACCCATTGCTCAGATATATTTGAACTTAGCTGATCCACGGTAACCAAATAACCAAAATTTGAGGCAAAAAGTCACCCTTATGTTAGTAAATTCATGGTTACGGTCAAATTCATTAATAATTACTTACTCTTACTCCCCTCAACTTTTATTAGCAGCGTCACCAGTCACGTCGCATTCGCCGTACAGTTTTAGCTCCCATATCACCCTTGAAAAGCACACAAGCACCGTGCAGCCTAGAAGTCATTGACCGTGCATATACACTGAGACTCCAACGAGACTGTGACCAGAGGTGAGCATATACGTGTCAAACAGCTAATCACCAGGATATCCGAGGCTGGGTTCATGTGGCTTACTCAGTATACATATTGCACTAAGCAACACCACTAGGTCAATGGCAATAAGGGGTCACAGCCCGTTTTCCGAAATGGTGTGGACTCGTGTGATCGACGCGCTCCCTGTATGGACCTTATACAACGAAGGAAGTGCACTGCCGATAATTTCTAACAAGGTTGAAGGAGCTGTGCAATGCTTGCATGGTTTTCAATAGTGAGGTTAGTGTAGATACTGCAAGATGAATCACACTATGTAAAAATATGGGATATAGGATTCCGTTACTGAAAGTAAATTCATGGGAACAGCTTGCTTTCAATCGATGAATATTTTGTAACTTCGAGTTAAGAGCGTTTCAGTTAAGATGTCGAAATTTGTCGGTTGAAATTGAAAGTTGTCGAATTTTTCAAAAACAGCCTCGAGTAAGTAAAAACCTGATACATGCCGTGGAGCACACTTGAAGAACACAAACTGGAGGCTCCGTGTGTTTCCAGCGTTTCTGATTCGTGCCAAGAAAAGAGAATATATACGACCAGATATATAGCAAACACAATAGAGGAAGGTAGTATTAGGGGTTTTGTTTGCATATATTATCCGTAAAACGGTTATGTATGGATTAGGACTCATCCAGTGCACGAGCTTTTGGATAACTTATGACTTAAATTATGGTGGCTAGTAAACTAGTGTAGCCCGAGTGCCCACTCCGATCTTTCCGTCATGGAAACGAAGTCCGATCGTTTGAGCTGCGATCATAACGCAATACCTTACCTCTCTGGACAGAGGAAAGTAGGCCTCATATAGGCCATATCTTGAACAGAGAATGTGGTTTCATCTCAGCCTTATTGCAACGAGGCAGCTGAAGTTAAATAACGGTTCATTCCGTCATACTGCTCCAAAATCTGCCTTTCTGCGCACCTGGAATCCAAACGATGTCCTGCCAAAATAGGTGTATATACTAATACAATAAAGTCTTTCCTTTTATTACATTTCTTATGCATACAATAATTTATGGTGTGATAAGCTGGCCTGCTTAAGTATCACTGAAAAGAACATATTATTCACCCGGTTTTCAAGAATGAGACCACCAGAAGATTAGCGAAATAAATTTCCAATGTGGCGTAAGGAATACACACGCGATCCAATCAGAAAATGAGTTTTGAATTGGAACTCGTTTGCCTTTCTAATGCAACCGAACCAGCAAACATTTTTTGACCAGTCATTGGCTGTGAAGAACAAGATTCCCATGGAAAGGGTATGTAGTTCTAATTTGTTTACATATTGCGAGTCTGAACAAGGTGTCAGTACTCCCTTTTTAAATTAAAGAAAAGAATTTTATTAGTACATGTTGCCATTATCAATCAACACAGGAAAGAATTTGTAAATTTCTGTTAAATAGTGATATACGTAATTTTCTTCAAGCCTACCTATAATTACAAGGGCTTATGATACTTAGGAATAATATTGTTCGCGTTAATTTAGGACTTTCGCCTTGCGAGCATAGTCCATTATGTGTCTGGTAAATGTAGGTAAATATATGTGTACTTGGCCTGTCTGTTTTAATTGATTTGGAAATAAAAAAATAAATAATCTTGGGACTAGATTCAGTTTGACCATCGGCATACGCCATTCTCGAATGCTTTTTAATAGCTCAACTATTTGTAAACGTCTTTTTGAGTTCATTTTGAGCATAGCGTGTATCGGGATAGGTCGAGCTTCCCAAATTCGTCATAGTTCCGCTGATTTGAATTCACTGTTCGGCCATCTCGAGCTGATCTATTGACGTTGCTTGAATAACTGCCCACGGATATGTTCGTAACCCATCGGTACTGCAAAAATGCATTCTGCAAATTATTTTTTTCAGCCAATGAATTTTCTTCTCCAAATTTGATATATGATGTCATAAGAGATGGTCCAAGAATATATTATTCCATGTACCGTCACACTGTTAACTGCCGTTTTATGGTACTTTTAGGGTTATTAGAAATGGAGCTGCTTTGGATTAAGATGATAGAATCGCCCCACCGTAGTAAATTCAAACGGTGGGTGTGACATTCGTCATAGATGATTGTCCTCGCTCACGCGAAAATTTCTATATTACCGGAAGCAGTTCTTATTACGAGTGTTGACCACAGAGTATTTCTCAATTAGTGATAAAATCAAGGTACTTTCTTTTAAAGAATGTACTGTACCCCAACTCACGGCTCAGCAGCACTCTGCTGGTTGCGGTTTTTGGTAAATTTACGGCTCGCTCGCCAACATTACATGAGAGTAAATCAGCAAATATATGACTTGGTCCATGTGATGATGGGAAATGGTGTGCTCAAAGCCGTCAGACTACATCAGTTTGGTAGAGCGGAATAAGGCGAAATTCTTCTCTCCCGTCGTACCTGCTTTACGGTCATGGACTTTACCTGAATTCTCTACTTACAAAAATATACTTTTTCTGGTATTTACAGTTACAAATATCGTCTTAGCACAATAAGCTGTCGCTGATAACCTAATACTTTCGATTCTAACAATAATATCCTTTGCATGGGAAATACGAAGATGACGCTGAGAGGGTAGTACCAATATCCAAAAGGGAAAGTTTTCAAGAAGTTCCGACATTTCGCTGCAAGAAGGATAACATAAATAAGATCTTGTCATCTTTACGTATGAATAAAAGACATCATGAATCGCCCAACAATAGTGTTCACGTATTGCCATCATGAAAGAGCTCAGATGATAAAGCAAACTGTTGTGAATTTGGACTTACTTCCGGTGCAGTGACATAAGCTTAAGCAAGCTCGATAAATATTCTCATTATAAAATATTTCAAAGGAATTCATTCGAATATATAATAATGAGGCACAAGTATGCCTTGTGTCTGTTGCCACGGACCGAAATAAGTCGTTGTGAATGACGCGGAATTCATTAGAAGCTTACGATATGCTTTCCCATTCTGCCAATTCCTTAAGATTCTTAGGCCTTGTTTCGCGTGAGATTGCAGCTTACTTCCTTGGACACATATATCCTTGCTGATTTTGGACTAGCAAGCCGGAGAATACATCGAAGTTTTAACATTCACACACGTTTTCTGTCTGAATTTCAATGTGATTGTCGATTCAGTCTCAGTATTGTAAAACTAGTTAGCCACACTTTCTCTACAGTGGAACTTGTAGGCACAAGTGATGAGCCTTATGGATCAGAGGATAGTGAGTGGTTTCATAATTGGGCTGGTGGACTCTATGCATTAAATGCTAAAAAGGCTACTGATTATACGAGTGGATCTATATATTGTCATCGGAAAATAATATATTCCTCAAAAATATTGGTTGAACTCTGCTTTAAACATGTTTCCCCTGTTCTATTATTGACGGAATTTTCTTATTCTTGTTCCGCTATCAGCTGCGAACTGACGAATTCCAACGATCTCGCACATTCTTTGTCACCTAGGCTTGGCATGTTCCAAAAGGCCTACGTGTTTACTAGTCATAATATTGTATGTAGAAGGTAAATAAGAGATTTTGACTGAGAAAAACGTTGCCTGCACCGAAAAACCCAACCCCCAATATCTTTGGAGTCAAATGGAACTTAAACGGTCAACGTGTTTCCAATGCAGTCATGACCGTAAGCTTTCCTCAAAACAGGAAGTAGCTTACCAATCTTGCTCACATATGTTGACACGGTAAGCACCAGATGGCACAACTTTGATAAAATATAAAGGTGTTATATTTCGTCGTTTATCACAAAACCTTGCACTAACCGGGATTAGGACTAGTGATCAAAAACAAACTAGTCGCATTTGAACGAAGAAATGTGCGTTGAGCTCTTATTTATTTCTGAGAAATCCTATCGGTCGATTGTATTACTCCTACTAAATTAAATACCACGTAAGAGAAACTATCAGATTTCTCGTGCGTGGGGTCACTTTTACAATAACTAATCAGTTATTCTTTGGCATATTGATTTAAAGTTTGCCTAAATTATTATACAGCAGAAATTAGGCTAAGTATAGGGATTGCGAGACTAGAAAGCTGAAGCGTCCTGTATATTTCACTGTCATCAAGGGCTCTGTAAGTTTACTCAGTTCCGAAATGCTTGAATGTATCCATCGTCCTGACATGTTTAGCTGTCGTTATCAGAATAAGGGAAAACATAATTCCAAATCCAGTCGAAGTGGCTGCAATTTTTTACTGCATTCACAAAAATGGGAGTCCACAACGTTACGGCACAAGGAAGGAAACAAGACATTTATATATCAGTGGAAAGCAAGGTGAAACTGTGTTGTCTTTTGCGTAATTCCATGTTGCTCAGTAAAACCCCAATATATAACAGTATCTAGTTGTGAACTGCAACAATGATTTATCTCATCGGCTTTGTTAGAGCACGGAAAGTGCCACCACTTTAATTTGGGTGGGTTGTTTGACGTTAACACAGGGCACTTCATATTCCCAGGGAAACAATTTGAGTCGATTATCAAGAGAGAATAAATTTAAGATACTTACTATCACCTCAGCAGTACATCACAGATAAGCCGAGTTGCAATACCAGCGTCTGCTGTGGCTTAGGAGTTATTCATGAGAGCAAAGTACTGTCATGATCATACTGATAACTCTTAGAGCACTTTTTCGAATGAACAAGTTGAGCAAACTAACTGAATGATATTTATCTCAAAAATGTGCTTCTGCTTATTTCCTTATCTACAGAGCGTGTCTTGTTGATAACTGAAAGCTCACAATTTTGACCATCGATTATTTTTCGGTTTGTATTTGCATTTGAATAAAACAACAACAACAACATTTCTTGTCGTAAATTAGGATAATGGGGAAAAAAATGTGTTCCGTGTGTAGGACTCGCTCACAACAGGTATATGAAAGGTTTAAGGTTAGAAGAGAACCCCTGACTACTGTTATATTGTGAAAAATTCTAAGTGGGGACCTTCTACGGTATACATTTGAAGTGACCGTATACATTCATTTTGACTTTGTACATGTCTCAATGTCTGATCCATTTATCTACTGGAATCAGTGAGAAGTTTATGGGTAGCATATCTGCTCGTGCTGTGATATCACATGTTGTGAATGGTGTTCACGCACTCTTTCAACGTGGATTTTAAATTATGGCCCGAAAAGTTTTTAATAGCCAATAAATCAGTTTCAACCATTAGGATTGGAAGTGAATCAAAAAAATGTTGTTTATATACTGAAAACTGGAAACATTTTTTAAGAACAAACCTTGTTTAGGCGATAAACAAAGTGGCAACATCATTGTTATGGTATGCACTAGTTTCGCTTAATTTTCGGGCTTTGCGTACGGAGATATTCATTGTTCAAAATGCGGTCTATTTTTATGAACATTACATTTTTCCCCTAGTTACCTCAAATTAAAATACTATAAACAAAAATAGCCTTCATATCAGTTATACCATCAATAACTGAATATGTACGAAATACATGAAGAAAATAGAGACTGAATAATTCACACCATGTATTAGAACCTGCAATCGGATGTAGAGGTTTTCAACCGAGAAATGAGAAACACTTTTAGTGAGACTGCGGCAAATTTGTTTTGAAACATCACAATAAACGGATGATCCTTTCACATCATATTTATCATATGCAACTATCACCAGACTAGAGAGCTTTAAGTTTACGGATGACATAGTACACTCTTTATGCTATCGCGAAGACACATCATCTTCACAAACGAGAGGGGCAAAAATGAATGTGGGTTAATGATCCATAATCTCAGCCGAAGTTTACCGCAAGATCACCCTAGTAGATGTGCTAGGTGAAACAGTATTCTTGTATTATTCAGACTACTGGTCCAATCGAATACGTACACGTAACCATAAATGTTCACGTGCCAGGTAATCGATTTCCCTGAGTGGCTGAGGAAGCAACGATCCCGTTATTACATCATTTGCTAAACTAGTGAGAAAGGTTCAGATCACGGAATTATCGTTGCACTTCGGAAAACAGTGTATATTATTACCAGCCCATCTCCTTAGAAAACGTTTACTTGATAGTCAAAAATGAAGCGGCGGACCAACCGAAATCAAGAATATTCTAGGTACTGTAAGGATGTGGATCACGGACAGGGGTTTATCAGCCGTCCTAATTGAGGTAGAGTTAGCCTCAGTCAAATAAATACACCCTGGTTTAAAGCCGATCACCAGTTATTAGGTGTTTCTAGGCGATTTCAAGATGGTCCACTAATTTGAACGTTTAAATATTTGCCCGTCCCAGTCTGCTATAATAATTTTTGAAATCGCCTAGAAAAACTAGTGCTGCAGATTTAATCAGGCACCTGCGAATTTCTCCTCCATCATCAAACCTTTAACTGAACTCATGGTTGAGTAATGATCCTGTCCCATATTTTGTCTAAACATGCATAGAAATGATGTTGCTTTGACGAGTTGTGAGATTTACTTTTCTTCGCCTCCATCGAATTACGTGTTATGGTAACTCACCATCACATATTGCTACCATCACGTTCACGCATTTTACGTCATCTTGTTTTTTTACCTAAACAATACTTGGTGTGATTCGCAATTTGGTAGGTTTTTTTGTGATGATGTTCTAGTTAGGTGGCTTCGAAATAGGTGAATAGACCTTGCCCATGTTGCGCTCAGGTTAGCTTCGATGTATGTAACAGGCACAAAAATGTTTAGAGTTTTGATTCGAAAGAGCTGATTCGGTTCACCTTTCTTTTCCTGAGTTCTTATCTTGTTAAAGAAAGATACCAGCACAAGGAACACAACTTTTCACTCTCACTTTTTGGTAGACACCAACGAAGGGCAAGAAAAAGAGGTCTCTCTTTTAAATCCACGTTTGGTGATCGCATATTCATTTTTCACTAATGAATTTAACTTTTTCAGTTGCGATCGTTGATAGGCATTGCTATTTATTCTACATATGTAACTTATAGCACACGAATTATTCATGATATGTTTGGTGTCACAAAGCTACTCGAACCTTGGCCAAATGGAGCCATTTTCGTGAGGTCACACAATGAGATTTGTCATTTTATCACCCACAGAACCGGATCATTCCACCTCTGTTTGTATTTCAAAAAGTAAATCAAAGGGATGCTGCTGACTGAGAGGTTCAAAAAACTACTATCCCTCCGAATGGTGTGTTAAGCTACAGAACGCCCCAAACACAATTCCGTTCAGTAAGCACAACTTCTTGCTTTCTTGTTGACCCTTTTTGGATGTTGGCGAAACATGAGGTTAATAATTTAACTGCTGATCACTTGCAATTCCGTTGAGAAATTCGTTTTCCCCTTGGGGAAATCTCAGCGTCCATATTCCTTAAATCACTTGCTTTTTCATAATTCTACTTTAGCACTACGAACAACAAAGAAATCTCCGGCGGTGAGCTTAGTTGTGGAGTTACAAACTTTCTACGGTACTTTGGAAACTGCCTGTTATTTTATGTAGGATTCGCCATATCAAAAGCTCTATATGGATTTCAGCATGACCATGCAAAAACTATGCGATTGCCTTACGTGTCTCCATTTCTATCATTTTTCCTCGTTCCAAATTTAGGGCCTCAAACTGGTTTTCATTCAGTCTTGGTTTTACGGGATAGTAAACTTATCCCTATGTGGAAAGTTAATTGTAAAAGGTAATTCTGGAACATGAATGCTTGAAATTAACAAAATATTTTTTGGACAACGATCACGATCGTCGTACACAGACGGTACAATTTAAGTATCAATTAAAATATGTAAAAAGTATTTATGATCTGATCTGGCGTTCAGCTGCTTTTTATTGAAATGGAAAAAACCATTTAGGTATTCCATCCATTCTTTTGTGATTTTGGTACCGAGGCCCTAATAAATGGGTGAGAAGTGGGATGACTTTAGCACTCTTCGATGTTTCCCGTCAATAATCAGGTCGGATTTAATAAACCAAAAAAGCACTTTAACTGGATCAGATAAGAGTCACAAGGAAATTTATCTACCGGTAGCCGATGACATAAAGCCGATTGTTTTAGTGTTTTTAGTCTGTCATATTGTCTGGACCTGTTTGTTTTTGACCATATTACACGGACTGCCTTCGGTCTTCCTCCTTGTTAGCGACACGTAGTTGCAGTAGACAGACAATGTACATCAGTGTCGTCCAAAGAAATCGGACCGATGAGAGACGGATAAGAGTCACATAAATCAAAGAGCTTATCATCACATATGTCACGTATTTTTCCTCTGGCGTCACTACCTATTTTGAATTTCTAGGTTTCCTTGTTTCGGCCTTTGAGAAATAAATTCAGGCCCCATTGCATATTTCCGTTGGCGATGTGCAACATCATTTAGTTTATTGCACACTGTCTTGTTGCAATTTATAAGACCGTATTTTTTGGGAAGTCAAGGATTGTACATGGAGTTGTAAAACACACAAGCGGGAATAAATGACCCTGGCAGGAGAATCGTTTCACTCAGCATTAAGCGTAATTATTTGCGCTGAATTTTATTGTTACGATTATAGAATAACTATTCACAGTCGAGGGTTTAAAATGTTTGAACCCACAAGCTTGAGGTCAATTTACTATGGTCCCGTAATTGAAGCTGTCCACAGCTAACGTAAGCAAAACACACTAGTACAGAAAGTTCTATTTCCAACCTTTTGTCCGGTATGTTATGCACCCCGATGAAGAGAAATCTCTTTGTGAGAAAATGAGTTTCCGGACATTCTAACTGTACTTGGGGAAACCGACAATAAGCCATAACTTACGTACAGTACACGTCACTAATGGTGTCTTCAAAAGATTTATTGCATAATAAAGGCTGATAATCTGAATACTGTCGCATATGCTTCAGCCTGATACAAAAGAGGAATATCTGCTTTCAATAGCCATCAAATGTATGCAAACAACATTGTTAGCCTAAAGCAAAAAGTATGTTATGATTCTGTTTGCTTTTAAGTGTTCGGTGAATTCATACATATTCTCATGGAAAAATACTCCTGCTATCGATTTCATGTTTTTAGCAATACATTTGTAAAGGCATTTTGCTCAAACAATTGAGATCGTATCCATAAACAGTTTATTTGACGATCATGATCATTGACGTAAATGGTTGAAATAGAAATTATTGCATTGCCTGAATCCTTTTTTCTATCATACCCGACCGGCAGCTTAAGTTACTACTTTGCTGAATTTTACCAGATCAAAGAAGCTGGCTGTAACGTACTACCTGTTTTCTTAGGGTTAGTGGTCTAGAAATAAAATTGAACGAGGAATTCACCTGAATAAGATATCATCAAATTGTAGAGTATTGCTACGAAGAAATGATAATTTTTGCTGTCCATTTGAATTTCCAACATGCCCGTTTCACAACTTATTGCAGATATTATTGAAATAGGGAAGGGTTGTGAACACAGCATGGTAGGTCAAAACCCCATGTAAAATAAAAAGGAAATATTTATTTCCATATGCACGGTTCCCAAAAGCCAAACCGCGTTTTTTCCGACCGACGTCAGGTCATAAAACCGCTGCCCGGGAAACTACCCAAGTTTTTTCAATCCAATTATATAGTTGTTTTTGTTGTTGTCCTTTTTGTACAAGACTGTTTCTGCAAACCGGACCCCCGGTAAGATACACCCAATTTAGTGATCTTCTGGTGTGCTATCACAACAAAATTCTTCATTGTCAGCCTTATGCTGATTAGTTGAGAAATCAGATTTCGTTAGTTCAAAGTGATTTATTTCGGAGAATGATGACGGAAGTGTACTTCATCGGTCTAATCTGTGAGACCAGCGTGTTAACTGTGCTTGCCTTGCACTCATTCACATAATTATTAGAAGGGTATAAATTAACTAGAACGGTGGATGATACCGAATGTGGCCTAGTTACATCCTAGTCAAGCAGATCAATCCGAATAGTCAAAGAGACAAAGGAAAAGAGAAAAGTTCTTTTTGTCAGATGCTGTTCGGTCGATGTAGCCGATACGAATGTGATCGGCCGCGGTGAATCATTCTTTGTTATCCATTTCCGAAACGATAAGCATTCGGTGGAACAGCTGCCGCCTTTCGCTTCAAAAGCAGACAGGCCGATTCTGAAATCTACCTTGGTCGTCTGTCTTAAAAAGAATGAAACAACAGAATTATTAAATCATTGTTTATGGACTGAACACAGATCACAAATCAACTGATGTCACTGGACGGGGAATCTTAGTGGAACTGGAAGCGTTGTCGCAGTGTCAGTAATGAACGCGCAATCTACTTATCATTTTTCCCACTCACTGCATTGTTCTGTTCACGCCGCATTATAGTATCAGTGATATGATGACAGTTGATGATAAAGCAGTTGATATGAGACAAGTACCGTTTATAGGTGAACGCTTTGGGCTGAAAAACAATGCCCCACAGCAACAAATTTGCAATGATCCAAACTCATAGAGCTTACGAAGGCAAACTGATGAAAGAATAACGTGTAAGCATAATATGTTGACGAAAACGGCATGATGTCCAAAAAAATGGATTTGTTATCTCACTGAAATTATTTTTTTGCTTAGTGCATAAAAAAATTTATACGAATGTCGCCCACTTAAAATAGCAACTAAAAGAGAAAATTGGCATTCTGGTCCAAAATATTATCAGGGTTTTCACGTTTCTTACGCGAGAGAGAGTCCGAGATTATGTATGCACCATGTGTAATGCGGCAACTTTTAGACTCAGAAAACACTGTCGGCAGATGGGTGAATATTTGTCCCTTAGATTAGTACCAAGCATCCTTCCTATTGATTTATTTTACTCTATACATTTTAATTTATTGTGGATGGTTATATCTACCGAAGAGCCATAGATGTTACGGAATTCCAAATTATCCGACCGGCTGGTTCTTACACATGGTGGAATGTAAAAAAGGACCGAGGGAATTTAGAGCTCAGTGCAAGTGGTGATTTAAATTCTCGTCTCTCTGACACATTTTGTTCAAACATTCAAGGTGATTAGAGTTCCTCATTTACTTTCATTTTGCCTTTTCAGCTTGAGAAAACCCTGAATAAGAGTCGTAAGTTTGAGGCTTGACAGTTAAGACCGCTGTTTTACATTATACTGAAGATTTCTTTAGTTGTTTAACTCTGATTTCATGTAGAAAGGAAGCAGCTGATTATGTCCTCTGAAACGAAAAAGTGCGGAAAAACGTTTGAGCCACCGAGGTTTATACGAACTTTTCTTTTTGATTCACATCTTGGTAACTAGAACACGCTCTAGATAAGGCACCGTAGAGATGCGGTTGCTGCCGCTCATCGGGTGTGTGCTTCCGGGGAAATTTTGTCTACTCGTTTGCAAACTACTTACAACCAGTGTCAGCGCTTGCACTTGCAGCCTCGTTGTTCGATGAGTTAGCAGTGCCCAGGCACGAATAGCTAACAGGAATCTCAGTTGTAATTCATTTGTGGATTCTTCAAAGAAGAGTATCCACGCACATTCTAGACGATTCAAATTAGATTCTAGTGAAGATATAACATCTAAGGGAACAAGTATATATGAGGTAAACGGCGCGACCCTAGGTCATGGTGCAATGGGGACGTGAGGTCTGCGAGAATCATCCTCGGGAAGTTTTTCACAGGACATAATGTATAAATCGTAAACTTTGGAGTTAGGAGAGCCCATGGGAATCAAGGAAACATGACTGATAATGCTTTGTATCAGGAGGAAAAATTCTTATTTAGACCAAGGATGATTACTGGCGAGCAGTAGATTACTGCTGGGAGAAAACATTGAAGGGCAAAGGAAAAAAATAACTGCATGTGTGGCTTCAAACTGCTTAAGCCTATGAACTGGAAAAGACAGTCTACGTAGTTTTTTAACACAATCGAGAATATGAGGTGACCATTGGAAATTGGTGCTGACGTTACCAACTGAGGATTAGAGCTCATCAACTCTGGAAAGGGGACATTATTGGTGACTGACTGATGATTTGGGGAAGAGAAACTAGGGAGCGGGGGGAGGGGGGCAAAGTACACACTGAAGTTGTTTGTACTTTTTGTGATGAAGGCCCGAATGTGACAGAACGTCCTGAATATCGCTAGTGTTTTACGGCGTAACCAACTTTCATACAACACAATGTGATTCGAGACATCCAGTTTTAATAGTGGTCCCAGATGCATGCTGATAAAGAAGAACTGGTTTCTCTGAGATTATCGAATTCCGATTAAATTAGGTCTAGGAATTTGCTAGAGAATTTGATCCGATAAACGTGCTCACCGTCCCTGGAAGGAACAATGTAATCAGGAATACCACTGTTACAAAATTATTTTTCAGAAATTCGGTTTCTGATAAATGATCACACAAACTAGACGTTGAAAATTGTTGAAGATAACCTCGGATAAAACCCAGGATACTTGAGCGTGGTTTTGAATCCCGATCAGGTAAGGTTTTTGATAGTTTGGGTTAATTTTACAATAATGACTAGTTTGTTGGAGTTAGTTCTATTATTTTCGTCTCTTATGCGGCTCAAAGGTGATCCCGAAAATTGGGTTAAGATACCAAAGTCGTCCTTGCCGTAGAAAATTTCATTCATTTTGTAGGACTTGATGTTCTTTAAAATGCATCCAAAACACTCTCCGATGCGGTACAATACTAGCTCCTGTAAACACTAGTCTATCGGGGTTTATTCGACTCTCAGTACGTCACATAAATTGTTTTGAGTAGCGCGCGGAGAAATTCTGATTTTCAATATAGTCAAGTCAAAATTATCCTACGCTGAAGATCTCATTTCCCGTGTAATGCTTGGTACATAAAGAATTTTGTTTGATTTTCAATGTCCGAAAGCAACCCAGTGAAAGTTATGACGGTGAGTGACGTTCTTCATGATGGTTTCTATTCCTGTTGAGCGGGACCCATCTCATTTTTCCCCGGACAACTAACCTGACCAGACACGAAAGGTAGGTAATTTCTTCCAAAGTTTTGGAACAATTTGAAGAATACACTGTTGTTATCAGTCAGTGACATGCGCACAGGTAGCGTCTATGATGATGCACTGGAAAAAACACTCAGTACATATTCCGAGCCTTGTGACGTAAATAAAGTATACCAGGCCATCGAGTACTGGAATCATTTTATTCTAAATTATTTCTTATTTAAGTTGCTTCTTTGCTGCTCTGTGGTGAGTTCAACGTGTGTGACCGTGGTTTCCAGAGTGAAAAGCTCCGAACAAAGTAAGCTACCAATAAGTAAGCTAACAAAATATAAATAAAGTGGTCAACAGGACCCCAAAAATCGAGCTAGATTATATTTAGATATGTTCACTAACCGAAATATTTGGTAGAAGCTCCTTTACGGCCAACATACTTTCGACGGTTGTGCCTCTGTTGTCACGGTAACAGAAGTAATTTCATTATTTTGAGACTTCACCATATACGTGATTTAAAAATGATTTTTAAATGATGATTGCAAAATGTACCGAAGAAAGAAGATTCCAGTTCATATCAGTAGGCATACTGGCATCCATTTAGTTGGAGAGCTGTTCTTTAAGCGCTCATATTTTTACCTCTATACCGATGGAAAGATCCCCTGAAGCTGAATTTTCCCGAGGTCTTTATGAAGGAAACCAAAGTAGAATTCGAGGGTCTCATAATTTTAATACGTTTTACCTTATCTTGATCAGTGTTTTAACGCGAATAGGAGCACCACTTATCGGTTAAAATCTAAAAAACCTACCTCAAGTGTATATTTCAGAGGTAAACTACTCAGAAAATCAAATGAATGGAACGGTTTCAGGTGCATTCTGATGAAAAACAGTGGCCGTAATATTTGCCGTTACCTTAGCTTGAGAGTATTCAGGGGTACTCTTAATCCCTGTGAGACATAAGATTGAAGCCATTTTCAATGCGGCAAATATCAAGGGATGTAAAGATAACAAAATAAGCTAAACAGAGAAGAGCACGTATTGGTTTGATCATGGGATTCAACTCATGAGGCCCGTCATTTCGCCGATGAGTTTTTTCTCGTGTTTTTGGTATATGATAAACCGTAGAAGGCTCAAAAACGGTATTCGGTGAGGGAATTTCATCCGAGGAGCTATTTCGCTGAAAGTCGATAGATCAAACTAACCAGCATTATTGATTTGGATTGGAATACAACACGTTTACCCTCGTTGGTGGACTTAAGTTAGAGGCGCTTCGAATGCTGGGGAAATCTTTACAATTATGATCGGAAAAGCACCCGAATTCAACAAAACAATGTGACCCGGGTAGGTTATAGTTTTTCAGAATAAAGCTCCACGAATGGTTTCACAAAGAGGTTTGCAAATAAAATCATGAAAAACTATTTGTCTGTTAATTGTTTATTGCAATACATGTAAATGTATGCCCAAATTCTAGATTCAGTTCACACAATTGCCCTCTAATAGCGCAGGTCTAAACGTGATCGTAAAACGTCCTCTATTTCAAGTACGGAGGTCAGAGAGGCTAACTATAAACTGACCACTAGAGTCAAAATGGCAAAATGTGCTGGTGCATAAGATAAATAATTACATCATCATTAAAATAGTGTACTCTACACCGATGAGATTGTGAAAAAGAGTAATGAATAAATAACAGACAAAATATTTAGTACTACTTATAAACACTGGGTGCTGAATAACATTCGGGTTAACTGAGCGTAAAATATTGTTGTTCCGTTTTTTCTATCAGAGTAGCATATTCCGTCATAGTAGTTGCCCAGTGGTAATAGCAAAAACTCGGTTTCGCCTGAATTTCGAACAAAGCCGTTTATCGCCTACAAGCAGACCACCGGGATAAATGTCACAAAGTTTCGCTACCCAATGCTAGTTACGGCACAATAAAAATTATTTAATTTTGCGGTAACGTCGTCGTACAAGAGCATGAAATGTGCTTAGCGGACACCCCTATGCATCAATTTCATCAATTGCTTATACGTTGTACATTCTCGTTTCACATTCGCTTGGGGACCGTCTACACCACATTGAACCTAACCGGAGCTAGTGATACTAGTCACCAGTTAGCTTCAAATTACTCCCATTTTTGGCGCACGGCGTTTTACGATCACAAGTTTGAAGGTTGCAGGCCTCATTGACAGAGCGCAAAAATTAACCCATTCATATGCGAGAAGCCAGGATGAGTGAGCCCAATCAATAAACGAATTTCCGTTTATCCTGTTGGCTGTGATGGGATAAATGTCTTTTTATGTAGGACGTAGTAGAGTGGAAGGGATATACCATTGAAGTTCGCTGGATGGAAGGTTTTACGTCGCACACTGTGGGGATGGGTGAGATGTTTTGTGTTGTTGCCAAGGTGAACAAGCATTTTGTCTAAAATGTGTTCATATAGAATTCGGGCTGATTCGTCATATTAAGCATGGCTTCGGTGAATGCAAAATGTCTCCGTATTGAATTGTGAAGCACTATTCTAGACCACTGGGTCAGGTTAGGTTTGCCATTTGATGCAGTAACATACCTTACAGTCAATGAAGCTGACAATTTTACGTCACCATGTTTGACCCAAGCCCCGTGTGTGAGAGAAATTGATAGCTGTCTGAGTGTGTTCTGACGAAGGTTGATCCAAGTGGCAATGGGCCCTAAGAATGTACACGTAACACAGTTGCAAATGAACTGTTAGATTAAATGTAAGATACTGGGATCAGAAGAATTTACTAACTTTGAAAAACTATCATCTGGTTATCTGTAGTGAATGCAACTGCGCCGCTGAGTACGTGTGTAAGAGCTGAGCTATTCTGCAAAATAAATGTTCACCTTTGAAAGGCAAGGCAATAAAAATTATCTTCTGTTCAACGGCCACCTTTCTGGCGTCTACAAATCCGGTTAGAGGTGCAGTCTGATGCTATTTGTCTGAGAATTTCTGGAGTGCAACCATCTCTCAATGAGTTCTTCCTAATTTTGCCGCTTACGTTTCGTGCATCCTTTCTGTGCTTTGTTGCAGACGACTGTGACAGATCTATTCTTATGAGCAACTGACGCGAAGGAACAGAATGGTAAAACGGCGCCCGCTCAAAGTCCCCACTGCGTTCCATCCTCGAGTGAATCAGAAATGTAAAATACGACATTCTTCATGAGAAAAGGAAGATTAGAAAAAATATGGTTAAGGGCGTTAACCAGAGAAATAACATATTTCTCATTGGAAAAACTAAAATTTCATTCACAAGTATTCTTTCTAAAGGAATTTGGAAAGAAATAACATAATGCGCCTTATGACGTCGAAACCAGAGTATCTATATTTTAAACATTTTTTCTCCTGAGCATATAGCAGTACAGTCATTCAGATAATCGATGAGAACAGTCAAATCATGGATATGCCAAAAAATTATGATCACAAGGACAATCTACTTTATCAAAAACAAATAACTTTGTGTGTGCATTTTGTCATGGATATATTGCATAGTGTATCCGAGAGTACAGTTGAGTCTGGTGGAAAAACATTTCTAAGAGGCTTCCCAACGGTAACAGGGTTGTCAAAAATCCAGTGCGCACGTTATTGATAGGCCAAGTACTTCACTCGTATAGGCCACAAACGGACTCAAGTCTAGTGTCATTTTCAGACGATTTTTAGAAGTCGGTGTTCAAGGTTCCCTTAGAGTTTTTGAAACATTTTTAGAAACTAAATTATGTAATGACAAAATCCGGAACTGTCCTCATGTGTGTTTCCCTCTCAACAATTGGCTCACCTGAGAAGTGTCCAGTTTTGGTCGTTGCACAACGCATAGTATTTACCTCGTCTTTTCTGTGTGTCTCACTTTTCTACTCCGCTACTTTTTTTCTTTTTATAACACGTAGTCAAGAAAATTAAATCGAAATGTACGTGTATCGCCACCCATCGATTCTTTCTGTTCCCCTGAATTGAATAAAAGTGACCCAGTGTCTTATATTTCCAAACAGAAAATCACCTCAAATAACACGCGATCTCTGGTTCGTAATTTAGTGAATTCTCATTTGTGTCCTGCAAAATCGACTCTGGTCTGATAATTTGACTAGTATGTTGCACAAAACTAATATACAACGAACTTAGCTGATCCCGGCACAATAAACGGGAAACTTTCGGGGATTTGATTTTCCGTTCAGTTGTTGGAATTCCACGACAAAAAAGGGCGGCAAATCACAAGTGTAGGGCGCGAAGTGCCCACAATTAAGTGTCACAAATTGAGGGAATAAGCGGAGTAGTGATTATCATCACTGTAGGGCGTATAACCTTGTATTAAATGACTGATTGAAAAGACAGATTAGGGTAACATCCATGCTTGGGTATGAAACTGACATATGAACGCAATGAATTGTCCCGAAGCAGTACATCCAAGACAAGCAAAGACAGTTGCTGATCCAATGATCAGCTGAGCATACAGCAGCTAATTTACATGAGCACCAAAAAAGGAACAAGTGAGCATTATTATCACTGTATTTTTCCTATACTGTGTGTTGTCCATTGTTCTGGTAAATTTGTTTCGATACAATTAAAACTTCTCACCCCAAACATCCTCCTCACAGATCATTATGCGAACAAGATACGACCATATCTTGCAACCCGTTTCATGTGGCTTTTGAATTACTTTGTGCCTCATTACGGTTGACATGGAATTTGTAAAAGTATTTATTTACTTGGGTCATATGTTTCAACGAAAAGCTTTCCCCGTATATATCGAACTAGTTAATGCATGCGACTCTGCACAATGACCATTTCAAACAATTGAGTAATGCCATCATTCATGTTTATGTGTCGTCAACAGAGTCCACGCGCAAGTATTGAAAAGAAGGTATCTGCCAGAATTGGCCTCACAGACGAACCCATTGTGAATCCCTTACTTTGTTCATAATAATTTCCACTGTACACAAATCATATCTTCCAATAACATTTCATCAATTATTGTCTCCAAGTGGGAATTTTGATTTCTCTTTCGAGGTCAGTACTGGTTACTCATTCGATCGTGCAGTCCAGTATCTACAAAAGTAGTTCATGTTTGAGTAATGACTCGCGATTCCAGGTTCCTATACTGTTTCGACATTTTCCATCATTTTCTACCCTCATCGGAGCTACACCCTTTTGTTGTACTGAAACTACAACGGACACAACAACACACATTTTCGAAATCACAGCACTATCGGACCCCAAACTATTCTGAAATTGAACTGAATTGGATACGTTGATTGATTCTGAATTTTTGGCACTCACGTTCCCAAAACCAAAACGGTGGACACTTGTGAGTTTGTAGCATACCAAATATTTCATATTTATTCCCATTGTACATGTCATTTCACCTAATCATCTGAGCACACTTCTCCGCCTATTCCAATTTGCTAGTGTTATCTTACACGGTCTTCACATTTACCTAATGTATCACAAGTACTAGGTAGTACACTAAACCTTCACCAATATCGCAATTTTATTCGACACATCATGATCATTTGTTTCATGGACGAGTGCATACTGTTCTCGCGAGCCGCATTTGGCCACAGATTTGCTTACGAGAAGAAGCAACTGAGTAACGCATTAAGTCGCTCAGTGGTAAGTTGAGTGATTCATGTCAATTATCAGTCTCGGTGGTACGTTCGGCTTAAGCGTCTTCGATTATAGTTTTGGTGTTTGCGAATCACATGGAACTCTTCTGTCACATATAACCCTTGATAGATGATTTTCTGTCTTCCAATGATTGTAATATCTCTGTCTATTTCTTCTCCGACTCATGCTTTCGTTATCTTCTCTCGCTCTGTCTCTCCCCACTGGTCTTCACCAAAACATACTTTCATAAAACTAATGGGATGTTCATAATCCATCATAATCCCACTCAGTGATGTGCACCCATCCTATGTCTTAACTTGTCTGGAAATTAGTAAGCCTTATTTTCATGTCAATTATTCGATACCTACCATATGTCGTTTTATCAAAATACCGTTCTATCACGATCTAGCCCCATGATGCCACTAACAGCAATGCAATAGATGATCGCACTGAAACGGATTCCAGGCAATCGAGCTCCCAAAGTGTGTTTCAATTTCAACCGGATACTGTTGTTTTCGTAATTGGACGTAACAGAACACGTAATTATTGCACTCCATTTATTTGTTGGAATATAAATGCAACCCGATCGCAGATCATTAGGCGAGCAAGATAAGGTCAAATTCTTCCGCCCATTTCCTTTGGCCTTTGAATCACGATATGCCTCATTCCGGCTGGCAATTACGTTTATGGAATTATTTATTCATCTGGATCTCATGTTTTGATAAACAGCGGTGCCTGCATATTTCGAACTGATGGTTGCATCTCATTGTGGGCAATGTTCATTCCTAATATAACTGGGTAATGGAATTTATCATGTTCATTTGTCGTCAGTAAGTCTATGGCAATGTGATTCCGAACTAATGTGGGCGAACAGATGCGCGAATCTCTTTTTTTTACTGCTAGGAACCGAAAGTCGAGTTACCATAGTACCCGTTTGCTAATTATCAGAATCACCAAATAAGAATAAAAGTTACGCAGTACGAACAATTTCCTTTCTGAAATTCGAAACAATAAATGGGTCTTCCTCATTTTTGATAAATGTTCAGAAATACTCCATACATATGGTACCCAAGGTTGCGCTTTTTCTCTTAGAAACAAACGTTTTGTTGTACTTCAGGTAGAATTACTTTGCATAGTAATACACAGTGTTACGTATATGTGCAAATTCTTCGGAAACACCTGACATTTTAGTTCGGAAACTGATGTGAAATTAAAGCAAATTAAAACCAACATCAGACTGCTTCCTTTTTGGGGTAGAAATTATTTCTGATATCGTATTTTACATATTCAGATAGCTGAGCTGATAGTCTGGGACCATCATTGCGTCGTACGCTGAAATAACAACTTTAGGAAGCCGAGATACATGAGTGAAGTAATTCAGTCTACGGATGTGTGTGATGGAGTACTAGTGAAATTGATATGCAAAAAAGACAAGTATGAAATGGATAGGAGAATATGCGCGGGGGTATGTACAAGGAGAGTTTTCCTCGCACGGTAATGGCATTTTCAACGGTTGCATTAAGTTGCCTTGCTTGTGTGATTTGGTCTCCAGAGTCCTAATCAAAATGGCTATACACCGAGTGAGACTTAATCGGAATAATCCTTTTGGGAGCAGCTTGAGTGTTGCTATCAGCTTCCCGAATGCTGTTGTGGCGTACTTTCACAAGTCTGCTCTCGAACAAAAGTAACGGAATAGCATAGTGGATGCATCGAATTGCATCTTTGCGACGAGAGACTGAATAGTTTCCTGAGATCCTCTCGGACATGTGCAGTGTCTTTTGTTGGAAATACTGAGCACGAAGTGCACGCAAGTCCGTATAGTTCAAACTCTTGGGACCGACGAAGCAAACAATCCGTTTATCAGTAAAAGTTGAAGGCGTCAGTTTTTGATGAAACCTCGATTCATACTACCTGTTAGAACTGACTCACCGATGCTAACCGTTGTGGTTTTAGGATGTCTGAAATGCATATCGCCTCCAAATAAGCACGTGGTGAAAAAGTCTTTGACAGCCATGATTCTCCGTCGTATAATAAAAGAATGTAGTCATAATATTATGTTTGGTCGATGTGTTCCGGAATATTTTATTGAATCTGGACACTTGCATCTTGCATTCAGCGTGAAAACTTTTCTAGCCTGTGAAATATTTATTGAACACTGAAACTCAGACTTGGCCCACGAATTCGACCAGACTGCCCGTTCCATCTCCAAATTTCCTCACTAGGTAATTGTTATCACTGAAGACTGACATTTCACGCCAATTTTCACTGGTGTCAAGGTGACAGTTGTGCCATTGGAATAATATCACATTTTTTATAGCTATATAACGCCTAGTAATCCCTATAAGAAGAAATTTCAAACATTTCGAAAACTTCACTAGTACTGTGACGATAACTGAATCTACTAGAAAAGAGTGAAACTCTCTTAAGGGGGTGTCCGACGACCATTAAAGGAGTTTTATGCTAGTTACAGCGTTTCTTAACGAAGGTAGGATGTCGCGAATAATTGCATACACAAAATTATGAGCTGTAATATACGTAATCTGCTTGAAAACTAATCTGATCTGGATAAAGCTGTTTACCTTTGAGGATCTAAACAACTGGAATCCCTTTTGATCCCAGAAGGTTAGGCAACCGCAAAGCGACGTTAATGATTAGATAGTGAAAAGTGAAGGCGCTACTGATTTTAGAGTAAATCATCCAGTGCTTTGCAAAAAATTTGCGATAGTAGCAACATTCTCAATGTGAAAGATAGACCATGGAAGTTATTACGGATTTTGTTTTCTTATGTCACCTTGCACATTTCAGTTTCGGCTCTTCAATACAAATTAAACAACTTGAAGCACTACTAGTACTGTAATCGACAGAGCAACTGAACTCGAAGCTCTGGCTCGAGATCAATCTGACGGCCTACCCTCACCCCAAATTTCTGGTTCCTTTGATGTCTTGCTCCACTTCGGTTTACTCCCTGAATCACTGATCCGACGTGGATCTTGGGCGGGTGATGTCTCATGTGTTAATTGAGTTTGTCTCATGACCTATTATCCCTATTATCTACTGACACACGTTAGCCTAACCGATTGAACCTCATCAATCTTGAACTTGCTTACTTTTCATCAACTCTGATTCACGGAGCGGTTACTGCTGACAAAATTGTACAATTTTGCGTATTATTTCTTATGGCTTATCAAGAACCATACTGGGAAGCACTACTGAACACTTGGCGTTTTTAGATTGTATTACGCTTATCTAAACGACTACTAGAAGTCTATTACAAGTACGTTGTTATCGCTGAGTTGTATTAAATGTATTTACCTTCTATTAGCGAAACTGACGAATTTTCTCTGCAATAGTTGTTAATCACCTTGATCTATCTTTCTGTACAATCAGTGGTGAATTCAATGAGTTAGACGTCGGATTTCTTCACACTCGTGCTGCATATTTTGTGCTTCCCGACTAACTCCGAAGCCCATACGAATTTCTTTTCATTAAGTGATCCCAACTTGCTCCAAGCTGCCTTCCACTCACCGGTAGGCTGCCCGTTTCACACGGTCAATAAATTTTCTACCATCATCTACGAATCTAATGATCATCAGCGTTTCATTGTGTGAAGCCACTGGAAGACTGGCAAAAGTTAGCGCACTTCAAGCACGTTCCGGGGGCTAGTGAACATGACAGAGACGGATCTGAATGTATTCACGCATTTTTGAATGAACTACTTTGAACTACTTTGCTTCATCTTCAGATGCCTTGTCGGTCACTTCCGCAAGAGAGAACACTGAATTGGACCCTGGCTTCCGGTCTCCATTTGTGTCTCACTTTGTGCCATTCTGTATTAATACAGTCCCACTGGTTCACGACCGACCTCGTAATGCGACTGAATGTGCAAATCTGTGTGACCGTAGTTTTCAGGCCCACGGACCACCCAGTGTTTCACATGATTAGTGACAGTGATAGTATACAAATAATGGCAATCAACTGATACAGTGAATTTATTTGTCGATGCTTTTAGGGCAAACTCTGAATTGGCCTACCCTTATGCCCGTGCCTACACCTGAGGAATCTGAAGTTGGCTGTGACTTTATCATTTGGGAGGCCAGATTTTGGCACAAATTCAACCTATGAGATTTTTCTGATCGCCTTGCCTTACTTCTCTACCTGCCAGGTAGCGGTACCATCGACTTGGTCAACCAGGTTTTCACGGACGGTGACGCAAACAGGGAAAACCCCAATCTTGAAGACTGCCCAACTCCCCCCACAGAAAAAGCGACTCCGGCGGATCTGGGGGATGAAATCCGATAACGAGTACATAAAGCAGGGGAAAATACCCGACAGTACTCAGTGGGACTGAAGAAGATAGCCTATTATATCCTTGTAGATTATGATCCCTTGGTTTGGAATAAACTAATACTATGCCAATTTGTCGACCGTACAAGTTCCTACGTTATAAGAAATTGTTTGCGTACGACGCACTAAAACGTCTGCCAGAAGCTGTTGAATCGACAACGAAGAAAGAAAGGACAGCTGGAGCACGACTGTCTCTGAAGTGCCTCGGCGACGCGTCCGGCGTCGATAAATGGAGTGAGAGCACACCGGAAATGTAATAAGGCCTAGAGAACCAGTGTCAAGTAGTAAAATGATATTAACCAGTGCGATGGCGACTAATGGGTGAACCGAAGAACCCGGAGTGGACCATTAACAAATGCCATGGAACTACTAGTAAACAATTCTACCCCGATTTTGCACTATTAGTTATACGTGATTTTGGCAATTGTATACCAGATATCCAAGGGCTTATCATTAGAGTGACAAGTACATTCCTAATTGATAATGGTTCCACTTGCACGCTAGAAAATGAGGGTTCTACGGTAGCCCTGGAGGGTATTAATCACAACCTCTGTGGGCCGCTAATATTCAGGAGATCATGATTCTGGGAGTTCCGAAGACCACCTTCCGGATAGGCCATTAAGAAATTGCTCACCATGCCGTAGAGGTAAAACAGTATGCTGATAATCCGCTGTGGAGTAGACCTTAAAACCCTACCACAATGTCAAAATAATTTTGGGGCCGAGATTTGGGATATCACAGTAGAACAGATCGAGTACTGATCTTCAGTGAAAATAAGCATCTCAGATGAACCAAAACTTGCATGATTAGGTAGACTCATCGTCACTACGAGACTGCACCTTGACGTGTTGTGATGTTTGTCGTGCCTCTATGACCCAAAGAGCTATACAGGATAGCTTCTTTAGGCCGGAGATGCAGTCATGCCTGAAAGGTCAGTGGGTAAGGGCCAGTCTCCTGGTCCTCAAGGTTGGGGGTCGATTTGAGCTGCCGACTCAGTCGGCAAGATTAGTAGAAGAATAATTGATTCAAGCAAATAGGCTTTCACTCAGCCATCCCGATGCTTTGCGGACAGGTTCTCGTTAGAATTAGAGGCTTTGGTTAGGAACCTTAATGGTTCTCCTCCTCAGTGGCTGCACTTCCTAGCAGTATCCGTCCAACATCTTCCATGAACTGCTCGAACAGAGAGAATTCCATACTGCATCGGTCGTCGCATAGGATGATCAGGACCGCACTGCCCATTGCATAAAGCGGGGTGGGTAGTTATAAGTGGGCTACTGGTCAGAGTTTCCTCTTTCTAATTCAACCTTAGGCTTCTGTCCCCAAACCACCTCTCTTTGCCCCTTTATCCACCCATACTGCTACCACTGACAACACGCTCTACACTCGCAACTGTTCATTGCCAAGTAGTGTCTGGAATAATCCTCTGTCTTGCAACTCACATTTTTTCAAGCCTCGTCAGCCTTCCGATCTCGGCTACTTTAACGTGCATACTCTCATGCAGGCCGATCAGCAGGAGTGTCTAGCCTTCATAATAGATTTTCTGAAGGTTGATGTCTACTGCGTAAGTGAAACGTGTATCCAGGATTCGAGCAGTGTGACTCAACTAAATGCTTTTGGTATGTTACCGAAGTATTTCCTGCGCTCTTCAGAAGACGAAGTAGCTAGAGCTGAGGAGAAACGTGGTATAGGAACAGCCTTGAGTGACAAGGCCGAGGGTGCTGTCTAGACTAGATCCCAAATAATATTAGTTTATGTGCACTTAGACTTCAGGGGTCAGTTGGAGTTCGAAAGCATAGCTGTGTTAGGCGCAACTTGTTGGTAATCTCGACGTATGCTCCAACGGACTGCAGCTCTGACAAGCAGAATTTGGCACTTGAGCTAGGAACTACGACAAACAGTAATGTAGATGAGCATTGGGTTGATATCCAGCGGGCAATACACGTGGCAGCAAGTTTCGCTTGTAGTCCAGACCCGATGTCCATCAAAGCCACTGGATTTCTCTAGAGTCGATCAGGCTAATAGAGCAAAAGCGTCAGCGCTCGAACAGTAAGGAGATGAATAAGATACGTGGAAAGCTACAAAGGCAAGGTACGAGGAGCTTTAAGAATGATTGCAAAAATAGGTGGGTCAAGGTAGCCGAGAGAAATGAAAACAAAGCTGCTTCAGATAACAGTCAAAGACTGTTCAAACTTATTCGTGACACCGGTGGACGGCGAACCCCGGTCAATGAAACGATTTACTATAGAAGTGGATAGCCCATTCATAGCAAAGAGCAAAGGCTGGACCTTCGGGCAAAATACTTCTAGGAGCAGTTTATCTGGTCGCGCTGTAATGTAGCTACTCCTGTATCAACAACTACAATTCCATATGGAGTATCACTTCAACCCCTAAAGGAAGTAGAAGCAGAGTCATGCATTCGATTACTAAAGCGAAAGAAAGCGGCCGATCTTGAAGGACTCCCTCCAGTTCTTCTCAAAACGGGTGGTGATGCATTGATAGAATCACTTACCACCTTGCTCCGTGACGTTTGATAGGAGGCAAGTATCCCACTATTATGGGGTGAGTCAACAAATATACCCGTTTTCAGGAAGGGAATACACAACAACAGTGGCAATCATCGTGGGATTAGCCTAATTCCTATAGTCATCAGGGTATTAGCCCCGATTTTACTTCGTCGTCTGACACCAAATCACGAAAGGAACGCCGCGAGCGGCAAGCCGGATTCCGCCCAGGTTGAGGGTGCATCGACCAGATTTTACTCCGTCAATTACTGGAGATGCGTCAGGCACACCGTCGGCCGACAATAATGGTTTTCCTCTACTTGAAAGGAGCCTTCGATTAAGTTGGCCGGACGGAACTGTATAGTGCTCTTCATCTGAAAGGTATGCTCCAGACGTTCGTGAATCTACTGAGGTCGTTATACCCTCATACTTCTGGCTGCGTAAGGTTGTACGGCGAACTATCCAATTGGTTTGAAACCACTGGAGGTGTTCGAAAGGGATGTCCACTTTCTCCGTTCTCGTTTACCTTCTTCATGTACGAGATAATCGAGAATGCTTTGAAAGATCTCCAGAATGTGGGCATAGAACTAGGAAATAGTGAAAAGCTATTTGAGCTAGATTACTCAGATGACCTTGTCTGCTTGTTCGAATCCACAGAACATGCTCATCGTGCACTGAATAGACTCGCAGGGACAGTAGCTCCCTTTGGGATAAGCTTTGCACCTCCAAAGTGTAAAGTGATGTTGCAACACTGGACTTCAACGGTTCAGAGCTTGATGCTCCATGGGGAGAAATTAACAACTGTTGACCGCTTTAATTACCTCGGAAGCAGCGTGACGACGGATGGGAACACAGTAGTCAAGGTGAGCAAGCGCATATCCAAGACTCGAGAGTCGTACTCTGGAATGAAGCA
The DNA here is from genome assembly GCA_948099385.1 of Fasciola hepatica. Classification (NCBI taxonomy): domain Eukaryota; kingdom Metazoa; phylum Platyhelminthes; class Trematoda; order Plagiorchiida; family Fasciolidae; genus Fasciola; species Fasciola hepatica. Next base: position 38,900,286 of record CANUEZ040000043.1, read on the forward strand.
TTTGTTGCGCCGACCTGATATTTCACTGACTTTGAAAGGTCGTGTACACTGTGTCACAGTGTTTTCAGTTTTCTTGTTTGGTTTCTAGACTTGGGGTCTGCGTGCGGAAGATATTCGTCCTCTTCAGGTTTTCGTCCACCGATGTTTGCGTAGTATCGCTAATATTGAATGAAATGACCGAGCAAGCAATAAAGAGGACAGAAATCGAGTATTGGGTTCCAATTCAGAGAGTTCTTGATCACAGCTTATTCAGCTTAGTAGGCTTCTTTGGTTAGGTCACGTATTACGTACGGCAGACTTGCACCTACCGTACCGTGCTCTATTTTCTGTTCCTCCTCAGAAGTGGAAGAAACCATGTGGAGTTCGACAGATGACTTGACAGCGAGGAACGAGGAAATGTACAGCGAACTCAGGATAAGCAGATGATTCACATCTTCGTGGTTGGCGTCCAAAAGATCCGTCAACCAGTTGGCTGGAGACACTGAAGGATATAGCAGCGAACGGTGAACAGTGGCGACCGTGTTTTCACTTTCTGTTGAATCAGAATGATTGATCGATGTGCTTTTGTACAGTTACACTGTGTATTCCGTGTGTTGGCTACTGGGGCGTTCTTTCCTTTTCCCTCCCGTAGAGATCCACTCCTTACCCATCTTATACATTCATTCTTTCTAATTCAGCTTGCAACATGGTGAAAAAAGCAGTGGCCAGTGGGGCTTGCTCTGCTGCTTAGCGCTGTACGATGACAATGATGATGATAATGGTGTACTCAACATTTGCCGAGGGAGAAATTGAATGAGCTGGTTGATGCGTCTGAGACTGCGGCATGTTGCGAACGAGGAAAACTGATAACATTATCGGCATGTAATCTGGAGGGCTTTTATGGTCAAATGTAGAACTAGGATACATACAGATAATTCAATATCTTATCAACACGAGTGATGCAACACCAATCAAACATCCGTTTAGACGAATTCCTACGCACTGTCTGAACTAAGTAGATAACAGAGCTAAAGAAATGTTGGATAATCAGGACATTTGCCCATCAGCCTCACCCTGGGTCTGCCTGATAGCGATTTTAAAAATGACAGACTGATCTCTACCATTATACGTGGGCTATAGGCAACCAAACACCATCACAAGGATGGATTTCTTACCTTTACTCCGCATTGACAACTACTGAGACCGTAGCGGGGTCCAAATACTTTTCTCTCTGTGTTTAGCATCAGATTATCGGCAATGAAGACCAAATTGCGAGACTGGGAGAAGATAGCTTATTATTTCTGATAAATTTGCATGAGTTTCTCAAACTATAGCATTCGGGTTTATCCCTGCCCGAGCTACGTTTTAGAGCTTCATGCAGAAGGTGTTGGGTGATCTCAAGCCGACTAAATGCCTAGTATATTTGGGTGATATTATCTTTCCTTGTCAGACATTCCAGGAGCAGCTCGAGGCATAATGAGGTGCATTTTAACAGTTACATGGGCAGGCCTAAATCTGAAAGAAAATGTCAATTTTACCGTCACAAGTCCTATGTTTAGGACACTTTGTGAGCTGTGAAGAGATTCATATGTACGCCGCGAAATGTGAACTAATCCAACAATGGCCAACTCCCAGGAATATAGACGAAATAAGGAACTTTATGGGTATGGTTTCACATCACAGGTGATTCGTGCGCGGCCTCTCTACAATTGCAGCCTCATCAAAAAAGCTGACCGAAAAAAATCAGTTTTTTAAGCAAAAATGCACAAGAGCGCTTTCCATTCACTCAAAAAGACCCTTATCCACTCATCTGTCCTTTTATCACCAGCATTTTCCCCAGAAGCGGAGCCGTTCAACCCCGGAGAGTGAAACTAATGAGATGGGAAAACATGCGGTCTTTTGTTAGAAGATAAAAGGAATAGGAAAATCCATAGCCCACTGGAGTCGATGTCTCATTAGGCACGAGAAAATCACTAATGTACTACCCGAAATAATGTTAGAACTATCATACTTTTTGTTTTACCTCCTTCACTACGTACTAGGAAACTCATTTATGATTCAAACCAATAGTCTGTCTTTAATTTAGTGGCAGCCTTTCAAAGAGGTTACTCGTCACGTCACCAGGTGGTGAGGAAGTTACATGAGTACCAGTTCCCGTGTGTCCGCCGCCCGGGGTGGAGTCATCAAAATACAGATTCTCTGTCAAGACGACGTTATAGAGCACACGAAGAGTGTCCTACTCTCCCGAAAGTCCACATAATGGCTGTACTGCAGCCAGTCGAACCGTGAAGCATGTAAAAGAGACGCCAGTCAACCCATCCAGAAATTGGATTGATACACAGGTGAATAATCGAAGAAGGTATTGAACCTACAGGAGAAGAAGTGAGTGGGAGTAGTTTTGAGACGATGTGCACACAGAATTTATGGGAACATCTATTGCTATTGGATGAACTCAGGTACTTTCAACATGGCCCTACATGCACCGGAAGGACTGCGGTGCCCCAGACAATGGTCCTGTCAGTACTTTCGGAGATGCATCGGGAACTGAACCACGAGGACCAAAGCAAGGTGCTAGTCCCAGTCCAGCATGGACTGTGGTGGCCAAATCAAACATGGGATGTTGATAGTGTTTGCAGTACTGGCAGTGTGTTTCTTGAGCTGGATTCACGGCGGTCAGCTAACAGAGCCTTACTGATGCCTATGGCAGCAGGTTGTACAAATGAAAGACTAGGCATCAACTTCGTTTGCGAGCTACCGATAATTGGAAAAAAAGAATTGATCTATTCCAGTCATGACTGATTGTTTTACTAAGTGGTGTAAGGCCAGTGGCTCAGGCGGTTGTCACTATGTGGATTTTTGATAGGGAAAGCCAATTTCCGTTCAAACTGACCAGGGCTTAAAACTTCTCGGCCCTTTGCTAACCGACTTTTGCTATCTTTTTGGGATGAAGAAGACGTGGACTAAGCCGGATCACTCACAAGACAACGGACTAGTGGAGCAAACCAAATGAAACCTTTAACAATCTTTTGAAAGTTTTCGTAGAACGAAGAAGTACTTGATTTTAGGATGTAATATTACCGACTTGTTTGCGGTCACCCATGCGGTAATTCAGGCATCCGCCGGCCAATTTCTGTCATTTATGATAGTGGGAGGGAGATTTTGATTACCAAATAATCTGACGGCACTAAACCTAGCCGAGAAGATCCTGATTTACACCGATTACATTAAAGAGTTGCAATGAACCTTGATCGACAGTCATCGAATGGACCAAACTCACCTAAAAACCGCTAAGCGCCGTGAGAAAGGATTTTATGACCGAAAGATGCAGGGTGTACCAGCGCAATCCTGAGAAAAGGCGTGGTCGAAAATGGTCGCATCAACACTTGGTATATTTGCAAGGCTGAAATATAGATGAAGGGGACCATTTATCTTCTTGGAAAATCTCAGTTCAAACGTATACCGCGTAGCGAAAGCTAGCTCCAAGGCGGAAGGTGAGAGAATTGTGGTGTTCTTGGATCAGCTAAAGGCAGCGTCGACGATACTGCCCGTCGCACATCACAGAGATGAAGAACCACACAGCTGGCGGAGGAAGCTGAGACTGCCAGTGGTGGGCCGAGGACAGCCCCCAAGTAGGAAAGGGCTGTGTAAAGAACTGTTGACACGATGCACATTATTCTCTCTTTTGTGCTTCACTTTCAAATGCTATTTTGGTGATCCCCGCAAGCAAGAACACAGTCGGAGCCATTACGAGCCACCTCCTTGAGCCTGTGACCTTGACCTCTCCCTGAGCTGCTTAAAAGCCCCCAATGGACATTGGTCCCTGGCCCACCGTTTTTAATCTGCTTCACACGCTGTGCCGTTCTGTGCTAATTCAATTTCAGTGGTTCACGAGTTTCATCTTCTATTGCAACCGACCTCGCGTTGTGACTGATAGTGCAGAATATGTGTGTCTATACTTTTCAGACCCTCGAACAACCCTGTGTATTACAACTTCATTTTATCTTTGTTCTATGATTGCTTGCATAAATTGCTATTTTTTTGTTTTGATGTATTACCCTCTTTTGAAACCACAACGTCGTATGTCAGAAAAACCATACAGTGTTGAATGTTTATCCTTAAAATAAAATCAGTCCAATCCAATCAAGGAAAAATTATACAAATTTAATGTCATCTATGTCCCCACAATGAGGTTTAAATAAAAGCAACTGCAGTATGTGGAACGTTCTAAACAAATTGGGTGGTAGGAAATAAAAAAATTACTTTCATCATCGGTAGCTGTTAAAGGAATCAGTAGCATATTCATCAGTATCTGTATTCGTATGGAGGACTTATGCCAACAGTATTCTGACATTTCATACATAACAGAAAAAAGAGAGCAATCGAAATAAGCTAGTTGTCACAAAGGACAAAACCCTTGGGCAACTGCCTATGCGCAAATTTTACCAGGAGTGTGTTCCAATAAGTGAGGAAGCGAATTGAGAAGTTAATTATACGATTTTTTGATTACAACAGCTTTTATTCCATTTTTCGAACCCTGCTCAGATAGGGTTATGAAGGGTATGGTACAGAATTATTTTGGAGGAAAGTTTTGCAGTAAATAATGGTAAGTTCAGTTTATATGTAACGAATGAGAGGTCAGGATTTAAACAAGGCTGAAATTTGCTAACCAGAGAGTGTAGTCAAAAGTGTGTCTATGGGGAGAGACAAAACGCGACTTATAACCACCAAGTCACAGCACAGAGAGTCAGTGTCCTGCTTCAGAAGACCTACGGAAATATTTGAATGCAACGATAGAAACTGCCCGGATTTCCGTTTTTGAAAATGAAAAGTTGAAGATTCTCAACACAGTTTTGAATGTAAGTCATACTTCGTAGGTTATTATCAGATTCATCTTCTAGACACTTAAAAGGGTTTACTCTAGACAGCAATTTGAAATTACTAAAAGCATAACCTAATACTAATGTGGAACGGGGATTACGGGAAACCCCTTTATGGCACTTGGATGGGTTACGTTTTAGACCAGATCGGGAAGAAACCATTTCCACTTTAGATACGGTATCTCTGAAGTTTCTAAAAACTTGGGGGGGGGGGGGTTGTAAGTGTCCTGACAAAGAGCAACATCCTCAGCAAATTCAGATGTTAGACGAGGAAGAAACTAGTAGAGCACTTATATGAGTAGAAGATAGGAAGAGAAACAGCCCAGCACTATGAAATACTCCAAAATGTTGAATTGGGATTCTCAGTTCTCATGTACTTGGAGGTGAACGATATATACAGACGCTTTATGGCCCTCTTGATTGGGTTCCGGTAGTGTTTGACTTCCATACATCGGCGAGACTAGTATGCGCGTTCATTTTGCTTTTAGTAATGTAGAGGCCAGCTTACCACAGAACACAGAGTTTCAGTTGGGAAACAGTGATTAAAGGTGCCACACAGATTATCAGCAAACGGTTCAGCAACCTAGAAGATTTAGCAAAAGGAAAACCATAAAAATGCATCAGTGATGCCAGTGGTGGATAGGAAGAATTCCCCGGGCAAAATTTACGAAGACCAAGTCTCACGTCATTCTTTCCTGGGGTACAACAGTTAACCGTTTGTACAAATAATATTACCCTAAGAAGACGTGCGCTATGATAGCTTAAATAAATATGTGTTTTCGAAGAGTGGGGGATAAACGAGGAAGAAAGATGATAACCGTGTTCAACACAGAATTTGCTCTCGCCCCGGAGTTACTTATGTGTTGACCCGAACGAAAGTAGAGTGCTTGTGCTAGAACAAATATCATCGCCATCAATAACACGTCAATATTCATCCAGAAGAAGAACTAGAAATGGTACGTGTGTATCGTACGTGTAAACGATGTTCGAATAGGAGCAAAATCGGGCGACTTATATGTTAACTATAATTGTATTCCAAATAGGGAAAATCTCGGAAGATTCTGAGTAGCCAAACAATCAGTGCGATCTGAGGAGTACTTAAATATATCAGATGACTAGCCTCTTCCAGGCGAGTTGACGAACATCGACAGCCTACTGATGTATTTCCTCTTTTTCAGCATTCTATCTTGACGGTAGCAGTGAAATCTATTCATGCATAACAGAAATGTCACCAGTCTTGTTTTAAAACGAAAATTTTGCATGCGTAAACGTGAATTCTTGTATTCTAATGGAGAAAGCTTTGAAATGAGTGACAGAAATTTCGCAATGATCACCGCGGGTATCGTGCTATTAGCCGGAGGAGAGTGATGAGCTCAGCTTGCCACCTAGTTCTTTTACGTGTTTATGATCAAAAGTTGATATGTTTCAGCCGCAAACGTTGGAAACTCACACGAGCCACACTTATGGTAATTCATTGGATGTAACATTTCCAGTCGAGAATGATAACGGCAGGAGAGTTTCAGTTTCAGGGTAAGAGACACAGCGGCTTCTCCAGCTTCACTACTAACTGTCTTTTCGAATCCATCACCTATTTCTTGTATACCCTCGATGTGTTCAAGCAACTGTGATAACTTCCACCCTGCAAAGCATACGGTCTTGAAGGGTCATAACAATTTTTGCTGAAGGAATGTGCGGCAACACTAATCCCCGTCATGGACACCTCTGTCTGCAGGAGAGTGACTTCCATCACACCAGTACCCGAGAGAGGAAAAAAACGTTTTGCTTAGGAGCCTACTTTTTGTTGCCCCCAAGGTGTCTGGAAGAATAATGTTCTAAAAACTATCCCCAAAATTAGTGAATCTGATCCTAAGGAATGCCCTTCCAGATGTTCAAGGTCAGCTTCTGACGCCCTTACTTACATCACAAATTTTGCCCTTTTTCACTCAATCAGAAATTCAGTGCTATCAGGCTTTTAGGACAATCCTGTAGACAGGTTTACATCGATACAGTTGCTCTCTGATAGCGGAATTCAGTCAGAAGACGCACACTTACTGTCCTGTGACTTTTCGATGTCAAACTTCTTGCCTGTTTCGATCTACACAATTGCCTAACAATGTTTCACCTTATTTCTGCTTTCGCTCTTTAAGTGTATCTCTTCTACTCCCGTGAACAGTAATTCTTTTCTTGGAAAATACACCTAAAACGTGGTCTTCCCCATGCCCTGTCCCCAAATCTGTTACGTCAACCTCCTTCAAGGGCTTCACTCCATGGGAGCATGCTTCCTGAATCTAACCTTGTCAGCAATCATATAATCTAAAGATGAACGCCGTACTGTGATGATTATGACCACTCCGCATATTCCTTCAATGTGTGACACTTAATCGAAGGCAGTTCGAGCCTAACACTTGTGATTTGCCGTACTGTTTTGTCGTGGAATTCTAGCAACTGAACGGATAATCAAATCACTGAAAATCTCCCGCTTTATTGTGCTGGGATCAGCTAAGTTCGTTTTGTGCTATATGGTAATCAAATTGTCAGACCAGAATCGATTGTATAGGACACAAATGAGAATTCACTATTTAACGAACCAGAGATGGCGTGTTATTTGAGGTGATTTTCTGTTTGGAAATGTAAGACACTGGGTCCCTTTTGTTCAGTTCATTAGAAGAGAAAGAATCAGCGAGTCGCGATATGCGTACTTTTGGTTTTATTCTTCTGGACCATGAACATAAAGAAAGAAATATGTGAAGGTGTATGGAAATTGATTATACAGAAGCGGGAGGTAATACTGGATCGTGATATAACTCTAATAGACTTGAGTTAAATGGCAACGATTTTTTTCCGACGCCCAACAAACATAACAGGGTTACACTAAACGAAACGCGACATCAAGCAAGAAAGCAGAAAACCTTAGGTAGCGCTTATGGAGAGAGTAAGAATCCCAGACTTAGAATATGAAGCCAGAATCGTCCGATATTCTAAATATAATAATTATGTTCTGGGACCAGGTGAGGTCATGAAAAATGGGTATGCCAATAAACTTCACAGACAGAATTTTAGGTATTACCTTTTGTCAATTTACAAAGAAAAACAACGTTTAACTTAAGATAGACATCCTTTATTGACAGAGAGAATGTCATAATATTTGGATGTTTGAGGAAATACATGTGATGACGAAGATGGCCGGATAACGCAAAGAACAGCTCCACTCACTAAATTAAAAGTTATTGTCTTGTTCGGTCTCAAGGACAGCGTTATCAGCATACTTAAACAAAAGATCATCAGATGTTTTCAGTAATTGCCGAACGTAAAACTGAAAGAGGATGGAAGGAAGAATGACACTGAAGTACTCTTGTATCTACAGGTAGAGGCGTAACTCGCAACTAACCAAACAACAAGTCAGTGTGTTACATCTGTCCAGGGGTCTGATCAAATTTGAGTTGCCCCTGGTTCATTCCTGTCTTGCCCATGGTGCCTGTGGACTGTGTGTTCTGATGGATAGGCGACCCTCTCCGCCACTGTTTATGTGATATTTTTAGCAACCATCCTCCAGTCTTACACGAATACTTATTGCCCTAGTATCGAGGCCTTATCACTCGTCCACGTCTATTTCCCCGGCAGTCGGATTCAAGTGCACGTTGGCTTTCGATTCCACTCCAGATAGTAGACGTTTACACATTACGTGGTCCATCCTGACCTAGACATTGTCCCATGAAATTCCAGTCAAAACCAGCAATTCTTTAGCCACGACCCATCATTGCATAGCCTTGACGCACAACCTCTAGCCATGCAGCTGCAAGCCGGTCAGGTCAAAAGTATCGAAATATAATGGCATCAAGAGATATTGGAACAATTCATTTTTTTGCAAAGATTTATGTTGCAATGCTAACGGAACAAACGAGAAAGTGTGACGATCATATGCTGCGTAGTTGACCGTGGTAATGGTATCAAATGAAATGCTGCACCTCAAAGTGGCTGGAGGAGGTGTAAACGATGTGTCCACAACATCGAACCATGAGGCTCAGCACCTATTGGTGTTGTATTTTCACTGAACCAGTTCCTAATGTATTAAAAAATATAAACAAATCAAAGCGGCAAACATTTTATCCGTTTGAGTTCACCGAAGGCCTCTTCAAACGGATTGAAAAGTGGACTATACGGAGCTAGAAAAAGTATTTCATGATAGGTGAGTAATTGTGCATCCACAGCCCTCCGATGAACGGGGACACTGTCAAAGATAAATATTATTGGAACATCAGGTTACTCAGTAGCAATAGACGCTGAGCAGCATGAGAGAAACTCATTAAAAATGTACCATGTAGTCTTCGTATGACATTCATGCTTCAAGATACCGGCAATAGATGAGCAAACTAATATGTTCAAGGTAGGCCCCTTGCATGACGGTAGACTTGGGATGACTTTACCACCTACTCTTGAGCACCCATAGCTATGAGAACACCTTGTGGAGTAGTTGGTCCCATCAATATACAACCTCAACGTTGCAGTAACTGATCGTTACATAATCTGCTCCTTTAGATTTGACTGCATCTGAGTTTCGTTCCACTGGTTGAACAGTCAGCTTCTTAACTGAATAGTGAAGCCCATCCAGCAATCGATCAATGGATGACTTACTGATTGTTGTACTTGGGAAATCCTTCTCCACCCCTTCCTTCAACTGCCTCAATGAGCTTGTGGGGTTTTCGTCCACCACTTCACACAGATGCCTGACAAACTTGTCGTTGAACTTCGTCTTGTAGGACCCATGTGTGAATGCCTTTTCCCTGCCTGTAGCTGCATTAGCACAGCAGGTTTTGATCTTGATGTTGAGGTATTTGGCAATGTCCATTATATCATCTGCCCTCCGTGGGCATTCGACTATCCGGCTCCGATCTTCAGCACCGGTGAGGCGGTACGACGTTTTCTTCTCATCCATATTCAGGCTCTCAATATGGTCATTATTGTCACCGAAAATGGAACAGTAATACGGGCTGTGCCTAATGGTTCGACGATGTGGACACATCGTTTACACCTCCTCCAACCACTTTGAGGTGCAGCATTTCATTTGATACCATTACCACGGTCAACTACGCAGCATATGATCGTCACACTTTCTCGTTTGTTCCGTTAGCATTGCAACATAAATCTTTGCAAAAAAATGAATTGTTCCAATATCTCTTGATGCCATTATATTTCGATACTTTTGACCTGACCGGCTTGCAGCTGCATGGCTAGAGGTTGTGCGTCAAGGCTATGCAATGATGGGTCGTGGCTAAAGAATCGCAGGTTTTGGCTAATGTTTAATGGGAAAAGGTGTAGAACCGCTTGGTTGTTCGCCTAATCTGACACACGCACACACAGTTCTTCGTTTGGTTCAACTCTTTTCATCCATCGGATTGGTTTCCCTTTTTTGTGTCACTTGTTGCAGATGCGTACACTCACGCAAGCACACACAGACACACAACTTGCTTGTCGGCCCACGAGCACCACTTCCGGTCCCATTCGTTTTGTGAGCTCCCCGACTTCTTTCGTCTGATTGGCTCTCTTCTCGAGTAGTGTGCCACTGTCACCTCTGTCCCACACACTCATCACGTGCTAACCTCAAGCACGTTCCGTGTCACGACTGCCGGTGACCAGGTTCACTGGCATTTTTGACACAGCCAGGCGCTCTTTAGGGCGCCTAGGATACAGCCAGGTGGTGTTTTGTAGACTAGACCGCTAGTGACCTGATTCACTAGCATTTTGGACACAGCTGGACGCTGTCTCACACGCTTTTTGGAGGCACAGTCACGTCTACTGTGCCTAGACTGTGCATACAATTACACCCGGACATCTCACAATTCGAGGTTAGTATATTTTGCATATTAATCGTCGTTCATTTATTAGTACCGTATCGTCAGACAATCTCGTTCTCTGTCGCCGACTGTCCGGGATTTTACGCATCACTCGATTGGTCCCACTTGATTTCACGGGTGAAGTCTATATAATGTCCCAACATAGCTGTACATGTGCGAAGCTCTGTTGTAAGGTAACAGCTGACCAGTGGAACCCCCTTTACTCTGATCTCAGCTATCCCTCCGTAAAGTTTTGTTACCTCGCACTAGAGCATATAATTCGTCTGATGTTCAATATCTCACCCGTTTCCTCACTAACCCTGAGGCTGCCACTGAAAAGTAAACCCAGAGCTGAGTTAATATTATGATCCACTCTTTCTTCTAACTGTTACATTGGAATTGGGTATAATTATACCACTGCTGGATATTCGCCAAGTGACATGAATAAACATGAGACAAGATTGAACTGAATGATGTCATACGACCATTGAAGTATCACCCGGTCAGCACTGTCAGCGCTGAACCGGCTTGTAGGCCGCATAATCCGGATGTCGGGTTTTTCTCAAAGTATCCCTTATGCACTCCAGTTCAATATCCAAAGTGTTGCAGTTGCAGATATTCCTAACCATACAAGCTAGAGAACTTGCTCCGTTTCGTGTATTCCTCATAGAAGCGAAACACGGAAAATGTGTTCACTATCCCAAACGCATGCACCCACGGAGTCCATTCCTTCCGATTTGGTCGTCAAATTTGTCCCTACTCCTGTTTCCCAAGAAGAAAAAAATTACGACTTTATCTCCATGGTAAACCTTACTTCCGCGCAAAAGCTGTTGAATGTATTTTCCAGATTTATAATATCTAGTTTCCACATGCGAAGGGCAAACCTCTCCTTTGTATATCGGGTGCATATCAAAACTTAGAAAATGTGGAATAATACTGTGCATGTTCAGTCAATTCTAAGAAATTTGTGCCTAAAGTGATCGAGTGGATGAACCCATGGTGCCTCCATCCTATAGGTTACAGATCCTCTAGTTGTACGTAAATTATTTTTTTCTACTACTCAATAAGAATACGAGAAGCCGTCTGAACAAGCGGCTGTGTGATTGTCCGATTTGCCGGATTCAATAATCTGACCTTACAGGGCAAGCTGTTGGAGCTAAAGGGTTTGAATTTTACAGAGGCTAACAGGATTTACGAGCAGTGTGACAACATAATGGCAGAGAGTGAAACGAAATAGTGCTTCCAAGCCGATGCACCCAAGCCATAACTGAAAAGTCTAGATACACCGAACGAGCAGGCCCAGTGCTAGAATGAAAGTCAAACACATAAACCGACCCATGTCACACTGTAAGCTCCTTTGTGTCTGACATTTTCCAGGGGTTACCCTCTATGCAGGTGGTAAGCTGGGTCATTTCGAAAGGGTTCGACAGGAAAAGTGTGCAAACTGTTTGGAACTAAACCAAATGGCTGTGCCTCACCTTTTTATCACTACATAACAATTAAGATGGCCAACAATTCATTCATAAATATGTATTATTTGAGCCTCTGGATGTTGGCAAAATTTCATGACTGAGGCAGGCATAGCACTATGCCAAAGAAAACTTTGACCAGAAGTTTCCCAAATTTTAGAATTAGGGAAACAGCAATTTGGAAGTGTGATGCTGCCGGTTATCAGTTTGGTCTTCTTGGAGACTTAGATTTATATGTTAAGAAGAATAACGGCGAGCTGGTAGTAGTGCAGTCCCTCTTTTGCTGTTACAACCCCTCCATCCACGGCTTGAACCCAGTTAGGAGTACGAATTTATCACCACCCTTGTGCATCTATTATTTGTTATTTATCACAGTGCGTATGCCAAAATTCGTAAGTAAACAGTAAAAAGCAGACTTAGCCAATAACATTTATTTCCGGTGGAGGAAAACATACTGCTAAGACGGCTAGTTTTTCGTGAACACCTCGGCATCCGCGCCTGAAAGGCTTCTCGGCGAGCTCCTTTGAAACTTTGAAAATCCAAATGAGTTCGGTAGACCCTACAGCGAATCTGCTTAGGGCATGATATCCTCCAGGTTCTTTGTAGCCCTCGGATCTTGTAAATGTTCCCTATTTTCGTGGTAATGTTTTTCAATCATCATCACACCGCAGACAATTGTGGAGATTACGGAGTGACAAGAGGGCTTTGCTCACAGAGGACACGTTGATCTGATGTAGGTCTTAAATCCAGTGCGGGATCCACAGGATGAGTTGAAGAGCAATTTAGGACGAGAAAAACTATCTATATCGTGCATAGCAACTACCTGTGCGTCGAAAATTCAAACCTTCAGCGTGAGGATCTTGAAATGAAGGAGAAATGATACAATACCGTAATACTTATATGGAGGATGGATTTGTGCTGGTTTTGCGTCCTATACACAATCCATTCAACAAATACCATTTGAACCAATCACTGCTTTTCTTCTAGTTTACAGTTCATCCATGAGTTGTCATGCACAACAAGACACATAGTACTCTTTTAACTCACCTAAGTGACTCTTTGGTTATTGATTAGACGTGCGCTCGTCTCCTTATAACAAAACAGCGCTTGAAAAGTTTGGGCTTACCAAACATGTTATTCAAAGAACAATAATAGTGTGTACATTTTCCCTCAAATATCGAGTGCCTATAAAAAGGCCTTGTTTGTGTACCAAAGGCTGAATACAACCACGTCGCTAGTTACCATGTCTTCTGATTTCACTTCGCACAATTCGGTCTCAGAAAATTACACTTTCAAGAATATTCCGAAGGTGAAGTTGCCTGTGATGATAGCCAAATTGATTGCCGAAAATCTATTCCACTGACCCAGTTATGGTGTTTGATCTATGTTATGCATACTACACGGCATCGCTCTCATACATGTGTAAAGACCAGCAATGTCATGATATTCGGTTCTGCTTAGGCACCTACAGTTTTGCTGTGTATCGACCGGCCTCACTGGTTTGTGCATGGAAGTCCATGTAGCTCACTTCTTCCATTTATCTGCATACTCGAGTAATTGCTTCCTTGAAGTTATGTAGCCACCTACCGACTGCGATCAGATTACACTTATATTCTAACAAATAAATGGAGTGCAATAATTACGTGTTCTGCTACGTCCAATTACGAAAACAACAGCATCCGGTTGAAATTGAAACACACTTTGGGAGCTCGATTGCCTGGAATCCGTTTCAGTGCGATCATCTATTGCATTGCTGTTAGTGGCATCATGGGGCTAGATCGTGATAGGACGGTATTCTGATAAAACGACATATGGTAGGTATCGAATAATTGACATGAAAATAAGGCTTACTAATTTCCAGACAAGTTAAGACATAGGATGGGTGCACATCACTGAGTGGGATTATGATGGATTATGAACATCCCATTAGTTTCATGAAAGTGTGTTTTGGTGAAGACCAGTGGGGAGAGACAGAGCGAGAGAAGATAACGAAAGCATGAGTCGGAGAAGAAATAGACAGAGATATTACAATCATTGGAAGACAGAAAATCATCTATCAAGGGTTATATGTGACAGAAGAGTTCCATGTGATTCGCAAACACCAAAACTCTAATCGAAGACACTTAAGCCAAACGTACCACCGAGACTGGTAATTGACATGAATCACTCAACTTACCACTAAGCGACTTAATGTGTTATTCAGTTGCTTCTACTCGTAAGCAAACCTGTGGCCAAGTGCGTCTAGCGAGAACAGTATGCACTCGTCCATGAAACAAATGATCATGATGTGTCGAATAAAATTGCGATACACTCCGAACCGATTTCGGTTCTCACACATTAAAATTGCGATATGGCTGAAGGTTTAGTGTACTACCTAGTACTTGTGATACATTAGGTAAATGTGAAGACCGTGTAAGATAACGCTAGCAAATTGGAATAGGCGGAGAAGTGTGCTCAGATGATTAGGTGAAATGACATGTACAATGGGAATAAATATGGAATATTTGGTATGCTACAAACTCACAAGTGTCCACCGTTTTGGTTTTGGGAACGTGAGTGCCAAAAATTCAGAATCAATCAACGTATCCAATTCAGTTCAATTTCAGAATAGTTTGGGGGTTCGATAGTGATGTGATTTCGAAAATGTGTGTTGTTGTGTCCATTAAAGTGTCAGTACAACAAAGGGGTGTAGCTCCGATGAGGGTAGAAAATGATCGAGAAGTCAAAACCGTATAGGAACCTGGAATCGCGAGTCATTATCCAAACATGAATTACTTTTGTGGATACTAGACTGCACGATCGAATGAGTAACCAATACTGACCTCGAAAGAGAAATCGAAATTCCCACTTGGAGAAAATATTTGATGAAATGTTATTGGAAGACATGATTTGTGTACAGTGGAAATTATTATGAACAAAGTAAGGGATTCACAATGGGTTCGTCTGTGAGGCCAATGCTGGCAGATACCTTCTTTTCAATACTTGCGCGTGGACTCTGTTGACGACACATAAACATGAATGATGGAATTACTCAGTTATGTTTGAAATGAAGATTGCTCACATTCAGATGCAACAATGAAACCGAAATATACAGGAACTGTTTTTCATTGGAGCAGGTGTCTTAGATGAATGAATAATTTCCCAAAATTCATTATCAACCGTAATGAGGCTTGTCGTTATTCAAATGCCAAATGAAAGGCGTGGCAAGATATGGCTCCATCGTGTTCACATAATGATCTGTGAGGAAGATGTTGGGGTGAAAAATGGTAAGTATATCGAAACAAATTTTTCAGAATAAGGGGCACAACACTGTGTAGGAAAAATAAAGAGATATGAATATTACGCTCTTGATCAATTTAAGTTCTTATGGCATAATATAAACTGGCCTTCATACGCTCAACTGAGCATTGAATGAGCAGCCGTATATGGTAATTATGCTTGTACTCCGGTGGGACAATACAGTATGTTCGCATGTCAGCTTCATCCCACGAATGGATGGTTTCCGGATCAAACTTTGACATCAGCCGTCCGGTTACACTGGTCAACGTGGTAGAATGTGATTTCAAGCAAGCAGTATCAATTAAAAAGAACGCAAATTCATCGAAATCAATTGCTTTTCGATGTTTTTCATAAACGAACAAGATCTTGTGAGCTTTGCAAGTCTCCCTTTTGAGTTCATACAATAAAACGATAGAAAAAGTGATTTTCATCGAAATTAAAATTCATTCGCGATTGCTGGGTGAATGTTGTCATTTTGAGATCGAGCTAGAGACAGCATAACTAATTTAATAATAAAAATATTAGGCAGGAAGTGCGGAACTTTTGAATTGAATTCTCTTTGATTATTTCTTCCTTGAAAAAGAATGGAAGGAGAAAATAGCATAAAGGAAGTTAACTCTCAATTTCGCTTTTTTTGCACAAAATTGAGAACTGAAGCAATCATATCTCGAGCGAAGACAGGCGTTTTTGTCGGTTTGGTTTCTATTCATTTGCGATAGCAATGATTGGGAAAAGGGGATGTGGAGACAAGCAATCGAAACTGGAGGGGAATCCGTGGAATTTGCGATTGGTAGGGGAAAGTGAATTCAGTTGTCCGGTGAAAAACTGCCATTTGTAAGGTGGAGGGCAACATGAGGTCACCAACGAAACGGTTTACTTGTTGTGAACGCAGACAAAGAATACTGGTAAAAAGGAACCACGCCCTCTAAAGGACTCAACAGTGAGATAAATTATGGATCTTCTAAAAAGAATGAGTGAGCTAACTAATAGAGAGAAAAAGAAAATCATATGCATCACATTTTGGAAGCAGTAGCTTTTTGAGGGGAGAACCAAGAAGTGAGGGCGTCGGATGAAATGTTGTGAATAACTAAAGATGATGTGAAAGTGGCAGCACTGTAGTCGTAACCAAGGGCTGGGATCCAAAATTTCCGAGCAAAGAAAGAACAGATTGTTAGTCTTTTCGGAGCATCGATGGACCCATGGTTCCCTGAGTCCAATATACGATATGATTTGATATCGGAATCCAATAAAACAAAATTATCCCTATCCTAAAAATGTCAGATACTGAGGTGCAAATATATGGTGAGGCAGTGAGCAGTTGATTGTGGCGACATACGCTGGAGTATGGTGTAGGCCGAAGTTGTACACAAAAACCAGTAACCAATAGGCAGGCTCAGTTTGGGGCAGTGCATAGCACTCCATGGGAAACCAGCAGTTATTAGGTGTGATTCGAAGATAGGTCCATCAGCCCGGATCGTGTTAGGGCTCACGCAGAGAAGACTTCGCTTCCAAGGAGGAATCCAGGTGAGGACCAAAGTCCAAGTAGTTTTGTTAACACATTTTCGTTTCAAAACTGATAAAATCACTAGTACTATGACAAGAAACATAATTCTTCTTGAATTTTGACCTCAGATGATCAGGGCTGCAGGAATGTTGCCAACGAATTACCAACAAATCTACTACGGTGAGGGTTAGTCACCAATGCAAAAAGTATTACAGCGAATAAAAGTTGTTTCTCGATCATAAATTCGGAAAAGAAATATAATAGGAATTGGCTGTTGCTTATTACTCCTCGAATAAACGCAAATTCGAAGGATCTCCATGAGAGGTGCAAACTCCAAAGTTCAGAAAAACGTATATTCGATGAAATGAGTTGCATAAATGGCCATGAAATGATACGCTTTTAGTGCTAGGCTTCCTAGAAGGCTGAGTGGGAAGCCTTCTGGATCATGTTTCCCGTAATTAAATTAAAGTAGAACTTGGTGGAAAGTCCTGGTATAAATTTCTGCGCCTTATTCGCAAACTTTTGTGATAGAGAACCCACAGACAACTTCTGACCCACGACGGAATTGCAAGCAAACATGACTGTAAGCCTCCATCTTTTGCAGGATTTTGACGCACGTTGTCATGGGACAACCTAGAGGAAAGAACAAAGGTGAGCAAAATTTTGGTGGGTAGTTTTTCCGAGGGCCAGATGTCAGAAGGACGTGATGCTTACTTGAGGTGACCAAAATTTAGCATATGTCTCCTGTCAGTCTGCGGAGCATGTGTTTTGCGACCAAGCAGTAGTAGTGGGTTTGCTGGGTTTAGGAGAGAATCCGCAGCTATTAGCAATGTTTCTACCGCACAACAGGTGTTCATGAGTGGATTCACACTTACTTTTTAAATCAGTGTGTGCCTCCTACAGCAAATCTCGTCTAAGATGAAAATGTTGCCAATTCGAAAACGTTTATCAACAAATGTTTATTTAACCCATGTTTTGACGATTTTTCTAGTTCCTATTGAGATTAGAAATGTATGGATAGGTCGTGAATGTTGACGATGATACTGGTCACAAGATTCCTCCAAAATGAAGACGCTCTGCACCATAGGAAGGTATCTGCCCTGCTGTTTTACTAGATTTTGCATCAATGTTGGTTCAGGAAATGTTAAAATGTACTTCTGTAATCTTGACCTTTTGCTGCATCAATTGTACTAAGTTCAGTTACAGAATCATCTGTCTTGGATGCTGTCCATAAGCTTGTATGCATGTGGAAACTAGTTCCGATACACTTTCTCATATGTATAAGTGAGTACTTTAGCCGAATAATGCACCAAACTAGATTTATTCAAACCAGCGGTCAAATTCAGTCTGTGACAAGTGATAATCCTATCTCCACGAGTGGACTTCAAATTCATCTGGACTGAAATTATTTCGATCGGCACAAACCCAGTGTATCTCTCCTAAAGACCTACTTGAACAGGCTGAGACTTGTTGAAGACTTGTACCTCCTAGGGCCAACTTTACAGAAACCGTGACCCGCTAAACGAACTAACCTTGATAGGGTATTTTCCAAATGAATCACTAGTTCCATTGATTTGGAACTGCTCCATGCTATATTTTTTATGCTAAGAAACCCCAAATATTTCCGAATGAAACCATCAGACATTTGAAGAGTAGAATAAACAGGTGATATAAAAATTTAGTGATAATTTTATTTAGAACAAAGTTTTGGGTAAAGGGCTCGTTTTCAATCACTTGTAATGAGGCCATTTGTCTAATTGATCCAATGATATAATTCGTCGTAATATATTGTAATGTGATGACTTGGTTATGAACCACGGAAAACGAGCTTGTTTGCCAACCTGATCTTTTGTGTGTTCATTGGGACAAAGAATGTAACAGTCTATCCAGGTTATTCTTAAATAAACAAATAACATTATTCCAATAAACTCAAGGATGAACCACTACTGAATGTTCCGCAGTACGTTTCAGCCTCGGCACATCATTTGATTTCGTCACATGAAAGGCAATCACTTTTTGATTGCTCAACTGGGAATTCTAAAATTTTGTCACGCAGAACTACTTAAAAGCATTTTGGCCACTTCATGCACACTTTGATTTGCGGAACAGGTCTGAGTGCGTAAGTCAAGGTAGAACAGAAGGCAGTACTAGTAATGTTTGCCTATGTGAACCGTACCTAGTTCGGATAAAATCATAAGTATGAACAAAGTTACATTCAAGTGTCCATGAAGTGATATATAGCTGTCAACAACAGTTGATTTTATGTGTATTGCAGTTTTACTGCCAAAGGAAAAACGCCACCGTGGGAGCGCATAATTTTTTGATAAAACACTCATCACTGCAGAATGATACTCCACCCGAAACATAGAAAAATATTGCTATTCACCATGAATTGTCTCTCTGTGAGACAAAATGCGTTTGCCAGTCTCACGGTGGTCGGCTATAAAAAGAGAAACATGACTGTTGAACGAAAGAGCGAGCAAACTAACCAAAAGAATGCAGCTTATGTTACGTAGACATGAACGCCAGTTTGATCATGACATCGAGTGACAAATACTATTGCACCAGACTTTCGTCCGGGGATGGAGTTACTCGTCGAATCCTTATTCAAACAAAGCGAAATCTGTAATCTACTTGTATCACAAAATAATTTGCCAAGCCGAGATAAATACTGACCTCAAAATGAAAACACTTCGTTCACATTGAACAGACCAGCCACGATTGGGGTTGAACTTGGGGCCATGTGAGAGTTTGAAATGGCATGTTCAAGTTACTGGACACCGTGTGATGTAGGGAGATCAATGACCCCTCAGACAAATAAAAACAAGATCATCAATCGGAAGGCCGAATCTAAATTGGATTACAACTGCATAAGCCATGATGCCAGTGGAGTCAGCGTGGTAACCACTGGACCAGTGAACGGATGAAAGCAACGGGAATAACGCTAATCATGTCGGGGTGTCGGAAATCTCCCTGAAAACACATTATCCTCGAGGCTGCAGTCCGCTTTCTTCCAACCCATAGACGAAGCTTTGTTAAAGATAAACAATTAAAAGGCCCGCCCTTCCAAAACCGCAGTACAGCCATTACGAATGTGCCCAAGAACCTATCAGTCCACCACATGTCAGTATCCACATCACCTATTGACGGAAGACATACAGCCTACCCTTCAAACCAGCCTGCCAACGAATCAGATATATGAAACACTGTGATCCGAATTAACCAATCACTTTTGCGCATCACGTTGGGTAATCAATAACAATGCCATAAGTATCCATTTATTACCTGCCTCATGCTATAAAAAGTGTTGAGTTTTGATTGCACTTGAGTATAATTTTCGCACTTATTCGTAGTTACTTTTCCGTTGGGATTAGACGATCCAGGAATCATTAGAGAAAAAATAATCCACAAATTTGTGCATAGACAGGACGGCGTATGGGATCACTTTTGTTTGAATGTAGGGGTCAGTAAAAAGTGACGTGAATAGGCTAATGAATGATCCGAGCATAGAAGCGAGTAAAAGGGGTATAGATATTCATATTGCTAAGGCTGGTAGGGAAATGGGCCAGTAAGTCAAAAATGCAGTGGAAATAGACAAACAAACTCGGTGGTAAACAAGGGAGGGTAGACTGGGTAGGAAAAAGGTTGATGCCGTTATTCCAGATAACCGGGTCTACGGCAAATGAACGACTGGTGATGGTAACCAATTTGATAGGCTCTGCCGGAGTTCATGGAGTATACATTTTGAGAGCAAGCGCGGTGCAGCACGGGAATCTCTATAAACAAATCAGAAGAGAATACCACCAATAATAGCAGTATTTGCCATTAAAATCCGAGTATGCCAAACTATTTACTGCTCCTAATGGAAACAGAAGATCAGTGCGGTATCCCAATAGTATTTTCAACCTAACAGAGATAACGTTTGCATAAAATAAAACAAAGCCGGAGGAGCCAAACGTAGGCCACAGCATGAACTGTTTCTCTTAGGAAATAAGATTTGAAATGTCGATTTTTAAAAAAGAACCAGAAAAACTTCGAGCCAGAGGCACCACAGTGCACGGAGTAGAGCACCTAGAGATCAATATATTACAGGAAGAGTAGTAGAATGTGCAAACAAAACTGGTGATTCAGGAAGTAGTGCATCTAAGTCAAGCAGTGAACAATCATACCTTCTCATCCCTATAGGCAACTGCTTGCAAAGCGAAAAGAACTGACCAATGTAATAGATTTCGAAAGAAGATTCACACACAAACACACACACAGACACACACACAAGCACACATGCACACACACGGACACGGACACACCTACTTCCGATGATGTGCTTAGCGAACTATATTGCATCTTCGTTTCCATTTCTCATTTTTTCAATTTCTTTTATTTCAGTATCATTTAAACGATGAATTACGTTTGCTGGATTTACCTGTAGTTCTTTATCCTGTATTACGCTAGACATCCCGTAAAACGCTTTAGAATTCACGAGAACAGAGAGAAGACATAAGTTGCGAGATGCAAGCATTTCGTTTACTCTTGTCAACCGCAGGCGTAAAACGTGTCAGTATATATACATGGTACAGTAGGGGGGGGGGGGTTAGTGCAACAGTAAAGTAGGCACAATCAAAAGTTCTTACAGTACGTACTTTGGGGAGGGTGATGTCTGTCGTGTTAACTCCAGGGTAGACAAACATTTTGGGTCAATCGTTTTTGTGCACAGAGTGCTGGCTGATGCATCATGATCAGAATAGCTTCGCTGAACGCTAATAGTTTCGGTGTTGGATTGCACAACAATGCTTTTAAACACTGGGTCAGGTCAACTTTGTGACCTGATGCAATCAAGAGTAGTGCAATCGAAGAAGCTGGTGGTTTCACGTCATTGTTTATTGTCCCAACTGGTTGCATCAACACGTATGGATATGTATTCTAGCACTCACTGAGTCAATCAGTGATCCGTCTTGCCAATGTATACGTCACCGCAACCGCGAGTGAACTGATAGACAATATGTGAGACATATGGATCAGCAAGACTGTTTGAGTGATTTTGAAAACATAACCTTTTGGTCGTCTGCAACAAATGCAACTGCACCGCTATGTATTTGTGCCTCATAGTTAGGTTAAGATTACAATTTATTTGAATAAATAAACGATCTCCTTTAAAAACAAAAGGATAAAAACTTGCTTCTTTTCCACGTTCATTGTTTTCTCGCGCACAAGTCTCGGCTTTTGGTATTGTCTGATAAAGCTTTCCGGATAACCGTTGGCCAGCAGCTTTGTTTTTATGAACTCCTCTTCGTTTTGCTCTTGATCTTCTGAACAGATTTTCTGTTGAAGAGAGTTCTGACCACTCCACGTTTGTAAGCCACTGGAGCGAAGCTGGAGAATTGTAAATTACTTTCGCCTCATGTTGCTTTTCGGTGGATTCTGCGCTGTAGAGTCCCATCCTGACACCTGGTTAATAAAATACCTAGAAAGGGCAAACTTTTATCGCATTCATCTTTGTGAAATACACTAAGGCTTGGGTGAACAGATTCAAGAAAGTTAACAAAAGGGATAAAACGTTCTTCAGTCGTGAAAAAAAATATCATCCAAGTATCTTCTGTAAAATAGAAATTGGGAAATATTATCATAGAGCTGTTTTTCGATCATACCCAAAAATACATCTGTCAAGGTTGGGTCCAGAGGGCTTCCCATGGTCACACCATCCGTTTGTTAGTAAGCTTTACCTTCAAAATTGAGCCAAATATTTTCTGTGCACAAAAGAATGAGTTCTTTAAGGTATTCAACAGGAATAGGCAATTGAAAGTTGTGCGAAGAAATGAAATCACATAGATAATCTACTTTTTCACGAAGAGGTACCTTTGTAAAAAGTGACTCAGCATCGACGGAATACATTTTATCCAAACTAACTGAAATACTGTTTAGCAAATTCACGAGTTCAAATGTGTCTCGTAGACAAAATGTTGTTATATGTTTCCGAACAGAGGTAAGAATCTTGACGAGCCACCGGGCAAGTTTGTGATAAGCCGAGTTTTGCATGCATAATATTGGCCTCAAAGGGACTCCAGGCTTGTGTACTTTGGGTGATCCTCTCAAGTAGGACATCTGTGTTCCAAGTTGTTTTAGCTTTTCGTACATAGTTTCAGGAATGAAACAGTGAAGGAGAAAAATTTGGAGCTGTCTTGATATTTGTTTCTCTGTCAGCATGTTGTTCTCTGGAGTAGTGCCTAGTTTGAAGCGCTGCGCATCGGAATGTATCTGTTCCATCTTTTCCATGCATTCTTTCTTTTCCAGAACTACGACTCCTTTACTCCTTTATTGTTGCATTTACCCCCTACTGTGCCATGTATATATACTGACACGTTTTACGTCTGCGGTTGACAAGAGTAAACGAAATGCTTGCATCTCGCAACTTATGTCTTCTCTCTGTTCCCATGAATTGGATAAAGGGCACCCAGTGTTTCAAATTTCTCAAGCTTTAGAATTTGCCGACGTCCATCACTTCCACACTCGGCAGACACCAGTTAGAAACTGCTTTCCTTCTGAGATGGCGTATCACTAACTGCGTGAAACGTGTTTCGAGGTCCAAAATAAGTGAAGTTTAACGGTATTTCGACTATATATTACATTTATAAAGCAATCTGTTAGAAGCTTACCTTAACCTTGGATCTTTTTTCAACGGGATATCTCACTTCCCTTGAACTGAGGAAGTAAACACTTTTTGACTGAGAAATTCCATTAGGCTCCGTGCTGCACAGATCTGCTTCGCATTTTTTCTTTATCAAAACCGCAAAAAGCATTTTTGCATTCCCTATATGTAACTGTATTAGATAGCCCAAAGGTCACTATAAAAAACGTTCCTTTCGGCCATGATTTAAATTCTTACTTTCAGTTCACCATTGTGTTGTTCGAATAAAGTGCTTTACTGCATTCACGGGACGCCCTATAGCATCACAATTTTCTAATCGAAGTACTATTCTGGTAGGCTGATCTACCCCTAACCAAATGCATAAAAACCATCGACTTTTTTTTAGCACAGAACGACCCAAAGTATGAGGCACCAAAGTGATGAATTTTATGAAAAAAGTGTGAGAACACTCCACAGGACTTCTCGTCGCTTTTGGGAAGGGTCATTCACCGGTCACAATTCGGAAATGAATACCTAGGTTTGAACAGAACCACGTTGCTCTTTGCAAAATTGGTTAAAATACGAAGGTAAAATGCTTCTACTTGATCTATTTTCGAGTTTGTCATTATATCAGGATGCCTAAAAATACACCCTCTGCTTACATCCTTTTGGGAAAGATTTGAAAACGGAGAATAGAGAACTTTGGTTTTGTTTGTCATTTAGGTGTTCATCATTATTGATTCCCGTCCCCACAGATGGGTGGTTCCGATGCCGTTTTCAGGCACATCTGCACTTACCATCACAACAGAGAAAATTTGACTTTTTGAATAAGTAGTGCTACCCGTGTGTACAATAATGTGCCTCTCACCCAACCTGGTCGAAGAAAGTTGTCGCGGAAACACGGAGATGGCTCACATCATCTTTTTGCATCAGTACCTGTTTTAATCGCTCCAGTTAATCACTGTGATAGCTATTGAATAACACATGCAAATGATAAATAAAATGGCCTCTTCAATGACATAACGGCTGTTGCTTTGCCTTGATGCCGATAACTCAACAAACAGAGGACCAACGACAGACTGGCAACATATGAAGCAACGAAATCTATTCGCCTTTACAGTCTACTAAACATTTTAAAACGATGAATCAACCCATTTCCATGGTGGAGCAAAGCATTTGGAAAGTGCAGAAAGTAACGAAAACCTTGTTAGTTGATAGTTCGGATCGCTCAGAAAAACCCCACATTTTGAAATGATAACGTTGCATCCAGATGTGATATATAACTGTTATCCAAGCCGTGGTGATTATGTCAAAACAAAACCTATTTTCTCTATTTTCGTCTTCTCGTTATTCATGGATGAGTTCAAAGTACATGCTGCTGGTGTTTGTCACGAAAAGCTGAAGAAGTGTACAAGGTATCCATGATATTAATACGAAGGTAACCCACTTAGGCCAACCCCAGTCTACGGACTTCTTGAGTTTCGTCGTACCAAGTTCACGGTCTTTATTCAAATAATACATTAGTTTCTACGTGCAAGAGATAGTGATTTCATGGTACTGTCTTCGTGGAAGAAGTCAAAAAATGCGCCAAATTTGTAGGTATTTCGGTCCGTATATGGTGTCTCATTGTTCAAAATCAAAGTCAATTCAAAGTAAACTCTGATCACACAATCCGCTTGTCTCACTTGCTTTCAGTGTAGCTATCTCTACACACATGGAGTAGCCAACACCAATCTTCTTTCCTTGAACTCCGTTACACTTAATAAGGACAATTCAGCTCAATTACGATGGAAGCCAATGTGCCCTGTGTCAGACGAGCTGGAAGACTGTTACTAAACTGTGATAGTGTGTTCAGATGGCGTTGCATTTGTTGACTTCGTTCAAAGCCACGCAGGATTCACTAGCTGCTGACTTCAGGTTTCACGTTAACTTAGCAAGTGAGTAGGACATGTTCATCAAGTCCACTCATTTCAACTTACAAGGCATTGCGAATAGTTCGACGTGATGAACCACAGTTGGCCTTTGTCATGAAATTGAAGGTTTCAAAAATCCCTACTGAGATTTCAACACAAAGGATAGAGCAGAGGATTTCTACAAACAACCATAATAGAAAACTTGCATCCAAGGTTCGAAAAGCAGATATCTTAGTTATCCATTCCAGATTATTGATAGTGCGTTGTAGGTTTGTGCAATAGTGAGTGAAATTCTGGTTAATTTTATCCAGTAAGTATTTCTATTCATGGAATGTATTACTGGCTTGAGGAGCCCGAATACTTTATAATGGAAAATCCGTTCGCATTTTTCACATCCAAAAGTTAAGCACCTCTAGCCGGATACGAAGCGGCAACACTCCGATCACTAGGCAGTACCTCTACCAGCTGAGCTTTCGCGGAACAAATGGTCGGGTGTGAAAAATGCAAGGGAATATCCGACAATGCGTGAACCCACATTACCATAATACACGGAAACTGTCCTGATTTTGTTCACTGGACTAGCCGAGACGGTCACTTCCCAATTGGACGAGAAGCACATGGTTGAACGTGATCCAATGAACGCTGAAGTATGAAGATGGAAAGTGTTATTGGCTAGGGGAACCTGAATTTTATCTAACGGAAAGTCCGCTTGCGTTTTTAGCATGCAAAAGTTTAAAGCAGCCAGCCGACACGTGTCTAATGCTGGCTTCTACGAATGACTGATTTTAGTAATGACTCAGGAAATCCCAGAAAAATCTAGGGTGCAAAATGGATGAGTTACTCGTGCAATACTTTATAACCGATTCATTCAGGTGTTAACTGATTATCTTTGCTGGTTAACCTGAGCATTTGGTTATTGTCCCAGGAAAAGAGGAAGTGGCACAGGAAGGATTGCGAGGGTTTTGGGGCAAATCATTCTTAGCCACTGCCCACACTGCAGGAGAGTTTATTTCCTTTCGGAAGTTTTTGACTAAATAGTTTGACCCACAAGACAATGGAGCGTTAACCAAAGAAAACGTAATAAAAAACCCTAAAGGGACTTCTCCGAAACTGATATATGAGACACGAATGCTTTCCCTCTTAAACTCTGCCTTCGCTGGTGCTGAAAATGTTGATCGGCCTTACGGATCAAATCGATAGCCTTTTGCATTCAAATGAGCCAGATGAAAGTAACCGGGGCAGTATCCTTTATACTGGGAGTTACTTAGATTTGAAGGCAATGATTGCCAAGTTAATTACAGTGACTTATCCCACGGTGAAGGGTACCTCCAGTTACTACACTCCTTCGTCCCTTTCATGGAGGTCTGTGAAAAAGGAAAACAGCTTTCGCTATGTTTATTCCTTGCATTGTCATCTACGAAAACAAAATGGCTAGTGGTTAAGGAAAAGGTGTTGCCCAGCAACTGGTTCGGAGCGGCTGGACTTCCTGCGGGTTGTACCCATGGTTCTGTCAGGCAAGAATCTATCTCCTGCTTAGTAAAGTTATACAGTATATGAGCCACCCCGCTTTGTGCAATTTAAACTATTCACTCTTTACGATGAAGAGGTCGTTACCCTGTGGAAACCCTCATTTTGATAAATCAGTCACACGAAATGTAATATAGAAAACAGCATTCAATAACAAGCCACCTTGTATACAGAGAGTGAAGACATCAATTAGTTACGCATCTGAAGAGGGGTGTTTTCTCCCAGATATTGGTTATGCAAGCTAGATCTGAAGACCAAAGACAAGGTTTCAAAAAGCCCAGATTATTATAGCTTTTTGAACTACTAGATGAGATGTATTTGTCACAAAACGGTAATTGTACTTAGTGCTTGGGGCAGAGCATGATACCATCTTTCCGTGGCTAATTTTTTATGTACCATAGTCTTGAGAGGTCTTTTACATCGGGATTAAACTAGAAGCTAAGTCAAGACGAACAGATGCGACAAAGACGGCATAAAAACAAACGGAGGAACTACTGCATAATGAACAACAATTTTGCCAGCAAATAGTGAAGACAATTGCTCCGTTATTGAGCAACAAAATGTCATGAGGTGTTCACTCAGATCCCAGGATGGGATGGGCGGACCAAGGTAGAGACTCACCACTTCACGTCTTCGTGCCCTTCTATTTCATTTGTGCTTCATTCGGCAGCGGGTCAGCCTATCCAATTTAGCCTCAAGTTCACTGAAACCATAAGTTATGGAACACTGAACTGTGTAAAGGCCCTCATGATAGTATTGACCTAAAGCTATGTAATACAGTCTGATCATGTGATCCACGTTATGTGCCCTGATTCTATTAATTTTTACTTTAAAATCATTTACGTGTTCCCTTAGAGTCCTCAGTAAGGACTCATAGTTTCTGTGGCATAATTTCGTTTTCCTTCTGTTTACGGTATCTTTGGGCATACTGATGCATAGGCTTTCGTGAACAAACGCGTACAGTTGCTTCTCGATCGATGTTTTATGCGAAGCATCATGCTTTAAAAAAATGCAGTGAGTGAAATTGGTTTGCAGAATACCGTAGCATGGATTAGCTCCACCATCTCGTCAGATATAGCTGAGACTCACATCTTAGTCTTTGGCCTGGCCATTTGGTTGACATCCCCATCTAATCCCTCTGCAAAGTTCCACTTGAGCTCTTCTTAGAACCATGAAACTGTAACCTCTGGTCATGTTGGAATAGACATAGCTCTCAGTGAGAGGGCTGAGTCTGCGATACTTGAACGGATCCCAATAGAAAATCGGTAGTGTGCAGTGAGACTGAGGTTCGTGTAAATTAAGCAAACGCAGTACACATAGACGCAAATGGTTTGTCGTCTCAGCTTACGCCCTTACACATTGCATCTTAGATGTAGTCAAATATATCTTCCACCAAATGGGACAAGACCTCCTACTTCAATGAAAGCGGACTGATATCGTGATTGCAGCTTGAGACATGAATGCTAGAGTCAGTCGGCTGTCTTCGAAAGAGACTCATTTGGGAAGCTATTTTGATCTCGATTCCCGTCATTCCGAAAACGGGAAAGGTTGTTCGCTCTCTGCTCATTTCACCGCCTGTTTCACGCCGGCACGAAATTCAGACGTTCTAGCTGCTGGTACGCCACATGGCATCTGCCCTGTTCAAGTTAGCTATAAATCCTTAGCTACAACTCGCGGGTCAGCATACAGAACTAAAGGTCTTAGTATGGCACTCTCCTAGAGTCCGACCTCGCGTTAGTCTGCAATAAGCTGTCCACGTGTTCTGGTGGGCGTGCCTAACTCTCGATGCAGCATCCGTTGGGCTGTGATATGGCTTCTGATCCATCTTGCTTCTCAACTTGCTGAAACGCGGTAGCTGAAAACCTAGGATCCACTCTACCAGATAACATCGATAACGTTATCGGTAAACTGAACGATCAAAAGTGCACATGAAAGCACCGCATGCGCATGTGTGGGCTTTATTAGAGTCAGCTAGCTGCAGATCTTTACGTGTATGAAGCCAGCATGCATGGTTGACTCAGAAGAGTTCAGAAATGGTTCAAATTAATACAGCCTCCGAAAAGAAGCAGTGAACCATGGCATAAAAATTCGCACATTCACCACAACAACCAGCACTGGTCGCTTTCGAAAAATGCTGTGTATTCTGCTGGCAGAGTAAAATGTGTCGTGACGCCTTGGGTTCATGCTGCTTTTCTATGAATTCTTGATGTACTTCAGTCCATCCCGAATGGTAGTGAGTACAGTGAAGCAAGGCTCATAATGAAAAGTGAACTCAGCGCAAGTTTCTACAGGAACGGCGATATCTGGTAGTCTCCAAAACGATCAGTAGTTGAGTAAGCTACGGCTATGGGAAATTCCCTCAAGCTGTTTCATCCCGTCAGAGTTACCGATAGGAAGATATCTGATGTGACCGAAGTTTTCTGTGACGCTGATAGTTCGCCTAAATACTGTCTGCATCGATGTCTTGTACTCTGGGTAGGGCTTTTTAAAGCAAAGTTTAGTCGCCCTTTTGTGTCAGCCATCTCATAGCTGTTCCAGTTTACGTCCCAAGGTCTATTTTGGTGGTGGAATGGAGCATGTTAGAAACTTTCAAGTTTTGTTTTCCGAGATCCGGCCGTCCGAAGACCATTATCTTCTGTCTAGTTATTTCCTTGGCAAACATTTCTTTATCTCCTTTGTATTTTACATATGGTAAACACATTACATTTTATGAAGGGGGTCCTGGACAACCAGAGACTTTCCTAGGTCAGAAAGTAGCCGTTAGCTGGAGGACTAAAATCCGGAATGATAAGTCTCAAAAGGGATGCGTGCATCATGTGATTTATATCTCATTCCCTATAGTTACAGTAAAGCAATATCACTGCATAATTCATGAAGCTAACTGCGCTTTACAAGAGTTCCTCGGCCACTGGTTTCTTCCTAAAATATTGTACTTTGTTATTTACCAAATGAAGAATGTGAAAGGAACAAAAAGACGTGTGAAAATAGTTTGTGAAGCTGAAGAGCTTGGGGAAAAAATCGTGAATTTCACGCATCTGCAAAAAGCCAAGTAATTTCGAAAGTATGACACCAACAATTTCAGAAAGCTTTGCAATTTTGATTCCTCTGGCTTTCCTTGGAACTGATCTTCGTCGCTGAGAACAGAAGAGGCGAAAAAATTTCTTCGAATCTTTTGCATCTAAAATTCCACATTGCCAATTAAATTTAGTTTTGGGATGTTTCTTTGGAATATAGGGAATCCTCCCTCTATGCTGCATTATGCTCAATACTTGACAGGTTCAAGCGTCACAGTAATTAGCTCCATCGTTCAAATCTGTTCAAATTTCGTGTGTTCTGGACAGATGCATTTCCATACTGAGAGGAGCAAACCACGTAGTAGTCACAAGCCTCTGGTAATCGTGTTTGACCTCCAGAAGGTTTTGGAGCTTCCACTTCGCTTTCAATTGTACACGAAACCTATTTGCTATTGAAAGACGCAATAATTCCGGTAATATCCATAATGCTAACATTGATGTAATACTATGCATACATTCATAGACAATCCACTATTGTGCAATAAACTATATGAAGGTATTCATTTTTGGTTTATTCTCTGGAACAGGGTGTTAAAAAAACTTACCGGAATCATACTTTATTTGAATTTACATAAAAATGTCAACATGAATGGCAAACAGTTTGTTGGTGCACAAGAGAACTGAAAATTGGCGTTCCAGCTTTCATCATTAGGAACTTGGAGGAATTATTTCGCGAAACGTTCTCCTAAAAATTGTGCAATGTGTACTGCTCTGCTGAGCAACATCTTTCGGGCTAAATGTTTCGCTGTGGGTAAACTATACATTTTCCGTAATTCAATCGGTATTGCAGGTTACCCTCTTGACAATAAACAACAAAAGCTCACTATCTATCGGAGAACTGTTGCAACTGACATCGGGAGATAGATGATGTCAGAGGAAACATCTAAGAAAATATACTTGGGAGTTCAATTTTGTGAAGGCTCCTTCGTACATAAAATAAAAAATGATTCTCTGAACAACACCTACTGCTGGTGAACTGTCCAACTATGTGATGTTTTTGTATTTACCGCAGTGATTGTTGATGTAGGCACATTCTGCTTTATTGCTTGATTTAGGAGTAGAGTACTAATATCCTTTCAAAAACGCTACTTGGCGTTAATGCTATGATTTTCTGTGTTCAGACAGCAAATATTTTGAGTGGTCTTTCGAAGTGGATAATAGTCTATACGTCTCATGCTGAATGATCATCTGAGGAACTCACTAATGTTCAAACTGATGTAATAGCCTATGAATTATAACATGCTCCGTAAAATACCATGCCAGTGAGTACAAGAAAAGCGGTTATGAAATCACTTTGGTCATGCGTAAATATCTGTTGTTGGGGAACTTGGCTTTGTCGGAAAAATTAACTGAAAAAACCGCTAAGTATAGCCAAACACATGACTCTTCGGTTGTTTAATACAAATTGAACTGATTCAGGTCCCCATATATTAGACCTCGTATGTTTTTCCTCAACTACTTGTAATAAACACTTACTTTTGTAAATTCTCTTAAAGTAAATGTGTGTAACTTGGCTCTGCATTAAGTACAAAGCCCCGGGTATACTGTAATTTACCACGAATATAACATGTCTACAAGGTACTGATCCTGTAAACCACAACTTACCCGGTGTTTCGTTTCTGGTCGGTGATAATTGCATTTCAGCCGTAAATAGCTTTAAGTTAATCTCATTAATTTCGGAAATTTACCCAGGTTCTCACATTCCTCTGATATTGCACAACATTTCTACATTATCTATTATAATGAACCCTTCTTTCTCAGACCGAATTTGTTCTAGTGAACGGACATGTTTAGAGGTAATTCGTTACAAAACATGTGACAAAGCTTGCCCATTTGAGTGACAGGGGACCAACGAAACTGTGCGCTGCTTGGCTAAATTGAACACATCACAGTCGCCTGAACGGGTTTCTCTTAGGCGAATGCTTCAACTTATTCAGTCTAGATGAATACCACCTCGTAATTGCAAACAGCGTATCAATTTTCAAGGAATCGCATTCATATGCTTATGAGGTAAAAAATATACTCACGCTTTTTATGTGAATCATTCGTAATAATGTCCACTGTTCTGAAACAATATCTTATACAAAAGTGAGGATTTTACTCATCGTGGCAAAGTCTCGTTTAGCTGCTTTTCAAGGGGAAGTGTAGTTTACTCGAAGATGCTTTTGTTTGGGAAACATAAGCAGTCATCACAATGGCTGCACGCCAGTTGTTGGTTATAACCGTCGACTACTGAACAACAACAACAACCAGAAAGGTCCCGGGCTACATTTCTTTAGCCGCGGTCATGCTCGTTCTGCGGTTCACAGGTCGGATCGGGGTTTTCGTAAAGTGAACAAAACAGAAGATGAATGGATTTCTTCAAACCATCTTCTTACATAACGCAACGGAGTCTATATGTGTGAAACTGATTCAAAACGTATTTAACGTTGTTACTTATACTGCTAATTCTTATAATAACAATAATAACAATGTTCTACATGTTTAAGCGGCGGGCATACGTCGGTACGCATCAACCTTGGGGATAACAACGATCTGTGCACCTCACAACGTGATGAATGGGGAACTTGGTGAAATGTCCTCTGAACACTCCGTCTTTTGTATCTTGACACGCCCAGAAAGTTCTCGAATTCATCAGAGGGCCACTGCTGTGTCGTGAGAATTTTACTTTTTATGAAATTTAACCAAATGATTCAATGGGTTTATTAATCACGACGTACCGGTTAACCAAACCAGTATTTTGGCCTAGATTATAATTGAGCACACTGTTCCATTCAGAAACCTAAAAAGCCGTGATGAATTATTTGAAGAGACAGCCTTTGCATCCCTATAGATAGGAATTGAGTGAAGTGTTCACAGATATAACCACCACTGATTGATGTTTAGAAGGTTTCGTTAAATTGGATAGGCACTCTGGAAAATTGTCCTCGAAATCGAACAGGTTTGTGCTCATTGGAACTTTCTTTAAAAAACTGTAAACGTTTTTTCTCTGAGTGTTTATCCGGGAACTAAACTACTGATCGATAATGCATCTCTCGCAACAAGTCTAATTAGAAGCGTGACGGGTGGATTTGGTGTGCCACTTTACCCTGACTGCCTCTGTATTGTTGTATTTTATTCCTTCCGATTGGTTACGGTTGAAATATTCACCCACCAATCAGCGAATGCCGTAGGATGGACTTCCCAATGAGAAGGGATAAAATGATACATTGTTATTGTAGAAGAGAAGCTGAAATATCAGTGAATATTCAATTTTTTATAAGTTATTCTTCCCATGAATTTCCCTTTCATTGTTACAAATGAACGCATCTTTATTTGAGCCCACTGCTTTGCTTACACGAACAGCACGAAGGTAGGATCGGACATATTACTGGAAGTAAGTATCTATCACGAATGGGTGCCACTCTCTCGTTTCACTGTTTGTCATTAGCACTGTTATCATGCAGCGTTTACTTTCATGCAAAACGGCCCTTAAGATAGAGAGTTTATGAGAGTGTTTATATTTGATAGACCCAGGTGAACAAGATCTGCTCGAAAGAAAACCAGTCAAAACAGATTTTAGGAAGTGAAGAGTGACTTTACAATGAGAGTACAAATTTTCTTATCGAACTCTTAATTTAAATCGAGATTCAGTTGTTTAGGAATAGGCGACATAAACCGCCAGCCAGCTGCTTCAGATTTCCTGCCAAAATATAGTTTTAAATGCTATCTGTAGCTCAGTCCAATGAAAGATTTTTAAACAAAGGATGATTTTTTTTTATATTATCGCGTGTTTAATATCCAAGAAGTATATATCCAAACAGTAAATATTTGTCATTAGGCATGACGAGGTGAAGAGTAACACAAGGGTAAAGTACAAAACTGAGCAAAATTGCCGAATAGGCCCATAAATTTTGTTTGCAGTCACCAAATTATTGAATACCGGCAGTTGCTCTCATTCGGGATGTTGTGCGAGCACATGCGGTAGACTTTGGTTTGAGAATACTGTTAAGTTGAAGTAATATACATATATATGTATATTTATATGTATATGGATAGATAGATAGACAGATCACGGATTGGTAGATAGGTAGATAGAATGTTTTATAAGTATACTGATGGATGCAGAATTGCGTTACATGAGCCCCGGTTAATCCTGTTTCTTGGGAATGATTCTTATCCTCCAAAACTAGGAAAATTATGGGTTCTTTTGGATGAGTAGCAGCTAGCATGACCCATCCATAATAAAGACAGGTTTAATTATGTCAGTGGTGAGGAATTATCTAGCATCTTAGTAGCTCAAACAATAATTTGCTGGTAGGATATTTGTATTTTATTGCGTCCTTCAAAGACATTTCATCAGTGTTCGTTTGCTGCCTGGTAAAACTGTTACACTGCACAGACGGTGAAACTCGAGCCTCAAGCAGTGTAACAGAAAGAAGGAATGAACCACAAGGAAGTATAAAATGCGTCACATCTACACTGGTTGACTACTTGCAGAGCGTGAAAGAGTCTAACCGATGCCTGGGCGTGCAAAAACGCCAAAATGAGCAACCTGATTTATCCGTCATTATCTGTTTATCGATGATTTTAGAACATGTCTATCTATTCACGGTCCAGATACCCAGCTGTCAGAATTACCTTAAACAAAGGTCATACACTAAAGGGTGGTAAAGATATTATCTGCAAAATATTCCCCCGATCTCCTTGTCTAGGCTCGTTTAGTTGCTAAATTGAAAATAGTCACAAATCAGAATCTTCTTTCAAAGAGTCGGCTGATTGTTGCAATCGGTTTTTGTTTCAGAGTAGAGAGCAAAAGATCATGTGTGCCTTTTTTCAAGGAAGTCACTACTGAAAAGAAATGAGTCCAATTTTGGGAGCTGTAGAACAAGTGAGGGAAGAGTCGTTTTAAATACTTTTTTATGGGAACCACACTGTATATTTGTAAAGGCAGACAAAAATCAGCTTCTTCATTAATCGAATCAAATCCTATAAAAAAGCAATAAGAAATATAAAAAAACCAAACGTTTGAACCTTTGGTTTGAATGATGAAAACGTTTTGTAGGTCAACAAAGATTTAAAGGCTTTTCCCTGATTAAATACGAAAGAGCGTGTCGTATTTATGAATTCGTCTTTTCTCTCACATAGGGACGAAGAGAACGATGTGGTGAAATTGGTAACGTGTGCTGCTCTAGTGGGATTATTTAGAAAGAACGCGCTTTCGAAATATATTAGAAGAAACATGAACCTTTACGTAACCAACAGCAACTCATGAGGGAAGGCATATTTCATTCTAATCTTATGGAGAAATATCGGATAACTTCGTTAGTGTGGACAAGGTGCAAATCACTCGCACCTAGTAATGCTAATTCTACTAGAGCTAATAGTTTTGCTACTTCTATTACTACAAATATTATACCGTGTATTCGTACCGGAAGGAGTTGCTTTCCATAATTCCATGTAAATATACCGTATTTGTACTTGTTATTTGCACACCAAAGTTGCTATTTTAGGAGACTGACCTTCGTTGACATTTAGTCAGGACAGTTTAATACTGCCTACCTTTAACAGAAATTTACTGTGGTTGTCCACCAGTCTTAAGAGGTTCTGGTCAAACGTGTTGGCAAGTGTACTAGGTTAAATACGTTTTGACAAGGCACTGATAACAAGAATACCTCTTCGAGAAGTTCTCGGGACTACTTTCAGAGATAGAAAATAATTAGGCGGGTTCATACATTTTAGATTTGTTTAGAACTATTTGACAATAAGTTTTTCCGGAATATTCTAGACCAATTTATCATCTGGAGCATATTTAATTTGAGTGGCAGCTTTGTTTATAAGATTATCACAAAATTTTTAATCAACTACTGGGCGGTATCGGTTTCATCTACAGTGTAGTTATAGTTGAATTTTTCGATGCTGTATGTGTTTATTATAGCGTTATGAGGGCATCTTCTGTCTAGTCCCGATGCGATACCCATTTCTAAAACTCAGAACACTCAATCATTCGAAGATTTTGAGAAGCACTCACCTTTTATATTAGCTCCTTGTACGCTTTTGAATAGGTGGAAAAGCAAGAACCATATGCTTTTTTCACTAAATCTATAGCTGCACATCCATTACCGAATTTTCACTAGGTAATGAAATCAAGAACAAGGCAATATTCAGAATGCACAGCACTTCGAATATAGTTTCATATTTTTATGCCACTCACGTTGAAAAGTTGTCCAGTTGTTATCTTTCTTCGGGCATCAACATTGCGGCAAATTTCAATTTGATTAGGCATTCTTTCATTTCCCTGGTAGCAAAGAAGAGCTTTCAGTTTTTGTGCTGTAGATTTATCCCATATATTTTCATGGCAATTGTGCACACATTTTGTTATCCTAATACGATTCGACATGAGTGTTCAAAACTCACAGGTGCTTCGTAAGAATTCGTTATCTGAAATTCAGCTCTCAAGCACCAATAAAATGCAAAAATTATATTTAGCAAATCACTTTCCAAATTACAACCATCAACATGAACGGAATGCACATATGTGAAAAGGCCCAATGATTAACTTTGTAATTCCATTATTCTGGATAGGGGCCAAAATCTTAATACTCCATAGCATAAAGCATGAGTAAACCAAATAGCGCCATCTCTGAAACTATTTCGCCGTCAGTGTTACAAGACAACTATAGTGCTTCTCAAAGCGTCAAATAAGTACCACAATAAAACCTTTTGCTTCCGGCTTTTCATGGTTATGTATCTCAGAAATATTTCAAAAAACGCTTTCACTTTGATTTGTCAGGACCGTCTTCCACAAACTCCCCGCTTTGTATTGCACGCAACATTCCCTTGATTTGATTTGATTTTCTTCACTGCAGCCTCTTAACCGGATTACGAGTTCGGCAAAATCTGACATCCGACCGGAAATCGTGCAGAATCTCCTCGGTATGAATCTTAGCGCAACAGAGTCCAACTGGACCACTTCCGTGGCCGATGACTCGGATTACAGTTATATTATCGCCTGCGGATATGTGTTTGTTCAGACAGGGATTTGTGCGGTCGGCTTTGTGTTAAACATGCTGAATTTTGTAGTCTTCGTCCAACCAACATTCAGAGCACCAACCTATATAATGATGACATTCCTATCTCTGGCTGATGCAGTCACCCTGGGATTTCGCATTCCTCAAGGTTATGTTTTGTGAGTATTTTCTTTCTCTTTTCCTCTGTCCCTCAGGTCAGAGAATCAGTAATGACAATGATAGAATGATGCATGTTGAGTCTTCAATCCCGAATAATGCCTGTATCTCAGTAGCATAAATAATGGTAGACTAGAGAGTAAGACAGTTTGTTATGAATTGTGGGACTAGTTTCGGTTAAAATATTTTATTGCTTGGCACTTTATTATCGGTAATTGGTGATGAACAAATTCTACACGGGTATAATCATAATTCAAATGTGAATGTTAAAAGCAAATCAGATTCTGCTATGCCACGAATGCAAACATATATGTCCTAAGCCACTGTGCTTCTCCGTAATACTGATTAAGTAATTTAGCCCTAATTGTTCTCATTTTTCCAGCTTTCCTATTGTATCCGAGCACAACAGCGATGCAGTATTGTACGTCTACGTATACAGTACGTATGTGGAAGTTCCGCTCACCAACATGTCGGAAAATATAAGCGCCTGGCTTACTGTGGCTCTTGCTATTGAACGTTACGTGACAATGAAGCACTGGTCCACTGCAAAACGGTATTTTACAATACGTAATACAAGACTCTTGGTGCTTGTCATTTTCCTCATTGCTGTCGTCTTTAACACACCGTATTTTGCCACACAAATGATTACGCTGAGTCGAGTGAATGGAACCTTGGAGTTGAAGAGCGAACTGACAAGTTTCTCTCACACGGTTTACTACGCCGTTTGCACATATCTTCGTATTGTCCTTGTCCAGATCATACCTTTGTGCTTTTTGTGCGTCTCAAATTGCCTGCTATTTGCATTGGTATCACAACATAATCAACGATTTTCCCGCCATCAAAAGTGTGGGGTCGGTGGGACACCAGTCAAACGACGAAAACCAGTATCCAGAAGAAAGACGTCTTGCGGCTCGTTTTTAGGTACTGTATCAGTATATGAATGCCCCGTGAATACAAACGAGACTTGTTCTATACAACACATGCAAGCTGAAACTAGTGAGCCCGTCAGGATTGTTTCAGTTGAAGGGTCAAATGGTGAAAGTTCCCATTTAAACGCGAGCCCGGTCAAATCCCGCTATAGTGATCTGTCCTTCGAAAGCAGGACCATCCCTTGCTCTGAAACGAAAATAAATATGTCGTCAGCGGCAAAGCAACGAACACAAGAACGGCCATCAGTAGAATTCGTGCAACACTCCAGTTTGATCAGTAACAACTTTCAGAGTGAATCGAGTCGTTCGGTTGGGAAACATGATCGATCCCAGAAAAGAAGAGCCACGCAGAACAAACTCACGATTCTTTTGATTGCTGTTATTCTTTTATTCCTTATCGGACAGGTGCCTCAGTCCTTAGCCTACATCAGAGTATTTGCCACATTGGGGATATGCTCGACAAATCAGTTGGAACATTGTACTGCACATCAACTCTATCGTATGATCACAGTCAACCTTTCTCACTTGGCATTCACATTGAACTTTTTCGTATACTTTTTTCTTAACCGTGATTTTCGAAACACTCTGACCAGTTGTTCATTTGCTAGATTCCATTGCCGTCGAACCAACTGAGGAATTACGTGGGTAACCGAAGGAGTTCGTGTGCTTTCTTTGTGCTCGGTCTGACTGCCTGATACACATGAATGAAAGTTTATTACATATGCGAGCATCGCCTGTTATCAAGTCCAACTATCGAAACTGCAAACAGACATGTGCGTGAAGGAAATATACAAACACAGATGCACACGCTGATAACCACACACACAAATGAAAAAGTGCAAAAATACATACACACAGACACAAACGGGTGCGTACTCACACAAATATTACACACACACACACACACATATATATATATATATATATATATATATATATATATATATATATATATAAAGAACGTATGCATATGCAAAACAGAATAAGCTTTGGTAGAATTTTATTGCTCAATAACACAGCGCATCGATTTTTCGATACACTCCGAACCGATTTCGGTTCTGACACAAAGAATAAGCTTTGATGCAAACCGTCAAATAGGTGGAAACACTAACGAGCCGAGATCAGTTCCTCACCAAAATACGTGCCCGTGCATCAAGGGCAGCTAACGATGTGAACGCTTGTGTACATACAAGCACATTTTTATAAATAAAGAGCGCAGAAATTTACCACTTGTCTCGTGTTATTGTAATTTTCAAATTTCTAGCGTGATGCTTTTGCTCAATTTGGCCGTCCTATCCCATTTTGCTACCATGTCATTTGTTAGGCCAACATAACAGATATGGGACAGACCAAAAAACATCAACTCACACACATCGCTAACAGACTTTATGTTCGCGGTAATAAATCTACTTGGAGAGGCAACGCATCCGTTACGGAAGAACTGTGAAATAGCAGATAGATTTTAGAGGTTAGAACTAGAGTTTGGAGAGGTGTTTTGTGAAAGCGAATTTCGAAATAATACCACATTTTTCCCAAGTAAACATACTGGAGATGCTTGGAATAAATATTGCATAGCTTCTCGAAAATCCGTCAAGGAGGCAGTTTTCAGTGAGGTCTTTAATGTGAGTAGCTACAATTTTGTATTACCCGCAAATGGTGTATTTTTCCCGGGGGTCATATAACTGTTGGGGATCGTCGGTTGTTTGAGAAGGAATCTTTCACAGTTGAAGTGTACATGATTCTAACTATAAAAATTATCCAGAGCTCATGTCCTGACCTACTGTCACATGAATGGAATCAATTTAGTTCATAGAGGAGAAGAAACATACATTCGGTCTTCCGCGTTACTCTATCATAAATAAGATAACCTGAATTAATTCGATTTTTATTCGTATATCAAGCAGTGCGTGAATAATTTCTCCGTTTCTCAACACACCCGTGAATTCTGCGATGAGGGTCAGTCTTCCGAAAAAAAGTATATGAAGTAGGATAAAGGCTTCGGAATTTTATTTTTTACGGCTTTTTTACGCTAATATAAACTGAGGTTCGAGGCTTGTGACTAAAGTCAACAAATTCCAATTTACAATTTAATCACAAAAGCAACAAAAAAAATCACAATCCTCAAACGTAAAGTGACCAAATCTCCGCAGAATGTACTGTTAATACGAGGAGCCTGGATCTTGAAAATGAAATATCTACTCGCATTTTTCACATCCAAAATCCCAAAGCCGTGTGAGGGAAACGAAGCGGCGAGACTCCGCCAGTCGAGCATATGCTTCTTCGGCTGAATTATCCCGGTACGGGCATTCGGGTGTGAAAGCGCAAGCGAATATTCCACAATGCGCAAATCACTATTCCAGTGATACACAACAGCTGTTCTAGTGTTAATCCATGCACTAGCCTTGTCGGTCGTTTTCCAATGGGACGAACAGCGTACGACTGAATGAGATGCAATGGGTACTGAACTATTTTCATGGAATCTATTATTCGCACCAGATACCTGAACCTTATACAAAGGAAAATCCAACTAATTCTTCCAGACTTGCAGCGTTGAACTTTTGGACTTAAAATATGTAGGTGGATTTTCCACTGTATATGAACAAAACCTGTCTTACTCGTTGAAAGATGGTCAGTTGTGCCCTAAGGTAGCCGGATTAAGTGAATACTACACTGGGAATTAAAAAACAATTTACCGTAATCTATCATTGGTAGGAGCCTCCTCTCTGAATTATTGTACATTGCTGTATAGTAAATAAAAAAGGAAAGAAAGGAGTATCTTTATCATTTCCGGGACCTTTTCAGTCTGGTTGTTAATTTTATTATCTAATGCTTTAGAGAGGTTAGGGAGAAAAGTTGATTTTCTTGAAGCAGTGTGCACTGCCGATTCCAACAAAATTCTAACGGAACAAATGCACTTTATGAAAAACACACCAGTGATAGTCGAAGATCTTTGTGCCCATTTTTGACGGTCGAACAATATGGCTAGCTGGGCAAGTGCGCGAATATACGCTACTTTTATCGAGCGAATTTCTCTAATTTCATTGTTTCTGGTGGTTGAAAATATATTGGATTTTTCTATGCTCTTATTCGTAGCGAAGTTTCACATATTGTTACGTCTTTCAATTCATCCAACCAAAACAACAAAACAACAAAAAGTTAGTTAAGTTGCTAAAAGCAAATCACGTGCAACATTAGGATTACAATTGGGTGCTCTGCACGCGGCCTCCTTGCCGGATTCTTGCCCCGTCACAGAAGTGAAGAATCGCACTCAATCACTTGAATACCGTGATCAAAACTGACCCTGCAGAAAGTATAAATGAATGTTAGCCCCCATTTAGTGGACAAAGTGGGATTTCCAGGAGCACCGTGCGCTATCTTGAGGAGCTAATAGCTGAAACTGGAGTAGAATTTTCATGGTTTCTCAAGGGAACACGTTTTATCGTTTGCAAAAGCCTAGTGCTCTACGGCAACCACCATTTCACTGGTTCGTGTCATTAACAACAGTGGTATTTGGGATTTTCTGAATACATCCGGAGATGAACAACGTGCTTTATCGTTGGACGCAACCTCACTACCATGATGGGTTTATTGCACTGTGCTGATTTATCACGGACACTGATATTAGGCTCTCGTTTTGCTAGTATAATAGGTTCTGTCAAGAACGGCCAAAGATGAGGATCAATCCCCAGCTCACCTTGTAGTTGGGTGATATCTTGGTCGAGCTCCAACCAACCACTTTAGCTGTAGTCATTTTTCTGAGGTATGCAAAATATCTTTTATTGGAAGTCATCAAGCAATAAGGCAACTATGTACGTTGGATTGGTTCAGTTGATGTATACATAATTCAAAGTTTATTTTTTAAAGCCCAATGATACACTTGGTGAGAGTGAGTGAATCAAGGCGAACACAAAATAAATCCGGGAGGAATTTGTAAGAAAAAGGCTTTTGCCAAAACCAGCACTTTCTTGATTTACGCTGAAGCGGGAAGGAATATTTGCCGATTAATATGGACCAGAAGCGTATATCAACAACTCATCGGTAAATAATCTTGAATATTCCTCACAGTCACCGTGCCTCAGGTTCACGTTCCCGATAAATCTAATAGATTAAGGTATTGTGTTCGTCTATAGTAGTAGAACAAGTGGCGTTGGTACTTCGTTTACCTTTGAGCAAGCAAAAATAAAACCAGATGGTAGCCTATGTGTACCCAACAAACAGTCCAGCAGGTAGTCAAGTGTCCTATGAGGTACAGGAGCTGAGTTGTATGTGCATTTAAGAGCAAGCGACGGGTACATTCGGGTCAGGCCAAGCCAAATCAACTGATACGAAGCAAGGTCTATTAGTTTACCCCGTTCTGCAAAACACACGACCATAATTAACATTTTGTGTGTGTGTGTGTGTGTGTGTGTGTGTGTGTGTGTGTGTGTGTGCATTTGTGCATTCGATAAAGATCATTCGGTTGTCCCGTGAAGCGTACACGTGCGGACGTGTTTTTAAGCATGCGACTGATCGCACGGAACACAACTGAACGTAACCCATAAATCTTTTTTCATTGGAAAATGTTATATCTTTCTTGAACGAGTACGCACATTTTGGGAGTTTCAATCACTTACCCTGTGAAAATGTACAACACGAAGTGTTCCTTCATGCACCAGACTTTTCTAAGACTTTCAAAATATTAACTTTTTGCGGTTATATATACAGATTTCAACAAACTTTGAGATTGGATTTCACAGGGATATCAACCGTCGCCGTACTCCTGTCGTATATGGTGATACTTCACCATAGTTATTATGAAGGTTATTTGAATGGACAGAATAGGTTAAAAAATGTCACTGTGTGTTCTCAAAAACGATCCGAAATGGGACGACTCATTTTACGGTTTACGAGTTCGTAACAGGGAGAGTGATGGTTCTTCAGTTGTCACAACCATGCTGATCATGTAGTGAGCATTGTTTCCGTCCACTCTTCTCCGGTGCTTACCATGTATTTTGTATTTTTTATACCTATTATTCGGATGGAGCAATTTTTTGCCTGGCTAATTATAAACCAATAAGGTTCGGTTCGAATTGCACATCCGAAACTAACCTAGTTGTGTTATTGGCTTATCTTGTCTGAGTGGACGGGATAGTGTCTTGTGGTTCATCCCAAATTCGTCGTAAAGGTGTTGTGCTTGCAAACCGAATAAAATGGTTCAGAGAGGTGAAATGTTATGTGCAGAAAAAAGAATGATATCCTTAGTTTTGTGCAGGAATTTATTTTAATATACTGATATTCAGTATATAAAGAGGTTTGCCAACGTTGTTTCCATTGACGGCCATGGCTTCTTCTGTGAACTGTGCTACTGTGGCTGGTCTTTGGCCCGAAGGAAATTTAAAGATAGGGACTTTCGTAATGTTCGGGAATAGCCCACAGAATTAGTAGAACGGATTGTTTAGTGTAAATGAATTTATAATGAATCAGTAAAGACCAAGGAAAATGGCTAGAATGACTGTACTTATATTATTATTACTGAGCACTAACTGGGTAGTAAAATAATTTGGCATCTCTTCGCGTGGGTGCGATGGTATAATTCTAAACCAGGTTTCAGAAGCTGTAGTACTGTCTATGAAAAAGAGATATTTTTGGTTGCTGCCAAGATCAGATATATCTGTGAATTGCAGCAAGCCCCCTGGATCGAAACCGTAGACTGCAGAGATTGTTTTTAACATGTTAGAAGAAGTTATTCGAATATTTGCAGTTGAGTAGAAGGAGATTAGATTTGTATATAATATGATTCATCATGCAGCTTGAACGCTCAACTCACCATTGAAAACCATGAAAGCACCGTACAGCTGTTTCATCCTTGTTGGGAATCATCAGCAGTGCACATCCACCGAGCCCCCACGGTGACTCGAACAAGGGGTGAACGATTGTGAATC
The DNA here is from genome assembly GCA_948099385.1 of Fasciola hepatica. Taxonomy (NCBI): domain Eukaryota; kingdom Metazoa; phylum Platyhelminthes; class Trematoda; order Plagiorchiida; family Fasciolidae; genus Fasciola; species Fasciola hepatica. The sequence continues at coordinate 38,944,377 of CANUEZ040000043.1, forward strand.
GAACACCTTAACCACAAGGCTATCCGGACTGGCTCTCAACGGTTTGTTGAACATCTACACCACATGATATAGCACCCTTCCTTCACTGGCTTTGAACGGTAACAACCCGCTTCCCACACAGCGATCGACTCCTATGATGGATGACTTCTCTGTAGGGGCCTAAGTACAACGAAGGCAATCCGTTATGAACAACCTACAGAATATGATTACGGAAGTGCCTAAAATGCTTTGGACTACACATTTTTATATTTGTAGTCGGTAAACCTTTTGAACACAGAAGTCAATCACCTTAGATTGCACGACTTATTCCGTACCATTTCGTTGCTTTCTCATTAGCGCCTACTACAGTCAAGGTGATCATTCATCAATGGGAAGTTGAACGTCCTCATTAGACGAAAGGCAAAAACACACACAACTAATGAAAGCAAACAAGAAAAGAAAACTCGTGGCCAGGGCAAGGTATGCTTTTCCTCGTCGAAGAGCACCTAGCTACTAGCTATTTTCATTATTCCCAAAATAATGTTGGAATTACTGAGGTTAATTTAGGAATACGTCTGAGAGATGAGATGAAATAAGTAATGTGAAATAATTTCCAGTGTCAGAACATTTCAGCATCTTTTGTATCATTAACCATTTAGCTGTACAGTTCACCAGCTTGCGTGTCATTTATCGCGCACCCTCTTAAACTCACCGCATATTTTCAAATAGCACGCTGTTAGTCGGTAGAACGTCACCGAGTTTATAGTGCTAACAACTAGCAATTGCAGATCCTTTTAACGCTACATGTGTCGTTTAAGTACAATCCACACATTGTCTATCAAAAGACTTCCTGGTTTTCCCAAAGTGGCAAGCTCTGAAATTAATGGGGCATACTAAACACCAGTAATCTATAGTTCATCAAGCCAAAACGTATTGCTTATTAAAGTTTTTGCATCATTTCGCGAACGACAAGTTAAAATTACTCGTGAATACTAGACTGGAAACTATCTCTTTAAATCGAATAGTAAAAAGATTCTGTTCATATGGGAGTGAGTCATCGAATGATGACCCTTCAGACTTCAGGATTACGCATTTATTTCTCTAAAACTTTGGGATCAACCAATTAATTGACTGTGATCATGGCTGTTTATATCCCTATTTTTTGACTCATATTCCGATAACTGATAAAACTACCATAGTTCGTTTGCATCAGTGGACCTCGTACTCCGTTTTGTCTAATCACTGCATTTTCAGGCATTCATAATACCACACTCTTATTCCTACCACAAAAGCGCCTGTCAAGTTACGATTGTCGTTTTGAAATCTCTTCCCTACCGAACTCCTTCTGTTTGACACTTTGTTCTTCTTTCTATTCCCAGAAGATTTGGTGAATTATTAAGACCATCTTTAGTTTTCATAAACAACTGCTGTTTGAATATTTGGGGGTTCCACACAAACATTTTCCCGCCAAAATATTAAAGTTACAAAAGCAACGCTATCCGGCATACACTTGCTCCTAAGAGTGGAAATCCATCATTTTTTCCGAATAGCCGAAAGATGTTCATAGAACAGCCAGTAGGGGAGAACCACTTTTTGGCTTTTTAGTTCTTCTGACCTGCTTGGCACATGGTATAGTTCAGAGGTCATCATGCTAGCTCATATATACTTTTACCGTGTGCCCTTACATAATTTTGACGCGATAGTTATTCGCAGAGATTGTTTATCAGCATAAGGAACCCGGATCTTAATACATAGAAAAAGCACTAGTTTTTTCTTTCAAAGGTCAACCACTGCAACGAAAATAAACACAGTAACCTTTCCCTTAGAGGGCAGACGTTCTACCAACTAGGCTACTGTGACCTGGTCACTCAGGTGTGAATAAATCACTTGAATAACCGGTGATAAGCGGTAATCGGAAGAGATCAGATGGGATGCTGACTCGAAACGTTGAACTTTTGGATACGAAAGATGGATGTAGATTTCTTATAAGTTAATTTTTTTCAGTGGAATGTATTGCTTCTTGAGCTACGCACTTCCTACTGCACTTGAATTGTTCTAACTGCAAAGAAAGCAGATGCTGATGTTTTCGATTTTCAGTAATTTATAGAAATATCCTCCCCAGAAAGGTGCTAAAATGTAGTGCTTTGGTGGCTACCTTGTTATACTCCAGTTCACATCACACTAGTACGCAAGGATATCACACGTTACTGACCAGTGAGAATCAATCTAATTTGTAGTTTCATATAACGGGAAATGGCAAGGTTAAATCTCGTAAATACTTCGTACCACTCTTAACCGTGACAACATAGGTTGTTCAATGGTTGCTCAATCCATGCAGTTATTTAGCCAATATTCGCTATCCGCAATTTCTCCTATCATTAAAGGATAGACAGATCCACTAATCCGATTATTATCGTGCATTCATTCTGCGGTGATTCCTTTTAATGATCTGGAAGATGAACACGTTGTTGTGCTTCAGTGGAATATTGGATCGTGGCTGACCTATATCAGCATGGCTTCCCTTCTTTTTGAAATGAACCTAAAAATGTCCAGAGTTATCCTGTGATTTGAAACCAAACGACCTGCGGAACATTTCCCCCTAGTTTACAGATTATTCATCTCATAAAATGACAGCTTCCTAGCATTTCGAATTGAAAGATTGTATGATTATCAGATTACGTGGAAACTAAAAACTAACTTGAAAACAAAACCAGAATCACGAGACATAAGGTAAGAAAAAAATCATTTTCGAATCATAATTCAGAGAAGCGAAAAGCATTTCTCACTGATATTGGTAAAGGGATATAAGTTGCTGTCTGAACAGTCTCAGTTCATGTATAAACAGTTTAAATGATACGGACAACCACCCCACCATCTTTTGGCTCACAACCAACTTTCAAATACTGAGTCCTCATGCAATTTTCCCTATGTTCATTCGGTTGAATCGAGGGAGCTTAATGCGTTTTTGGTGTTACAAAAAGAAAGCTTATACTTTCTCAAAAAATTCTTTTTATTCAGTCTTCTGCTTCTGATTTGTGTATGCCGATTGTTGGGAAATACCATACCGGGAATAGTGAGTGAACTTTCAGAGCAAATTACGAAATGGCTGCAACAACCTAACTTATCCTACATTTAGCGTGACATACTTTGCACTTTCCGGACTTCGGAAGTTCAAGCATCTATCCCTCGAATAGCATATTCGCAAAGCTTCTCGGTAGAGCTTGCGATGTACTGACGTTGTTAGACGTTATGGATTATGGGTAATGGATTGCTATGAAATTCGCCTGCTCAAATAATTATCTGGAGAGCCATCTACGGAAAGAAATTCAGTCAAAATTATCTTCTTTTGGTTCTGTGATGCCACGGAAAATTCGTTTGACAACTTTGTGCATGCCACGCAAACAATCCACTAATCAAAATTCAACCAGAGAAGAAGTTTTTTAGTGTGTCAGAAGATAGCTACAGGTTTACGAATAAACTGTATGATATAGCTGATCACAGAAAACCTGGGTGTTAGATTAGTATTAATATCAACTCAGAAGCTCATTTTTATCCAAAAAACAAGTTTGGAGCTACTTTCATAAATTCACTATCGGTCCTTGACTTCCCAACTAAAGGGGAGTTTAAAATTCTTTCGATTAATCCACAGTGAGTGAATATGAGTTACTCATTGACTTATGAACTTAATAGAACAAGAATCCGTCCAATACTTGAGAGTTTAATCATATATTTGAGAACATTCGGTGGATTGTCAATGACCAATTTGTCATCTACGACATGTGTAATTTTACTTTTAGTTCACAAATCAATTGCCATTCGATTGCCTAAACGTATTGGTAATTGTGTCTTTATGCGAAAATCGCCCGTTGATCAAAGAGATGTCCCTAGCCGTATTATTATTACAGTTGCGTTAATTTGAGCTCCTCTTTACGGTGTTTTTCCGCCGATAAAAGCCCTAAATTCTGAACACCAAAACGGATCATTATTCAAAATGAAATATCTTCCCTGTTTGTTCAAACGGAAAAAAAGAAACGGAAATACGGGTTATATACATCTTTGATTTTGAAGTAATTACTGGAATCGTAGAACGGGTCGGATTGGTTAACGGAGGGGTCGCGCTGCATTTGGTATGAAAAATGCGCAGTTATATATTGCTCACAAATTAAGTACGGTTACGTGCTTATCACAATTTTGATACGAGCTATCTCAGGTATACATCAGGTACAGGAACGGTGATGAACAGGGCTACATGAAAAGCAATATAGTCTCGTTTAAGTAAACAAAAAACACCACGAAGAACAATATATAATTATGGGAGAGATGCCTAAGTGTATGAAGGGATAAATGAAAGGGTGCGGAGCACTGAACTACCGTCGTTTAAGCATTTGAAGAAATAATCAGTCTTATTTACCACCAGCAATTCCAATGTGTGAGAACCATTACAAGTTTGTTTGTGAGGTTACACTCATCTTTCAAATGGTTTACTCGTGGAAAATGAGTAAAAGTATTGGTGGTATTACCCCCCATACGAAGTGATCCAAAATAGTAACAAATACGCTGACGACTTTTGGTACTAATAAACAAAAGACCAGATTTCTCCGAAAAGATTTGAACTCGTGAAAGACTTTGAGTATGCTCTTCTAAATCAGAATGCTTGGACAGAGACCAAGCTAGAATAACTCTCTCGGTGTGCTTGAATAGAACATTTTTGTCACGGTCAATTTCGTAACGTAGGTGGAAATTCCATAATGAGAAACAACAGCAACTGGGTGAACATCGGTTACGCTTAAGTAATATTTCGTAACGTTTCTTCCAAATTTGGTACGTTGTATTCTCCCGAGAAGTTGTCTTTCAGTAAGTATGTGGGGCAACTAAACGATTCCAATTTTCTGGGAAATGGTTGTCGTGACACAATATCAAAGGCTGCTTACTAGCCTAAAGAGGCACACATGATTGATTCACATGTTGCAACGAAACGGACTATGCACACTACTGCATCTATTGTAGAACTCCGTGGTCTATACATAAACTGGTATTCGCCAGTGGGACCTTGTGACAGTAATCTGAAGGCGTTTAATCACAGAACGTTCAATTAGTTTCAATGCCGATACGGACACTACTATGGGTTATGACTTCTGATTCAGTTACAGCACCATTTGTGTGAGGAAGAGATTGTGACGGAAAGTCAAAGTCGTGATTGGAGAATAAATCAGATTATCAGCTGATTACGAAAGTCAATAACTTGAGAAGTGGAAAGTATACCCTCTGGTCTATAATATTTTTACGATTTAATAGATCTGAGAGGCTTGGACATTCTCTTTTGAGGTTTTTTTCTCGAAACTGTCAGAATATGATAAAACTGGCGGAAGACTATTCCAGAACCAATGAAATTGAGCATTCTATTGGTCAACCTTCTCGTTACCAAAGGAGGGACTTTTCTTTTGACCAAAGTGTAAAGATTTATTGGATTTGGACAGATAAATTTAGCTAGTCGTATCGAGGAACAGCGTCAAACTAGTTTAGTCCAGCTCCCATGTACTCTATCCTAATTTTGTCTTGTATTAACCAAACAACTTCCTTGCCTTTCGTGCATTGTTTCTACCAAATACCAAGCCGGTCATACCCTCGGCTTCCTTAATCGCGTATCCTTTGTTGTCCAGTCATATTGCACCACACAGTTGGTTTCAGTCTTGTTTCTATGACAAGTGTTGATTGACCCCTTTCCGCATGATTCTAACTGTTGCCATTATCTGTTCGAATTTATGGTCTACGTAATCTTTATCCCCGGTCTCGCAATGATCCGTATCATAATCGTCTGGGTTTCGTGAAGAGGCGCAGATGTATGGACGTAATTATTCTTCCGCCCCTTATCCGTGTGAACAACAGGACTTGGCCATCTCTATATGATCTCACCCTTCCTTATAGCCACATTGTTCCACTTGTTCTTCACCCGCGCTCTTGTGAGTGTGTTCCCTCGAAACAATAATTCTCTTCCGTCCGTTGGTTGTCCAGAATATCCCCATAAATACGGAGCTGTTTCGTAACCCACTTGACTCGTTCCTGTGTTGCCGTCTCGAACGTTTCTCGTCCTTTGTTGCTTGGGCTTCTTGACACCTTTCTTGACTGTATTCATTCTGCGGTGGATTTGCCCACAATATGAGGTGTTGTTGTTATTGTTTGACAATTTGTCCTCTGGTACATGTATTAAAGAGAACCTATGTTCTTTGCCTTGGGACTTAGGGTTCGTTTATCTGCCAGTCACTCAATTATGGGATGAAAATCAGGTACACGCAGAGTAAACTGATCCTCTGTCATCTGGTAGAGCAACAACATTTGAGGGATGTATGTAGTTACCAGATTGCCCAAAAAGTAATAAGACGGGTAAACTAACACTGGAATGTACCTGTTCTTTTCGCATAAAAACATGCTCAGAGTTATTGATCCGTGAACAGTGTGACTGGTATATACTAACTTGTCAAGTGATACTACGTGATATGGGGGCGCATCCTGTAGGCAAGACATGTGCATTATGATAAATATCCAAGGTTGCCCCAGATGGGTCACATGCGCACGGTGTAATTGGTCATGTATATAAATGCATCAATGATGGGTTGAGCGTGCACTGAGCTGATGTACAGTAACTGGTTCGAACTCGATTTTTCGTAGGACATAAAATCACCACGAAACATTCCATCCGGTCATTTTTTCTTCACCAAGATTCATAGTTCATGAAACTGAAACGTGTTACGCATCTTGGATGATAAGTTCCACTCCTAGTGTAACCTTTTTTACATAGAGTAAAACCACTGTTCCAAGATGAAAATGTTTTTCCCACGGAAAAGAAGATTGTAACAACGTGGCCTATAATTTATGCTGCACAATTTATAAGCAAAGAATCCCTGAAGCTGCTTTGTAACTCATACGCGGTAAGAAACAGCTATAGGTTTATCAGTGAAAGATTCTCCTAATATGAGTTCGGATGATAAAAACAGAGCTATTTTGTTAGCGTGTAGAATTAGAAACCATGTTAAGGGTATATTTTCGGGCGAAAATGAACAATACTGTTTAGACATAGGTACTTTCAATCTGAGGGAAAACAGTTTTGAATAATTTGACAGGATATAACCTGACTGAGAGGCCGGGGAACGGGATCGGACAGATATCATTGAGGTTCAGAATAAGTGGGTCTACGTAAAGATTTGGTTAAAGTCTCCAATAGCGATAAGGAGATCGCCATCAACCAACAGCACTGAAGAAGGTAGAAATGAGTCGTAGGAGTTAAGTAAGTTGTGGCATAATGGAAGCATTGGTGATATAGGTACAGTCAAAACGGGAATATCTATGGCGACTTGAGATAGACGTAAAATCAATCTAAATAGAAGACTATAAAAACATGACGGTAAACTTGATGCTCGGCCAGACACTGATATGGATGACAACGCAGACACCTTGATTATTCGAAGAGTTTTGTCCGTCCTGGAAGAGTTATAGAATATTTTTAATCTAAACAGTACTTTCCTCCACATCTGCATCCAGCGCAATTTTCTGGAGGTACGGCTCACGACTGCTTTGGAAGACAGGATCTATAAGCAATTACTTTAGGTTGGAAAATTTATTGAACGGAGAACTGTCGTATAATCCGGCAAAAAGGACTATTAGCTGTCTACCATTTGGCTCTTTTGAATGTCCCAATGTGATGGCTCCAATTTGAATCGATATCGTTCAATTGTGGGTGAACTGTGAGTTGTCGGCATGTCAAATACTGATAATCTGCAATTTTTGAATAGTTGCACGAGGGCAGAAAGTTGATAAATGCCCTAGACAACATATGTAATTATAATGATAGGGTCCAGGAACTGAGGCCACAGCCGTTCGAAGTGTGTACGTCTCAAGCTAATCAAACTAGTCGATAAACAAATTATTCTTTGCAAATGAAACCCAAAATATTCCTTCACTCACAGTGTAATAATCCGTCCAGCTTAATTCGTATCAGTATCAAAGCAGTCACTAATGCACTGCTTCGTGGTGGTCAATGGAAAGTTCCAAGGGGGCAAAAATATGAATGGTTTCGGTAACAAAATCGAGTGTCCCAGGTTCGACGAAGTACATTTAAATTGGAAAAGAGCATTCACCTTTGTTGTACTTCTGAACGAAACCGACTTAATATTCTATTCTTTCTGATTTTTATGTTTTATTATGGGATGAAACATTACAAGAGCCTACCAACAAATACTGGTTACTGGAGTGGAATAACGATGTTCGTCGTCATATTTTGCCTTTCCTTTTAGGCATTTAGCTATTTTCCGAATCTTTGAGCAGCACAATCGGGACACTTGCTTCCCAATAAAAAGCTATTATTGCTTAAAACATGCATCTCGATAAAAGAACTGACCATCGCTGACTTGTAGCGTGCGTGATCGATGGAAACTGAAAAGTTTGCCTCTCGACACTAAAGTTCAAGTAAACGAAATTCATCTTTTGTGAAAGAAGAACTCGTAGGAAATAATTTTCCATGGACAAAGAAGTATCGATGCAGTTATTCAGTTGGCCAGTTGTTAATTAAAATCAGTTCCTTCAGAAATCTCTATCGGGTCAAAAATTCATATTTGTGCCTCTAGAAGCAATTCACTTAGGAAACAAAGCAGAGGTTTAGGATTCACTCATATGTACCTCGAATATTGATTTCCTTTATCCAGTCATTTTAGGGACGTAGACTGATAGCTTCCGAAACTGATCCACAAATAAAGAGATTTTTCTTATTAGTTTTGAATATTTGCCTTGGTCGTAGCTCAGGTTGTTGGTTGCCATGATATTCTGATTCCTGAGGTTGACGTCCAGATCGAAGTTGTCTCATCGCCCGTCGAGGTGATATCATCAGTGCGTGTGACCTCAACTGGTGATGAAACGTTTGCAATCTAAAACTCAAGCTCAGCCATCAGAATATCATAGTAAAGAGGTTTTATATTGCAACTTGCTTCGTGAGTGTGTAAACTTCCCACAATAAACTGCTGTTTTATTCACTTAATCGACCATGGGTACTTGTTTGTTCAGCTTTCAAGGCTATCATTTCTTTCCTCAGTTTATTATTTTGCACTTGAAAATTACTTTCTGTTTCACAGGGGTACAAACAACAGCGATTTATATATATATATATATATATATATATATATATATATATATATATAAAGTTACGGGGTCAGAGACGATCACGTAGATAAGCATGGGATAGCATACTCCTCAATTAAAGAAAGTCCTAAATCTTTAGCCTCAATTTAAAATTTCGACGCTTTTGTACGCACTGAACATTAGTTATTTTGTACTGCATGACGTCAACCGTAGCAGTGTGAAGATTTTCTCTAGCATTGCTCTGTCTAGAGGCTGTAACATCAGTTTCAAGGTGTGTGAACTAACATGACCGGTTCATTCACGAAGCAACTGTTCAGCTTCAATAGACCCAGCTTGATTCAACAATCACCCGAGGCAAAACAGTGACTACGACTAAACGAAGACACACGTGAGAGGAAACGTAGACGCATCCGAAATAGCACATGCATTACGGCTACATTAGGTACAAATAAGTCTAGCGTTTGTCCCTTACTTTTCAATTATTTTGCTAAATATCACATTGGTGTGCATTCTCCACAGGTTGTCCCCTTTTTCCCTTATCAATGGCGTTATTTTCCTTGGAATGGAACAGAAAAAAGGCGTCATTAGTCATAACCAAAATGTGTCTAACTTTTGACATTTTAATGCCTTTCAGTGTGGAGAATGTCTGTTTTCCTGTTGTGAAAAATGAATTAGTCCATCATGTAGGCATGGGTTTAGCTGCTGGGGAACATTTTGTGTCAAACATTCAGTATTAATTATCATATTTGGAACCTTAGTGATAGAGAAATCGAATGGAAAACTTCTGGAAACCATTGACAAGAATTTAAACTATCTCGAAAAATGATCTTGATGGGGATATTGAACGAGAAATACGGAAAAGGATAAGGTGTCACGTGTCCATCAGCCTTAACCCACATTACAATGGAGAAAATGAACGAATATTCCACGTGCATGTATTAAAGGGCCTTAAGTTTTTTTCTTCATTCTCATTGTGCAATGATTTTACTGGAGGAAACATAACCAAATTTGTGAAATGTTTACAAAACAAAAACTGGTTATTCTTTTTGGACAAGGAACCAAAACAACTAGGCACCTTTGATTTGGCAAATAATGTTTTACAAGCCAGTTCACTGAGGGTTATCATAACTCTTCAGGTCCATTACCAGTCATGGATTTCCGCGGAATTATACTTTAAACCTACCTCAAGTACACCGTCTGTCTTCCGAAATTCAATGGAAACATTCTCTTGCCCAGTTCTTCATTGTACAGCAGATATGCCCTCATAAGTCAGGTTAGACAAATTGCCTTTACATGAACTACCTAACTTGACCGTTTGAGACGCCATTTACTTAGGTTTTGTAAACCCAGTGACTGCAGGAACCAAAATCCTATGCCTTAGTGTACACCACGTAAAATTACGGACTGTACACTGTGCGCTAGAGCTTCATTTGGGGGACAGTGAATAAGATCACTGAAGACACGCAAGAAACAAGACGGCGAAAGTTAGTTGTGCACTGGACATGACAGTGTCAGTAGATGGGTAGTCTACTCGAAAGAAGAGACAAAGTGTGCTAGTTACAAACGCCAAAGTGGAAATCAGGAACACAAACAACGCAGTGCATCCTGGATCATTATTGTGTATCATAACAAAGTGCCTACAGTAGTCAAAGTGACTTTATTTATAGCAGAGTAGTCCAGCGGAACATTTAAAACAAGACCGAAATTGCGTGATCGCACAGGTGTACATATCTAGTGGATAGGCGCACTATAATCATTATACTTGGCCACCATGGTAAAGGTACACTGATCAGAAGCTGGCGCCGTTTGTGCGGTTCAGGGTGGTGTAAACCAATCCACAGGGCTTTGATACACCGAAATATTTTGGTTTCTGTTGTAGCGTGGAACATTTTGTACGTCTGACTTGGAATTATCTAATGCATGATTCCGTCAAGATGCTATGAGATTGAAGATCCTATTGGCAATTGCTCTGCTGATGACATAATTGTAGAGATTTTTTTCGTCGTATTCTGAAGCCTCACCGGAATATATTCCGCTCCTTGGCGATAAAACTATCTTTTCGTTCTGCTAATGTAAGTGAGCGAATGTGCAAGTTCACATAGGTGCTGGAAGCTAGGTTTTGCATTGATCGGTGATGTTTTTTCATCTATGTTTTAGAAAGAACCCGTAGAATGTTTGATTAGGTCACTCACAATCAGATTTAGCGTCATATCGCTGCTGATTTCATTCCTTCAGGTTCAAGAGCTTACCTTTTGGACAGAGCTTTAATCGTTCTTTACATATTAGGTAATTCCCTAATGATGCAAGCTTTCAGACTGCTGGCAACCATGTGGAAAGATTTCATGACATGCTGTTTGTAGTTGAATGACAGTGGACTGAATAAACTTGTTCAAGAAGGATTCCTTATAAAAATCTGTAACACGGACTATGTTTCAATAGTAGTGGACTGTCCAGTTGGCTTCATGACAGATCCGTCAGTCCTAAATCCCGTTTGATTCAGAAAAAGATACTGGAGTTACAGTAAGCTGTAAAATGGTTTTCCCCTTCATCTGGTGATTGTCGGTGCATTTGGAATTCCTAACTCTGGACGAATAATATTTATATATTCAGGATTCGGTACGGTGATGTACTTTTTGCAAGTAGAAAGTAAGTTACTTTATTTTCATTTGACTATGTGTGGGTCATTTGACTTTGACCTGCAAGGCATCTTCATTTCCCTGTTTCGGGGAAGGAAAAATAATCCCATACCACCTTGTTGTTCTCGAGCTAGACGTTTGTCTGTGTGATGCTGAATAGCACAACGTAACTCATTTCTGTCAATATACTCTGAATGAAGGTAATTCCCATGGGTAACACACTCCTAGAAAACCTCCAGTTGGACGCCAGTGAAAAATGCCAGAGCATCATTTCGGAACTCCGGTTTTCTGGTTTACTCACGAATATCACTTTACCAAATAGGATTGAAGACTGTTCTAAGGTAGAATCTTATTTTTCGTGTGGTCAGTTTGCAGAATGCTGAAACCTTTCGCAAATAAGAAAAGCTAGACTAAATAGATTCAGTTTACAATGATTTAATAAGTAATAATGGTAGATCAGAATATTCACTTATTCGAAGTAAAATCATCATTTTGTAAAATCTGATCAAAATGTTTTTCGTTGTGGATAGGCAAGTAGACGGAGAATGTTTGCACAAAATGCTGGAGAGGAATTACTCACCTTATCTCCTTTTCCCTGCTGTAATTTACGATCAAAGGGTATTACCTTTTTCAGTGAATCCTACACATTGATAACTTTTTGCCCACAAACAAACAAAGTCTATCGGAAACCCTGCTGAGAGCATCCAGCGGTACGCGAAGTGAACGTACCTTACTGTCACAATGCATCACATTTTGAATTGATTTGTCCGTTTAGGAGCCGGTAAGCAACTAGTCATTGTACGTTGTACGATTCAGCATGCGGAGCGCGAGCATTTAAACGACTGAAGACCACGGAAGAGTTGTACCGTTGTTTTATCCGTGTTAGGAACCATCAACAGTGTTTTTAAATCGTGTCCTGACTGGGACTTGAACAAGGGGTGAATGATAACACCGAACACATCAACTCCCAGGCTATCCGGGCTAGCACTCAATGGTTTACTGAACTCATACACTACAAAATATACGGCAGTTTCAAAGCTTGCTTTAAATGTTAGCAGAGCCCTTCCCCTAGAGCGGGCGACTCCTACGGTGGAAGACTTCCCTGTTGATTGCTAACAAGGATGAAACAACTCTAAAATACTTCCATAGTTTCCAATTGTTCGAAAATTGATGCTACGATGAATTATATTGTGTAAATATCTATTCTCATGCAACACATAATCATTTTTTATCCATGTTGCACTTTCGACCGGCTCATTGATGTATAAGCATAAAGGTTGACTTCCAAAGGCAAGTTTTAATTCTCCTGTACGATACAGTGTTACATGCAGAAAAACGTGTTTTGAAAACTACTTGGTTGCCGAAAGAAGCCTGAGTTCATCAAGGTACTTTGACTTGTTCCGAGCAAAGGAACGTGAATAAGTCCAGTTTCCAGTGGTACGTAGTATTCCTTTTTTTGCTTGGTAAATGTCAGTCAAACTCGTACCCTATGGATTTTCGATATTAAGGTTAGAATGGTGATCTTCGGCACGTCTTAATTATCCATTATGGTATTTTGGCTTTATAAGGCTTGAAACGATTTGTGTTTGATCATACATTGGTACTTCATGTGCTGCAGCCCAGACACATTTTGCTTGCACTCTTGGATGTCAGAGAGGGGCGAACCCCGTCAATCCCGGTTACTTTGACGGTAAACAGTACTCCTCGTTGTCATCCGCCTGGTTACCATGTCTGATCTATGAGAAACTTATGTGGCTTTCCAGTCTAAGCAGCACCGTATGGAAGCCGGTTATCCTTAATAGTGCAGTGGGCCATTGAGGTTGTGGGGTATACTTCTGCCATTTCACTTAAGTGTAAGGATGTCGCAAAATTTCAAAAAATACGAACTAATGATATGTAAAGAAACTCTGCCGTGGAAACACAAAAGATTCTTATTGAAAAAACCTCGATATCCGTTTGTTGTCTTTGTCAACAAGAACTTAGTTACGGAGTCAATTACTCTCCATTTTCTAACTAAAATGTAACATGGTATACCTAAACCAACTGTGTGAAGACCGTCAGTGGATGACAACATGATTATTGTCCATGAAAAACGCCTTATCAAAATGAGTTCCTGTACTCGCACATTTACCTGAAGCTGCCTTTAATTAGCAATGAGAAGAATTTCTTTAGGAAACACTTCATGAAGTATAAAGTACGCTTTCTAGTGGGACCTTATTCCACATGCTGTTTGCTTGTCTTGTTGGCCACAAAACTGAAAGTGGCATAAAGTTTCCCGTTGATTATAAAACAAACGGAAGTCACTTCATTATGTGTCCGACTATTTCACCTTTACAAGGTATCATCTTCACAAAGTTATTCACCATTTGGGACTAATTGGTGTATGACCCAAGGCGATTGTTTTTGTCGTCTCGTTTTTCACCCTAAACTATTGATCATAGCAGCTGTAAAATATGGTTGTAAACATTGTGATAGAATAATAATAACACTCACACGTTCTGTCACTATCCTTGGGGTTTTACAAATCTGAAAGAAAGATTGTTTTTGCATATACAAGTGGAACTTGCATTTGACTTCATTTACATGACCTGGTATAATGTTTATCCTCTAGTACTTCCGTGGCTACATGTCACCACTGATGATCTGCAAGAATGCGTATTGCCTTTAAAAGAATAAATACCGCATCACCAAATTACACATTCACTAAATCAAACGTGTTCTTCTTCAACAGAATCGGAAAACTCATTGTTAAAACCAGAATTGTTTTCAGAGCTACTCTAATTATTTTCCTATAAATAATTTCATGGATGTGCTGACCTTATTCTGACTGCCGAATCCAGTGATTCGTATAGTAACTTCCGTGAAACCGGTCTTTTTTTCTTGATAATTAATTATCAAACCCTTTACTTCTTTGTACGTATACTTCGAGATCAATTATTTTCACCTCAGATGCTGTCCCCAGCTGAGTTTATCAGATTACGAAGTCCTTAGACGAACCGAGAAATGGTTACTGTTTACTGCCTCACGGATAAATGTTTGGCATGTTATTGCCCTGCTAATGGTTCACCAACATAAACTATTTTACATTGTATTGTTCATCGGGAAATAGTTCATAATATGGCAAAATATCCCTGCCTTTAAGCAGGAAAAGCAATAATGCAAAATCTTTTCCTTTTGAAATAAGCCTTCTGGCGTTTACGCATCCAGGTTTAGTACCAAAGAGATTCTTTAGTAGTATAGTTAATACACTGAGTCTCAAGTGAGGGCTTCTCAACTGTTGAGGTGAAGTGAACGTGTCTGAATGAGGTTAACAAGCTAGGAGTGACGTGACCAAGATGCTAACACGTGAATTGTGCCGGTTGCGCAACCTTACGTAGCAGTCGATGATGCCGTGGATAGGAGAGGCGAAGGCCCCGCCTCAATCCCTTATAAAGCGTGTCTTCTAAATTCCGAGTCCCATCCCCCGTTTCTCTTTTCCCATAGCTCACGTGCCAGTAATTATCCACGAGCTTCTTTTTAATTGTAAAATTCACGTCTACCGTCTTGGCTTGGCGAATCCGTCCGAATACACTTGTTCCAATTCAACTGTTACTTCTCGCAGACTGTGCACTCGATTGACTGTACTGAACTGGGACAACTGTGTTTATGCGCTTTTTTGTGTGGACGGATATCGGGAACGGAATGCTGTAGACAAATGTCTTCTTGTTACCAGTCTTTCCTATACCAATTTCTTTCCACTTTCAGAACGTCTTATCACATAATACGCACTCATTTTTGCTTCACTTGTTCTCCACTCTTTACTACATACCCCACAAACATTTTGGTGTGCATTGATGTGATGACACCACTATCAGCACTATGTGTCCACTTTTGAAATCGTGTCGTGGTGTCGAATAAATATAGTCGGTCCCGAATGTTTTTCATTGTGACCCGTACATCAATATGACCGTAGGTGTTTAAAGTTTTGTAACCTAAAGTTGAAAGTTGAAAGGCCATTATTCAAGGATTTGGTCAGCAACGTTATCAATTAATTTCGATTTATTTCTCACTCTTTCTTGTTCGTTTGAAAGCAGCCCTTCTCTTTGCTTATTTTCAAACCTTTCTTTCGGATTTAAATACTTGATCCGCTCATGGGACCAGTAAATACAGGAGGCCCATTTTTCAGCTTATCTCAATAAACTTTTAGAACAACAATAACTTTCACCTAATGAAATCATTATTCGAATAAATTAAGCTTCAAATTAAACAGTTTAAAAGATACTCAGCACAGTACCTTGTGCGAAGAGGGGGTGTAATTTTGCCTCTTATCAATTCGCATGTCTTGACGTGGGTTTTATATTAGTATTCATGTTGTGCTAAAAATATACAATCGTGATCGAGGGTCAGTATTTGTTCTTTCAATGCGAATCAGAAGTGGAACGCCGAATAATAAGTAAAGCTTTTTGCCTACATCTTGCACAGTCTATTATTCGATACTGCATCATAAGCATTTCGTGATAGTCAAATAACTGGTACCAAGAATCTTTTCAGACAATAAATGAATGGAACAATGGGGGCATGATGTGAAAACGACCTAAACTTTTGCAAATAATCCAGTCTCTATTAGGACCTTTTATTATTGACGACTGTATCAAAATGTCTTTCTCAGTGTCTTAAAAATGAGGTAAGTTATTATAAAAATGTAAGTGGTGAAGGGCAACCAAACACTTTCGTTTGAATCAGCACTACAGCTTTATTCAATAATCAGAAAACCTTGTCATTGGATTAATTTTCAACTTCCAGTATTCGTGAACCAAGAGACCACTCTACGCTATCCAAGGGCTCGTCTTATATTCAAAGTTTTGACCTCTCACTATATATTGATTGGGAAAACATTTAGCAAAATTTGGCAAATAACCATGGAAAATCGCTGTACTAGAGAACCGCTTCGTCAGATATTCGAAAAATATAACACGAGATACATCCACGTTATAGCTGTTGAGAAACGTGTCCTTTGGAATAATCACGCTTGTTTTGCGGAAAAATGATGAGGGAAAGTGGTCAGCTTCAACAAGCTTTTTTTTAATCTGCGCAAAACGTGAGTTTTCAAAAGCCTTTCTCGTTTATGCAGTGTAGCCACCAGAAGAGTGGTTATTGCCCCTCTCATTGAATGTAATTGACTTTATTATCTGGGTTGCACTGTGGTAAGATGACTATTCAGTCTGAAAAAGCTGGCTGAATAATTCTCCAAGGAGCACAAGCTAGCAAATGTGTCATGTTCCTCAGTTCAGAAACAGAGAAAATCTCATCTTCGTAATAGTGTATTTAGATATTTGATGTCAACGAAGTAGATTAAGTTAAACTGCATGGCCCTTTTACTGAAATCACTAATTCAGGCTACTACATTCTGCATGCATGAATAATGACAACAAGTACTTCAAAACTTCGAATCATTCCATAAACATTTTAAAAGCTGAAACGGCATTTTCGTTAGATTTATTGTATTTTTTCTGTTAGCTCATTTCCTTAGGTTCTCGAAAGACATTTCTACTTGATTCTACAGAGCTGGGTGTGGTTCCTAATGGTTCTCGTCTTAAGCTCAAGGCTGAGGAGTCAGGAACCCATTAGGGCCATCAACTGGAGCTACGAACGAAGCCAACCCTCAAAACCAATTTTCACTGTCACACGATACGTCCAATGCCAGAGTTACTCAGACACAAATTGCGGCATTTAAAATTTTCTGAATCGGTCATGTTTTTGCCCACTTCAGCTAGATATTTTACAATGGGCACTGACAGAAACGTGGACGTAAACTGATACATCTATTAGTTACGATGTGATATCGACTGATCTAGGACAGCCAACTGTCTGATTGCGAATACATCTGGCATATATTCACTGGCCCATTCTCAGACAATGAATTGGATTTTATTGAGCTTTATATCTGAATATATATGAAAGTTGCTGGATCAATCACCTATTTGAAGCCTGTGATTTATACATCTTTCCATTTTATGCACTATCCATGACAACTGGTGCGCTTCGTTCACTGATTTCAAACAAAAACGAAGGATAAATTTGACTTTTCAAAAACTTTACTTTGATCTATCTACCTGTTTTCAAGAATGTCATTTAGAGAACTTTATAAATCCATGGCGAAGAGAAACCTGAGTGAACCCACTTGACAGTGATTTTCCGTGGAAACTGAATTTTTAAGTTGTTTTCACCATTTAAGCCAAAATGATCATTATGATTTGGGCAAAATTTGGCTCGTGTATGAAAATCGACAACGCTGAATCCGGGAAACTGCTTAGGAAAATGTTTGATTCAGTTATCATAATTAAACCGCGAATTTTGCCTTTAGGTTCACAAACTAACGTCATACGTACTTCATTCCAAAGTATTCAACGTAGTTAAATGAGTGGTATTTAACTTCTTCATGTGTCATTTCATTAGTATGACGCCACTTCAGTGATGAATTTTTCCCATCGTTAAAACGAACGATAAAATTATACTTTTAGAATAAACTTGCTACGGTTTCCCAGTAACCATAAACGGCGAGTCCTTAGTATTACCGACCATTGGTTTTATTGGGTATGAACACACATAAATAAATAGTTCCTTCCGCATTGTTCGACCGGGTTCGATCGAATGAAGTGAATCTTTCGTGAGTCATCGTCATTTGAACACACGTGTCCCTAACCATACGATGGCATTCGGTATTTTCGAATTACAAAGAGACCGTTAGTAGTCGGGTGAAAAAAACGAAAGTAAATCTCCGCCATTTTTAGGCCTATTGTTACAGTGATCACGGTGATCGTGAATCGGAACTCCTAATAAAACTGGTCGTTTGGGTGATCTTGCACGGGGTGCAATAATGTGCACTCCAGTCTAGACAAGAACTATTCATCATTTATTTCTGTTTAAGTGAACCACCTTCACAAATGATTTTCTTAGCGTATTTTGTGGGTATTCAAATAGAGGACGTGAACAGTGTTCACCCCTTACCAAGACTGCACGTCAGTCTAATGGAATTCAATAAGAAATTCTCTTGCTTTCGTTTTTTCTGCGTTGATTTTTCGGAAACTGAAGTCCGTTGAAGAAAATTTCGCCCAAATGAATCCTAAATTATAATCGACAGAAATGTATACTTTCAATTCAATCCTTCTCTGGGGAGTTGACTAGCCGACCAAATTTGTGGCATTGACAAAGCTAAACCAAAAATTCACATTGCAAACAGAAAACATTTTTTGCAGGAAACAGATGAAGGTAAAACTTTTAGACACAAAAAATATAAATCTACTGATATTTGTGACGATATTTTATAATGCATCCATTAACTAACACTTCTTTTATGATTACATACATGCGATCATGGATTGTGTAAATAATTTATGGTGGTTCGTGCATCAAACTGTTGTGTTCTGCTATCGCCCAGACTCGGGACAATTGCTACTATTCATCCATTGGGCTAGAGTTTTACACTTGGCCTCGCAGCAGCATCCATCCAAAATCGTACAGTCCTGTAGAATAAGATTTCTGGATTAAAATGCGCCTGTATATGTGAGATTGAGGGCTAATGCGAAGGATTTAAATTGTGGTATACCGCTTATGAGAAAACGTCCGGTTGAACACAAATCGTTGTTTTTCTCCAGTACTGTTGAAAAACCAGCTTAGTCTCTTATCAAGCAGCTGTCTTTCCCCCCAGAACTTCGTTCCTCTGCGCTAGAATTTTACATTGGTGAGAATGTCAGACGAAACGACATGTACACACACTCTAACAGACTAGAGCAGACAGTAGTTTACACCTAGGGGAAATGCATTTCCCCACTATCGAGAGAGAATCCATCTATAATGAGAGAAAAAGGTATATTTCGGCTCGACAAAATTTTAATTAGACTGACAGTCTGAGAAATAACATTGATATAGCATTCTAGTTGGGAAAGAACGATAAGATCACATCGATGTTGCATATGGTTATGACATGGGTGGTACAGCCAAGATATATCAGTCCTCATCAGGAAATTATTTAAATAAATAACTAAATAAAAGATGCAAATGAATGTCTTCACATACTGAGATGGAAACAACACTCGTAATAAGCACGAGGTTTTGTATTGTTTAACTACCCTCTGTCAAATGTTAGGACGAATAAGGATCCTTTTAATTCAGTGTCATTTGTTCAGTGTAATTCTGATTAACGGAAAACTCGTGTATTTTCCCCTAATACTTCAGTTCTTTCAGATGTCACTAACGATTTATCAGAATTAACTCAGCTTGTGCTCCGGTTTTACAAGATTTTCACCCCATCAAATTACCAGTTACCATAGAAGATTTATATTTTGAACTGTCGAGTGGTT
This sequence comes from Fasciola hepatica, assembly GCA_948099385.1. Lineage (NCBI taxonomy): Eukaryota > Metazoa > Platyhelminthes > Trematoda > Plagiorchiida > Fasciolidae > Fasciola > Fasciola hepatica. The sequence goes on from CANUEZ040000043.1 coordinate 38,964,457, forward strand.
TGTGGATTAGTTCTGACTTTGAATCTTTCCTTCCGACTAAAATGTACATCATTATTATGTAGATTAGCATGATCCCTTTCTTCAATCAGAAATGTTAATTTTTTGAGTTCGCAAATTACATGAGCATCTTATAAGGAATAAGATACCTGTTACATAATTCTACCGGCTGACCTCCAAAATTTATCCCTCTTCCATCAGATTCACTTTTTCCCGTTTCTTTATTCCATCTTCGGTAAGACGAATCATACTCTTCTTGTAAAAAGATCCATATTTTCCCTTTTGTATAAATACGTAAGAAATCAGATTTTCTAATGAAGGTGGGAAATAATGATGCCCAAAATGATGGGGTATGCGTTTCATTTGAGTTCACAGGGTTACCAATTATCAGATATTGCAAAGGACTCAAAAAGATGTTTACGCAGAATAGCATTAGTAGCCATGCTGAAGAAGAATAACGTAATACCTTCCCACGATTCGGGAATAAATGGGAAAAGTTTGAACATCTAACGGATTATTTCACTTAATTCTGACCAACCAGTAAGGGGTCGATTTCACCAATACCTCGCAGCTGTTTGACCGGTATTTTGTTCACACTCCGCTACTTCGGTAGTTTGGAATGCCTTTCTGATGATTCAGTCGTTAAGAATATTTTATGTGTTACACGGCTAGTTTAAACTGACGACAGGTTATATCTTATAACCTCCGTGTAAATGACGGACCGTTTGCTCACCCAATGTCAGTGTCACCGCAGTATCTGGCGAGGAGATAAACAAACGTTAAAGTTTCCGTTGCTGCATGATTGTCTACAGTCCCTGAAGACTTACCCCGTGTAGGGCTGACCAAAAGAAGACCCATACAAATGCGTGACTTGAAGCTGAATCCGATTCGTCCTAAACCGTTTATTTTTGAATCAACTTTAAAGGCAAGTTCTGTGTGAACAGAGGTATTTATTTAGGTGTACATCATGATTCACATATGCTTTGGTAGATCGAGAATATCAGCAATTTTGTGGCGTGCGCGTAAGGTTCATGTTTGTGCCAAAAGTGGTTTGTTCCTGTTAGAGCATTCTGAGTGAGAGACTGATACTCGAACCGACTTAAATTGCTCAATTTTTTGACAAAGCTTGCTGTTTGAGCGACGATAGCGCACCAAGACAATAACACCAGCCTTCCTGAAACTCAGTCATTTTTATTCCATTTAAGTTGGTCCAATAAACTTCTCCTTATTGCTCTGCACGTATCACCGATGGCTATTATTACAGTGGGACAAACATCAGTTGAGGGACAGTTGGAAAGTGAAGAAAGCTAAGGATTCTGCCGAGCATTTCGCGTAACTCAAGATCACATACATCAGAAGACAATCGCATTTGAACTCAAAACATCAACTGGTTGAAAGTTTTTCATAGTGACAAAAAAGAATCCGCCTAGAATATTCCTTCTGCCGAAATCAGGAAGAAAGAGGTTTCTAAGTAAGGCTAACCAAAACTCATGTGATAAAAAGATACTTTAGGTGGCCATGAAATTCCAATTACGCAGGCATATTATCATCAGAAAACGACCGTTCTGCCAGAGATTAACAAATCAGTACACCATATGTTCTCGATCTTAAGAGTGCTTTGGACAAATAATCAAAAATATTTTAAGAATTTTGCGATAATTTTGAAAACTCTTCCCTTGGATATCACTTCCCAACATTTTACTCATTTACAATGGTAAGCTAACTCTGGTTGCAAATTTATCTGGTCACTGAATATTTCATTTCCTATAAGAAGCACTTTTATTTCTGAAGTCGTTCATTACAGAAAAGAAGTCATTAACAATGCCAGTTGAAGGTGTTGCGTCCATTCAGGTATCTAACCCTTTGATTACACTTTAGATATTGGTTGGTACATTGACGCTATTGTTAACACGACTTACTTCAATATACATAGGAACTGGTCCAAGTTAACAACTTCTGCTAAGAGGAACCTCAGAGGGAAAGATGTAATCAGTGCAGAGGTCTTCCAGATACAATAATTCACTATCACACAAAAGGATGAATTGTTCCTTTCAGAATCGTTCGCCTCGGGTTCAAGTCCCCGTAAAGGATCCGTGAAAGTGTGCTGTTTACAACTCTCAACAAGAAGGACACAGCTGTAGGTTGCTTCCATGATTTTCAACAGCGGATAATCGAGTTGCAAAACAGTAGGTATCCTGGTTATACAGTGAATGGATGCTTGAAATATGCAGTTTTCACAATGTCCGAGTTATTATTCGCGTGAAAAGAAATTCCACTAGGTTTTTGGGATTTTTGAGAACAAACTGGAGTTGCACAGAGCTAGATTTTTCGTCAGCTGTTTACAGCTTCTGCACAGAAGAGATTGTAGAACGTCCCACGGAGTCGAGGTGGGCCAATACTAATTTAGACGAAATAAAGCATATTTTCTAGCAATGTATAAGTTTACTTACAAACGAATTCAGGATGGTGGGCAAGATTAGTCACACCACATCATTACCCGGCTGAAAGTAGAGATCAGTCAAATGTACAGTGGCACGCGGTCCTAAAAGGACCAAGTGAAGTTTGTCGCCTCTGAGTACCTCTTTTTTCTTGTCAATCAACTTATCTGAAATAGAACAAGATGTGTGCTCCGATGGGAAAGTACGCGTTTTCGGACTTGGCAGTTTCAGCAACTGATCACAGTTTCAGGACAGGACGTGAACATTCTACTGGTTCATTCTGGGCTATCGGGATGTAATATCACCTCGACGGTGCTCGTACAAGGAATGACGAGATTAGAAATTCACTGTCAACCGAAAATTACCATCAGATATATTTGAAGAGAAATTAGTAATTTACATTTTCCGGATTTTAATAATTCGTTTGTTCATGGATCGTTTACGCACTACACAATGGCGTGTTCCATACGAGTAAGTTCAGGTAAACCTGAGCAATAATGATGCAATCTCAACTAGTAATGAGTAATCCAGGCTGAAAATGCGGATCACTGGAAGATTATGATTGATCGTACCAATTTGTTTGACTACTGCTCATGAAAGTGGACTACCCTGAAACCGGTCAATCGCAAATTCAATCTAGCTCAAAATGTGCAACCAATCATGGAGAGGTTTAATATGATTTGCTTTGCTGACGGCAACCATTTCTTATATGCAGGTTTTAAAGGGTGGCTTCGTTGGCTTCAGTATAGTTTCTCTGATAATTCTTCGCACAAGCTGCGCATTGTTAAATATAACGACTGAAAGGGAAACAGGATATTTTGCTAGGTACCCTGAAAAAACAGATGGTTGTCTTGGTTACATTTTAGTTTCTCAATGAATCACCCACAAGGGCGTTTCAGCTTAGGTCGAAAGTGCATAAAATTCAGCAATTGGATACCGCGAAATCAAGGTTAGGGAAGGCAAGCTATGAATATTCCGTGTTCCCATATTTGAACGATCAGGAAAGTTAAAACGTTTCAAGTTGATATGGACAAAATCGATTACGCACCTCGATCTCTTCCTGTTTTTACGAGGTAAGCTATTATTGTGAAAACCATTTGCATAAAGCTGATAAACGCCAAGTGATACATAGCCAATTGGTTCTTCTAAGAAGTTTATGTTATCATGACAAACATAAAAACAATATCAATAAAGCAGGTTATTATCTAAGGAATCAAGTCCCAACAAACGACTGTTACGTTGCCTATTTTTTTGTGTCGAATGCTTAAAGAATATCTGTAGAATTCTGACCCTGAATTGAAATTGCCTTCTAGTGAATATACCGGTCAGAAAAAAGATTGTTGTTAAATCTGCTACAGGTTTGTGATAAGCATTCAACACAGAAGTAAAACAGTATGTGAAGACCTGCTAAATTCAAGGACAGTAGGAGGGAATTCGGAGCTGCTTAACTAGGTCTTTGGTTTTGTTTATGTCATTCGTTGTTACATGAGCCGTCAATCAGTCGGTAACGAAAAAATTAATTTTAAGAATAAACTCGCATAAATATTCTATCCATTCCCGTAGACATTATGCAAATTTATGGACCTGGTCCGTTGTGGAAAATGTTATTTTGTTCTCCAGCTTATTCGAATTTTCTTCTCTCACTCTATTTCATCAATCACATGAGGTGGTTTTGGTCATCCAATTTTTTTTGAAAAAAATCCACCTTCATATCTTCAAAAAAATTTGAAACGTGCAAGACCAAAACTACGGTGATAGCGAAGCGAAAGCTTAAGTTCTATCAATATCACTTTGCCGATTTAACCGGGAACAAAATACAAACCACAAAATGTTTCCTGTATTGCAGCCAAAATGTGTAAGAACCAAAATGACTCGAACTGCTCAAAAATGACCATTAGTAAGTATTAAACTTCGAGGGACAAATCTGAAATTATATAATCGCACTATCATTTTTCGGGACGACTTCACTGCTGGTCTACTGATGTCTACAGCAGGAAGGCGAATTATTCTATATAGAAAACAATATATAAAACTTAACATGCGATAGAGAAACTAGACCAGAAATCTCCGTAAAAGCCAACTGCTTTGTAATCAAATATGGAATCACTTCACTTCATCATTGAGCTAACCAAGTCTCTCTCTACCAAACCGATATTTGTCCCTGCTTGGATTCCGAATAGCAGCGGGATCATTTGTCTTTTGCATGATCTCGATATATTTTCGGTCTGTCCATAATAAAATTCATTGTTAGACTTCAGATTTAATGTCCACAAGCTTTTAGGCAAGCGCGAACGATTGCAGTCAGTCCCATCAGCTAAGTGATAGCCTGTCTTCCCGCTATACTTCACTTTCCACAATTTTAGTCCGGGAAGAAGACATCCGAAACTTTTATGAGCCACTAACAGAATAGGGTAAACTGAAATTTAAAGATGAAGATGTTTAGGTTCTTGGAAAAGTCCAGAGAGCCGGATATTTTGGCCAGCACTACACACGGAAGGATATACACCACAGGTATCAGCAACGTAAAGAACGTACAAAGTTTTACGAATATTACATCAAATCTAACCGACTACAGCGTGGATAGGTTCACCCCACCGAGCAACATCACAATTTCTGACTGAATTTTTGATACCTAATAGCTCCGTTCTTCTACACAAGTTACGTGAAACAGTTTAGAGTTCAGTCACAATGACTCGACGATACGGATGGTTTTGTTGCTTTTATTCCTACTTATGCCTCTACGGGAAGCCACTGACTTTCCGTTGGTTGTAATAACAACAAAATATGAGGCTTTTGACTGAGGGCTTTTGAAAGTCACTTGTTTAAGTATTGGTGATTTTCATGACCAACGGGACGACCTTGTCTTTGTTTTTTCCCAGAACCCTATTTTACAGACTAGTTTGTGGAAAAATCATAAAATTACAAACCCAAGACACTAGTGATGACGGTGAATCATTAGAGCTGATAACTTGGATGATATTTCCTATAAATCATTCAAGAATACAAACGCGACAGACTTTCTAAAGCATTGACATCATGAAGATAAATGACGTGATTCCGACGTGGAAAAGAAAACTCAGAACACGTTTTCAGAGACACACAATTGTTTTCGAGGATTCATTCCCCAGTGTTTACAAATCTTATAAGTCATAATCATGGGGAAACTTGACAGCGTGACGTCGAAACAAGAGATCCATGAAATGAACTTATATCGGCCGTAAGTGTATGAGATTTTCTGCTTTGGAAATCAAGACTCTGAAGTATAAAAGACAAAACAGACATTCAGTCGGATTAATCAGAACCTTAAGTACGCTCTAAAGCGCACCTACTTGGAGGCGGAATTGCAGATTTCGCAAACCATCAAAAGACTAAACCTCCAAGCACATTCCAACAGGGTCACAAACCGGAATGCCTCTCACGTAATTTATCAGTTCACCTGCAGCTGCGGTGACACCTACATAGGCAAAATGGATCGGTGCCTCAGTCAAGGAAAGCGGGAGCATGTACCGAAGTGGTTAGTGCAGTGGATGAGTTGTCCTCCGCTTGAACAGCAGACGACGACGAGAAACTCGGTTTCATCGAACGCGAAGCACCTTGTGACGTTTCGCCATCGGATTGATTCTGGTCAGGCTTTCCGATTGATAGTATAGAATCGGAACCCAAAGCTTTTAGCTTTCTGTGAGGCTGTGTTGATAAGTAGAGTTAGGCCTCCACTGAGTGCACAGAAACTTTTGACCCACAATGTGTGCTTGCCGTGGCGGTAACCAATCAGGTTTAGCTGGTGGTGTCCCAATTTCATTCGACACTGTCTATTCCATTGTTTTGCTCTGTGCTCCATTAGAACACGAATTCGCACGTTTTAAGTAAGTGATTGAGAAGATTAAAAGGAATGCTTGCATCTCGCAATTTACGTCATTTATCTATTTTGATGAATGAGTATGAAGCCATTCAGTTCGTGGTGGAGACAGGAAAGAACGACACACTGGCCTTTCTGGAAGTCTATATACAGAGGAACACCAAAAGAACAGTTGAAAGGAGGATACTTAGAAAGCAAACATGGGCTGCACAGTACACCAACTTCCTCACTTTTGTGCCCATAAGAAACAAAAGAAATCCAATCCAATGTTTATCCTCGTGGGTTAGAAAGTTATACTCACAGGAGATCACGGAAGAAGAACTTTGCCCAATTCACCCCTTCTCAGAGGAAACAATTATCTTGATTGCTTTACAGAACATAATCTGGAAGGCAGACCAAAGTATGTTCCAAGTTGTGTCGTCCCCAAGAAGAAACCACATGTCCGTGTGCAATTCAAAGGAAACTGCGTATCGAACCTTGTCAGCAGACGTTAAACATCTGCGGTGAGTGGAACATTCAACTCAGCTCGTGTTTCCTGTGCATTTCCAAGTTCTTCAGTTATCCGAAATTGTAGTAAGGATGTGTTGTCAACGCTGGCCACCTCACCAGTGATCTCAGTTCAGGTGCAAATCTAATGCAACCTACCTTGGCCAACGGCATGGAAACTATTCCAAAGAATCAAGGAGCATTGTTCACGGTGGCTACAACAAGGAGGAACGGGAATCGTGAGGAGTGCCATTTTTGAACATCTGCTAGACTCATGTCATCAAATTAGATTAGATATGGCATTCCAAATCGTCCGTCGAGTGCCCCCTATATCCACAAACATATTCGCCTACACACTGGCCCCGCAGGGACGATTAGCATCCGCCTTTTCGCACCTGCTCTGTGTGCACGAAAGAAATTCATCCAAGTCCCCCAATTACCCGGGCTGAAGGTGGACCACCACCCCCACCCCAACCCACTGAACTAGCTCCGAACCATGTGACTGTCACGACCTAGCTGCGCGGATCGACACGTCGATTTAACCCCAACACCCCTCCACAAATTATGTCCAACCCGAATGACCCTTGGTCATTTCAGCAACACGATTTCCTGTACGACTTGTAATGACTAGAGAGTGATCCGGAATATGCACATTGTGACATCAGAACACATTTTCAGAGAAAGAACCACTCAAAACAATTGTTTATCTCTGAAAACGTGTTCTGATGTCACAATGTGGACATTCCGGAAAAAAGGATCCTGGGGAATAACAATCTAAAGATCGTACTAAATAATGAGTACACAAAAATAACGTGTTGGCCAACATACCAACTCCTTCTAGCTTTGTGCTGTTGCCCTGAAAGATCCATCTATAGCGGTATCTACATGCCGGGACCCAAAGCACAAGTTCAGCAGACTGAAAAAGAACTATAAATGGTTAAATGGGGTCTGCAGAATCGGTATAATTGGGTTTAGTTGTTCAAATCGTTGGACAAACTATCGCGATGGAGCGATCTTGTGCGCATCATAAAATGAAACCCACTGGAAAAGGTATCACCAGCGAGATATCCATTGAAAGCAAATTATGAGACGATTCAGAAGGATCGAAAACTCAGCAGTTTCAGGTGATAATATCAATGTTTGTGCTCAACTTCATTGATGATCCGCAAGCAAGTGAAAGCCAAATTACTTGATCACGTAGCGGATCTTGAGTAAGTTTTATTGATTTGGTTTTGCCTCAGCAAATAAGAGACTATCTCCCAAAAATCTATTGATTCACGCAGATATATATTCAGCTCTAACGTGATTTTCTAATTAGCGCTGATTGCATGGTCTTTCAGTGAAGCTCATCGGCTTTCACTCAACCGATCTCAGGCAGCCTAAATCCTGACTCCCTACTGGATTTCGAGACTAGTCCCATCACTTCAGCTGCTTTGGTCGAAGATGGAATATACGGAAGGTGAAATATATTCTGATCATTGATAAATCGGAAATGACCTGAAAGCTAACATCAAAGATGAACCGCTGAACACCGAGTACATCCGAACAACAATGTCCGCCGGTAAACTTATAAATCTGTAGTCTATGACCTCAATTGGCGCAACATACCTTGGACAGTACTATCAAAAACACATAAAGCTAAGTGTTAGCTCTTCATCTTCGCTGTTCTGAGTGTCACCACAGAATCAACTAAATGGAACAAGCACAGGCTTTTTGGTTTTTATTTCCGACAAATGCTATTTTGAAGCAGGCACTATGGAGGTCAGGTGAAACTTTCCTGGCAAGTAACAGTTCAGTTTGCGCATGCTTTTCAGCTTATTTAAGGAAAAACGTCGTTTCACTAAAGAATGTTTATATGGATTTTTATAGACTAATTAGCAATCTGACTGTATCATCAATATGAAATGGAAATTTGAAAGTGTCTCTTCTACCCAGTTAATATGAACTATATGCGAGATGCAATCACTTCGTCTACTCTTGCCGATTCCAGACTTAAAAGGTCACTTTACATGTGGCACGGTACATTGAATACACACAAGAGAAATGATAAGTATTTTTGTCACTAACAGATCATCTTTGCCTGGTGAATTTTATGGTTGATGCCAGGGAAGTCCGGTCTCTTGCAATGATTGCTCCTGAGCACAAAAAGAGGAGTTTTCTGTATTGATCAACATAAGTTCACTTAACATCAGCAGTTTTGCATTCCGGCTACATCATTGCACTCCGAATGATCGGGTCAGGTCAGCTCGATGACCTAGCTAGCTTTGATTAGCCACGACCTCTTTCCTGAATACAGCATCAACATTACATAGCAAGGAAGTAAATACAAAGATAAAAAGATACAAGATAAAATGTGGATGCCTCAAAATATCAGATGCGAAATTCCTTGCCGGAATTCGTTGTATGTATTTCAACTAAGTCACTGAAAGTAAAACCCGTTTTGGTAAATATTCAATCATTCGTTCAAACATGTAACGTTCTATAACATCAAAGTAAGTATTATCGCAACTGTAAATGAAAAGGTAAAATGCATATGAAGCTTTAATCTTGGTGATTGTCAGGACGATCTTTATTTAGCTATCCTTTGGTGATACGCACTATGCGTTCATGAGCTATCATATATGTTCGGCACAGAACAAAGCTGCTTTTATGACGTAAACGCTTGGGAATGTAGGTATCAATAAAAGGAACTAATAAATTGACTCGCTTTCTTCCGGTCTCCAAATTTTGATCCGTTTTGCATCAAGGTTTACTATGGGGCTCAATGAATATTTTTGGATAACCGCTGGAAAGATGGATTCATTTGGTAAAGCTATTTTGAAGTTGGTCAGAAGTACAACTTTATCAGGTCCCATGGCAACGTGTTCTGACCAAACCGCTTTTGTACGCAGCTGGGGCGAAACTACAGAACTTCTTTTGGCGTTCACTCCACAACTACCATTCTGTGAATAACCCATTCGGAATGTGCCCTCCGGACGCCTTGCAAATAAAATTTCTAAAAACGGTACACTCAGGATGGATACCTTTCGCAGGACAACTAAATTCAGGTTTCTCTACTGTGTATGTCATATACTGTTTCATACATAATCTAGCACAGTCCACGGATGCAATCAACAAGGGTGAACAAAATGTTTGCATCTTGAAAAGAACGATCTTCTTTCCGTTTTTATCAACTCCCACATGGTCCGGTGAGGATTCGAAGGTTACTTGTATTTGTACCACAGGTCGCCATCAACAACGGCTTGCCAGTTTTATTTCTTAGTATTTACCGGTGTCTACCCTAGCTTGTGCCACAGTCAAGATTGTTTTTTATTTTTGTAAATGAACATCTTTAAAGCGATAAACTGCAGAGGAACAAACAAGATCATTTCAATGACACTTATCGTGTGCAAAGAATATTTCACCGTTCACTTCACTTGGTTACAACAGCAAAATTGTATTGACCGTTGGCATGGTTTATGAATTCTAGAAGACCAACCACAACACTGGCCTATTTATATGTCCCTGAAAACAGTTTATTGATTCTTAGAGGATGATCTAAACAACTCAAGCTCATTTTCTTACATCACAACTAAATCATTATCTAAATTCAGATTTAAATGACTTAATTCAGTTGATGGTAGGACAGTCAACAGCTTCCGTTGATTATATGGGCGTGGATAATCCCTAATATCTTTATATGTTTTACTTCAACGGTGGCGATAGAGCAGATGAATACGATTTTTAGTGACTAGTACGTGCAGCTATTAGAGAAGCTATAGTTCTCGCCCTTGCGAGATATGTATGAGAAAGCTATCAGCTTTGCCAGGGTGACAGAATAAATTTGTTCTTTCTTCGTCGGTGATGTCCAAGTAAAGTTAGGCGTTGATTACCACTTATGAAAAGGGCTAATAAGCTAGACTTTAACTAGGTGGAACAGAGAGAAAACTCAAGTTTCCGTCTCCCGGTCTATTTTAAGGAAACGAATTTTGTGTTCTGTCTCTGTTTTTTCTTTTCAAATTGTTCCAAATTCTAAAATGAAAAGGAATACTCAAATTTTGTATGCTCTTCAGAGTGCGTCATGCAAACCTGAGCTATTGTATCCAAATACATAAAATTCGCATTGGAAACATTTTGCTCATAATTCTATAAATCTGATGTAGTCAAATATGATGGGAATATGGTCGAACTGGACACCAACTCATAGGTGGGAAAAAGATGTTTTCATTGATCGGTTTACTAGTGGAGAAAAGCGGAAGCCGTGCGTGCAAAGTTTCTCCCCGTGTCCGCATCGTAATTTTCATTAGGTCAGAACTTACCCAAGAATGGGCATTCAAGGGGTTCAATTTAAAGTGCGTCCTCATATATGCACATTACATTTTCAAGTTTACCACTTGATTGTTTCTGTTAGCTAAAATTGACCGACTCATACATGTTTTTAGATCAATTGCTCCTTCGCGTGACTAGCCTATAGTGGGCTCTCGTTATAGAGTGCGAGACTGTGAAGTCAGCAGATTGCAACCATCAAAAATCAGCGTCGGAAAGGGGCCATATCACGTAGCGTATACGTTCAACAAACCAATGGTGGTCCACCAGAAAATTCAGGGGGTTTGTTGCTGGACTCACGACAATTCACCCCGGGTTCGAGTCCCCTCGGATCTTGGTGGACGTGCACTACCGGTGACTACTCACAGGAATGAAAAGGCAGTAGAGTGAATCCGTGGTTATCAGCTGTGGGTTGGGCACTGATACTACTCGATGATTCATGCATCAGTGTCCTGAAAGTCAGAAACAATAACTATTACAATTCCAACCAACGTTTTGTAAATGATTGTTGATAAAGAAAGTTTTCAGTTTTAGTTGTCACCATCGCGATAAGTTCATTTTCACAGCTCACACCTAGTATATATATATATATTGATAGTAAGTAGTATGTTAACGTGTGGACAAAATTTCCCCGGAAGCACACGACCGGTTTCGCGGTTGTTGCCGCTCATCAGGTATGCGTACCCGGTACTCCTCTGCCCACTCGTCTTCATACTTGTACACTCCGATGTTATATGTTCACTAGAATCTAATTTGAAGCGTCTGGGGTGTGAATGGATATAAATATATAAATATATATATATATATATATATATATATATATATATATATATATATATATATATATATATATATATATATATATATATATATATATATATATATATATATATATATATATATACATAGGTCTAAGTAGGAGTACTGCGAGATTAAGTTTTCACGGTATACGATCCATCAGGGAGTTTCAGTGGTAAAACGATAGAGAAGCCATGGAAGCAATGTACAGCGGATCCATCCTTGTTAGGAATCGTCAGCAGTGCACATTCACCGAGTACTAAAGGGGTATTGAACCATGAGTGAACGATTTTGTGTGGAACAGCTTGACTTTAGTGGTTACTGCCCGGTATGTTAGAAACATTTTTGTATTCCAATAATTCATGCAATATTCACCGGTTTAACGTCAAATCGTATATGCTCTGTCGAAAGGTCTAACCTAGTTCTTCTAGACAGATCGCGTTTCAAAAGCATGCCTCGATACCCATCATTAGACCATATTTCACGTGATACTTTGTGGGATCAATAAAGCGAAAGAGAGTTAGTTTTCCGTGGGATGATGGTTTTTTGTGTCAGGCGCTCTGTCAATATTCAGAGTACCGATTGACTTGATCGAGGTTTAGCCACTGATCCGAGGTATTTTCAAGTCATTCAGTACAACGGTAATACTATAATCCCACAATCAACTAACTGTATACAATTGAAAATTATATCAACATTGCACGAACTAACTGGAAACTTGAGACATCAGACGTATTCCTGCCCCATCAATGAGCATTTAAACATATGGACCCCGGTGACTAGGATGAAATCAACTGAAGATGAATATACATGATAAGCAAAATAATAAGCTGAAAAATTTCATTTGCATTTTGTACCAGGTCCTGCTTTACTCCGATATCAGAATCTCTTCTTTACCTATCCGTCTTATTCCAGATATTCCACTCATCTGACGTTTTTGATCAAAGGCTTACTGAAAATCTTCAGATGTATGGTGCAATTTTACGGTAAAGAATGAATAATAAATACCTTTATATCTAGACAGGAGTTTAGTGTTGATAAATCATGATAGGCTACTTATATATAAACTTGTGCATGTGAAATATGCTGCAGTGAAAATCACGTGAATTTGGTTTGTAGCTGATGAAAAAATTTAGCGAATTCGGAACAGTTTTAATACATCGAACTGAGCTGCCCGAAGTCAGTAACATTCGGAATCAAATTATTTACGAGATTAGTTTTTGCATCCCTAACTATAATGAGTCTGCTGTTCACGAATGACCAATAATTATCTTAGTAGTTCATTACCGGGGCTCATACAATTGGATCAGACAAAGATTTATACAGCCGTCTGTGGTCTGTCGTTGCACTGACACATCCCCTCGTCAAAAAACGAACTGTTCTTAGTTTTCTGTGCTCCTACTACAAAAGCAGAGAGCACTCTTATTATTAAGAAAACAAAGGTTTTGAAGTAATATGATCAACATCCGAGATAACCTCTGCTTTCCATTTTCAACCAAAACACAATAAGACATGTAAGGACTTCGATTCCCAAGAATTCGAACGAAACCAGTTGCTTTTTTGCCGTACAAATAAAGGGCTAGAAGGCCCTGATTTATCCAGCAGTAAATTTCTTTGATAAGTTGCAAAGCCTCTCTGCTTCGAAATATCCCCCGTAAAAACCATGTGCCACCCACCACGACATAAAAAGTACGCGGCTTTTCATTCTGTGATCTACAGTAAAGGTGCTATATTTTCCATCTGTTGAATAGATTAGGTACAAGAATATATCTTCATGTAATCCTTACACAAATCAACGGGCAAAATTACTTGTGCTTCTATGTAAAACAGCCTAGAAGAAGAATATCGAATGGCATAACGTTTTATGTGAAGGTAAACGCTCCCTAGTGCGCATGTATTATTGAACATATTTCTTTGCCGTAGGAGGTAATGAAACAATCTCACTATGAAAATCTTACAACCTGAATGCAGGTTGTTTTTCCGACATATGGTAGCTAAGAATGCTTGAGCAACAGGACTACTCGAATATCAAACCGATCGGACCAACCGGTTGAGAGTCACCGAAAAAAGAACAGATGGTATCCCCAAACATACAAAACGATGCATACGGACTAGCAGATGGGAAGCCGCGGGATCTCGGGCAACTAATACGATAGCCCATGTGAGGGGCTACCTATCAAGCCGTCATCTGAGACAATCTGACCAGCCGAACAGAAATGGAGCCCAAGAGAACCAGGTTACCAATCACAGACAACTGACGAGAACGCAACCGAATTACTCAGGCAGCCGTAAGATCTTTGTTGATGCAGCGTGGTCTGGACAAAAGATACATAAACGATTTTACGTATTTCGTGAACTCGACTTGTTTGGCAGTCCAAACACGAGTGTCCTCATCCGCCCTGCAGTCTTCGTTACAATATGACAAAACGTGTGGTACGTTAGCAAGTAAATTGTCTATTTCGCGTCTATCACATTAAAAGGAAACGATTTTTCGTTGCCAAGGAAATGAAATCTGTGTTAATGAAAGTGCGGCTAGCGGCTCAAAAACGCATCTTCTACCGAGTCTCGATGGGATCTACTAACGAAATACCTCAGTACAACGAATAGAGAGGGCTTGAGTCAGTAAGCAGATGCGCTATTGTATTCTATACTCCATTGGAGAAGAAGTGATACCGACACTGGAAATACATGGAGAGCTGATGAAGGCGATGGCTATGCAAAAAGACAAACCGAGGGTGGACAGTCGGTGGAAACCAGCGTCGAAGGCGAGGTCAGCGGAAACCCAGTGAAGGTGAGTTCAGTAAAATATACGTGACCGAATAAGCTGATAAGGTCATACTTGATAATCAGAACAGATCGAAGTGAAAATAAATACAGAATGGTATTCGGATAATGCTCATCTTTTCAGAATGATGGAGGACGCTTCAAAAGCATGAATTCCTCGAAGTATCACATTTTATTTTCAGTATGAATAATGTGGAGTTATATTCTGATGACAAGACGGAATTTCCCCGAGAGCACAGAATCCGTTTCGCGGTTATTGCCGCTCGTCAGGTATGAGTGCCCGGTAATCTCCCACTAGCCATCCTTATACCTGAGCACTTCACAATTGGTTTACAGCTGTAATCTCAGTTGAATCAAACGAAGTGCGCATGGACTGCGAGTCCATTTTTAGAATTACACTGTGATCCATGCAAAAAGCACTCTGCTTTCATACACGATCCATTCGATTAAAATGAGATTACAGCTGTAGATCGCTTTTTACTCCATACCTAAAAGTCGGAAGAAATCAAATGGCTTCACGTGTATGTACTTGGAATGGGTGTAATTACGGTCACCTTTCTCAAGAAGGAATGGCTATTGCCTCATCTTTTCGTAATTTTATAGTCTTCATTTCGTCATCAGGAAGGGACGTGTTTGTGGGAATGTGCTAGTCATAGTCAGACTTATATTCACAGCTAAATTCGTATTTCCCACCCGGTTGGTGACTTTTTAACCTGTATCATTATATGGTGTTATCGTTTAGGAAATGATACAGCATGCAGTATCCACACGCAGGTGACGGTTAAAAATTGGGCAAGTACATTACAGTTCTCTAGTCAAATTCCTGGTAATCATCTGCGGTTCACGACCTCCAAGTTCCAAATAAGACTCGAAATAAGAGTGCATAATGTTGGGTCACATACGTTACCACACGGTTTGTTCCATGCCAAACCTGATGCAGCACCAGCACAGAGTGGTTCTTGTATGTAACAAGAACAACAAACAGACAGCGATAAAGTACTTTCATATGAATTTGACTTTATCTACCTGAAAGTGCTGTGCACGCTGACGTGTAACAAAAATACACGGCAGATCACTCAACTAATGTAAACAACTTTGAAACAATATTTTGAACCGAAAATGCACATTATAACCAGGTAGTACAGCATCTGTAATGGACTCCTAGAAGTCATTGAGATACGCGTAACACTATCCAAAAAACACCAAGAGTCCACTTGTGGTTTTCAATACGGTTCTTTATAAAACCATCATGAATATGACACAAAAACTGTACGAACCTCAACGGTAACCGCTCCGTGAATCAGAGTCAGCCAAATGCGAGCAAATTCAGGATCGCTTGAGGTTCAAGCGGTCAAGTCAACGAAATGCCTATGGGGACTGTGGGTCAAGGGTCATAGAACGAATCAATGCACGCACCAGTCAGCGGTCACTTAGGGACAATGTCCGGTGTGTGGTTCAGCGGGTGAGCAAGTGTGGTGCAAAACGTTGATAGAAAACATAAATTGGAGTGAGCATAGGGGGGTCAGATCGATCCTGAGCTAGTGCTTCGAGTTTGTTTGTTCTGTCGATTACAGCACCTTTGAAATATTGGTTGTCTTAGTAACTATGGCATTAGGGTGGTGAATTTGAAGCCTTTGGCATTACCAGCTAATGTCAACACTTTCAAGTAGAACAAATGGTTCGGCTAGTAGTAGTCTGTAGTTTGAAAATTTTTAATTGATCCAGCATACTGAGCGATTTTCTGGTCAACGTTTTATTTTGATATCCGTTTTGCCTTCTGATCTACTTGCATTCAACTTGTTTCCAGCGAATGATCTTGTGCTGAAATCAAACATTTATTAAGTTTGGGGTTCTAGTCGAATTCAATAGGTTTGCCGTGGCGAATTGCTTTGTGGTAGGAGTTCACATTTTCGATGAACATTTTCGAATACACCTGTGGATTATTATCCAGTTTGCTTGGGAAAAGCTTTTTCATGGCGCCTAACTTAGAAACCCAAATCTTTTTGTCTTTTCCATAGACTTTATATAAAACCCGATAGATTACCCTCCCGCGTGACAGTATAAGCTTCGTTTAGTTTGTTAAGAAAAAATGAAATTCTGAACCTTGCATGCCTTCTTTAAAATTGTGATTTACTAGCACAATAGAATACCCCTGTGCGACGTCAGTTGTTATCCTCAATTTTCGAACAATTCATCAAAGTTCACCGCTTAAGCAAACGTGCACAAAAAGTGTCTAAATTGATGAAAAACCACACGTATAGGTTCAACAGAAACTCATGCGGAAGGGTGCTTACATGCACTTTATTTTCTTGTACTTGACAGCATACAGGCAGAACCGTACTCTTGTAAATCTATGAGAACTAGCAAATAGTGGCTAGGCTTTAGGGAAAAGACCCTTAAGGTCTGCTTTAATTCGGTGAATATAATGATCACTTTGAAGTCAAACCTCTATTTTTGCGAACATCAATCAACCACAACCATGGTTGAGTTTGAGCTCCTGAGCGACCAAGAAACAAGAGCTACTTACACTGAAATAACCCACACTTTTTAAAACAAAGGTCATGTACAGTATTTTTTGCTGGGCGAGGCCTCACTTTTTGACACTGATTGCAGTTTCTTCATCATATAGCTCACCAAGTTGGTTATGAAGTGATTTTTTATCTCATGTTCCATGGCATTTCCTATTTTGATCCCAGTTACGAGAGCACGTGTAGGCCACCCACTTACCTCTTCAGAACAGGGAACGTTTTCAATTACGTTTAAGTTTAGGCTACTGGAAGTAATTGTATGAAGTAGACACTGAAGCTGTTCATATAGCATGGAAATTTTATTCTGGTTCAAATCCATGAAATTGGTTGACATGATAACTTGCTATTCTACGGAATACGTTTTCCGGTAAGTTTATTATCACATATGGTTTTTTCTGATACTTCCACCATTCATCACGGTAAAAACACTCAGATGATAAACAGACCCGTCGCTAAATAGACAGGCCTCATGATGTGAATACCGTGACGAAAGTAACACATGCCCTGTCTTATTAGGCGGTCAATGGAGCCTTCATACCACAGGTTAGCGGCCGCAATAAAAATTGCCTCTACCTTATGTCCAACAGGATGTAAGATTGTCTGAGAATATTATCGCAGCTTTTCAAACACTGAGATTCCAGGCACAGCTTTTTGAAAGTAGCGGGCATATAGCCATCTTATTCACTCAACTTGCCAGGTTTGCTACGTCTGAGGCGAGCATCTGTGGGAGTTTTCTGATTTATCCGACAGCTGGTGCTCCTATTCAGGTAAAACCGCTGAACAAGATCCGTCACAGGAGACACAAACTTGTGGGCTTTTGCAGTTCTGCTTTGGTCACTTTTACGAAAGTGTTGAGAAAAGTTCGTTTTAGTGGA
This sequence comes from Fasciola hepatica, assembly GCA_948099385.1. Classification (NCBI taxonomy): domain Eukaryota; kingdom Metazoa; phylum Platyhelminthes; class Trematoda; order Plagiorchiida; family Fasciolidae; genus Fasciola; species Fasciola hepatica. The sequence continues at coordinate 38,982,524 of CANUEZ040000043.1, forward strand.
AACGTCGATTGTTATGGGGATAACAATATTAGCGAATAATGAAGCGCCCTCAAATGACCTTTGCACTAAAGCTCACACCGATGTGAATTGTAAATCCCATTTTTTGTGTGTTCGAATTCCATCATCGAAGGGCATTTTCAAATCACCCAATGTGAAACCTTCTAATTATGAAAGAAGTTCCCTTAACAATATGTTATAGTCACAATTACCAGACACATTGTGATTCAAAAACCTATTTCTACTGGTTTCAATAAACAAGTAACCCTCATAAATTTAAATCAGGGTATTAACTTTGATAAAATATAGTAAGTCGATCATGTTTCTGTTGCTGAGTGCTTCTTAGATTGCACTGCTCGGAACATTTTGTCTTTGCAACCAAGGTAATACACATTCAACTATCCATAGCACCGTAGAGAATAAACTCAGATGAGAGCAAAATTTCATTGTCATCCACTGATGCTACAATGCCCCTTATTCGATCACGAAACTCGGACCGAATACCAAGAAGACGTTATTTCAAAGAACCACAATAAATTATACCAGTAGATTTAGCTTGGTTATGTTTGGAAGGTATGTTTTGTTAAGCAATAGGCGATTTGATATTTGGCTCGAATTGCGCAGTTTATCTGGCCAGAGAGTGAATTTGGGTGAAAATGATTAAAAAGCTTGTTTTATTCTCATAAGAAAATCCCCTTCTAAACAGCAAGTGAATAAAACTCCTTTGAGTTGTACAGAGGATCGTGTAACAACGTTCCGTTTTTAAATTATTTCACGAAGTCATTACCGGATATCAGGCGAGAAGGATGCTTAGAAGTGATTGCATAAGTCAGTTTAAGACATTCATCTCAAGTCGTAATATTAAAGTTTTTGAGGACTCTAAGCAGTGAATTTTCAGCTGTCAACTAACCACAATGCATTTAAAAAATCACGGCAGAATGACCCCTAACTCCGAGCTAGTTTCATTGGGCATTTAAAGAAGTTAACACAAATAGGGTAGAACTGTACATTTGTAAACTTTGCGAGCAAAAGTGTGTCCGCGATTTGGCTGAGTGGAATGTTTATGAATCCATTTAGCGCTGTTACAGATAATTAGATGTATGGATTTAGCCATCTAGTTAAATTCTCTCTGCAGGTACCAGAGATGGACTTGACAATTTTTCCGTAGTAGAGAAAGAACTATCGGCCTGTAAAGCGGTCAGACGGGCCCAAAATGATCGAAGCAAGCTCGCTTCTCTACATTTGCGATGTTCTCAGTACCCATATTGCTGAACCCCCCTATGATCAGAAGTATAGGTTAAAATAGGGAAATATATTTCCAACACCCTTCCATTGCGTTTGTCACTCGGCTAAACTGCCGTGCAGCTTATTCATTGTGATCGTCAATAGGGGTGATATTATCTCTCAGAATTGCGTAGTTTATAGTGACACCAGACACAATTCAAAAACCATTGAGACTGGACAAATTGCAATACAAAATACTTTACAGCTAAACTGTATTGATCATATTTGTGCTGTTCATTAGCTGCGTGTCTCGATATTTCCTCATAGTGTGTGCAAGTAATTATTGCCCTACCTCTCGGTGACATTCATTCCATAGATTTACTAGATAAGCGCTCATGAATTATGGATACAGGCAGAAAAGTTGTTGGTAGAGGAAAAATGCCACAGTATTTTAGTTTTTTGCCTCTTGTAGCAGTCAGTGCTTAAAATGGAGACAGGCAGCAAATCAGGTGAACTACCGGTAACTCGTCGTTCGTCTCGTGTACGGCGCTGCCTATTCACAACAACTGTTCGTCAAAATTGACTATTCATTCCAAATTCAGTAATAATGACAAATATCATCAATATGAGTTATTTTCCAATGGAGAAGGGTTATTTTATTTTTCAGTTATGTACACTATGCTGGATTATAAAACACTGTATACAGAAATTATTGTTATATTATCACTGTGGAGAGAGAAAAGCTGTCGGAGAAAGCAAGGAATGAGGTACGAACGTACACCGCCCCGAAAAATGTTTTGTTGAACGAAAATTTACAATAACCCCTGAATGTTCACTGAGATAGATCGAAGCTTTTGTTGGTGCTAAAGCGATCTACTTTATTTGTTAAAAATGTGTATAATTTTGCTGTCATAAACGCATCACCGTCGTTTTGTTCTTCTCTGGTTCAAAATCACTACGCAGACAGTGCTCAACCCCTCAATCCAAATGCTTTGTGAATTAGAGCCCAGCAAAGTAAAATCACTTCAGACCGTGGGCTGCATATGGAAAGATTGATTCCTCTGGAAAGTTGAACATAACTGGGTTCAATGATCGCAGGGCTTAGCTCAAGGCAAAAGGCTGACCGGTCAGAGTCCAAACACAATTATCGCCAACCAAAGAAGCGTTAAAGGAAAGGATCACTACAGGCTGAAATTAGAATCTACTCCGTAAGCTTTACCATCTATCATAAATGATAAACTAGTCACATATATAAATACATATTTATCATCTTTGAGCGTTCTTCTCCCCGGAATTATCTACGCATTAGAAACTGTGAATTTTTATTGAGCTGTAAGGACTTACTGTAGTAAATCTGGATATAAATAGCTCATAGTTATGCAATGACCATGGCGCTACCGGTGTTCCCTCGTTAAGCAATATCGTTGAGCCGCTAATCTGTTTTGTATAGTAATTTCCAACCATTTTGCCTCGTACATTGTGCCTTGTACGACGATAAGCAGTCAATAAGTTTATTATGCCACAAATCCCCTGAACCCCAACGGCTGTGAACCGTACTTTGTATAATATAGCTTTAGAAGAAAATGGCCGTGAATTAACTGAAACTATTTTGATATGAAAGTTATTTCCTGCTTTCCATCGCAAGGTTACCTCAACTAACGAGAATGCATATAGATTGTAGGAGGTGCAATTCACCTCATTTTCCCTGTCACTTGCAGCCATGCTTCGGAACTCTTGATAATGATTCCAGTGTGTTGGATTATTGATTCTGCTTTGTCACCTTTCCGAGCGAACTACCATTATGTCCTCATTGATGGTTCTCCTGCACCATCACAGTGTACTTTCAAGCCAATAGTGGCCGCGGACTCCGAATTAGAATCGCATGTATAGTCGTAGAAAGGTAATTATGAGTGATTCATAGATCACCTAGAACCCTTTGTGACTTTGACAATTATGATATGCACGTCAACAGAGTTTGCTTATCTCAACTGTACAAAATATCAACAGAAATAGTCTTTTTTCGTGGGGGCCGAAAACACTGCTTTTCTGTGCGTTACGAGTAAATCATGCAAAGCGAATCTTGGCAACTTTGATGGTACTGGAGAACATGAATTGAAGTTCAACCGTAATAAGAATTGCACATTCACTTGTCCATTTGCTCAAAATTCCATGTTTGTATATGTACGTAAATACAATCTAAACATGGAGTTACTGTGGGTGATGCTGCTACAGCGTGCATATTTAGGAAACACACGTAACATTTCATGCTTTTTTATCATAAGACCAATTCTTCAGATTTCGTATCCGATGTACTCATTAACTGAGAACAATCATACAAGACTGAGTAAAGGTGAGACAAGGCTAAGCAACAGAGGTAAAACCTGAAGAGCAAATTTATCCGTCTTCCCACTCTGCGCGTTCTACAAGGAAACAAAACGATACCAAACATTCAACCGGCGGTGGGTAAACTGTCATCTTGACAGATCTTAGAACCTTTTGTCTCGGGTCCGAATTCCGTCGCCTCCGCAGGGCATTTTCATAACCAGTAGCCTCTAATTGATCGTGACCACCTTCCAGGAATATTGTGTCGATATTGTGTAATTAAAAATGAAATAAATGAATGAACAAAAAAATAGTTCCACTCGGTGGAAGGCTGATTCTCGGATTCACTCCAGCGGTTCCGCCGAACAAGTGGTTTTTCTCAATATGTTTATCTTTCATTTCAATGATTGCCGAAACTGGCAACAGTCATCAGTGTGTTCATCTTTTCCCCAGTTAGTGCCTACTCACGGACGAGACCATGGTCTTCCTCTCGATTTGATTTAGGCTTGTGCATGCATACTGTAAATGCCACTGGTGATCTAATAATTTTTCGGCCCCTCATGCGCAACTTGACCTGTTTGGTTGCATCCACAAAACTAGATATGTAGTAGCTTGGATAATAAGTAAAAGTTATGAATAGCATATGAGTAAACAAGAAAGCCCTAGACAAATTAATGGAATAACCCCCCAACGCATAAAGCATCGTTCACTAGGAAAGGATAAAAAGTAGGCCTCGATGAAAAACTCACATATTCTTTCTCACAAAAGTCTCTATCACATACATTCACCGGATTGCGAGCTCATAAGCGTCTCTATAAATTTTTCCCTAAAATCACCGTAGACGAAATGAGACATTTCTGATTTTCCTGGTTTTCGAATTGCAATTTGATATTTGGTTTGGTCGGAAAGTGTTCACTCACCGGAAACGGTCCGTCCACTATCCGAACCTGACCTCTAATTACTGGTCAACTAGTCGATACGATCTGTGATAATTTATTGCTTTTTCCTCAATTCCGCACCATTTTCCAAGAAAATGTTAGTAAACTATTAGAGGGTATGGGGCTATTTGTCAGATTAAGTGATGAAAGTCACATCCTTTTTGTTCGGCAGAGCTGCAAATTTAAATTACGGTTTTCCAGCTAATTCATCCAACTGGAAATGCAAGTTGCTTAGCTGAGTAAGATCAAGTGACCTGATAATTATTTTGACTTTTATGCATCACTAGTAATGCGAAAATTGTGGTTTTTCTTTTTTTATTTCTTGTAAGAGAAAAGACAAGAATTTATGAAGGGGGTTGCAATCAGCTCACGGCTACCAAATGGGAAGTTGATGGACGGCGACGCGAATCAAACTCGGGCCACTACTGTCCAAAGTTCACGATGATAACCGTTTGACCACCGCCGGTCAAATGAACGGCTGTTTCACATGGTATTCCTAGTCGGTCACCCGTGCAATTACATAGCTTGACTTCAGTGATCGGACGAATGCTGATGTTTCCAATGTGATATGGTCGCAGACAAATAGAAATAGAAGTCATGATAAGTACCGATTGATCGTTGCAGGTTTCTGCAGTCAATAAAATGTAGGTAATCCAGAAACTTATGAATAATCACAGTTGTGCTACATCTGAGTATACACGAGTTTCGGGTAGAATTCTTGCTACTTGATAAATATCCATCATTCAAGGGAAATCTTGGTAAAGGACGGAGTGGCTGATGAAGTATTCAGTAGGGCTGAACTATTTACTCTGAAAACCGAGGGACATTTTTCTACTTAAGAGATGTTTTTCTTTCGAATCCAGATGAACCTGGCTAGAGTGGACGACTTATAGTTATTGGTACTAATCTACAATGAAACAAAAGCCGTCAAAATAACACTACGCAATATGGTAGGTCAAATGATTATTTAGTAATATCCACAAATACGTATTTATAACGCACACCCTCCAAAGATTACGGGAAGTGTTTAGCTGACCAGACCTCTTACATATTCTCAATAGTTACCTTTGAGTTGCGTGCTAACTCAGGGATTCATGTGATATCTCGAATTTTTTTTCTGATCTGATTCACTTCCCAATGATTTTCTGTCATCAGCTATAGGATGGCTTTCGCTCTAGGTATTGTAGTCCGTCATGCCTTAGCACAACTGGTTCTGTGTTTGGGTTTGAGGGATTTGACAGTTTTTTTTAAATGATCTAAACGCTAAAAGTCATTTATCAAATCCGCCAAACCACAATACATAGTCAAGTGTGCCCAGTGCACTGAACGAGTGAATGCCGGTTGGTACAAAAGGAAAATCTTACTGTATGCATTCAAATCTCGGGCTAATCTGATAACACGCTACTGTACGTTTGGTGGGTGAATTATGTGGTACATTTGCAAAAAGTCAGGAGGCTTTCAGCATGAGCACAACTTTCAGTTCGGTAAAGCATACGAGGAGCTGAAGCGTGGATGGCAACCGGGGGTCAGTAAGAATCCCGCCGGATCAACAGCTTTTCACATTTAAAGAATTTGGATAAATTTTATTCCTCGACATGAAGAAAGTGGGACAAGAAGCTTAAAACGTTCATGAGGATAGATTTTGTTTGGATATGAAATGCTAGTTTATGCAAGTAAGCTTCTAACCTGACTGATAGTGGGTGAATGTGTGGTTTAATCCATGAAAGCCAAGCGGCTTAAGTTGCACTTTTTTCAAATCATTCTTTAATTGCAGGCTCTGTTCCACCAAAGAGAAAAGGTACAAATAGGACAACATAGAAGCTTCTGATCTGTTTTTGCTAGTACATTAAGAGTCGTGACTTAATCCCTATCAGTTTTTCTGTATGTGAACGTATGTGACTGAGGTATGTGGAAGAATATTAGGGAATGAAACACACCGTGGGATGCTTTTTAGGCACTACGGCCGATTTGGCATTTTCCGTGATATTTCTCTTACCCAGAATCTGTTCATCCGAACACATGAGCCAGTGACATGCTAAAGATCAGCAGCTGGCTCAAATAGTGGAGAAAATATTTTGTTTTGTTTCAGTAAATATGCCGCTGAAAAATAACTTCCTCATCAGAGCTTGTCCACGGTTCCTTTGCCAATTTGAATCGAACTTCGAGAAAGAAAATCAAGACACAAAAGATGAACAGCGAAGGCAAATATTAACTTCAGATTAGTGCAACCAAATTTCGGCTGCACAATTTTGTTCTCATTTACCGTCCTGGTTTATTCCCAATGAAATCTTCACCTTTCTCAGCACGGGTAGAACAGGCTTAGCTGTCGTTTTGTAGCAGTCACATTCCGGCTGGGCTTCTGGTGGAACGTCAAATTGAAGCCCACGTCCTGCGCAAGAGTTGCTGTAGTCTGCACTCCTGTAGCGGGTTTCCAAAATTGTTCTATCGCGTTCGTGCAACTATGAACCTTGGCCTTCAAAGTGTGAAGACAATATGAGAACCGCTTCCCTTCATGCTGAAAATAAATCCTCTACCACATTCATCCCTGGGATTTTGTAGAAGAATAATGTAACTATTGAACCCTTGAACTTTTGATAAAATAAAAAAGATATTCCCGGTGTTATAAGGTATTTATTTGTTTATAATCTCTAAAATAAAGCATTACCCGGTCTCTGAACAGATTTCCTAGACTGATTCTCCTCTGAAGTATTGGAAGCAATAACATCTTGAGCCTAAAAGGTTCAAGCTGCTCAGCATATCGCTGATAACGCTCTCCCGACAAGGTTGACTATGGTGTAAAGCAGTCGAAATGTTTCGAAAAATTCAGTTATGCTACAAACAGGTCATTGAAAAGAGTTCCATTTAAAAGCTTTGATCAAAAATTCACGACCTATCTAGGACCAACAACTAGACATAAATGGTTCATTCATGGAAGCAAGTATTTGCGATACGACGTGGATTACTTTGCGACTGCAACAGGCGACCACGTTTGTTGGACGCACTTTTCCGCGGCCAGATCATTCAAATTCTGATGCATTTAGTTTCATTTCACTCTCCGTGCATTGACTAGGTGCTATGTTTTTGCATTAAAAAACAGATACCAACAATATCCAAATCGGATGTGTCCGGCTTCCCCTAAATACCTCAGTTTTTAAACAAATTTGCATGTGAAATGCAAAGTCATGTTCACGTTGACGATATACTTACTTGAATACCTTTCAAACTGATACATGCCCCAAGGGCAATCAGAATTTGTACTGTATTTTATTGTGTTTCACTTGTTGTACTATACTGTATTGAAGACTTCAGCAATTTAACAAACTCAATTTTCAACCAAATCAAGGGAACATTATTACTGTTATTTCTGAAATACTCAAAGAAAATAAACACTGTTGAAATAGAACTGGTTCAGCCACCGAGTTTCATGCAAAAGTCTTCTATGGCTTTTATTTTGTCAACCAGAACACATGGTAAGCAAAGGACTGTAGAGTCGCGATAGAAATTTCTACGGGAGGGGATAGGTCTAAATGTGGAATTTTTCGGGGGATGCCATAGGCATGCAGATAAGTCATAATACATGGGGTGGGTAGTATCGCGAAGAATCTTGCTGTGAATTTTTCACTGGCAATAATGTGCAAATCGCAAACCTTGGAAATGAAAGAACCTATGGAAATCAAACAAACGCGACTGATAATATCCAAGCCGGGGTGTAGTATGATAAAATCCCTCTTACGTAGACCAAGACAGATTACAGGAGAGCAGTAAATTAAGAGTAAGAAAATACACTGGTGGACAAGAGAAAAAATAACGTCGTTTATGGCGCTAAACTGCCTTAGTCTACGAATTTAAAAAGATAGTCTACGAAAATTTCTAACACAACCAAGAATATTAGAAGACCACCATAAATTTCTGATGAGTGTAACACCTACTTATTCGACCGAGTCAACTCTAGAAACGGGGGGATTTTTGGTGAGTGATTGTTCATTGGGGTGGGAGGAACAAGAATGGGAGGAAGTACACTCAAGACATCTGAAGCGATGAAATGTAATCCGGAATGGGACAAAAAATACGTAGTTTTGTACGGATTCTCGGAAAATAATGTAAATTCTATCGATTGCTGATGGACCGAGAGAGCATCACGTCATTGGCATTTTTAAAAGGTCGTACAAGTGGTGCAGTGGTCAGGTCTCTGATATAAATGGTGAAGAGGTAGAGGACGGTAAGAACACCGGAAAATCAGATTTGTTAGTTGAAGAGCCCCAAACAGGACAAACAGCGTGAATAACTTAAACTGCTTGGTGATCGCTGAGCTATGTGAGCTTTAAACACTGCTAATATGCAAAATCATCGGGAGCGTCGAGGGCTTATCCGTTTGGACCTACTCTGCTGGCCTAACATCTAGTTCCCTCACATTCTTGTTCATCCTCACCCCGTCTCATTCATATAAATCTGTCCCTGTTTAATTGGTTATTTTACTGACAACATGGAGACCATACTGACTGTACTGTTCACTTGCACAGATGCAGCTTAATAGTCTAGAACCCACAGCAAAAACCTATTTTTCTGATTTCTGTATTCAAATTCGTGACTGAAAATAATTTTCTACAATTTCTCAGAATTTCATCCTAATTCTTTTTTATTCGGTTAAAAATATTTCAGATTTTCATGAAAAGTCTACAAAATAATGAAGGGGATAAATACGGAGCATCTGTCGTTCATAGAACGTCGACATCAAGGTCATTCCTTCCAAACTGACATGGAGTTTTTCTCCCGCTGCGTTATTATCCACCGATAGTTTTTTTCACTAGCAACGGAACAATAGAGTTTGCCGTATGCGTGTTTGGGTGTTGCTTCTCCTTCACTCTGATTGCCGGATAAGTGGTTAGCATTTGGGCAAAAGATTGCTTCTTTTTGGGTAGGAATTCATTCACCGCTGTTGATAGCGACCTACTGTGAATTTAACCCACACAGTTTCGAACATTATTCCTGTTCTGTGTTTTAATGAAATTTGAATTATGAGGCACAAAAAACATTTATCATGTTACTAAAAACCCACTTTTTCGTTCACTAAGACATCACTACAGAACTCGCATAACCCGTAGTGATTTGCGCAAAATCTTATGCTCCCATCTTTGCTTCATACGACAGGAAATTTAGAAGGAATTCATTGAGAAACGATTTTTAACAATTTTTCTAGTTCTTATGGAACATCAAGTTGACTCCTTCACAGAGTATCAGTGAATAGATATTTTTGGAATTTCGAGATTATAAAACTAACTACGTTTAACATGTTTGGAACTGAATACCAGTTCCGTTTATCTATTAGTGTTAAAAACAATTGCCATTGTGTTTGTGCATTTTTTGGGGAAAATCTCAAAACTCCGAGAAACGAACTGTGAATAGTTACTCGAAGGAAGCAGTCGATCTGATGCCTCTTTCCTTACTAAATTATGCGATTTGCGTTAGAAAAATGAAGTGACAACTGCTCTAAAAGAATAGAATATATTATCCATACCAGTTTATAAATAAAGGAAGAGGTATTTGCCGATTGAACATTCTTGAAAAATTGATCTTCATGGGCCATCTGCTAACAGCCAACATATGCTTTCATCCTTCGGGCTAATTATTACTGGAGTACTTAATAAAGTTGAACTGAGCCAAACCTAACGAAGCTTTTGAAAGAAATTTCCAGCTTTCAAATAACTGGTGTGTTGAAGCAAAACCGATGAACTTATGCCATCTACCTTTCCGCTATTCATACCAGTTGATGTGTAATGATCATGTGTATCAGGAGGGATGCATTTTTCGTACCAGAGTATAGTTTTATCAGAAGATCAATGTATATATATATATATATATATATATATATATATATACTGCTTACCGTCGTATCAAGGCAATAAATTTTATCTTTGGTATCTGTCCGCTAGTAATACAGTGAGCTATACTCCACCCAGTTTGATTTTGATTTTCTCTTTATTTTCAATATTTGTTGACCTTCTTCTCTTCTCAGTTAGGAATCTTCTCCTGATTTGCAAAGTATGGAGAATTTTATTTGTCCAATGTATTGCCAGCATTATAACTCTCATCGGTTCCGTTCCTAGTGTACTACGAAAGTTTTCACAATTGCCATTAGCAGGTGATCAATCATGTTTGCGTTTTCAGACACACTATCGAACTGAACACGTTTTAACCCCGCATAATACACGCAATGCTGTCGAAGATCCCAAAAACAGGTCTCAACTGGAATTCCTTGGCTTGCTATCTGAGGTTCCTTGTTGTTGCGGGAAACAATTAGAGGCTAAGCTACGGTTTCGTGAACAGCTAAGTTGCACTTCAAACATTCTTCCTGATACAACCGTAATTATTGTGCACTACAGTTAAAGTTATGCTGTCTAGTAACTTGTTGTCACGGCTACGGTATAACAATACTGAAAACAGAATACCCTCAGACTGCTAGTTTACCCGGTACTTTGAACAAATTTATTAGTAAGAACAACTGGCAGTGATAAAATTTCCCTTCTGATGAAATTCACTTGAAGGATACTACACAATAATGTCAATTTTTTTATTTCAAGCTGCTGCTGTTAGTACTTATGTACATGCGTGAATTAGTTTGCATCCAAGACTGATCAGTGACCTATTGTGCTCTGAACAATGTACAAGGATGTCGTCCCGTAACTGATTGACTCGCAAATAAACGAAACCGGTGTACCATGGCAGGAATCACAAGCTCGTTTCACTACGTGTACTACAGGGCAAACTATCAGACAACAACTATAACAACTCAAATGGTGAGCAAACCGATAACGTAGTCAGACAGTCAGAAAAGACTTCAAAACTACCAGGCAACAATCGATAGGAAACGTTCGAGATGGCAGTGTAAGAGCGAGTGAAGGGGTTTTCAAAGGATGTTCTTCTTTGTGGAGGCATTTTAACCAACCAAAGGTCAAAAGGGAAGTAATTGTCTGAGGGAGCACAAACACAAGAGTGTGAGGAACAAGTGCAATAACGTAGTTATGCGAAAGTGAGTGGTCATATAGAATTGGTCAAGTTCAGCCATTCATACAGGTAAAGCACACATCAAGGGAGATATTCTTATGTCCAAAAGTTCGGGCCTTGTCAAGTAACCCAGACAATTGTGACGTAGTAGCAGAGCCGGTCAGGGACACTAGTTTGTCATTTCAAAAAGGGAAAGAAATGTTACTTTAGCGATAAAATACCTTTAGAAATGGAGTTTCATATGAACAGATGAGAGCAACAAGTAGACAAGTGGGAACTAAAGTCAATCGACACCTGTCGTAGAAACGGGGCTAAAAGATGCGTGGAGCAATCGAGCTGAACAAACAAATTATCACTCGGATGAAGAAGGGATGGTGGTCTGTGGGGCGAATGGTGGTCAGAGTGCAAGACACACAAACAACTTATTCGGTGAACACAAGACAAAATAACGACAGAAGGCGTGAGATCTGGACTAAAACAGTTCAAAGGATTTTTGATACTGCGAGGGGAATTTCCGTGTCCAATTTCAATAAATCTTTGCAAACGGACGAAAGCAGGAAAACCACAAGACAAACATTTCGGTTTGAACACAAACCAGAGAATTTTCAATATAGGCATCGAAATGTAAATGAAAGATAGTTTTAAAAAGTGGTACTTCTACGGTGACCAGTAATGCAGTTCAGAATGATAAAACAATCAAAACATGTTCGAAGCTTATTTGATAATTATTTTGCCTCCTAAAGAACGACATATACTTCCAGTAATATCAATTACTGATTGCTTCGGAGTTGGATGCAATTGTGTGGACACAAACTTTGAGCGGGGGGGGGGGGGGGCTTTGCTTGCCAAATCGAGAGTCCATTACATGAGTAAACCAGTGGTGTTTGGTATTTCAGCCTCTTTTTAATTTATATAAATCCTGGCCGTATTTTGCTGAATTTTTCTTCAACCAATAGATTCTGGTGAAAGGCGTGGAAAGCTTCACAAATTCATGTTTTGACTTTGGTAGATCTTTCAGTTGTACTGAAAAATGCCGACCGTAATCCAATTTCCGGAGCCACATCCATACAAACATTTCCCGCCTACTTCCAAAAGAAATTTCAGACAAATAGCTTCATCGTGTGTTGAGTTCAATAGTACCAGTGAAACATATTATTTCACCAAACGGGCGAAATCATCGATGAAAAATTCCCATCCGCTTCTCTGATAGAATGCTAGAAATCTTTAGTGCATCAGAATGTCCATCAGTTTCCACATCTTGTTTTTTTTAAAACCTATTCATTCCTCACTAGTTGTGGAGTTACTATAGGGATAGCAAAAAAGCCACATGACCTGTTCGCTAATTTACAGACAAAACGGTAAACGGAGGGAATATCTAAGTTGTAATAGGTCAACAACTCCTAGTTTGATGCATGCGGTTTTCCTCACTTTGACAGAGACTTGGAAAGGCGTACATATGTGTGTTTTAATCACAAGAATGACCCGATCACATGTCATTCGGCCACAGTTTTGTGTTGCGTAACATCATCAATCCGTAGTATAAGGATGGCTTTCTTTTTTCACCTGTAAAACAGTATTTCGCCTGTGAAGAAAGCTTTGCCTTGAATTAAAAGGATTCATATTTCTAAGGAGGAAAATATAGTTTGAATATGAAAACATGACTAGTCAAACAAGTGAGAGGTTTTCATTCATCCATTCTGAAGACACTGGGTCGAACGAATATGATGTCGATATTTTACAGGTGTGGTGCAAAAGATTCCCGGTAGGTTGATTTTTATTTAAAAAGTGTTGAAAAAAGTCTATATGAATGCCTTCATTTGCTATCTGCGTAGTCTGGAAAATGAATGACTCCACTGGGCGTTAGCTATAGACTGAATGTGAAAAGAAACAAATTTCCTTGATTTTCTTAAATAATGAAGAGATAGAGATGCACGAGATATGGGGTGAGCTCAGTCGAGACTGCACCCGACCACCAGCAGTTACAGCACGAAATCATGCCAATACCAGCATCCAATAACTAAGTTGAAATCAAATCTATCGCAGGGCAGTTGAATTGGTCTTGGAGATGCACGCATCAGGAGGGGATTGCTGGCTTACGTTCATAAATTTTACGGGATGACAGGAATGTGATAAATCTGTCTCATGCTATAGATTAGAAGAAATTAAGCTAAACTTTCCCACAAGAATAGCAAGCAGTTGTAAACCTACAGTAAAATTTAGATTTCCGTACTTCGTTATTGATTTTACTAAACCTCTTAGTGACAAACTGACTGATAAAACTGATTTGTGCATATATATATATATATATATATATATATATATATATATATATATATATATATATATTCAAGCAAATAAACAACCAGCTATGTCTTGGCTGTCAGTAAAGGAGAACAGTAGTAATTGACAAGTTCCGTGGAGCTTCTTTCTTTTTTGGGTACATGCAAGATTACCCCTGGATGGCTGCGAATTTGATTTCAAAATACTTCATGATAGTGAAATATTTGTCTTGAAGCAGGCAACAAAAAGGATGAATAACTTTTTCGTAATTTATTCATATATGTTGTTGATGACGTAGATAATGAAAAATATGGAGCCAAAATAGTTCAGAAGAACTATTCTACAGGACGATTGTGAAACAAGTATTGCATATATTTTCGAATTTCCATTGTTAAGCTCTATCTGCACTGAATGATTTCTCCGGGTTTTGTGAGTAAAGCAACGCGATAAATCTTGGCTATTCAAGGTTAAACTGGAGACCGTTGATAATCTCACCTATTATTTGCACATGCCTATCGAAATCTGGAAAGCTTCATGTCAAATATTCTGCGTACAAATATTTCTTTTTGTTCAAAGGAGGAAAATTTGCCTGAAAAATGCAGCAACTTTAAATTCTAATGATTTGGTTCATCCCTTTCATCCATCTTTTCCGCGAGGCTGGCTTTAGATCTAAGATAAATGCGAAACTATTACAATAAAAGCTGTACATTTCATGGAACACCGTTGGTGAACGTGTATCGCTCTCCCGGAAGTAACTATCACAGAGTCAACAAGATATCAGTAATTCTAATACCAGCATTGAAAAATCTGTCGCCTCGTGACCACTTTCGCCTAATATCAATTTTTCGCAGCTTTTACCCAACCAATAACACTAGCATTAGTGGAAATTTACCCCCCACGATGGTGAGCAGCTATGGTGGGGTGCAAACGCGTGTAAAAAAGTTGAATGAGACCCCTAATCTCATTTTGTTCAAATTAGTCACGGCCGTTCCTTTTGTTAGGTGGTATCTCAGTCGCTTTGTGCAGAGGTATATGAAAACCTACCTGTATTGATTCAATTATAAAGTTAAAAAAATGACGATCAATGCATTATTATTTCAATGCTTGAGAAAAACCGAGTTATTACACCCGTTTCCTATGGATAAAGCGGATTTTCTAGGGGCATCCCACCACATTTTAGAAGACCACCTGTTTCCATTATCACCCTATTATTTTGCTAAGATCTGTACGAGTTTCAGGGCGTACCAGAAGCTAGGACAAAGGACGATTTTGTGGGGCACAAGAGAACTTTTACTTTTCCCGCTTTGCTTGGTCTCAGGTTGCTGCGGTTTTGCTATTGTCAGAAAACAGTTTGTCTGCTTTATTGTTTCAACTCAGATGTTTGCAAAGGATATTTCATGGGATATATGAACCAATGTGTAATAAGGTCCACCTGTTACATTATATGCTCGACGTGTAACACAATCAAAGATCGTGTGTGGCTCAAACTACAGGAATTACTATAGTGAAAAATCAGTATGAGTCTCGAGATGCCCTAATAATATAAAATATAAATCCTCATGCAGTACCGGAGTTAGTAAAGCCGTTCGGGGCCAGTCCAGATAGCTTGATTGTTAAGTGTTCAAGAAAAACAGCACAACTCCCTTGTTTGGATCCCGGTGGAAAGTGAAAGTTCCAGAGTGGGAGGGGTTGGGATTAGATTGTTGTGACAGAAAACAGCTATGAGAAAGGATAGCTATATTAGAATTTCAGTTAAGTGAACATTGGGTGAGGTGTCAGTGACTGGATAAGGCGAACAGTGCCACTGCCATCGACGAAACGGACGGATATAACATTGATCGAAAAGAGAATAGGACTAAAGCAAAACGCGTCCACCTCCCACACACGCAAGAGTATTGATGAGATGCACTGCAGAATTGGGATAGACAAAAGGCCTATTGGTAGATAATGATGAGAGAACTAATTTTGTACTCATTATGAAGTGCAATTTTTGTTACGTAACTAGACACGAATAATGATTAGGAGCCGGTAAAATTGACCGTGACTGAGAGCCAAAATACTTAGACTAAATTAAAGCTGACATTAAGTTACAGCTGTGTATAAATAAGGCAAATGCGTACAAGTGGGGTGTTGAAATTAACCAAGGGAGGGCATCTATTTTAGCCCTGGAATAGGATATATATCCTAGCTAGTATTCCGGCATATCCTTGTCTTCTGTTGTCAGTGGCATTGCAGTGGGAAGCAAGAATGTAAAAATGAATGTTGCACCATGTAGTTTCACAGATAGCCCTACAAACAGCTTCTGCAAAAAACGAAACTGTCCTCCCGTGGTCGTTATATTCATCCAGGTTTCTTGGTCTCATGAAAGACGAAGTATCAGTGAAGTGTGGTTTGCAAAATGCAGAGCGAGTTCAAAAAATGAAAGGCTCCATTGAAATAACAATGAGTTGAGGTATCAGATATGAGTGCACACAGACCTGTGGCGAAGGTCCGTTGGGTGTGCGAGGTCATAGGTGGGTGGCTAGGTGTGCAAATAAAGGTTAGAGGAGAGAAATTACGGCTTCTTTCACTCCAGTCAAGGCATGGACCTAGGAAATTCGAGTTCAGAGATTTGGAACATTGTTGTAGGTTAGCGGGAAGAGACTTATTAGAATGTAAATAATACCATATAAATATATTTGTAAAACGGAGTGAATATCTTTCTCTGAAAGCTATACTTTGGTTTGGTGAAAGTCGTCCAGTGGATCATTTGGTGATGCATCATTGCAAACAAGCCGATAGGTATAATTTCAGCCCAATGTTACAAGGAAAGCACACTTAGTTATTTCGATGTTTGTGTTAGAAAATATCAGAAGCTACAGAGCTAAGATGTCACAGGATCTGTAACTTTAGAACATGTACATTATTCTACTTTCAAGAGAAGCTTCAACTAAATGTGCTAACCACGGACTGTTTTCACTCTTCAGGATACCATCAGATTCTGCCTGCATTGCGCTGATCAAGCAGAGTTGAAACATACAGCGTAGCGTTACCAGAAACAGTTTTGCCTCAGGGTACCTGAAAATTACATGATACCGTAGCCGCCAGTATTTTGTTAGGTTTCTCACACTGAAAAAGAATGTATATGTGTTCCTTTATTGTACCGACTTAGACAGAACAGTGCTCATCGTTGTCTGCTTTGAGAAAACGTTTGCTCTTGACTCAGGCACCCGGATCAAGTGGATAATTGTCGTATCTGTTCCGGTTTTCTGTCTGTGATCTAGCTTGTCTATCTTGCTCCCACTTGCTGAACTAGTAGACAGTAAGTCAGTTCCCTCGACATGGGTTTTAACGAAAACTTCATTGGTGTCAGATCTTTATAGGAACCTAGACCCGTTTATTCACCTCAATCCAGCCGTATTCTTGGAGTCGTTTTTTGGTGTTATTTATTTCTGAATCCATTGGCTTCTTTTGGCCTCACATGACCTAGACTATCCGTGTCATATTATTAAATAGACAGACGGTAAACACTGGTCTTGATTGGTTATCTTTTACGGTCGTCCTATTTAATTGCCTTGAATCAAGTGGTCCAAGGTGTTTGCAAAATATTTCGCGATGACGGTCCAGTCCCCTATGGAAAACTTGATGGCAATGTCATGTCATACGTGAATGAAAGTTGGTTTATTCTTTCCCGCAATCTGTTCACTTTTATTACGGTTGTCATCAAAGCGTTCACCGTTAGGTGCAAGTTTAAACGTCCCAGCCACAGTCGATCGATTTTAATGGTCAACACACATTTTTACCCAAAATGTCCCACAACACAAAACGATTACCTGACTTAACATGACTTTATCACCTTCGTTCACACATCTGTACGGTTATGATATGTTGAACGTTTTATTTAAATGAACCTAGTCCTGTCAAATGCATTTGGACTACATGTACTTTACTTCACGAATGTTTTCACAGTGAAATCACAACTTATATCACGGCCAAAGGTTGTGCTTCTAGTAAACGAAACGTGAAGTTATCATGGTTCTGAATCAAGAATACTTAAAAACGGGCTAGATTGGCGTGCAGTTTCAAAAACATGAAATAGGAACAAGTGTTTCTTGTTGGTGCACCGGTTTCTTCAGTTTACTAGTTAGAATTAGCTTCCATAGGTTTACAAAACTTGGTGGTAACCTGTTTTGAAATCATGGGGTGCACCTGCTGGTTGTGAATAACGCAACTTTCCATTACGGACTAGTTACCTTGTCATATAAGACGTCTATCAAATGCACAAATAATCCTGAGTAACTGGCGATATATATATATATATATATATATATATATACAGATGTATATACAAAGGTATACATCATGAAGTGTTTTTTGATAACTTGGTCGAACCTACCAAGTTCCTTAACATAGATATGAACGAGAGCATGTCTGACTTGTGACTTAAAACAAATCAAATGTGCTGGCCTATACTACATTTGTGGGAATTACAAAGTAATCACGTGTGACAAAGCCAACTGTTTGGTGCTGTTAGGTTGCTTACACAGACATAGCTTCACTTATGCATCAAGTTGTCCAAATATCCGTTTTTTATGGAATATAAAAAAGCTGCTATCTACTGTTACGTATTCTCCCTTACTTGCCCAGAAATACAAACACCTGTTGTGGAAACTCAAAGACAGATGAATTTCTCCGCAATGGAATTTCTTCTTTAAGGTTTTCATATTCTGTCAAGCAAACTTTGGGAATCTAACATTGTACATAACGTAGTGCTGATTATATTATTGCGGCCGTGACCCATGAACATTTACTGTTACCTGACTTAGGTTACTGCGACAAATTTGCCTAATATCAGGAGGTTCATAGTTTGGGGAGAGTCAACTACTTACAATTTTAGGAACAGCAAAACTAATGATCCTCAGAGTCGTTTTATCCTCTGACAACCGAATGCTAAAATCGTTCAGATGTCTGCTTATCAAAATAAGTCAAACCACCACGGTCACTCTTGGATAATAGCATATTATTTCACGGCTCAACAACAAACACGCATTTGATAGTAGATTCACTGGTGAAACCATCACCGTTTATTTTATATGCATTATCATGACATAAAAATCGTATTGTAGCGGAGAAAGCTGTGGCAACAGAACAAGGCGAGTATCAAACTGATCGATCCAAACGATCGATAAACACGGACAAAGAAAAATGGGTGGATTTATCGTAAATGCCCTGCAACAGATGAGAAGAGGCATACAGACTCGTAGAGGGATCTCTGTGGGATCTGAGGCAGTCGGCAAGATAGACCATGTGAGTGGCTAACACCAGCGTGACGAAAAAAGGAAGACAGACAAAGAAAATTTGTATTTGAGCAGCCAGGCAAATCAGACCTCTAAAGCATGCACAATGGTTTGTATAGTTCCTTGTCCAGGTTGCGAGGTGGCAACATCGATCCTTTAGGTGCCTGAGTACATCTGTTCCTTTCTGGCCAGGTGGTCACCGATATGAGATTATTGCTTTGGTCGCCATTTCCGTTCGATTGGTCCAACGGGTCCGGTTGACGGCCTAATCAGTAGCCACTCACATAGGCTATCTTGCCGACTACCTCAGATTTCACAGAATTCCATCTACTAGTCCGCGGGCCTCTTTCCGTCTGTTGCGGGATACTTCTGAAAGATTTACTATCTCTTCTTTAGTCTACGTCTATCGATTGGTTAGCCCAGTCGGTTCAATATTAGTCCTGTCCTGTTGCCACAACTTTCCCCGTTACAGTATGAAAGTGATACTTTGAACGTTTTTTGTTTTATCGATTGTGGCGAAGTATGGACCCAAAATCAGAAACTTTCACCGCCTAAGTAAACGTGAGATGTAGCTCCGTAAACGCTGAACAATGTAACCCTAATCGGGCTCATAAAAGAGATATTTTAATTTCACCAGAGTAGTCCTTCTTCATGGAGGAAAACGTTGCCGCAAGGTAATGCGCAAAGTCATGCACTACGAAGGATTGGATAACTTGTCGCTGTGGATATATTACCTAGTCTATTGTATCGTTTCCTTTCAGACAAACCATGGAAAATTGGGAGACATTATTAAACAAAGGATATCCGGAGAAGTTCATCGAGTGAAACTGGACCGGACGGACAAAACCAGTGAGAATACCGGAGGTCGAAAAGAAAGAGCTGTTCATCAGACTCCCATTCATGGGGGATCTTGTGACTGGGAGAGTCCGTAGAATTCCGTGCCACTGTAAGATCTACGTTCAACCCCGCCAGAATCAGATGTGTGTTTACGACAACGCCCGCAATTTGGTACCAAAACAAAGATAGGATACCTCAGCTGACCTGATCTATGATTACCTACTAATTCAAGTGCACTTGTGGTGCTACTTATGTGGGTCGAACGACAAGACAGTTATCCAAAAGCATCAAAGAAGATCATCCACGGTGGCTTAAACACGGAGGAAACGAATCTATATAAAAGTTCCATTACTGAATACTTACTTGAAACCGGTCACTCGATAGACGTCCAATCAGACCTTACAATAGTTTATCGCATCCAACAACATGCATCAAGAACTATCAAGCTCCGGATGCTATCAACTGCCGATGCAATTAGCATCCATCTTTTAAGGCCAGAACTATGCGCACAAAGAAAGTTGGTTCAAGCACTCCAATTGCCCTGACCAATAGTCGATTACATCATGAATGAGCGTGGCTGTGACAGATGCTAATTATCACCTGTTACGCACTCCAATCATTTATGCAAGAGTTACATGGTCAACGTTGACTCATTGTCATGCTGGCTATCTCATTCGATTCCTAACACTGAATGAGACAATGAGAATTCTTACTTTCTACAATTTTTTCTAAACATATAAATGTGATAGTAATAGCCCGAGACTGAAATCACAGAAAACATGTTCGCCTACATCCTGTGTCCTAACCGAGAGAACCCTTTTCCTCAGCCTTCGCATAACAACCATTTTTCTAAAGAGAAAAACAATTTAGTTCTAGTGTCCGCGAAAGAAGATAATGTGTTGCTCGACAGTGAAAATTGAGGAACAAGTTTCCATTTTGTATGATCGCCTTAAACGTTTCCCGAAAAGCTGTTCGGTCATTGGAATTTGTGCAGTATCTGTACTAGGAGTTAGGCTCGGGTATTCGGAATGGTGACAGCGATCACATCGGAGCCGCCATCACGAGACATATTCTGTCTTTTCTTGGTGACATTGATCATGTGGCAGGTAGAACCACATGAGAAAAGTTTGGTGCGCCCAGTCATGAGTGTTCTTATGAGTGAGTGTGTGTGTTAAGGCACATGTGGAGTTTTGTATCACCGGTGTTCTAGTGTCAACGGGCATATCGTCTCGTTCTGTCCCTCTTATTTGAAAATGGTTTGACAAACATTAGGCTCTGCAGGCCATCGGATCCGTGACTCATTTAGAGGAACAGGTGGGCCATTTTGATTCGTCAGGTAATCTCTCTTGAATGGATCAACATATTACAACGGTAAAGTATACTAGGGCTTTCTTAAAACAGTCAATACGTTCCAAAAGCTATCACATTGAAATAGTCTGGTAATGTTACCGAGGCGTTTTTGAGCAAAGGAATCAAATAGCCTACAAACCATAATCATATCCAAAGGTGTTTTATGTGTAAAATTAAAACCCCTATAGAAGCTTGTTTTGTAACGTTCTGCTGACGAATGCCTATAAGAATGAATAGAAAATGCATTGTTTTCAAAGCTCCTCAGCCCTTTGCAGCTCGTTCATATTGCTAAGTTATTAAGAAAGGAATATATTCGGTTCTGCAATAAAGATTCTCACGTAGATGCCTGGGGAACTGTCTTCGGTGAGTTAAGCGTGCTTTCTGCTTCAGCTACCCAGTCAGTCTGAAACATTCCATCAAACTTGCCGTGCTTTCAGGAGTTTTCGTGGAAAAGCTGATAATCCAGTAGTTTGACTTTTTCAATACCTTGATCAACATGTCCTGTGTTTTATTTGTTCGCACAAATTACGAGGAAAATATTCTCTTTATTTTTTCTGCCTAATAGTTAACGTGGTGTGCAATAACATTAATTTTCTGCTGTAGATTAAGCAATGAACACCGCTCGCGTATGCCAAATAACCTACCTAGATTGTGGTGCATTCATCGCAGTTTGCTCTCACGCTTCATTTGGTTCTGTTGCGATAACTGGAGAGATTTGTTTAAGAAGTGTCTTGCTTTGAAGCGGCTTTCAGTACAAGCTTTCAGGTCACAGTGAATGAGAGCGTCAGAGAGTAGATTAGTTTACCAGGTCGTCTCACCTAGCACAGTTGCAACAATTAAAGACAACTAATCTATTATTAGGAATGACAACAAACGAAAACTGATTGACAACAAGTTAAACCAAAAATTGGTGATGTATTTGGGAATACCAACACAAATTATTTTATTCATGCAAACCACTAGTTCATGACTGCTGAATAAACTGTTACGCATTAGAAGCTTAGTATTGGCTTTGCAAGAAGTCAAAGAAACTAGTACCTTTCACTCATGGCGCATTTTTGACGTATTTCACCTACGGTTATAAGTACCAAGAATTAACCTCAAAGGTTCTTTGTTAATGATGCAATGGTCATACATTGCAATCTGTGGCAAGTTATAAGAACATAAAAGGAAGTTGAGAGGTCAGTTTGGGAGAATACACTCGAACTCTTGCCTCCTAAGAAGCGAGAACACTGATTTTCTTTACAAGACCACCCCCTAGAAAATTGCCCTTTCTGTTCACCTGAACCGCTTGTCCAAAGGCAGTGCGAAGCACCTGATTTGCTGCCAGAAATTGCTGCACTTTTGCGTAGTGATACGATGGACCGAAATAGAGCATAGTATTCGGGGCAGGCAGTTTGAACTTTGGCAAGAAACAGAATATGCCATGAAGCTGTCAGTAAGTGACACCACGAACAATCAGAATATATTTAAAACGGTGCAAGGTTCTCCACTGCTTATTTAGTATTTTGTCGATCAGGTCCCACATGATCTGTAGAAGGGGTGTTGAAGGAGAAAAATGAGGTATGGAAGATCAATTAAGAACCAGCAGAATTGCTATTAAAATGCCTAATGTCCTCCAAAGTGTTTTCTCTCTTCCTCTCAACCTCCCCATAAATCGGGAAAAACCGTCTTCAAAGTTAATACAAGGCCCTCTAGACTCCATTTTATCAGAACCGAAAGAGTTCCAGATTCGTTCAGTAAACTGATGAACCATACTGTAGTGCCTGCAGCGAAATAACGCGCATATCAGCTACCCCATTCACATAGCATTCGAAAGCTTCCATTGAGAGTTGTTTTTGCCCGTCCTTGACCGTTTCTCCGAGAACAATGTGCTCTTGTTCCTTTTTTTATGTACCGTCAATGTGCCACTTATTTTCCGAAAAGGGGGACTCTCAGAGTTTGGAAGTCCCCCTGACTACAGTCCACCGGGTCCACTCTACAATCGTATCATGTTGATCATGATACTGTCAGTGATAACCAGGGTTAAAGTTTCGCAATGAGCAGTCGACGAACAAACAGTGAGATTCTCTTTGCATCACGTGAAGCCTAATGTTCATTAGAAGCACTTTCAGATCACCATGTATTTTCACTCTTAGCATTACCAACAACTCTCTTTCCTTAATACACAAATTTGGCGTACAAAATGAATGGATACAAATTTTAAATATGATAAAATTTTATCATCTTATTTCGGCCATGAGGTGAACTAAAAGGTGAAATGGGAACTGGAGACAATTTTCTACTAAAAATAATGAAACATCATTGAATTGAATTTCGCAACAGATGTTTCTCATAGGCAGTGATATCGTGCTGCATTAATTAGAATTCGACACAGGTTTGTGTCATTTGCGGCAAAAACTTCCGGTTTATTTCATTTTTACGAGTAAAGATCTGCTTGGAATTTTAAAAACCATTGAGGAGCTGGGTTTGAAAAAGACCGGTTTGGATGTTACAAAACTTTGGTAAATTAAACGCAAACCATCAAATCGAAATGTCAAATCAAGACACCGTTTCGATTCTGTGCGCGGTTACAGGTTGACAATGACAGTTCTACAATCTGTAGTCGTGTCAAAGCGGACTGTCCTGAAATATGCAAAACTTGTAAGCGAAAATGTGTCTGTGACAAACATTCAACAAAAATCAAAAAAGTTATATCGCGATTTCTGACTGGGACAATTTGTGTTTGCTCTGGACTTCCCATAGAACAAGTTTCTCAATCGAACTTCACCGGCGTATACTTTTCTATGATTTCGAATATTTTCGAGTAAAGTCAGGACTTGGTGAATATATATATATATATATATATATATATATATATATATATATATATGTGTGTTTAAGGATACACTTTATTTTTCACGACCAACAAATAAAGCCACAACCAAGCAGTGGTGTAGTTTATAAGAATGAAAACGGAACTGTTGTAAGTCAGGTTTTCAATCTGTGTGAACGCAAGAATTACAACAGCTAACCCAGCTAGCCCGCCACAGAAACTAGAAGAAGTGGATAACCGAAAAATCGACAGGAATATTGGAAATATAAAATGGGTATTAAATGAAAAAAGTAAACTATGAGATTATGAATTAATCGGTTGTTGTCTACAAGTATAGTACAAGGATAAGGTGTGAGGTTTTCCCATATAACTAGACTTGCAGAAAGGAACGATTTCGGATTTGTACTGGTGGAACGGTAATAGATAGCAGTGTAAAAAGTAGGGTAAATGCCGTGATTAGTGTCGTACAATGACATATCGGTTGTGTTGTCGCAAGCAGCTAAAGTTAGCGAAGGTAATTCTGGTAAGGTGGTTCAACGATGGAGCTTCCACAGAGATTTGGTGATGCAATCGTGGTCCTCTTCTAATTCGCCCAAGGCTTTCCATTGGGAAATTTACTTCATTTTCTGAAGTTTGAACGAGTAATCCAGCCCTGACACCGTTGACCCTGGTTAAGTCTGCCAGACAAACAGAAAGTGATAGCGTTGCGCTACACAGGAATCCCATAGAATGAATACCATCTCACGGGTTTAGCTTCGCCTGAGTTGATACCTTTGAAATAAAAGAGGCACTTAACACATTGATTGCAATATTTGGCCTCAGTACCAAATAAGACAACAAATCCTTTTATGAGCTCCTAAAAATTATCGCTACTCTGTGTGAACTGAGCAAAACTGGACGAGAAAGCGAGACTCATAATCTTACAGCCAATTGCCCAAATGATCAGGCTAATTTCAGTTACACTTCTGCTATAATGTGTGCCTGATGGTTTGCGATGAATCTTCGAAATCATTCATGAACAGTTTAGGGCTTAGTGGTGACAAAAAAGCTGAAAGATGAGCATTTCTCGTATAAAACGGAGGCTTATTCTATTCAACTTTATTTGTTTCTTTGGGCCATGAAAACTTCATTTTAATTCAAAATGTTATTGAATATGGCCTGTCATTATTAGCACCACGGCCGATAAATTACTCTTCTCTCATCATATCTTTATTTCGAATCACGAGAAAATCATTTTTGAATCAACTCAGTAAAAATATTCTCCATGGAATGAACATCCAGTCCCGAATGATGGTAAAAAACCTCTAAAAAGTCTCATTCAGTATAACAAATGTGAATTCTTTCTGCGAAGTCCAAAAATAAATGTTTAGGCTGTCCATTTCCCCTCGTTGGATTTCCAGGTGCTTTTATCAAAAACCGTTACCAGTAAATTAACTCGAATTAACAGAGCACTGGTCCAAGAGTTTTACGCACATCATCCTGGAAATTCGGAAGAGCTCTGCCCAGAACCGTATCAAATTTGAGCATGAAATGACGCCCTTTATTAAACGAAAAACTCAACCACTTTGTATATAAGTTATAACCCAAACGAGGTTACTGTCAAACCACTCGACACACAGGTTTCGCCTTAATTCGGGTGAATACAACAATGAGCACTGAGAAAGACTTTCTATTTTATTTCCACATATCACTATCCAACGAAAATAGAACCAATCGGAATTGTCCCATGTCTTACTGACAATGTGAAAGCAAAAGGTATACAAACTATCCTTTCATAGACGGAAAAGAAAACGTGCGAACGGACAGAGTAGGTGAGAATAATGTGAAGTATTCTTCATCTGTGTACTTATGCAATGTTACGGAAAGTATGTAGTATGTTCTGCTAACTTATACCTCATTGACAGAAATTTCGTTAGTGTAAGTTCTAGCAGCTCTTTGTACATAGATTTCACTAAAACCTAGCGATGGAATCACTAATAAACCCGTTGCTCATTACATGTCTCACTTTTCCCGCTAAATTCTCATATGAGGGAAGTTCGTTGACTTCCCTCTTCCAGGCAAGGAATAAGTAGCCATTGTTACTCATACCTGAGCTGATTGGAAGTAGTGGTGGAATTTGCACCCAAAAATGCTCTTGATATCAATATTAGAGGTAAAATACAGGAAAATACAACCAACTAGTAGTGATTCATGACTTGGAGAATCGTCCTGCAAAATGATGATCTTCCCAGCTGACCTCCCGGTGATGCAAGAAGTGGTCGGTTGCACTTGGCTACTACAGGTGACTACCATTCGGTGCAGTCCATATCACTAATTGAAACGCATCCTTCAACCCCTCGGGGGCTTGGATGAATTTATCGGGGATTACTTTTTATAAGTTTTATCATTTGGATCCCAGAAACCCTGTCCACTTGATCTGGCTAGTGAAAAACAGAATCAAGGTCTAGGTTGCAAGAAACGAGAATAAGTCGTCAAACACATGTGCAAAACATCCGTTTATACGTGATATAGTACGCGGGATACTGAACTGACAAATGAGGAAAATGTTTACCACAGAGGACTCATCAAATTGCGCGGTGTTTTTCGCAGGTGTCAGGGGGGGGACTGTTTGCAATAGTTGTTTCTGCCCTCATATAACAGAGTATTCCGTCTTGATCAGTGCGGATTTACTAGATGTTAGCCTTTTTGCATTCTAGTTGCGTAATTTCACAGTAATTGATCGTATTAGGTCAACTTGATGAACTTTTGAAAGAAGATATTTGCGTTAGATGACGTTGAATTGCTTGCCAGAATTTATCTTGCATAGTCAAAAGGAATAGTTGGATGGAAAAGCCATTTTGAGATGCGTGCCTCCACTCGAGGGGGCCAAGGATTGCCCTGTTCTGTCTGTATACAAGCTACTTTGAGTGCCGATGGACTGGTAGGCCCCGAGTGATGCATTAGGAAAAAATGTCTGGTAATGTGGTCCTCGAATCTCATCCCTCTAATGGCCTGTACTATGTACAATTGAGCTGCGATATGCTTTTGATTATGAGCTGAACTTGATTGATGAAGTATTTAATTAAAAAGATGGTCATCTGTGAAAAAACAAAATAAAATGGCTTCCTTTTCTTGCCGCTGTCAACTTGAGGTCTCCTTCGCCTCATTATTCACTGTGATGCTCAGTGAAAGTCTTCAGGCAAACATTAGTCAAGAAGGTTTTCGTGAATAGCGGTCTGAAGTTCTTGGCATCAGCCAAACCCGCCTCGCATGAAGTCTTCATTTATTCGTGATAAACATTTTTCTACTTTTTTCACTGTGTACCCCTTGTACCGTGTGATAGGTAAACAGGCAAGTTTCACTTACGTGATCGACAAGAGTAAACGAAATGGTCGCTTCTTGAAATATGTCTTGTTTCCGTCTGACTGTTTGGATCCCTCTGGAGCTCGCCATGAATTAAAAAGCAAAATTTTATTCAAGATCATTTTAGTGCAATTCGTATTTCTTTACAACTACAACCAAGACTTTTATTGTTGGGCGCATCAAGCCAGATTATAATCAACCAAAATCTGATGCAATTCACTTGATTCCATCCATCCTTCTCTTGGGCATCACGTGCTACGCTGTGAAATTTCCTCACCGGTTGATTTATTAAGAGCCCAACGTTCCTCTATGTTCATTCTGAAAACTTGTTTATTTAGGTCGAATGCTCTTTTTTACGGTTACTGCTTCTTGTTCTAACATCATGTTTAACATTAGTTTTAACCAAAAACGTGTCCCCGTTTACAGAAAATTCTGAAAAATATACGTCATAGAATCACGTGCTCGATATCTTCTGGAATTTTCTTTCTCTTTCGTGTTTACGGAAAAAATGGAAATTTCTGATGTTGAGTCCATCCTTGTATAACCTAAAAAAAAATTAAATAGGCCCCAGACCTTGATTATGCGACTTGATGTGAGAGTCATGGTTTCAAAGTTTATTCACCGAGTACACGACCATCAACTACGAGCTTGTTACTGAGAGGTACTTGAAATATTTTCTCATTTTTTATGATTCTTTCTGTGACAATTTAGTGTAACGAACTGCCTCAGGTATGATAACTTCGTTCGGGAATTTATTCTTCGTTGTTTCAAAAAGTGTTCATGTTCTGCATTTCACAAATTTCATATTCTCATGCTTTAGGGAAATCTATCATGGTTACGGAACTCAGAAAAAATTTAACTCTCCAAAGAATACTTGGAAAATACCTCAATCAATAAGTAAAAACATTAAATATTAATTTTCTAACATGTGTTAGATGCGAGCCTTGAAAAATCTGGGAAAGATAAATCACTGAGAACACAATGTGGTCAGCAAGCTAGCTTTCAGCCCTTGAGGTCGCTTAGCCTATTTTTCCCGGAACACATTTACAACCACTTGAACGTTCTATACTGTGATCAATTTCCAGCGCACATACGCACGTGTGGGGAAGAGATTTCGATCCTCGTTATCCTTTCTTGTTTTGCGACTCATTTCAGTTCATTTATTGGCCTGAAAGCGAATAACTGAAAACCAGCCTGTACGCCACTTGGTTGTGTCCGCAGTGTGTTCTGTTGGGTTATTCAGAAATCCCAAGGTAACTGAATTACGAAGGAAGCAAATCAGGTGTCGACTTCTCGCAATTCAATTTGCTTGAAGCTTCAGATGGGTTGCCATATACGGGGTACTACAGAAGTACAATATTTAAAGTATGGTTATGTGAAATTGTGTACCTTTGTTCTTTGCTCAACATGTCAGAAGAAATAATTCGAGGAGGAATTCATTGGGGAGAAAATAACTCATATTCAGTAAGGTGAAAATAATTGATTCCGATTCTAGTCACTGAAATGGAGAACCTTTATTGAAATACGATGGCAGCACTGCAGTTGTTGTTTTAAAGTTATTGTGGAAATTAAAATGCAATCATCCTCTTTCGAATTATTCTGTCTCTTACATAAAACACTTCACCTTAATACAATTTTTTCATGGTATTAGCATCTGCCAATTGGTGGTTAACCAAAGCGATGGCATTTCGGAAAACGTTTTCATCTCTTTGATGTAAAAAGCGGATGAGCATAGTGTTCAGATGGCTTATTGAGTTCACCGTCATGTGCACAGCATGGATCCAGAAAAGTTTGACAGTGTAAACCGAAAACAGAAAAATAATAAATATTTATTTGCATACAAAATTCTTTTTCCTAGAAGTATATTAAATATCTTGTTTTATAAAACCTTCGCCTGTCTCAATTCTAAGAAAATTGTTTCAATTTTTCCCGCATCCAGCCCACCAAACCAGCCACTATGCCACAAATTATACTGCGTGCGGCGACGTGCATTGTTTTTGACAACGAAGTTCAGTGTGGAGAAACGGAGTCAATTTTTTTATCCAACACTGAAAATGTGTTTTGCATCACTATCAAATCAGGACTGTTACGGACGAATTGTTGCATAAAAATCTTTGAAGTTTCTAAAACTTTTTCTACTGTAAAATGCATGTAACAATGGAACGCATATATCCACGGCCATAACGTCTAGTGATTCACTTCGAATTCCTTTATGGTAGTACTACGAGTACTGTCCTGAGAACATTGATGGATCTACTTCTGTCAAAGGATGACAAAGCTTAATTCACTTCGGTATTGTTTGCACTGGTTTATAGGAGTTTACTAAGAAAATTTCGATCCAGATATATGTTTTGCTCTTTGGGTATTATTCGTCTATGAAAGAGCGAAAAACAATTTTATACTAACCGGAAGTGGTAACCTTTTCCCCACGGCATCTAGCTGTATCCCTAGGCTTTATATAAAATAGGTGAAGAGAAGCTTGTTCATTGATTATATGAATCTGAGCGATATCTACCACAGAAAACACGTACCGGTTGCGTGACCAGAATTTACCACTTCTTTCATTTACGTTAGTAGTGAAACGTTTTGGCTCACAGAGTAAATTTCTCCATCATCTCCCAATAAAAGTGAACTTCTCACGGAACACAATCACATAAGACTGACGGCAAGACCATGTATTCCTAATCAAACAACAGTTTTTCCCCCGTGAGCCTATCAACAAGCGCGAAATGTACATTGTAGAAACAATCCCGAAAACTTGAACTTTCAATATAGCAGAAAACGTGGTCTCACTAGCTTAACGCACGATATGGGCTGTACACGGCTACGGGCAGCAGAACAAATTCCAAATGTATAACCGTGTTTATCGTAATTTCGTGGTTCTAAACAATGCAATACATAACAATACATAAATGCAATGACTTACAGCCAGGTGAACAACCAAGGGCAACAGTACAGAAAGTTATCCGAAAAATCGGGACAGCGCGGTCATAAACGGTCCACTCAGCAAGGAGTCATGCGAAACTGTAGCGCAGCACGGTTGCGGTACAGACAGTGGGTCAAGAAGCGTAAGTGAAACGTTCTGCAAATTTTTCTTACAAGGGGAATGTACAATCATAGAACAATCGAGTCGGGAACATAACGTAAAATGTTCACGCACCATACGTCGGAAAGGGGTAAATCTGAACTGTGTCAGTACAGTAAAAACAGGGAATTGGATCACAAGTATTCGAGGTTCGTGAGGGATATACACGCTACTCACGAGTAAGACAAGCGAAGATGTCGTCGAAAATACAAATTGAATCTGAGCGATATCTACCACAGAAAACACGTACCGGTTGCGTGACCAGAATTTACCACTTCTTTCATTTACGTTAGTAGTGAAACGTTTTGGCTCACAGAGTAAATTTCTCCATCATCTCCCAATGAAAGTGAACTTCTCATGGAACACAATCACATAAGACTGACGGCAAGACCATGTATTCCTAATCAAACAACAGTTTTTCCCCCGTGAGCCTATCAACAAGCGCGAAATGTACATTGAATAGCGAGATAATACAGCACTTGGCAAATGTAGTTTTATTGTTGTTACTCTCTCACCAGTAAGGTCCAGATTTCAACAGAATGAAGCCATTCCTGTCACAATCAGTATATATTGATCAATGATGATCCCTAGCTGCGGTAAGATTTATCTTCATACCTATGAAAATTAGTCAAATTAAAATTTCAAATAAAATCACTCTTCCAAGTTCCAAATAAACATATCATAATCGGGATCATACCGTTCCAACTGCCCAGAGGATGAATGAAATGTTAGTTTAAAGATTATCTGATTGTACCTATTTTTATATGTACTGTATAATAAAAAGCTCTTCAGGAAGAAGGTAATGTATGTGCTTGAATTCTGACAACACCTTTGGTTTGGCTGTCGTTCGATTTGACTTTTACCGGACCAGGCCAAGCCTCACGACGTTTTCATTCAGAAATCGACACAGAAAAAAGCTAGTTCGAATCCTCTTCATGCACCGCAGGGAAATCTGTTACAAGCACCGCGCATTTCCCATGAGGAAAGTACAAATTCCAAATCGTTCATCTTCGAACAACAGTAAAACTCTACTTTATTTGCATTTGATTTGCATCGGGCGTTTCTACTATATGGAATACAACAAACTGAATGTGACAGAAATACCAGGCTATTCATTACTTGGCGTCCACTTTTTCATCTTAAATTCGGAAACGATCAATGGTGCATCCGTGTTCACGTTTTATGCATCATCTTGACCATGCAAATGGAGAGAACGAGTCAGTGTTCAACTCATTAACTAGATAGCGAAAACGAATGATTTCCGAGAAAAGCAGCAACTTTTCCAGCTTTCAGTTTCATTGTAAATTGTGTACTGCAATTCTTGATGCTCTTGCAAAAATGGCTCCATTCCATCTGAGGTGAACACGGGGCAAGCAACAGTCTATAAGGCAGCAATATCTGTTACAAACTGCGCCTACTACGGCAGAAGAAATACTTGGGGAAAAAGACGGTATAAACTAGTTTCGGTACGTGAGGTCCCTGTCTCAATGTTTTAAACGCCGTAATATCGTCATATGATTTTATCGAGTACAGGGTACAAAGTTAGCTAAAGTGCAACTTAATCTATTCGCGGAAGTCGAATATTGGTTGTTTACTCACTTTCAAAATATTCACAGCTTTCTTCGACACAATTATAACAACGAAATATATGAAAAATAATGAGCATAATTATTTTGCGGATACTGTTCACTTCAGTTCCATTTAGACAACCCATAACCATGCACCAATTGTGGTGACTTTGGTTCCTGTCCCCTAGCAAAAATCCCAATGAAAAAATGACAGAACAACAAGATAGAAGGAGTAGTGTGAGAACTACGAATATTAGTATCAAGTTGATTAGGAAAGTTTGTGGATACAAGGGAGCCATTCATCGCATCACCTAGCCACATCTTCCAGCATATCTAACTTTAGAGAAGGAGGGTCTCTCCGAACCCCACCCAGGAAGCCCCACATGGCCAAGCACACAGCTTCGGTTTTTTATGCCCTTCTTTGCTGCAATATACTGGCTCCTCTTGCTCATCTTCCAACTATTGAGTGACACAGCAAAAAATTTGCTCGCCGAGGAATCCTGTAAGAGAAAATGCCAAACCATCTGAGCCTGATGAGCTTCAGTATTTCATCTGAGGATTTGGTTAATTAACCTAAGACTCTTCACCGTACCCCAGAATTGAGTGTTCTGGGTTCTAACTGGATTCGATCAATACAATGAAGCCATCAGTGTCCAAATACCGACACTGTTTGTGTATCCTCCACCTGTGGTGGCCATTTCTCCGAACCGTAAAGAAGAACTGGTCCGAAAGCTTCAACATGAACTCGACCCTTTATTAGAAAGCAAACGTCTAGTAGAAATTACAGATGAATCACCTTAGAGGAAGCCAAATGAGCCTTCTGTAAAAGCAAAGACACCTCAACCGATATCCGACCTCGAGAAGAAATGCAGCTGCTCGGAAAAAAACTTGTCTACCTGGTCCATTGTCTTCTCAGACATCGAAAGATTTGAAGTCGGGTCAGTCCAGTCTTGCCACAGCATCTTGCGCTTTGATGTCAAAGACACAGGCTGAACATTGCTACTCAGTTATTCAAGTTAGAAATAAAATCTTGCAGTTTATCTCGGTCGTACGGTTATTCAAGATCTGACACGTTTCCACCCGGGAAGTGTTCCGTGTCACTGTTTTCACTTGACAAATGCTCTGTCTCTAGGGCCATATCAATCAAAATTAAAGAGTGGAAAGGAGACAGAAGACAACCCCGATGCACATCACTTTGCACGGTAAACTCGGGTGAAAGATTACTGTAAGCTCCATCTCAGCTTGGGCTATTCATGTACAGGGACTTTATGATGGAAATGGATCTCCCTCTGGTACACTCTTCAACGAGATAAACACCAGAGAACTGTGCGGTCGACTGGATTAAATGCTGCGTTAAGATAATTAAAAATGGAGGTAGTGGGCTTAGGAAAGAGGTGCCTACGTTCTAAGACTTGACGAAGAGTGAAGATGTGATCGGTACAACCTCGGCCAGGTCAAACTCCAGCTTGAGTTTTTGCGCTAGGACTGTTCAAGAACGTTAGGTAAGCGGCGGGGATGCCATGTGAACCGGATCTGATCCCCTGTAATTTTCGCAGGAGAACCAGTCGTCCTTCTTGTAACCTTTTCCTTCTCCTACATCAGACCCAGGAGTTTTTATAACTCCAAAAATCAACGCTGAACCACCCATGCAGTCCGGCAAGCTTATAACGTTTTATACAGCTTATCTCACGAATAACTTTCGTTTCTGACGGAGGTTTGATATCTACAACTATAGCTGTAACCAGGGTTCTATTTATCGAACCTGTCGTGGATACCAGAAAGGCTAACTGCTTCTCCAAATACTCCGCTCAACAAAAGAACGATATTCCTGAATCTGATTCCGTAAGCCGTTCGCCTCTTTGACACGCTTGCTAGAGCCAGGTCTTCGTGTACCGCTATTTGTAATAAAACCGGAAGGTTTGTGACTGTTGCTAATCACCTTAGCTTTTTCCATCTCTCTGAACCTCGTAATACATCATCGTTCAAGGTCAGTTCTTAGTCTCCGATTCTATTTGCGTTTAAGACATCTTCGCGTCTCATCATATCTGGAATCCGAAGGAACCTGTCTGCGTGCATCTGACAGCGCAACTGAGGATGCATATATTCATCGTTTCTGTGGATTTCCGGTGGTTGAAATTTGGGCTGCTTCGGCAGCCTCGGATATCACCTGCTTGATCTCTGTTCATCGCTTTTCTGGATCCTGGGCATTTGACTGCATCGATAACCTGGTGGATAACTGTGCTTGGAAAACTGATCGGTGGTTACAGTCCAGTAGTAACTGCCGTCGATGGTTGACTTTAGTGTTGCTTCGACCACTGGGGAGATGTAGGCAAAAACGCATGCGAGATCAAGGTCTACTGACGTGAACCAAAATGATCGACAATCCTAAACTGATCCGTGCCAGCGGTATCCGACAGCAATGTGGTTGTTTTGACCCCAAGGCTGTGAAGGATCATGAGGATGCCAAACTAGTAGGTGTTGCTTTTCCGCCAGAAATTTCTACTCGCTAGAAATAGTCTGTAGTCATAACATAGTTGCATGAGTCGGTCACCGTTATCTGTTCGATCGACTGGTACGCCAAACAGGCCTCTTGTATTCCTCTTCATCTCGTCTAGGCTTCCAGATTGATCACTGAAATCACCAGCAACAACCACGGCATCCGTTGAGCACAAACTGCAGATTAGTTGAGACAGACCTTGGTGGAATTCGTCTTTAGCCTCAGGAGAGCTACAGTCCGTTAGGGAGTGCAAGGAGAGGACAATCAGATATATAAGCTTCATTCTGTTGCTATTGATAAGTACAGAACCATTCGACCAAACCACACACAGATGACGGCTGACTGAGATCCAGTCGAGAGATGCACTCTCAGCTTTCATGCTCAGGTTGATACTAACGCCATCATAACCAAGAGCACAAGACACCGGGTTACTGGATTCTCGAAAAGCGACACAAGAAACCGAGCTTTCATCTGGGCATTGGAGTCGGCTCTAGAGTTGGTTTTTGTATGCCTGTTCCGGAGACACAACACTTTGCGGACACAACTGACCATTACTTTTAACTCTTTTCAGTGGTTTGTATTTCAGCTTCTTCCGGTGTCAGTTGAGGTATAAATGCACAAAGATAAACATCAAATTCCTGATTGATAAGACAAAGCAACAGAAGCCATCGTTGCGTTTTGCATTCTCCTTTGCGCCTGTGCATATACTGAGAATAATTACTACCGGAAAAGCTCTCGGAACAGAAATTCCCTTAGTCATGTCCAAACAATAGAATCAGATACAAAATAACACAGAACTTTTATCGCCATCAGGTTGCACAACAAAACAGAATAGTGCTGAAGACGAACTCGTGTCAAAGTTGAATGCGACAGCCAGTGAAGACAGAAACAAAAATTTGAAGGCAGAGTAGAAAGGTGAAAGGAAAAGGGCGAAGTAAAACACGGTATGACGTTGATTATGATTAATGCGTGGGTAGTGTCGCTTCCAGACAAGGCTTCGCTTTGTCTTCGTGCCTTGGTTCGGCGTGCTGTTCTTCAAGCTCAAAGTGCCAGTTTACTTATCAAACAAACCACCACCCGCCTTCTCCATCCCACAAAACAGGTAGCCTATACAGTCTGGTCTTTAACTAATCTTTTCATTACTGCTGCTCGTTATATGTACACAACATTCTGTGTGTGCTTTGACTGTATTTCATTGATACAAAGATCTAGAAATGTCCGGTTAGTGTCGGATACACTTCAGATGTCTATTTGTAATGGAGTACAACCCAAGGTACCATTCACCTAATATCACCCGGTTACCGCCCGATCGTGCCAGTGTTTCCACAGTGTAGCGCCTGCCTGGTTTTCTTTACTTGAGGCTCTGCTCACTCCAGTCAAGAAAATTCCCTTCAGATAACTTCATCCAGGCTACGCTTAAGTGCTCTCACCTTCTCCAGGAATTCTAAGAAGAGAGTGTTTCTTTCTTTTTTGTTACGCAAACTTCTAGCACTACGATGCTTTATTTTTGAAAGGTAACATAATTTAACTCTTATAGTTGAGCAGAAAAATAACTCACTTCCACTTCTCACATCAGGCTCGGGAAATTCTACAATATAACATTCGAAACTTTCCCTAATGGATGCTTACTCCCAGTCTACTGGTACACGAAGGTACTTTACCATTAACATCATTTACATTACAAAACACGAAGGTGTAGTAGGATTTTCCCGTTGTAAACGAAGGCAGTCGAAATAATAGCCGAAAACGTTATTGCTGGAAGAGATTGAACTATTCTCTATCACTTGTTTTAATTCAAAAAGCTACTTTAAGCAGCAAAAAAATTAACTTTTTAAAGAAAAATTTGCGTAATCAAATCTCTCCATACGAGCAATGTCGATAGATTCTTCCATCCCTGTTTATGTACCGAGCTACATTTTTCTCGCTTCAGTATTCTCTAACGAAGCTATATCCGGTCAGAACGATCGAATACACGCTAATATACGAAATACCAAATTTCAGAAACAAGCTTTTCACCATTTGCTAATTAGAGCAAACTATGGGAAAAAAGAGGGTGCTAAAAGTACAGGACCCCCTATTCCGGTGCGCTATACCGTGGAAAGCTTCGCAGAACCAGACTGATCATTGAGCCTTGGAACAGGCTGATCAGTTCGGTCTATGGATATGGTGATCGATAACTCTATGAGAACTGGAATCACGTGATTCGTGTACACTGGAGCACGTGACGAACCCTAGGGACCTAGGTGACCTTCATTCATTTGGTTCCACGTATACAACGTGCACAGCTCACACCAAATTTTGTTTGCGCAATGCCACGCTGCAATAAACCAACAGATTTTGAGAAGCGTGAAACATCCGAGTTCTGCCAAGTGGGACTAAGTGGGCACGAGGTTTGAAGGCAGTGTAAGAGATCGTGAAATTTCCCACGACCATATGTGGATTGTAAGGAGCAATGTACTCCTGGTAAGCGAATGGGTCGTCCAAGAACTACAGGAATCGGACGAGCATGGTTTAATTCCTCTAGCTTGCAAAAACACATGCTTCATGTCGGCTTCGAAAGCTTGGATCAAAGTCAGTGTTTCGAAACGAACTTTACAAAGAATGCTTACAGCTGTGCTGTAGATGAAATACAAAGAAAAAAAGAAACTGCATTTTGCTCTCAGACTGCTGCATAAAGAACAAAGCTTATCATGGGCTGAAACACAAAAACCATGGTCAGATAAGTAGAAGAATTTCAGCCTTCGGAAAGAAAAGTATTAATGTGGACTGACACGATGGCTGGAATTATTACTGACACGATATCAGAAATGAATAAAGCATTTTGAACCAAAGAAACAAAGACAAATGTTCAGTGATGGTTTGAGAGCCTTCTCAACCAGCAGTAAGAGTGAGATAGGTATACTTGGGGATATACAAGATTCCGTTACGGTTATTCGTACGGTGGAACAATTTTGCACCTGCTAGTGAGCAGTAGATTACAAGATTATGTTATATTATTCTATGCTAGTGCTTCTGTCTACTGTCACCGTGAGATCAAGGTCACCCAGTGGTCAGCCTGTAGCCGTGATCTCAATCCGATTGTGAATGTATCGCGGATACTTGCTCACCTTGTGTACACGGATCCCATAGTTTACCTGTTAGACAGTGAACTAGTAAACGTCCCTAAGCAAGACTGGGTGATTATTGACCGAAGGATAATCACGGGTCTTGTAAGATGTATGATGAGAAGACGTATCGAGGACCTCAAGCAGAATGGAGTTTGCACACGATTTTCGGTAGTATCTACGGAAACTGAGCTGGGGGGAGTCTAATGATTTCGTCACCCCCTTTTTGCATATTCTGATTTATTGACCGCATAATAAGTTTTTCAGGTATGAAGTTCTATATTCTGTATGGAAATTTTTGTTTGATCATTCTAGTCTTTTATGACTTCGTTAAGGAGTACAGTAGTAGAAACGTGCCCCAAAATGGGCTGGGTCCCACGGTTTGTCGTACACTGTATCTCGATTGTCAGTGTTGCGCTGGCTAAGCCGATTTGACGAATTCTCTGGTAGGTCAGAATATAGAAGTAACATTCAATTTTTCTGCCTATTTTTTTTAATCTGAGGATACATTTAACCAAGTTTTTCACAAATCTGAAGAGACAGCCTCAAAGCTTGTGTGGCGAACACGCAACGTATTGGTCAGTCTTGAGAAATAGGGGTTAAATCTCGCAACGATGTTTCCTCTCATATTCCCTTGACTCAATTAGTCTTTCGAGTGCTTATCCATCCCCAGAAAAAGAGTCAAGGACTTTGTTTCTCCCTAAAACACTTCAGTAAACTGTCGTGTGTTGTCTTTGGCTACCCACTTAACTACTCTCCCGCCCAAATATAAAGTACCTCAGTCAGGCAGACCAAGTCTGTGCACAGTATTCTGCGAACACAACAATTGTCTTCAGCAGTGCACACATTATCTTGTGACTGAAGGTTATTTTTCCTTGATAATGATGTATATTTGTATCTTGTGCTGGTAAGAATAATCGGAGTAATAATATGTAGTGAGTAATCACTGTGG
This sequence comes from Fasciola hepatica, assembly GCA_948099385.1. Classification (NCBI taxonomy): domain Eukaryota; kingdom Metazoa; phylum Platyhelminthes; class Trematoda; order Plagiorchiida; family Fasciolidae; genus Fasciola; species Fasciola hepatica. The sequence continues at coordinate 39,021,113 of CANUEZ040000043.1, forward strand.
CAAATTTTTCATTGACAAGAAACAAGGTAATGCGCTGCTGCTAGAGGTTTACGGACGGAACAGACTTGGTTCTATCGTACCATTTTCGTTTCATTTTCCAGGCTGGTAGATATTTCCATATCTATTAGAGTAAGCAGTAAAAATGGGTGTGAACATCCTGCGGTTGAAGAGAGGGCAAATCCAGACGGTGAAAGAGTTGAACAGTGCATTTACGCTGAAATATTTGAAACGAAGTTTATTCGCACGGAATATTATGATCACGAGGGCTACGTACAAAGAGTAAGGTAATTTCTAGGATAGCCTTATACAAGTGCTATTGACATAAAACAGCATGGTTAGGGACAGTACAATTTCGTGCACAATAGAATATAAAAACAAGTCACCGCAGTGAACAGAATCAATCCTGGTTCCCTGACCAAGGAAGTGATTTATTGTTTTCAAGTAGAAATTTCGTCTAAACGCTAGTTTTTCAATCACACAGGACGCCGTTTGGATACGGCAAAGAAGAGGCTGGAAATTCGTCAGTTCTGGAAGAAAGTTGTGAAAATTCAGGTCTGATGGATGAGTGAGAACGACAAAGAAATAAATCAAGGGGTCGCGGATGCATTCGATCGTGTGATATCTTGTGGATTAGGGCTACTCAGGATTCGATATGCTAGTTGACACGTTCAATCAAAAGAAAATCAAAGGAAAGGAATGAGACAGTTAACAACTATCAATCCATCTCGAAATGCTTTTGAGTCTCGTTTCAACAGGCCGGGGAAAATTACGGTTATTAGTAAAATAAGACTGGAAGAACTCATTGAATAATACATTTATAAATAATTGTTAGTAGTGTTCGAAACTGCTAGAGTTTTTTTCATCTAATATGATAGGTGTCGCTGTTTAGCTGCACAGTACTGAAACTGAGGTGACCATTGTCGACTGGCGTCCAGGCCAACACCCAGATGTTTGACAGTGCTCTCTGCGGATAAGGATTAGGAAATAAGGATTACAGAATCTGCGGGGAAAGAATAATGGTAATTGCTAAACACACATACAAGGCACTCGGAAGGGCTCAGTTCTAAACCACATGTGGTGGAAAAATGTTCTATTTGTGACAGATTCCTACTGAGGATTCAAAAGTCGAGGGGATCGGAAATAATCTGGCTAGGAACAAATTCGTCAGCACATTCAAATACATTAGACAGGTAATAAATTGGTAGGTCACTAATGCTTGTAAAGAATAAGGAGGGTTAAAACGCGGCACCCTAAATTACTCGAGGATTGTTGACATGGGAACTTTTGGGACGTTCGTACACCACCTTGGTAATTTTCATTCTATTATGAAAATAGTTAGACAGCCAGGCAAGAATTTGTGAGAGACAGTTGGGAGCTTTCAGCTTTCAAAGTAGAAGAGGACCGGGGGAATGGTCAAGAAAAGCACAGCGGGCAGATGGGAAGTATCTGTCTAGGGATTTAGTAATGAATGGGACTGAAGAAGCACCAACGTCGAGTGGATTTTCTGGGTTTGTAGGCGGACCGACAGGAGTTTGGATGTATATTCAGATGAGTTAGAAGACGACCAAGTATAGCATTCTCGACTCTTTCAACCGCTACTGATGTAATATTTTGTCGGACAAAACCTTTTTTCTTGCCAACTGTGTCAGGGCCCTCGGAAATCGGAATAATGGTGACTGGCTGCCAAAAATCAGGTGTCGAACAGTTGCTAGGGATTCACTCAACGTACTTGCCATGGGCTCCGCAATATGGGAAGCTCCATGCCTGGAAACTGCAGAGAAGAGGCCATCTAGACCTGCAGATGACGAGATTTTGGTTTTGAAAAGAATTTTAAATACATCGGAGATAATGAAAGGTTCAAAGTCTGTAATAACACACGGAGAATACAAAAGTAAGCAGTCACTGAAAGGATGTATAAAAGTAGCACTGAGGTGATCTTCTTCAGTGTCATCCCTGAAGAGTTCAGTATTCTGACCACAAAGTAGCTTTATAAAGTGCCATTTAAACTTATTATCCTAGGCCCTCCTGGAATCTTACGGCTTAACACACATCAAATAGTTTTACCTCTGCCTTGATTAGGTGTGAACAGAGTATGACTTCCAAACCAGTGGTGAGACTTTTGAGCAAGTTCCGTTTGCCTTCTGAGAAACGTTGGTAGTGTAGAGACCACGCTACTACTGGACACAAATATAGTTTCGTTTGGGCAACAGAGGTTTCAGATAGCACTAGGTGTATCAGAAAAAAAGTCAGTAACTGGGGAAGAGTAAATAATAGGAGAACCATGAAAAGGTAAAACCGATGGCTGCACTTAATGGACAGAGGCTACTGGGCGAAAAGTTTAGGGGGGAATCTCAGCATTACTTGTCTTTGTGGAGAATTCATGAGCAGATTTTGAATGACTTCTCGATATCAGAAGTAAGCTATGACCGCTCGTGGAAATAGAAGCTCTCAGTCTATGGGAGAGTAACGGAGGATGATTAGTTATTACTTTATCCAACAGAGAAAGTGCACTTGTGGGGGACTTACTGATGTCCGAAAAGAAAAAAATGGGTGTATGCTGCCGTGATGGAAGTTACCAATGATTACAAGTGAATTTCCATCCAGAAGAGGAATTAGCAACGGGATAAGTGCACGGTCGAAGGAATTGATGTCTGGCTGTGTGCAAAAGGGGCCGAGATACTTGTTGGCTGTATTCGTACTTATATAATGGGAAACCCCTGGAAGACAGCAAACAGTCAATCAGTCTGTTCCTTTTGAAGAGTGATTAGATATGACAGTAGACCTACTGCTTCCGGATGAGTTTACGTATATTACCGCTCCGCCTACATGTTTCGTCTTGCTCACCAAGCTACCTTCACGGTAGCACTGAAATCCATCTATGCGTAACAAAGAGTTGTCAGCAATAACGTACGGCCAGGATTCTTGAACACAAACTGTACCCGTATATATATGAATCTGTGTATTCGGTGTAGGTTTTGGATCTGACATCCGGAGAAGGGTGAGCGAACTTTCACGCTCATCACTGAGGGTTGCAGACCGAGGCACCTTGTATTCCAGCTCGTTTATATTTCTGTCCAAATTCGATCAGTACCAACCACGAGCACTTGGGATTCACACAGCAAATGCAAAGTGTGATGTTTTAGGGGTGGCGTTTCCAGTCGAGAATATGGAAGACCAGTAAGCGTGATTATTTCAAAAGGGGTAAAGATGAATTCCGGAGTGATGACAAGTCAAAAAACAGAGCGGTAAGTCGGAAGGCGCTCAGGATAACGTATGCGTACTGCTGGAATTTGATTAGAATACTGGCATTATGAACAAACAGCTTGATTTGCACCACTATTTCTCCGACTATTCAGACAGGAATTTCTTCAGTGGTATGCAATCATTTGCTTCTCTCGTATGAATTACGCACACCATTTTAACTGCTTCCATCCTCATGTTCAGGTTACTCCTGAGTAGTAAGATACAAATGCACAAGTGGTCGATGAATACAAGCGGTATCCAAATGCTCTGAACTTCACTGTTTCTAAATTGGTCTATTTATCTACTGCAAAGATGAACCCTGGTTCAAACCTTTTATGTTACCTGGATTTACCACTCAGTAAATGGTATAAGCATAGCAACTAAGCAGTATCGTTTCATCCACTATCGAACCCTGGACAATAAATTCAACAGATCCTTCAGTTCGTAAACGCCATTTACCCAACAACATAAGATAATGTGAACCAAAAATTAAGAAATAAGAGGTATATACTTACGCATGAAGCGAAACCATTTTGTTGGAGATAAAATAATCCTTTGTTTAATAGTTAGCCGGTTCTCCTTTCACCTTAGTCACTATTTCCAGTCTTTTGGGCATCAAAACCTCTAAACTGGTGAAGAAACCACTAGTTATCTTGTTACCAATACGAATTTTGCTTTTTCACGTACAGTTCGTGAACTTCCTCTTTTACTGCTGAAATTGGATTCTCTACCACTTTCAGGTCGGGGCTGCCGGGATGACTGTAAAAAATGCACCTCTGAGGAGTCCATGATTTTTCAAATATCTAAATGGAATAACTAGGAAACAGTATTGTCCACGGGAAAAAGGTAACCAGCCTCTTGTGAGACAGGAAACGGAGTAATAAACTGCAAGTTGAAATCTTCCTGTAGGCATTTGGTTCAATACTACAAAAACGTGTCATTCATGAGCATGGTGAATTTTGTGCACCTTTAGCAGCAATAAAAGTAATGAGTGGCTATTCTTCATTGCAGCCCTCAGACTTCAGGATTCGTGATCTGAAATTCGGTGGTTATATTTTACCGGTTGTATGTGCACAAGGAGTGGATTCCAAAGACCGGATGTCGATCGTCGATAGAGATTCAGAATTCATGATTGGAGACATATCAAAAGAATAGATAGGGAGACTTATTTTATGGCAATCTAGGATAGCCAATCTGGAAAGTGAGGTATCAGTCAATCATTATGATACAAATCAAACTTGATTTTAGTTAGACCTATTGATTGAGTAAAATATTTTCCGGGGTACAATATGCTTGAATGATTCCAAATGGTAATGATTTTATTTATAGCACCTTGAAGTTCAGAAAACTAATAATTAAACAAATTTAAGTGAGTACCCACGAGTTAGTGCTCAATCTCCGGGCTAGTTTCAAGTGAATGGCATACAAGATACAGAATATCGGAGCGACCTTGAAATATAACAGCCAGAAGCACCAGACTTGAGGATCCAGTATTAATTCAGGCTGGTGAGGATCGATGATTAGCAACGTGTAGTCTAGTAGATCCTAAAAATTGGGGAAAAAATGTGATACACGTTTCTCTACTACACTAGTATTCAATCACCGTAAGTTATAAGGTAATTAAACTTCTAACGGTCAGCCACGATAACCTTTTTAGCCAAGGTTCCATAATCGATGTGGTGGAAGATAAGACATCAAAAACTAACCTTCGATCAGGCAAAGTATACCCATGAAAATACTCGTCTACGCTTGTCTTTACCCGAAGGAAATTCCCGTAAGCTCAATCAAGCCAAGAAAGTAGAGTTCCTGCACAAATTAGCCAAAAATCACCTGATATCAGGTGAATAACCAAACGATCACTCCAGGAGCGGTTAAACAAAACCGGACCATAATAGAAAGAACTGGAGTGAAGCAGATCGTTTCGCTATCACGTGAATTAGTATTAGAGTCAGAATAATAGACTTGCCAATGATAAAATACGGGTATATAACCGTCAGGATCCGAACTTTGTTACCGCAGAAACCAGTGTGGGTAAGAATGACGCCGTGACTTTCGCCGAAACTAGTGATACGGAAAAGAACGAAGTGAAGAATTTTCAAATTCACTTAATTTCAAATAGTCCTCTATGGACTCAGTGTTCGCGTAAGATTCTACTCCACGCAAAGAGGATAAGATTTTCGTAAAGCATCTGTGGAAATGTTCATTAAATCTTTCTTTGTTTGAACTAAAAGTAACAGAAAAGGGGCAAAGTGCAAGCATGATAAAATTTACAAAACTTGGAAGGGTTCACCGTGGACAATAAAGAACACATTTCTAAAACTACAGAGCCAAAGAGACCAGAGGATACCCGTGGGTATTGGGATCCCCATACACTCCTGCAGAGTGCAGCTGAGCTAAACACGAACAAGAATGTCGGAGTTTTCAAAGCAGTAGACGGTGGTACTGGCTGACGGCTGAAAACAGTGAGGCCAAGTGAAGTCAAGTAAAGTCAGCGTAAGATTTTGTGCATCCAAAGTAAGATGAATTTCAGTAAACACGTGATTTACAGTGAAATACAAAATAAAAGATTGCAAGAGCTTATTGCAACGGTACAGGGAAAAGCGTGAAAGCAAAACAGAATGTTACATACATTTAAATTACTGAATAAGATGAATGACGAGGTCGCTGTTTCCTTGGTCACGGCCTACCAGTAAATGAACAAGGTAGGGGAAGAGATTATTTCTATAAGTAGACTTGCATCAGTAAAGTATTTTGAATTTCGGACTAGTGCGAGAGAGAAAATGAGGGCTTTAGGGAGTGTGGAGGGAAGGCAATGATTTCTGTTGGATAGTATATTGCTAGTGAAATTTGCTACAGGCATCGAATCGCTTGCTAATGCGAGACAGTAAAAATATCTCTGTGAATGTTGCTACAAGGGGAAAGCAATTTCAAAGGTTTGCTGGTAAAATCCAAATCTTTTTTCACCCCAGAAAAATTGTACGGGAGTAGTGAAGTCAAACAGGGAAGGCACTAGATGTTACAAACTGATGTACAGGGTGGCAGGATTTTCTGAATTTTCGCAGTCTTAAGGATAGAAAGTAAACCTCCGGGATTGTAATGAAGACTGTTTCAATTTGACTTGTCCACTTGAAGTTGCGATTCAAAGTAACTCCTGGGTAAAGCAAAGAAGATGTTTGTCATCAATGGAGAGACATGGAATGTTATTAAAGCAGTTTAGTAGCTTGATCATGCTGATGATTAAAAGGCATGTCAACCCACTTAAGGAAGTTAGGGAAAAAGAACAAGAACAAGGTCGGTAGCAAAGTTTATTCGGACAGTTCTGAAGAGAATTTAACTTTTCTATTATAGGGAAATCCAAGTACCACATCAATGTCGTATGTGCAGTAAATGAGACTAGGTGAAGTGGGTAGTTCGCTAATGTCAATAGTGATACGAACTGAACCAGAATGACCTATCTGACGTAACATCCGTGAGGAGGTTTTGATGACGAAACTGATTAGTAGAAGAAAATAGTAGTTTTACCTTCAAATAACCGAGACATCAATTTGTTCTTCTTTCTAATTATGTGTTGAAACAAGGAGAAATCTTTTTGGTACCATGTATCTTTTATATTTTATACAATACTACCTGCAGTTATCGAGTAAATTAAATTGGTGCAAAGGGGGTGCTTGATGGCCTGACCAATAAAAGAGAAATATGTGTGCACCCAGCTATCTGGAACTGTTAAATAGCAATGGGGTTACAGGAAAGAAGTATTTTTGAATGCCATATTACGTGACGTATAGGTACTACTCTTGATCCGAGAGGGTGGGGAAGCTGGGCAGAAAAAACCACCGAGGTGCTTCGTTGCTATTAGGTATAAGATTTTAGTAGGAACAGTCTCCTGTCTTGTTTAGTAGTCGTCCCAATCAATATAAAGTTATGAGTGCCCATGGTAAGTGTGGAGTAGAAACTTGCAACCGTAACCTTAACGTTCGATTAACTGATCCTTAAGTGCCTTGAATGGTTAACTCAGTGCAGTGCATCCCTGGTTAATCATGTGGCCTGAAACCAAAATAATTGGCCCAGTGAATTTATGTTTTTTACACACTTCTCTTGCGGTTATCAGATGAAAATTGAAAATAGCGTATTGAATGAATGAGAAGGCTTTCGTTTACTCTATTTCATGCAGCTATATGTAGTAGGTTAGCGTGTGTGCCTCCACAGAGCGCTCTACTTTAGTGAAAACACTCATCGTGGTACTGCACTGAATTCGAAATGTCACAATCATAACGAGTAGGCATGAAACGTGCTTCATGTGCAAATCTGTTGGATAAATCGAATGGAATTCACTCCTCTGACTTTATGGTCATTGAAAAACAAACACAAATAAATCAGTTAATGTGTCAGAACCGAGATCAGTTCGGAGTGTATCGAAAAATGGATACGCCATGTGAAATGTTGTGATAGAATTTTATTGTTCAATAACACAGCGTAGTCGAAATCGTTGATAGGTTGTCGACTTTTCGGTCACCACGGGTAACCTTTCTCAAGACTGGTTTTACAACCGAATGAAACTGGAATGATATCTTAGAGCAACTGGGTGTTAGTCACAGTGCGTTCTTGTGTTGGTCTGTGTTTCTGATGTTGTTTTACTGTAAGGGTGTTGGTTGAATCTCCGTCCATACCATATGTCCATGATAGTGAGGTCAGTTGAGATCCACAAGGTGTTTCATTCGGTTGTAAAACCAGTCTTGAAAAAGGTTACCAGTGGAGACCGAAATGTCGACAACCTATCAACGATTTCGACTACGCTGTGTTATTGAACAATACAATTCTACCACAACTAATAAGTCAAATTTCAGATGAATATTATCTACGGGGTTCGTGGAGCATGACTATGACGACTACGCAAGCGTCACGCCGGCTGCATATTCGATGAACAGGTAGGACAGAGTGTTCGATGAAGCGGGGGAGTTGCCGACTACGTACGACGTTACCAAAGTCGATACCACGGCAATATCTGTATGCAAAAGGTGCCACAGGTTACCGAATTTCAAATCCAGTAAGATCTCTGCTATCAGTCATGAATTACGAAGGCAAGCTCAAGATTTATTTCGTCGTCCGTAAAGTTCCAATATAGACGTTTTTAATCGCAGCTCGATGAAAAGATGCTGAACCCCTTTCAGTCGATGATTCAACCAAGTTATAAATTCTGCACATTGTGAATCACTAACGGGAGGTGTCCCGACTTTGGATGATATTCAACAATTTGAAGAAGTCTGCAATGCCATACAGTTCAATGCAATACGACACAATACATTACAATGCAATGCTGCACAGTGACTTATTTGATTAGGAAATCCGTGAAGTTATTTGAAGTGAGTAGGCAGAAGCCTGATAGGCTGCAATAAAACCATGAATATCCAATGAAACTGACGCTGAATACGAAGAAGTCCCCGACTATGGAAGTTGATTACTTTAACCGCTAGAAAAGATTATCCCTTAACCGGATCGTGTAGAAGAACCTGTCAATGGTCACAAAATTAATTTTTCTGATGAAAACTATTCGATCTTTGAAACAACTGGATAAGTGAAAACTTGTAATAATCCCCTAGTCTTTTCTTCCTTTGATGATTATTACCTATGGTGGATTTCGGATGTGAACGTAGAGAAATCCTTCGTTCAGATTACTTGCTGTGGACTGCATGCACAATTTGGTAGTTACTTCAAGTCCAGAAACTCAGCTACTGATCTTAGATATGTTGATCAAGCTATATTGTGATTCTCGGTTAATATGGCAAAGGTACTGATGATTGGACACCCCGAACAAATCCATTTATTCTATGAGAAAAGAACACTTGCACTCAATATTTCACTCGCAAAGAGGATTCTCAAGATCACTGCCGTTGTCGAGAGCGGGAAATGTTTAAGAACCTCTGTTTGCATACAGAACCCCACCCCTTGTCTACCTGCTGCCAGAGGTGTACAATGGATCTTCACTTCCAACAGAGGTTCAGCAAGCAGTTGCTGTTGTTGTTGTTGTTGTTGGTAGTGTTGTTACTTAAAATATTTTTGTTAGATACCTTGCTCGAGTGTAGATCATGGAAGTATTCCCTTAGGAATGGATGGTTCATTCCCTCCTTTATTTAACCTGTACTAGGTATGCGAAATGTGCTTCCCTCGTCCCGATAAAAACAAAGACTGCTGTCAAGGTCCGAAGTTTATTCGTTTCTATACGAGTTTCTGGTGCATAACTGCAGCAACCAAGTGCAAATGAAAAATGACAAGAATACCTCCTTGCTATATCTAGTACAATGAGGTGCGACAGATCAGCGGATAGTTATCAGAAACGGAGAGGGAAGAAACAGATAATTTTCCTTTTTCTTTCTTTTCTCCGAAACAGTTACGATTGACCAACAAATTTAGCTACATCGATATCGGGTGGTCGTCACTAACTGTCGACGGTGAATCGCAGTCACCTGGCATTCCTTCACGTATTCCGTCATTGAATCTAGGCGATATCCTTGGACCAAATCCGACTGTGCCTATAATATCGAATATCCTTCGCCAGAATGAAAGCCTTCGTGCATGTTCCAGTGGTGATTTTGTGCTCCACTCGCATGCAACAAGAGGAGTTCCATTTGGACCAGTCATTGTTCATTTGTGCAGCATGCATTCCGATCATCATTCACCTACTTCCATAGGCGACCAAATACATCGTGCGCAAATGACTCATTTTAGTGTAAACTTGGGTATTGATAGTGGCAGTGCGCTTGTCTCGTGCGCATGATCTGCCTCAACATCACGTGACAGCATTTGACAAATTAGTATCTACCAATCACATTGTTCATGGACAACTGAGTGCGTGTACTTGTCTTCCACTACACGTTTCATGCTTAATAAAGTGCCTTATTTTATGCTAACGGAACCATACATTTCAGTGCCAGTTGGAGTGTCTTCTGATCCCATTTGGGGCAGTTCAGTCTCTGCAGCTCAGTACCTAATGCACTTGCCTTACTCACCCCACTACCGGTACCGGAAAATGGGAACGCGAAGAAAATTTTCCACCCAATATGATTCCTTTACGAGGTGAGTTGGTTATGCTGGAGGTCATGCTGTCGACCAGTGTCAGAATGTGGTCTTTTATATCGGTAAAAAACGTACTTTCTTGCTGACTTCTAATGATCGGCAATGAATATTCGCAGACTGTCAATCTAAGGACGAGCTGATCAGAGTACTATTCAATATAAACTACTTCCAGGCCAAACAGGAGTGACACACAACCTCAAGACACGAGTTCGAACCAGGCGAGATTTCATAGCCGCACGGTTACATGAAAACAAGTGAAAGGGAACATGCAAATGCGTGGCGTACTGATCGACGTTTATGGCCCACAAAATCAATATCAGGACAATATATATGACGACACCGGCAAACTGAAATAAGCGTAGAAGGGTGATCTAATCCAAAGACAGAAAAAGCATGCACAATGGAAATAAAAAAGAAACATTCTTTGAAATGAACAAACAACTGTTCACAGTTTGCTTTGCAGAAGCTTTATAGTATCAAATGTTCAGTGTCGACCAACGGCTTCAGTTCACTTCAGTTCAGCTGTCAGGACAGCATAGCAGATTGTCAGTTTGTTCAAGATGACCTAAGTACGAGTGTCGAAACGCCGTCTTAAAAGCTACCAAATGTTTATTGATCAGAGACAGAACAAAGGATGAATTAATTGCAGGTTATTCCGTATGGTAAATTGAGCTTAAGCCAGAAGGAGCGATATAGTGAGATTTTGTGTTTCGCCTTATTGTATGTGAGTTCAAAGACGTGTGCTTTGACTGAACACATCAAAAAGTCGATACAGCAAAAGGACTGCTGAACCAAGGGACTTCTCGAGTCAAGATAAAAAGGAAAGGTCCGGGAATCTATTACTTTGTGCCTCAAATCGTGGCCTCTTCGAGGGAGTTCGCAGTTCACTATGCTCCAACAAAGATCTATTGTACAACTACAACAAACATTGTGAGGGAAAAGCTTAACACATAACGACAAACTAGGATCCATTAGCCAGAACCCAGATATAAAATTCCAACAGATGGACCATCTTACCAGGGCATTACCACAGTTACGTTTCGGTAAGAAATTCTGTATAATCAGAGTAGGCTTTAAGCAATTACACCGATTCACCATAGTCTAAGGGTTTCTGCCATAAACCAAAACAGAAGTCACCTCTGAAGAAAAGGTTAACACAGAGTCACGTGAGACGCTGTGCAGCTCACGCGGGAATGTGTGCGAATGTTTTTGTGTTTCAAGTGGACAGATTGATCAGCTCAACGAGGATTCATAAAGAAAATGGATCTTGGTGACCTGAAAGTAAGCACAGAGGCTGAAGAAGGTCAAATGAGTTCGTACTTAGGGACAGCAGAATAAGAGAGAAACTGATTAACCATGAGAAGAACTGATTGAGTGATTTACAGATGGTTGTTCGTGACTGAATATTTTCTTTTCGGTATTTCCATTTGCTGACGTTTCCCCGAATATATCTCCCTTAGTTTTTCTGATTTTCTGCTTGATCGTCCATCTCATGGTTCCGTCTTTTCTGTCATCTTCCGTGGTTTACCTGGAATAAGGCTCATGCAAATCTGATCCTTTTACTCATTTGCTGCCCACATTCATCGTGGTTTTTTCGACTGATATACTGTCTAAATGTCCTAATTTGATCTGGTTTTTTCGAGCTATTTGTGCTGCTGGCATGTGAACGAAATTGTTGAGTTATATCTTTTCAAACGCTGTTCTGTCACATAACAGGACCGATGGAATTTTTTCCGATAATCCGAAGTTTCGTTACACGAACACAAGTAAACATATCTGAACTTTGATATACATTATTATCCTTGATTTATTGAGAACAGTAGTGCACATAATGCTAGGGAGGCTTTTCTTGGCCATCAGGCCAAGATGTTAGTGTTTGATTTCCAGGTGCATAAATTAGTGCATTTTATTCCCTGCCATTCATCCTTCAAAAAGATGCACAACCTTTTGTCATGACAACGCGCACGGTATCCTGTTTTCGAAAGCCTCAAATAAGTTAGTTTCATAGACGTTATCGATACATATGAATTCCACAAAGACCGAATGTCCTAATTCGGCCCGTGTTCAGCACCTTTTTCAAGGCCCGTCGAATGATCAGTCTAGATGCGTCTGATGACGGACATAGTTGTATGAACCAACGCAAACGCGTCTATTCTTGATTCTCAGTTTTGACAGTTCGTAATCTGGAGCACATCGCTTGTTAATTGGTCAAATTATGTGCGTGTGTGAATGCTTGTTGGCGTGTTAAGCCAAGCCTGTACTCTTCTCTGTGTATGTGCACATGAGAATGCGTGCGTCACCCAAAACGTAAGCCGCTTCATTTCATTATTGTTGTTGTCTGTGCATACGAATACTACCACTGCTTCGCATCTGTGTATTTTTACGGAAGTCGAATGCACACACACACACACACTTGAGGTTTAACCAAAGCTCGGAGTGACCAAAAAACACTATCATTGTAGTGAGAGCATATCGTAGTGATTTTGAGGTACCCATATATCAGAGTCTTCGGATTTTGTGACTCGACCGCTGCGGCACCCCGGGGGTCTTTTCTGATGAAGGTAAGCAATCTGAAAGTTCAGGGTTAAAAACTGGCTATTGATAAGTTGCTATTTGTCAATTACTATTTATGGAATATTCTTAAAACAGTGAATTTTCGAGCTGCTAAGTAAGCTATATCTTCTAACCCTGTTCGACCATATATTAAGGTTTCAGAGAGACAGAAATTTAGTCAGGAAAATCCATTGAACTCTGCTGTGCAAACAGTTTTTTTATGAGTATTGTTCAAATACAACAATTTAGCCGTGGCTCCTAGTGTATAATGAAAATTTCTTCTCCGTTCAGCTGTTTGTGGTTTTCGAGGAGAAGGTGTTAACCTTAGGATAGGCAACAAACAAGGAGCTTACAGTGATATATAGGTCAGGCAGGCGATGTGATCAATTCCTTTTTGGCTCCCAAAGGGATATCAACCGATTCTTTGAAGCTTTTGTACCAGTTGTGAATACTTTACTATCTGACTGTTTATAAATTGCTGTCGGTGATTTTAGTCAAGTGTCTACGTATATCTTTTAGATCAGGTGATTTCCATTTATCCCAACTAGGAAAAATTCTGCTTTAGACAGAATTACCACCAGCCATCCCAAACTGCTTCACTTACAACTGAAAGCTCTTGTTGCAACCACGTAATGCGGTCTCATTATCATCAGACCTAACACTCATTCACGATTAGCACATTGCTCATTCGCCAGGACAAAACAACCAGAGTTCACCTCCGAAAACTTGTCACTCCTCAACCTTACCCTGAACCACATATATCAGCGACTTGACCCATTCATCACCCGGACGGTATTCTAAGTACGCCGATGTCGTGGTGCTCTTCAAATACATCTCCAACCAATCAGAGTCAACCTCGTTTGCCCAGAGCTTTGACCATATTCAGAATTTTTCTTCCTATTGTAGCTCACCTCTCAACACTTCCAAATGTTTTCGGTGTCCTTCATCTCTTTCTTGCTCTACCCACCATAATGGTCAATCTGTCATCAACAATATCCCCGCTTCCAGAGCTAAATCGGTCGAGTACTAAGGCGTTACAATCACCAACAATATATAGTGATCTTCTAATATTTTTGATTGTGTTAGAAAACTTCGTAGACTGTCTTTTTAAAACCCCAGGTCGTCATTTTGGTGCCACACAAGCTGTTGTTTCCTTTTGTCCATCAAAGTATTATCTCGTTCTTAGTCTATTATTCCCTCGTAACTTTCTCCTGATCTACATAAGAAACAGCTTATCATACTGCTTCGCAGCTCGGCCGTTATCAGTCTTGCTTCTTTGATCACCATAGTATGCGATTTACGCATTATAACACGTGAAAAATTCACAAAGCACATCTAGCAAATCCCATCCACCCGCTTATCTGCGTGCCGTTCGTATGTCTTTATACCGTCAGCCTTTAGACTCGTCCACTATCGTATAATTATATATCCCAACTCTACAGCGCCTTATTTCGCACTTGTTCTGGTTGGTAAGATGAAAATCATGGAAGAACTCTGCATAAGCTTCGGTGGATAAACCATTTTTTCGGCTGAGTATATTTTATTAGCCTATTTCCGTGAAAATGATTGGTTTTCCCTCCTTTTGGTTGGAATATCGGTTCGTTAACTTGTTGGATTCCCTGATATAATAGGGCCTACACCCTTTCAATAAATCACAGTGAGAAATTGGGTAACCACATGTGATCTCATGTCGGATGGGGACATGCTCGTCTAATGGAGTAGAATTGGATCCAAATCTATGGGTCAGATTTCCTGTTGAAAAGGAATCAGAATTTGTGCTGGTTGTTTTGTTGCTGTTCATTTGTAGGAGCGGTAATACAGTTGGAAAGAATGTAAGTTATTTCAAATTATAGCCCCCTGCTTCTATCGTAACTTAAATCTCTCCTTTTCTCGTGATTCCGATTGTTATACGTCATCCAATATGCGATATAGACAACGACTAATCACTCCCGTCTGCTCAGATAATTTCCTCAGATCTGCAAAAGCTACTTAGCCTACATCGGCGTGTATGTATTAAAGTAAACACGGTTCTATTTGAATTGCTACCAGTTATGTCCTAAGGGCGATGATTCTGCTTCCTGTTTTGAAAAATAGACCTCATTCTGCAATGAGGCTGATCTGGAGCGTAAAATGGTAGAAGAGTGACAATTAAAGATATCCGATAAATGAGGAATCCGTATGACTGCATGAGCTACTTGGTTCATTCCATTTAACAAAAGCTGAGTAGATGAATGCCATGGACACCACTCGAGAGTTCAACAGGTCACACAGGAAAAAGACCAATGATCACGCTTCCCATACTTCTCTGAAGTACGACAGAGCGAACGTCATTGCTTATCTTTAGGTAACTACTACAGTCAGTGCACACAGGAAGCCGATAAATTCCATCTTAATGACACAAGAATCGTCCCAGGTGACCTTTTATGCTGTTGTATCTAAAATTAGGCGCCGAAACAAATCACTACTGATTTGTTATTCCCAACTTGTTTGAACAATGCCACGAGATAATGTATCTTCCATAAAGAATAACACTAGAGTGACTTTTCACTACCGAGACCCGGCTTTAAGGCCATACACAGTAGCTAAACTAACTGTTGTAGTCCAAAGTCGACGAAGCGATGTCTCGTCCACACCGCAGACGAATAGCACTGTAAGTAGTTAGAAGCCCGTTTTAGGTACGCAAAAACACTATCTAATATCCAGTCTTCGAGGGAAAGTTCCTCTATCTTGATAATAGAACCGATCGATCCGGTTCAGTGTATACTCTACCAGTTTAATATATGGCAATAAACTAAACAAATCCTACAGCAGCATTTTGTTTATCATTATATATATATATATATATATATATATATATATATATATATATATATATATATATATATATATATATATAAACCTTTCGAACAGGCTATATGAATCTGTGGTTGCGCTCGTCATTTCTGGCAGCTTACCTTATTTTCTGGAATAGTGGTTACGTGAAAAACTGGTTTAGATCAGACTCAGGAGACATTTTATAACATATCCCTTCATTCTGCCACATGAAGTGGGAAAGGAGCACGTCTTCTGGTTTGCAATGACTCACTCATCTTAGGCTATCCTACTTCCGTTGTCTACGTAACTTGAATAAACAAAAATATCACCAAACTAAACCAAGGATGCGGAACATTTTCGTGGGTAGAATAGAAAAAGTCATTATTCCTGGTAAAATATCGAATTGGATTACTGGTCTGTCCGGGCTACAGGAGTGTTGGTTCATTATTATTTCTGCTACGACCCGAACAATGTTAGCCATGTCCGCGCTCCAAGACTAAGTAAGTCAGACCATGTAACCCTTTCAGAACGAACGCATTGGACGTTCAATATGTCGGCTAGATTTCTCTCAAAATTCTAATACCGGATGACATGTCGTCATATGTACAGAGAGTAATTTAGGGACTTGCGCAACTGTACGATCTAATCCTTCTGCTCAAACATATTTCGTTTTTCAGAAACTGGTTTATGCTACAGTGCTAGTAGTCATTTCTACAAATCTTGTACCGTGATAGATCTGAATGAACTACACTGTGGATCTATGGAAAACGTGTCCTAGTGTGTTCAATAATATTATTGGAATCTGGCAGACCACCTGGTCGAAATTGTCCGCGTTTGAGTTGGAAAAATGGCTGCTCGCCCTACGGTCAACAGGGCAGCCTTCGTGTATTGGAAAATATGTTGAAAGAGATAATACTTAGGACAAGCGCGTTTGCTGAGATCGCTTAAGCTATTAGGGATCTTTTAAGCATATTGAACCCGGTTCAGGAGATCACTCTGTTTGACTGATAGACTTGAGGCCATTTGATCACTTACCGGGTACCGGTGCTTCATCCACTTGGTACCTTCGCGTTTCAGAGGCCATTTACTGTTGGCCAATTCTGGACCTATAGCTCTTTTAGTGAAGATTCACTGAGATGGGAAAAAACAATGAGGCCTGACTTCCGAGCTTCTTGTTTTTCCAGCCCATTCACAATCCATGGTATGGGGAAACTCTTTCGAACAGCCGTTTCTAGTATAAAATACCCAGTAAACTAGAAAAGTGCAGCTGATGATTAGCTAAAAGAAACCAGATAATAGCATAAAGAGTCGATGGAGTTAGAAATATACCGTTTTCTATTTACTTTTTTGTGTTGGTGATTACTTGTTATGCAAACTTGACTACTACTGAAAGCAGCACCGGACAACATATATGCGATCAAATTTAACAAAGAAATTCACTTACATGTTGATAGTACTGTAAACTAATCAGTAGCTATTCAAACCTTATCTTACGATTTGGATACTTTAGTACCAGTTACATATTTACCGATGAGCTGAAGTGAAAACCTGTGAGACGTGTTGCCACGCACACGTTGGCGGATGGAAACCAAAGAAAAACACTGTTTTGCCTTGTGATTTCTTCCAGAAATCTGTTACTACTCAGGAATGAATGATGACTGCAATTGGCATAGCACAGTTGACATTAGAGAAAACTGCCTGAGCTCTCCATTACTTCCACCTAATTAACCGGCACAGGTCTTTTGTCTTCGATAAAACAGAATTTTATGACATGAAACTACTCTTGCTCACCTGGGGTCAGGTCAGCAATTAATTCTGGTCAAATTATTGCCCTTTGGGAGCGAATTGGGATTAGACTGCAATGAATTAAGTTAATGGAAATCGTGATCATTGAATGAATGACCTGATTCAGCAGATCAGGTAAATAGTGTTAAATACAATCATCGATATGCATTAGAGGACAGTTGAGAGAATTCAGGTGTTTTCCACAACTTTCTTCTGAAATTTGTCTGTAGGGTGGATTGATGAACTTGGACGCACAGGTCATTCAGTTCCAATTGCAACCATAAGTTATATAAAGACAAATTAATTGTTATAATCAAGCGAGGTAAAAACCAAGTGTGAGCAACAGCTAATGAGTAATGTGTGGAACGAAGAACACCTGCGAGAAGGGATGTTGAAACAGCTGCATGGAGGAATTGTAGTATGAACGTTTATATCTCGGCGCCATAGTAAATTCAAAGGTGGCAGAGTGAAGCTCTCGTACGTATTTCGGGTTTCGAGGCTTCATCAGCTAGGGCTTCAAATGTGAAAGGATGTCATTTGCGCTTGATGCTAGCCCTGGGTGCTGTAGTCACCGAGAAAAAAAAACGGGTCGCACCTTACAGGCCGCATACTACCTGGTTTGCACTTTGTGGTATATGCATATGCAGAAGTCGCATCCGAGTAGCCCTAATGAGATAGTTCAGCTGGTGGAGCCGGCAGACCAAAGGTTCTCCTTTCGATTTCGGCTCACGTCGTGGACTTTTGGATGCAAAAACAGGAAGCCGATTTTTGATTAGTTGCAAGATTCAGGGTCTTCCAGTACTCCCCACAATTCTCTGATGTTGTCTCTTTATTTCTTCCCGGGTAGGGGGGGGGGGAGGGTATACCGGGAAAAGTCATTCCCCTTCAACTGCCGGTTCATGAAAGGCCGAAGGAGAGTAAGAACATACAGTGATATTTTGCGTGAGTTTACCACGAAGACCGAGGCGGATCAGGTTCCATTTTTTCTCTGGTTTTCTAATCAAATTATAGAGATCAAGGTTTTGATGTAATTGGTTTTTACAGATAAGTGGACCAAATTTCTTAGAAATACATGACCGGTTTCGCGGTTATTGCTGCTTATCAGGTGCGCGTACTCAATACTCCTCCGTCCATCCCTTTGTTCTGATACTTGTACACTCCATGGACATGTCTTCACTACCACCTAATTTGTGCATCAGCAGTGTGGATGGATGCTCCTCTTAGGAGAAGAACAGGCACCTACGGGTTACGCAAGTATTGGGACAAAAGGATGGACAGAGGAATATTATTTGTTTATCATTACACCAGGTCGAGCATATTTTTACGGTGCTTCCCAGCTGTCAAGAAATGAAGGACAAGTTTTACTCGTGAAAACATTTCAGATAAAACTTTGATTCTTGTTTGGTAAAACGCGCGCAAGTTAGGGAACTATAGATGATCTGCACGGCGATAACACTGAAGAGATGGTCGAAACATGGAACCAGCCAACGGGTGTGATTAGATCACAGAAAGATTGTAATGCAATGGGTGTGAACAACCAGCAATTATCTTCTCAGCAAATAAAATAGATGCGCTTATATGTTTATCACATAAGTCCGATATGAGGTCTACTAAGGCTATTCCAGAAACAAGGCTGACGATTCGCAGCCCCCTACTAAGGGTGATGCAGTCCCCTTACAACAGATCAAAAAAATACAGGAGAACCACATAGAACTACGAGAAATATGCTCATTGCCTACAAATGAATAAAAGTCAGACTGTGAAGCACTCAACTGTTGAAGTTTGGGAATTTTAAAGAACAATCCACGGAATTTCCTAACAGTACTTTTTTATATCTGAATACCAATGTGAGTTACACCTAGGTATAATACATGGCTCACGTGTGTAAGAGGAGTGGAGTTAATAGTGACACTGCGGTCTATGCAGTGTCTTTGCAAAGCGGGAAAGATAGGCTTTTCATAGTTGGCATTATTCAGCAAAAGACAAGACTGCCCACGAAGGATTTGGATATGTGCCATATTTTCATGAACCTAATAGAAGTCAGGGTGTTGGGAGACAGACCGAGGTAAAACGCCTTCTTCGGCGTACTTGAATTCGCAGGTTTGGTGGGTGGTGGTTAAGTCGACAATGTAAGTACTGAATAGGTATGAAGGAAGAACAGCTCCTTGAAGAACACGAACTCTCCCTAAGAGATGTCTGAAAACTTTTCTCCTAAATTTGGTACACTGTGTTCTGCTCGAAAAGTGGTCTTTTAGCCCGTTAATGGGGGCAATTAAAAGATTCCAAATTTTTGGGAAGCAAAGATCGTGGTACACTGTCAAACTCTGACGTGTAACCTGATTTACACGAATCATTGAGGGATTTTGTAATGTAGTGGGTTATGCAAGCTACCGCCTTGATCGTTGGACACCGGGTTTATATGCAAATTAGTATTCGTCAGCGGGACTTCTGACTGTGTTTTGAAGGCGGTGAATTACCGCACTATCAGCTAGTTTCAACACTACAGAGGAAGGGCCCAATGGGGCGAAACTCCTCGGTTCCCGTTTGGCTAATTAACCTTTTGGGTATGGGAATGATTGCGACAGGAGGCTAACCGTCAAGAATGAGGAACGACTGAAGTGAATAATTGGTAACAGTGGGTAATAGCTCAGCGAGAAGTCCAGTGCTGCGGCAGGTAGACTGTCCGGTCCAGAAACTTCGGCTAACTTGATGGACTTGATGAGTTTGAAACCTTCCCAGCAAGAGTACCTTTTAATTTCCGAGTTGTGGGTCTGATGGAAAACTGGGAGTGGATCGTTCGAGCTGCGGATGAACCGAAAATTCAAATGGTCAACATTCAGTGTCATCAAAGGAGAGGTTTTTCTTTTGTCCACAGAATAGTTTATTCACCTACCATCTGTCTTTGATGTTCCTGGACTGCAGAAACTGTTGGTAGAATATAAAGTTCTGATTTTCGATTTCTTTTTTGATCAGGTTTGATAGCCTACTGACCTCAGGTGGGTTGCGCGTTTTATGGGATAACTCCTTCTTTCTGTATAACCTTTTGAGATAGGGTGAGATCACTCGATCTAGATGAAAATAAACCGTTTCGGTGGGACAGACAATGTTATAAATTCGGTTTATAATTTCGGTTGTAAAATTTACCGAAAGGGAATGACTGAAGCTGTACTGTACCCATAAGATGGCAAGAAAGAAAGAACATTTGGTCAGTGAAAGTTTTCGTTCACATAAGTTTCGGTGGGAAAAACGGATCTGTTTAATCTGTATGTAAGCTAAGTGATCATATTTCGAGTATTTTTTTGGACGAAGTTATAAAGTATTATGTTCGCTGGTACTATGGATTGCACTAAATCTGACGGAAAAGAGCTCTGAGTGATTAATTAGTATACAGCCCAACTGTGAGTGCAAATGGTCGGAGAAAAACAACCATCCTCGCGATTAAAAGATGGGAGCGGATACGTAGATCCATGAATAAAATTCCTCACAATGATATGAAGATTGTCATCTGTGAAAGATACGAGGAAACGTATGGATGAGTCATAGGAGTCAGCTAGACCTTGTGAGCTTTGTGATATTATGTGAACATTCGTGATAATAATATGGTTAAAACGAGAACTTTTACGACTACTTGGGAAAGGTATACAGTCAGTCCCATTAGATGAGTGGGGAAACATGGCACTAGACTTGCTACACAACTTGAAATTGATACATGTGGCAAAACCATCACATCCTTTCTTCAGGGAATTCTGTCTATCTTGAAGCGAGCGTGAATAATTTTCCATTTCAACCGGGAAATCATCCACGTCAGCATTCAGCCAGGTTTCTGGAAGGCCTATTACACAAGTATTGTGAAAGGCGCAAGTCCTAAGCGGGCATTTTACGGTCGGAAGCTTGTTGATCAGGAAAAGCACTTGGTTGCACACACTGCTGGAAGCTGTCGTATAATCCAGTGGTGTGCAGTTAAAGCCTACCTGCCATCCCGCTCTTTTGCATCTCGTCACATAATGGCTCTGATTCACGATGCCTTTAGTTGATGGTAGATGACCCGAGACTTGTCGATACATGCCCTAATTTGGTAAAATAAATCGCTCCAAATATTTTCGTGAGGACAACATTGCTGCTAAGGACTGTTTTCACAAAATAATTCCAACCAGCACGGACCTGATGAGCAGCAATAGCAGAAAAATCAGTCTTTAGATTCAGATAAACTTTGTCCACTCACTTATAGAGACCTCTTTCATCAAAAATTCCAACTCGTAACTGCACTATCGTCTTTCCAGAGGTTAGCTGCCTCCAACCCATAAAGAACTATTAGTGGATCACTTTTCCGGTTCCTCAGTAGACTCTGCTGATTTACAAATTAGAATGTTATGAATAGACCGAATTTGTTATACGAGAGTTGTGCTATGGAACATTTTCCTGATGATCGGCCTTGGGTGCTGAGTACTCGCGTACAGAAGATGCGTTTCGTGTCATACAACTTGGGTTTTCTGTGGCATTGTCGGTATATCCGTTTGTTCAGCAAGTCTTCAGTGCAAACGAATGTACAGGTTTGTCTACGGGTTGTCCCATAGTTACTCAGCATTTTCACGTCGACCCTCAGCCAGGTGCGGAACTTGAAGTCTGCAGGTGAACAGCTTTAGAGGAACTAATCAGGAGCAATGTTTATTGTCCATGAGACTGGATAATCAATAATAAGCAGACAGTCGTTGTTGAATTCACGAGAGCTCAGTTTGTTTTGATTGTATTCAACACACTTAACATCAGTAAAACATAAAGACAACAGCTCAAGTAAGGGGAATTCCTCTCCGCAACTGAGCTTTCCTCCAAGTTCTCGAGTGCCTTAAATCAGCCAAGTTGCAGGAGACTCACCAAGCCTTTCTAAACACGAACTGATCAATACCCATTGAGGACTAATTTTTGGATACTCAAGCTCACTTCTTTTTTTTGATTATTGGTCTTATTTTTGTAGAGTACGGACTTGTTTACGCGCATGTCATGATTCACAGAGGTCACATATAGTACAGAAAGATCCATGCATCATATCAAATCGATCTTTTAAGACTTCAGAGAAAAATGAACTCAGAATCCGTGGTTATTTTTGACTTGATTAGAATTCAAGAGGTAGTACGGAAAAATCAGCAAAGGGGCAAAACACTGCGGTAAATGAAAGTGCATAGGGATATTGTTTGATCCCACCATTCCATAGGTTTATCCTTGATTGGCCGATCGTTGAATAGTCTTTAATATGCGTTACAACTAGCGGTGGTTAACGTTTTGGAGAGTTTCTCTGGTGATACTTAACAGAAACTAGCAGAATGCACGAACTGAATGAAAAAATGTATGCTCTTTTTACCAAATACACAAGAAGGAAACAATTTGTAATACTTTGATAGTGATATTTGCGGTTTTCGTGTCAACTATGAACTAGATCACCTGCGATCGACCAGCTTTTCATTTTTTAGGGGCAGCGTTAAAATGTAAAAGCAAGTAATGGATTTCTAAGTGAAATCTCTTTGGGTTACTTATTGTGAATAATCTTCGTAATCAATGGCTGCGGAAACGGTTTGACAGCAGTTACAATGAGAGATTTAGGTGGTCTGATGGTCCATTTTTGCATGGCTGAGAATTACCCTACCAGGATGAGGAACTTTGCAATAAGTCTGAGAAACGATGTAATAACTTCGCTTAACGACGGAAAACCGACAATTAGTCTGTAAGCTTCATAATTTGGTACCTTCTCGTGGAAAGTATTCTCAAATTATTAATTTTCAAAAAGGGATTATCTCGTAACGTCAGTCAAATCAGGTGGGAATGCCGTATCAACAATGATATGGCTAGGAGTATTGTATTAGTTACACGAAATCAGTCATAGCATCACTCGGGTAAAGAGGCTGGGAAACCTTTGTGCTTGCCCTCAGGATAGAACTTCTTGACCTCCCATGTTCGCTGAGGGTTGCACTGGCTGGAAGATGAGCGAGGATACAATGAAGGCATGAAAGTGTGACCCATTAGCTTGTTTGTGTAGGACTTATGAGACTTTCACGGTCCCGCCTGCCAAGACCCAAAGTTAGTGATTAGTGGCATGGTATAGTATTATAATTTTTCCTATTCATGGATGTTCTTGTATTCACGCACATCCTTCGTCTCCGTAACGCTGCTATTTGTACAGTTACCTCCATTTTTTCGACCTCCTGGAAGTATGAGATTATTTTTCATAATTTTTCCCACGAAACCTAGCAACCGAATCTCAAACAACCACTACATAGTTCAAGATTGTTCTAAGTAAACTGACGGCTAACAGGTAAGACCACGGTTTGATTCCACACAATTATATTTTCAGGATCTGTCTCCATCATGTTTACTTCACAAACGGGCTGCTCACAGACTGCAAAGAATACTTGGGTTTCTTCTTGTCAAGTTGTGCTGAGAACAATGCAAGCCATTGCAACAGCTGGAAGATTAATTTTGTGATCAGAATATGACTTGTGTTTAGGAAATTTTGATAATGATTCACTCAGAGGAAGATTTCGGACGTTAGACCCACTACATTCCTCTTCCTTTCCCAATTTTTCAATAAATCGGTTGGTTGACTAAATAATCAAGTAAAAAGCCGACTAACTAAACTACATGCCGATCTCTTGCTAAGCTATGATAAGTAAGTGGGGTTTTAAAGGTCGAACAAACTAAGGACTCTATCATTGGCTCTAAAACCAGATTTGTAAGTGAGCTGCATTTTCTGGTTCCCTTGGGAGCACCAGAGTGTCTCAGATGTGACAGCGATATCCAAGGCAGTCCCCAACCGCAGCTGAACTAAGTGACCTCTAGTCGGGATACCAATACATTATCACCCACCGACAGCATTAGGTCGAAAGGCGGTTCAGAGGCCCTGAGTATGGCTGCTCAACAAGGGTTCTAATTTGCTTTCCCATCGGGAAGTGAATGTGGTAGCATGACGCTTACCTTCACAGATAGACGGAAATCCACAGAACAAGTCGCGGTACCCCACGTGGCCACAAAAATGGCAACGATTCTGACTGCAAGTAGGTTGTTGGGAAAAACCCCAAACGACATAGTAACGACCTGGAAATGACGACAATTTACTTGTGACTGATTGTTTAGGTCGGGGAGACGAACAGGGTTTTATTGTTGCAACCTTGTGGATTCCACTGGAAGTTTGCATGTTCTATATCGCGGTGAAATCTTGTTTGAGGTTGGGCATCGTTTGGCGCCCCGTAGCCAATTATTCGAATGTGATCTGTGTCCTGACACATCCTAGACAGAAAGCGAGTTCTTATTTCTGAATTCTTGCGGAAAGGCTTCGAACATGAACGGACAAGGCTTTCAAAAAGGCTTGAAACGCAGTTTACACAGGTGACTATTGGACCGGCTTTCCGGCTTGGACAGAAGCGTCTACTGTGACTTGAACAACGAACATAATTTTCCCTGTTCATTTTGAGGGTCACTTATGAGTACATCACAGAAGCCGAATCTGGAGGTGAGACGATCTGTGCACAAAATGACATTGCAATTACCATTAGATATCATAGTGAACATTCACTATGTTCCTGTAAAGAAGCCAGAAGGTAAAATGATTTCGTCGTTGTGCTCATCAGGTCAGCCCTAAACAGAGCCGGCAGATTTCTACTCACAAGCGGACGGATTTCAGTCGCGTAGGAGTAAATCAGATTCATGTGGGTCTCAAGGCGGAGTCTATGCAAATCAACCCAAATCCGAAATTATGTATAAAGCCACCTCGTGAAAACGGAGATGTTTTTGGTGACCTGATGACCACTCAAGAATTAATGACTTGCAAAACAAGCTGTTACCGTTAAAAAGAGTGCCGTCGAAGTCTTTTAGCTAGCATGTCAGCGATAGTTACTGGATAGCTTCCCGCATCGATGTGCCCCATCAGATGACCTACCGTGTGCTCGTTTGTTCTAATAGTCCAGATTAACTTCCAGCCGACCAGGCTCTACTATAATTGACCTTTTTTCGAATTTGAAATAACATTTCTGGTTCGGTATACGGTCGTGTTTTATGTCTGCCACGCTCAGGGCACTGCAATGGGGTGGCGGGATTAGAGATTGCACCCAGATAGTACGGTAAAACAAATCAAAATATATACTCGAACACTTGATACATTTTACCAATTAGACTAACAAACATGATTATAGTGTATTCACCAACCCCTTCCGTGTTCACTGTACGATCGACCGCAGTAGACGTTGCACGCCGTGCTGTCAAGTATCCTTGGGAAGGAACAGGATAAAAGCAGATGACGTGACAGTTGATGTGAATGTCACCAACCCAATAAGGCCTAGTGACTGATAAGCGCAAGACTAGGAACCCGAAGAAAACATTTGAGTAGGGGAAATCAACACCGAATACTCGACAGATTCTGCAATCAATGCGTAACTCCAACCCACCAATAACGGACTAATTCAAAAGATTTCTATGCGAATAAGGAGCTCAGTTTTCAGTCTGTGCCCTCCATGACAATTTCAAACGTCTTTCGTCATTTGTAGCTCACCATGAATGTGCATTTATAAGGACACTGCAAATTTCAAAACAAGCACGTCTGATTTTTCCATGGGAATGACAGAGGGCTCGTTATACTGTCCTGAAGCAGGTTACTGAAAGCTATTTTTCTGCTAGTAGGTTTTTCGATCGATTTGAAATTTCTTTCCGTGTAAGCTATTCAGGTCTTGTGAACTTAAGCCAGCCAGAAAGTAGTCGATTTTTGTTTGGTTTGTCTAAAACCCTTCAGAGGTTCTCTAAATATTTCAGTTATACCATTCATTTTGCTTTGAGCAGCTCCCACTGACCAAGTGGTCCACAAGGAACGTGCGGGGAAATTACAGTTAACCTGTCAAGATTTAAAGCAGCTGACCTATATTGTACGCAGCCAAACTTAGATACGATGGGAAACCCATCCAATGCATTTCTGTATGATACTATATATGCCGGTGACATAATTGTACAGAAATGTTCCGCAGTCGATCTAGTTTCTTTTAATGAGCCGTTTAGATGTTAGCATATGAAGTAGATATACAGGAAACGGTACGCAGGTAGTAATACTGAGGACAATTTCTGTTCCTGTGCGACTGAATGTAGTGCATATGCCTGATGGTGAAAAACACTAGTTTCCACAATATACGCCAATTTATTCCACTATTGTAAATGGGACATTTATCCATTAGGAAAAACGGGAATAGGATCAGCCTGGAGTTTTTTCATTGTACAGGATTGTTGTCCCGCAGTTGAGTGACTCGCAGATAAACGAGCACCAACACCCAAGGCAGAGAACACAGGCTCGTTTTACTACTTGTACTGGAACTGCGGGCAAACCGATTACAGAATGAAAGCAGTCAATAATGGCTTCAGAAGGCCCAAGATACCATAAATAGGAGACGCTCGAGATAACAGAGTAACAGCGAATCAAGTGGTAAACAAAGCAGGCCCCTATTTATGGGGGGCATTTCGACTAATCTACGGTCAGGAGAGATGTCCCGAGGGGGGACACACAAGCTAGGTGAAGAACCAATGGAATAACGTTGTGATGAGAAACTGCACGATCATAGAGAGATAGCCAAGTTCAGTCATTCCCAAGGATGAGGTAGATTGAGAGGAAAGGATAATTACGTCCAAACCTTCGTGCTCCGTTATTGTAACCCAGGCCATTGTGAAGTAAAAGCAGAAAGACCAAGGATACTAGTGTGTCATTCCAAAACGGGGAGAAAGGTTATGTAGGCGATAAAATATGTTTAGAATTCGAGTTCAATAGGAACAGATAAGAGCGACAATTAAACAAATGAGAACTAAGGTCAATCGCGACCTATCTTAGGAACAAGGCTACAAATTGTGTGACAAAATGGGACTGAAGAAACAAATTATCAGGCGGATGAGAAAGCGAAAGGGGTGGTGGTTGGCTTGGAAACTGGTGGTCGAAATGCAAGAAAAGCAAATCAATTGTTTGGTAAATACAAAGCAAAATTATGATAGAAAGCACGAGATCTGGACAAAGCCAGTTCAGTGGAGTTCCTCTATATCACGAGCTGAACTTTCATTTGTAATTCCAGTAAATCTTCACGCCGCGCGGCGAATTCACTTGGCAGATAGTGGCAATAAACCGACAAATCAATGGCTCCCCTAACTACCACACCACTACTTAATGTTTGCCTAAGTCGTCGGAAATCCATATAATGAAAAACACTTGTGGACCAAGGGCCTTTTTCCATGACCTATGTTCCGTGTTTTCCACTTCTCTCTCCCCTTCCTGAATGGCAGGTTCATGAACCTTCTCCGGTGTTTTTCCCGGTCAAATGGGACCCAAAGTTTCCTTGAAAATTAAACAGCAGCCTTTTCTTTAGGACTTTGTGCGTAGTTCTATTCTTATGCTTTGTAAGATGAAATATTCTGTCCTCCGTACGTGCACTTCTTGTCTAGGCGCCCGTGCCATTTGGGCAGAGATGCGCGAGCAGCTGGTACCGAGTATCGTCCTTGACAGATACTGATGAGGCATAGATCGTACACATTTGTGTTCGGTCCTGTAGCTCCGGGAGATTGAATTCTACCGCAATTGCTTACACAAACAGGATCCCGGGTATCAAGGCGGTCATTGGCCATGAGAACTTCAGTGTGCCCTCGTGAATCAAGTCTATTCAATTGACTAATGAGCTCTAGCATTGTACAGTGGACTTTGTTATGACTACCAGGTCCGTCATCCAAAAGTACGCCTCCAATGGCGTCTACATTTAAGAATAATTTGCACGCACTTTTGCTACGATCAAACTCGTACCACTTTCGCCTACTGTTCTTTTTTGTTTCATTGTTTTTTAGGTTGCTAATCCATCGAGGAAACTGAGGAAGCTGCCATGGGTTTTTGGCATTCTGTTGCTGATGAGTATACATTACGTGTATTGCTACTTGTGCAACCACTTCGCCATATCAGACGATTTGATCATGTACCCACTCAATGTGAATCTGAACGATACGTACACAAAATTAAGCTTGTATAAAACCTGGATGCCAAACGTTCATTCAATTAATCCGGCAAATTTTCCGCTGATTCGTGCTCCATTATCTTTGTGTGAACCCGTTTTAATTCAAACAATTTCACCAGAAAACAAAACGTATCTGGACATTTTATTTGTAATAAAATCTCGACTGCATTCATTTGACCAACGACGGACAATCCGTAACACATGGAGTAATGCAACTTGTGCACTAATGGCTGGTGCACGAATTCAGACTGTGTTCGCCCTGGGTACTACTGCGTCACCAGAGTCGGCTCTGGAAACAAAACTACATGAGGAACACGATCGATACAATGATTTGTTACAGTTTGGTTTCGTGGACTCGTATTACAACAATACATACAAAATTATGACCGCTTTGGATTACATCTCACGGACATGCCAAGACACGAAGTTTGTGATCATTGTGGATGACGACTTTTTAGTCAATTTGAACAACATTATTCAGACGATCTCTGAAGTGACCACTGCAGAGTATTCCACATACATATCTGGTCTGGTATTCTACACACAACAACCAGATCGTAGACCTTGGTCCAAATGGTTTGTTTCGTACAAAGAATACCCATATCGACTATTTCCACCATATCCTTCTGGTGGAACTGTGGTGATTAGTATGCCAGTTGTTCGGTTACTGGCTGCCGGAATGCCATTCGTGAAGTTCTTCTGGATTGATGATGCGTACATGGGCATTGTGTTGTACAAATATGGTATCATCCCCAAACTGCTTCCTGGTGTGTATCTGCCGCGCGTTGCCACTGAATCTGAACTCCCTGGGATGATTTCATCACACGGTTTCGATAGCGCAGCCAAAATGGAGCAAGGTTGGCAGAGAGTAGTACAAACCGGTGCGTGTGTTGGAAGTGACAGTAAGCGGCACAGATGGAATATCTAAGTAACACGGCGTTCGCAGAGTCAGTGAATCCAATAATTTTCGGCATCATTCGAAAAGCTTCGGGCCATCAAATTGCAGTTTACCCTGTTTTCCTTTATGTTTCTTCTCATTGCATTTGTGTGTAATACTCTCTCAATCTATTAAGACACACAAAGTCCAACAATTTTAGCAAACGGGAAGCATTGCATTATTTATTCAAAACATGAAGATATTCAGTGTCAAATGTCGGAACTAGAATCGTGGTAACATTGCTGGTGATTTCACGGTATGCAAAATACTGATGCTTCCCCAGTGTGGCCGGATTTTATTTAGGATACACAGTCCAGAAATCACAGTATGAGATGTCGACTTCTCTTATGGGGATCGATTTTGGACATTAATACAACTGGAGCTTTTACCGCACTCTGCTGTTTACGCTAATTCACAACCGAAGATAAGCTGGCAAAGCGTCTGGAGAAAGCTGTCTCCTTGGACAAACGAAAAGATTGAATAACTTTTTCTGATCTAGTTTTAACATCATTCAATATCCAGATATGGTGTGATTTTGCAAAACAAGTTTATTGATGGTGAGATATCCTGAGGGCCAGATTACCAATGTTGTTCAAAAACAGTCGAAGATGAAACGGCGCCATCTCTTCAAGTCATTCACAAAACTTCTGTGCACTTTCGCTTTAAAAGACTGTAATTAGTCTCAGAGTTGAGTCATTTACCTAAATGTCAGTTTATTTGTTCGAGTTTGTAAGATTTACTTCAATCCAGTTCACCAAGTATTGTTCAAATCTAGTACGGAAAGTTAGCCGTGCATGGGTGATTGATACTTGTTTTGGTTTTTAATATTTTTCAAACCTCTATCGAGTAAAATTTAGTTAAAAAGTGTCAAACATCCGGGTCGGGGTATAGAAGTTACACCTGATGGATGGTTGAAGATGTCAGGTGACGCGGATAGATACTGCGTGTACAGTGGTACCGTGATCAGAACTTTATCTCTATCTAAACATGATTTCACTTGAAACTTCTTTTTCGTATTTCTGTTCTCGGTTGGTGGATCATTTTCTCAACCAGAACCGAACAGCTGAGTAAGGAACGTGACGGCTGAAAAAACCTAACTGAATTACCAAATATTTCATTTCTCGAGCTGATTAAAACTTTGAAATTCATTAGATAAGACTACAATCATTGTCCACCCAAATGATGCACATTGTGTTACAACCAGCATAATTCTACTCCCAACGGAAGGGGAACGGATGTTCTTTTTTGTGCTTAGGAATGCACTCTCACGACTCATGTTGAAATTCATGATTGTTATTAATCTGTTCTTTGATTTGCAATGAATCGGAGCCGAGGTCAGTTCGGGGAGAATCGAACAAAACGATGCTCCATGTGATACCTCAAAAGTTAGTGTCCATTCTTCGGTATAGTAGTCAAAGGTAGGGCTACACGCGTCAACCGAGACGCAACGGACTACCACCTTTTCCGACAATGCAGTGTTATCGAAAAACAGACACGTACCTGTCTGATGAATATAGGTTTTTATGTTAGCCGTTAAGCTCCCTTGGTAATGACTGTCATCACTAAAATGTCTGGAAACAATCAAACAGGGAAACAAACAATATCAGAACCACGAAACTGATTTTTGGTTAAATGCGATGCAAATAGACCAGTGGACAGTCACCTTGTTTGGAGTTCTCTGGTTTGATAAGGATGGGCAAATTTGTGAGCAGGGGATTGGATTAGTGCACAGGAAGTTTCCTCCACCCTTATTTTGGGTACGAACAGAATTGTAATGCTTTATACCAAAAAGAGGAAAATACTGGACAGCTAGCATCTACTTCCGGACCGTCATATATTGTCATGTTTGGGACACCTGTTTCTCCTCGAAAAAATATTTGCCCAATGGTTATCTCTACAAACAGGGGACCAAAACTGTTGTTGGTGGATTGCTATTACCCAGTTCAATCACGTGCACAGAGGTGTGAGGTGGTTCTCTAATCCCAGTCATGAGGGTACTACTTCTGTTTTTTTTTATGACAGAAAAGCCGGTCTGTATGGCCGTGGAACATGTCTTTTGCGTTGCACTCACGAATATGCATGAGTTGTTTCCCGGGAGTACCTTGCTTTGTCTTAGCAAACTTTAACATACCCCTCATTGAGGCTTTTGGAATGATTCAAAAAACCCTACGGAAACGTCAGCTAATCTTAGACTTGCAGTTCCTTATTTGTGTTTTTTTATATTTTCTTATAACCCTCGATTGTCACGGCCTGTGAGCTTGATCTGAAAACATCGGATAAGCTAGAGTTATTTTCATAACAACTTTTTTCCTGAAGTCTTCTTGCAAGTAAATAAAAGATATGTACCTCATTTTCGATACACTATTCTAAATTTTCTATTGTGAAAGGAAGGATCCAAAATCCCAAAACAACCCATTTAAGTTAACATTGATTGCTCCAACTGTCTGCTCACTGTGATAACTTATCGCCACTTAGACATCACACTTGCAATAACCATCTCGTTATTGATTTCAGCTACGCGATCGCGCGAGAGCATGCAGTTGTCCATTATGGATTTGTTAGTGCTAATCAATATATGTGTTCAATACTCTATGGTGAATTGATAAAGAGAATAACGGATTACGAACTGGAGCTCTTGTTCTTTTAAAAGCAAAGCGAATTTTTGACATCCTGACATGCTTTTGAGTCAAAATTACTCCAGATCAAAGGCTACATGAAAGTGAACACTTCGAATGGTCGTCACATGTGATTTGTAGGGCGCACAGATCAATCGAAATCTTATTAGTGCTAGGTTATCAAGAAAAGGACACAAACCACATTAGGAACTAATTTGAAGTTACGACATTCTTAGTGTTAATACCGTCTCCTTCAGTTGGTTAGTCAGTTTTGTAACCAACATGATAAGAATACTGTTCCCAGTAAAGCCTCTATCACAGGATCAACAATTTTCTCTATGTCTCGTCGCTGAATGAATTTACGATAAAATTTTGGTGAGTTTCCTTTATCTTGCTCCTGACCAGTGACGTCGTACAAAGTCAAAACAATAGGAAGAAAATACTGGCTTTGAATTCAGAACGGATCAGTTGGGGATAATATGTCCCATTCTAAGTGGCCCTTAGCTATAAACTGTAATTAACTACTCAAATTTGATACTTATCTAAATAACTGCTATACTTTTTAAGACAAAGGATAATTTCATCATTTTATTTTCTATGTATAGGGCCTGCAATAGAATGGGTCGTAGTTTTTGTACCCCCATTGATATTCTCCTTTCACCAAACACTTCTGACAACGAAGGTTCATCAACCCAATTATAATCAGACAAGTAAAGTTGCTGTCATTTAGTAGTGTAAAGCGGCCTATGTTAAGGTCAGCTTTCATGCGGCTGACCAGTATTTATTGTCTGCCTATTAGACGGAAAACAAGACGAAATTGTGCTCCCAAGAGAAACTAGGGCATATGATTGGTAACCACCTAGTGCAAGTGTCAGGAAATTCGATGCACCTAGCCGTTTGTCGATCAACTGTTGATGGCACTGAGCCTAATTAACACCTGTTTGCCACTTGGGTTGAATGGTTTCTCCTTCAAGTTCATTTCGTGTGACACGACGATTTGTCGATAGTCAGACCCTGCAGTGATGATTGACCCATCACGGAGACGGAACCTGTCCCAACAAACTACGTTATTCAACATAATGTGAAGGGTTCTAATCTATGTTTTTTTGTGGGTCATGGCCTACGTTATCCCTGAGTTCCATTGTAACTCTTCGAATACGTGACCAAAGGTTTAGTTAGAAAGAAAAATAGGGTTTCCGGATTTTCGATACACTTCCTTAAACGTGTACCTCAACAGGTGCTCACTTCACAGTGATGAGTATATATTTTTATTTGTATCTTGAAACTGTCCGTCACAAAGTATCCACGCTCAGCTGGTCAGCTGGTCAGCTATATACAGTCTTCAACAGACACCAACTAAATCCCATATTCAACGAGTTCCAAATCGCGCTTGAACCCATGGTATACGAATAAGAATCAACCAGGTTATTCGGGTGTTCTAAACTTCAGTTTAGAATTAGAATCAATAAGCGGTTGGTCTCACAGTCCGCCCTATTAATTCCGTGTAATTTCAGACTAAGAAGCGAACACGAATCTAGTCACATGTCTGTCTCTCTTTACATATACCCGGGGTTTGTATTCTGCGGTATATTTGTTCTCCTGGACGTGTGCATGACCTCGCGAACTTTATCACATTCGGGTATGTGATTTTAATTCCGGGTTTGAATATGATGATGAGAGATTCATTCAGACCTCGAGTGCCGAAAGGTCCTAGCGACGTGATAAAGATCGACGCGTATTTAATTACTCAGTCCCTGCACACTAATGAACACCTGCAAGTCGCCAAACATCATTTGTTCAACTCTCTCAACTGTACAATGATTGTTTTGCAATTTATTATAAAAAGCTCGTGTACCGGCTTATTCTGAAACTCCAAATATGGTTTTGTTCTGAACCACGCATCCTACACTGATGTGTCTTATTTTGGTGTATGTAATGAATATATGACACGCTCCGATAGTTGCGTAATTGAGGACAAACTAGCAGTACCCGGCTACGCACCCCAGCTCCATCTATTGGATATGACAAGCCAACAGTTCCTGTGATAGTCTTTTAAACAGTTCACATCTGCTTACAAAACTAAGGCCTCCAGCGGCTTTGTATAACCACCAGCTCAACATGGTTATGAATGCCGAACGCACAGAACGGACTAGAAGAATGCCAGGGCGCCGTCACTGCGTTTTCCTTTTGTAGCTGTGGGACCGCAAACCAGTTTATTTCAAGGTCGATCACAACCAGTATCGGGCATTTCTTAGGCACTAAGTAATAATTAGCAAAAACATACTGGATAGGTGATTGGGCCTAAAGATAGGGTTCCAAATTAGAGATGAAAAACAGAAGTAGATGCTTCAGAGACCGTTAACATGACCTGAGTTGAAATAAAATGAAAAATAGGCAAAATCCTTCTCCTGCAAACCAGAACAGTTTGTTACACTACCCTACCTTTCGGGATGTACCCGAATTTTTCGTTCAGCTAAGGTAGATCACGTGGGAACACAGAGTTGGTGATGGGGAAAATTCAATGGAAGAAACACGTAAAGTTTTCACTAACGCTACATTAAGAAGAGAGCTTGAACTCAGTAATGCATTGCCTGATGTAGAATAAGCATGTCACAATAGAAGCAAGTAAAGCTACTGACACCACGCTCGTTTCAATCCCACTCACAGTCTAGCTTATAGCGTCATTAGGAAATTCCTATTCAGTTCTGGTTATTCATGTTTTCGATTACTATTTGCCAGACTTCGAATCTCGCTGAACTGAGCCAAATGAATAATATCCTCTGCTAGATGGAATTTAAATCCAACTGCGGACGTCATTCACGCTTAGGTACCGCGTATGCTGTACCAGCCGAGCTATGAGGTGATATCAAAGACTTTAGTCATTTTGTAGATAAATCCTAATTTTTTATTGTAATTGATCAACAGATATGCAAGTGTACTCAATTAAAGTGCACCCATTGACTCATGGATGAACCCCGTTCTAGGCCATCGGACTCCAAGTTCACCGTGAGGGATGCTGTGGATTAACTCCAAGTGTTGTAAACAGTGCGATCTTCAAAATCTTGCAACAAGAGGAAATTTCTTTTCGATATATCACTTCAGGCATTTACATATATAGTACTGGGTAAAAGAGAGTATATGTGCAGCTAAAGATAGCAGAGAGTGAGTAAATGTGCAATAAATCCGGTAACTCGACAACATGCTTTAGCTTGATGAATCTTGTTCGTTGTATGAACGACAATAAGTGTGAAATGTGTAACCAAATGGCGTGAAAAGACAGGTGTGAAAAACAAAGGTGTGAAAAAAGAGGTGCGGGGCTGGGGAGAATTTGTACATGGGAACCATAGGAGAATCACTTGTTGAGGCCACGGCAACAACAACTGTTGCACAAGGTTATTTTTTTACACACTTCAGGCTTCAATAGTCGAACTGCTATGGCTTCTGATGTCATCAGCAACCGCCTGTGTAATCCTTTCGCGTGAATTCTGGGAGTTGTCAGGACTGGTCTGAAAGCTGTCACTGTGTCGATTTGATGTCCGCTATCTACCAGATGTTGTAGGATTGCACTATTGTTATTCCGAACTGTTCTTTTGAGTAAAGAAACAGGGACGTGTTCTGATATCCCTTTCGACAGGTGTCTCGTCTTATGTCCAAAATACAGTGAATTCTAAGAGCACGTAAACTGTTATAGAATAAAAGATTGAGACTGATAAGGCAACCTGTCCTTGGATTGTTGAACAATGAAAGGTTTGGTACTTGTTAAGATTCAGACATGTGCAGAAGCAGAGGACTTTCCGAGGGCCTTAGATATGCATAGCTCTAGTATTTCTAAGGTTTTGTCATCCTCGAACGGGACAGTTAGAAAGACTTCCTTCTTCTTGGATGTTTTCACTTTCATTTTGTGTCTCCTCTCTCCCATATGTTGACGAATAAACGGTTCTGGATAGCCGTTTTTTATTAATTTGTCACGTATATGTTCAAGTTCTCGGGCAATAGTGTCAGGACCACAGATGTTTCTTGCTCTGTAGGTCAGACAACTCATTAGGTTTCTTTTGTATCGTAGGGCGACTAAACTTAGGGAATGTGTGTATTGCCCAACCATGTACATTTACGATATACCCTCCTTTCTATGTGTTTGTCTTCCATTCTACGTAATCCCACATCAAGAAAAGCGAGGAAATTGTCTGTCTCTATCTCCACTGCAAATGCGGTCATTGCATGGGCATTGTTGAATGTCCGCAGTAGTTCGGTTATGTCTTTTGCTGAGTCGCAAATTATGAAAAAGTCGTCCATACATCTGGTATACATATATAGACTGTTGACGGCGTTGAGTAGTGGTCCACTTTCGAGTTATGCTAAGAATATATCTGCTAGAAAGAGTCCAAGTGGTGATTTTATTGCTACCCCGTCCTTCTGCCTGTAGTATTTTCGATTGTACGGAAATTGTACACTCCCTGTACTTGTATGGGGATTTCCTAATCGCTAGTTACGGGCATGGCAGATGAGTCTTGAGGATAAGCCGACTCAGAAAGGATAAATACGCAGTTTAGGTATTTGAAACTTGCTGTTTCCGAAATAACCTTGAGAAGAAAAGCCAGAGTTGCAGCGTAGCACGATTTAAGTCCAGGGACGATTTCGCTGCATCTGAACATGGTGTATACTGCAGAACGATACTGTTTATATAAGCTCAAGTAAAACCATAATGTTCGACAAATCTAGGGAAATTACAATAGCCAAGTTACACCACCATGGTAAAGGTATATAAACAAAGAGCTGTTTCTGCTGACACAGTATAGGTTTCCATCGCTGTATGGCAACGACTGCAGCGAACCTCAACAGCCTGGTATTCTTTACCACGTAAATGACCCGAAAAGCAGTGTTTCAGTCAGCTTGATGTTGCATCATCAGAAGATGGCGAGCGATGGCCGAAGACGGGATCTTGTGGTTTCGAACCTTGTCATTTTATCTTTGATCTGACCCTGATTGCATCGCAAAACGTTGTACCCAATTTGGAATATGTTCTGTCACTCGATTACGCAACTGTTGCTCTGTTTGACCCACGTAGGTTGCTCCGCAGCTACACTGAAATTAGTAAATCCGATTCGATTTGTAGTGCAGAGGTGGACGTTGTTTCACAGAGGGCCTGGGGATCCCAATCCTTCGATGAACAACTCTGAGATCAGCTGCATAATATTTTCGGGCAAGCGCTGATCCAAGTCGTCGTTTGAGCAAGGAATTGATGTCATCACCTTTGAATGGATGACAAAGGGTGACTAGTAATTTTTCTGCCGATCAATTGTTTTGTCTGATGACCTTAGGCTTGCTGTGCCTTCCGACAAAAGCATCGGGATAAGCATTTTCGGTCAAGGCTTCTTTCAGCTGACGTAGTTCTTTGCCAATCCTGTCTTCTGTGCAGATACGTCGTGCTCTATGAAGTAGTGTTCGGACCAGGCCACGTTTATATTCCACAGGCACAAAGCTGTTAAAGTACAAGTATTGGCCTGTCCAAGCTTCTTTTCGGCAAACAGATCTGGCGATTGTTCCATGATTCCTTCTAGTCACATTATTGTCGTGGAAGTGTAGTGTATTGTCTATTTCGGCTACCGTCGTAAATCGTGTATCCGGATGCAAACGATTAAGTTCATCCGCAATCCATGTTGTCTCTTCCAGACTTTTTGTGATGAGTAGAGCATCATCAACGTATCGTTTCTAAAGTTCTCAGCTTTCCAGGATTAACTAAAGCTGTATTAAAGCATTCGGATAAATTTAGAGTTAAATCGAATCCCAAAGAGAAACCATAGATTACTGTAAGCATTACTGATTTCCCGGGTTTCGGAAATCTTTTGACTGAGAGCAACCTCATTAACACATTTACATAAATCTACCAAATAACTATCCGACAGATTGCTAATCTAGGAGAAGAGACAACTCTGTGGAACCCTCTTGAGTATTTCATAAAGGATTAGATGATTTGGAACCCAGTCATGTGCACTGAGTTGTTTTGGTGAGATAATCAAACAACCTTGTGAATAGAGCTCTGGGACAGCAAAAGCTTTCAGTTTACTAAAGGGGGAAGCCGCCGGATGGAATCAAGGGCTGATGATTAGTCCAGGAAGGTATATTCTAAAGATTTCTCTGACTCACCCAGGGATTTGTTCGTATGATACACTACGGATGAGATAGCACGTGCAGCGGACCTATTCGGTTCACAGCCAAACTGAAGGGGTAGTTCGGAGAACGCAAAGCGTCACTTCTGAGTTGAAGAATGACACGCTCTGTAAATGTACGACCAGAGGAAATTATAGTAGTGGGACCAAATCTTCTAGCCAAGACACTAGAATTACAAGTTTTGGGTATCAGAACCATAGTGTGGGGTTTCCAGCAGTCGTAAACAGAATACGAGCACAAAGATTTGTTAAAAAGAAAAGTAAATACATCAGTCAAAGCAATAGCGTCTGGCCTCAAAAGTGATGTCTATAGGTCATCAGGACTAAAAGCTGAGGTCATTTTAGACATACAAGGGAAGTAAAACGTTTCTGCGTAGAAGGGGGTTGAGTGTACGGCACCTTCTGGGTTGGATGAAATTTGAGTCATTTGATGGGTGGGTGGTTGCACTGTTAGCAAAGTCAGCCTCCGTAGCAAATTTCACTTGTTTCGTTTTCTTTCCACAAAGAAAGAGAATGTTTTACCGCAGGAGGTTAAAGCTGCAGACTTATGGGATTTGACGGGTATACAGCGTGTCAGTGCTTTTGATGCCTTTATTTATTAAAATATAAATATGTATTACCTTCAAATCATCCCAGGCTTCGTAGAAATATTCCTTCCGTCTTCTTCGTGGATTTATTATAGAATAAATAGCACAACCACTAGAGAGGAAGATAGTTTCTTAGGGGTGGCACATGGCAAAAATCAATTTGGCCATATTTACGAACAGTTTACGGCTGGTACTTAGTAACGATTCGAAGGAAAACCAACAAAGCGCAAAGAAAAAAAACTTTTTATGAGAAGGATGCTGTCTCGGGGAAGATTTCACTGTCATATTTCGATTTGGCTGGTTTGCCTAAAAGAGTGCAAAGCAGATCGGGGATATATCTAAGGCCCTGAAGGAAACAGAAAACGATCACTGAGTGAGACAGCAGCACGTAACTAAAGGGACAATAATTCAGGATGACTGTTGATAATCCTTTCTAAAATCCGTTTCCCCTAATTTGAGGGACACAAAGTTGTGTTGCTACAGGTATCGCAGAGGTGCCCCGATCAACGGAGGGCCAATGACTCGAAGACATCTGAAAGAACTAAAGGAAGTACAACAACTTGACGACACCATAATAAGCAGACCTGACAAGGGTTCCGGGGTGGTGATTATGAATAGAATCCACTATATCAGAAGAATGTCTTATCTACTCGCGGACAAAACAAAATTCACACAATCGTTAGGAGAACGGGAAAAGACAGCCTATGCTGAGAAACAGGTTATTAATATACTGAAGTCTCTGGAAGATCGAGGCTATTTAGACTAACTCATCGTCGAAAAAATCAACCCATGCTGGGCTACCATTCTACAGTTATATGGATTACCCAAGATTCATAAAACTGACACACTTTTAAGACCAGTTCTCTCTATGGTAAACTCACCTTATAATGAAACAGCCAAAAGGCTCGCAACTAAATTGGAGTCCCTAAGCAGGAGTCTAATCGAACACAATCCTAAAGACTCATTTGAATTTGTTGAAACCATCAAACACCGAAACATAAAAACGATCAGATATTTTCGCTGGTTGTGACCTCACTTTTCCCCAACGTAACAGTCTTAGAGATTAGTGATTTCATTAGTGACTACGTTGAACCTAATCAGGAGTCAATAAACATACAAAGGAAAGACCTGAAAGAACTCCTCCTCAGATGTACTTTGATGTCCAATTTCTGTTCAACTGGAAGCCGTATCGCCAATGTCATGGTGTAGCCATGGGATAACCTTTAGGTCCAGTCTTAGTGGACATATTCATGGCAAAACGAGAGAGCACGACGCTGAAACAAGAAATCCAAGAAAGGAACTTATATCTACTGTGAGTGGATGCGATTTTCTGCCTGGGAAATAAAAACACCGACTTAGAAAAGACTAAACTTACATTCAGCAATGCGCATAAAGCCATTCAGTTCACGGTGGAGACCGAAAAAATGACACACCGACCTTTCTGGATGTCTCGATACACAGGAGCACCAACCGAACAGTCGAAAGGAGGATACATAGAAAGCAAACACGGGCTGCACAGTACATACACTTTCTCAGTTTTGTACCCATACAAAGCAAATGAAATCTAGTCCAGTGCTTAGCCTCATGGGTTAGAAAGTTGTGCCCACAGGAGACCATGGAACGAGAAATGTGCCTAATTAAAACACTCTCAGGGAAAACTGTTACCCTGAGCTTTCTGTAGAACAAAATCTGAGAAACAGACCAAAAGGTGTTTCAAATTATGATGTCCCCAAGAAGAAACTACTTGTCCGTATGCCATTCAAAGGAGACGTCATATATGACCTGGTCAACAGACGTTTAACATCTGCGGTGAGTGGAACATTCAACTCAGCTTATTTTTCCTGTATTTACAAGCTCTCAGATTATCCGAAATTGTAGTAAGGTGTTGCC
Organism: Fasciola hepatica; assembly: GCA_948099385.1. Taxonomy (NCBI): domain Eukaryota; kingdom Metazoa; phylum Platyhelminthes; class Trematoda; order Plagiorchiida; family Fasciolidae; genus Fasciola; species Fasciola hepatica. Next base: position 39,061,781 of record CANUEZ040000043.1, read on the forward strand.
AATGCTGGCCACCTCAGTAGTGATCTCAGTTCAGGTGCAGATCAAATGCAACCTGCATTAGCCGAATGGCAAGGCAACTATCCCAAAGAATTAGGGAATATTGTCCACGGTGGCCACCGCATGGAGGAACAGGAACCATAGGGAGTGCCATTCTCGGGCATTCAAAATCGTCTATCGAGTGCCTGCAATCCCCATAAACACATCCGCAGAGGTGGCTAGCATCCGCCTTTTCGCACCTGCTCTGTGTACACAGAAAAAATTCCTCCAAGCCCTCCAATTACCCGGGCCGAAACTGGACCACCCCCACCCCAGTGAATCAGCTCCGAACCATGTGACTGTCACGACCTAGCCGTGCGGATCGACATATCGATCTAACCCCCCCCACACACACACACACACACTCACGCACAAACAGTCCAATCCGAATGACCCTCGACCATTTCAGCACAGAGATTTGTAAAGACTAGAGAATGAATCATTGAAAACAATTGTTTATCTCTGAAAGCGTGTTCTGTTAGATCAAATGTAGGGAGGGGTTGCGTTGACGTGTGATTGAAGTCTTCTAATGTGTGCCAGTAACCATCTACCAAAGAAACAACAACATGCAAGAAAGAATTCACAAGAAGACGAAATGGTGTTCTTTGTGTAAACAAGGGCTAGCTAAACCAGTTCAATCATCACATGACCTTCCATTTAGAACTGGGTTCAGGAACCTTGTTTCGTTTGATCATTTGGGGTCGATTCTTGCTAAACAGTTTCGAAGGGAAACCCAAATGTCCCTAATGGTAAGAGAATAGTTTTTCTAAAAGGTCGAAACGTTCGTTATACAATGCTATCCTAAGAATGACGGAAACTTCGAAAAAAATGATTGAAGGGAAAATTTTTACGGTCACTTTGTGCGCAACCATTCACTCAGTGCTTCATGCCATCCGGCAGCAATGGATAGCAATTCTCATGTTTTAAAAGCACAAAATACCCCATCAGTGTATCTTTCTTTAGTTAGCCTTTTACTCATGTTTGTAATACCGAATTCTGTTCGATTTCATATAATCACATGTGGCAATGCTAGATTCTGAAGTTTGTCACTGTATGGTACCAGTGTTGAGAAGGTGTCTGCACCAAAAGAGTGCACTCAGGTAAAGAGTACTACAGTTTCGCATATGCCCGTGAGTCACCGATCGGGAAGCTGGGGCATTTGCTCCACTTTACACGATGATTGTTCTTATTACTGAAATATGATGAGCGGCCGAGAGTGCCGGCTCAGGATTCCACGTGCTCTCTTCATGAAAGTTTGTTTCGGATCATTGGTCTTTAAAGCTTGATATCCTTGATTGGGCAAAATAAACGCTGAGCAGAACTGATGTTATCCGGATCCTGACTCAAGTCTACAGCATAGTCATTGGGACTTTTATGTGAATAAGTCAATTCATATAATGGATAGTATATATATATGTATATATATATATATATATATATATATATATATATATATATATGTATGACCGTAGAGGGTTGATCAAATGTCAGGTAACCGATTCAGTTTCAAAATGATTGAAATTAAAAATCACGGCTGAATAGAATACATTTGGTTTTGTCATCCGATGCTACCAGAATCCGCCAGTACGTCTGTTTCCCTAAGCTCTTTTGAAACTAAAAACGGCCATTTGTAACCAATTGTTTCATCACGATTTTTCATATATTACAGGATGAAGTGGTGCACTCAATAACTGTTTCTTCACTACCTATTTTCTCAAGACTCAAAAAAGTCAGGCCCAGTGATTTAGGCATCTTGTTTTCGTCAAATTACTTGTTCCGTATGTTTTTTATTAGGGTCATCGGTTTATAATCTTGCAATTAAATAAGAATGTTAGTCAGATTTAACTAGTAGGTGTAAATATCAGCTTTTGATATGAATCTTGTTTCCACTTTATCCTAATCAAAATGCAATAAAAGTCTTGTATTTTTAGGTGAAATCTGATCTAGCAGCGCACAGGTTTTGCAATATTTATGACTACTGCAGGCAACTGTTTGGGTGAAAACAGCGCACAAAAGTGAAAATGTAAATCGTGTGACTGAAATTAGTCTTCCTCTCAATAAGTCCTCAATGTGATTTGCATTAATTTGCATTTTCATCTGAGTTTCATCCCACCAAACAGTTCCACAATGAATCATTGTGGCTGCCAAAAGCGCAATTGCATCGATCCGAAAAAAGATCTCAAACTGGATAGTTCAAGAGCATCATGTTGTTTTTTGCACCCGAACCGAAATTCCCAATTGTAGGTCAACCAAAGTTGACTATTAAAGTATGTACGTGTGGAATTATCATTTACTTTGCACAATTTATATTCAGTACAATAAAATGAGTGTAGTGGAAATGGTGTGCTTCAGGAAACACTTTTTATAATGGGAATAATACACCGAATTTCGGGGCAACACGAGAGGGTACTTGCCGCCGCGAGTCAAGTTGAACAGATTCCGGTTGTAGCTTAAATTTCCGGGCCAAATATTTGTTTCCTTCTTTGTTCCTTTCACCTCCTGCTCACCCATTTTCAAGCATTCCATGATATAAAATTCTGCCACGGTAATACTAAATACAAACGGTACATACGGGTAGTGCATAAATGAAGACCAGTGCAAACTTACGTACCATCCCTGTGGTTCATCTAGTAGCTTAACTCATCCTTATCCCTACAGGCTTCTAGGCCTTTGGTGTAATTCTATTGACGGGTCCATATCGTCACCCTTTTCCAAATGCTTTCAAGGTTATAGGAGGAAAATGATCAACAGATGGAAGCCAAACACATGATCTCACGCTATAATTAGCAAGACTAATGCGAAATGTAGAAACTCAGAATACTTAGTCGTAAAATGTTCAAATTTATTCCCCATGATCAAAAAGGATGCCGGCTAGAAGCATTTGATGAAAAAGGTGGAAACTTGTTTGAGTCAAGGTGAAAATCTGGTGCGAAAATGAAAAGTATTGTTGACTGATTTAGTTAGCAAACTTGAGAAGTGAAAAAAGTAAGGGTAATATCTCCAGATGTCCAATTTCCGGAACTATTATATGGAAAGCAATTATATAAGACTGAATGTGGTCTAGCTTGTTTCTGTCATAACCTACCTCCTTTAATCTGATGGTATTGCGTAGAAACAATTACGGTACACCCGTAAGATGACAATCAGGCCCATAAGAAAACCCCAAACCACGACGTCAAATCTCGAAAATTCAAGGACCATATTGAGTCTGTAGTGAAACATTAATGTGACCATTTCTTCCTTGTATACATCAGCAACGGACAAAGTACGCAGGAAAATGAACTATCGGAGTGAATAAGTCTTACATCCATCAAAATGTCTGAATGTATCTCGTTAGTTTAGGCCCAAATTCGCTAATTTTTGTGAGACAAATAAAGCCACTTGGTTCGAATGTCGGATGATATGTTCAGCAGGGTCTAATGACTGGTCAAAGGGTTTGTTTTAAGATGTGTAGAAAATTGCATCCTTTTTGGGATTACGTGGACAATAAGAAGTTGGACGGCTAACTACAACAGCTCCAATTATCTGCTCGAACTTTCTTACCAAGACCATGAATTCAGATGGACTGGCAATTTAGCACATATTCTTGTCTCGTCGGTTCGGCGGTCCGCTTTAACGTCAGATGTACAGGGGAAAAAGTGAAAAAATACGGCCCAGTCAAAACGAAGCAAAAGGATACTTTCAGAAGAAGTAATCAGGAAAGATCTTGCAGAAATCAAGCAGCTGTTCGTGACCAGTGTATGTTTTGAGCGGTGTATTGGATAGCGTAGCGTTACTAGTAAGCAGAAAAGCAAGACTTATAACACTCGGCGAATTTAACTCTCTATCGACTTTACTGAACGAGATACGAATAAATCCCATGAAGAGATGAAACAGTAAGAAGAACAACCATGTCATTGGTCCACCTTTTCCAGTTATTTTTCTTCGATCTCCGCTTTAGTGCACATAATAGAAAGACTCCTAGTCTATTCTACCTCGTTTTGCAATAGCCACTTTCTCTGCTGCTATATTGCAAGTTACGACTAGATCAAAATGGGGAATAGCAGCCTAGCTGACACGGTCGTGGACTGGTGGGAAGAAACCCAACCACTAGGAGTGCTCATCAATCACCACCAATCGTCCGGTTGATTTACATCAGTTACTGAGATCCATATATCCGCTCGTGGATGTGCACCCAAAATGGATTATATACCTGCTGATCTCTGTAATTTTTCTGATAATCTGACTTTCTAAGTTCTGCTTGCCAAAAATGGGGACTTTTACAAATCACTTTTTGATTAGAAATTTTCTAATTTCATTAATTTGTTCACACTGGTATTCCGCTCTCTCAATATTATTCCTTTGTATGGTTATTACAGACTTGAAAAGCACCTTCAGGTTACTGAAACAACTTTCTCCGTTGATGTTAGTAACCTACAGTCTAATCAATGTCTAACGGCATGCTGCTTGAACGAAGTGTTCTTGGAGGGTGAATGCTAGTCAGGCCGATCCTTGTTGTTCAAACCCTTCCTAGGGATCTTAAAACCTTCCACTTGTCGCAGATAAATTACAAATTTGTAGTTTTGAATACCTCCTTCAGTCGGACTTCCGTTTTTCTTTTTGTTTTATGATAGTGCTTATGTATCCAGGAGTATATGAGCTTGGGTCCTCAAAGTATTTGTTGGCCTCGGTAAAAAGAGCTTTCAACGTCAGTTAGGTAACACTGATATTTTCTACTTCACCAGATAGTGAGCTGGATGTGCAGTACTGTAGCTGAATTTCAAGAGTAATATATGTACTTGCTTTGATAATAGCCATGTTAACCGATCTCAGTAAACCTACCTGAATATGTATGGTTCTATCCGATGTTCAGGGACTATGTTAGTCTGTTGCAGTCAATAAGGGAGATGGTCAAAACGAAAAAAGTCACGGGTCGTTATGCAAGCATTAATTTCACACCATTCGAGGATGCCTAACGACAAACAAGGCAGCTTTTGAGTGATTTAACAACGAAATATAACAAGAAAGTAGGTTGGACTGAGAGCTCCTGCAGCACTTTGGGTTGGATAGGGAGAGATACGTCAAATAAGTGCCACGATAAACGCATCTGGTGTATCAAAACCATTTAGCACCTAAAATTTTATCTTATATATCATAGCTGACTCTGCCTTGCTGAATGTCAGAACCTTTATCAATAGAATCAACAAAATCAGCCCCCATGATTGGGAAATTTGGGCTGTGCAAACCGTTGCGATCTGAAAGAAAACTTGCGGGACGTTAGATTTCGTATGATCAAAACCAAAAGACATTGGGATCAGTTTTTGGGAATCAGCAGCAGTACGTATCCGACAAACCTGCCTAAAGAGAAGTCGGAAATCTATTCATACCAAAACTTTCTGCTCCTGTGTGACATTTGTTGATGACAGCAGTTCTTGTTGTTGCATCTGCATGTTTATGTACATTACGATTGCGCAAAATACAAATTCGAGTGTGAGCCCATCCACTCGGTATTTCTGATCTTCAATTGCGCGTAGTTTGAGCGGGAGCTATATTGCGTCCATTGCGAATAGTACGAGTGCTCTAGTCCAATTCTTAACTATCACATCCTGTTTCATCCCATCGTCATACTGGTGATCGATGGCTCGCTTCATCACTTTTCAATGTTAAATTTTCAATGAAATAGCTGTTTCTCCGGTCCGAAATTCTGCTTGCCTAAAAGTTGTTTGTATAATCCATTGATTGAACTGGAGCTTTGTAAGAATTATTATACGAGTATTTGGCCAGACAAAAGCTCAGTAATGGAAGTGCAGACAAGTTAACAATGCTTGCCGTTGCAATGACTAGGGTCGATACAGTGGTTCTCATGAGGTTTTAGTGAACTAAAGATGCACACAGCTTGTTTTGTACTATTTTTTCATTTTATCCTGCGTTATTTTATCCGCACTTAAAATAGTGTAACTGAAAGGGCCTTTACTTAAGCCCCCAAAACTTAGTGCTCAGTCGAGGAGAATACGCATCCATAACGTTGCGACTTGCAACTGAAAGTCACATGAGACGGAAATAGATCAAGCAGTTCAACTAGTGCTGTCTTCTAGCTCGTGTTCTCGTGCTAGCACAGTGCACGAGACGATGGACATAAGTTACGATTCAGAGAAAAAGTTCAACCCGAGATAGCTTTTTTCACCGCTTTTGTACCACGAGTAGACCAGTGCACTTAAACCCCAGATTGATTTCAACCTTCTGTAAGCCGTTATTGGGGGGGGGGGGGTAGATATTTAATCAGACGAATAACTGGAAGTAACCTTCAGCTCATAATAACCACTAGGCCAAAGTTATCTCAATTCCACGACTTGGATTTTCATCCAGGATGATAAATAATGAGTCCTTTTTGTTGAGTATCTTATCATTCACTATAATCCGTGTTGGAGGTTTCAAATGATCATTCTGTAGACATTTCTGTCCGACTTACCCGATAATCAACTTCGCAACGTTTACGCGTACACTGAGTAAATTTTTATCCGATTGATTTTTATCCGTTTTATATGATGTCTCATTTTCTCCCTTCATTTTCGTCTGCGACTTTTCGGGAACAGTATTTCATTCAGATTACTTCATGAAGTATTCAGTCTTTGGTAAAATAAGGGAGAAATGTTCTCTCGTGTCTGTCATCAAGAATCGAACATATTCGCCCATTGGTGCTACTGTTACATTTTGTAAAAAGGGAGACAGAATAACGTACCGGAAAACTCTGTCATCAGAGCTGTTGGAAATGTTTACGGTCTTTTACTGCAAAGTGACTGCGTAGTGGTCAGAAATTTAGGCTGGATTTAGGCATAACAAATGAATGTGTCATTGTGTTTCATACAGGTTGTTGATAGGGAACAGCATAATACTGCCGTCGATTTGCATGGTAAAGGTGACAGAAAGGATCCTGGAAGTTTCATTCAATACGAACAGAACACTGCGCTCAAACTGACTGCTTTTGAAAGGGCAGTAACCAGTGAGATACGATTGACGAGTCTTTGAAGTTTATACAACACGCCTTTTGTTATACGAGCAGTTCAACACAGCACATCACAGTGAAGCCGCCAACAGAACAAAGTTTTTACACTATGTTACCTTCTTGGTTTCAATGATCATTTTTGATTCGATGATTATGACAGGGAAAACAAATACAGGACACATAACGGGGTTACCTGAACGGCTACATACGGAAGCTTTTTCTATCTTAGAGTCCTAAGTATGCGTATGATGAACTTTCAGCAGAAAGACTGCGGAGGAGTTCCCACCATTTTTCCGGTGCTGCGATTAATATCTCAAGCCAAAACTTGATAGTCACTTTCGAGGAAGCTCAAAATAATGTGCATTTCGTAGGAATGAATGATATTATTCATACGACGAAAAATTCAGGATCTGACGGAACCAGAGAATTGTTGAGATGTGATTCAACAGGGGAAATTCGGTTCATAATAGAATCAACTGTTAAATTTCCATCCATTGGTTTTCCTTTATCTTGCGGTTTGAGTAGATCTTCCACTCCAGAGTAGTACTCGCTGAAAAGCACTGAGCACATAAAAACAAAGACAGTTTCGTTTTCAGTTAAAAATTTACCGACCAGTGTGCATAATTTCCACCAGTAAAATTTGACGAGAATTCGGTGAGGCAAAGCAAAAAGGGGTTAGTTGTAAATAGACAATGTAGCTCGATGGACCGGCTATCATCAAAAAAAATAACATACCGCGCAATTTCTTTTTTCCGAAATCGCCTATACAATATAAAGTCAGTCCGATCAAATTACGACTTCTGCCCGTTCTGGATGGTGACGAGAAACCCCCGGGTATCGTGGGGGCACAACCAAAGTCGAATTATCGAAAACCAACCGGATCCAAATTTCTACGGTATTGATATTCCGTCGTAAAAATAATCGCAAATATGTTACGCTTTTGACAGTGTATCGTGATTTCCATCCAGCCAATATTCCAAACAGATAAACGATAGAACTGTAATAGCAAAATGCTAGTTGATCAAACGGAAAATTACCAGAATACCTATCAGAATAGGTCTGGCCAAGAAAACAAGGTCTTCACTTTTCGTTTGGCTAATCAATAGGTTTTCTCCGAAATAGACAAAAGCAACCTGAGATAAGCAAATGCAGCACAATGTCACTCGGAGAGCGACTGCTCCAAACAGTCATACCGAAACAACTGGTATTTGGTAGCCCATTTCGCTCTCTAGAAAAAATAGCCTAGAATCCCATGAAATAAACGTGTCCCTCAATACGAAATCAAAATATCGGAGCCAAAATGGAAACAGTGAAAACACGAAGAACATTGTCTTCAAGAACGACACTATCGGACTCGTCCAAAAGCACTGGAGTGGGTACGAAATGGGGAAAAAAACCAAAGGTAAGGAATTTTCTATCCCACATGACGTTACGCAGAGTGAGTACCATATTATGTGTACACCTGTGTTAAAGTTACATTTTGACATCCGTTAGGCGGGTGGGGTGGAAAGTGGTGAATCTAAACATGGTGGGGTTTACGCGCGTGTATCGAATTTATTTCAGGACAGGTAGTGGGTGTGAACGGGCTTACCAATGATTGTGCTCATTTGGGTTGTTTTTTTCGAGGTGGGATGTGGGTCGAGTAAATTAGTGGACAATATGTTTGAATTGATAAAGAAAGACTGACTGCTTTAGTGAGAGAGAGAGAGAGAAAAAAACGGGGCTGTGATAGGCCTGATACGGCAGAATAATACCAAATAGGTTTATGAGGAGAAAAAGGAGGTAATTCTTTACATCTGTGTATGGTATAATTACAGATTTCAAAATGGACAGTGCAGAAGACTCAGTATGTCTGAAAACAGATAGTGTGCGAACTGACCAGAATAAAATCAACCTTTACGACTAGGAGATCGACTCTGGACATGTCGGTGGATTTCTGGTGCTTCTTTCATGATACTCGGAATTATGATTGGGGAAAATAGCGTGACTGCTGAGGAATGCAAAAAGTTCACTCGTACTTAAAAAATGGCCATGGAAGAACATAAACACTATAATTCTGAATAAGATAAACCACTACTCTCCAACTTTACAAAAGTTCTTTTGCGCTAAGTATGACAAATGGTGGTACAAAAGCACACAGAGTTATCTGGCTGCTGGTGGTATTGTTCTGGTTTGACGTTTTTGTAGATAACGAATAAAACAAGTTTCTAAGGGAAAGTTATGGTTCATCAGTGGGCCATGAAAAATTGTGATCCTATGAAGCGTTCTTTCGTAGAAAATGCGAAAACTCAATTGATTTAAAATCTTTTAAGCTGTTCTCAAATTTTTTCTGATCTCCAAATCTAAAAGCATTTTTGAAAGCTACATCTTTGATATGTTTACGACACGTAAATATTCACAAAATAGACTGTTATTCCTAATGTTACGAAAAGAAAAATGAGGAGGGGCTTCAAGGGAAGATTGTTCAGCAATAAGACTCGTGAAATAGGTCCGATCAGCGAGATCCTCACGGAACAGAGTGCTGACACCTGGGGCGACGTCTATTTTGGCGAGATGCTCGAATTCTTATCATCAAAATTGTCATTCAAACACACCTTCAGTTAGTACTCTGAAATCAATTCCATAGAGCGGACAAAAGTACTCTTCCACAGTGGAGAGCCAGGACAGAAAGCAAAAGAGAATAGTCTTTTTAACTTTCCAGAATACAAATTCCAAATATCTGAATCCCTTCAAATACTTCAGACTCCACTATAGTACATATCATAGAGCTGAAAATTCGATTTTTATACTTAGCTACTGGTGTTATTCTATCTTGTCTCCAAACTTCAGTTTACTTTCCGATGAACATACAAAGACTGGAGATTTTAGCGAGGGGGATTGAAGGAGTGTTAGCAGGCTCCGTCATTATTAGGACTGAAAGGACATATGAAGGTCACATGATCTTTGTTTGACCATACGTCACTGAGCGTTTTATGAACCACAGCATGTGATGCTATTAGCATCCGGGTAGAGCAAATAGAAGAGAATCGGGACAGGCAATAGGAAAATGAGTCAAATGTATCATTCACTCGTTCAACTGTACCAGTTTTTCTGTGACCCAGGACATAAACCCGTTCAATAACGCGTCAGATTACTTGGCAACTGGTGTTTATCAAAATAACACCCCCAAGAAAATTGTTCATTATTTAATTTCCGAATTTATCAAAACTGGTAAGTCCCTTCACTAACTTCTCTCAACTTTTTATAAGCCCACATTTAGCTGTTTCTTTGTTTGTGAAAAGGTGCAAAAACGACTTTATTTATGTGGTTCTGATACGGCTTTGCAACTAGCATCAATTTACCGCAGAAGGAGGATTACGGACCATTTTCACCCTAAAACCGACCTTTGACTACTAGTCCTGACTTACGGCGACGTTTGCATAAAGTCATCCCAAATTCTCTACCTTGAATATAATCCAGTGTTCGAGAAAAACCAGCTGGAACTTTTGTACACGGATATTCACAGGGCAACTACACTTTTGAAAGGTTCTCCTTGAGCACAAAAAATGAATCCGTTCAGTACTGGATACTGCTTCTTCATCAACGAATCACATAAGAACGGTGTGGTATTTACGTGAAGGCTTTCCATTTGGGTATAAGCAGGTTTGAAGCATTTATGGTGAATGGATCTTTTGAATCAGAAAAGCATGAATTCTCACGAGGGAAACGACTGAACACAAGAATACAGTTTTTGGACTTTATATTGCGCCTGGTATAATGAAACAATGGACGTGAACCCATCTTTGCCAGTCTCATAAAGTACAAAACCCCGCTCGGAATGCATTCCGACAAGGCACAATTTTTGAAACAAAATCGCCCATGGTCTACAGACAGAAGACAAATGCGGTATACTCTGCTTAACTGACTGCTTTTCGGATTCTACCCTTCACTCAGAATCCTTAGGTCATGCGATCAAACTTGCAGTGCCAGACAACTTCGAAGGAAGACAAGATCATTGTACTGTTTACTCCTGGCAAATGCCTCCCACTAAGTCAGGTCTTCTCCTTGCGTGAAAGGCGGAGCCCGAAGGTAGGCCCGTTAGGCAAAGTATCATCAACCTACACACTACTAGCAATTAATTGTGAGACGAGAACCTTATGATTAAACAGTAACCATGGTAAAATAATTACCTGCAACAATTTGACTTGATTTTGGTGGATCTCCCTGCTCGGCAACCTCCATTTGAGGATATGAATTGTCCCTAATTACTGTAACACTAACAACATAAAAGCCATGACGAGCGGGGAAATTATGCTATCTTTAATAAAATTGCAGACACCATGAGAAAGTCGAAATTCGTCAAGCACATTGTTCAACTTTAGGTAACTCATTGCGAAAAACAAAAAGTACATGTGAGTAGGTGGCTTGAAAAGACTTGATTCCTTACATGCTGGCAAACTTCTCACTAGCAAAAGTTACAATGGAACTTGGAAGATAGTCCAGTAAATAAGAGGACCGATTTATTTTACGCATCGTAACATTTTTCATCTAAAATTGACAAAGGGCATCTCCACTTATGCGACTGACTCAATGAAAGCGTACGGTGCGAATAGTGTAAATAGTACTCCCGCAAAGAGCTCAGTAAGTCGAAATGTAGTGAATTTAGTGGTCTGGATGGCTCTCAATCGAGGGTGCTAAAAGTTTGACACCACTCCATGTTCATTTCTTATTGTTTTCATTCGGTTTTCAGTTACTAACATTGTTTCTAGTAGCAAGAAGGTAAAATAGAATATCAAGGCTCCTTGAAAGCAGATCGCAAACGGAGAATAACAAAGCAAACGGATAAACATCATAACCACTCATCATCTTTTGTTCTCCACATTCACAGAGTTGGGTTCGACCCCAGGATGTTCTAAATACAATTTACCATGCTCACAACTATATAAGTAGCTGACAGCTGAACTAAAATAACGGAAAGTAAAGAAGTCTTCTCCTGGTTTCCCTTAATAATTGGCCATCGGTACCAGTCTTTCCAAGCCAGTGCTTCAAAAAAAATACAGTACTTAATGACAAAAGGAACACGCATATATATTGTCGCATTATTATTTGTTCCTTGAAAGATTGTAAGTTAACTTCTGTCTATGTGACAACTGAGTACATTGGAGAATTCAAGTGAAATAACTTTGAAGTTTACTCTTAAACTCAGACTCCCCGAAAGCCATCACCAATCATACGTGCAAACTCTCATTCGCCTGCCGATTTTTCGTATCTTCTCATAGCTTGCTTAGTGGAAACCAACTTCAATTTTTCGGTCCTGAGAACCTCGAATCATTGATTGACTGATATTTTTCAACAAAAGTGTCAGGTTTTAGCTGTGTCTCTTAAACTTCATTGTGCAAAAACAAAAACCAGCCCATTTTGAAAATCACGCATAACAACCAGAATGCCCCATGAATTTCGTTGACTAAATTCATTCTGCTGAGGAAGATAGCTCATGGATGATTGTATCGGAATCGAATTCGAGGTCTCCTTTCTGCCTTCACCATTACCAGGTAAGAAGCTGAATTTAGTTCGCGGATGCTTAGTGTCCGTACCGAGACCAAAAGCAGACCCATCGGACCAACTCACAATGGAAGTACCGGGAATGAGTCTTTTGTATGCTGAATCTAGTAAATTCGACAATGTAAATTAGAACTTAAGAACAAATTTCCCGGGGGAACAATTGTTTTTGAGAATTTACAGTTAGAATTTATATGCTGCGAAAAACAGTGGTTCGTCTGAATTTGTATACTTATTGAAACCGATTGAAACACAGCACGGATCCCAATCCGGTGAAAGGACTAAACCAGTTCTTTGCATTTTCCACGAGTCTTGCTGAGGTAAAAAATGTTGTGAAATTCATTAGTGATTGCACTGGACGTAAGTAGTATTCTCGAGACGATTAGTGCACTTTCCATGGCCAACGATAGCACCGATTCACACACTGGCATACACACTCCACATTCAAACATCCCAAAGCGGATTAACTGATCTCCGGGCCTAATTACTTTACCATAGTTCTCCGTGAGACTACACCATGAACGTGTCCAGTTCAGTCCTCACACAGGTGATTATGAATTTTCGAGAAGAGTTGTTCAAGTCGAGTGATCACTTCACACATCCCGAAGTGAATATTCACCAGATAATTAGAGGAAGCTACTAGCCAGGAGAGAAATATTCAGCCCCATCATTTTTTCACTTCGTCTACCTCAGTATTAAGGTTAGTAACGAACCTAGCGAGATAAGAACCCGGTGTATATTTATGAGTAGTGATGCGAGCAAATAAGTGTCTGTAGCTGAAAGTCGTAAAAGATGTAGAAACTCCTTTACTTAGATGTGGATACAAAAGATATGTTGGGTCTTCCTGTATCTCTGAAAAAACTTTTGGCGGGCATGTTAGTGTTGAGATATTATGTGTCGAGCTAACTGACCATAGGAGAGCCCACTGCAACCAGGAAGACGTTTGACGGAACCGAAAATATGTTTTAAGTCTATCACAAGCAAATCTGCAAAGGTAACGGGAGAAGTAAGGAGTCATAGTTGTAGAGTACATGCGAATATAAAATGATGGATTACATGCAGCGGAGTAGAAAAAAACTTCGGAGGTGGCGCACAATGTTCAGAGTCCTTTTTTTAAAAATAGCTGCTATGACACGATGGGACCGTGAAAGATCATGGCTGATATTGAAGCCGAAATGCTTGGAAGGTGATATCCTAGCAATGTGCACACCGTCTATGAGCAGGCCGGAATAGGACTCATGAAGATTAGAATAGCTGATGCTTTATAAAAAAAAATTAGACATCGGAACATACGAAAGGGTCGATCTTTAGAGTAAGAGCAGAAGGCCATTTGATGAGTTCGATGCAAAAGTGTTTGAAGAGAGTTAGTAGACCGAGGTTTACCACGGATTAGGTCATCAGCGTAATTGGTATGGAAACTGTGATCGTGTGTAGATATAGGAAAGAAATAATTCAAAAATAAGAAGGGTGACAGGACGGCTTTTTGTAAAACACCTATTTTAGAAAGAAGAAGCCTTGAAGAGGTTTGCCCAATAAATCGAGTGAACTGTTGGCGAGTAGTGGTATATGGGATGTGCGGAACTGCGCAGTCCTCAAAAATCTGGAGTAGTTTGAACCGGTCGACCCGGTCCACGCAGCTGTCTAGTCGAAAAGCACATTCTGATCGTTTCACTTTTGCGATCTAATGAGGACAAAATAGCGATTGAATGATGCTAAAGCATCAAATGTTGAGCGGATGTGCTAGTATTTAAATCGGTTGGGATTCAGCTCACTGATATGTGAAGTGATTTTGTACAGAGCAAGCCATTCAAGCCTTTCGAAAGCAATTGATTTGCAGGCAGTGGGACTCATTTTTGGTGATACTTTCTTAGGAACCGATGGAGACAGTCTTCCAGCAGTCATCAGTTCATTTTTGATTTAACCATCTATTGAAAAGTTCCAGTGTTCATGTACACTCCTTAAGGATTATTACTGGTTGACTTTTTGGGCAACTAGTCTTGTTTATCGCGAGTTTTTTGTACGTTTCTCAGGGAGGAGCAAAATCTGAGACCAATGTTTTTTTTGTCTTAGCCCCAATATCGAAGCTTCATTTAAATTTTTCAATATGAACCAGTGGTGGACGTTTATTATGTTTTGCTTCACCTAACTTCGTTAGGTTCTCCTAGATGTCACACAGGTAATATGGGCGGTTTTGTATCGTGCATATGATGTGCTAGGCCTGTGCAGCTCTTCTTTGGTAGAATTTTGTAGAGCACTGATGCCAGCATAGTCTCTAGCCTTGGAAGCTCGTTCACTCATTCGGCGTAATTGCTTCAACCACGAAGAGTAAATATCCGCGGGAATGGATTTATATCGCTTTCTCTAGAACAACATAAGTTGTAGCAGAAAAGCAAGTACACTGTCAAATTTTCACAGGATAAGGACAAGTTGAACTGAAGAAACATATTTACATCGGAATCGGCTATCATCTTCCTGGATGAGGAAAAGTCATCCTCCCATGCGCACTCTCGTCTCAAAATATTGCGGTCGCGACTCTGGGTGAAGTGCTTGTCGTTAGTTTTACAATAAATCACGTTGGTAACCTCCCTGATCAGACCCCTGTATCGAGGGGCAGAAAGCAGTATGTTATCATTTGGGGGTGTCTAAAAGACAAATTTCAGTGTAAGCACCAAATCCAAAGAGGAAATTAATGATATTGTTCAGGCCCGGGTTTTAATTGACAAAACAATTGAACTCAAAGCTGTAGCACAAAATCGGTTCAGTCTCAACTTGCACTCACGATTTCCGTTTTGTGCGACGGTTGCACACACACTGACCTTATGTGGATGCTGACTTGTCCGTGGAGTGACCGTGTGATATTAACTTTCATGGTCATTATCTACAAATATTTATTTGACTTCACTGCTTGAAACTCAGACAATTCTGAATTTGCTTGTTCTTGGAAGATTCTGATTCACGAAGTGGTTACCACTGAGGTAAGTGCCGTGTCCGTGCAATATTTATGATTCTTTTAAAATGGAAAGCAGTGAAAACCACAATTGGACATGCGAAGTATTTGGATTGCAGTACGCGTATCCAAACGACTAAAAAAGACCACTACAGTTCCCAAGCAATAGTAGTAGTAGTAGTAATAGTAGTGGTAGTAATATTGGTAGCACTAGTAGTAGTAGTACTATTATTATTAGTATTAGTAGTATTAGTATTAGTAGTAGTAGTAGTAGTAATAGTAGCAGCATTAGTATTATTATTAGTATTAGTATTAGTATTATTATTGTAATTGTAATTGTAATTGTAATTGTTATTATTATTATTATTATTAGTAGTAGTAGTAGTAGAAGTAGTAGTAGTAGTAGTAGTAGTAGTAGTAGTACTAGTAGTAGTGGTATTAGTATTAGTAGTAGTAGGTGCCTTTGTGGCCGCGGTAATAACAAGGTCAATAGAAGCAGTAGTAGTCATAGTCGAAGTAGAAATAGAAGCCGTCACTGCCGTGGTCAGTTTCCTAGTAATGTTAATAATAGTACCCATAGTGCGCAAGTAACACAAAACAGAAGACAGAGAATAAACTAAAGCCGCTGTAATGAGGGGTACAAATAGCATATATTGGAACAAGAAAGAGGAAAAATTGCATAGAAACAGAAAATTCAGTGTATTGGCTGAAATCACTCACATTTCAACGGAACTTCGGTTAAATTGTGTTTTACCTCTTCAGTCATCAGTAAGGTACTGTGCCTGCAGGTACACTTGCCAGTAAAGTTGCAGATCCTACGTGCAGGAGTCCGAAACAGAATTCAGTGGGGTCTATGGTAGATAGGAATTCATCATCATCATCATCATCATCATCATCATCATCATCATCATCATCATCATCATCATCATCATCATCATCATCATCATCATCATCATCATCATCATCATCATCATCATCATCATCATCATCATCATCATCATCATCATCATCATCATCATCATCATCATCATCATCATCATCATCATCATCATCATCATCATCATCATCATCATCATCATCATCATCATCATCATCATCATCATCATCATCATCATCATCATCATCATCATCATCATCATCATCATCATCATCATCATCATCATCATCATCATCATCATCATCATCATCATCATCATCATCATCATCATCATCATCATCATCATCATCATCATCATCATCATCATCATCATCATCATCATCATCATCATCATCATCATCATCATCATCATCATCATCATCATCATCATCATCATCATCATCATCATCATCATCATCATCATCATCATCATCATCATCATCATCATCATCATCATCATCATCATCATCATCATCATCATCATCATCATCATCATCATCATCATCATCATCATCATCATCATCATCATCATCATCATCATCATCATCATCATCATCATCATCATCATCATCATCATCATCATCATCATCATCATCATCATCATCATCATCATCATCATCATCATCATCATCATCATCATCATCATCATCATCATCATCATCATCATCATCATCATCATCATCATCATCATCATCATCATCATCATCATCATCATCATCATCATCATCATCATCATCATCATCATCATCATCATCATCATCATCATCATCATCATCATCATCATCATCATCATCATCATCATCATCATCATCATCATCATCATCATCATCATCATCATCATCATCATCATCATCATCATCATCATCATCATCATCATCATCATCATCATCATCATCATCATCATCATCATCATCATCATCATCATCATCATCATCATCATCATCATCATCATCATCATCATCATCATCATCATCATCATCATCATCATCATCATCATCATCATCATCATCATCATCATCATCATCATCATCATCATCATCATCATCATCATCATCATCATCATCATCATCATCATCATCATCATCATCATCATCATCATCATCATCATCATCATCATCATCATCATCATCATCATCATCATCATCATCATCATCATCATCATCATCATCATCATCATCATCATCATCATCATCATCATCATCATCATCATCATCATCATCATCATCATCATCATCATCATCATCATCATCATCATCATCATCATCATCATCATCATCATCATCATCATCATCATCATCATCATCATCATCATCATCATCATCATCATCATCATCATCATCATCATCATCATCATCATTTTGGGTTGACCTTAGCCACAGAGCGATTGAAAACATTAATATCGACGGGGTTCGAATAATTCAACGGACTACTGGAACAGCATTCAGTAGGCAAATTAGTACTAAGAAACTGGGGTTTTACAAAAGAAGCAGGTAATGGCTGGGTTGTACCTGTGCCACTACGTCTACGCTTTGTTCACTGGCCACCCGGTGGTTTGGTGCACTGTTTTTTCCACGGTAATGGGGACAAAGAAGGTCACATTTACTGGGCTTCCGGGAACAGGAGTTTCAAGGACAAGCAATGTGTGAGTACATGTATTAGGGGATTGGAATTTTACATGACACGATACGTCATGCTGTTCAAATCACTGAAAAACCCATGAAGCATTGTACGGCTGTTGTCAGGAGCCATCAGCAGGTAATATGGTTGAAAGTAAGGGAATGTAAACTGTAGGTAACTAGTCAAATCAATTAACAATGCAAAGAAGTGAATACATCACTGGAGTAGCTGGCAACACACGATAACACTGGTTTAATAAACGCCATGAAATGGAAGCACGACTATCATTTCTGCATAGTATTCCTATCTAAGCAACATAAATTAAACGACGAGGACTGTTATTTCGACGGTTGACATCACGGACGCTTGTTTCATGAGCATTCGCTTTGCAACACGCTCAAATGGTCCACTTCGGTCCAAATTGGGTGTGCAAGGGTACATATTTTCCCTAAACTAAAACATCGAGATGAGATGACGTTTTTGGTATCAGCGGGAGGGCTACTGGAAACGATCCTAACTTATGCTTACTCCAGCAAACAGAAGTTCATTCTGGTTCAGTATGATGCTGTAGACAGAAACTAAAACTTTTCTCGCAATTCTGGACATCTTCGTGAGCATTTGCGTGTTTTTTTTCCAGCCCATATAACTGTTGTGCGATAGCTGGCGGGATAAACTTTAGGTAGCACATAAAAATCTTAGCATGAAATCGGTCCTTAGAACATCAGCGGAAATACCGGTACCAACCAAAACCACCATTTACTGCTGAGAGTGATATCACTAAATCGGGGAGTATAATAAACGTGACCTTCCTTCTCTCCGTTAATTTCTGAATAAAATATTGCATGAAGCCACCGGTTATTCGGTGTTTGAACAAAAACCCAGACGAGACACCATAGACACAACGCAATTGCCACATGTGCCTTATTGAAATCTCATTTTTCTTAAGTCGACCCCTCTCGAGTGTCTCCATGTTTTCTGAAAGCCTTGTACAAGTCTGATACGGGTTCATTGATTGCGACGCCAAAATGTTATACAATGGCAGCATGTGGTAATTAGAAAATCCGTTTATTCGTACGTAATTAAGTAAGCTGCTAAGCGAGTGTTCGTGTGAATTACCTATTGTAAGAGTAAGCAATGTACGGATCCGAGTGAGGCCAAGTAGGGCAGCTTAGCGGACAACGTTTCAAAAGATCGAGTATGACTCACCGCCGAAGTTTGATTGATTAGAACGAACCGTTCGTGCTACGGCCGAATTCAGAGTGGTCTGTGTGCATGGTATAGTAGCTATAATTCACTAGTGGATCGATAAGTATATCGGCTTGGGGGAGGGGAGGGGCGCAGCTTGAGATTCGATCAACAGTAGGACCACAAAACAGCAACTTCCTAAGGCTGAACTGGCTGAGTTCGATGGTGATGTGAAACTGTTTTACCTTACTTTTACTTCAAAGCAACGATATCCTGCCACAGGATAGGTCAGCTCCACCGATATCGCAGATCATCACCGACAGTGAGCAAGCTCAGCGCAAATAGCCACCCAGTTTTTCTTCCAGTAAAGTCGGCAGTAAATCGTATGTGGTTCGAGGCGCTCAACGACTTTCTCGACGGTGATCAACCACGTTTTCAGTTGTCGGGTTGCTGGAGTATGTGACCAAATCACGGCGGTGACATTGTGAAGGAGGGAGAGTTGATCATTGTCCCAGCATCGTCTCCATTTTGGTTGTCTAATAGCATTTCCTACCAGTTTTTACGAAGAATTCGGCGCAAACACTAGTGGTAGAACACCTCTAGCCTCCTGGTATCTTAAGCTCGTAGTGGTCAAATTTCACAGGTCGGATAGTGGCCCTGAAGACTCGAATCTTCTTTTGAAGGCTAACTTCGGTCCGACACCGTAGCACACGCCGAAGTTGAAGAAACGCATTCCTTGAATTGTCAATCCTTGACAGGGCTCCGTCTTTCGCTTGACCATTCGGAAGCAGAGGTGACCTCAGATATTTGAAATATGGTACGTACTCGGTCGTATGACCATTGATGGACAACCGCTAAGTTTACGACCGAGGGCAAGATGACAAAGTCTTTGTTTTCGCTGAACTGACTTCCAGACCAGTAGTCTTCGGGAAGTAATTGAGTCGAGTAATCCTGGACTCGCTGAAGTGTAGTTGGAGAATCTCCCAACACGATAACGTCGTCAGCAACTTCCAGGTCCGAGATGCGCACCCTTAGACTCAAATGAACACGGGGTAATCAGCTAAGTTTTGTTCTTTGTCCAGTCAACTGCATAGTTGAACAACACTGGTGAGAGAAGACATCCCTGTCTAACTCCAGAAATAATTGCGGACGCCAAAGACTCTTCGCCATACACTCAGACACGTGCGCCAGTGGAGGCACAGTAAGCTCTCCGGATCTTTGAGAGTTTGACAGGAATACCATCAGATTTTAGTATACCCCAAAGGCAATCACGATTAACCGAGTCAAAGGCGTTCCGGATTTCAATAAAGCCGTTTACTGTTGGCTGCTGGAGCTTGTTGCGTCTTTCGAGTACTCGACGGAATGCGAACATTTGTTCCACGCAACCTCAGCCACGGCGGAAACCCCTTTGGTTCAGTCAAGTGCCGGAGTCTCTCGCAACTGACTGACTGAGTGGCAGTACGCAGAAAATCACTGCAGTGACGTTAATTAAATTGATACCCCGGAAGTTCTCGCACGCTGTCTTGTCTCCTTTCTCGGAAAAGGGGGACAGAAAAGAGACTCCCCGGTCCACTGAAAAAGTCTCTCATTCCCATATAGATCGGAACAGCACATGCAGCCTGTATATCAGTGGTGACAAACAGGTCTTATACGCTTCTGGTGGCATGCTATCCTCTTCAGCAGCTTTCATGTTTTTCAACTGGTTGATCACTCTGGTGATTTTCGTCATACTTGGTGGCTCACAGTTGACGTTGTACATCTCTACACTCGGGGAGGATGGTAGGTCCACGGTGTGATCGGAAGGTCGTTTGAGAATCCAGTCAAAATACTGTACCTAACGTTCGAATTTTCTTCACTGTTCGGGAATAACCTGGCCAGCTGCATCACGTAAGACGAATCCAGGCTTGCGTCGTCTATTCGAAGCACTCCGAATGAGTCGAAATAATAAGCCGAAGTCACCAGTAATGGAAGTGGTCTCCATCCTCTCTTTCCCACTTCGATCCAGTACCTCTTACGATCGGCTCTAGCCAAGCTTTCTAGCCAAGCTTGCGGCCTCTTGTTGTAGTCTTCGGAGTTCAGTGCTACCCGCTACTCGGGCTTCCCGGGCCTTGACTGATAAGTGCAAGGTGTTCTCTGAGATCCAGTCTTTTAGACATTTTCCAATTCCCCCTGGGTTCCTTCTAAGCAACCTCATTGATCACCGACTTGATCACCTTCCACGGTTCTTCAACAGAGGATCCATCCGTTTGCAAGCTAGCTACTGGAACCAGCCGGGCTGCGATAGCGTTCGACTGAGTGTTGCACTCTTCTGGCATTTCCAGGGCTGCTACTTTGATTCGGCTTGGTAGTGAGACATTGAGATGTACAGACAGATGTATTTTAGATCGCGCAAATAAAAGGACATCGTCTGCATCATCCGAGTTTCCCATTACTGCGCCGTGGCACGCTTGGCAATCCTCTACTGACGAAGCCCAAAAGGGTTGCACCAGAATATGATCTATCTGATGCAATGCGCAACCATTGTTTGCGTATCAGATTAACAAATGTCTTCTGGGGCGTTGGAAATGAGTGTAGCAGGTGGTTGATCTGTTAGAATCGGCCCGATTCACTAGGCGGTTTCCATTCTCACAACGATGGCCAAGTCCGAGCTTTCCTAAGACATAGATCCTCGATTCATCCGAGGGGCCTGTTTGTGCATTCCAGTCACAATCAATGAGGAGTATATATGACGATCGAGTTGCCCGAAAGGAAATGAAAAATCATACCAACTGGCACAGAAATGTATTGTTCAATAGGCAAGCAAATTGTAGCGTTTTTATAGGCCATACATATACAGCGAAAAGCATAAGCAAGCAGCATTCAGGTCGCAAGCCTATGAGCAGTCATCATAAGTTGACTGAATGTTGCAAGATGACAGAGTTTGATCGAACGTGTGGACCTACACTATCGATGGGCGTTGTGTGTATTCACAGTCTGAAGTGGAATGAACCATATTTACATAATGCTGGGTGTGTGAAAATTAACATTGTATTATCGATCACTTGTCGGACTAAATGAACTTTGTCTTTGACTAAAATGCGAATGCTGAACTAATCACAGAATCACCACAGTTTATCACTGCTTGAAACGCGATGGATTAGATCTTGTAATTTGTCGTAGAAGTCATCTTTTGTTGTGTTTCAGCCGCCTTTGTTAGTACATAGTTAACATTAATCGACAGATTTTGAGGAAAGCCCTTAAAGCATACAAACTCCAACCTCAAAAAATCGGTTCTCAAGAAACCAGTGCGCTATTGGCCCTTTTGCCCAGCGCGAATGCGACACCGAGGTGTCCAGAGTTATCCTCAGGCCCACTGTGATAGAGCCAATAAACTGTATGCACTCCCGGAGCTTTAACACACCGAGTACCGTAGCGGGATAGTCGAACTTCCGAAAGCCAAGCAGGGTGTACATGGTAATCATGTAATATTTGCATTGTAGTGCTCTGGCTACCTACATCTAGTAGCTTCCTCACATTCCGACAGACTGTGTGTACCTGCTTTCTACAATCAGGGGTTCCAGCTCGCTACCTTTTCTCCTCGACTGCTGGGACACGGGGCACGTCGCTTACCGGGGAAGCTGTAGCATGATGAAAGCGCACACATTCACAGTAGTCTGATGACAGTCCTCGGAATAGTGATACGAAGCAGTTTTCCCAGCACCGTTTGAGACTTTCTGTATCCACTTGGTGCAGATGACTTTACGATACCGTTCGCTTCCACTGAGACGGACAAAACCATTGTGAGGTTGATAGGAGAGGCTAAACAAAGGGTGGTATTATTTTTTAAATGACTACGAAGTGTACACGAAGTTCTGCTTGCGGTACCTGAAGTCGACGCCGCTGCCCCTACGGACAAATCAGATTGAAATCCACATCTACGCAAAAGATCCGGGATCATGAAAAGAGAAACCTAACAAGATATGTTCTGTTTTCGCTTGACCATGGGTGGTCATTAATATTTGAGTAAAGGATTCATATCTGCTATTTCTGCTCTTTAGGATCCGCCTGTCTTGGTAGGTCCTGCCATCTTACTCTGGCATTATTATTTGTGCCCAGAGGGCTTGCGTTAGGACTGAATGATTGCAGACGAGCACATGAGGTCGTGGAATTTCTGGCTGGAGTTCGTGATCAAAGATGATCGTACTGTGACGTAGAATCTTCCATTGGGTCCCGGGACGTTGATGGCAACCAGAGATGCTTATACGTTTAAGAGGAGCGAATATTCATACACCTGGCAGCCTTGTTTTGAAATAGATGAAATAAGGATCATATTCCACTGCTGGTGGAGCGATAGAAGTAGATATCAAAGGACAATGACAGGGTAGGGGAGTCTGTAAAGACTGTATTCGATGATAACCCTAGGAAGCAGTGGCCCTTCAAATGAAGGTCTAGCACGTCCCGTGTCAGTTTGAACTAAAGACGGGTTCTTCAGTGGAGGTATAATTTAGGTGTCCTTGTTGGAAAGGAAGAGTCGAACGGGTGCTGTCGTCCTGTTGGTACTTTGGCAAGAGTGAATTGTAACATTTATGTTGGAGTAAAATGCAAGCATAAGTACTTTCGACTAGGGGCTGATCAGCTGAATGGGAGTATATCCTGACTTCTCGAGAGATCATGGAGAATGCCGAATAGTAGGTAGGACTTGATTGTGATGTGAGCACGCCGACTAAGGAAATCCATGGCGGATTTAGCGGACGGTGTAATCGAAAAAGCAAGTGAACTCCAAGTTCCAGCTCAATTCCGGTCCGACCCCCTTCTCCCACACCAGATATCTGTTTCGCGCCACACCTGCCCACACATCCGACATTGACCTTATGTGGAGGCTGGATGGTGTGTGCATCCATTGTGTCTCTTGATCTTTAAGCCCTATTATCTATAGGATGCGCCAAGCTAAAGGAAACGGTTAGCGAGCGACAAAGTACGAAAATCTTCAGTCTCTCACTCTCAACACATACAGGCACAAACGCTGACTTCGCTTGATTCTAGCACACACACACACACACACATTCGGCAGTGAAACTCACGTCATCATGTGAAAACCGACGAAAACCCAGTTTAATCTGGAAAGCCGGAATGAATAAAGGTTTCGCTTGGTCTTTCACTTGAGTATCTCAATTTTCACTCGAACAGGCTAAAGAGTTAGACTGGACAGTGTTCACTGTGATCGATCATGGTCACACGAATGGAATGCAATCTATGTTCAACAGGTTAAATCTAACAATAAAAAACTCCCGGTCATTTGACAATACCTGTCCGGTTGTAATTAAGGAGACAATTTCATGGTTGGGGGATTGGAAGGGGCGGATCAATCAAGTGGTCAGCAAGAACTGGTTCTACCTCTTTACACTTTTAGTGGAATTAACCGACAAGCATGGCCTACTAACCGCCGCTGTGGAAATTGGTGAAGCTGCAGAGAACTGAATATGACTGAGTTCGCATGTGTAAATTCATGACCAAAAATCACCCTAGACAAATCTAACCAATTAGCACTTAGCTCCAAGCGGTTTGTATGTTGTTCGATGCCACAGAGCTGTTCGGTGTTTGTCTGATTTCTGTAAGGACTGTTGGTTTCTGCAAATTGAAAAACACATTTTTGACTTCTCTGATTGCGGACGGTTAAACCTTTAGCTCCCTCAGCTAGTATCGCGTCCGGTGTCGCTCCCAAACGTAAACGTGAAAGACATTGTTTCCATACAAACCACCCTTCACCCACTCCACCGACTTTTACCGTCCTTTGGCACGCGTCGGGACTTTTAGCTTGTTGCCCGTTCCATAGGCTATCCTCGGGATCTAGCTAGTACCTAGTATCCGGAGCGCTAAAAAACCTAAAGAAAACATTGAGATATCTTCAGCACACATTATTTCAGTGTACCGAGATTATTCACACAAAACTTTTCATAATAGTTCACAAATGCCTGGAAGTTTATGGGAGTACATTCGAGCATTTTTATGGACTACACTCATGAAAATGAATGCATAATATGATGATTTTACTTCTTTCTTCATTCGATAATGACTAGCCTTTCACGTTTGTACCGAGACTATTTTAGTCATGAGACCACGAATTGTTATTTACCTGGTCAAGTGAAAATTGAGATAATCACGTGAGAGACCAAGCGAAACCTTTATTCATTCCGGCTTTCCAGATTAAACTGGGTTTTCGTCGGTTTTCACATGATGACGTGAGTTTCACTGCCGAATGTGTGTGTGTGTGCTAGAATCAAGCGAAGTCAGCGTTTGTGCCTGTATGTGTTGAGAGTGAGAGACTGAAGATTTTCGTACTTTGTCGCTCGCTAACCGTTTCCTTTAGCTTGGCGCATCCTATAGATAATAAGGCTTAAAGATCAAGAGACAATGGATGCACACACCATCCAGCCTCCACATAAGGTCAATGTCGGATGTGTGGGCAGGTGTGGCGCGAAACAGATATCTGGTGTGGGAGAAGGGGGTCGGACCGGAATTGAGCTGGAACTTGGAGTTCACTTGCTTTTTCGATTACACCGTCCGCTAAATCCGCCATGGATTTCCTTAGTCGGCGTGCTCACATCACAATCAAGTCCTACCTACGATTCGTAATTAGTCGCTCACTAACCGTTTCCTTTATCTTGGCGTTTCTGATGTGGTTTGCTTTTGGTCGACTCTTATTCGTGGCGAGCTTACCGTCGAGGTTTGTAACTTTTCGGTGCCATACTTGGGATTGTTTTTAGAAGAACCATTTTGAAAACTACAAACGGAAGTTCTGTAGTTCCGTTGATTGTGTTATGCGGGTGTCGTTGCACAGGTTGTTGAGGAACCTCGCATCCAACGTATTGAAGTCATCATATACTACACATAAGGAAAGGTTACGCTCGTTCAACAGATTGGAGTAAGTAATAGCAGACAATTCGTCAAGCTCATCAGTAGGAACCCGGGGAAAATGTAAAAGTTGGCCAAGATAACGTACAGTTGGCGGCTGAACTTGTGTTTGCAATATGTTCCTGTGTTCTATGGGCATTTCCACCTACAAGTGAAGCAACTGAACTGATTAAGGTCTACATGAGCTCTCTACCCATCGAACAGTACGACGGTAACCCCGGTAGTAACGCTGGATTCATCAGGAGTTTTCAGTTTGCGATCATTTTGTATGACGATGAAACTACTTGCTTGGTTGACCACTTGATTTCGGGTTGTGAAGTTTAACCAACGGAATTCATTAAACAGTGTACATTCATCAAACCACATGAAAGCTATAAAGAAGTTTTAAGAATTCTAGATAGCCTATTGGATTGACTTCACGTGATCTCTAAGGAAGGCATCGACGAGCTGAGCGATGGTCCGGCTCTAAAACATTCAGATCCCAAGGATTTTGTGGAGCTGTCAGATCAGATGAGACCGAAGAGGCTCAGTTATCGAGCTGAATTGAATGCTCACCTGAAGCCGTGCCTAATCGTGCGAAAACCTTCGGCTCTCCTCCAATTCAGATGGTTTGAAATGGCATTTTTCATTCTTACGCCAGTAAGTAAGTAGATTTTTGATGAACTGACCAATTTTGCCAATGATAGGGATGACGCTACCTTAGCTAGCCTCATTAACACACTGCCACCGCAGAATTACGCCAACCAACATCCCTTATCTAAAAAACTGCTTAGCAACCCACTCTATGACGATCGCACAGAAAAATAATGTCAACTGAAACTGAGTTGCCTACCACCAGCAAAAAAACTGGTCCCAACAATGTTTGTCTCATATGTGAAAATCCATACTGCGTGGGCTAATATAACTGATTTCAATATATAATGGTCGCAGGCTGGTAAGATACCATGATGACGCTGCTGCTGTGCCCTTTTAGTTGAGGCCCAATCAGGTAGTTACAACTGTCATTCGGGGGTGGGGGTGGGGTGGACTGAATGACTAAAGAGGTCAATGCCTTCCAGTGAGTTCCGATTATACAACGTTGTATCGATCAAAACTCTCGGAGATTGATCACGACCAAAGGGAACCAACAGACAACATTGCGTTAGTTGAGCACGTATGAGCAGACGAAAATGCCGCTCTTTTACATATGTCCTTCACCATATTACCAGTACACCTCCAAGGTCTCTTAGGGAAGGTTATCGTAAACGGACTCCGATCTCTCGTAATAAAACTGAGTTCCAGAAAGTAAATGGAGCCTCTGATAGCTGAAACCAAAAACAGTCACTATGTAATGCTTTCCCGTATGGTGTCGTGGGCCATAAGTTTACTAGGTAATCAGAAACTTATCTGCTTCTATTGGGCTTGAGCGGAGGATGCTTTGGCTAAGCTGAGAGCACTCAATCTAAGAAGAGATCTGGAAGGTTAGGGCCATCTGAAGGAAAGCCCGTTACCAGATATTAGAAACCCCGACATCTGTATACTCATTGATGCTCGCGTCCTAATGACCCACTGGGTGCTAGAACAATGAACTGGTGGCCCTAACGATCAATAAGCCCTGAGAGGGCCGCTGGGATAGGTGATACCTGGACCGAGTTCGCACCAATACCAGACTGATCCAGGCATCCGGGCACGTCACCGTCCAACCACGAAATTGCGTAAAAGATTAGAACAACCTACGCACATTGCTTTTGCTATTCCCAAATCTTATCCAGCAGTAATTAAAGAGGGATTAACGAAACAGTTTCGTGACGTCAAACTATGATCAGTGCTACTGAAGTGAATTGTATGGCTGCATCAGCTTCTTGTGTGATTTTGTCAGAAACACGACCCCATTGAGACCGTCAAATAAGAAACATCCAGACCGCGGAAGCACTAATACTTCAAATGGTACAGAGAGGTACCCATACTACGGAATTCGAAGCACTTTTTGAATATTCACAAATCTCGATTAGGTCACAGGCTTTAACAGCTTGCTGAAAAAGCCTCCATCCGGTCACGAACGATGGGCTATTACGATCTGGAGGAAGTTTATGATGGGTCCCTCTTCCTTTTGAGTCTAAGTACTAAGTCGTACTTCCAGGGACTCATCTTGTCACCAAGTTTCTGCTCTAATATTATCACAAAACAGACGGACATACAGGTCTAAAGCGCATACTCTCAGCACTACGAGAGCGTTACTGGATTATTAACTGTCAACCGATAATCAGAACTATGATGCCAACGTGATTTTACTGTCATCTTTCGCATGGCCAAACATGTGATCAAATTATGGCATCCCCTTTCGCAGGCAGAAGGATAATTCCAGAAAATCCATTTACAGCTGTTGAAGTGTGCCACGTTGGACCTCTGCTCTTGTAGCGCAGAAGAGGTGCGAAACAACCCAACGGCTGTAAATTGACTGGTCTCGCTATTTGACTATCTACCTAGTGGTAGCTAACACATTAAATACCAACTCATTCCTGTTGGCATTTTCCCGGTTAGTTAGGAGGCGAGGGTATCCTTCAGTCATCTAGAGTAACAACAGTACCAATCAACAAGGTGCTGAAGCAGATCCGGGACAATATTTGGTGATCTGGAATCAGTATATAGTAACATAAGCAATAATAAACAAAACCAGTGAATGGCATTTCAGCCTCCGAAAAGCAAGCCGTCGGGGTGGTATACGGGACTAGAGAATACGGTTGGTTCGTCAGATCTTGATTTCCTTCATAAGTAGTAAGTTGGTAGACGATAAATCATTACGGATGATGATCAGCGAGCTGGAAAGTATACCTAACCACTGTCCAGTAACAAGAATTGTAGATACTGTAGAAGAATTGAGTGCGGCAAACAATAGACACCTACTCCTTCTGTGAGAAGTACTTGTCTAACTGCTCTTTGAAAAGTCGAATACTAGCTTGAAAAAGAGATGGAGTCAGGCGCAGTGTATAGCAGATGCATTTTGTATTTGTTGGCTAAAGTATTACCTACCAGCTTTCGGAGGAGGTTAAAGCGTTTTGACCTATATGTTTAGTTTAGTTGATATACACACTAGGGGAAGTTGAACAACTAGCATCGTGCAGACTACCGTCAGTGGATAGGATGGCTGAAAGAGAGAAGTCATGTTGCTCGCTGCCAACAGCATTCACTGACGAGATCTGCGACAGCTGTGCCTGTTGTAAGGCGGCTCTAAATTATAAAAGCGGTATCATTCCCAGACGTCAAGTAGCGTAAACTCCTTTTGGAGTCGCAATAGTTGGGGATTACCTTTTTATATTATATGATTCATCATGTTGTGCACACATTTCCATTGACTCAAAAGCAGACGAAATCACTGGGGCAGCAGCCGATCCACGAAGTGGACCCAGCTTTGATTTCCTCATGGGGAGAGACAGCATCGGGAAACTTGAAATAACGGCGCCAATAATGTCCCTCTCTTTTTCCCTCCCAGGTCCCGGTCAGCATGTTCATCCAAGGGAATGTAAAACTAACGAGCGATGACAGTGGACTTTATCTATAAAGCCTTGTTCTACTTTTTTGTTATTACACATTGTACATTGAAAAGCGGGACCAAGCAAGCATGACGATATACACGTGTCTTCGTAGTTATCTCTGTTCCCTTTATCGCCCGTGTGGTGGGCTGAGCTCCTCCACGTTCTGTTGAGACTTTCGCCCCGCTATGTTGCTTTTGGCTCCGTGGATAGGATGTGCTGTATGTCGCCTTTGCGCGGTCCCAGTCGGTTGCTTACTCCATATGTAGCACGAATGCAGATCATTGCGGACTGTGTTCTTTCATTGGGGGTAGCAGCGTAACGCATTTGCATACACCACCATTCGAATTCTCTTTGATGCAATTGTTGGTACCTGCTTATTCGTTTGCTGAGCTTCGGCTCATCGAGTTGCCATTCTTTTTACGCCTTTTGCAAATCATGCACGTGCAATCCCCACGAAAGAGCGCGGCATCCGGCACTTCCGGAGGTCTTGCTTGTCTGTATCCGTGTCGAACTGCCGTCGTTGTCGTTGTCGTAGTCGTCATTTCCGTCGGGTCGTGGGCGTGTTCGTTACCGTGTTACCATACAACTGTATCGCCACTTAAATGCCCGTTCGCAATTAGGTGGGATTTCTTGAATATGGCTCCTAGTTGTCACTCACACACTATATGGTTTGAAAGAATTAAACTGTTTACGCTTCATATATTTATAAAATTCTCTTATATGGTCGAAAAATGCTCACGTTTCTATGTTCCATGATCGAAGTAGGGATTTTTATTGATTAGCTCATTGTACCTTGACAGTATTGCGCTACAGTCCCGTCTGACTTGCTGTTGGGTCGACCTTTTCCTACCTAAACTATCACCATCTTCCGATTGTTCTCACTCGTTGTAAATTATTATCCCCTTTGTTTTTACGAGTACCGGTTTGAAATGAGTATTTTACGATAAACACGGTTACTTAGTCGGAATTCGTTCTGCTGGCCGTGATGAAGTATCCCTTCTATCGTGCGTAAGTAAGTCAGCGGGTAGGTAAATAAGTAAGTAAGCGAGCAAGATTAGGTTTCATCAAGATCGATAGCTAAGTGATCGAGGTAGGGCACCTCAAACTAGTAAATCCACGATGGTTTACGATTAATGATAATGAATGATGAATGAATGAATATATGTTGAGCTTCGTTTTCTTTGTAGATAAAGACTGTGATTAGATCAGTCAAAGACTTCAGTTTTTCCTTTCCTTATCGCAAACAATTGTTAGGTATGCTGTGGAGTGCTGATAATCTGAATTCAATTTGTGGGTATTTCCAACCAAAGACCCTACACTCTGAATCGTATTGTGATCAGAACCCTTAGCCCATTCGGGTGTAAGAATAGATTAGGGCTGTACAGGATAGCGTAGTTGAGCAGCGACCTAATGATGCTCTGAACCAGATCAGTACGGTGATGTCAGCTACTCAAAACCAGAGATTTAAATGACAGTTGGAGGGTCATTGTCAGTCAGTCATCAGAGTACCGATAATGTGGCCAATTCCCAGGATCACTTGATCTGGGTAATGACAAAGCTCGAAGAAGACACAGTAACTAATTGGTTAATTCACATACACTCTACAGAGTTTTAGCTAAAATTGCGAAGAACTGGCAAAGGTGCCTATCCACACTCCAAACCAGGGTTCAAAATCGGCTTACAGGTGAACTGAGACTGGTATGATCAAAGGTCTACTGGTCGATCATGTGCTCCAGTTCCGATAATTACAGTACTGGAAGGTAGCTTCTTGGTGAAGTGGTCACGGCCAATATAACGAGACTGATTTATCAAAGTATCATAACGTATGATCACCCGCTAATCAGTAACATTCAGGACAATACCACACGAATAGGTTACTCCAAAACAGATATCTTGTACCGGTTTCCAAATAACTAATTGCTGTGCTGAGACACGAAATAAGATTTTTTCGGAGTAAACAGAAGTCATACCCTGGAGTACCTAATCTATATTTCGTAGAACCGTGAACAAATTGTCAGGTGATGCCTAATGCGACGAAATTTAGCAAGTAAACCAGGTGAGGACTTGGTCCCATTTTCGATTAAAGTTGACTATGATTTGAAATATGTTTCTCGTGAGCAATTTGCCTGTCACATCCAGTATCATACATAGCGAAACTCAATTAGACTGTGATCTTCCACGCATAACTCATTTTCCGCAAACTGGCTGGTCTCTATATTATCACCGGCCATTACTCCATGAAATTCTATCTCTGAACGGGTGCACTCACGACCGTAGATCCTTTTATGATATTGTCTGAACTCATAGGGCTTCTTAAGAAATTACTAGCTAGAACGCTGAAGCACTAGCACAGTGTTCACTCTGATACGCCCTTATGAAAGCACAGGCTGAAATTATGCTAACTAGCCCAACATTGATAAGCTTATGAGAGAGTACGTGGAATTTTGCGAGGGACGTTCAACCACTGCAACGGCATCCATCAAGTTTCAGTCATACTCTTGACCATTATCCTCGGTTCCAAAGAAACGGATTAACAATAAATTTGTGAGTCCATAGAGTTATCGGCATTTCAATGGCATGACTGATGCTCAATCAGAGTGGTCTTAAATATTTCTTCTGAAAACCGTTTCCTGATCAAACATCACTGTCCTATTGAGACAACCTTTCGCTCAATGAGGGCTCCCGGAACCCTGGTTACGGACAACGGGGAAAAATTTCCCTTCACTGAATTCACTGAACTGTACCAATCCGTGGGAGCTGGGCATGTACGGCTTCCTGATTATCACTCTCAAACTGAAACAAGTGTTGAAAAAGCTGCAAAGGGAAGGAAGCAGAGAAAGCTACTTGACAACTTTTCGACGAGATGAAGTTCAACGTCGAAAGTATCAGTGCCAAACAGTGTCTCAACTACGGAGGTTTTCCTTGACAGACCTATGTGGACACCCTTGGGTGCCATGCGTCCTATGGTCACACCAATCCTGTGAACGATTAAACTGGACAAAGCTTCAACAGATATCACGGGGTAGGTTCACCCAATTTCACCAAACGATATAGTATTTTGCTTATTTTTGCCACCACCCAAAGCAACACACATCAGGAATAATTGTGAGTCAACTGCTGAACGCGAAATGCGGTGTTCGGTTAGATAATGGTATAGACAAACTACGTGTCAAACACGGAAAATGTTTCAACATAGCAGCTTTAAATAAGAAGGAGGTGGAAATCCCACTGTATGTAATTTTGGATACCTTTGCGTTACAAGTAGCACAGAAGAAAACTATATCACCCAAGCCACCAAGTTCCGTCTTATTGAGCGGAAACTATCAAAGTGCTCTCAGCCCCCATTAAAAGGTTTTCCACCTATTCCTGTCAGAAGTCGCACTAGCAGGTCTCTATTTACGGGGGAGATAAACGGACGATTATCTGACACTATGCATAAGCAAACACAGACAAACACACGTCCGCACACGTTACACAATGTTTGCGCTGTCTGATTATTCGCCTAGCGGCTTTTGCTGACTTTCGTATCAGTTTACTCATACGGGTCTATTCTGTTAAATTTGTTTGTAAGTCGCTTTTGTGTTCACACACTGAACGACCCACTCAGTAATCGTTTATTCGGTGTCTCCCAACCATTGGGTCATAAGAAACCGGAAAATGACAAGTCCATGGCGACAAATACAAATTTGATTCTCCCAAAACAATGCATTTTCACGGAATAAAATAAACCATCAGGAGTATTTTTATGCTATTCTCCGTCTACGAAGTAAAATCCCCTGGAGCATGATTGTGCCGTGTTGCTAAACATGCAAAATGCAACTGATAAAGATAAAGCGGATGTTTGTTTGATCACAGGTAGTTAGGTGTTCAGTGTAGTTCTCAGAACAGAATCATTTCGACATACACCAATGTCTTTCAGTACTGTCCAGCCAGCATTCATCAATTGAGCATTACTGAATTTGTGAGATGAGATCGCATTTCTCAACTCGGAAGGGGAAGTAGTCCGTTTCAAATAGATGCCATTCAAATGACGCGGACTGATTCCGTACTTGAGAAGTACAAATCCAATATATACATCATCTATCCACAAGTACTTCACAAACGGCATCCCAACGACTAACAAGCGAACAACCGGCATGCTAAAAATTATCGATCCTCCAGTCGCGTACGGAGGAAAGGTTGAGAAAGGATAGGAAAGGTACGAGATATACCATTTGCCCCATAATGTTCGCATGGGTTTCATGTGATCATACACATGGCCGGATACGTACGTTTGATATTCCAAATTAGTAACACTACGTATGGTACGTATCACATTCTTTACGTTCACCAGAAAATCCTCATCAACAATCATCACGAAGCGTGCATTCGGACAGTACCTCGAGATGTACTTCAAACTACTCATCAGCTTGTACGTGTTGTTGTAATACTCATCAACAAAGTCGAATTGTAAGAGATCATCATGTTCGTCTTGCTCCCGTTGAAGAAGGAAATCCAGAAGCGGTTCTGGGACGGCAGTTGTTCCAAGTGCAAACAGCGTCTGTGTGAGTGCACCCACGGACAGTGCACAACTTGCATTTCCCCATGTGCTACGGATTGCACTACGCTGATCAAAAGATTTAATCCGGGATTTTACAACAAACAAAATATCGATGGTTGACTGGTTTTGCATAGGCCTCAGTCCGTTCCCTTGAGAGTTACACATCGACCTCGGAGCACGAATCCGGCTGAACTGTGCCATGTTGATTGGACGGGGTAGAATGCCAGATTCCGGAGTCCAGTCCTTATTAGGACCAAGTTTGTCATATATTTCATACAGTTTCACATCAAGTGGATACTCATGTATTGTTTGCAACTCTCCACTTTTCTCGAAGACGAAGTATAGTCCAATTATTAGGAGTGAAATAAGGAGAACGCGCAAAATCACGTTAACATTCATTTTCGAGTATGATCACTTGACGGATTTTTTCCTTCCCCGATCAGTCCGTAATTTTAAAATCTGAACAAAATGGACGTGAGATGGTGCATCAACGGTGATTTTCTCATATTTTAGTTTACCAGTTCTGAAGGTGCAATTATTACAAAACTAAAGCTACAGGTTTAGTGTGAAGATTCTTGAAAGACACGTAGTTATTCTCGTGTGCTTTTGACGATCAACCTTCATATTTCGTCAGTGGTCTGCAGCTTTTGTGTGCGTGCGAGACAGTCTGGCGGCGAACATGACTGCCCAAACCGAATACCGCAGTAACCAATTTTCATGACATCATTATTTCCTAATTTAGCTGTCAAGATCATTTTTAACTAAATCGACCCTGGGCGTAAAAACAAAAGCTACTGAGGTATTCACTCCAAACTATTTTACTCTTCAAATGCCAGACAAAATATCGGTGTTAATATATCCATCACAACGTGAAAAGAACGCTGTTAGAAAGTTATTTACCGTGAAAGTTTGGAAGAACATGATTTATTTTAAGGAAAGGAGCATAGTTAAACGACGAGGGAATAAAATGTATGTATTCTCGCAATTCGCATAAACAACGCCATATCCTGTTATATCATTTAACGTGAATTGGAAAAAGTGAAGCTTCGAATTTCTTCAAAGCTAAGCATAAATTCTCAATTACATGCAAATTGAAGCTGTCAAGAAAAGATCGTAGAAACTGATTCTCTATTTTGTGCACGGTTTTGCTAGTGTAAAAGTTGATATAAAACGACGCTCTGCGGTGCCCTATACAACCCAGTGAATAATGGGAAGAAAACCTTTTCATGTATGGTATACATCGCGTGTCGGATGGGCCGGAAAATGTTATCCCTCTCATCTTAAAAAAAGCTAAATTTTCCGTTTTCATTAAATCTTTTCCCAAAGTACTGAAAACGGAATTGATTCCTCCCCATGACCCCCCGCCCCAGGAGTTTACCGTCACCGACGAGTTTTGTTGTTGAACCGTAAGTTATGTGGAAGTCTCCAAATGCGACTGCATTTTCCTTTATTGATTTCGTGAGCAATATACTTGGTGGACACTTCAGCAGAAGGATTGCTTCTGCCTGGATCCATGTTTTGGGAATGGGTGATATAGAACCCTTTTTGGAAAATTAAAACTTTAAAAGTTTGACAGTCCGTCGGTTTCGACATTACGGTTATTCTGGACGGTTATTCTCAGGTAAGATCATCAACGTAGTCTAGACAATAAAAATTATGTTGTTCGCAGTTCACGACAGAATAAAACTTTATCAGTCCTAAGTTGTTAGGAATTACTGAAAGAAAGTAACGATAATGAAATCCATTGCTAATAATCAGCAAGTTTATTTTGGAAAACCACTATAAATAGTCTGACTCATATTAAATAATGAAGTTCTCATCACTATTCACGATTAAAACACGTTCCAAGAATATCAAAAATGGTCTCACGAAAGGCGCTCTCGTTTAATTTGTGACAGCAACTCAAAGATCGGGCAACAAGAAGAAATTTCAGGCCGACATATCACTTCAGTCGTTTACATATATTGGTATGGGTAAATCGGAGTATATGTGCAACTATAGATAGCAGAGAGTGAGTTAGCGCGCAACAAAATCAGCTAACTTCATAACGTGTTTCAAACTAATGAAGTTTGTCCACGGTGTGAACCACAGCGAGTGTGAAATATGTAACCATACGACGTGAAAGGACAGGAATGGAAAAGGTGGGTTTGGGGCGGAGTGGTACATGGTAACCACTTGTTACAACCACGGCAACAACGACTGTTGCGTGAGGTTACATTGCTCGCACAATTCCGGATTCAGTAATCAAAATACTATGGCTCTCGACGTCATCAGGAACCGCATGTGTAATCATTTGGAGTGGACTCTGGCAGTTGTCAGATTTAAAGGCATTCACTGTATCGATCTGATGTCCAATATCAACCAGATGCTCCTAGATTGCGCTATTGATGGTGCGAACTGTTCCTTTGTGTAAAGAAGCCGAGACATGTTTGGATATTCTCATAGACAGGCATCTCGTCGGATGTCTAATATACTAGGCTTTAAAAGGGCACGTAAACTGATGTAGAATGAAAGATTGGGTGACGAAGCAACCTGTTCTTGGATAGCTGAACAATGAGTGGCTTGTTATTTGTTATGATTCAGATATGTGCATAGGAAAGAGAATTCACATTATTTTATATGTAAATACATAAAGTGATATGTCAGAATAAAATCTATCTGTGTTACGTGCTGTTACACCGATCGATGGGCATATTAAATGACGGCAATCAAATCTGTAACAGCCTAACTGAAGGTTACCCTAATGTTGTTCGACTTATGTAAGAGCTTATTCTTATTGATACACTCGGCTCATGAAGCTTCTATTCCTTCTGTGCTCTTGAAGATCACACAAGCACAACCCCTTGTCGATAGAGCATCGCCCTTGCGTACTACATTTCTGACACCAAAGGTAGGACCGCGCTGAGGGAAATGGGAGGTCTTGGAGACCGCCCAGATGCGGGCTGAGGAGATTTAGTGTGGCCCAGGAAAATTCTTGTGGTATGGTCTACTCAAGGTATTGGCTCTGGGGGCTCAGTACGCATGTGGTGCGTGTTGAAGGATTACGAAACACCAGAGGCAGTGTTTTTTCGTTGGGGGAGCAGTACAAGGGCCAGTATGGAGGTTGCCATCGTGTTGTTCGTCTAATCTAAATGGCGATACACTTACTGGGCTTCGGCTCATGGAACTTCTCCTATTAGGCTTTTGCAGATCACACACGTGCAACCGTCTTCGGAAGAGCATGGTGATCGCATTAGTTTTCTCCACTATGTATTACTGTGTGTACGTGGATTGAAACCTTGGTTCAGCAAATCAGCTTGAGGTCCAGCCACACTCTGTGCATGCAGCCATTTTTATCATCATTCAAAACATAATGGCACTTTTGTGTTTCTCAGTATGAATGAAATTCTTGTGTTACTTATTGATCTAGACCTTAGGCGTGAGATACAAAGTAAATATTATTGACGTCTGAGTACACCGATCAAACATAAGTGTCAGGTGTTATAGACCCGAAATGAACGAATAATCGCTGTTTCAAACAATCTTATTATCATACGTCCTATCCTTTGCCCAAAAATACCTTCTCTGTATCTGGAATAAAGCTCAGTTCTATCATCAGTTTTAATTAAGTAAGGCACAAACAAACAGTTTATTCGCTGTTGTGTGCGTCGTTTATCGTGATTTTTGTGTGTGTTCTTTGAGTGAATCTAATCAGGAATCCAGTTCTATTTACCGCCACAACTTCCACTCTTACCTGATTTTTGAATACTACAAAAGCCGTATCAATAAGGAAATCTAATAAATGGACTACGATCTTTGATACAACATCACGATCATTGATTCTTAGTACTACATTTCCTAAAAATATTACACCTAATTCACGAAAAATACAATAACTTGGGTAAAAAATGAGCCATACCTCGGTTGGATTTATCGTGCACAACACTGTATCGGGAGAACTTGCATACCAGCAAACGTGTTTCTATAGTAGGATTGTGGTGTGCTTGCAAAAGAACTGGAAATGCGATCGCAGTATTTATGTTCCGTAATTCACACCATGGTAAAAGGTGACCTCATTGCACGCTACGCCCCCGTGTGTCGTCAAATTGCTATGCAGTGAGGAGAGCACTGAATATGTGCTGTCCGCCGGTTGGTTCATTTCTGCAACTAAGAAGTGCTTTGTCGTAATTTCCGATTATTGTCATTTGGAAACTCTTCATTTTGACTGGGTTGACAACTAAAGATTCGTCAAACTTTCTTAACATCAGCTGTTTTTTTATAGAAATGCTTTCCTGTTCTTGGTTGCCAACCTGCTCCGCGAAATTTTAGTAGTCTGTCAAAGCAAGTGTGAGAATCACTTTCTGAAGATGTAACGAGATTTGATGCAAATCTTCTAGTTTCTTACAAGAATTCAGATTTCGTCATCCTCACGGTAAACACATTTTACATATAACCATAAAGTCACGAAAACTGGTGAGGTGTAATTAGAAAAAGATCGGAGAGTATTTCTTACTGTGTACTAAGAAGCACTCTCAATGTCCCATTTAGCGTCAAAGGTGAATTGTACCGGCAGAATAAAGGAGTCATTATAGGGTCGCCTGTATTTCCCGTAATGACTGACATTTCAAGCTAAGAAGAGGATAACTTCAAGTTACCAGAGAAAGCCAACCAATGAACTTGGGCTATACATTTTAAGGCTTTGTAGAACATACGACACTAATAACAGCTAAGAAAATGCTTGCCAAATATCGATAGTGAAGCACAGCATAAGCTAGTAGTATGATGTGAGTTTTGATATCAGGATAGATTCAGACAATTAGTCAGCTTCTGTGGCTACTTATCTAGCCTTTACCATAGTAAAACCTCTTCATATCTGGCAAAGTAGTGACCTTACTGATACAGATGGAATCATGTCTATGGATAAGGTACAGCCACTTCCATTTGCTGGTCGTTTTAGCGTCACTGATATTGAAGCATCTATACTTAGCTTCTCGGTTGTAGCAGATCGGTAAGCCCAGACCAATAGCCCGTTGTTATTGGAATAGGGTTGTGGTATTTCACATTATAAAGTGAAATAAATTCACCCATCCAAAGTTAACTTCTAGTCCATTTCTCGAATAGCACTTAGAACAATAGTTCGTGCCTTAAGTTCAATAACACTTTCATTTTATCAGTTCCAGAATATAGTTGCAAAATAAAGGAAGGCAGTTTTCAGTTGCATAGCTTTCGTGCTTTGCTATAAAATTCATGAAAAACCCATACATTTTCATCAATATATATTTTTCTCACATGAGTAGCGTGGTACTGTATCGAGATGACAGGAGGAAATTTTCCCGGAAGCAAACGACACATCGAAAATCCATACTTGGGACCATATGCTCTCGTTCTGAAGGTTAGCCATGTTAACAGACGGATTGAATTTGTAAGAACCACCTTGTGATTCTAAAAGTGGACTCTCTATCTGTACACACTCCATACGACTAGAAGGGCATTACAACTGTAAGTATATAATTTGTCTGAATAACAGTATTCTTACATCATGATTGAAGTGGGGAATGTTGAGGAAAATGCAACGATGTGAACAAACGTTTTGGAATATTTTTCGGGAAGTGGTCCTAATATATTTTCAATGGACATTTAAGGTACTGCCTTTCCACGGACAGCCCAGTTCCACACAATGAATTTTGGCCACCATAAATGCAGGCTACTTGCAATTCAGTAAGCTGTAGTATTTTAAGTAGGGACATCAAACATTTTCTCGGGCCTCTTCTAGTTTTGTTGTATTAATAAATCTAATAAGGTCCGTGGTTCTATTTCATTGCAAGCATTGAGTGTGCAGTTTTAAACAAACAGTTATGAACAAAACAGACTGTTTTGGGTTTACCGAACTCTCATTACCTTCACGTCGATATCATTGTGAGCTTTTATTGGGTCGACTAATTATTTCAACCATACGTGAATGACTACGTTTTCATGTACTCTTCAATATCAAAAGATATTGCAAACAGCTAAAAAGCATGCGCAACCCGGGTTTTCCGGTTAATACGACAACTGCCTATGAGTAGAGGTTATATGTGTATAAAAAAGGTAGAATGATTAGACCGATTTTACTTAAAATGATCGATTCAAGGTTGAATGCGGTGAGTTGCAAGTAATAATAATTGCGAGAAGCAAACGAAATGAGTTTCAGATTACACAACTGTGAGAAGCCCACGTAGCTTTAGGCAAAAATTCTTCCTTCTGTCAAATTGTTTGATTTCGTTTATCGGTGACTTCAGAGCAGGTTTTCGGCTGGTCGAAATAATCCAGAAATTCGATCTTATTTCGCGGAAAATTCATACATTTAGCACCATAAATGACGAATACCACAGGACCGTAGTTTACTCCTCGCGGTGAAATTATCTTTTACTTTTGATTCTAATAGCAAAGCTGTAAAATATCCGAGGTTAAAGGTTCATGAGGCTAAATGTTTGGAACAAAAAAAGATCGAATTATGAAGTAAAATCCAGCTTCTAACGCTTAGGATGGATACCGTAAAATCTATTGAATTAAAAGGAATTTTACAAGTGCGAATTGAAGTTTTTGTAAGGTGTCTCCTAGTAAATTACAGTCAACCTTGTACTGATATGTACGCCGTGCCAGTTATTATTTTTGTTCTATTTGGTGTTAGGTATATATATATTATATACATACATATATATGTTTTAACGTGTACATATATAATGATTTCATGATAGTTTTTGCCAAGCTTTCTTTACTAGCAGATGTACAGAGAGATGTACAGCTCATTTTCCTTGCAAAATTTAGTGCGTTGTAACCCTAATATATGAGCGTATTTTCAAGTATTGTAGGTCATGCTATCTGCCATCTCAGCAATAAGGCTGATATGAAGCAAGCCCTTTCCAACAGTTGAACCGACAAAAAATGAAAGAAAATAGGGGAGTAACAAAGCTAAGAATGAGATGAATAAGCCTGTATTAATCTGTCAAGAAAGTCGCTGATAAAAAATAGGACGGTATAGAAATCAGTCAATGCACTGTCACCGTTGGTGACGAAGGAGAGTGAGAGTAAAAGTCTCGTCTCTGGTGAGTGAAATTTTCATTGAGAACCCTCTATTGGTGACTTATTTGGCTTACCTGCTTCGAGACCCCTTTATAGCCTCATTTCTCCTGAAATGTTTCCACTGGCCGTACTATAGTGAGTACTCCCTTTAACCTTCAGTTAAGCGATGCCAAATATCAGCAGTACATTTTTCCCACTTTTCAATCAGTTTTTTTAACAAAATACAGCATCACTGTTAACTCCACTCCTCTTGTACACGTGAGCCATGTGAAATACCTAGGTGTAACTCACATTGGTATTCAGATATTAAAAAATACTGTTGGGAAATTCTGTGGATTGTTCTTTAAAATTCCCAGACTCCAACAGTTGAGTGCTTCACAGTCTGTCTTTTACTCATTTGTACGGAAACTGGCTGTCTGTTAGAAAACACTCTTTCAGTGGTGACAAAAATTATTCAAACGTAACAACAATGCTCACATGCATACCGGCGATCTAGTCCACATGAAGACCGTCATAAGCCACATGAAGGAGCCGTGAGGTGGTCTGCTTGCTTTTGTTTATCTTACTCCATTTGCTTCCTTTGACATAGCTGCGTTCGGTAATAATGCACAACTGTCCATAATTGAGTTCTGGGCAACCAACTACTTTCCTATTCAGTAAGTAGTATATGCATTCCTCCACCTTTGCACTAACGGCCTGACTTCCAGTTGACTGAAGAAAAATAATGAAATATGACATTATCCGAGAACCATTCTGCTATGGTGCCAAGCGAACAAACCGTAGTACAGAATTTTGCTTATAGGAATATTTTGAGAAAACCACCCAAGTTCATGAAGAGTATCCTGTCTCTGAACAAATCTATGGTAAGAAATTCCTAATTATCCTTTGAAGTTTGTTAGGAGTAATTGAGTACGACGGAGTATTTACTTCAGTGAGGCATACTGAAGTGCTCAGTAGCTCGTGAGATATTCGACTGTTGCAGATTACGTCTTGTTTAGTAAAGATCCATCTTTCTCGACTATGAGTTTTCAGCCGATTTAGTGTCACATCGATCATAAACGGTTCATATATAAAATAAGAAATTTTGGTTCGCGAAATGAATCTAACGAAAGCTGTCGTATCGGATATGACACACTGCCCACCAGACGAAATTAAACTAGCAAGTGACATCGGCCACAGTAAAGTAAGTTCAATTCGACTGCGTACAGCGAGATTTCCGTAAGAATCAACTTATTTTTACCAGCTGATTTGACACGCACAATTTTGACTATGAAATACAGCTGGATGGAGCTGATGAATGTTTGGTTCAGAGCCCTTTGATGTGGTCTATTAGCTCACCTAGTGAAGTAATCACTCCTCCAATCCGGTGTTGTGGCTCATGTGTTGCTTGGAATCCTGTCGTGGTAAAGGACTTGCCACATGAAGATTAAATCAAAATTTGTCAGATATATGAAACCTTATTTCATAAAGGGCTTCTTGGTGCATTATTGCTTGTAGAGCCAATAAATTCATCGGTATAACAGGTCTACCACAAATAAATGAAGTAGCATATAAAGATAGGTTTGCTAATCAACCTTTCGATTTGGTTTCTACTTCTGAATTTGTGTAACTTGATCCTCTTGCCACGACGTTTGAGTGTTTTATTGAAGGCCTATTTAGGCATTTAATCGAATAAACCGTATTTTCTCACAAGCAAAAAGCTGAGTCATTATAATGAAATCAATATTCCATGTGCCTGGGAATTATTTGTTCTCCTTCTTATATTTGCAATTTTATTTAAAAAAGAACTTTTGGTAGATCTTCCTTGCCGTAGTAACTGTAATTCACAGGAACTGAAACTCGATGACTTGACGATCTTGAAAATTATAAATTTTGTATTTGGCAGTACACATCAATTTTCGTTCATGTGCTTAACTGCGAGCACGAATTCTGGTGTTTTATTTCGCTTTAGTAGACATGCAAAATTATTTCAACTTATTTTAGGTCTTGATATCGGTTCGACTAACAAAGACTGCGCAACAAACATTGCCAACTAAACCCGACACCCTCAGGTGCAGTGTGCACCGAAATTTGTTCTACTTTGGACGTACGAACAATATACGTGGACCCGATTCCCGTCCAATGAATGAAACCAACACTGCGATAGAAATTGATGGGTTTTGGCAGTAATATTGGTTATCCTGTGGAACTGACAGGTGATGGGAGACTAAACGAGCTGATGGTCAGAGCTGATGTGTTGAAGTGTGCTTTGTCTCTAGAGCTGCTTGGCGTAAGACGGCGATGAAGTTGTGTGTGCCAGCTCCAGGTGGACTTAAACAAACGGACTTCAAACAACCCGTCGATTGAAGCGAGGGAGACTAACCTGAATACCTGACCTAGAGAAGAACCTGGTCGAAGTTTGCTTGACCAGTTACGTACCTCATTTGATGACTGACGAGAATCACCCAAGTGTCCTACAGGACTTCTAAAATAGGCCTGTGTCCGACCGAGGAAGATTATCATACCACAACGTTAGAATGGAGTCCGGATGTGGGGAAGTACTTTGAACTACAATTTTCCTAACTGTAAGCCACTTTATGTGACTGAGAAGAATGATTTAGGAAAAAAGATTGCCCGCAGTTAGTGGAAGACCTGGTACAGGAGTTGGATGCTCCTGGGGAAAGGTTATCATTCCTTAGTAGATCCAAGTATAGATACCTATTCATAAACAAGGCGCACCTAGGCTCTAATCACGCAATTGCATCTTATTGAGTTTGGTGTCTGCGAAGAGCCATTACACTACGCTTAAGTAATGTACAGCGGAGTTTTTCCGGAAAACCTTCCTATGTGCTTTTACAAGGCAAAACAACATTTATGCTCACAGGTGTCAAGGAGCATTCTGCAAGCCGTAAAATCAAATCACCCTACCTAAAGAACAATGAATAGTCAGATTCAACGGTACGAAGTCTGTACTCCTTATTGAATGATTTACTTCGAGGTGTCGATAACTAGTTCACTGCTTGATAAGTATAAACGTGTAGTGGCAGTCGTTCTAAGGAAATGACCGCTTTCTGGACACCATTTTATGATCTATTTTCTCTACGATATTTCCTAAAGCTTGCTTTAAACATCACTGTTTTGCTCGGCTGCGTATGTTTAATTGAACTGACTTTTCCGAGGTTTCCGTCGAACTC
Source organism: Fasciola hepatica (assembly GCA_948099385.1). Classification (NCBI taxonomy): domain Eukaryota; kingdom Metazoa; phylum Platyhelminthes; class Trematoda; order Plagiorchiida; family Fasciolidae; genus Fasciola; species Fasciola hepatica. Next base: position 39,106,159 of record CANUEZ040000043.1, read on the forward strand.
GTTTTTGAATCACTTTTACTTTCAGTTCTCTACTGACTGTACACGCCCGGGGTTCGCCCTCTGACTAGCCTCTGAGCTTTTTTTCATTCAGTGTATTTCTCGTATCGGTACTGTTCCGGTGCCACGACATATAGAATACACTTCCGCATCTGTCAGCCGACTTGCGTCTCCTCTATTCGTTCCATGGAGGGATTTCTTTGGCACCTCGCTATGAGAACAGATAGAAGACACTTTCATGAGCCGCACTCGAGGGTCTTCTACAAAATCCACGTACAGTCTGTTGATTCCGTTTGAAGGATAATCAAAAAAAGTCTCTCCTCTGAATGCGTACTGGAACCTCGGCCTCAGTTCTACTAGTGAATTACTCACCTTGCGATTAACCTTTTACCATACTTGTCTCTGGTTAGCAAGGAGTTTCGTTGTGTCCATTCATACGCATCCAACTGAAAAAATGGTGGGTTGCTTCCCACACCTCCTCAGCTGGATGAGCTAGAGTCGGCACAGAGTCCACTAAGGCGAATTCCTTAAGACGGATTTCCTGAAAGTGAACCAGGCGCGGTGCATCATGTCACCCTAAATGATCTCTGTGTTGCATTCCACATTTTGTAGGTATTGAAATCCTCCGTTTGGATAAATATCCGCACTAACTTCAAACGTAACTGATCAAGGTACGGTGCAGAAGTAACGATCTTTTCGTTTCTATGGAAAGTGGACTGTCAAAAATACGTTTCAGTCGTGTGCCAATGGTTCTTTATATACGCATATAAACTTGCCATAGAGTTATACCATGCTACACAACCTTTCAGGAACTTGTGTCAACCGACTTAGATCAAGTCCTTGCAGTCAAGTATTGTTAGATACACTAGTGTTTATTCTTGAACCATTACGCACTTCTATGTTTCCAAGCTTATATCCAACATATTGGAAAGCTTTCTAAGTATTTCTAATTTGGTTTGCGCATGATTTGCTTGGTGAAAAGACGTTTTATCATATTCTGAGACACTGGGCATTCCGACAATATTTCATTCTATATGAAGTCATTCGAGCCAGTCGATAAAATTTTCCACTTCTTCCTAATTGATAATGTTGAAAAATAACATACCTGGTGACGTTCAGCTGCATGTGTGGGAATCGAACAGTAGTGGCAAGGGTCTCGTGTGCTTTTGAGGCTCAGCCTTTAACAGATGAAAGACAGACTGCCGACTGATTCCCGTTCTCATTGTGTACCAGTTCGCTAGCATTTGCGGAATAAGTTAGGTAGGTTGAATTCCAAGTAGACTGTCTGAGCGCATAAAAAGACACCATCCGATTTGGTTAAACAGTAGATCAGTGAAGAAAGGACTAAAATCAATGACCATCTGGTTGGTATGTTCGGATCATTCAATCCATGCCACAGGAGCTTCCAGCCCCATCAACAGTGTCATTGGAAGGGTAACGGGAAGTACCCAAATCCCAATCTTAGTCCCCGCCAAGGCGATCGCTATCCCTTAAGGTATCCTAATCATTGACCGAATGAACAACCCCATTTACTGACTAAAACATTATCAACGCATGCTATCTTTCCTGATATCAACAGCACAGTAACCGAGTGAACAAAAACCAGTCAGTTGATGCTACTACGATTATCTACTATCTTGTCACTTCTATTTGCCCAACTGCAATATCTATAAAATGTATCTACCGAGTTGTGCGGCAAAAACGAATCAGAAGCATTGAAAATCGTTGGAAAAGCAGTTGAACTGTTGAGCTGTAAAAAACTTTCAACTTGACTGGAAGATGTTTCAAGTTTTCGGAATTAGAGGCATTGGGACAACTCCCGTATGAGCCTCGTCCTAGTCCACTCTTTGCTATGACCTCACGAGAGAGATTCACGCCAACTCTCCCATTGATAAGGGTCAAGTTTCCTTTTGAATAGTTTTAATTTATGTCTTCTATCACGTCTACTGGCACTGAGTTCCATTTTTTGTTTGCCCTCCTAGAAAGACGATAGAGCAACTGTAAACCGGTCGCCTGCAGCTTCATGAGCGTCATCGAGTGCTCTCTTGAGCTCGAGTCGCCGCGAAGGGGGAATTCTGCCTACAACTCGGAGTCCATTTCGCCGCGAATTATTCGTCGGATGCATATCAGGTCATCTCTCACGTTTCGATACGCTTCCGGAAACAGACCCGTTAACTTCAACCATCTCTTGTAACTGATCCCCTGTAGTCCAACGAAAAGACGAGTGGCGGCTCGCAGCATCCTTTCCAGCTTCAAGAACTCGGCAGTCGTGCAGAGAAGTGTAGCGGCTCCGCCATACTTTAGTCGAGGATTTGCATGTGAGGTATACAGTAGTTCGAAAGCACAATGAGGTAGCTTCCCTAAAGTCCGACAGACAGCGTTATAGATGCTCCACGCCGAGGCACTCGCCTTGTCAGTGTGATCGCGGGTTCTGAGTGAAAAATACACCGTCACTGCTAAATCTCTTTCACCGATGGACTTTCGACCAGTTGTTCCTAGGAAAGAGTAAATGTTTTCAGGCCTGGGTTTACCAAGTTACGATTGAGCGCACCTTTGAGCACTGAATGGAAGAGCCAACAAGTTGGACCACTGCGTGAGAGTATCCGAATCCATATGCAATGTCTTGAGATCCTTTGTAATTCCGGTCGCATGCCAGATTTTGAGACCATCTGCATGGATCAGACAAGAGGACAATGGTTCTTTTGACAAGCCACTGATAAATGCCGGAAATAGCGACGGACCCAAGACCGAGTATTATGGCTCTCTGCTGGAAGCCTCATGCCACTTGGAGTTCTGTAAAACAACATTCACGGAAAAGGACCTCTCTTTCAGGAATTATTCGATCCACTTGAGTAACTGTATTGCCACTTTTAACGACCACAACTCAGTGAGCAAATGGTTGTGTGGCACTCTGTCGAAAGCTCCGCTCTAGCCTGTGTCCAATGTTCACGCGTCAGCAGAATGCTAGAGAGACAAGATAGACCCTTTCGGAAATCATGCTGTTGGTTGCTGAGAAGCCCGTAACTATCTAAGCATTCACGCAGTTGCGTTGAGACTGTTCATTCCATAATCTTTCCGACCACATACATAGGACTAACTTGACGGTAATTCGCAACTTCTGCCTTTCTACCGCCCTTGAACATCGGGATGACAACGGCTTTTTTCTATTCGAATGGTAGTTCACCTTGTTCCATCTAGTTAGTAACTACTCTCGTAAGTGGAGGCTCGATAATTTCCACTGGTTCCAGAAGGACCAACGGATTGATCTCATCCGGACCAGGCAATGTGTGTGGTCTGAGCTCTAGCAGAGCATCTACAACATCTTCCACCATGAAAAATAGCAACCTCCTAATAATTGCTCCCTGTGGAGGCTGAGAAAAAGCTCACCCCTCCGTGGAAAAACATCAGCTTAGTGTCTCGCCAACAATGCTACCTTATCGGAATCGGAGTCCTCGACGACTTCATCATGAAGTAGCGTTGGGATGCCCGGAAAAGACATAGTCCACTTTCTCAGGTAAGTAAACGGCCTTTTCGGTGATGAGACGGGATCGACCGAAATCCGCTCTTCGTATTCGCTTCCCTTTGTATTCTTCAGCGCCGAACAACAGTTTCGGGTTTGTTTGTAACAGTCGTATCCCGTGCCGGAGGATAGAAAAAGTTGCCAAGCTCCGTATCAATGTAAGGAATTTGCTACTTATATGTGTACGGTGACAGAACTACTAAATTCTGAAAATTAGCAGTTATTCAAGAAGCGGCGCTTAGCCCCTTTCCCAAAAGGTCCGAGATTTAACAGACATGAGTGTACCCTTGAAGATTATTTGGTGGAGTGACTGATTTGTTGCTCATGATTATAAATGGACCGCCAACAGTTGTGGCACACTGTTTCGCCAACCAAATTCAATACTATGAAAGAAACTCGCTTAGCTTCTTCATTAATTTCCCTAATATGCAACCATGTACAACTCTCGAGGAAGAGGGCGGCCGCCAATACAAGGCTACCGAAAAGGATAGGGATGGCCGTGGCGGGAGTCGAACTTGGGTCGTTATTGCCCAAATTCCACGAGAATAACCGTCAGATCACTGCCGTTAGAGCCAGCCTGAAACGTTATCGAATGTTCCCATAATGGTTGTCACTCGGATTTATTTGCATAATTGTTTCATAGGGTCTCAAACTACGTAAGGATATCAGCTTGTTCGTTCTCATCTACTCGCTGTAGCTAGCGGGTAAAAACTGCGAGCAAAGATAGCTTGTTCCGAAAACGTGTTCCTTTTACTGTACCATACAATAACTCACACTGTCACTTTGCTAACCATTCATTTAAATTGTAGATTCCATCTAATAGCGGGTAAATAAATCTCTTCAAATAGTGGTTTAGGCATCAAAATGTGCGAGATAGCAGGTACTGAGTGAGGATGTGATAAGCAGATCTTATCCAATATGAGGGCTTTCTAAAGATATACTTAAGCGTCCCAGGAATATCTTTGGTTATCAGGTGAGTTTTGCTAGTGACTCTACTTCGATGTGATAAACACGAAATTCGATTGAAACGTCAATTGGACTGTGGTTTGAACGAGTCAGATACACCATCTGCATTTTTGTGGAAGTAGTCGATCACCAGTAGCTTTCTACTGAACAGAATAGATATAGATGCCACCTATGCTTTCCTTTTTTGTTCTCAAGTCACATTTATGTCAATTCCATGTGAGTTTATTCAAAGACGCCTGCTCATGTGATGCCGTTCCTTGAGCAAAAGGCAAAACGTTTTTAATCCAATACAGTGGCCTGGTATGGCGCGATTGATTCAACTAAATCAGTCACATTACACTGATTTGCTTCAAAGAAACTATCATTAGTAGTGCATTTTCACGCACAATCAATAGCTATATCGTTGTTTGACGTCACATTCTGGCTAGCTACTAAATTCAGCCGTTTTGCCTGTGGAGGCATGCACGTGTCTGCAATTCTTAAAATTGCCATAAGAATGTCCCAGTTTTTAAACTACTTTCTTTTGCATGAGTGCAATGGAAGGGGTATACACCCCGTAGCCACGGAGGCCCACTCCACTACTAAGGATAACCGGCAATCAGACTCTGAGGCTTACAGCGGAGAACCTCAAGAGGTATCAGTAGGTTAGGAATATCATTTTTGGTGGACTATATCGGTCGACAAGAAGCTGTACTTCATACAGTGTTTATGAAGTATAACCCAGAGTCACTCGGGATGTATTTAGATTTCATTTCGGGCCATTTTGGCATCACGTTATTCTTTTATGGTGACAAAATTAGACCGTAGTTTAGTTTAACTATAAAAACTCCACTTGGCTGGCTGTCCAATGGACTCCGCCTTTCGCTCACAAACTTCAGATCACCCGATAGAGCTTGCATTCGGAAGCACCATACTCGAGTTTCATCGGTGATAAATATCTGCCGCAGCACCCGTGGTTTGATCATGGGCCTTCTCAAATCGAGGGCATCTGTGTCACCACTGCACCACCCAGGGCTGATCCGAATCACCTAGTTAAGTTTGTTTGGATGTCACGCTCTACGGCAGCCTGCAGTGGCGAACCAGCGATGAAATCTTAGAAGAGCAAAACTCGAGTACGGCTCCTCCGAATGCATGGTTGGTTGGATGACCTGAGGTTTATGGATGAAAAGTAGAATTCGAAGGAGAGTGTGTCGAACGAAGTATCCTCAATCACACACACAACTCGCAAGTGATTCTAAGATAAATACAAGTAGTAACTTTATAGGTTGCTTTCCTCTCTAAAGCCCAAGCAGAGTTATAGATCAGGGACAGATGACCAAATCTCGCACAACTGTACCATAGGCCAATATATCAGAAATAAACAAATAATCCAACATTTGAGCCGTTGCTTCGTACCTTCTTTCCGGTAATATGAGCTTGCCTTGTTCATATCAGCCACACAATCCACTAGATCCATGAACTGCTGTTTGGTCTGGCATGTACCAACCAGTAAATGGGACCTGGCCAGACACACAATGCAGCACGTTGTATAATCAAACGGGAAGTAACCAGCCAACTTCTGAATCAATAAGTGAATCCTGTAATAATACAACATGATTGGACCCAGCGACAGATTTACTGAAAATAAACTTGAGGTGGCCAGTACTTCAATCTTCAACCAATTAGCTAATATTGTAAAGATTTTGAATTTCCGAGCGAAGATAATTTGTTTTGATGAGACGGTAGAAGACGGGTCGTAGCCCAGTGGAAATACCCTCCGCGAGAAAAGTCACCCGGATTGATTTGTCGAATCGAAGTCGTTTCAGTTGTGGTGAAAAAGACCATAATTACAATACAAACAAACAAGTTTGGTTGAATAGTCACTTCAGAAAACTCATATCATGGCTTTAAAATTTATACGAAGTAGAAATCCATGGCGCAGAAAAACAGCGAATAAAAACCCACATGTATATGTAACTGTGATGTGATGTGATGTGAAGTGGAGCGATCTAGAGAAAGCGTTTTTTCCGTTCCACTGAGAACTGCGGTGGGATAATAGGGATCCTGTGGTCGTTCTATTCGAAACACAGATTCTCTGATCTTCGCCCGGTTCATGTGCTTGCATCGGACATTCCTCGTCTGATTGGAAATCTTCTTGAGCGCCGTACTGCTATAACTGCTGCCCTCTGCTGTCTTCACGTGTTGACACTAAACACAGAGTTTATCTGATTGTGCTTGATCAGATTCATTCACAATTTGGACACAGCCGAACGCTGTCTAGTACGTTTCTTGACACAGCTACGAGTAGTCGTTTATGGCGCACCGTAATTGACGGTGGTTTTTGACTTTGTTTCCGAACTCTTTGCATACAGCAGTGTACTGTCTTATTCCTCCCTTGTGCAATACATAGTTCCATTTGTTATTTTGTCATTGAAAGACGCAATTTCATTTGGAAAGTCACTTAACTGACTAGAGCAAACGAGACACCTCACGATTGGGGTTTTGAATCATTTATTTCCTTCAAGATGGATTATTGTTTACCAGAACCGTATATCGTACTTTATGATACTTGAGGATAAATTGGATGGTTTCCACAAGTGACATTCGTGAAAAGGGATGTGGCGTCTAAATATAACAATTTTATTCGAACTATTCATAGTTTTCACGAAATTTGTGGAGGAAAGCCTGTTTTGTATTCATTTCCGCACGGGCTGTGGAAGGTCTACTAATATTTGTCGATGGGACTCGACGCATAAGCAATCTAGGTCTATAGATATTTCGTAACCCAAACAGTCGCCGGGTTCATGAACCCTTGGGTCTAATTCGCTCTTATTAATCGTTAATAATTCACTCTTCCCGGTCAAATTCCCTAAGATATTAGTGGCTTCTTGATCAGTCTTATGGTTTACCGATCGAATAATGAAAACTTCCCGTCTTCCGGAATACTAGGTACCCTATCGAAGGAATCGTTATCTCGCTGCCTGAACTGAAGATGATAATTAGACTGTGATAAACAACTACCGGTGAGTGAATTTTCGCATATCTCTCCGCATATTTCTCCCGTTCAATTTGGAAACTGCTTGAGAATAAAATACTGACAACGACTGCTTCACCGATTCAGAAGTTAAAAATCTTACAGTGGGCATTTTTCTAAAATTGAGACAACTATCCACTAGTCAGGCACATACATATAACTTATTCGTATCCGTGTGCGTATAATTCTCGAACTTGACACTGAATAACTCGTTCGATTTAGGTCAAGTCACTTACCAAACTCATTTGAATTGTTGCTACAACTGAGTGTGCACTATATTGGTTTCAGACCAGTTGGCTCGCGATGTTGGCCGTCGGGTTTGATCAAATACTTGCCTTATCAAACAACTTTGCCGTGAGCGAATGGCCGAAAATGAAATTGGAATAGACACGAACTGATAACAGAATACATTACATTTAAATTTACAAGAAACTATGTATTCATAGGTGGAAAATGTACACCGGAGAACTTTTAATCCGTAATTAGGAGATTCCGGTGTCGGTCACCCCCTTCTCAAAAGGAAAGGGCGTCATAATTCTCCTCACTGTATGTCAGGGCAGTCAACATTTACCGACTATCGCCGTGCCCATTGGCTGAAATAGAAATTCAAACCATCTGGATTGTAATCTCCCCTGTGAAACACATCTGATATCTGAAACAGTGGGTCCCCTTTATCGAATTTCATTAGAAAAGAGAGAAGAAATAAGTCTCAAGAGGCAAGCATTTCATTTACTCTTGTCAACCGCAGACGTACAACATGTCAGTATATATAAATGGAACAGAAGAGGGGTAAAAGCGATAGTAAAGTAGGCATGATCGAAAGTTCTTGCAGTACGTACGTTAGGGAGGGTGAAATCTTTCGTGTTAACGCCTAGGTAAACAAACATTTTGGGTCGATCTTTTTTTTGCCCTTCTGATATGGAAAATCTTAGCAAGCAGCAACGGATATCCAAGCAAAGTGACTATTTTAGTGAACCCCAGGTATTTTAACTACCCTCCTCTAATTTCAGTACTTTTCCTCCGTCTTGCCTTTCAGAGGTGAACTCCTTGAAAAAATCGAGCAACGCGAAAGATTCAAGAAGAAACCCTGTCTGACAGTGCCTGACTGTCAGTGTTGTACGAATGAACCCTGGACACACTTTTATACTGCTTTCCCTTGTGTTGTACTGTACGCGCCATGACCCGGCGGATAATGGCTCTAGTTTACACGTTAACTGTTGAATCTGCCCTCTGCTGTGCGACGTTTACGGAGAATATTCGAATGCGTAGTGTGTGTGTGTGTGTGTGTGTGTGTGTGTGTGTGTGTGGTGTGTGATATTCTTTGTGTCTTTTCAACCTCGAAGCTTGTTGCGTGTGACACTAACTTTGCTATTCATTTCAGACTAGCTACGCTTTGGACTACTGTGTCATACAATTGTTCATCCTGTCGGTCACACCTCGCAACGTGAGTTCAAATATCGAGTGGCTGTTCATGTTGGTTACTACAGTTATTTTTCGTTCAAGTGCAATGTGTGCCTATAAGAGGGGAAGTGCTTGAGTGATGCTTATTAACCGCCCAATGAAGCTGCAATGCTTGCAACGGAATAACTCTAACATGTGTCATAATGTTGTGTTACGCAAGACTAAAAGTTTCGAAATAGAGCACATATTAAATTAAGTGAACAGTAACTGCCGTGAAGTGAAATGACATCTCAGTGCTGCTTGAGGGTATGATTCGCAATCGTCACACACTTGCTGATACTCCTTCATGAAGCGGGATTTTTAGGTACCAAATCTAATATCGGATGCTTGGCTGAAAATCGAAAATCTGCGTCATACGGACACTAGTACCTCAATGTGCCTTGGTTGCTAAATGCCACTGAGAGCCTAAGGTCACTAGTGACATGCAAAAGAAAGCACCGAATGCGTGAACAACTCACAAACTAGACAATTCACAGTTACCTATAAAAATGAGTCATTTCCAGGACTTTCTGACTGCACTTCACGTATTCTGTTTGGTTCGTCTTTGTTGCTCTTCTACACGGGATACTCGTCCTTCGTACGGACGAAAAATGATAGGCAACTCACTGAACGATAGATCATTATATGAAAGTGTATTCTTTTCACGCAGGAGAACAACTACCGAGAAATAAGAGCATTGAAAGTAAAAAATTAATTTAGGTCACACAAAAAATCCATGAAGAAATGATCACAAATTTTGTAAAATTACGGCCTAAATTAGGGAATGTTAAGTAAGATAAATAATAACTCAGCAGAGGACACATTTTACTGTTCCTGTATTTATACAAAGGATAATAATAAAAAAGATCCACCAAAGTTTTGTTCGCATTGCAGTATTAGCTCAGGCGTGTTACATTTACCCAAACGAGATACGACTGGGTGTTCAACAAGGCCCACTTATCGACCCGCGAATACCGTCCATAATTCATCCATAGGCTGAAGACCGATAACGCGAGCAAAGTAAATTCATTTTAACACTTCCCAGTTTATTTTTGGATTTACACAAAATATAAATTCACTAATCAGGTTTCCACGGTTAGTAAAGGCTTCTGTTTATAGCTCAGACCAACGATCCCATCGTTTTCTGATCACTGAGCTTTGCGTTCAGGTTTCAAACCATGATCAATGAGCTTGAATTCACTTGTCATGTTTATATTCTGAAGGTTTATAATTAGGCTGTCCGTGATCGGCTTCTCTTGCAACGAAGCCATGTTGAGGTCTCCAGTATTCGTGCTTTTCGCTGAGGAATGTGTTGTCACCTGCGATTCGATGCTGATATTTTAGACCCCATCGTATTGATTTTTTCTTCAGTTCCAGTTTGACTTCAATTCTTCATGTATGCCTTATTCTGAAAGGTAGCTAGCTGTTTTTTTCTGTCTGACCAATTCGTTTAACTTTTCTTCATTTGGTGCTATCTTTGTGAACAAAGCAGTACGAAAAAACGTTTTGAATGCCAGATATGGTAGCCTGAGACCCACTGTTACTCAGCTCCAGCTGGGTACAAATTATTCCCTCACACAGGAACGACGATGGTGATAGTCGTATAATATGTAAGGAGAATGCAAGGAGTACGGAAAACAACCGCACTGTCTGATCCACACAATTCAAAGTGAGAAGGCCAAAGCGGTTTTTTGAGTAGAATTAAAGGTTGTACGAATATTTTGGGAGGAAATATGAGGTGCTGGTATCCAAGTGTATCAAATGACGCGACCCCCAGAGATCCATGGTTGTTTTACTACATCCTAACCCCAAAATACCGAAGACCTGGCAGTTCTGTATCATTACTCACCTCCTCTTCCCTCCCTATAAATCTGCTGGTCCACAGAAACCATAAATACGGCAAGAATTAATCTAGTCCTTGAATGCTCCATTCAGTATACCTATAGATTAGTGAATCGAGCTGAATATTGCAAGCACAGGCAAGACAAGGAATATTGAGCAAGTGTGTGAGTGACAGATATGAATAGAAATTAACCACAAATGCTTTTCTAACAAAATTACCCATCCTAATTTTACGTTCATATCACCTCCTATGAGTAATATCGAGTATGCTTCTGCAACGGAATAAGGAAATATGTGCAATGCTTTCCAGCTTTCCTGGTGCCAATTTTCAAGACATTCATTGCTTGATGTTCATAACTTACTTGTCAAAATGTCAAAGCGTACTTTTTTCTTAAGGTGTAGAAATACCTTGATAAATTGAGCCAACTTGATTATCCTTCCCCATCCTTGGTTCTTTGCATGCTAACCGGTAAGCATTGGAATAAAGTGGTTGTGAAAAGGAAAAGTGTTTCCTCTGAGAACTCCTTGAAAACTCTGGGGCACTTTTGGACACTCGAAGATGCTCAACAGATTTATTCGAACTCAAGATGAATACGACCTTGTCCCCGATGCTAGGAATTGCATAACCATGACAACTGCTTTTATTGTTTCTCCAGTTCTCATGAATGAGTCGCTTATTCATGTAATATGAAAGGGAAAAAGCAGCCGTGCGCCAACTGACGGTAATGGGAATTGTTCCATGAAATAAGAGAGAAATAACAGGAATATACTCGATGAAAAACCATGGTTTACGAAGAAGAGAAAATATAAGAAACTGGTACTGGTGATACAACTTTAAGTTCATTCCATCATTCGTTTAGCTGTCGTGCAGAGTGGCGTAGTCCTTGTAAACGGTGTACCGTTTCCTTAGAACAGTAAGGTTTGCAACGGTACCATTTTGGGCAGTAATCATTTATTTTCATATCACCGACGCTATTTATCGGGTTACCTTTAACCCGAACATTTTCCAAAGCTAAGTACACAAGCCTGGAGTCCCTTTGAGGCCGATAATATGCTTGCAAAACTCGGCTTATCACAAACTTGCCCGGTGTCTCGTCGAGATTCTTACCCCCTTTCGGAAACATAACACCATTTAGTCATCCAGACTCATTTGAACTCGCGAATTTTACAAAGGCACCTCTTTGTGAGACCGTAGATTATCTATGTGATTTTATTTATTCACACAACTTTCTTTTGCCTATTTCTGTTGAATACCTTAAAGAACTCATTCTTTTGTGCACAGAAAACATTCGGTTTAATTTCGAAGCTAAAGCTTTCAAACAAACTGATGGTGTGGCCACGGGAAGCCCTCTGGGCCCAACCTTGGCAGATGTATTTTTGAGTATGACCGAAAAATAGCTCTGTGATAATAATTCCCAATTTCTATTTTACAGAAGATACTTAGATGATATTTTCTTTTAACTACTGAAGAACGTTTTATCCCTTTCGTTAACGTTCTTGACTCTATTCATCCAAGCCTTGGTGTATCTCACAAAGAAGAATGCGATAAAAGTTTGCCCTTTCTAGGTATTTTATTAACCAGGTGTCAGGACGGGACTCTACAGCGCAGAATCCACCGAAAAGCAACATGAGGCGAAAGTAGTTTACAATTCTCCAGCTTCGCCCCAGTGGCTTACAAACGTGGAGTGGTCAGATCTCTCTTTAGCAGAAAATCTGTTTCAGAAGATCAGGTGCAAAACGAAGAGGAGTTCATAAAAACAAAGCTGCTGGCCAACGGTTATCCGGAAAACTTTATCAGACAACACCAAAAGCCGAGACTTGTGCGCGAGAAAACAATGAATGTGGAGAAGAAGCAAGTTTTTATCCTTTTGTTTTTAAAGGAGATCGTTTATTTAATCAAATAAATTGTAATCTTAACTTAACTATAAGGCACAAATACACAGCGGCGCAGTTGCATTTGCTGCAGACGACCAAAAGGTTATGTTTTCAAAAACACTCAAACAGTCTTGCGGATCCCAATGTCTCTCATATTGTCTATCAGTTCACTTGCAGTTGCGGTGACGTATACATTGGCAGGACGGATCACTCCTTGACTCAGTGAGTGTTAGAATACATACCCATACGTGATGATGCAACCAGTTGGGGCAATAATAAACAACGACGTGAAACCACCAGCTTCTTCGATTGTAAGACACTTGATTACTTCAGGTCACAAAGTTGACCTGACCCAGTGTTTCAAAACATTGTTCTGCAATCGAACATCGAAACTATTAGCGTTCAGTGAAGCTATTCTGATCATGATGCATCAGCCAGCACTCTGTGCACAAAAACGATTGACCCAAAATGTTTGTTTACCTTGGCATTACCACAACAAGCTTCGTTCTCCCCAACGTACGTACTGTGAGAACTTTTGATCGTGCCTACTTTACTGTTGCACTTACCCCCCTACTGTACCATGTATATATACTGACACATTTTACGTCTGCGGTTGACAAGAGTAGACGAATTGTTTGCATCTCACGACTTATGTCTTCTCTCTGTTCTAATGAATTGGATAAAGGGGGTCTAATGTTACAAACTGACTGCGTATGTTGACCCGAAGATAAATACACACTACTTATAATTGCAATAAAAGCCGCCACAACACAACCTATGAGGAGGCTGTCTTTGTGAAGGGCGAGTCTATTATCGAATTGTTTTGTTGTTGATGTACCGTACACATCGCAGGACTTTTCAAAGGATCACGCTTGCTCGCAGGCCGTTCGTAGGTCACGTAAAAATTCTCTCAAATATGTTGCAATGAGAATGTTGTTGGCAGCGATATAGGTGTTCGGTAAAGTAAGTGTGGGATCATGTTGATGCACTCACTAGGCCTTTGTGCTCATGGAGTTTCCTGTGTTTTTGCATTTCGCAGACTGAACACGAGCAACCCCCGCGGAAGACACTGATTCTCGCATACTACAATGTTGTTGAATGAATTGCGGAGGGATTCTCCCTTAAAGAGCACTTCAGATGGCGGCCCCTCGATTCTTCTTTGTCCTCACGTATTTTAGGTCATAAACATGGACCAGTGACTTCAGCTGCTATAAAAATCTGATCTAAGTTCACATCAATTTTTGTGGACATGTTACCAATACATGGCTTAGAAATTTATCATTCTTTTCAGTTGTAAAGTTTTGTGGAGATCTCTGAGGCTGATATTTAGGCGCAACGTTTTATGATATAGTCTCTGACATTTAGGCACGCATGCTTAGTGAGAGCTGTTAGTCATCGGAGCCGTATAATGTGCGTACAGTTCAGGAAATAACTGGAAATGCTGAACCAGTGAATCCACCGCTTCGTTGCACATTCGCAGTCAGGACCACTATCAGTATCCTGTTCATAGAATTACATCCTCTCCATATTGAGAAAATTGTTGTGGAATCGATCTCACCCGCATTATGAGAATAAGACAAAAAGATGCAATCTTTGTGTATTTGAAATGAAATCCATTGTGCAACCAATTGTTCTACACTAAATCGTCATTTTAGTCTATGTTGTCCTGATTTTAATCCCTAAAATTTAAAGTTTATTAACATTGTTTCAGCTATCTAGTTGAGTCTGTTGGAAATCCCGTCAACCAAATTAATTTTAAAGTAATCTAGTTTTTCGCTTTGCTTGTTTTTGCCATGCTTGATCACGCGAGTTGTTTTTGATCACATGATTTCAGCGACTGCGATAGTCATCTAGGATCGAAAATGAATTGCATCGTGTACCAAATCTCGAATCAGATGTTAAAATTTTTTTATTTCTAGACCAGTATTCCAGAAAAGTCATAATTTCAGTCATAATATCACTCTTATTATTAGCTTGTTTGTTGAAGTCTGCCATTACTGACAGGCACGTCGTACCATTCATGAAAAACTGATGAACCTCTTTTTTCAAAATCAACAGACGCAACAACTAGTTCGTCATTTGTTTACTTTATATCCTTAATAAACAAGACGATTTATCGGCAAACCCCGTCTCCGAGGTGCTGAAAGTTATGTCCCATCGTAGCCCATCTCCGTTGTATCAAACGGATGCCCTTTTCTAGTTAAACGTGGCCAAAAATGTTTGTGGTCAGTCTGAAGGGAATTTCTCTTTCGCAAACGCAACGGTCAATGCCTTCTGCTGTCAGTCTACAGCTGATCAAGAGGAAACAAGAGCAACCTTCAGCGTGGCTGAAAAAAGAAGTGACATTAACCACTAGAAGTTTGAATGACAATAATGGGTGTTCGATGAACATCGGCGTCATCGAGAGTCATCTGCTGAGCTCCGATTAACGTCATGAAACTGACCAGAAGCATCCGTTCGTGCACAGCCAAGGCAGTGTTCACCACCCTGTTCTATGCATACAATAAAACACGCTTCAAAATCTAAAGCTATCGTGGCCACTAAGTATGACGTAATTAAAGGCACGATGAACAGCGTAATGGATGACAAAACCAGTGCCATTACACCTCCAATGAAACGAAACATTGTCCTAAATTAATGAACACTCTTTCCTTCTTTATGCGATAATCAATCATCTGACCCATAATAATTTAGTGGTTTGAGAATTAAAAATGAAAAAGTATCCCTTACATTATCTGCCTTCACATTATCTAATGAACAGAGTGGATTATCGACCACGAACCTTTTCCTCTTAGGATGCCCTGCGAGGCACCAAGGAAGGTGCGACAGATGGACTTCATTTTACAGTACTTGTGGTGTCCGTACAGAAGTGCCATTTTTTGAAATCTTAGTTATGTTTTGTGTGCTTCCCCCAAGGTGAAAATCGTTGGACCGAACAAATTTATTCGCTCCTATAACGTGTTTACTCATGGGAGGGACGCTCAGAAAATGGTACAGAAGGAAGTGAAAACACGAAGACAAGTTTTTAGCACTCCTCAAACTTTCATAAGGCTCAAGTGAGAAAATGTTACATCATCAACCACTGGCGGCTTATTTTATCAGAAAACAATTCATTATTACCTTTTTCTGTTTTGTTATTCCCCATTTACAGTTAACTTATTTTCTACCCCAGGCGTAAATTTCACTCATGGTTCTAGAGCAATTCCTTTTCAGTAGCTGTGCAGCTTGATTTTTACTCCTCACCGGAACCATTTCGCACTCAACTATCTCTTCTTCATCGTCGTCTGTTTCGAAGACTAACGTCTCGGCTTCTTCCACACACGTGGTATTTTCGTCTCTTAGAGAAATTATGATTATCTGGGAAAATAACACTCAGCTGATTAGGATTGACACGCCAATCCATCCGAATGCCATGTCATTAATACATTGACAACTGTTAGACTTTGTGAACGGTACATACCACCAAAAATAGCGCAGTTCCTGAAGCATTCGAGGATGATTGAATGAACAGCACCTTACCAAGCCGGCTTTATTTACTGTATTGATTACTGGCCATATTTATCACATTCAGGTGGGCTTGCCTTCTCCTTACACCGCATTTGTTTACAATCCTCTTCAAGGAACGTCAATCATTGTACAAATTATTAACGCCTACTTTATCACTACGGTTCAAGAATATCTGTCTCGCTGTCCACCTCATCGTGATCTATAGGCTCTTGCGAGCTCTACTGCATCAGAGTGAACGTTGCGTTGAGTATATTGAGTGAGTTCACCAGGCTTTTAAGCTACGAGATCGAACGCTAATAACCTGTTTGCAATAGCTACCACCACAAGTGTCGACGGCTGCAGCAAATAATTGAGTTCGCACAGCAATGCACACGGTTTACTCGGAATTCCTAAATATCCACTGAAACTGTCAAATGACTAAAATAACTTTCCGTGAAATACTTGAAGGGTCTACGGTGTTTACACGTACATACCGCAGAGTAAATTTTGATACTTGTCACCGTAGGGGCTTTCTTCAGCACAGGATCAAGTGGAGTTTTCTTTTGGTGTGTTGTCATGCAATCCGATGGCCTTGTTCATTCAAAGTTCACCGTTGAGGGGTTTTAGTGGCGAAATCAATCGAGATCGGGGCAAAGTGTTTTCACAGGTGGGGTGACCGCTTTTTGGGAGTACGCTCTAGGGGAGGGGAAGCACTGTGCTCTCAATATACTATGTTACTTTCTTCTCATATATTGTACAACAATGGAAAACATTTATAGAACGGGGTCTCGGCGAATCAAACGCTTCTGATTGAAAAATGACCGACCGTGACTCACAGGCATTGTGCTCAACTTCAGCCGGTTCAGAGAATACCGCCGCGGCTCAGTGAACTAACTGAGGGTTTCAACAATCTGCCTGGGTCTTACTGAATAGCTCCTGTTTAACTGTGATATCAAAATGTTTCCAAGACCTAAGTCTCTTGTTCCGCCAGATATTTGGACTTGTAGTTTATAAATGCGTCCGTTCCATGTCCTACCCTTCTGTTTGCTTCTTTAAGAGAACGTTTATCGAGCTTTCCAGCTGTCTCATTGGGTGCAAGAAAGTTCAAGTATGGGGAGAATTTGCATTTCATTTCAAAGCAGTAATATACTCACGCAAACCACTTACTCATAAAATGGTCCTGTATATCCATCCACTTGTGTTTGGCCCTTCATACAGTGACCCAAGGAAACGTATGCGAAAAAAATGTTTTGTTAAATAATTTACTTTTTCGTTCGAAGTGGTTGTCGAAGTTATTCCACCGTCTTCTTTGAAGGTCACATCTAATTCGTTATGTATCTTTCATTGTTTAGTTACTAGTAAATTGGTAGGAATTCTGGCCTATCCCGCTTCCAAGAAGTTGACCGATGTTTCCGATTCGATTCATGTCGGTTGGAGCAGCTACCTTGGGTCCATATCGGTTAAAACTGTTTTCGGCCGTATACCGACAGACCATGTCTCTAATATTTACCCTCAATGTGTCACGATTATCATGACAGGATTGATCGAACTCTTACTTGCATGGAAATTCTTTGTTTACACCATTTCAACCTTCCACAAACAGCTGCTGTCGTCTAGCCACCAAACGAGTATCAATAGTTGTTGGTTTTATGTTGTACCGGACACTCGCTTTTTAAAGGTATCACCGCCGTCCAAACTGAAGGCATCTGTAGGAGCTTGCTGAGGCGAGTAATAGCCTGCCCCCGTCCGCTTAGGTAGGCTGTCCATAGTTCGTGGATTTCTTGTCAATGAAATTTATTGGCTGGGTGAATAAGCCAACACCAATGCTCGGAGAAAGAATGTCATTCTTTATCCTTCGTTTTGCTTGCGGCTTCATCCTCCACCCTTTCTGACTAGATCTGGTCGTGCTGCTCTTTCTAATGTTTCAGGTTTCGTTACATCAAAGTAGCTTGACATCAGGTGGGGGTCTCCGTGGTCGGTTCACTCCATGATGACAGTTGTTTAGTTGGGTCTGCGACCTCATTTACTGAACGGCCCTTTATAACCAAACATGAATGTGCAATCAAGTGGTGAACACTGGTTGATTTACGGGGAAATCCTGCAATAGGCCGTGGCATCCCAAGTTAGTTCACTGAGACGGATGCCTTGTGCTAATATAATTTGTGAGAGTGAACTGCATGATCCATGTACGAAAAGTCCGAAGCCCTTCGGCATAAGAACAGTCTGAATGGTCCTATGGTCATGATCACGTTAAGAACAAGATGACGGAGAGCGAACAAGAGCTCTCAATGAATGATATACGTGCTCTTACAATTCATATGGGTGATGTGGCAATGGAATGCGTTAGCCGATATTTGCTATTGGAAAATAAGATGAAAGCAACTAAAGGGTGATTTTTACGCAAAGATCAATAAACTATCCGTCAGCCAGTCATTGAGAGTCGACCGGTCGGTGAACCAATCGGCATTTCATGAGAGAGGGTCAAGCAAAAATACAACCTCACGTCCAATGACCTAGATTGATATCATGGTTGAGCGTTACAAGATTGGTCCCCGGCAAAGGGAAGTTTAAGTGCTAGAACCATCTTCTTATGTGTTTTTATCCCGATCAATTGTGTTGATTGTGCCGGAGATCTGACAGGACAGGAACATGACTGAGATAGTTGCAATGGTGGAGCTCGTTAGGATTGCTCCTCTTCCGCAATAAACCCAATATGGCTGGCTTTCCTCGATACGCTTGTAGATTGATGCACATAAATCACTGCATTTTATGATAAGTATTACTACGCATGGGTATATGAGCTTGGTTATATTGAAAGCAGTCTTGACTGTGTCATGCTAACCTGATCAACAGGATCTCCACGCTAGTATAGACTGGGGAATAGAGTTTTTCATTGGTCCTTTGGTTAGCTATTCTCACTGTGCCCGAACCACAAGCAATAAGACTGTTTGCCTGACTGACCTCAATATTTGCTAGATTAATCGCTTCAACTTTATCAGATGTACTTTTCTCCACAGTTGGTTTCAGCCTTCCGATTAGCACGTTTCTACATCCGCAGGTATGTTGTTCAGCTGCGTGAATTTCTCTCATGTAAAAATCACAATGAGAACTATAGTATACTTGTGGCCCCACTGGTTGACTGAAATTTTGTCAGGCTCATTGAACCTTGTGGGGATTACAGTTTGATTTGTAGAACTAACTTGTTCAATTTTTGTGACATGCTCGTGCATGAGTGTAGTGGAAGGGGTATATGCCGTAGCCCCGAAGACCCATCACCCTATCAGGAACAGCCGGCAACCAGATCCTGAAACTTGGAGTAAAGAACCACACACGGTCCCTAAAGGTCAGGTACGGTAACGTGCAGGACTGTTTATCAGTATTTCGGTTGAACTCATAGAAAGCGCACAACAAGTGCATCTTATTAACTGAATAATCCCATTTCATCATACGGAGAAAACAGGTATAGTGAACAAACTACTTTACAATAAGTTCAACTTCGAGACTAACACAGTTAAATTTATAGTGCAGGAAAGCTGTGACTGGTTAGTCATAGAAACTAATGTTAAAAATAAATGGAAGGACAATTATTGTTGTTCACGGGTGAGAAGGAAGCCAGTGAAACAGTAGACATGGGTTTGGGCAAAATCTATTTCTGAATCTGACCACTGAGTCAGCCTTTGGGCTAATTTGAGTTTGAAAGCCGCATTTAGATCATGGCTAGCGCCACAAAGCTTCCTTACCGAGCCCGTTTTGCAAACAAAGTGATGGACTGAAAAATCTGATTACTGCAGTCTCCGTCACTACCAAATGTTACTTCCGGGCAGCATTCGATGCCCGGCTTCCGGAAGGTGCTTCACAATTTCCCTGAAAAAGTATTTCGTTTCCCGTACTCAGTCAGACCGCTTTGTGCGCTTCGATTTTTTGCGTTATTTACCGTGTCGTCCTAACTATGATGCCTCACATGGGCAAACAACGAATAGATTAGCATGGCGAAAGTCGGCACGGGTGGTAGAGTGTGAGCTCACCCACTGCTGATGGACAACCAAGCCACGTTAGCAGTGAGCGCTCATGTCGTACGAAGTACAAAGCAGCATAGATGATCGATGAAGCGGATCAGTAGAATGTGAGATGAATTATGTCAGTACTGTTCAAGCCTCGAGGCTTAGTAGGCCACACCAGTCGAATCAATACCTGTGCGTGCAACGGTCGGGTACTCAGATCAATGTCCTCTTTATACGTAGTTTTACACTAATAAAACGAGATTTTTTGGAGGCACAGACTTCTCGTTTGCCTTAGCGGGACGGATCAAAACATGCGGTAACCTGAGATCACTGGGTGGCCGAGGAAGTGGACACATTTTGTAGCAGTGGAAAAGTGCGAGTGATTGTCTTTTCCAAGCTTCTTAATATAAATTCACTTTCGTCATTCCTCTTGAAGTGGAGTTGAATTTTGTTCTTCTTGAATGTAACTAAAGCCTGCCCCTATGATCCCTCGGTCATGTTCTTTTGAATGAAATGTTCAAAGTGTTTGCCAATCAGGAGTGTTTGTCCCAGCCTTAATGCACCGTTTTTCACCCGGCAGACCCTTCGCACATGAGTTGCAGCGTAGTGAGTTGGCTTTCATTCGCGTTCAATAAGAGTAAAGCTGACGAAATTAGTCTACCAGCCAATCCACATTTTCCAGTGATGTACGCGACTTTGTGGTTTTCCATTTTCATGTTCCTGAAACATTTCTAGAAAGTAAAAGTGTTCCTTTCCTCCACATCGGGAATGAAATCAATCACGTCTGTCAGCGATTCCAAACGCGAGTGTTAACTTTTTTTGAACGAAATTATAATCTTCATATCGACAGTAGACTGGTGAAATATCATTGAAATCTTCGATTAGCCCATTCTCCAGTTCAGCCAAGCAGATACCAACCAACCAAGAACCCACAGGTGACTCTATTCGTCGGTTCAGGCAAAACCGGTTCCTAAAAATGCATCATAAATTAACTGGAAATGTCTTTCGATCTATGAAACATCAATTCTGCTGACTACCGCGTCACACACATGCAATAACTTTTATTGTTCGAATTTTACGTGTTTCTACCCAATAAATTCAACTGTGTTATCCATGAGTGTGAAGTAAGCTTATGCTCTTGTAATGTACACGGTGAACAATGCCGAATCTCACTGCACTGTAAGTTCCTTGAATCGAAACAAAGTAACCGTTGCATGTGATTTCCTATACATACATGGAAAGAACTCTCGAAACTCACCGCGCGGATTTATAATCATGAACAGGAGAGCATATCTGTCAAAAAGTATGGTCAATGTTATGCACCTATGATTATTCTATTTTGTCAACTCCACCAAAGAAGAAGTATTCATATTGGCAATGATAAGAAGTTACGGCAAAAAATTACTGGCTGCAGAAATACTTCAGCCAGCTGACAGTACGAATATAGTATTTCCCACAGTGGATAGGAATGTGAGGGCATGTGTGGGTGTCAGGTGCCATGATATCAAATGATCGTACGGTACCATCTGCCTAGCCGAAGAGTCACATCAAGAGAAATGCAGAATATAATTACTGCATTTAATCTAGTTTCCTTGGTTTACAACAAGACCCAGTTACAAAAACACAATCCCATCCTGAACAGTGTACATAACGAACTCAGCCAACGTAACTCTAACGTTTCACCGATATTATCCCGTTTTTAGGAACAAGGTGTTGAACTTCTCCGATTTAAAGCACTTAGAACCAATAATATCACAATTTTATCAAAGTTTATACACAGCACGGGAAAAAGAATAGGACTCTGTTCATTTTTCTGCACGTTTCCACTTCTGTTTTTCCAAATGAAACTATGTCTGATCAGAACGACCAACGGCACAATACCACGAGACATGAGAAATTTCAGAACCAAACTAGGCACTGTGCTAGTTAGGGTAGAAAATCTTAAAAGCCGGAGGTGACAAATGTGTGGGACTCCGCAAATTGGAGCCCTGTCCGTGACATATTTCACACAACTAGACTGATCATTGAGCTTGGTAACAAGCTGATCGGTTTGATCTCTGGATTGGATGCCTGAAAAATCCATGAGAACCGGAATCAATTGATGCATGTGCTCTGAAGTAAGCGATGAATCCTAGTGACCTAGGTGACACTCATCCACGTTGGTTGCACGCGTACACCTCAGAGAACGCACACCGAAATTCGTCTGCGTGGAGATTATCAGATTTCACGTTCTACTAACTGGGACTCAATTTGCACGAAATCGTCAGGGGGTACAATAGATCGAAAAAGTTCGCACTGCAGTATCTGAAGCGTAATGAGCAATCTGCACCTAAAAAGCGGATGGGTTGTCTCAAATACTGAGGACATCAGACGAATGCTGAATAATTCATTCAGTCTTCAACAACGCATACTTTCTGTCGACTTTGAAAGCATTGATTGGAATTAGTGTTAACAGACAAACGGTAGGAAAAACGTTTGAATTTGTGTCATGGATGAATTAAAAAATCAGGAAAAGACATTGCTTTCACGGTGCTGCATAAAGAACAACGCTTATCCTGGGCTTAAACACAAGTAGCACGGGTAGAGAAGTCCACAAACTTCCGCTTCCGTGAAAATAAAGAAACATTGGGATGAATCGGATGTTGGGACTTACTACTGGCATGATATCAGAAAAGAAGGAGAAATTTTCAGCGGAAGAAATAGCGAAAGGAGCTCAGTAGAGGTTTCGGAAGCTTTCTCAGCCAACAGGCAAAGTGAGTTGGTTATGCCTGAGTTTAAAGAAGGTTCCATTGCGTATATTTTCTACACGGGAACAATTTTCGTTCCGGATAGTGACTAGCAAAATTACAAGATGACGTCATTTTCCAATATGATAGTGCTTCTGTCGACTGTTCACGCTCTTCAAAGTGTCGACTGGAATCATGATCATACAAAGGCCAGTCTGAAACTCAGATCTGAACCTAACAGAGGGACCTTTGCGCAAACTCCGTGGTTCTGATTAGATATAGTCCCATTAGAGAATACAGAAGTGGAAGTACGCGGAAGGAGTCTAATATTTACGTCGAGCAGTGTATCTGTTATATTAGATTCCCTTATTGATACGGCTTTTGTTATACTGAATAATCAGGTAAGAGTGGAAATTGTGGTCTGAATTATGTTTCCGCACTAGAATTGTTGTAGTAACGCAGATCCGAATGCCATTTAGCAACGGTTAAATTAACTGTCGTCAGTTTCACCGGAGACACTTTTTATCGAGGCGGTAAATAGAACTGAATTCCTGATTGGATTCACTCAAAGAACCCACACAACAATCACGATAAACGACGCACACAACAGCGAATAAACTGTTTGTTTGTGCCTTACTTAATTAATACTGATGGTACAACTGAGCTTTATTCCAGATACAGAGAAGGTATTTTCGGGCAAAGGATAGGACGTATGATAATAAGATTGTTTGAAACAGCGATTATTCGTTCATTTCGGGTCTATAACACCTGACACTTATGTTTGATCGGTGTACTCAGACGTCAATAATATTTACTTTGTATCTCACGCCTAAGGTCTAGATCGATAAGTATCACAAGAATTTCATTCATACTGAGAAACACGAAAGTGCCATTATGGTTTGAATGATGATAAAAATGGCTGCATGCACAGAGTGTGGCTGGACCTCAAGCTGATTTGCAGAACAAAACTATGAACTAGTCCTGTCATTGACTTACTCAGGGACATCAAGCTATGAAAACATAAAAGCATATGATGGAAAAATAGTTGACACAGTCGTCATCACAAATCAAGTGAACGCTCAATTCGTAAAACTACGTTTCGATATTCACGAAACATGTTTTCGTCATTAACGAGTTTTTAAATTGTAAGGGTAGTTGGGTGGCCAAACAAATCAAGTCCTTGGAATATGTAAAACCTTCTATAAAGCAATTTTCCAGACTGCGTTGCTGCACCCTTGATCCCCAATCTCCCTGAGCATGTCGACCGCGTTCTGCTTAGTTGTCTTTGGCCATTAGATTGATTCTCTTGTGCACCATTTTTGTTTGGCTGGTCCAAAGGTTACCGTTAACAGCTTGATCGGTAGCCCCCTAAGTGGGCTACCTTGTTGTTTGCTTGAGATACCACTGCTTCAGACCTGCTTGTCCGGATGCCTCTTTTCATCTGCTTTGGGATGCCCCCGACATATTTGCCGTCTGTTCTTTGGTCTGTGGCTCTTTGTCGCTTGGCTCGATCTATTTCATATTCGCTTTGTTCTACTGCTCCAACACTCCTCGTTACAATGTGATCTACGTTATCTACAAAAAGTCTTGAAATGTGCAACTTGTGTCTAGAACAAACTAGCTCATTATTCTGAGTATGATGTCTTACCCTATATTTCTGTTAGTATTTCACACAGAGCGACAATAAAATAATCCTTTCTAACTCATTGTCCAAGGTTTTTGTTGTTGCCGTGATCTGTGAAGAGACGGATTTGGGTACCCTATGTTACCGTGGTAATTCTGCCAGGAGATTGGGTAATTGGAACGTAAAAGGTGAATGATTAGCGGACCTATGAAGTCGGAATCCATCCCAGGAGTTTCAGATCAATCTCCTCCCTTGTTTTCGTGATTCCCTAATATTAGTACATTTTTTGGATCTTTTTTAATTTTACGACTCTGTTTTTTAGTTGTTTACTGGACAATGCTAGGAGGTAGCAACCGAAACAAGAGCACAGAAGTGTAAAATTAATGGCTGAATAGAATGAAAGTGAATCTGGTCCATATCAGTAATCAATATCACCGATTCTTCCAGAAGTAGTCATTTTCCTTTCAAACAAAAATCAGTGAAGTGCTTTGAAATTTGGTTGAGTATGATATAATATCTTGGCTCCACAGTAAATCAGCAGTTGCAGATTCGGTCCATTCCCGACAACTTGGAAAAAGGGTTTCTCTGAAAACAGGAAAATTTAGCAATTCTGTAATACGTGTTGACATACATTCTCCGAGTCAGTCTGAAAAACGGTTGTTCAAAATCAAATCCTGCGAAAGGTTTTTTCTTCCCATTATTCACTTAATTGTACTAGTCATTAATGCCACTATATGCCATCTTTTACGTTAGTAAAACCATGCACACATTAGAGAATCAGTTTCTACTATCTTCTGACAGCTCTTATTGGCATGTAATTGAGAATTTATTCTCAGCTTTGCAGGAAGTTGAAATTTTACTTTCTCTAGTCTATGTGGGATGATTTACCAGGAAGCAACATTGTGTATGGAAGATCGATTAATTCCAAACACCAAGATTTCATGCGAGCTGTGACAACATCCGTATTTCAGTTCACTAACAAGGTTTCCTTCATCACACAACTGGATAGTGTGCATAACGTTACGGGATCATATCGTATCTAATGTTTCGGCTATCTTTCTTAAGAAACACCGTGTGAGTCGCAGTAAACAGGTCTTCAAAACAGAGTAGATCATTAGGAAGAGCCTCTGCTCACCGGTGAGCGGTGCAGAGTCAACCACTGATAAGTAAATGACAACTGATGCATGGAAGTTGAAGATTGTGTGTTTTTCTTAGAGGTTAGTGGTAGGAAAATGTGTCTCAAGACATGTGGAACCATACGTCTCATTTACGCCGATCCAAAGTCTGAACACCGCAAGTTTTCGCCGAAGTACACAATAGAATCTGCATGAATCAACAGCTCGTCTGTGTAAAAACGCTTTTGATTGAAGAATTGAAATTATTTCCCAAAATTCACATTTGCTACTGTATATCAGAGAGTAGGTCAAGTGGATATTCCACTCTGATCGGTTTCTTCTTTCAGCGGACCTTCTCTGTACAGTCGCAAATCACTGTCCGGCGAAAGATGAGCAGAAGTTCGCTTTTAGAGGTGCAATGTGTCAGTCCAAAAACCAGAGGTTATCATCGACCGCTTAAGGCTACGAAATTCTCGGGGTTTGCTTCTTATAATGCGAAATTTCCAGTTACCACCGCTTACTCTGTACTGAAGTTTTGAAAGATGACGTTTGCTGAAATTAAGAAACAATGAAGTTACAACTTGCTGCAACTTGTGTTTCTTAGTTGAACTAAAGATTCCTTTTCGCTTGTGATCAGTCTACTACTGCTCTTTGTGAAAGACCCGAGTACATCGATCTCATTATTACATTTCTTAGGACGAATGTGATAAATGTCTCACTAGCTGCAATTAGCCATTGATCAGCACGTATATTGGCAGATGCAAGCATTTCGTTCACTCTTGTCGTTCGCGTATTTGAAGCATATCAGTTTATATAAGATGGGGTACACGGGATACTCAGTGGAAAAGTGAGAAAAAATGTTTTCCACAGACAATACAGCAATTTGTTTTGTGTTTGTGGCTAAAGCCTGGGAAGGCAGATTGTTTGCAATGACTGTTTCTGTGCACAAAGAGGGGGGTTTTCTGTCTTGATCAACATAGCTTCGCTGAACGCCAGCATTTTTGCATTTCGGTTGCATAGACGTACTTTAAATGACCGGGTCAGGTCAACTCGATGACCTGTTGAAAGTAGATGCCTCGACATAGCCGATGCTGGGTTTCTTTCAGAATTTGTTTTGTGCAGTCAGAATGTGTCATGGAGTATAAAAGCCATTTTGGAATGTGTTCAATCACTCTGTGAGTCAGG
Organism: Fasciola hepatica; assembly: GCA_948099385.1. Taxonomy (NCBI): domain Eukaryota; kingdom Metazoa; phylum Platyhelminthes; class Trematoda; order Plagiorchiida; family Fasciolidae; genus Fasciola; species Fasciola hepatica. Next base: position 39,132,949 of record CANUEZ040000043.1, read on the forward strand.
TATCTTTCTGTTCTGCCAATGTACGTGACACAGCACCTGCAAGTAAACTGGTAGGCATTAGGAGCTATGTGACTGTCAGAGTGATCTTCTAATCTTAATCTTCTGGTGGTCTGCAATATGCGTAATTTGGCTGCCCCATTTTTCGGCCTAGAGTGGAGGTTAAGTTTGGACGCAAATGATTAAAAATGTTATCACCTTTAAAAGGAACAAATAAAGTAACTTGCTTTACTTCAGCTGTTAAAATGGGCCCAGTTTTACTTCATGGTTTGCTAAGGAGCTCGATGAACGCTTCTCAATAAACTTTGGCCAATAGGGTTTCCCTGATGAAATTTTCTTCTTCTTGCAATTGATCAGGGGTGCAAATGTTTCGAGCCTTGTGGAAGAGCTTTTTGACCAAACCACGTTTGCAAGCAACTGGCGCGAAACTAGAAAACTGCACATAAAGTCCGCTCCTCCTGATTTGGAAGACTTCAATATCAGAATTCCAACGTGTATGTATGGGTGCTCTTTGAGAATGTGAACCACAGTGTTTTGTACATTAAGGTATTCAAAGAAATCACAAAATGAGTAACTTATTGCAGTAGATGTGGGTGAAATTTTGTAGCAGAAATGAATTTGCATCCGCTTATTTACCTAGAAAAATTTAGGAATAGAAAGTAACTACTCTAAGGCATACTTTGGTGTGATCCGACAGCAGAGAACTATGAATGACTGAAGGGGAAGTTGCCAGCTAGGGTACGCATTTGGTCTATGGCTGTTGCTTGTGCGATCTGGAATTTGTCGAATGACCTTCAACCCCAATGAATCGCACGCACACTGTTCACTAGCATGGGATAGATTGTAGCTCATGTTGGTGTAGATGAACCTCCACGAGATGTCCAGCAGGCAAGTTCTAAAGTACAACTTCAAATCAAATCATAAATTACCACCAACACTGACACATCACTTCTGATGAAAGAAAGCGTGATAATATGAAGGAATTACTGGTCAAGTGGGAAGTATGCGCTTATTCGTTTCAGTTGTGCACACCAGTTGAACTGTAAACTGATGATAAAATTCGCTGTCATTCCTTCCTATTTTTATTGTATCCTGCTCGAGGACCACGGTTTTTCCCTTGCGTTATCTGCGCTGTCAGAATAAAACCATCATTTCCCATTTAGTGGAAGCAATGCTTATACAAATACGTTACCCGAAGAAATATTCGGTACTGATCTTGATCATTACAATGGTTTGTTTCGATTCATAGAAGTACTTTTCTCACAGAATATTGCAGTTCTAGTTACAGTTTATCCTATCAGAAACAGATTCTGGTTTGGATTAGAAACGCAGTTTAAACTAGTTGGCCTTGACCAGCGAGGTAAAAACTTTACATCATCGAAGAATATTTCGATTTAAAACATTTCGAATTATCTTTTCAGTTGAGTAATTAATTTCTAATAAACTCTGGCATCAACAGAATCCTACACTTACGATAACGGAACAACGAAATGGCCTGCTCATCAAAGTTTCCATGTTCGGTAATCTAGACGTTCAAAGCTACTTGGTGGTCAAGGTCAAATTAAAAGACAGGATTCCTGTAAATACCGACGTGTACAAGGACCACCATTGGCGAACTCATGGTACCACCTCAACTGGCAGTGACCTAAAAGCTCAGCTCATTGATTAGCAACCCACTGAACTATGAATATGAGTTACAAACAAGGCCAGCATTCCAAAGGATCAAAAGTTGAACACCTAAGGGTTTGAATATAGTTCATTTGCGCAGGTCACACATTATTTTTTTATTTGTTGGACGATGATAAAAAAAACAATGTTGTATTATACTGTACTGTATTGTATTGAAGACTTCAGCAAGTAAACAAACTCACGTTTCAGTCATATGCAGGAAAAATAATCACTGACACTTTTAAATTCGCATAAAATAAATACTGTGGAAATAAGACTGATTCAGCCACCGAGGTTCGTGCGAAGTTCCCCTGCGACTTTCATATTTCCAACCAAAACACATGCTAAGCAAGGCTCTGTAGAGTCACGATAGACATTTTTGCGAGAGGGGATAAGTCTAGATGTGGAACATGTGGGGGGATGAGAACGGCATGCGGATAAGTCGTAGTACAGGAAAGGGGTGGGGTCCGTAAGAATCTCCTCGCGAATTTTTCATTGGCTATAAGGTGCAAACAGCAAACTTTGGAGATATCAATGGATGGACGCCACAGTCAACCAAAGTCTGCCAAAACGTGGGGCGATCCTAGGTTGCATAAACAGAACCCGGGGTTTTAGGGTTTACAATGCACGACGATGGCCATTCGACCACCACCGACCAAATGGGGTGCCCAAAAAGGCTTCTGGGGTGATAAGTTCTCGGACGGGCAGTTTTGACTACGAGACATAGATCCAAGAGCCACGTGACTCCAAATTTTTCCAGGCCTTTATGGTTCCCGAATAATAATGGTGTACGGTCCAATCCATCAAATCTCGCCGGTTGTGGAAGAGCTTGATCATAATGCTTTGGTCTGCCGGCTGTCACTACAACTACCACCTCTAAATTGCTACTAATGTTAATACTAATACTGAAGCTGGTGCTACTACTACTACTACTATTACTACTATTACTAATACCGTCATTACGAGTGCAAGCACTACCATTACGTATGCTGCTACTACTTCCACTGCTACTACCATAACCCAATCGGAGGACAATAATTTCGCAGTGCAAAACTGAAAACCCTGCGCCTTCTAGACATGACAGGATGTTCTTCTTTACATACCAACTATTCGCCTCATGAATCTCAGTAACTGCGAGGAAAATCAAGGGGAAACTTTGAATTAGTAAACGAAAATCTTTTTCCCACTTAGTTTATAAACACCATTTTTTTGCAAAACTAACTCTAGGATCAGAAATAATGTAAACAATTTTCACTGAACTCTGTTCACGCGAAACATCACGAAGCACTCGGATAGATAAAAATACGTTGGAAAACTTTCAGTTCTAAAACAGAAGCACACATCCCTGCAGAAGGAACTACAGACATCAAGACAAACGAACAGAAATATAATTTTCTCATAATAGTTCGGTTATTTTGGCAAAACCATAAGAGATGAGAGCTGGTATCATGTGGGTTCAGCAAATATAACTATATTTTTGACTTTTTTGCTATTTATGAATAGGAGGCACACCCAAAAATACGTAGCTAACAAGTGAATCGTTGTGGGTTGTTTTCAGTAATTTTGTCCTCAAAAACATGTTTGGTTGCTATAATTTCAGACATTAAAAGAGATCTTTGGAAGATTGCAACAATCTTGTGCCTAATCACCCACTTGGCTACGATTGCTTCCAGCACATTTCATTTTGTTGGGAGCACCAAAGCTCGGGCTAGTGTGTTGTACTTCTTCGTGCTGTAGAACAGAGAGTTTTAGGAAATGCTTGAATATTTTCCCTAGATAGTAAAATATCTTAGCACTCTGTTATCGGAGCGGAACTTGAATCGAGGATGACATTTGTCTTTTTCTCCCTCAAATTCCTCCCCCCCCCTCTAATGGTAGTTAGTGAGAATCCAACAGAAAACAAAGAATTGATCAGAATAACATACTGGTTTCTTAAGAGTCCGTATTATGAAAACTGAAGTTCAGTGTTAACGATGAAGGAATATTCCAGAATAATACATATTTTGTAGGTAAAAATCATCTACATTCTAGAACACCTGCTGGTTGTATTGTAAATAATAAAAATGATCAGTAATCCATGGTAAGCAACTTCTGTCCGCCATCATGCATCCCTGTTGAAATTAACTTGTTCATTTTGTGCAGAATGTCATTTGGGGAACAAGTTTCTTTACAATTTAAGCTTATCCGAATATGAAGAGCTGTGTCCCTCGGAGAGGACTACTCGTACCTACGGATGGATGCACCCCCCCCCCAAGCCTGCATATCATGCGTGCTATATCATCTGAGCTACGTAAGCACGCCAAAGGGTATAAGATATCTTCTATATAAAATACATGTTTCGTACGTGGGTCATCTCGATATTTCTGGGATCTGGAAAACCCTATTTTTCGATATCACTTGTGTTAAAATGAAACGGTTTCGTTTTATTCCAGCTGAAGCACTTTTAACGCGCCCGTGCCGTTTGACAGTGGAGTTCCAGTATATGATAAATTAAAACATGCTGTTCCGCGTGAAAAGGCTTACCTTTAGAACTTTCCAGCATACTACAGTATATCTGACGGTGTCACTTTTACACGAAGATTTTCCAAAATGTGGGAGGACGTCTTTAAAAAGGAAGTTCCATTGCAACGCTTTAGTCTGTGTAATCCATGAATAAGACACTTATTCTTTCATCGAGTAAATGCTAGTTTTTTATATTTTTTTGGGTATGTCATTTGTGAACGTTTTTGAAACCCATGAAAAAGGTTCGTTGCAATTAGAGCGTTTTCAGGAAAAACAATACCAAGCTCTGTATGAAATCTGTAACCAGAAATATTTGCAGTATTTTGGTAATGGCTCAAAACAACTGATCTGATCATGACTAGGTCCAAATGACAGCGACAAAATACGTGGTTACATTCCAGAAATTTCACAAACCAGAATAGTACAGTCAAACAAGAGACTTTAATTCTTTGAAAAGCAGTTCATTGCTCGCAGTTATCGATCGTGGCCGTGCAAGGTATGTTGGACAATTCGGTCGTGACACAACGTTACGAACTGTTTCGGAGCAAGAAACCACGTGATCTTATCTACTTGCTTCACTTGGACATTTTCTTAAACATTTACCCGTCATCGTATCTGCCGAAGGACATGAGGGGGACAAGTTGCGCAGGATATAACAAACTAGTTATTCTATGTAACCCCAACTGTGATAAAATACATGGCAATACAACAGTTACAACCCCCCAAAAATGTAAAGGTCGGAAGAATATTTTAACCTACTTCTGTTTCTCATGTAATAAATTTCGATATTTTCTTTTTTCACTTAGTTAACCAACATCTTGTGCAATATATTTATTTTGTGGAATGGCTTCAAGGCAGACTGATTCACGCCCATAAAAATGAATGTCAAATTCAAAGTCGTTCATGCCAACGGACAAAAACGGTAGTTTACAACAGGCCCCGGTGAACATTCGCAAGTGTGAATTTTGCAACCCACTGAGATCGAAGCTCCAGAGCATCGCAAGGTACCCGACTAAAAAAGCTTTTCCCTGCCCGTTTTGAAGATGGTGAAACGTGGCTCGTTAGAGGGCTTCACGTTTCATTCTCCATGGTCTGGAATGGAGGACTGGTCCTCTGCCACACCCATGGTCTGAACCCGGGCCTTCGCTAATCGAGGACGTATGTGTCATCATCACTGCTCCCCCTCGGGCTGGTTCCTATGACCGAGTTTAGTTCGTTCAGATGTAGCCCTTCAGTTTCGTGGTCCTCAGATTGTTGCAGATAACTGTTTCTCAATAGGGTCTTTGTTATCCTCCTTAATTCCCAATTTTTCAAACTTGGTGTTGTCTGTTAGTTCTTTTAGCTTTGTTAGGTAATCCTCCCTAAATTGTCTTGATATGACGAGGTTACTGATTTCCGAATAGTCTCCGGAACACGTCTTCCTAAACTCTATGATTTTCCGAAGAAGAAATACACCCTCATGCTGTACCTAGAGTGGGCTCTGTAAATTCAGTTCATTTTTAAGCAGGAATTTGTTCACAGAATCTGCTTGGTAGACGGGAATAGACCCAGAACTAAAGCAAGCCCATCTGAAATTCATAATCGGTTTTGAAGAACACCAGCGACATCAGACTCTAATTTAAAGTCCTGTAATTTGAAAGTCATAATCATCATTTGCGCTGACTGCAAAAAACCTCTTTTGTGTAAATCCGAATGCACTTTCTTTCCGGGTATAGTCTGAGTTGGTGGCCGTCTATAGACTTTTCCATGCTAGTGAGTTATTGATCCACCTTGGGATTAATCACAATGACCAAATATTACCAGTACCGTGGGTACCACCTTTAAAACGCTGATTTCTTCGTCGGGGTGACAACAACAGTGAAATGAGTGTAGGGGTTACGTGAAAATAATCTCCGACCCTTATCTTCGTTGAAAAATGTTTCGTTTAATTGACTTCAGAATCTACTCAACTTATTTTCGTCAGTGGAGAACTTTGACTACGGTCCCAACTCCGCCTCTCTGGCAATCTCTGCAGTCTTCAAGTTTCTTCCTATCTAGGGAACATCGGTCAACGATTAGTCAAATCGTTTTCGGTCAGACGAGCATCTCATCTCAACCGAAAAAAATATTTTTTTGCCAAAAATATCTTTAGCGTGACTAAGTCATTCGATGATCACGAATGAACATCCAAAAGGAAGGAATATTATAAATGTTACCATGTACTCCGATTTGATGAGCTCAAAATACAATTAATGTTGGTCAAAAAAACACAGTCAATGGAAAAAAGGTTACTTACCTGTGTACTTTTCACTAGGATATGCACTATTGGTTTGAAAGGCTAAACTGCAATTATGCATCGGATGAGGTCATTCGAGTAGAAGTTTCCGTATAAATTACCAGAAATACACTGGTTCTGACAACACTTAATGCCGTGGCTGAATGCTTCAATACATTCAAAACAATCTGTTCCTAACTCGGTGCGTAACTCTGGCTGTCGCGGGAAGTGAACGAGAATAGTTGGATGAATTGCATTTGGTGGAAGATGAACATACCGGATTTATTCTACATCATTCTTGGACTGTCGGAAATGTTATTATCTGTGGCTTTTGTTCTCTTACAATTCGGTCGGCTCAGTGTGACTGGTCCTGTTTCCAAAAACTTTCTCATTTGTGGCAACGTGTTGGGGTTTTTGCTAATTCTGAGAGCTTTCGTGTTGATTGTCTACGGTTCACGTCCGTGCTACCGAATGCTCAAGCCGATTTTAGCATTCAGTCTGATTTTGGCTACTGGATTCTGTTTGATGGGGTTGTGGACTGTGCGTTTGACAATTCGCTCCAATCTCCCTCGCAATTTCTTAGTGACTTGTGGTATTTTAACCACTGCTATTTTTATCGTAACCACGTTGAGTGTTGCACTCCTGAGCGCAGATATCTGTGAAGCCAGGATAAGTGAAATAACGAATTACATAATACTTCACGGGTACAATCAGTTGCCAGTTTAAATGTAACTTACATACAACGAGCTCATTTCTGATTTTGAGCAATGCACAAATTCCATCGTGATTTCTTGATCACCTGGTTGAAAATATGTCAATGACAACTATTTCCATTTTGAATATTGCTCCTACTGTATATCCAGCGTTTTACATTGCGTAGTACATTCCCACAAACAATTGAGTAATTCGTTTTTCTACGCAACCACAACAATTCGAGTTTTATGACTCAGAACATTCTGATTTATTTTCACCACCATCAGAAAGGTTTGTTGGATAGAAATTACCGACAAAAAAAAACTATTTTCAACAAAATAATTTTCAGGCCTTGAAAAGCTTTCTATGCGTATGACAACTTCAGTTGCATACGACAGTGCTTCCATGATTCTCTGCTTGATAAAAACGATAGATATTTACGAAGCAACCATATTACCTTTGACATTTTCAACTGGGTATTTCACATTGTGAAAATAAAATTATGTTCAAAGAAATCCGGAGTGAGTTGGTTAACCCGAAAGTTTTTACAACCGTAAACCTTCAATATATAAATCACTGTTAATTATCAAAAATCTTTGAATATCTAGTACTGCTATAGTTCATCAATTACTGGATAAAGGGAGCGACGATCGGCTGCTTAAGGTAATCACTTGCAGCTAGAGAAATTGAACGAAGTGAGTGCTCAGAGGATGTAAAAGTTGTTCCGGCACACAGTTACGTAAGCGCAACTGAAGCATGCTGCCAGTGATTGGGCTGATACTGAAAAGTGCGCACACAGTCGAATACGATCGGTCAAAATGTCAGTTCATTTCAAAGTCCATCATACTGTTGTATACCAAATCACGAGAGCAGTTTGTTGGATCCAGTTTGATGTACTGATAACTGGCGGGCAGAGGGAAGCACACTAACCAGACCTCCTAATGTTTTAAGCCTGTGTTTGTGTTCAACGTTTCAAGTCACACGTGTCAGCACAATTTGGGTGTGACTGCACGATTTCAATGGTCCGAAAGTTTTTCCAGTCTGCCTCAACAAGGACTATTATTCAACACAAATTGAGAGAGTGTTCACATACTACTGCCAGAAGTTTCCTACTCTTTCGTGGAATATTCACAACTGAAAACTACAAACCGGGGAAAAGCTTATTCATTATTGAAACAACAAGTGTTATATTGATCAACTATTCCGCCACACGACTTCACTGACTGCTCCATCTTAAGTGTCGTTGCGTAAACCATTGTAGTAAAATATTTGTAGTATTCGTAGATATATTCACCGAGGTGTCTTCTTAGGCTTTTATTCTCATGCATCAATAAAGCAATGTATATTGAAGAATATATCCTTGGCACAGGAAGAAAGAATGATTCAGGCAAGAAAATGTCCATACCGCCGACCGGAATCAAACTGAATGCCTTGCATTGACCAGGCAGTTCCTCTACCAGCGTGCTATCAGAGTAGCGCCAGTTGGGCTCAAATAACGGAACTGAGTGATTGGGAAATCTCTATTCTAATGATAAACAACGACTGTTCTGAAGGTAATCACTGGACTAGCCTTGTCGATCAGTTCCCAGTTAGCTAGATTATTCTAGCTCCTAGTCCCACTAATTAGTTTTACCATTCAATCCATGTATTTCGGGACCTCGTTCAGCCGTGTGCTATTCAGACATCTTCTACCAACTGGCATTCCCATGTATTCGATGCCACATTTTCACTTGGTTATTCTGTAGAAAGGTATAAATATACAAGCGATCATCTGCCCCTTTCTAGTTCGCATTTTTATGCCTACGGAAACATCGTCTTTCGCAATATACGTCATAACATAGACTGAACCGTTACTGTTATGTTCCCTCAGTCAAAAGGTATGCTATATACACTAACGGGACAAATGTAACTTATAATCATTTCAGTACAGGCTACACAGTGCACAATCCTTGTCGGAAAGTCAATGTGCTAGGCAAACTTTTATTTTCTTGTGGGTGGCTCTAAGTAACTGATTTCATAATTGGCGGAGTGAATTGTACAACATTCAAATTTCCCAGAACGGAATAAGTGCTGTACAAAGCAAAACCCCTTCTAAACAGAGGCAGTCTACAGAAAAGTACGTGCGGATATCAGCTGGATCATTGGTGAATTTGACGCTGAAGATGACAGACCCGGGCATGCTTGCGCACGCAAAACGGCTAAAATTAGTAACCAGTCAGAATGTGTCATCACGTAGGCCTAATGCTATTGACTGTGCGTGAAAATGCATTACTAATGATAGTTTCCTCGAAAAATGTGATTGATCTAATTGAATCACTCAAGTCGTATCTCACAGCTGTATTCGATTAAAAACATCTTTCCCATTTAGCTCAAGGGATTGTTTCACAAGAACAGGCTCCCTTGAGTGAATTGGCTGGGAAGTGACATGCACGTTGAGAAAGCAGGAAGTACTTTTCTCTGATTTCGATGTCTGTTTCTTTCAGTGAAACGTGACGGACAATAACCACACGCTGCACAGTCTGCGTTGGTGTTGACCCGCTCAAACTACAGCCAGAAAACCGACGGCTCGTATCTACGAGGTTATCCGATTTTGCGGGTAACCTAGCCCTGATTGATCACATCGAAATAGATAGTCGCTGGCAGAAAACAGTTCTTCAGAGCAGATATCCCCGAGGTGCGTAAATAAAGCTCTAAAACGTCTTATACTGATAAGCTTTCCTATCAGTTCGCCTCCAATAAGGATTTATCCCGCACTAATAGCTGTCCTTTACCCGCTCTGAGGAGATAAGCTCACTCGATATGAGAAGTGATCCCTGATTTGGGCGAATGGTTGGGAAAGCGATGTTTCTAATTACTTTATTGAGCTGCATAAAGTCCGTTTTACAAATGGATAACTTTGCCTGAATTTTCTACCGTTAACTTTCCAGAAGAAAAATACCGCTCCGAGTGCTGCAACAAGCATGTGAGAGTGAACTACCTTTTCGGAGCTAAATAACTACTGGTGTCATGAAGTACACCAGGACCTTATAGAAAATTCAGCCGAATGAACTATAATTGTGTCCATTTTGGGAAACAAATGGCAGCGTTTCAACCCTACTCTGAGGGCCTACTGACTTCACTTAATGCCAGTGTCACAACCATAGCAGTCCGTCTACAACCAGCAGAAACAAATCAATCATTTCTATAGAATATTTGAAGTAGTATTATGGTAACCGATTAAAGCTGTGTTGCTATCAAATTCTGCCGAATTAGCTTGGTACTGCACAACAAACACTTAAAAAGAACGAAAATTCAATCTTTCTTTCAGCCTCAAGAGCACAAAAGTAACACTGGTTCTAAACGGTTCTTTCCATCTTCCTAGGAGAACACATTGATTCGTTGACTAATAAGTTGTGGCACTGCTACGTGAAATCCGGAAGAAAGAATATTTGAGGTAAACTCCGATATCTGTCTCCGTTCCCTCGTGAGAATGTCTGCCGACCGTAAAAACCAACGCGGCTTTGCTCACGTACTTATCCTCACAAATGATTAGCCCGCATACTATTCTACTACCTGTTTGTACTTAGTGAGTCAAGCTTCGGTCCCGAATAGACAAACGTTTCCCGTCTCACGGTTGCATCGATATTAACCAATTTATGAATCCAGGACAATGCAGCGCCGGTAGTATATCACAACTTAACCTTGGTTTTCATTTGTTTCAGCTGAGCAATGAACTCTGGTGGCATAATGAAAGTGGCTATGGCTCAAAAGAATATAGACTCTTTACTACTGATGTGCAGAAACCCTTTCTGCAAAATGCGAAACAGAAAAAACTGTTAGGTTCTCCTATAAACACTTAGGTGTCAACAAGTGCGCTCCATCTTAGTAACATCAGTTGAAATACACTAGAAAGTGTCTTCTGCGGGCTCCTTTATATCCTTGTACAATAAACTAAGGGCGGAAAAATCCAGACTCCTAGAATACAATAATAGTTGTTTTATGTGGGGATCGTGAGTAAAATCTGTTGTAAAATGCACGACTATTGCTGCCCGATTGAGAATGCACTTGAAAGAATAAAATTGTGTAAAAGTGTTTCTGTATTGAACACTGGTTTACTCAGTGCGTGTCGTGACTTTCAGAACTTAAAGTGAGTCGGTTGGTACTTTTTCTGTACAGTTGTACCGCATGTTTAAATCCAGTGAAAAGTTTTAGTTTTGCTTACCATAGAACTAACCATGACTCACTTTAAACACTTAGGACGAGAACTGCTTCTCACGGAAAGTGAACGATAATGTCTGCTGTACTGTAATTCGGTCTATTTCATTCTATTATACAGATATTTGAAATTAGGGCAAAAAATGTGTCCGAATGGAGGATATGATTTCCCGCAAAAAGTGGAATAGAACTTTAGGGCCAACAGGAGTGACCTGATGCACCTTTCTTGGTTCGCCTTCGGGAGGGAATCCAAACAAGGATAGATTAACCAACTGGTCGAAGCTAGTTTCGAGTTCCGGTGGTCATCCCGAGAAGAGGCTTTCTTAGTGATTCTTAGATGGATGCAACAAATTGCACGCTGCTCTCAACTATTAGGCAATGAGCTCATTATTGATACTGCTGAGCTAATTATTCAATTAAAACTGAAATTCAACATTGTTGTGGCTGACTCATTTTTGTTTCAAAATCAAGGTGATTCGCTTGTATGCCTCACAGTCTCCTAGTAGCTGTAACGTACCTAGAGTACACAACAGCTTTTTCCAGGGTTAACGTTTTGTAAAGAGGTTTAGAACTGAGTAGTTTTAGCACAAACACAGACTAAAGGTGTCGAATTTGGTCGGTGATGCCATTTGCATAGTAATTGAAAGTCAAACGAATATTAGGTTCCAAGAGCGGGTTGAAAAATTAATACTCAACTACTAGAGTGATATATCCTACTTAGTTTTGTTACTCTACACCGAGCCGAGCATCATGCATGGAGCCAACACCAAAAATACGGAAACAGGTAATGAGGAGAGGAAGGTGAACGGAACATTTTCTTAGCCACTTCACCAAAGCATTTTGTACGATTTCGAGGACAGACCCGAGAGCTTTCTATACCGTCGGCACAATATTCGTGCTACCCAGTTTCGTGATAAGACATTCTTTACTACCTCCGACTAGCAGTTATCCCCAACCGGAGAATCTGGACGCATCAAATGAGGTCAGTGATGATACCAACTGATTCATATCCCTAAACCAAATTATGGTTTGGCCGCCACACGAAGCCTTCCACTCAATACCAGAAAGTTCGAAAAATGCACAGAATAGTAGACGGTCGATATGTAACGAATATACGTGCCTGAACCACTGGAGGTAAAGCGGAACGATTATCTCCTTCAGGGGTGGTTATCAACATCCAACATATGATGAGAAAACTCAGTGTGACGATATCCCCACTTAACGCGATCGGTGCGCCGCAGACTTCGACGGTCGAATATGGGATGTCACCAAGCATCCGCAGCTCGGAGCTGCCAGGGTGAGCAAACATAAAGCAAAAGCTGCATATTATAGCACTGTGAACCAGTCCCTTCAAAGAAAGACAGAAAGACAGACGGGACAGACACAGTATCTTGCTAGTTTTGTAAAAGCACCTTGGAATTGGGTACGGTAAAGCATATGGCATATGTGGGTGCGAAAATCTCCAAGCTGTTCAAAACATGTTGCATTTTCTGTGCGTTATCATACAGTAGCACGATATCTTTGTTGTAATCAATGTCATGTTCTATGTTCATTTGTAGGATTTCAACATCATCATGCAAAAAATGCATTTCATTGAACATCCCCTATGGTAAAAAAGTGGAGAAAAAGGAATATAGAACAACCTTGATGTACTCCACCGGAGACTGCAAATGTTAGTGAAAGGCAGCCATAAGCCCCAACTGGGCCTGAAATATGACTGTGCAACTCTAGCTGGACCGCCAATTATTCGACTTCTCAACAAACAGTTTCTCAAGACAGTTCTATTGATAAGACCGATGGTTGCACGGATGTCCGAGTGAACGACTACAGTTGATCTCGGAAAGGTATGGTGGCATGCAAGTAGTCGTCGGAGGGTGAAAATTTGACCAACAAGTCTGAGGTCGATGGGAAAACTATCCTGCCGCTCGCTATTCTGCTTTTCCTACCAGTGACATAGCCTGCAATGTATGACAGACGCTAGCAGCTTAGTCGCTATTGGGATCAGTCTGTTATCCTTAGTCTTGGCTCAGTTACTGCGTGAGCACTTCTTGGAGCTGGGGACAACAACCAGTGCTCTCCACAAGGAAGGACATTCCCCGAATTCTAAATCTTCCAAGACAAAACGTGGGGCCCTCTAGCTCGTTTAACTCATTCATCTTCAACAGGACTGGTGGGAAGTCGTTGGAGCCAGGCGTCCTCTAACGTTTTAGGACAGGAATCACCTTGTGGGCCTCGGCTCTTTTTGGCTGTTCCAGATCAGGCCATGAGGGGTAAACGTAGAAGCAATTCATGGAAGTGCCCAGCCATCTTTTCCGCCCCATCAAAAGTTTGAGGTGCCGCTGGTGACTGAGAAATGATGAACCGTCAGGTTAACCAGTTTTCTCATACACTCCTAGTTGATTACTACGTGTGTTACAAGCACTGTTTACTAGCGTTTTTATTACACGTAATATGAATTGTATAATAACAGATGGACTCCATGATCCAAAGACACGTAAAATGGGGTTTGGGATAAGAGTTTACGTAGGAGCCAATTTGCTGATTCTGTTTTCAAAGAGAGAGAGGCTGCAAGTGGATGGTGAGACAAGAAAAGTGAGAGCATTCCATAGTTTACCTTCCAGGGGAAAAGAAGATTTAGAGATAGAAATACGACATCTAGCGACAGACACCTATTGAAGATGACTATCTGTTTGGGTACGTGATTATGGGGAAAAAGCCAAAGGAAAAACTGAGGAAGCAGCTTTTTACAGCTGAATATAAGCTAGTGTGAAGAAGCCCCTGGCGCAAGAAAGAAAACCAAATTTATGAGCCTTGGCGAAAGGCTGGAACAGAACACCATCAACTCAGACGGAGATGGTTACTTTACTGAGGAAACTTGATGTCCTTAATACAAGAGCGTAAAAGAGCCCGAACATGGGTAGTTCCTCCAAAAGACTTTCGTACGGAACTCGGTCGAAGGCTTCAGAGAGGTCGAGCAAGACCATGTGTATTTCTCTTTGGTTGTCGAGTGCAGCCGACCATGAGTGGGAGACGACAGTCGTCAGATCACTTGGGGAATTGCTGGGTTGAAATACGTATTGGCACTCACTCAGTAGTACTTCGCGACAGAGAAAATTACGCAGTTGATCAGACTTGACCAATTGTATAATTTCAAAATAATAGGTGTGAGGGGAATTGGACGATAGTTATTCGGGTCAAAAAGATCACCATTTTTGGGAATACGATAAATCATGGTGTATTTTCAAGGGGCTGGGAAAGTAGAAATTTTGACAGAATGAGAGAAAGAAGACGACGTAAAAAGGGTCCAACTCGGGGGTATCGATTTCAAGAACGATGGGTGGTATGCCATCCGCATCGGGATTGGAAAATTCAAGATCTTGTAACCGAGACGTTTTGACTGATTAGTAGATAACATAGACACCGGCTTTGGGTAAAAAGAAGAAATAAAATTATGGTCTGAAAATTTAGGGTGGGTTGTGTCTGACGAGGGGGAGATGTGAGTTTCGGTCAAATATACGGCAAGAGGAGAAGAAGGATGGATTAATCGGTGTACAAATCAATCTTGAGGCTCAGTCCACGAATGATAATGAGAGTGATGCGTTCTTAGTGGCTTTCCGGGTGAGTAGAGTGAGCAAGAGAACAACAGTATGGTGAGCAGGAAACAAACAACCATGATCCTGAGACTTAGGGTGGAAAACTGCATAAGGACTCAATAGACTAGGTGTGGAAATGGACCGGCAGATAACAGGGCTATCTAGCACTTTCCTCAGTGTCGGTTGCACTTCCGTTTCAGATGCGAATTATGATCATCAGATTTTGCCTTATCTACCTAGACACGCGTTGAGCTCATGTTTCAGGTTGACGCATGTACCATTATGTTCACTGCTAGCCGGCGTTGATCGCTATGCACCTTGAAAGGGCAGAGAGTTAGCATACATCCAGGATCTCACAAACAGAATTTTGGAACTACAACTTGTTGCGCAAGAAGAATGTGAAGCATTTTTACCAAGCCGCCGATGCCCACTAGATGTGACGAGTAGCGTTGCTACCAGCTTTTCAATTTGTGCGCCGTGAAATTCGGATGGACTAGCTGACTGATAAAATTTCTCATAGTCTGACCGGCATTATACCATGCGTTTGCAGCGCAGACCAAAGCGCAACGAAGGCTTGGTGCACTTCATTGTGCGGTTCGAGTCCACCCAGGCAAAGCAATAATATGGGCGATCATGGCTTTAATCGCACAAACTGTAGTTGCTCGCGAGGTGTATGGCCTAGGTCCGTTGCTGAAACAAAGAGACAGAAAGCCAGATAATATACCCGCGATTGGAATATATGAAGTTAGTGCCGGTGATGGACAGAACACGGACTTATGAGCCTCTCCTCGTTGTCCGAAAGATCGGTATCCAGCCAAGAAGAGCCCTCAGGTGCATGTCTTCGAATGATATGAGACATACTCTACCGTTTAAATCTGTTGTGTTCGTCTGGAACAGCTATGTGTTGACACACATACATGCTTGATCTGAATCCCGTGCAATCATGGACACTCGCCTGCAGCCGTGCACACACATACGCAGCTGAAGTTTGTCGTACCTCGTCCCGGATAGCACCAACGAATCAGACTGTACCACGTGCTGCTGGACCTTGCGCAGCCTAATCTGATGGTACAGTTGTCTTACGCTGTCGATTGTATGCATCATTGAGTCACGCACTTGCAAACGTGTTTGCGTTTTCAACTGCTTGCTTGTACCGGTGCTGACAGTTAGTTGTTACAGAATACACGTTCATTCGTACAAGCGTGCCTCCCTTCTGATTGCTGAATTCGTGTACAAAATACCTAATGCTGAAGTCACCATTTCACTCGGGTTTGGTCTACGCATGAGATCAAGTGCTTCCCTACAGAACTTGTCATTCACTACATGTGTCGTGCGAACAATGGGTGCGTAAACCAACGCAATAAACATATTTATCTGAACAGCCATTGCTCACCCTAAATGAACCTACAAGTCTCACTGCACACAGTCGGTTGATGACTGCGATCCAGGTACGCAGCCGCTTCAACTCTGGCACTCACACCTGGCCAGATCCCGCGTAACCAGAAGCTGCAATCTCAAGGTTCCATAAATGTGTGAGTAATACCCTGATAAAGGATAGGAAGGTGATATCACTCGAATGATAGAGCTGCAGAACTGAATGTGAGAGTCTTGATTACAATACGTATCCGTATCAGGGGTCTCGAGCGTACGGGCTAGAAAGATCTGTTTCCTTTAACGTCTTGGAGTTTGCTTGTTCAACGGGGTAAACTCATAGAGGCATCAGAGTGGAAGAAAAGTACCAACCGGAGTTTACTAGTTGATGGATCTTTGAATATCGGTCGTAGTAGAGATCACGGTTTAGGCCTAGAACTCCGTCTGGGACACGGTAGCTAGTACAAGCGGCCCGGACTTCAGTAAAAAGGGGACTATGCTAATCAGGAGAAGGAAGAACAGCGAGGCTTGGATGAATGACAGTCAGCTTGACCTGTGTGACTGGACCCAAAAGTACATAAAACATGCGTTAGAAGGCGGAAAGTAGTGTATTTATGCATCTTTTGAAAAGCTGTGGGTTGTTTTATCAATCGGCCAACCTGCAAGATGGAATGAATGTTCCAGACGAGCCGGTGGCTAGTAACTTATCATGCACCCCCTTTGAATTACCTTACTGGGTGAGCAGCACGACAAAGGACAACGGCTATACAGATAGAATTTTAAAAGGTTGCACCTGCTAAGTGAGAAACTGACCACATTCCCGTGGACCGACACTGCGATCGTTTATTCGAAGAACCTGAACTCACTCCATTTATGTAATGGTGGCTTTTCTCTAATCAGTGACCCGGTGGCATGCAGTTCTGTTCCTTATTCGGGAATATGGGCAAACATAACACTAAAATTAATGATAATAGTTGCACACAAACCAAAGTATTTTGGGCAACCTAATGCAAAAGTGGCAGTTCTTAAGATCAACGAACTACTGATCATCAGTTATCGTTTATTTTCGGAGATAACGCACGGTAAACTCACCGAACGTTCCCGTGAAAAACAGTAATACAAATGTTAGAGTATAAGTTAAAACTCATTACGTATTCGGAGTATTTTCGCAATAACTCACCTAGCTGATTTCTGAAAAGGTGCAATTAACCCGCTTCAAAATCCCATAACAGCCTTTCATAAAATGCTCAAACATCGCTGTAAACGGATCACGTCAGGTGAACTTACAAGTAGAAGCAAAAGTGACCGGTTAATATACCAATCACTTTTCCGAACTATTTTAGTTATTCGGGACGAACCAGGTATATGAAAGAATTCACGGCTTCCATAAGCTATGATAAAAATAAAAAAACTGATAAAATAGGGGATTCTGCGTATAATTGTTAAATGTAGACTATATCTCCATGAGAAAAGTCGTTCAGCACGGAGAGATTCAAAATCACTCATGAAAACCATCCACGGTTTGGCACTAACAGAAAAGCTACAAAACCGTACCAAAAGGAGTTGCGTACTGACTCAGCTAAGGTCAATGATTTTGCATTTTGATGAAATGAAACATTAGTCAGCTTCATCTGGTGGCATTTCGTGATCAAAAAACATGCTCATCTAGGCAGATGGTGGATATCAATCAATTCACAGCGAAATCTTGCTGCAGGCAGTCAAATTACAATAAGTATGCTGTGGCGAATGACATGTGCTAGTGTAATTTTGTCCGGTAAACAGTGTGTCACATCCGATACGGCTGTCTCCGTTGAATTCATTTTGCAGAATGAAATTTCCGACTTTGTTTATGGACCATTTGTGATGGATGTGTCACTAAATGGACAGACAACCAATGTTCAATTAAAAATGAATTATCCCTGAATAAGCTTGAAATTATAAAAAATCGGACAATTAATGGGCTACTGAGTATCGCTGTACGCGTCACCAAATCAAAAAGGTCATCATTCTCAATTTCCTTTGCAAAATTCAAGATATGTAATTAAAAATGTGCCCTTGCTGATTAGCTAAGCGATACTTTTCCCAATCTGAACACGGCTTTTATTTTGACAAAATTCTTGAGAGCAAGGCAGTTTCCTCTTATCGGTTTTCTCAGCAAATTCTGGATTAATTTTGAGATAATATCGTAATACGATTTTATTCAACCACTTGTATGTCACACACGAACCATCACCAATCAGCGGTGGTCAAACGGTTATCATCGTGGACTTCGGGATAAGGGTTCGATTCCCGTCACTGCCCGACACTTCCCTATTCCTCAGCCTTTCATTTGCCAAGGCTCCTCTCCAGAACTGTTATATTCTATTGCATAATAAATAAAAAGAAGTAAAAAGAGTTCTTAAAAATGATTTTATCATTCATTCACTCTCTCACGGATAAACACGAGCGCATGTGCGCGGTCACACTTACATCCAGTCACTCCCCGATTACGGCAACATTGCATCAGCTGAGTACTGCACCGTTTTACTTCCACTACGGTTATTCTCAACTGGTTGACAACGGTGTGTTGATCTCATTCGTAATTACGTAACATCTCTGGTTAACTCGATTATCCCTCTCTACTCTTCTCATGATCTAAGCACCATTCCATTCCAGCTGAAGAGGTCGTGGCTCGAAATGACCGTAATCCTCGAAAATGAGCTGATGTATTGGGTTTGAAAGCATTCAAAACTTGGAAGAATACTTAGCTGGAACTTTCAAAGAATAGACAATAAATACATTTCCCACAAAACAATGCCAACTGAATATCTGCTGGTAAAGTAAACTATTCTCCACCGACGTGTAAACAAGCAGTCAGTGAACCACATTTATTTTACCTAAAAGAACAACAATCCCAACTGAGAAGCGATATATATATATATATCAGTAAGATCTGCTTAAATATGGAAGAAAGTTGGAACGAATGTTCAGTCCAAAGCTAATGTAATGGCTTATAAAGTAGAAGTCACACCATCAGGATCAAAGTGAAAATGTTCGGAACAAAGGTATGATGAATTTATGGTGAACTAGGTCTATCAAAATAGTGTTTTTCATGTTACGTCTAATTACATCACAGTTATTGGCCAAGACAGTTGTAGACTATGAAGAAACTCGTTTTTGTTTACAGTTCTGGATGACGAACTATGATTGCTATTGTTGTGGTTACACACAACATGACGTTCCCAATCAGATTAGGTCGGTTAACGGGAGTTTTGTTTATAACAATGAATTAACTTATGACGTCAACCGATTTCCCCGTAGGGACCAAAAATGTTCCTCTACCGACATTCATATAACCTCAGCCGTGCTGGATGATGTTATTCAATTCTCTTGATCAACTACCTACCGATATATCCGATGAAGTTGACTACGTGAAGGCAGGTGAACCGGTGAAAGCACAATGATGTGGTGCACATTCTCAGTCTTCCTTGAGCCTTTGAATAATGATAGGACCAACGGAGTGGAGGTTTTTCAGCTCAGCTGCATTAAACGTTCTATGGATTATTTTTTGAGGCACTCTGAGAAAATTTCACTCATAATATCGCTTAAGAAAAGAATAATGGAAGCCCCTTTTTGCGAACAGTGCAAAAATTGATTTGCCTTGTAACTTCTTTCGCTTACAGTTCGATTGGTTTGTCCAAGAGTTATCATGGGATGTTTCACGGAGACCGTAAATTTGCTGCTGTGGTATTCTTTCCCATTCAATCGGGTTATTTGGCGTCCCACTTCTTCCAGTTTTCCTAACCATTGTTAACCAGATTTTACTTCACAGATCGACTTTTTCCTTCTCAACCCTTTTAACATCATACTATTACTGTTCATCTTGATGAATCTTTTATCTTAGATGGCTTCCGGTTTTGAAAATAAAACGAAAATGAAACGGCCACCTCACCGAATTCACCGTCTCATTGCAAGACGTTTGATATACCTCCAAAGGAGGACCGAATCTCTGGATAAGTTTTGGGCATACGATTACAGGTACTTTGCCCAAGGATTTTCAATCCCAAGCTGGTCAGTTTAAATTCGAGCGGTCCATCTGTTCCACTGCTTCATATAAATAAAACCTCTGTTTCTTGATGGATAGGTGTAGATATAATCGAAAAATTCGGGTTCCAGAATCATTACAATTGGTCAAAATATCAGTCTGTCTCCACGAATAAAGTCGCCTACACAAAGCAGATACTATTGTATACGTAGAGCCAATAAGTACAGTAAATGGAATCGTGAAATATTAGATTTGATAATGCAGTCTGAATGAAAGAGTATGAATATCATTATAGTTGACCCTAATGACGGTACTGGGTCATACTAAATTCCAAATAGACTACATCTGAATCACCTCAGATCTAGTTTTTGTAACTAAACTGGCCATTTTATATGCTCTCTGGAAAAGTAGGAAGGCTACTTTTTCGACAAATGTTCCCGAATAGCATTTCGGATTGTGGCTTTTTTCCTAATATCCCCCAATTAGTCATGAAATTCTTCAGAAGAAATGTATTGATAAAAAGTTCCTGGGTTTTGCAAGGGTTCTGATAAAAATTGCCTGGAATTACCTGTCGTTACTTATAACCAAGTTGTAGTCCTGACGATGCTTTTTGATAAACTTGACAGGGTTGCAGAACTTAAGGCATGTACGATCTACCTGAGGGCTGAGTCCAAATTATACGTGAACTCGATAGTAGATGGGCGGATTTATTTAGGGTTATGATCTGAATTACAACAACCCTATTCTGATAACAAATGTCATTTGTCCTGCATTTCCGGATTCACTAAGAT
Source organism: Fasciola hepatica (assembly GCA_948099385.1). Lineage (NCBI taxonomy): Eukaryota > Metazoa > Platyhelminthes > Trematoda > Plagiorchiida > Fasciolidae > Fasciola > Fasciola hepatica. The sequence continues at coordinate 39,154,036 of CANUEZ040000043.1, forward strand.
CCATAAGCCAAAAGTCACATATTCAACTATAACGACCAGCACCAGAACATGCTTCATCATCATCTGCAAGGACTATCTCACAATCTGGGAAAATGGCCACTTTGGTTGGCGAACGAAGTGAATTTCTTTTGACGTCATAGCTCTTAATATGTCATGAGAATACACTGTTCTGTGCTTTTTCTACATCTTTTGGCAAGCACTTTTCCTTGATGACGTTGGTGCTTAATGTTCTACTAAACCCGTTTACCAACAAGCCTACGCCAAGGCGTAGATTACCCAGGTCAGCTAGCCTATTTCGTCGCATCTTCTCTCGCTTCAAGCTCCGCAAAACTTGAGAAAATTGGTATAGACGAAAATGTATCTTTTTTATGTCACTCTGCCCAACTAAACGCTTTGTTTTGATCGTGTCAGATTGCTTTTCATAGGGTACTATTCACCGAGACCATGAAAAAGGGGCTGTTGTTTTTCTAGCAATTTTGGAAATCGAAAAAAACGAGAATAAATAATCTCCCGCTAGGGTGAGCAGTTCGAAACATACTGTATCACTCCCCATGTAACGGCCCATGGACAATATTTAGCTTGTTATCTTGGTGATATCAGCGCAGTTCAAGCTACGGGAATAGCTTCCCTGTCACGTTGTTTGGTACATACGGGATGGCTGCTAAATGCCAATGCTTTTTTGCTTTCTTGCGCCCAGTGCTTGTTTCTATCCAAGTTGGGGAAGTTCAGCTTTACTGTAGTCTGTCCTGTGTCCCTAGGCCATGACGTGAACAGTAGTCAGTGAACCTCATTGAAGATTTGCTAAATATTTCCCGTCTGAAAACTTGCATTTTTCCCTTCTCCTACCTTTTTTTATTTTGATCCTCATTTTCCCACAAGACAGCGTTGTTTAAAGGTGCCTTGATTGGTCCAGTCAGATGGTTTCTTCCCTCAGAGTAACCCAGTCCGTAAAGATATTCAATGCCAAAACCGAACGAGTTTCACAATGTGTTAAATGACAATCTTCCAGCTGGTTGTTAAACGAGATTAGTTAAAGGCAGTAACAAGACAATTTTTCTGGTAAAATTATAATCAGCTGCACTTTATTGTCAAACATTTCCCAAATTTTTGAGCTGATTAGACATGAACAGACCTATTGGTTAACTCGTTCTTTGAAGCAGATCGTTCCACAAAGCAATTTTCAACAAGCAAAAACGCGGAATTAGAGCCGTCACACAAAATTTGTTTGATTCTGCAAAGGTAACCTCTGACAGAGGAATATAATTGGCTGGTTTGCGTCAACCGTTCAACTATATCACATAAATTTATTCATTCAAGTTCCCATCTGGAAATTCAATTTTTTGGTCTGTTGACGACATGCAAAGGTTTGCTCTTGGCGCTACAAGAAAGCAATCAAATGGCTCTTTCCTATTCATTCTATCATCCGCACTATCACTTACTTTGTTTCTTTCTGTAAAAGTACGTGAACTAATTTCATCCAAAACAGAAAAGGTAGCTCAAACAGAATGCGAAAACTCTTGTGATTGCGTGACACAAGCGTACGCAGAGAAAAGTAGGAACAATCTCGTCTCGATTGTACATATTCTTTCTTATGTGAATTTCAAACGGCAACCCGAAAAGTGATCCTTTTTCAAATATTGTCATTTGATGTCCATCCAGTAATAATTTATAGGTGTCCAAGATAAACTTATTTAAAAACATGCTTTTGTACCACAAATATGCAAGTGCCCTAACGAAAGACGAACTTGTTGAAAACAAGCTATCCGTCTGTCGCTTCTCTAAGCGTACCCGCGGGTTATCCCAGCGATGCACCGTGTGCCTCTCACAATTGATGGCGAAGCGAGAAAAATTGGAGTTTTAGTTGGAATTTCATGTGTTAGTGATTATGAAACATTTTTTTACACCTACGTATTTAACAGCTTAGAGCACAGAGGGAAAACAAAATTACGAGAATGAATATGCAGCTTACTTATTTAGAAATTTGTGAACCACGACCCTCGTCGTTGGTTTGCTGCATAATTTTGAACGAATTGGGCAAAGCTGATTTACAATTCCCTTGATCATTGAATCCTCAGTTGAATGAACTCATGTGGCCGTAAGCATTCGGACGCGCTTGTCTTTCATAGTTAAGGTATTTTACTCCCGAGGCTTTTGTAACATTACTCGGTAGATTGTATGACACCAGATGTTCACTCTTAAATGTGTATTATTTTCTGTGCAACAGCAAATAATCCAGTAATAATGACAATTTGTTTTACTTGATGTGTGCTACAAGTAACAATACTGTATTCTCTGTAGATATTTTTCCACCTTCCATTTATGCCCGAAAGAATGTCTTCACTGTTCTGTCTAAGTTTGAAAACGTAAATTTAGCATCATGAGCTTTTGGAACATAGTGTTAACTGGTAGGGGAAGAATGGTGACTGGCAAAATACTCAAAGAGTTTATATTGCATTTATTACTGGATCTCCTGTCCATCAATATTATAACTATTTAGTGAATAAACCATCAAACAGATTCTCTTTACCTGTAGCCTTACACGGCATAATCATAATTTAGTTTGGCAATAATGAAAAATGTTTACCACATTATTGTTCCAACCATTCATTTTAAAACTGCCTTGCAGGCAAGTTGAAACTCATTGAAAATGTGGGTTATTTCTCCTGGCCCTAGTGATATTCCCATACGTTTACGGGATAAAGAATTCAGTCAGTAAAATACCTCAGTATTCTAAGTTTATTGGTAAAGGGGTGATAAAGATTAGCCTTTTCGTTACTTCGATTCACGTGAATACAACACACGCTTAAAGTTCTAAGGTGATCGAAAATGTATGATTTACTTCATGTCAATTCTGTTGTAGTAGCTTTTGCGAGGACACATAAACCGCTCAGGTTGATCGGTCACGCAAGTCTTCTCTCTCATCTAGTTCGACTTTGTTTATGAGAATTTTAATTCACTAGCGAAATATTTTGCGAGCACTGGATGGATCTGCATGACCTAAAGACAGATGCCTCAGAAATAGAGAGGATTTGCTGATTGGAAGCTTAGAAGTGGTTCGCCAACACAAAGTATGAATCAAACGACGCATTTTGTTTCACAGGGTAAATTGCATCAAGCTTGCAGGCCCGTATAGCCCCGATTTTCTTCTCCTTGATCCCATTCAGCCATTCATATTGAACAACGTTCTGGAACTCCATCGGACAGGCACCGGCTTGTTCTAACCGTGTTTTTCGTTCTAAAGAAGCAATAAAAGTGTGATACCTATGAGTTCGAGTTGCCGAAATGACCTACTGATAGATGGAATTTTTAGTTTGGCTCCCAAAAAGGCATTTTATTATGACACTTAACGAAAAATTTGAGTTTTAGCAATCTCGGGGGGTTTGAATCAACGCAAACATAGATGGCCATTTTGCAATTTTTCCGGGTCAAATCTGAGCGCGATCATCTTTTGCTACCGACAATGTATTGCTTGGAGAATTCATGCCTACATCCCGTTGAGTGAATTTTAATCCATTTTGAGAGCAGAATTTCATTCTCAACAACAGAAAGGAAATGTTGTAGAAATCAATCTGCGTGTGACAATTAGGAATAATCCGATCGAGTTCTTTAGGTTTTGAAAAAAACATTGCACAGTTGCCCAAACTCATACCAGTTACGTTGATGAAAATGTCGAACTTGAAATGCAACCGGAGATGTGAACAGGGATTTTCAACCAACCCCACTTTCGGACTTTTCCACGGTGTAAACTAAGTGTGAAATCTGACACGGGTTTGATGAGTGGAATAACAGGTCATATACTCTCCACAAATGGTTCGCTTTAGTGACTATTTGCCATCTCGATCATCAAATGTGCATTCCACGATCAGCATCACAAACAGTTTATGACGTAGAACACAGACACTTTTGTACCGCGACGAGTATTATCCTGTCCCGGAGCTAGCTGTTACGCGTTGGCAGCTTCACACGACAATTACAATACGAGGACAGTGCCGGAATGTAGATGAAGCTGACAAAGATGTGGATAGGTATCATCCCCAAATTTTCTCATTGATGACCAATTGGCAAATCGTAAGTTCCAAATAACTTTCACCCAGTGTTGATCTAAATCATACAGAAAATAATAGGATTTTAGTAATTCGAGTAGTGCTGCCGAGAATTTGAATAGTCGAGAAATTTATGTGCACTACCTTCAAATTCATGTCCCTAGAAAAAATTGTCAGCGAAGGCCAGTTTCTTTTAAACACTGGTACCAATGATACAAACATCATTTATGTGTTCCCCGGCATCAAACTGATTCTTTTATTGCATGTAGCTAAATATGTTAGTACAGAATAAGATAATAACTGTGAAAGCCACAGAGGAATACGTGCTGGTGGACTCGTGGCTGGATGGTTTTGACGCGTCTTAGTCGGGTCATTTGATTTTTCACCGACAGATCACGCATCTACACTACCGCCGAATATGAAATGTTCCACAGGACACCGTCCAAATGATACGAGAGTCTGTTAATTGTTCTGATTAGGAATCTATGCGGCTGGGCCACGCATTGAAGTTGGAACATCAGATTTTTTCAACTAATAATCACACTGTCACCTATCTGAAGATCATCTGTGCTTTTATGAATGTCTAAGTTTATGAAATCCTTACATGCCATCGCGCTTGCTGCGTATTTCTTGATTGGTGGAGATAAAACTGAAAATGATGTTGAAAAACGTCATAGGAGCATAAAGAACTAAGTTGCAAGTTGATCTTTGATGTTGTAGTGCGGGAAAAAGCAGATTCACATGATATTACCGAACAACCTACGTCATTTACTTGAAAAAATGGACAAAAAGGCAGAACTTACAGAGAAAATGGTTTTGAAAAATGCAGAAGTTATTGCTCAAAAATGAATCCTAGACAATTTTCATTCGCATTGACTTAATCTTTCCGCAGATATCCACACTAGGGGATATGTCATCACTTGTTTTACTAACAAGTGGAGTAAATCAGCATAGTGTACACGTATTTAGCTGAAAAGATCGGCTATCCAATCGTACACTGCAAGCCACATTTCTTCAATGGGTTTCGCTCCCTGCTCATCGGAAACACTTATTTGTTCGTAGCACGTCACTAATTTAGTTAAACATATTTGCTAATATTCTATCGACCTCAGTAATTGCAAGAATTTTCTTACCGATTTGTGGATGACCTCAGCAGGCATGATGTTACTTACCTCAGCACCATTGGCTAAATAGATTTAATACATTTCTCCCTGAAACATAACTCACCCACTGAATTGGTTTTTACAAATGCACTGTAATTGTTCAGTATTCGAACGATTGCATCTCTAATCAGTCGTGATTATTTTATCTTGAAACTATGTCCTTCTTTATATTGTAAGAATGACTGGCACACTACATTAAAATACCACTCATAACGATGAGTCAGAGAACATAGTGAACTGACAACCTGGTCATTTGAAGATCCATGATTACCTGAACGAAGTATTCATGTGTTCAAGCCCTCAAAAGTTTTGGGTTTGTTCAAAAATGTCACCTTTTACAGTAGTTTTTACTTTATTCATTTTTGCCGCTTCGAAACTGTCTGCATTCGAACTGATCAGAAATCTTCAACATTATTTAAACAGCTGCACAGAAGGGAAATGGCAGACCTACGAATATGGACAGGGGAAGTTAGACAATAAACTGACCAATTTGATCGAATGTGAGGACAAGTGCTTAGTACTTTGTATATATATATATATATATATATATATATATATATATATATATATTCAACTAGGGAAACTCCAGTTGCGGCAGCATGCGGACAGACACAAAGCACAGTGTGCTTCTTTGCCAGACCTCGACAACTCACCTCAGTAACTAACAATCAAACATACTACTACGGTCTTCCAACAGCTGTGCAAAGCAAACATACTGCCTTACATGAGCTATCCCAGGTTGTACTCTAAGCGAGTGCCGAAGCCATTTCGGTTCCATTAGAAAATATCTGCTCGCTTATTGGTCTTGGTACTCCTCCTTGGACAGAAATATAAAACAATCAGAATGGGTTTTTAGACTACAGGAAAGTCTTCAGTTGTCTTGATCGATCAATATTGCTCAGTGAGCTTCGTGAGCGACGTTGACCAACACGACTTTAGGCTGATTTCCGAGTACTTCACTGATCAAATGAATTTCCGTTTTTCCCAGGCCAATAGTTTTCCTCTCTTCCAGTTCAATCTGATGTCTTACTAAATGCAATGATTTCGCCTTTATTATTATTTGCACGCTGGACAACTTCCAATCCCGTCGGCTCTCATAAAGTGCAAATACGCCGGTGATGTAATTCTAAAGGGTGAATTGCCGACAGCCGAAAGAATGTCACAGATTCATATCCAAATGAACAAAGTTGGTAACCGGTCCTCATTATGCTCCCTGGAACTGAATCCGTCCTAAAGCCGGAATGTATTGCTTCCCCTATTTACAGATGGACCACACAAATCCCTTGATAACTGATTTCCCTTCAGTCTGCAAACAATGAACCCATAACAATATCAAAGAAGGTTAAATATCCTAGGGTTTCATTATCTCACAGTCTTTCATGGTTCACATAAGATAGACAGATGTTTAGGCAATTTTCTGTGCACTTTCAAGATTAATGTCGGTCCTACACCAGTTGACTTTTAAATTCTATGAATTTATGTGTTTGCCCTCACTGGTTGAGCGGCTCCACAATTATTTTACCTGGAACTTTGAATAAATATTTCTATTTGGAAATAAGATCGTTGGAACATATCCCTAAATGTAGCTAAATCCTAACGGAAGCAACTTTGATGCGGTTGATTATAGACTCTTCAATACTGGTGGCCAGTTTACTTCCAAAGTAATTTCACACATCATCATCCTCCGCAAAGCCAAAGTTCAGACTTATACTTATTCGCGATTCTGCACATGGCAGTTCTGTTTTACCACACATTGCTCGTATGCTCGATGATCCAATGACCTGGAGTGGTCAAACCGCCATTATAAACAAAAGACGTCAGCAAAACTTCGAGTGTAAGTAAGTTAGCACTGACATCGGCAATCGCTTACTTGCATGAACTTTATAACAATATCCATAGATGTTGAAAATACACCCAGTCGAATGTGTAAAGCTACTACTGGCTTATTCCACTTGGCTTGAGCTGTACTGTTTCATCTGCCGATAGAAACCGCAGACAAATGATATAATAGAATGCACTCCATCCAGTCATTCAATGCGACGGTATTGATCATGTGTGTTACGTAATGCGAATGTTTCCAAATATTTTGCTTAAACGGCGAGATCAAACGGATTGAAGAGAAGTGTGCAAAAGTGATCCTATCTTGGACACAGTTGTAGATTTTTTGAAAAATAGACAAGTCAGAACATTCTTTGGCAAATGTTGGCAATAAAATGGGAAGTGCGAAGCTCATGGTCTTTGTAGAGCTCGTTTATATCCGAGGGCAGAATAACTTGTTTCCAGATGTTACCTAATTAGCCATCTATACTGCTATCACCCGAAAGCGACAATGACTTACCCAGTAAAAAGATAACTCCTAAACATGATCGGCACAGAAGCGGTAATATTGGAAAGAACATTTTACTTTCTTTTGAATCTCGTAAATCGTAATAAGATTACCTTAGCCAAAACCACTCTGCTCAAAATAAATGCTATTTAGACAATGAAATTTGGCAAAGCTGAAACACTTTGGTACAAGACATTCTGAGGAAATATAATTCTCGTTTAATTACCATCCATGAGCTGTTGATGTAGCGAATTTAACCGTGAAAGTAAAACAATTTGAAGACGATTCTTCGTAACCTAAAAAATATCGAGTAAAACTAACTTCGGCGATGGAAGATATTCCGGGGTGCTTTGAAACCGAAATCGTTTATATTTCTACGTGGATTTTTCCTTTCTCCAATAAACGAGCCAAAACTGTATTACAGAACAAAAGATCGATCGGGTGATACAATGGATTGCTTGATAGAACTGAAAGCAAGAGTAAATATGTGAAAAAGAACAGCATTTGCACAACTCGTCAAACTTGCAGACTTTAAAGACGACAGTCAAAACGGATATCGCGACACTTGCATTTATCATGAGTTCAGAGTAGCTCGTTGTATGCTTTCGAATTAGATTTTGGTAAAGATAATCTGTTCAGGCGCTTTACTGAAGGCACAACAAATTACGGCCTTTTGAGAATGTTTTACTCGCTGATGACACGTGACGTTTCGTGCAATATCAACGCTCATCTCTCCACCTAAAACCCCGGAACCACTGTACTATTGTTTCATCCTTGTTATTAATCATCACTGGTTAGCACCCACCGAGCAACGGCTGGGAGTCGAACTCGACAAGGATGAATGTGAATTGAGCATCAAATTACCGGATTATCCGAAGTGGATAACAACATATCATTTAAGATGAACACCACGGAGAAGTTGCCCGTCATAAAGGATGAATGACTTTCTCGCAACTGGATGCTACTACGGAAAGGACAGTGATGATAACACGTCATGACGTGTATTCATGATTTTAAGCAAATTGGTGAGTGCCAGCTTCGATAGTCTGGTTGGTCCATTTCCCACAATTTTGATTCCCGCTTTCTAGATTCGCCGACATGTATTCCCATTCTAATCTGTCCAACTGTTTCACTTTGTCTAATGCATTCAGTCTTCTGCAAAAATGCTAATTCCAGACTTATTTCCAGATTGTAGCCTCAACCAAATGTGTTCCTCGCCTCTCCTAACTTATCCATATGCAAAGGAAGAACTGTTTGATCAACTGAAGTAAACCATCATAGCATAGAAGTTGTTTTTCCAGTGGAAAATAGAAACCGAATCAGAAGTGGTTCTCCAGCCGTGCTTTTACTTATACGCGAAAATCGATCCATCTGTGGCTCGATACTATAATTGCAGTTTGGAAAACTCGTGTTGATAAACAGTTAAAAAGTGCAGTTCGTTGCTATGAGATACCGTGCGAAATTGACGTCACGGCTCCCCCGGGGGCTACCAATTTACTGGATCACTTGTTGGGAATAAGATGAAAACGGACATCAATTAAATGCTCAGTAAATCACTACGCTGTTCCACTGAAAGGAATATTGTAATAACTGGGCACGTTCTATTTCGATTAGCGATAACAGACCGCTCACCGATTCGTGAATCATTATACGCTAATGCAATCACTAGGAAATACAAAAGTTTTTGCCCAATTATGATATTTTGTTCCTCGTTCAAATGCCGAACACATGTTCCTTCTGGAACGAATGTGCATTGGAAGTGGTTAAAATAAGCGAATGGAATCTCTTCTCTAAATTAAAACTAAAATGGTTGACCAGCCCGCTAGATGAGATGTTGAGCAAACAAATAACTAATATCGGTCTCCTAATTCGTGGGCTTCTTACGCATTCTAAACAAGATGTAACGAATAATGTGTGTGGCACAGTAATGGTTAGAACATCAAGTACACCCAAACAAAGTCTATGATCGACAATAAGCAGTACTCAGTGGACTTACTGCAAACACAATGTAAAAATGTATTTGGGAGAATATTTTCCGTCTGTGCCGTTCTGTCAATTACGGAATGCACACAACTATGAAATTCTGTTCGAATTAGTTCAAATTTTCCATTGTGATCATTGGAAAGTCAGACCGGGTGTGATTGGCTGCACACAAACCTTTACAACTTCCTGTTCCCATGACTGCAACGCTGTGGGACAGAAAGAACTTTTTGCACATGACGATTGTAGAACGGATTATCTGAAAAAATTCATTCACTGTACCCTTTACTAGGAAAGTAATATGGACAATCAAAATGAAGAATATCATTAGACTTACACACTTTAAAATATTCTATCTGGTCGGGAATAAATTGCAGACTGGGAACGAGGCAGGAAATTTAAACATGGAAACATGTGGTTCTTCCGTGTGTAGGATAGATTTAGAGAATGATTGATATTAGTAAGTACCGAGGATTCCATCAGAGAAACTTCATGATAATTGTTTAATAGATATTGTTCATCAAAATGTGGATAAAACAGTCAAATCTGTTGGGACAGACAGCAAGTTAGAGTGGGCCGTAACAAACCAATGAAGTGCTTCTGGGATATTTTGCTCCACTATATCTCCGTCGGATGAGAACTGACAAAATGGATTCCAGTCATTGTATAACAAATCCACAGACAATTTTATGTGAGGATGCAGCCTCATCTCATGCACTCTTATTATCACGATTCGTGCAGCGCTATCGAATCGCGCAATGTTGAAGTCCCAATTTTCCGATGGAATTCATTTTTACGAATGACATCGTAAACCCAAATATGGTTTTACCACAATGGCAGAATAATCACCTGAAAATACTTTATATTGATAATAAATAAACATGCTACTAACAGATAGCATAGCGGTTGGTTGCCCGATCAGTAGTGTCTCACATTTATTGTTGTGTAATTGTGTTTCGCCATTAGAGTGACCATCAGACATTACTGTTTGGTCATCCATTAGCAAACCCCATGACAAACAATTACTGGTTCAGTGGCAACATTTTTTATTCCGATCTCACCGTTGATGGTATTATCACATTTTGCCATCATATTACGATACATCACATGCAGAAGTACTTATTAGTAGTACTAAAATCTGAGAATATTTTACGTCGCCAGAAAAAACCTACTAATGGCTTTTGTTTACGTTGTCTGAAAATCGGAAGACAATTTCGCTGATATCTTATAAACAGTATGAGGAAAATACCACGTTAGATATAAAAACGCCTACCAGGTGAACAAAATATCGGTGCAAAGACACACCCAGACACAGCGCGCATCCTGTGTTTCACATCCTGTGGTATGAAACTGGATATTCTGAATAGATTCAATTTCCCGGTCGTTTCTTTCTACTCAATACAGTGCAAGAATTTCCATCGTCTCAGGTAAACATTTGTAATCCCCAGTGCTCTGCGGGAACTTTATTCAGACAAAAGATTAAACTTACAGATCATTTTTATCCACAATCATTTGGAGGCTGTTAGCTACTTGTATTTTTACACCGTTGCGATATATGTAACCAGTGATAAATTCATTAGAAAGAACTCTGTAGGAAACTGGCACCATACATTGAAATGGGCAGAATATGATTTTTCTTTATATAGAAACCAGTTATCAAGCGAAATATTTGGGAGCTGTGAAATTTCTTGAGAAAAATAAAATGAATCCGCGGAACAATGAAGGCGTTTGTTTGATCGTCATCGACGGAACTTTTGATAGCCAAATTTCATCCGTGATAGTAGGAAGGGAGCCTCACAATGGAAGTGTGCTGGCTTTATTATTCTTGTTTCATAGAACATCAAATTTACTCAGATCAACCAGCAGCTCGCATGATAGACTAAAATCCAACTTTGGGAATCAAACCGGAGAAAATGGAGCCTTTCTGTAATCATCATTTTCACAAAATACTTTCAGCCTTCCTTTTTCTATTTTCGTCTCTTGCTTAGGGTTGGCCTCTCGTGATAAATAGTATTTGTTGAATCTAATGTTTTCGACGAAAGATTATATTTCTTTCCTAATGGCTCATATACTGAATCAAGTATAACCAATATTGCTCGGCTTTCACTGTTCTGTTGTTTTATTTATGTGGTGGTGGCGTTAGTGAGGAGGTAGGTTTTTCTGTCTCCTTCCGCATTTACTTTAGGGCATTACCTCTTTGATTTTAAGAATAACTCTTGAGGACTAAACCAGCTGTCATAGTGAGGTTTCTTTTCTATGCTTCAAAAAATATTTGCCGAGAGGTTTGTTTATTGATCTTGTGTAGCGCTTCATGGGTAGCACTATGAATAATTGAGGATTTGAATTTACCTGCTGCACATATTCGTAGTTTGCTTAGTTTAAACAAGGCATTCGCAAAATTTGAAAGATCTTGGAAGATTCTAACTGGTGCGGGAAGACTACGGATCAGCGAATACTGGAAATTAGTAGTTCATTCAACAGGTCTCTGGTTATTGGTGAATTAGTGCCAAGGTAACAAATAGATGAATTTCAAACAGGACAGGGTTAAGGAATGCTTTGCATTTTAAGATATTACTTTGCTAAGTGATAGATGTAGGGATAAAACAATGAATCTGAAGGAAACGGAAGAAAGCGCCTTACAGCTAAGAAGACTTTCACCAATGAGTAAGATATCAAGCACTGTAAATGAAGCTCTACCTTAGATGCATTGATGACAAATGTGAATACAAAAACTTTCAGGTTGTCAGGATTGATTGTTATCTTGTTAGCATTACGAGAGGATACTAATGGAACTGAACATCACAGTCTGATCGATACTTCGATGGAGGAATGGAAACTTGGTATGTTTCATTCTTTCTACCACATGAAGGCCTGTGTAATACCATGGTGAAATAAAGCATAACACAAAATCAACTTCAGTGCTTTCATATCGATTTGACTAGTCTCTCGGTAGTTAGGGTAAACTGATAACCATATGTGTAATGTTTTTGTTCTATTCCTGAAGGGTGAACAAATGATTACCAGTCACTGCTATGAGAGCACAAATCATTGCATTAGTCTCTCACGGAATGGCCATTAAACCGCCCTTGTAACATGCTTAAAACCTAGTCACTTAACATTTAAAACGGAGCAACAATGCGGATTAAGCTTACTTCTGTGGTCAAACGAGAAATAATTTACTGAAGAGTTAGGCTATCCTAATCCCCATTATCCGTGTAGTCTCCAGAGTTACGATAAAACAATGGCTACGGTCAACGCAGCGTGTTCTTTTGGATATACGCATGCACAACAGGGACCTGATCAATTTTATTTGTATGTTGTCTCAATTCACCATTGTTTGCTTGATTCAGTTCTGCTGTGTCAGTGCAGTTTTGTCATAGAATTCTAAAGCTATCCATTTTGGAACAATGACTATTACGCTGCTCCTGGTTTGTTCCCTGGATTGATATCTCTGTAGTCTGGGTTAATAACACCTAGCCATAACAGCATTCCACATCGTTTTATTGAAAGAACCTGTTTCAAAATGACATCCATTTTTGGCAAGTTATCGAAATGTGAACTTGTTTTTTTCGCTTAGTTGACCACAATCGGTACATAGTATTGAAAGTTGAAATTTAGTTGATCTGTTATGCGAAATATTCGGTGTTTTCTCCTCATTCGTGACAACCTATGCATTATCCGTTTCTGATTAACTTCGGCATTGCTTCCGAATATGTATGCGACTGTCAGTTTCTTACAAGTAGAAGTCACGGTAGGAGTACTGACACAAGAGATGAACGGAATTAATGCCACTCGGTGATACTACTCTGCCTTAGTTGTACTATTTCCTCAGGATGAACGGTTGAATCAACGGCTGGTTGATCAATACCGTGATATTGAGACCGTGGATCCGTCAGTTCTCAGTCCGTTTGCAGTAGGAACCGTTAGCTCATTCGTCAAGTTCCCAAGCTCCACTTTATACATTTCAATAAGAGAGAAGTCGGGCTTGTTGTCAACACCACGAACATCGGTCTGTGTGACTAGGATGGGAAAACAAACGAAAGCAAACAGTTTCCTGAGATGTTTCATCCCACGCAGATTTGAGATTTTGTTCACTACTTATGGGATCCAAAAGCATTCTAATCCCTCTACACAGTATTACCTCTACTGAATTCATTTCTCAGCCATAAATCGCAATATCTTTGTCCAGCGACAATCCTTACACCATGAACACCAACCACAGAGTCAAGGTGCACCAGATGAAGCTAGTGCTGGCGTCAGCTTACTCGCAGATCTTCGCCAACACTTAGTCTCACCGACAAGTCGTTTCTTCTAGTGATACCCAGAGAGCCTAATTTAGGCACCAAAAGGTTCACGATTGGTGGGTGTGCAGTAATCGTGTCCGAGCCATCGGAAGCGGTGTAGAGTTAATAATTCGGTCAAGTGGTGGCTAACCACAACTAACACACAAAAACGAATCTCGTCATTATTCACATGGCGTTCCCACTAAAAGTGAGAAGTTCTTCGGTTTATTTCTCGGTGGAATAGGAGAACACATTGAACATCCTCAGAACGGAACCGCCAGCTTACACAACCGTGGAGGAAAACGCTGCAAATTGCACTGCATTTAACGGAGAGAAAGATGTTGTGGTGGAACCGCAGATGGCCGGTTCACGAAAGTCAATCTGGCCTTCGTTATTCTGGAACTGATTTCCTCTCCAACACCGTTACTAACTCGAAAGTATCTGCCGAGGTACTTGGAGCTATTGACTGATTCTAACTGTTTACCACAAAGGATGAGGACAAGTAATGGCTAATTACAACCTTGCAAGATTAATGTGCAATGGGGCAACTTGTATAACCTATTAGGACAGTTCAGTAGTCATTCAGTCCAAAACGCGCCCTAGTAACTGTGCCTTTTAGTTCAGTAGGAAGATATCATTGGTACTTCCTGGGTCAAAATTTCAGTCCCTGAAAGAAATTCAACTCTGTTATCCGAAATAGCAGACAAGATGCTCAATAGAACATACTTTTTGGAAAATGTGAGAAAAAATTGAGGTATAGTACAATCTTGACGTATTTTATTGGGGACGGCAGCTGTAGAGATTGCTGGCTGTTGACCCTCATCCAACCTGTGATACGACGATACAACGCTTTAAGAACTGCGAAACACTTCTCGGATACTGAATTTGTCAACAAACGGTCCTACAGTGGAACCAAACTGACAAGATAGAGCATCGCTCGGACTCTTGGGCTGCCGACTATCGCTGGACTTTGAAGGGTAAGATGTTGCTGAAACAACTGTCGGAGGTTGACGACTTGATCGATAGATCCAGGGCCGATATGAAAGTCGGCCAGTTTCTTGCGATTCTACTCTTCACACCAATTCCTTGTAGAGACTATACAATTGAACTGACCAAACAGATTCTTTCGTTGAAAAACGGCATTTTACATGAAAATAAATAGTCAGACAGTGGCAAATTCACTAACACGATTTTCCATTATACTATGCATTCAAAGCATGCCCCGTTCAAATCAAACACTTAGTACAGCCAGTACGAAATTGGTAGCCTTGTGAGACGATATTGTGATATCTAATATATCTAGTTCAGAGAAGCACCTAAAAGAAATCTTTCATGAAACACGTACAACTTACTGTCATTTCCTAAGATAGTATTTAAATTAGTTTGGGAAGCCTTTTAGAGGTTTCATTCGTCGTCTCAAAATGAACTGCTTAATATCCTTTTGAAAGCATTCAGTGCAGTTCAATTCAGGTAGCTAAAGTCATGTGTCACCTGACTTGCATTAACAGTCATGCATACCACTACCAAGAGTGAATTTGGTAAAAAATCTTGGACATAAAACTGGCGACAATGTGCCTCTTTTTGATAGGTTTCTTATTCGACGTTGAAAAGACTTGAATAAGTTACTTGAATGGCGAGTTGACATTCGGTGTGGTGGATATCCAATATTTCAATCAATAAACTAAATTATTGATTTCTCGATTGTCTATATACCGAAAAGGTTATCAGTTGTGATTGAAAAGTAATTTGTAAATGCAGTTACTTAGCAAAAAATGTATTTCAAACTGGGTTAGTGAAGTTAGTTTGAAAATACTTTGGAGTTGTCATGAAAAGCTCATACGTCTCCGCATAACCTACTACACGAACATTTATTTGTTTCGGTGCCACGATAAAATCACCGATTCTGTGGGTAATACAACCTCCGAAAAATGTGGAAGCGCATAGTGAAAAATGTAAAGCAAGAAAACATGTGGATCGTTTTTATTAGGAAAAATGTATTGCGGCGGGCGAATATTAACAATACTACAACAGAAATGGCAACACCTGATGATCTTTTAAATGTGGTTTATGTACCTTGTTGAAATATTTTAGTGGCATGGCAGTTGCGCTGGTCAACCGCCAATCAGTGCAGTTTAGTTAGTAGTTCAAAACAAGATTCCAACTGATCATGAGATGTCTCACTTCCACCGAAATCAGACGGATTTCGTCCCGAAACAATAGGAAACCCGTGGCAAAATAAAGACAATTCAACATGTTTTTCATTTGATTGACTAATTGAGACTCTGGCGGAATACTGTTTTCCCAGTACGAATTATCTTCTGGTCAAAAAATTGACTCCAAAGGCCACATAATTTCCTCTCCGTATGGTTACAACCGATGTAATTCTACTTGATCTCTTCTAGAATTTTCCCACTTTTCACATCAGTCGTCAACAGTTCAACCATACAAATAGCTTTCTCCTAGTTCCAGCCGTAAATAATAGATCAGTTATTTCGACTTAACAACAACTGGTAACAGTTTGTGAATTATGGAAGGCAAATATCCTTGACACTGCTCTGCATAAACGTGTTTCATTTGTTTTAGGCACGTTTGAAAAAACATCAAATCAACTAGTTCGTTGGGAAGCTTCTATCAAAACACTTTTTTCGACACCCCATCCCGCTACGTCCCGTGTGATTCAGCTTCGTCGTATAGTCATTTGCATTGTATTTACAATTAGAAACTGCAGTAAACCCGTTTGCTTAGAAGAGATCAAGCAGAATCTCCTTCACAGTATAGTGGTTACCCTGCCTCAGAGTTTTAAAATGAACTCAGATCTATGAAGCAAGTGAATCGCATGCCGTCCGTTTCTGCAAAACCAACATAAATAAAACGCGTCACTCAACGAGTATTATAGGGACTTTTTTGAACCAGGAGGCAAAAACGTAATGATTCTGGGATTGTGTTAGTTTGAAATACATAATTTCGGATGCTGCAAATAGATGCACCCAAATTCGAGTTAGGAAAGATGTGATATTGTTTTGGTTGCTAGTAACGGGCTCAAAAATTCATGTTTATAGTCAACTCTCATTCATATTCCTTGCAAGCTGAGCATATGATTGTGAGACTGACAAAAGGGAGATGAAACTGACTATTAGAATTGGACAAAATAACTCAGCAGTGGTAGGTGTCTGAAAACGACAGCAAAACTAGAGCAACGAGAACATTATCCTTATTTCTCATACACCCAGTTTCCTTCGGAAATTTCTTGAGGGCAAGAACGAGCATAATCACAGGGTAGTAAAATGGTAAACACGAGAGGAGGTAACTAGAGAGTCCGGTTTGTCCAAGTGAAATTCAGCAGCCAATCATCTTCTTTTACGGGGAATTATCAATAAAGAGATGCAACACGTCCTTGTTAGCGTTTGCTTCAGGTGTAGCAGTTTTAGTTAGTCACTTTGTCTACCCTCAGATTGTAGTCTATACAACGCCTTTCCCGGGGAGTTGCCTTTTTAATTTTTATTGCAGTCATTAGGATATACTTTGCAATTAAGTCGTCTTCCAGTGCTTCAATGAAACTAATTCTCATTGCTCTTATAAAATGATATTTTTTATTTATTGCACATTTATTTTACATTAGACGAAGCTTCTCGACTTCGTGTACTGCCTTGTCCATATCTGTTTCTGAAACGTAGATCTGACGAAAGAACCATCATCTTTCCTTGTTAGTCTAACGCATAATACATGGAAGGAAGAATTCAATTCGTGCTCCACTGTCCACTTGATGCTTGAATGGAAAGGATTTAGAGTTATCAGCATGGTTTGTGCGTGTTTCCGGTCTTCAAGGATGACTGTCGTGTGATCAACATAACGACCACAGAAAGGTGTCATTTGTGTACAACGGTTTAACGTGGTTTTTTTCGGATTTCCAAGGGGAGTGTTGTTCATGACCGGTCTTGATTGACTTCACGTTGCCCAAACCATCAGCCGCAGATAAACGTTTCTATACGGGAAGAATTGCACTGAACGATGGGCGACAAAACAAAACAGGCCTTTTGAGTTATAAGCCACCAGACTACTAAAAGACTAATCTATTTCACGGAAGCCCTGGCCATTAGACTTCATAAACCAGATCTGAATACACGCGTGGAATTCGCACCCGGTCTGGCCTTACCACGGTGAGGCAGCTAATGTGATTCCGAACAGTGAGTCTGATCCCCGTCTCTCCACTTATTCAATCCGAGTGTAACTGCTGACCTTTGACCTTCGCATTGATTCTGCTTAGTTAGGTGTTTTTCGGTGCCTACAGATTTGTCACTGTTCTAAAAACACTGTCACGTGATTCTATGCACACAATTGAGAAGATTACGCGAAACGATTAAATCCAGTCTGTCATGTCATGATGTTTGTTCCTGTTCTCATGAAAAATCCACATGTTTTGTTGGAAATAATGTTAAAATCTGTGTGCAATAAACAGTGTTCCTAATATAAATGTATGAAAAATGTTTTAAACTCAAGCTTCCGTGTTCACATAAACAATGGGATTTTGACCATGAAAGGTTTAAAGAAAGCAGTTTGTGCTACGAAATCCTGACAACAGATTGGTCATTTGTGTGTGTGAGGTATATTACCACGAGTGTGGTTGGCACGTTTCCGTATAGGTTAATCCAAATACTAGCACTTATTTATCAGGCTTTCGGCGGGTTTCTCTGAATATAACACCACGATCATTGAAATCCATCTCAGTATACCATACCCCTGTCGAAGTTTGTGATTATCAACAACGTTCATCTGTAGCGACTGTAATTCCTTTTTGCAGGAGAACAGCATCAAGCAGATCAGGAGTCAAAGGACGAGCACTTTAGGCGAATAAACGAGGGGTATCATTTTCCTCTAAGACTAAATTCAAACAACAACAATGAAGGAACTAACAAGGGAAACGGTTTCACCGACAGGGAAAGATGGTTTCCACGGGGCACATTCGCAGCTGGAATTAGTGATGAAGACAACATTTTATAAATGAAATACACATTCAGAGATAAATCGCATAAATTCTCGAATGACTGAAAATGCCATTAGCTCAGAAATGTTTCAAAGTCACAGGTACAACCAGATGACCTTATGATATATGAACTTGTAACATTTTTATGGTGATTTCATGATTCAGGGCAGCTAGATATTTGCTTTGCAGATACAGTATGGAAACCAGGTTGCGAGTGAATTAAAACTTTTGATGTAAATCTCCTGTGATGGAACCAGTATCCATAACTTTCGTGGATCAACTTACGGTGAACTGATTTCCCATTATCGCTCAACCGTGAAATTTATTCTGTGACGCATCCTCACCAAAATACCATTGCTGTTTGGGAGCAGACCAGAATAACTTGAACTGAATAGCTTTCAGTTGGTTAACTGCTGTTATCCACGGAGAAACTGAGAATATAGTGTGTGTAAAAAGTCCAATAATGCAACTGTAAGGAACAGAACATTTTCAGCACCATAATAACAGCAATGGATAATTGGTTTACCTAATACAGGTTTTCGAAACAGATAATTTTGGAATTACAACACCCAAACGCGCAATCACGATCGATCTTCCATGCAAGTAGTTTCTACAAGCTGGTGGACAGTAGTACTTGGAAGCACAATTCAATGATAAATAACGTGGGCAGAACGGTACAAATAGTATAGTACTCAATCCAGATAAAAACACGAAATTGCTCTTGAAGCACGGTCAATTTCGCGGTTGTTACCTCCCATGAGCCGTGTGTCTTTGGTATTGTTCTCCCCAATCATCTCTGTTCTTGGGCACTCCACAGTTGTTTTATGGCTGTATTCTCATTCGAATCATAGGGAGCGTCCATAGAGAGAACCATGATTTGCTAGCACCACAAAGTTTGTATGCAAAGAATATCGCGGGATCGATTATCAGTTTTCACTTCGCCTGTGACGAGACTCCTTGATTTATGGAAAATAGTCTGACGAATTGATGAACTGTCCACTTGTGGCTCACACGAAGAATGCCCTCTTTACGGAATCCGTTGTAAACTGTGTCCAATCCCAGGACTTCACAATTCGTTCTCTTCTTTAATATGCCGTCACACATAGCTCCTAATCCACTTCAATAGCTTACCGACTATGTTATTCATCCACACAATAGATACCTGCTACCGTTGTTCATCAGTCAGTTATCACACTTGCCGGACAAAGCGCGTTTAAAATAACTGCGAAGTAAACAAGACATATGCTTCAGAAGCTAGAAAACCAGTATTGTCTAATGCTTCGGCGTAGGAGCGCATGCATTTTGTTGCGCATGCATGATTTTTACGGTATTTTCAACTTGCATAATATCCTACTACCTCGATGGAATGTCTGAGCTTCAAGGTTCTATTATCCCCATAGTACTATGCATTGCATTATGAAACCAAATAACGCGAATCAGGTTTATCTCTGTATCTGTTCCATGACAGATGTTTGCTTACAAGGTAATTTATTCTCACACTACATCTCTTCCGTTCTAATCGACCAATTCTAGTAGGAAGAATCTTCGGTCCACACACCGTTTCATTTGAATAACAAAAAACCGACAGATTAAATAGAATGGACGATTCTATCATCAGTAGTCTCCTTCGAACGGATTACTGGAAGCGCGGCCTGCCACAAATTGGAAGGAATTATTTTTCAACCTATCGATACGTTTTCCTGTCGTTTGTGGTCCCATTCTCTCAAATGTTTGGTCTGAAATTCGGGCAGGTATAGACTGACCGACTTCTAACGAGATTTAGCTGTCTATCACCAATGTGTCAGCCCAAATCCTCACAATACCAGCCCCATCGAAACCTCACATTTGAATTTCGTAATCGCATATAATTTGTTTGTTCTGTGTGCTGCTCGACACGAGGCTATTCGCGCGACAGTTAATCGTTGGTTATTGAGATTGAATTTGCAATTTACCGTGATAGGTTCCTAGTAGTTGGTTTGGGAAAAAGAGTCACATAAAAATGCAGCAGTTCACCACTAAAGCAAATAAATCATTGCGGGGTTCGGTTTGAACTAATAGCCTCACGTTATCAGTGTCAAATAGTTCTTCATGATCCTACGAAGTATGATAAAAAACGTTTTTTGCCCCATGAATTTTTCTTTCTTCGTAGTTCTACTCTCCAAGTACAAGTTATCAATCAAGGCATGTCAAACTGGTGTTGGTTAAAAACCTTTATGGAAAACACATCAGAGTTTCAAGCCATCCATCATTTTCATAAGCAGATAAACTGTTCTAATGGAATATATTGCTAACCCATATAGTCGATCTTTTAAAACATTATTAAACACCGAATATTCACCAGATTCTCGCTAGTCTTATTGTTTGAGGGCTCACTACTATCCAAACAACGATTTCGACCAAATCTTTCAAATTGTAGTCATCTGTACTCCTTTTGGATTGAAAACTGGAGTACCATGGATACAAAATCTGTCAACCATCTATGAATATCACTAGGCGTTTGATGTTTGACAACAGCCTCGTCAAAAATGATGGTAGTTAGTTACCATTTCTTTTGGAGTGGAAAACCTCTCTCATCACCGATTTACAAACGATTGCAAATATTTCTTGAACAGAATTACCTCTTGTTGTCGGAATGTTGATTATTTACTACCATTTCTGAAAACACGATATCACCGATCATCCAAAACTTACAGAAAATATTTCACTAAGTGTCTCGTGTTCCGATACACTCTGAATGGGTTTCGGCTCCGATAAGTAAATCTGTTGATCAAGTTATTTAATCGTTCCTTACCAGTTCAATCCAGTTCGGACAACCAGTAACCTGGAATTGGGTGCGGTGGCTTTGGTTGATATCTCCTTGGAGACAGCCGCAATTGGAAACAACGAGAAAGAACAGAAATATTGAAAGAGCAGTAAAAGAATTTCACATATTGTAATGAAGTCGATAAAGAAAGTTCATGAGCTAGAGAGCGCCACTGATCACGACACCCAGCCGTTTACTCTAACATATATAAACACTGAATGAGAGGGCCTGCTGGACCCTACCCAGGGAAATCGAACAAGCCCTGCATTGTCGAGTCCACTTGTGAGGTTTTCCGTGCCTTTATTCCATGTCATGGACTGAACACGCTTACTCATATCCCAAACGTCACCCACTTCAGCAAACATTGCTCGCCAAGAAACACGATCAAGGGACATGTGCTACACATGTCCCAACAACCTTAGCCTAGTGACCTTTAGTTCTTCATCCAGTGATTTGATTCGTGAACCTAAGACTCCCCGCCAAACCTCAGCACTGCTTATACGGTGTTTCCACGAGATTCAAGCAATGTTACGAAGAAATCAGGTGATCAAATGGCGACAACCTTGGTATATTCTCCATCCGCAGTCACCATGTTTCTGAGCCATTCAGAAATACTGGCATGACTGCCGGAGGAGGTGGAAAACACGAATCAAACAATGCCACTCAGCCGGTGAAGTTGTCTACAGATATTTAGGACTTACTTGGATCTTCACTGAAAAGAAGAATGGACAACTAAATTCAATTTTCCACCTACTGGAGGTTAATCCATTATACTAAAGACCAGTAGTTTTCATTCACAAAATAGGTGACGACATAAATAACCTATATAGTTCACTTTCGACGCAATTGTATTTTGTGCCTGAACGTTGCTAGCAGAAAATATTCCGTCATTAGCAACGGTGGTTTAATGGGATTACGAAGCCCAACAAAATTGTAGAACAAATGTCTATCGTACTGAATTTGCTTTAATTAACCTGCACACTCTCGGATTGCTTTAGTTGTGCTCGAAACCCAGGACTCGTGTCTCAATGCGTCAACACTGTGTGCTCCACGGGCCAATTGTCCTGTGAAAATCTGAAATCACAACACTTCTATCTATATTAATTTACAACATCGTTGGATATTACTGCATGCTCTGTCCGGCCACAGCTGTTTTGATGATATCAATGAAATTTTAACGTGTGCGAAAGTAATCTTTTGACAAGAATACTCATGTACAATCAAACACGTTCCCATAGACACTTTTCTCGACAGCGACAAAGGCAAGATAACTCGCTCCATCAAACCAGCAGTGGGCCAAATTGTTTTCATTTACAACGTATCTGTCTAGAACTGTTATATGATTCATTTATAAGAAAACTCATGCCCAGTATTGCATAATTCAATTGGTGAAAAAATGATTCATTCTGCAGAAGCATTGAAAACCAATGAGGCACTCCCAATGTGTAACCGTTTCTCTCGTGCTGGGAATCACGAGTCAGGCTACACAGATTCTTAGACACAAAAAGAAGCACATTACCTAAATTCCATTGGGGAATTTTGTCCAAGATATTTCTCACATCAAACCATGATGGAATACCTTGTAACCCCTAATTATGAACACTGAAAGCCGTTTAAATTGGTTACAAACCCACTTACAGTCCTCTCAATTTCAGCTGATTAGGAGCACTTTCGAGAATGCTCCATTACCGAATAGAAAACATTCAACTGCAACAAATCAAAACACGCTTCGTTTTTCGATAAACTATGAATCACACTTGGTTCTGGTACACAAAATATTTCATCCACCTGTGGGTTTAGTATTGTTTTATCTTTCCACGACATTTTACATCTGACGTTATGTAATATAGATTGAACCGGATCTCCTGATCAAACAAATTGTAAATCACATTGTTCCACTCAGCCGTTTCCTTGGAACACTTTTCGTTACCGAAATGCCGGGTAAAAGAGAATTATTCGTTGAGTAGCTGAGGAAAAATTCACGTTCAGTAAGTACACGGAAACAATGGAAAATTCCCAAGTTTACCAGATATATTACTCAATTACGTGACACAAACAGCAGTTCAAAACATGCTCCTAAATATAGTTAATATTGACGCTAGATGCCTGTAAAAGTTCTCGCTTGCTAACTTAGTTACCATTTAACTGATCATTCTCCCAATATCTCCTAAAAATAATCAAATATTGAAAGATTCATAAGGCACATCCTTCCTCTCTGCAGATGAACAAATGCTTACCTCTCGACATTTACTAATGTGAAACAATCAAAGTTCTGAAGAAAGATCCCAGGTTTACAGCCCTACTTGCCACAGTCGAACTAATGACCTTTCCATTAAGGGTCATATGTTTTGCGTAATGAGTCTTAGCGGTACAGCCAATTGGGTGCAAATAATGCCATATCGAATGATGCGCAACTACAGATCTGATGAAACACAACAGCCGTTCTGGTTCCAATAACTAGACCAGCCTCACCGGCCACTTCGAATTAGACGAACAGCGTAAGAATGAACGACAATCAATGAACATAGAACTATCCTCACAGAATGTGTTGTTCGTTCGACAAGCCCGGATCATATATTCAATGGAAAACTCAATCGTATTTGTTGTATCACAATGTGAATTTATCAGTAATTTTTAGATCCGGATTCATCGTGCCAATAATGCTGTTTGCGAATATATTTATTCATTTTTATTGGTGATGAAACATTTTTGCCGTAAGAGTTACACCGTTGTATTTGTGAACCAAAATCAATAGGCACTGAATTCCAATTCATCATCCACGGAATTTCGCAATATGCAATAGACATCATCGATGTCTGCACTGCGCTGAACCAACTGTCATTGCAATAAATCACAAGATTGTAACACTTCTTCAATACAATACATAATGGTAAATATAACGAGTAATAATCAAAGTCGGAAAACGATCATTGAGTTATGGTCCAGTAAAATACAAAGCACATCTGAATTGGAACCACAGTGACACATTTTGGGTTTGGTTTCGTTTCCGTACAATGCACTTGTTAGCGATTGTATCATTCAAAATTACTAACGTTTTGAAGTACTAACAAAATATCGTTCAGTATAATTGTGTTTATGATTGCGGTCTTGTTTAATTAACTTTGGCAAAATATGACTTTCGAGGCACGAATCACACCACAATATACTGGCGAGAAACCCGCGCAGAATGGGTCTTTTGGTGGCATTCACTGCGCCCTCTAATCATTTCCCTGGGTCTACAACGGGGAATTTCGGATAGAAAATATTCATGATTGGTTCGTTTTCCAATCAATTTAAATTCCTAAATCAATAAGCACTTCCGCGAAAGCAACTATGACATCGGGCTTCCCATATACTAACTAGTTTACACTCAATCCCACTTTTCATGAAGCCTAATAGATCGCACATAGATTATCATGTGGCATGCTCCATTATTCTGAGGATTTATATAATGCAATAGATAAATGAAAATTATTCGCAATAACAAATACAGCTTGGTGAACAAAGAATCTCAGCTAGTAAACTTTACAGAAATGTAACATGCAAATTAATTTCATACCTACCAGGTATCAGAACGCAATAATGGAAATAGCAACAGCGCGTGAAATGGATACCATACCAGTGGGCAAAAATATTCGGTTACCGCATTTTGTGTTGGCTATCAATGCGTTCTTTTACTTTCAACCACACATCACATTGGAAAGTTGGAATTTATTGTGTGGAACTGAATGGATTTCCAGAGCTTAAGGAATAACGCAAAATGGTACACGTGGCATCAGGTTCCTGATCCTTCAGGTGAAGGGGTATGGATGAAAAAGTGGAAGACATTTGATAAGCGAAGAACCACATAATTTTATATCTGCTACAACTGAAGATTAGTGACAAGAGTACACGACAATACTGCTTTTGGCATGCTTTTATACGGAGAAGATTTGTGCTAAGATTTCAGACGGAATCTTAATTTTTGGCAAAAGCAATCGTTCGCCTCCACTTCAGAATATGAGCTTCTGAAACTAGTCGAAACATAATTCGCGTACATTGGCAAAATTAGGAATATAAGAGAAACACTACATTCATGCACATTACTAATCAGTGGATCTCCTTTTATTCTTCAGAATTTTTCACAATCGAATCGATACTGAGTTTACCATTTTTGTTATGAAATATGTTTAACACATTCTTCATCTAAATGTCTTCTTTCTAATTTCGTTGGCATTGCAGAAATAGGCCTAAAACTTATATCTTCAGAAAGAGAATAAATTTACAATTACTTTCAAATCTGGTCCATTAGGGTTAGTTTAGTGAGCTGGACCTTGAAGTTGCACATGCTTTCACAGGTTTAAACGTGAATTATGAACAGAAAAATTGTTATGCATGAACATGTTTTGCCTGCAAGGCAAACCACGTTTTATTCCCGTCAAAATCATTACCACTCGGTAATGATATTCCGTTAGTGAATCTCTTACTACAAATGAGTTTCCTCTAACTAGTACACAGCCCACACTAAGCCCTAGCCTGCAAAAAACATCGTCAAAAAGACAAACTTCTTGAGATGAACTCCTCAATGGTATCAGCACGTGCCCTCATTTGTTGTGCGCTCAATGCAACCTTCGACGCATCCGATACTAGCGGCCTTTGAAGTTGCCGCATCCTCGTTTGCAAACGAAGATAAGCTTGCTGGGACACATGCTCACGTTGGATCATGGGTAGGGAGTTACCACGTTCCTTTTTGAGCACACTGTGCATACAACCACCTTCTTTCTTTTGATATCCTGAGTATTCTATCTCTGAAATGTATACATTTGGAGTTTCACCGTGAACCATCCAATGATGGCGCTATTATTCGTGTCAGAACATTGGAGAACATCTATTAGAGAAAAGCCAAACTTATGAGCCTCTGCAAGTCTGCTTCAATCCCCTTCACGGAATTGCTTTCAAAATTCGGTTTTAGTGGATTTTTCATCACTATTGTGATGACAACGCGAGTGATTGGCAATACGCACCCAAATGACCTTGACGACGACGAGCACATTGATGCAAACTGGAATTTCCTTCTTTCAGTAGGTTTGATAGTCACCGTTGAATCAAAAAGAAAGTAGAAACTCTCCATGATGCAGGAAGTTCTCTTAACTCTACTACATGGGAATAATCATGAAAACTATGTTGTTGAAAAAACGGCTTCTACCAATATATTCAAATGACAAGCTAAACTAATATGGTCAGCAATTAGTTATGTGGCTATTTGATTAGTTAAATCATATCCCCATACCTAGGCATTTCTTGGTTCACTTTTCGCAGAGACTATTACCTCGACAGTCATGGCCACATACACGCGTGATTTCCTGTAGTTCAGCAAACAATCAACCTGAATGAGAGCGAAGTTTGATCAAAGGGATATCAATAATGATATCTTTGGTCCAACTTCAGTAGGTCCCGAGGTTTGAACTATATTCTTATTTGCTAAAATATGTTTCCATGTTCTGACATGTTATCACTGGTTCTTGATGCAGTGGAACTCATAAAGCCAAATCCGGATAACATGTCTTATGCGGATTAATGATGACAGATACCACAAATGCTGAAATTACATATATTATACTGTTCTCAATAATATTCCGCAATAGAAGGTGTTTTCCTTTCATTAACAACAGTGCTTGAGGTGATTCTGTGTGAACTGAAATGTAAACTTTTGTTTAGTGTGAGAACTCTTGTGAGATACATCAGTTCTTGGGATTTCAGCTAAATGCCTCGCACACTACCATATGATCAATCATTTATTTACTGAACGAGTTGTACGTCCATCTGACTATGCCAGTAAGGCAATTATTTTCTGTTTTCTTTTAAGTTCAAATACTGATACGTTCAAAGCAGCTGTTCAAATGCGAGTGATCGATGTTGGCACAATTCAAAATCCCAAACCACAAGATTAACAGCACATTCAAACGACCACGCATTCACTGAAAATCAATATTCTGTTCTCGAGGATCTAGAAACTGCTTTGTATAGGATTCCGATGTCACGGCTATACAGAAAATGACTACAACGTGCCTCCTCACCGGCGGCTCTTCAATCAACCACGTATTTCCGGGAACAGTATTCGTGCTGTTCTCATGAGATAGATCGTAGGATAAAATCGGATTAGATGTTCTATGGGATATACGCAGGCTCTCAAGTAGTCTTCCCAAAATAGACTAACAACGGCGACATTTCCACATTTGTTCACTTTGTTTTTATTCTGAAATTGCGCTCTAACTGCGAACATGCGTTCACCGGAAGAGTAATTTCCCTAAACACCAGCTGTGACACAGAAAGGAAGAAGTTTCGCGACTCAGGAGATTCATCAGCAAAGCATACGTATTGGTAACGCAAATATCGGTACGCCAGGTTGTACACTGAATATTTTTTTGCTGGATAGCCCCGATATACAAGCAAAGGCACACGTAGATGGAATGGAATATTCCATTGTGTAGTGCAGTTAATATACCTGCTATTTGATAGCAACCGATAATTTTCACGGGTAGAATTCAAATGGATTTGACAAACACTGGGAATGAGAATATCGCGTTCAGGTCTCGCAATTTTCTCAAGTCGAAAATTACTGAGTTGTGGTAGTGAATAAACGTAGCTGAAACATCATCATTCTTCAAAGATCGAGGGAATTGCGCTCACAAGAGCCAGCTATTAATCATTCACATTGCATCAGTTACATTCTCTGAACAAATCGGAGTATTGATGACCAAGTGGCTCAAAAGTTGAACGGATCGTTATAAAATGAACGTATACTCGATTCGTTTACGAAACAACAAGATGGGTTATGTTTATGCCAACCTACATATCAGAATATTGGGTTTTATTCGGTAATACGTTCTCCTGACTGCTCTTTTTTATTGGTTCACCAATATCATTGAAGTGGAACATTTTGAGCAGATTCATTCTAATAGCCTTCAACATATGACAACGATCGGGCAATGCAAATGAGATATGTGAACAACTACACCGAAATCTCCTACCAAATGAAGTGTCTGGAGATATTACAACCGTGAATGAATGTCACACTCGCAAAGGCATATGTGGAGGTCTCGTTTCAATGTTTGTCTTTTATTTCTTGGAATTGTCATTTGTCCCAGCAAACTTATTCATCTGTCTTATAAATGGACTTCGACGGTAGAATCATACTCTGATAAAACATCTGTCACCAAATACCCGCAATAAAATTCCGCTGGTTATGTGCAACATATAAGTTTGGAATGCATTACAGAATAGCGACCGCCCACTGGTGGAAAGAAAGCTGTTCAAGGCATGTGAAGATGTGTCCATGTATTACTATTTTGGAATGTATTATGGGCGATTGCATGGCTTACTCAGTAGATTTTGGTTTGAACTGGTCAACTTGTTTCAATGTGGGACAGTTCTTTTCGGGAAGCATTTGCTAGCTGACCAAATACAGTGTAATTAAATTTGCCATTATGGAAACTACTGGAACTGTGATTGGTTTATGGGTCGTTGAGTACACAGAACTGCTACAATTATTGCAGCATTGTCACTATAACCCTAACGTCTGTGTGAATTGAGCGATCAGAACCTTTTCTCTCAGATGCATAACCTGAATTTTCTGACGAACTACAATTCAATAAAGAGTGGTACAAAAAACGTTGACCTGCTTGTGATAACTTGCATGGTTTTCCAACCGATTGCGATAATTTATCTCTAATACTAGTTCAAGGATCTAAATTACACATACGCATTTTTGATTTCTTATGAGAATACTTAGTAACTGGTTTCGTTTGTCCACCAGCTTCAGTCTCCCTCCAACCGACATGACCTCGAAACCTACTCCTTCCATACAATTTCGGATATCTCCAGCTAACATTAAAATGTGTAGCTTGAGAAAATGCCAGGTCTGAACTTTATTTTGAAGGTATTTTATCTTTTGAATAATATGAAAGCAAAACAACTGTTCACCTAAGTTCACTCCATTCCAAACCATCCGAAACGTGCTCTGACTTGCGGTTAACAAAAATATTTCCATATTTCGTGTGAACTGTTTATTGGATGTTACCCTCACGCAAGAGGGTATCGGACGGGAACCGCATGAGTTATTATCACTGCCTATGCGAAGGATGAACATAACTGTGAAATTACCTATGGGCACTGACCTTTTGGAAGTTTGTCATATATTGTAGTCCGGTTCTTCCATGATTTCGCTAAATCCGTGGGAGGATTTTACGGGTATTTCAAAATAATTTTCCATCAAACACCCTCCTTATCTCCTCAGTGATCATAGCTTCATACTGAGCTTCCAATGCATGGGCGTGCAGCTAAATAAGTTGAAAAGCAATCGGATAAAGGTCACTTTCAACCATGAAATTTATTTGCATGGTAGATTTGTGCGAAACCATTTGATGTCATTGGAAAGATGATCAAATCTAAACGTTAAATTAAAGTGGCACATTGTCATCGGGTTCGCATATGCGGGGAATGAGAATTGCAATGACAACATTGTGGCAATGAATATCTGATTTACTGACTGACTTCCAAAACGTGAACAATATAAACCACACAACTGAACAGAAATTGAAACTATCACACAGTTAACGCACTTCTCGCTTGTAATGAGTTGATCGATTGTGGAAGGAGTATAGTTCTAGATCAAACGAACGGATTTTCCAACGAAAATAACCAAATTCAGAAATCAAGTAGAACCTAATTACATTCGTCGCATTGCTTTTCTGCTCTGAATCTCTGAATGATTTATATTACTCTGATTATTCTTAACGCTCAAATCAATCGCCGTATGCAATCATACTACACTAAAGTTATATTTCTTAGAAGTACACATGTGATTACTACAAAGGGCATTCATCAATGTGTCAAACCCAATCATTTAGAAATGAATTTGTGGGAACTGTAACATCTACGGTAATTAACTTCCCTCAGAACACCTTCTTTTCCCATTTTCAAAAATGGCGTGCGATGCATTCAAGGAAACACAAACTGAAACCTTTTTCATATTCACGATTATCTTTTGACGGTAAAGCTTCATTCAGACTTCTGATTTAAGTCTGTGGACACACCACGAATCCCTAAGAAATCATTCATCAACAATCGACAAAACACCATGACCTCTCCAGTGATATGTGACAATTATTTGAGTTTGGTAGGTCTTTGATATTTTCTGACGAAGGCTCTCGAACAGTTCCATTTCTGTTGGGCTACAGGACTCGCTGTACTTAAGAGATTATCGTTCGGTGCTCCCACATAATCTTGATCTGCACAACTCTGCTTCAGATTGAAATTCGAGTAACGCGATAATATGTTTTGTGATTAACAAACAAAATGTGTCGTTATTTCTTAAGCTTTTGGTTAATCAGCACATTTTGTGCTATCCCACCAAATCTAGTGATAAGACATTCCAACCGTCAACATGCCTCGCATGTTAGTGCGGAAAACTACGAATATGCACGACGCTGGTCTATCTATCCAGTCGTTGTATTAAACTTATTTGTCCAAATTGTGTAAGCAGCCAAGCCGTGACGCTACTGCATCGTTGACAGGATTCAACGTTCGTTCCATCGATCCACACTACCGATCGGTTACACGTCACTTAGGCTTCCATTGATTTCAGTACTGCACAAGTGCTGACTGCTAACGTGACCTGGCCGCCCGTTAACAGTGAGTCTGCACATATCCCCACGAAAGGCTTCCTTTTCATGTCATAAGAATCTTTAGATCGCGGGTTTCCTAAACTCGACAACACCAACGTTGCAATTTTGTCGGTAGTGTGCGATTACGTGCACGAGTTTAGTAACCACCACCTCCGAGGCATCCTATAAATCCACCAAAAGTCGCTATTTCAGAATGTGAGGTCGGCAGATGCAAACTTGTGAACCAAACCACAAGATGCACCGTAGATGATTGCAACTTATCGCTTCCTAGCAGCGATCATCTCCCGTGAAATAAAACATGCAGACATTGCAACACATTTTCGTCCGGCCAAATGGAACACTCCGAGCTGTCCAAGCAGCTGGTATTGTGGATCGGACAAAAATATTTTCATTGCAAGAAAGGCAGACACGTTGTTTCGCCGTACTTCCTGTCAGTCACATTGCAACGAAATACCTGTGGTCTTCCAGAGCAGAGAGAAATATGCAGAAGCTGTTTTCACACAAATGACGCAGTTGTTTTCACACTAATTTTCGAAGGGCAGATTTATTAAACTTACAAGTCGAAAAGCAAACTAGATGTCACATGTACTAAGTATTACCGATTGCTAGAAAGTGTACTAATTTATTGCATTTTTGGACACATGAACAGCTAGAGAAAAGCAGGGTTCAGTCTAAGTCTAGCATCACAGTCGTGAGTTGGGATAAATATATTTTTGGCTCAAGTGACCTTCGTCTGCAGACGCATTGATTGTGCATCTGGATAACTGAATTTTCTTCGTCCGCAAACTTTGACATATGAAAATTGGGATGGTATTGAAGGAGAACCAGTTCAAGCTGTAAAGTTTTGACCTATATCCGTGTCCATAAATCACTCATGGTAAGGATCATCATGGTCGAAAGAATACACTTTTACTTTGAAAGCAACCTGTAGTCCTCCATGTTTCATTCCATCTACCTAGTATGCACTTTTAGGATAACGCGCAGAACGTACAAAGTACAAAGAAGAAGACGGGTTCGATACGCGTTATCCGGAGTATATATTCAATCCGTTCTATTACGATTGAAATAATGACTATTAAATGGAATCCATCTGTGAAACGTCATAAATTCTTTTCACGTCGCTCTCGCTCCACCTCAGGTATTAATTACCTCTGACTGTGATTATGATTTCAATTGCATCGTAATGAGCGTGTATGGACGAACATTCCGTTCGCAGTATCATAAGGTGATTCTTCCAAACTTGTTTCGTCAATTAGTCAAGGACAACGTCCAGAGTGAGGACAGATGCACACAAGTTTGGATTTTGCCTCAGCTAGTATTGTATTGTATCGGGATGACAAGACGAAATTCCGAGCATGTGTTCTCGTTCTGAAGGCTACCCGTGTTACCGACGAAATAATTTCGGATATATCATCTTATGATTCGAGGAATGGGCTCTTTGTCGGTGGACGCTCCTCGCGCTTCAAAAGAGAATACATCCGTAAGCCAATTATGGAATGTTCCAGTCAAAGAAATAATGGGGAACAATTCTAACGGGTGCACAACTGATGAGCGGCAATAGCCTCGAAACCGATTGTTTGCTATCGGCAAAATTAGGTACATTCATCCGAACAGATTTGACTGCCCACGGTAAGTCTGTTTTGTTGCTTTTATTACAGAGGTATCGATGACACAGAATAATGGTTTTTCAGAAGGTTATCTTCTTTGGAAGTAGGAAGTACTTGTCACTTACAAATGCATTCAGAACAGCGTGCATGTATATCGATGTTGCTCAATAATCACAGGTAACAAATTCATCCACTGATGTCACTGAATAGCAATGCACTAATCGAATGCGTCGTGTGGCTATGAAATCGCAATCATACGAGAATAACATTGTTGCATACTCATTCTCCGCCCTTTATCAAAACTGAGCGCAATGTTGAAAAACCACTCAGATACTACAACTCTGAGTTCATTATCAGTTTTGCCAATCGCGAAATTATTCCAAATAGAACGGAGTCCCAAATAGGTCTGTACCCGGTGAGCATGAGTTTCGGTCATGAAAGATACCCATCAGGCCAATGTACGGTAAGTGTCGAACATTTCACGTCAATACAGATTGAATGCAATGCAATAGGTGCCCTTTGACGGCTTACAATCTTCGTATTCCCTGGTGACCATTATTATGCCAATTTGGAAATCTTTTTTAGATTGATCTTGTCATCAGGAGGCAAAAAGTGAGTGTATCACAAGTTTTGATGTCGCTGATCCTTCCTGATTCAATGGTCCATTGGTGCGCTCGACTAGTGCAATATTGAACTTGCAACTAATCTTCGATGTTCTTATGCGTGTTTTGCTTGTCATTTCAACAGGTGGAAGTGGTTATATGGTTTATCCTAGAGCTATTTCACGAAAATGATGAGTTTGCCGCTGATCAAATGACATGACTAATAAACTTCGAAAGTTGAGAAAGTGGCAAAACATTGGTTCTGAATATCGTGATTCCCTCCAGAACAAATTCTTCGTTTGCAAAATGCACCATTTGTTAGGCTAAGTCAGTTAGTAATGTAAATACACATTCGTATCAATCCATGATCAATGAGCTTGGCTTTCAGGTCGCAAAGGTTCCGTCATTAGTCCATGTGACACCATGAGTGCGCAGATGGGGTGGCCGTTCTCATTTACATATATATATACATGTATATATGTATATATATATATATGTGTATAGTTATATATATGTATTTGAAGGTTGCTCTGGACAAGACCCCCGCCTCGCAGAAAACTTGACATTGGACTTCTGGACACAAAATTCCACATTTCGTAGTTTCACATTCGGCCTCGTGCAATGCCGACTGCATTTGGAAACTATAATTCTTCAAAGTCCTGTCGTTCGCTCCCCTATTGATTTTCTGTCCTTTCGTATTTTCTCCTATCATCTTTAAGGTCTCTTTTGAGTTTTTCGTTTCACCCGTGCACACGAAGTACTAGGTTCCACGATTATGTCGGTAGTAATAAGGTCCATCAGTTCACCACTTGGGTTTGTTGGATTTCTTGTGCATCAGAAGGTTGTAAATCCGATCCAATCCAATATGCTCATTGATTGCATATGCTGGAGAAAGCCAGAATTCCAAGAACTCCCTTGTATACCTCGTCGTTGCTTGGTCCTGAATGTGAACTTCATCCAAATTGAACATGTGTTCGTCTTGATCCTCATGAACGAATATTATGGAGAACGGCTCATGTCTTCTTGTAGCCAATTGGTGTTCGTGCATTCGTGTTGCCATCTTTCTCCCAGTTAATATTTGTCACAGTCCTTGCAGTTCACCTCGCATGTAAAATTATTTCTTTCTTTGATTTATAATCGCTCTTTCGATGTTGATAATGTTCTCCTATGGGTTTTGGCTGGCTCGTGAGCCACTGTAATGTCTTGATGTGTTGAAGAATCTTGTGATCAGTTCGGATACATCTTTGATATATGGCCGTGTTATCCTTCTGTTAGATTGTGCTATTTCGCCGGTTTTGATCTTGGTGCAAAATACTGTTTATTGTGTGAAATTCCTTGGGTATCCGTTTTGCTGAATCATCGTGGAAAGATAGCTCTCCTCTTGTTTTATCACTTTTGCGGTGCTGCTTTTGTGTTTTGGCTCCGTTAAACAGAGTACTCGTGCAAGAATTCTTCTGGTTGTTCGGATGATCGTTGTGGGAGCCTTGATGGAAAAAAGCCAAATTCCAAGCCATTGGGTTAATATATTCGCTTCTAGGTCACCTGGGAGTTCAGGGTTATCTGAGGGTTCACGGAAAGCTCCTTCGAGTGTGTCCAAATCCAATAATGTGATTGTTGTTTGAACAAAGTGATTGTTTGTCACTCACGGCCGTTTTGTTTCGAATAAACTGCTTTGAATCCTTCTCCTTCCCTTCACACCGGAGGCCTTGTGGTAAATGGGAGTAAGGGTTAAAGTTTGCAATAAACAGACTGTTGAATTTTCACGGAAGATCCACCGCGTCTATCACACGAATAATTGAAATAATTGCTGTCTTCATGAAAAAGTATCATTCTTCCCGAAGCACCATTCAGAAAAATCAGTACATCGATGAATGACAAAATTATCGGGATAGAGTGTTTCATGACACAAAACCAATGTGTCCACGGATGATCGCTTGGACAGACAACAACTATAGTGATTGGCTGGATTTATTTCGGAATCTCAATTTTTAAATATACAAGCATCTTGGATCCGAATGATGTGAAATTCTTCTTTGCCAATAATAGTGAAACGGTGAAATGCAAAAAAGCAGGTGGTACAAGAAAGGCGTTTCATTTCGAGCAATCGGATAAATTGAACACTTCCTCCATAATTAGGGAGATACCCAGATCCCCATCAAAATACAAAGGAATATCACGAGAATGGAACGGTTCAATCTTTTGCATATTCAGTCACGAAAAACGGTAAAATCCTAATAATCAAATGGGACAATGTTATGAATGCTAGCCAACACTTCATTATTTAGCTATTTTCCATCACAGGTATTGAAAGGTAACAACCGGATTACAGCATCGAGATCGACTCAAATGAAAAGGAGACATCTCCAATGGAGCTTGGTATGTGTTCCCAATAAATCGCTCCTCATCAATGTGAATAGTGAGATAAACTGAAAATCACAACACAGTGGCCGTTAGCAAGATCGAGATTCTCTTACTAATTAATATGGAGTAAGTGTAATCCGAAAACACATCATGTTCCTTACTCCGTCTTTTTCACCATCCAATGCAATTTTCCTAAGAGAAACAAATTACACAACGCTTCATTATCTTCATTGGCCCGTCGAAAACCAAGTCATTTTCGATCGGCACAGTTACTTTGTCCCTTTCGCCACAATTAACACGAAATGCCAAATACCAGTTTCGCTCATTTTATTGTCATTCAAACTAGTCAAAGGATATTCTTGTGTTCGGGTTCCGTGGGACAAACACCAGCTCACCTTCAAGTGGGTGAACAATTTGATAGTTACTGGAATATAATATTGCACTTACCATTCCGAACTAAATAACTGTTCAAAAATGCGGCAATATTCGCTTTAATGCTACGACAAAACACTATTCTCCTCGTCCTGCACAAATGTAATGACGATTAAGCAACACAATCTTTAACTCATGGAGCATTTATAAATCTTGCAATAGTTCCGAGGGTAGGCACTGTCTCTTCCATGAAAGCTAACAGGTCTGCATAAAATGATTCTACCTAATTTTACCCAAGAGAACCGACGTAGAATAACCATATATGTCTACATGATGAATGGTTCATACGACAGAAAATATTCAACTTTCGAAAGCGGAGAACCAGAAACAATATACATATTTTACTTCCTACAGCATGCATGAAAATGAATTGAGTTGAACACATAAAAGGACATTATTTGTTGTGAGTATGCCTTATTCTTCCGAAGCTCTGTCCTACACGCTCAACTAATTCCGGAAGATTATGGAACAGCAATCTGTCTGGCTTGAGCGGAAACACACCGACATCTGTTATTCAGAAGGACAAGTGCACATTTACCTCCTAGCATCATTCTTCACACTGTCCGACTAGATAGGCACTGAAAACAGATTGGCCAACATGAAACCAATAGCCAACCAATCAAATCCTAACAATCAACATATCGGTCTAGATAAAGCATGTTTCTAGGCTTTCACATATTGGTATTCTATTTTTCGTCTTTCCGAATACAATGTAAAACGTTTGTAAACCAGAGCACACCGAATTCATCGTCCACGGGCGTGACAGAAAGTGTAATTTATTTTCCCTCATTCGGTGATCGAAATGCGAGAACGGAACCGATATGAGACAAAGAACGGAACAGCACGGTGTAGCGTTGATCAATCCTCGGCCTATCCAAGCTTTACTCCAAATGAACATGGGGTTATCGAGCGTCATTTGTCCCTTAAAATCCGTGTCTACCATTTCTGTGTGATTGTGAACTCGGTGCTCGGACTCATTCTGATCGCATCGTCTTGTCTGATCTATTATGTTGATACGGGTTTCCATTTGAAATGCTACAATCAGGCGAACCACATTGAAGCAAATTCCAGCATAACGGAGTCAGGATTTTTCCATTACGCGAAGTGGCTAGCGCTCGGCTTGATAATTACTGGTCTGACTCTCCTATTCAGTAGTATCTTACTTTGTTTTCTGCATCGATATGTGCAGTGTCAGGAATTCAGCACACGTAATGAACATACCCGACCACAAACAATCACTACTTCAGTCAGTCAACCAAAGCTGGTAGCAGTGGAGTGCTTTGATGATTGACAGTGTCACCAGAGTACTCAAGTTCATGATTTGGGTGAGACCGGATCGGTTATTATTTCGTCAGGCTTTAAACTGTGTATAATTTGTGTACATTTCCCAATTTGATTTTACACTGAAATTATCTGCTTTTTTCCTCAACCTATAACTGGCCAATTTAAGTACATAACTTATAGTTTCTGAAGTATTTGAAGGATCACGAAAATCACGGGTTTGTTCGAATTTATTGACATCAAAGATTAGATGTCAATTCATAGTACATCGTGTTCAACGGTCTTACAATTTGTGCGATGTCTTAGCTATCCATCGTTGTGCGAACCGTAACACGCTAGGAATAATACCAAAATTTATTTACCAAACTGATGGACATTTCATGCTTCAGCAAAGCAGTGAACAGACTAATTCTTCGGAAACACACACAATTACAAACAATAAAATGGAAGAGAATAAAGTTAATTTCAATGGAGCACTTTTAATTGTTTTGTCAATATTCAGTACCCAATTTTTCATTTCGACGTGTATCACAACAATAATCTCACTCGAATTTGAGCAAAATATAAGTGCAATTCATGCCAATATACGTTAGACTGCTTCTCAAGGCCACTATTACGATCAAAATCAATTGCTTCTGGGAGTGCCTTTCTAATGAATCTCATTGCCGAAAATGGGCAATGCGTGTTGAAATACAGCTCAATTTACTGTGCAATAAAAGTTGCCAGCATTTTGATCAAAATGGCCTCATATATGGAACAACAATAACGCACCACTGGTCACATTACCACGATTATTACTTTCATTGAGATTATTAATATTATTATTATCATTATTATTGATATTAGCATTAGTAGTAGAAGCGGTAGTTGTAGTAGTATTAGTAGTTGTAAAATCAACTGATACGTTTAAATGGTTATTTTTGATTAGTTTGTGGAAAACATTTCAGTTTTTAATCCGGGTCAATTTTTTGTTGATATACTGTATGCCAGATATTTTCGTGCATGGAGAATTTTGTCGTTCACAATTTCGCTGTTAGCTTTCGTCTCGCCTATTCACATTGGTCTGGTCTAAATGGATTATTGCACACCATTGATTTATCACATTTTGTTTGATGATTGCAACCACATTTCGAATGAGACAATAAACATAGGAATACGGCATGGACGATTGGCGTTCAACAGGGGATTTCAATAACTACCAGTGTTTCTAATACAAGGACAAAAATATCACAGTAGGTAAATCAGTAAGTTTCCTCAGTCATTTCAGCTGTTCATACATGGTACAGATTACTACAAGGATAAGGACGATAATGCTAAATATGATCTTTGTAAAACGTTTGTACAAATGAATTTTGAAACAAAAATAACTGCAACGGGTTTAGACACTTCATCTGGATGACAACCAAACGGACCATAAAAACGGCAGTAATATCAATAGTAACTACATATAAGCCGCATCTGTGGGTTCCCCAGAGTTGTACCAACGTTCTTACTGAACTCTCGCCCAGATTTTACCAAAGCTATGAGAGATCTTATGATGCTGCTTTGTCCAATTGAAATAATGGGACATTTGCTCTATATACATTATTCATCATAAAGTACCAACAGTAAAATCGAAATGGTAAACAATGCATTCACTATACAGTTGTACCATTCTTGTTCGGAATAATTAGGATTGCAACACGAAGGTGAGGCCTTTGAATTTAGTCATGCTCTACTATCTCGATTGCAATACACATCACATAACCACACACACATCCTCAGGTTTACTGTGTCTCCATCTTGGTTATCATAACAATTTTCGTGCCAATTATGTTATACCTGATTCGATAAAATATCCCTGTGATTCACTGAGAAACCTCAAAAGCTAGAACCCCCCCCCCTATGCAGAACTGACCTCTTTTGGTCATTTGGTACACAAAAGGTGGAAAAGTATCTTTAGAAATTTCAGAGCTCATTTTAGGAAAAACCACGCAGACTGGAGAGAAGCTGTTCACGAAAAACCTATTCTCATCATGAGCCAACCCGTTGTATTGAGCGAAAATATTCGATCTCTACTGGCCCAGTTTTCTGTGCTGCAGGACCTTTTTGGGACAAAGGAAAATCCTCAGCTCGGAGCAACCCTTCTGTAAGAAACCTGGTTTCACAGAGATGTAGATGATGAAATAGTTATACTTGTTGGTTCTACTAGATACCGGGTGGATCGCCCCATATTACATCGCAAGCGAGGTGGTGGAGTAATCACGAACACTATTAACTGTTGGTGTAAATAGGTCGAAAACGGTTCTACCTATTCTACACATTTCTTTAGTCGTACTACACAAGAATGCAAACCCAAGTTTTGAGGAAACTTCGCCCACTTCTGTTAGTGAATGGATAGATTTTCTCAAGAATTTCCTCAACAGACAACCTGGAATTCGTTGACTCAGTTGCACAGATTTTGGCAAATAATTATGATATTTCATTGTGCATCATTGCTGGTGAGTTTAGTCGTCTTGATGTAAGCTTCCCTTATCCGTTCGGTTTAAATAACACCGTTGCATTTTCAACTAGACTGAACGCGTTTCTCAATTTTCTTTACTTAACAGTCCATGTGTTTTTCCCACTTCGAGTCGCTCTCCACTAGGCTCCTCTGACCAAGCAACAATCAAAACCTCACCCAAAATCTACTGTCATACTAACCAAGAAAATTGCCTACGTGGCCGGGATCACCTAGTTCAAAGGAGGAAGATTTGTCCTGAAAACACTTCAACTCTACGGGAAATGGTTGCTCAGACAGATATTTCTGTATTCTCAGATAAAAACCTCTCACTTTGCTTGGTACATCTCACAGGCTATTTAAATTTTTGCTTCAACCATTGCTGCCCGATCGAATCTTTGTATTCGCGTCCTGATCGTCTATCTTCTCCCCATCGCAAGCAACTTCGTCTCAAGAAGTATTTAGCCTTCGACCGTCATAATCTTTCAGCTGTCAACGTTCTAACAAAATCGATCAAGGCTGAATTACACAGCCTCAGTTTCGTCTACACGCGTATCCTCCTAACCAACAGAAGTCATCTTGACACATGGAAACGCTTGAAGGATCTAACTAGTGGCTCACCCGCACTCGCATCTGCTGCTGTTGACGTGGAAGAGTTCAACAAATTATTCAACAAAGCAACAGGACCTTTCGTGTCTGTACTTTGTGAAGAAAATCAATCTCACAAGCCTCGATTCTCCATCTCCACAGTGGATATCTCAAAATAACTTCTCCTCCTTTGCTCAAGAAATCTTCCGGATTGGACAGACTCAACTCTGTAGTGCTCAAGGAGTGTGTGGTCACCTTCAGTCCTATTCTCTCTGATCCTAATAACAAAGGTCTGAAAGAAAGAAAGATTCCAGACTGATGGAGGGCAGCTGCTATAATTCCTATTCCCAATAAAGTTTCTTCGAAATTCCGTCCCATTGCGTGCACTTTTGTTTCCCTTGAAATTTTTGAAAGGTTGGTTGTCCAACGATTGGACAAGGACTTCAGTGTTCCAGATCCTGATCCGTTTGCATACTGACAGTCACGCTTCATGCTCGATGCTCTCTTCATCTTGATGCAATAAATTCTGTCCGAATCTGACAGAAAGACAAAAGTGGTGAGAACATGCTTCCTGGAACAGAATCAAGCTGCTTTCCTTTCGTTCACTCTCTGGTGTTCAGCTTTCACTTGTTTTCTTGATGGCAGATTATTTTCACAATTGTCAGCAGTTCAACCACTATAACAGCAGTTCTATTATTCCTTATCTGGTAAGGTGTTTGCACAATCCAAATATATGTAATATCAGAACTAGCACAACATTCGAAACACCCTATTCGCCACTGTTCCACTTATTTTCAGGACGTGTACATGGTTATATGAAGGCTGAATACTCACGTATGGGGGTGCATAAAGCAATTACTTGACTTGACTTGAACTCCACCGATCTCCCACTGGGACCCAAACACGGAGTGAACGACTAATATAACTGTTGCATTCACAAAGATTCGATCATTCACGAACTTCGCCTGCCTAATGCATAAGTGTCTGATGTTGCATTTGCTTCCCCAGTGTGCCTTTAGTTTCTAATGGGGTGCAAAACTGCAATAGTGGAAGCAACTGAACGAGACCTAGGTATCAAACGCTGAAATCATACAGTCTGATGGGAAATAGAGCACCAAGTTGTGCCATGCTAAGGATGTTTGCACTTGAAGATCAATTAATCATCTCATTGTTAGTTTTGAACCTGAAATAAGATTGGTTATAATCATCGCTGAGTTTGCCGTTTTTCCTCACAGGAATTTCATTTTTCATAACTGTGGAAGAATTACGTTGTTGAGTGCACGTGGGATGATCCCAGAAAATCAAGGCGAAGACAAACGTTATCACTCAAACAAACACCACGGAATGGGTTGTTCAATTTGATCTGATTTCGACTAATCAGTCCTCTTTTTTTCCGGGTCTAATACATTTCTCGAAGAACTTGTCTAGTTGTCAGTTTGCTTGGTTTTTATTAAAGTATTAGAGTTCTCTGGTCCGGAGAGTTTATCAATTTCGTTCATAAAGAAAGCGATTTCTGCGGGCACACAGTTTTCATTGACTGAGTAATCAAGAACCAATTTGTGATAGCCTCAGTAATCGGTTGTATCTTGAAATTGTGCATGGTTCCATTTTAGATATGCTTCAAAAATGGAACGATTAAAAAATTGGAGAAATCCTCAGTACTATCGTTGGCAATACCCTCAAGAAATTTTACTGAGCCATTGATGCTGATAAGTTTTGCGAGCTAATTTCATGAGCAGTATAATAGACCATGGTATAAAAAGGTCTTCTTTGAGGTGCAGAAGTTTTATTTTGCATCAGAAAATCTACAGAAAAGTGGACAAATTTCGGTTGAAAAGTCTTCTTTAACCTAGAAACTTTTCCTACAGTATTTAATTTCGATTATTACGATAGGTTTGCCTCTCTCATGTCTATGAAAATATCAACTAAACAGTCATTTTGGATTACGCACCGTATGAATGTATCACTTTTATTTTCCTAAAGTCAGTTATTTAGCGAGTTTGTAATAAAGATATAAAATCGTGATAAAACGATGATCGATTGCAAAGAAGTGGAGACTAATTGGATTTGCTTTGATGTGATAATTTTACTGGAAATCTTGTAAGCTTCATTGGAAATTGCTCAACAACTTTCAGGCTTTGATTTCATTCCACGAAAAATATGTGGGTGCGACTCATTTTATCAGTCATAACCGGATATTAAACGATTACGATACTATTTTTGGAAACAAACTCGATCAAAAACCGATGTTTGTAGACTAGAATAGCCAACACTGAAGTCACCGACAGGCTGGTTTAACTATTGTGAACTTAATGGTTAAGTCTCTTGTAGTGTTCCCAGTTGTCCAGACCTCAGATAAGCCACCTATGACTTTCATGACATCTCTTACTCTGGATAGAGTCTGTCTTTGTGAAATTACGTGATTTATTTTGCACTTTCCTTCTCGTCTCTCGCCGGCTTTCGTAGTTTGGATACTTTTTTCGTGCTGCTCATGTCCAAAACAAGGTAATTCAATGATTCAGCACGCCGGCGGTTGACTTTCCAGCATTAAGACAAAAAGAGCACTTCCTCAGCTAAAGTAAATTGCATAATGTAAACAATCTGGGTCAAAGGGGAGCAAATATCCACGTTATTCCAAATGTTTCGCAAATTGTAATATTACTGGGTTGTGTGTGGATTTGCTATGAGCCCGATTGGATGCATGAACATATTCGTAGTGGGATGAATGTAGGAAGTTAACACGCGTTTCACAGATGATTTTCTTTTTATTGAATATAGTTAGGAAGACCATTTCTGATAGTTTAGGACAAGCTTTACGACGAGTGGATGTGAAAAATGAACAAACGCTGTTGAGTTACGTCACCAGAAGATTATCAGAGCTTAAGTGATCAGGGAATTACCTTGAAGTCTTTTAACAACAGGCCAGGAAAAATAACTGCAGGAGACTAGTACTAATGGAGTAGGAAGTACTGATTGAAAAAGCTTCTCGTGTGATGTCAGGATAAGGGGTGGAATGGCAGACGTAAAACGTAGAAAGACAAGCGCCCTGTCTCCACGTAATTGTAGCCAACATGTCTGAACCAAGTTACTTTATGTTCAAGTAGCACAGAAAGCTATGTGACTGGATCACGACAGTTAAGGTCTTCCCACTTACTGCTTTGGAAGTGCAGTTGTTTATAAAAAATGCGAATACATAATGCCGGTTAAAAAAAGCAATAAATATTACCACATTTAATGGAGCCAAGGCTTAAATTATGAGCAGAAAAGCTTTCTGAGTTCTTGGAAAGGTCATTCTGAAGTGTAAGACAGGCACAGTAACAGGCAAGCAGCACAGGACATCACCCTCATGCTTCATGAGAAGAGTATTCTTGTGTACAGGAATGGTCGAGATGTGGGCAGAAAATAAAAAGGACGGTATAATAAGATGGGGAGTGTAAAGGGTAGAATCATCAGGATGTGTGTTGTCATTTTAAGGAATGAGCTGCTAGGTAACTGCTAGGAAAGAATTGAGGTGAGACAGAGCACCTCAACTGGTTAGTTTAGTCTAGGAAGCACATCCGAACCGATTTACTCTTTAAATCAAAACTGTGGCTTCATCCATCCCAGGAGATAAGTTTTCAGCTCCATGCATATCGGGCCATTGTTCGCTGGATGAACACTTGAGCCTTTTGGTTCAACCACCGTGACCAGAGAAATGTTAGCGAAATGGCTTGAGGAAAACCGTTCTCGAGTTCACCAGGAACCAATGAAGGATTACTGAGGTATTTTGAAATGTATAGGAAAAGGCAGATAAACGATGCTCGTTTTTCCGGGAGTAGAACAAGCTGCTTTTACACCCGGCAGATGAGGAGAAAATACACCTAGTTAAATGAAAGTGAGTGGTGGAGTAGATATTCGGATAATACAGTGCAAAGTTTTTCCTACGAAGACTAGTACTTCTTGGTAGGGAATATGGATATATCATACTGAAAAATACC
The DNA here is from genome assembly GCA_948099385.1 of Fasciola hepatica. NCBI lineage: Eukaryota > Metazoa > Platyhelminthes > Trematoda > Plagiorchiida > Fasciolidae > Fasciola > Fasciola hepatica. Next base: position 39,198,607 of record CANUEZ040000043.1, read on the forward strand.
ACTGGATTGTGATTTCTCTCTTACTGACCTTTACAAAACGAGAAAGTTTCTCTTTCAAAGACGAGCAAAGATGACAGGGGAATGGTAGATTGGGCGTAAAACCAAGCAAGACAACTCAAAACGTTTATTGGGGTATTGTGGAACGTGTCGGGATCTCATGGGGTAAAAAGTATAATGTGAATCATCGAATCTTTGTGAATGCAGTAGTTATATACGGAGACCAGATGAGGTCTTGTGAAACGATTACTTTATGATATTTCGCTGGACAAACTTAGGTTGTTACTTTATTATCGCTACGTAGAGGACAACAACTACTTTTAGCTGAAGATAGATGTCTTTCCTTGGCAAATGAGAGCAGGGTGCCAGTGCATTTGGATGCACAGTTTGGAGAACGGGAGCGTCTTCATTGATTCATATCTATGCCTTCATATCACAAAAAAGCACGACAAGCTGAGAGATTGGAACAATTAGGCAACTAGGAATTGATAAAGATTATTGGTGATAAAAATTAAAGACGAAGAAAATGATTGCAGTCCCAGTTTAAATCAAAACCGTATGTAGATTGCTTCCCACACGTTATGTCCGTTTTCCCCTGGCAGATAAAGTTCGTCATCATAGGAACACCTAGTCGCAAACTTCCATAAAGGAATCAGCTTTTGCTTTCTCTTGACACGATCAATAACTACTTGTTTGGTGAGTAAAATTACGGATATTTCACCACTTCAATATTTGGTGTAAGTATCATTCAGAGTGGTCTTTGACCGAAACTACTGGTGTTATATTTCCGGCCAAATAATGCTTTTTGTAATCACCAGATTTATTTGCGCAGAGATTTTATATAGCTTATTTTCTGGATTCGTTGAGTTGAACTTGATTTGATCTTATCAAATATTGCAAGCAAGGAGGTAATCATTGTTAGGTCAACTGTTTTTCATTTCGTAGTTTTTAATTACAGATCATATCGTTGGTTTTGTGAACCTCGTATCGAGGAATTCAGCAGTTGAGTCCATCAGAAGGCCTGACACTTTTGTTTTCAGGATTCACAGACAGTAATAATCGAGATAAACGTTCATCATGCTTGCATTTGTCAATTTATCTTAGACTCACATATTTGTGTGATGAATTCGCTAGTGATCGAGTCTTCTTCCATCAATGAAAAGTGCTACGGTTTCCAGTACATGAATAAAAAGATGTAGTACCGCTTTTCTTGGTGCATGCTGATTATATATATATATATATATATATATATATATATATGTAACATCATTTGAAATTGAGCATGTCTCAAAGGGAAGAAAAACGGATAAAAACCTAGAGAACGGGAGTGGAAAACGGTTCGCTGAGCCATCCTCACGTTGACTAATCCGAACTGCAAGAGGGCGATTGTGTTTTATGACATCTTTCTTATTGTGAATCCTAAATTTGTATGAGCTGAGCTGAACTTGTTCAGCGATTGTCTTACATGGTTTGATGAGTTTGTTACACATAAAACATCATCCACGTAGAGTTAGTACACAAAACAGTTTCGGATTGAAGATTCGGGTGGGTCATTTCCTAACTTTCCACGTACAAGGTTCCGTTCAAGTTTACCAATCGGATCTATTGCCGAAAGGATGGGGTAGCAATGAGCTCCTCACTTGGAAATCAAACAAGTTGCCAACGGAACGAACACAATTACAAAACTGGGGGGTGGGAGTGGAATCCAAATGAAGAAACAGTTAGTAGAAAAAATGTAGCTGTGATTTTTGTTTTTCCACCGTACAATGTTTGATGAATTTCTTCATTTTATTTCTTTGAATGGCATTTTTTACTTATCGGACACTAAAGTTCCACAGGTAGGTTACATAGTATTCGCATCACTGACTTCTATTCTGTGCCATATCCCTCAAGATCTCTAGCCAACGAATATCTTCATCACTTGGGTCCCAACCAAGGAAACCGGAAACACCAACGAAATTCAATGTAGATACCATCTTTTTCCTACCCCAATGCCATATCACGGACTGACGGCCGCATCGCTTATTTTAGCCTAGCGCAGCATGTGCAAATAGAACACGGGAATGTAGGCGATGGTCAGACATTCGGCAAACATGATCGATCAACCGGTGGCGGTTTAGAGCGATCACTTTCTAAGGAGGGCGACTATCCGTGCCCAATGCACGACGGGGCACATCGTCATTACTCAGTTGATATTCCACGAGACCCGATCGATTCTTTGGGGATATCGGTTGTCAAACAAAGAAAGATACCGAGCATCTTCAACGTGAAATGGCCAGGTCTGGCAACTGTCGAATAAATTGTTACGAACTGCGGCAAATTACACCCGTCAATAAAGGGAAAGCCGGATTTCACAGCGAAGTTACAGGTTTTGCACTTTCATGAAATCCGTTCTCTCTTTTTATTAGAAAACAGTTCTCCTCCCCGGCAGCACCTCCAGCTGTTATCTGATTCCTAAGGTACTTAAATTTGTCAACCAACTGAAGCTGATCACCAAAAATGTTGAATGCAGACAGGCTCCTAGCACTCTCTCAGAATGAATGGTGAAATATCTTGCTGGATATCAGTGAGGATAAAAAGAACAGGAAGTGAGATGAAAAGCTGTAGCAAACGTCGTCTTCTTTAATGCTGTTACCAAGTTAGTGTTCAACTGAACGCTGATTTCCAAATGCGATTGTCATTCGACCGTTGCCCGTGCGCGCTCCTCACGCACGCTCCTTACGAACGCTCCAAAATACACTATATCCACTATCTCTCCCCATTCACATTCTCGTTCGCACAGGTCGTGGAAAATACCGTTCTGGGTAACGAGCATTATAGTACCGTGCTGATGGTCTACGTTGTCCACGAAGGACCGAACAGCCCGTTTCCTAAGGAAAACGCGAGGTGAGGTTCAGCGATCTTACAATGCCACATAATTCCGTAATAAAATAAGTAGCTATTAGCAAGCAATTATTTTCATCTTTATAACCAGGTCGTATTCTGTAAATGGGTTATCAAGTAGGTACTATGTACACATTTATAATGTGATTTGTCATCCAAAATCCGGCTTTCCTTATTCCATTGGTAAAACCACGGGAGCATTGCACAACTTTATTATCCATGCCGTACATCATCAACGGTAGATGTGCACTGTGCTCACATTGTGACTCGAGTACGGGGTGAGCAATTGAGTGCAACGCATAATCAGCAGACTGTCCAGCTGGTTCCTAACAGTTCGTCCCACGTCGGCACTACGTCACAGATTGCTCTGCTTGTATGGTGACAACTCGTTAACTGGACATGAACCTGCTTCTGCGAAGGACGACTTCCGTGGAGTAGCTGAGGGGAAATAGTATTGTTGTACAATGACGGAAGGGCGCTGTACCACGTCGAGTTGGTATCAAACAAACAGTTGAGAAGGAGTATGGTTGGATTGTGGTTACGTCTTCATTTCACAGTCGTTCACGACGTGTTTGAGTCCCAGTGGGAGATCGGTGGAGTTCAAGTCAAGTCAAGTAATTGCTTTATGCACCCCCATATGTGAGTATTCAGCCTTCATATAACCATGTACACGTCCTGAAAATAAGTGGAACAGTGGCGAATAGGGTGTTTCGAATGTTGTGCTAGTTCTGATATTACATATATTTGGATTGTGCAAACACCTTACCAGATAAGGAATAATAGAACTGCTGTTATAGTGGTTGAACTGCTGACAATTGTGAAAATAATCTGCCATCAAGAAAACAAGTGAAAGCTGAACACCAGAGAGTGAACGAAAGGAAAGCAGCTTGATTCTGTTCCAGGAAGCATGTTCTCACCACTTTTGTCTTTCTGTCAGATTCGGACAGAATTTATTGCATCAAGATGAAGAGAGCATCGAGCATGAAGCGTGACTGTCAGTATGCAAACGGATCAGGATCTGGAACACTGAAGTCTTTGTCCAATCGTTGGACAACCAACCTTTCAAACATTTCAAGGGAAACAAAAGTGCACGCAATGGGACGGAATTTCGAAGAAACTTTATTGGGAATAGGAATTATAGCAGCTGCCCTCCATCAGTCTGGAATCTTTCTTTCTTTCAGACCTTTGTTATTAGGATCAGAGAGAATAGGACTGAAGGTGACCACACACTCCTTGAGCACTACAGAGTTGAGTCTGTCCAATCCGGAAGATTTCTTGAGCAAAGGAGGAGAAGTTATTTTGAGATATCCACTGTGGAGATGGAGAATCGAGGCTTGTGAGATTGATTTTCTTCACAAAGTACAGACACGAAAGGTCCTGTTGCTTTGTTGAATAATTTGTTGAACTCTTCCACGTCAACAGCAGCAGATGCGAGTGCGGGTGAGCCACTAGTTAGATCCTTCAAGCGTTTCCATGTGTCAAGATGACTTCTGTTGGTTAGGAGGATACGCGTGTAGACGAAACTGAGGCTGTGTAATTCAGCCTTGATCGATTTTGTTAGAACGTTGACAGCTGAAAGATTATGACGGTCGAAGGCTCAATACTTCTTGAGACGAAGTTGCTTGAGATGGGGAGAAGATAGACGATCAGGACGCGAATACAAAGATTCGATCGGGCAGCAATGGTTGAAGCAAAAATTTAAATAGCCTGTGAGATGTACCAAGCAAAGTGAGAGGTCTTTATCTGAGAATACAGAAATATCTGTCTGAGCAACCATTTCCCGTAGAGTTGAAGTGTTTTCAGGACAAATCTTCCTCCTTTGAACTAGGTGATCCCGGCCACAGTAGATTTTGGGTGAGGTTTTGATTGTTGCTTGGTCAGAGGAGCCTAGTGGAGAGCGACTCGAAGTGGGAAAAACACATTGACTGTTAAGTAAAGAAAATTGAGAAACGCGTTCAGTCTAGTTGAAAATGCAACGGTGTTATTTAAACCGAACGGATAAGGGAAGCTTACATCAAGACGACTAAACTCACCAGCAATGATGCACAATGAAATATCATAATTATTTGCCAAAATCTGTGCAACTGAGTCAACGAATTCCAGGTTGTCTGTTGAGGAAATTCTTGAGAAAATCTATCCATTCACTAACAGAAGTGGGTGAAGTTTCCTCAAAACTTGGGTTTGCATTCTTGTGTAGTACGACTAAAGAAATGTGTAGAATAGGTAGAACCGTTTTCGACCTATTTACACCAACAGTTAATAGTGTTCGTGATTACTCCACCACCTCGCTTGCGATGTAATATGGGGCGATCCACCCGGTATCTAGTAGAACCAACAAGTATAACTATTTCATCATCTACATCTCTGTGAAACCAGGTTTCTTACAGAAGGGTTGCTCCGAGCTGAGAGTATTCCTTTGTCCCAAAAAGGTCCTGCAGCACAGAAAACTGGGCCAGTAGAGATCGAATATTTTCGCTCATTACAACGGGTTGGCTGATGATGAGAATAGGTTTTTCATGAACAGCTTCTCTCCAGTCTGCGTGGTTTTTCCTAAAATGAGCTCTGAAATTTCTAAAGATACTTTTCCACCTTTTGTGTACCAAATGACCAAAAGAGGTCAGTTCTGCATGAGAGGGAGTTTCTAGCTTTTGAGGTTTCTCAGTGAATCACAGGGATATTTTATCGAATCAGGTATAACATAATTGGCACGAAAATTGTTATGATAACCAAGATGAAAACACAGTAAACCTGAGGATGTGTGTGTGGTTATGTGATGTGTATTGCAATCGAGATGGTAGAGCATGACTAAATTCAAAGGCGTCACCTTCGTGTTGCAATCCTAATTATTTCGAACAAGAATGGTACAACTGTATAGTGCATGCATTGTTTACCATTTCGATTTTACTGTTGGTACTTTATGATGAATAATGTATATAGAGCAAATGTCCCATTATTTCAATTGGACAAAGCAGCATCATAAGATCTCTCATAGCTTTGGTAAAATCTGGGCGAGAGTTCAGTAAGAACGTTGGTACAACTCTGGGGAACCCACAGATGCGGCTTATATGTATGTACTATTGATATTACTGCCGTTTTTATGGTCCGTTTGGTTGTCATCCAGATGAAGTGTCTAAACCCGTTGCAGTTATTTTTGTTTCAAAATTCATTTGTACAAACGTTTTACAAAGATCATATTTAGCATTATCGTCCTTATCCTTGTAGTAATCTGTACCATGTATGAACAGCTGAAATGACTGAGGAAACTTACTGATTTACCTACTGTGATATTTTTGTCCTTGTATTAGAAACACTGGTAGTTATTGAAATCCCCTGTTGAACGCCAATCGTCCATGCCGTATTCCTATGTTTATTGTCTCATTCGAAATTTGGTTGCAATCATCAAACAAAATGTGATGAATCAATGTTGTGCAATAATCCATTTAGACCAGACCAATGTGAATAGGCGAGACGAAAGCTAACAGCGAAATTGTGAACGACAAAATTCTCCATGCACGAAAATATCTGGCATACAGTATGTCAACAAAAAATTGACCCGGATTAAAAACTAAAATGTTTTCCACAAACTAATCAAAAATAACCATTTAAACGTATCAGTTGATTTTACAACTACTAATACTACTACTACTACCGCTTCTACTACTAATGCTAATATCAATAATAATGATAATAATAATAATAATAATCTCAATGAAAGCAATAATCGTGGTAATGTGACCAGTGGTGCGTTATTGTTGTTCCATATATGAGGTCATTTTGATCAAAATGCTGGCAACTTTTATTGCACAGTAAATTGAGCTGTATTTCAACACGCATTGCCCATTTTCGGCAATGAGATTCATTAGAAAGGCAGTCCCAGAAGCAATTGATTTTGATCGTAATAGTGGCCTTGAGAAGTAGTCTAACGTATATTGGCATGAATTGCACTTATATTTTGCTCAAATTCGAGTGAGATTATTGTTGTGATACACGTCGAAATGAAAAATTGGGTACTGAATATTGACAAAACAATTAAAAGTGCTCCATTGAAAATTAACTTTATTCTCTTCCATTTTATTGTTTGTAATTGTGTGTGTTTCCGAAGAATTAGTCTGTTCACTGCTTTGCTGAAGCATGAAATGTCCATCAGTTTGGTAAATAAATTTTGGTATTATTCCTAGCGTGTTACGGTTCGCACAACGATGGATAGCTAAGACATCGCACAAATTGTAAGACCATTGAACACGATGTACTATGAATTGACACCTAATCTTTGATGTCAATAAATTCGAACAAACCCGTGATTTTCGTGATCCTTCAAATACTTCAGAAACTATAAGTTATGTACTTAAATTGGCCAGTTATAGGTTGAGGAAAAAAGCAGATAATTTCAGTGTAAAATCAAATTGGGAAATGTACACAAATTATACACAGTTTAAAGCCTGACGAAATAATAACCGATCCGGTCTCACCCAAATCATGAACTTGAGTACTCTGGTGACACTGTCAATCATCAAAGCACTCCACTGCTACCAGCTTTGGTTGACTGACTGAAGTAGTGATTGTTTGTGGTCGGGTATGTTCATTACGTGTGCTGAATTCCTGACACTGCACATATCGATGCAGAAAACAAAGTAAGATACTACTGAATAGGAGAGTCAGACCAGTAATTATCAAGCCGAGCGCTAGCCACTTCGCGTAATGGAAAAATCCTGACTCCGTTATGCTGGAATTTGCTTCAATGTGGTTTGCCTGATTGTAGCATTTCAAATGGAAACCCGTATCAACATAATAGATCAGACAAGACGATGCGATCAGAATGAGTCCGAGCACCGAGTTTACAATCACACAGAAATGGTAGACACGGATTTTAAGGGACAAATGACGCTCGATAACCCCATGTTCATTTGGAGTAAAGCTTGGATAGGCCGAGGATTGATCAACGCTACACCGTGCTGTTCCGTTCTTTGTCTCATATCGGTTCCGTTCTCGCATTTCGATCACCGAATGAGGGAAAATAAATTACACTTTCTGTCACGCCCGTGGACGATGAATTCGGTGTGCTCTGGTTTACAAACGTTTTACATTGTATTCGGAAAGACGAAAAATAGAATACCAATATGTGAAAGCCTAGAAACATGCTTTATCTAGACCGATATGTTGATTGTTAGGATTTGATTGGTTGGCTATTGGTTTCATGTTGGCCAATCTGTTTTCAGTGCCTATCTAGTCGGACAGTGTGAAGAATGATGCTAGGAGGTAAATGTGCACTTGTCCTTCTGAATAACAGATGTCGGTGTGTTTCCGCTCAAGCCAGACAGATTGCTGTTCCATAATCTTCCGGAATTAGTTGAGCGTGTAGGACAGAGCTTCGGAAGAATAAGGCATACTCACAACAAATAATGTCCTTTTATGTGTTCAACTCAATTCATTTTCATGCATGTTGTAGGAAGTAAAATATGTATATTGTTTCTGGTTCTCCGCTTTCGAAAGTTGAATATTTTCTGTCGTATGAACCATTCATCATATAGACATATATGGTTATTCTACGTCGGTTCTCTTGGATAACATTAGGTAGAATCATTTTATGCAGACCTGTTAGCTTTCATGGAAGAGACAGTGCCTACCCTCGGAACTATTGCAAGATTTATAAATGCTCCATGAGTTAAAGATTGTGTTGCTTAATCGTCATTACGTTTGTGCAGGACGAGGAGAATAGTGTTTTGTCGTAGCATTAAAGCGAATATTGCCGCATTTTTGAACAGTTATTTAGTTCGGAATGGTAAGTGCAATATTATATTCCAGTAACTATCAAATTGTTCACCCACTTGAAGGTGAGCTGGTGTTTGTCCCACGGAACCCGAACACAAGAATATCCTTTGACTAGTTTGAATGACAATAAAATGAGCGAAACTGGTATTTGGCATTTCGTGTTAATTGTGGCGAAAGGGACAAAGTAACTGTGCCGATCGAAAATGACTTGGTTGTCGACGGACCAATGAAGATAATGAAGCGTTGTGTAATTTGTTTCTCTTGGGAAAATTGCATTGGATGGTGAAAAATACGGAGTAAGGAACATGATGTGTTTTCGGATTACACTGACTCCATAATAATTAGTAAGAGAATCTCGATCTTGCTAACGGCCACTGTGTTGTGATTTTCAGTTTATCTCACTATTCATATTGATGAGGAGCGATTTATTGGGAACACATACCAAGCTCCATTGGAGATGTCTCCTTTTCATTTGAGTCGATCTCGATGCTGTGTTCCGGTTGTTACCTTTCAATACCTGTGATGGAAAATAGCTAAATAATGAAGTGTTGGCTAGCATTCATAACATTGTCCCATTTGATTATTAGGATTTTACCGTTTTTCGTGACTGAATATGCAAAAGATTGAACCGTTCCATTCTCGTGATATTCCTTTGTATTTTGATGGGGATCTGGGTATCTCCCTAATTATGGAGGAAGTGTTCAATTTATCCGATTGCTCGAAATGAAACGCCTTTCTTGTACCACCTGCTTTTTTGCATTTCACCGTTTCACTATTATTGGCAAAGAAGAATTTCACATCATTCGGATCCAAGATGCTTGTATATTTAAAAATTGAGATTCCGAAATAAATCCAGCCAATCACTATAGTTGTTGTCTGTCCAAGCGATCATCCGTGGACACATTGGTTTTGTGTCATGAAACACTCTATCCCGATAATTTTGTCATTCATCGATGTACTGATTTTTCTGAATGGTGCTTCGGGAAGAATGATACTTTTTCATGAAGACAGCAATTATTTCAATTATTCGTGTGATAGACGCGGTGGATCTTCCGTGAAAATTCAACAGTCTGTTTATTGCAAACTTTAACCCTCACTCCCATTTACCACAAGGCCTCCGGTGTGAAGGGAAGGAGAAGGATTCAAAGCAGTTTATTCGAAACAAAACGGCCGTGAGTGACAAACAATCACTTTGTTCAAACAACAATCACATTATTGGATTTGGACACACTCGAAGGAGCTTTCCGTGAACCCTCAGATAACCCTGAACTCCCAGGTGACCTAGAAGCGAATATATTAACCCAATGGCTTGGAATTTGGCTTTTTTCCATCAAGGCTCCCACAACGATCATCCGAACAACCAGAAGAATTCTTGCACGAGTACTCTGTTTAACGGAGCCAAAACACAAAAGCAGCACCGCAAAAGTGATAAAACAAGAGGAGAGCTATCTTTCCACGATGATTCAGCAAAACGGATACCCAAGGAATTTCACACAATAAACAGTATTTTGCACCAAGATCAAAACCGGCGAAATAGCACAATCTAACAGAAGGATAACACGGCCATATATCAAAGATGTATCCGAACTGATCACAAGATTCTTCAACACATCAAGACATTACAGTGGCTCACGAGCCAGCCAAAACCCATAGGAGAACATTATCAACATCGAAAGAGCGATTATAAATCAAAGAAAGAAATAATTTTACATGCGAGGTGAACTGCAAGGACTGTGACAAATATTAACTGGGAGAAAGATGGCAACACGAATGCACGAACACCAATTGGCTACAAGAAGACATGAGCCGTTCTCCATAATATTCGTTCATGAGGATCAAGACGAACACATGTTCAATTTGGATGAAGTTCACATTCAGGACCAAGCAACGACGAGGTATACAAGGGAGTTCTTGGAAGTCTGGCTTTCTCCAGCATATGCAATCAATGAGCATATTGGATTGGATCGGATTTACAACCTTCTGATGCACAAGAAATCCAACAAACCCAAGTGGTGAACTGATGGACCTTATTACTACCGACATAATCGTGGAAAATAGTACTTCGTGTGCACGGGTGAAACGAAAAACTCAAAAGAGACCTTAAAGATGATAGGAGAAAATACGAAAAGACAGAAAAACAATGGGAGAGCGAACGACAGGACTTTGAAGAATTCAAGTTTCCAAATGCAGTCGGCATTGCACAAGGCCGAATGTGAAACTACGAAATGTGGAATTTTGTGTCCAGAAGTCCAATGTCAAGTTTTCTGCGAGGCGGGGGTCTTGTCCAGAGCAACCTCCAAATATATATATATATATATATATATATATATATATATATATATATGTATATACATGTATATATATATATATGTAAATGAGAACGGCCACCCATCTGCGCACTCATGATGTCACATGGACTAATGACGGAACGTTTGCGACTTGAAAGCCAAGCTCATTGATCATGAATTGATACAAATGTGTATTTACAGTGCTAAATGACGTAGCCTAACAAATGGTGCATTTTGCAAACGAAGAATTTGTTCTGGAGGGAATCACGATATTCAGAACCAATGTTTTGCCACTTTCTCAACTTTCGAAGTTTATTAGTCATGTCATTTGATCAGCGGCAAACTCATCATTTTCATGAAATAGCTCTAGGATAAACTACGTAACCACTTCCACCTGTTGAAATGACAAGCAAAACACGCATAAGAACATCGAAGATTAGTTGCAAGTTCAATATTGCACTAGTCGAGCGCACCAATGGACCATTGAATCAGGAAGGATCAGCGACATCAAAATTTGTGATACACTCACTTTTTGCCTCCTGATGAGAAGATAAATCTAAAAAAGATTTCCAAATTAGCATAATAATGGTCACCAGGGAATACGAAGATTGTAAGCCGTCAAAGGGCACCTATTGCATTGCATTCAATCTGTATTGACGTGAAATGTTCGACACTTACCGTACATTGGCCTGATGGGTAACTTGCATGACCCAAACTCATGCTCACCGGGTACAGACCTATTTGGGACTCCGTTCTATTTGGAATAATTGCGCGATTGGCAAAACTGATAATGAACTCAGAGTTGTAGTATCTGAGTGGTTTTTCAACATTGCGCTCAGTTTTGATAAAGGGCGGAGAATGAGTATGCAACAATGTTATTCTCGTATGATTGCAATTTCATAGCCACACGACGCATTCGATTAGTGCATTGCTATTCAGTGACATCAGTCGATGAATTTGTTACCTGTGATTATTGAGCAACATCGATATACATGCACGCTGTTCTGAATGCATTTGTAAGTGACAAGTACTTCCTACTTCCAAAGAAGATAACCTTCTGAAAAACCATTATTCTGTGTCATGGATACCTCTGTAATAAAAGCAACAAAACAGACTTACCGTGGGCAGTCAAATCTATTTGGATGAATGTACCTAATCGTGCCGATAGTAAACAATCGGTTTTGAGGCTATTGCCGCTCATCAGTTGTGCACCCGTTAGAATTGTTCCCCATTATTTCTTTGACTGAAACATTCCACAATTGGCTTACGGATGTATTCTCTTTTGAAGCGCGAGGAGCGTCCACCGACAACGAGCCCATTCCTCGAATCATAAGATGATACATCCGAAATTATTTCGTCGGTAACACGGGTAGTCTTCAGAAGTAAAAGTGTATTCTTTCGACCATGGTGATCCTCACCATGAGTGATTTATGGACACGGATATAGGTCAAAACTTTACAGCTTGAACTGGTTCTCCTTCAATACCATCCCAATTTTCATATGTCAAAGTTTAGAGACGAAGCAAATTCAGTTATCCAGATACACAGTCAATGCGTCTGCAGACGAAGGTCACTTGAGCCAAAAATATATTTATCCCAACTCATAACTGTGATGCTAGACTTAGACTGAACCCTGCTTTTCTCTAGCTGTTCATGTTTTCAAAGTTGCAATCAATTAATGCACTTTCTAGCAATCGGTAATACTTAGTACATGTGACATCTAGTTTGCTTTTCGACTTGTAAGTTTAATAAATCTGCCCTTCGAAAATTAGTGTGAAAACAACAGCGTCATTTGTGTGAAAACAGCTTCTGCATATTTCTCTCTGCTCTGGAAGACCACAGGTATTTCGTTGCAATGTGACTGACAGGAAGTAACGGCGAAACAACGTGTCTGCCTTCCTTGTAATGAAAATATTTTTGTCCGATCCACAATACCAGCTGCTTGGACAGCTCGGAGTGTTCCATTTGGCCGGACGAAAATGTGTTGCAATGTCTGCATGTTTTATTACACGGGAGATGATCGCTGCTAGGAAGCGATAAGTTGCAATCATCTACGGTGCATCTTGTGGTTTGGTTCACAAGTTTGCATCTGCCGACCTCACATTCTGAAATAGCGACTTTTGGTGGATTTATAGGATGCCTTGGAGGGGGTGGTTACTAAACTGGTGCACGTAATCGCAAACTACCGACAAAATTGCAACGTTGGTGTTGTCGAGTTTAGGAAACCCGCGATCTAAAGATTCTTATGACATGAAAAGGAAGCCTTTCGTGGGGATATGTGCAGACTCACTGTTAACGGGCGGCCAGGTCACGTTAGCAGTCAGCACTTGTACAGTACTAAAATCAATGGAAGCCCTAATGACGTGTAACCGATCGGTAGTGTGGATCGATGGAACGAACGTTGAATCCTGTCAACGATGCAGTAGCGTCACGGCTTGGCTGCTTACACCAATTGGACAAATAAGTTTAATACAACGACTGGATAGATAGACCAGCGTCGTGTATATTCGTAGTTTTCCGCACTAACATGCGAGGCATGTTGACGGTTGGAATGCCTTAACACTAGATATGGTGGGATAGCACAAAATGTGCGGATTAACCAAAAGCTTAAGAAATAACGACACATTTTGTTTGCTAATCACAAAAACGTATTATCGCGTTACTCGAATTTCAATCTGAAGCAGAGTTGTGCAGATCAAGATTATGTGGGAGCACCGAACGATAATCTCTTAAGTACAGCGAGTCCTGTAGCCCAACAGAAACGGAACTGTTCGGGAGCCTTCGTCAGAAAATATCAAAGACCTACCAAACTCAAATAATTGTCACAGATCACTGGGGAGGTCATGGTGTTTTGTCGATTGTTGATGAATGATTTCTTAGGGATTCGTGGTGTGTCCACAGACTTAAATCAGAAGTCTGAATGAAGCTTTACCGTCAAAAGATAATCGTGAGTATGAAAAGTGTGTCAGCTTATGTCCCCTTGAACGCATCGCACGCCATTTTTTCATTTCTAAATGATTGGGGTTGACACATTGATGAATGCCCTTTGTAGTAATCACATGTGTACTTCTTAGAAATATAACTTTAGTGTAGTATGATTGCATACGGCGATTGATTTGAGCGTTAAGAATAATCAGAGTAATATAAATCATTCAGAGATTCAGAGCAGAGAATAAATGAGACGAATGTAATTAGGTTCTACTTGATTTCTGGATTTGGTTACTCTTACTGGAAAATCCGTTCGTTTGATTTAGAACTATACTCCTTCCACAATCGATCAACTCATTACAAGCGAGAAGTGCGTTGACTGTGCGACAGTTTCAACTTTTGTTCAGTTGTGTGGTTTATATTATTCACGTTTTGGAAGTCAGTCAGTAAATGAGATAATTATTGCCACAATGTTTTCATTGCAATTCTCATTCCCCGCATATGCGAACCCGATGACAATGTGCCAATTTAATTTAACGTTTAGATTTGATCATGTTTCCAATGACATCAAATGGTTTCGCACAAATCTACCATGCAAATAAATTTCATGGTTGAAAGTGACCTTTATCCGATTGCTTTTCAACTTATTTAGCTGCACGCCCATGCATTGGAAGCTCAGTATGAAGCTATGATCACTGAGGAGATAAGGAGGGTGTTTGATGGAAAAGTATTTTGAAATACCCGTAAAATCCTCCCACGGATTTAGCGAAATCATGGAAGAACCGGACTACAAATTATGACAAACTTCCAAAAGGTCAGTGCCCATAGGTAATTTCACAGTTATGTTCATCCTTCGCATAGGCAGTGATAATAACTCATGCGGTTCCCGTCCGATACCCTCTTGCGTGAGGGTAACATCCAATAAACAGTTCACACGAAATATGGAAATATTCTTGTTAACCGCAAGTCAGAGCACGTTTTGGATGGTTTGGAATGGAGTGAACTTAGGTGAACAGTTGTTTTGCTTTCATATTATTCAAAAGATAAAATACCTTCAAAATAAAGTTCAGACCTGGCATTTTCTCAAGCTACACATTTTAATGTTAGCTGGAGATATCCGAAATTGTATGGAAGGAGTAGGTTTCGAGGTCATGTCGGTTGGAGGGAGACTGAAGCTGGTGGACAAACGAAACCAGTTACTAAGTATTCTCATAAGAAATCAAAAATGCGTATGTGTAATTTAGATCCTTGAACTAGTATTAGAGATAAATTATCGCAATCGGTTGGAAAACCATGCAAGTTATCACAAGCAGGTCAACGTTTTTTGTACCACTCTTTATTGAATTGTAGTTCGTCAGAAAATTCAGGTTATGCATCTGAGCAAAAAGGTTCTGATCGCTCAATTCACACAGACGTTAGGGTTATAGTGACAATGCTGCAATAATGGTAGCAGTTCTGTGTACTCAACGACCCATAAACCAATCACAGTTCCAGTAGTTTCCATAATGGAAAATTTAATTACACTGTATTTGGTCAGCTAGCAAATGCTTCCCGAAAAGAATTGTCCCACATTGAAACAAGTTGACCAGTTCAAACCAAAATCTACTGAGTAAGCCATGCAATCGCCCATAATACATTCCAAAATAGTAATACATGGACACATCTTCACATGCCTTGAACAGCTTTCTTTCCACCAGTGGGCGGTCGCTATTCTGTAATGCATTCCAAACTTATATGTTGCACATAACCAGCGGAATTTTATTGCGGGTATTTGGTGACAGATGTTTTATCAGAGTATGATTCTACCGTCGAAGTCCATTTATAAGACAGATGAATAAGTTTGCTGGCACAAATGACAATTCCAAGTAAATAAAAGACAAACATTGAAACGAGACCTCCACATATGCCTTTGCGAGTGTGACATTCATTCACGGTTGTAATATCTCCAGACATTTCATTTGGTAGGAGATTTCGGTGTAAGTGTTCACATATCTCATTTGCATTGCCTGATCGTTGTCATATGTTGAATGCTATTAGAGTGAATCTACTCAAAATGTTCCACTTCAATGATATTGGTGAACCAATAAAAAAGAGCAGTCAGGAGAACGTATTACCGAATAAAACCCAATATTCTGATATGTAGGTTGACATAAACATAACCCATCTTATTCTTTCGTAAACCAATCGAGTATACGTTCATTTTATAACGATCCGTTCAACTTTTGAGCCACTTGGTCATCAATACTCCGAGTTGTTCAGATAATGTAACTGATGCAATGTGCATGATTAATAGCTGGCTCTTGTGAACGCAATTCCCTCGATCTTTGAAGAATGATGATGTTTCAGCTACGTTTATTCACTACCACAACTCAGTAATTTTCGACTTGAGAAAATTGCGAGACCTGAACGCGATATTCTCATTCCCAGTGTTTGTCAAATCCATTTGAATTCTACCCATGAAAATTATCGGTTGCTATCAAATAGCAGGTATATTAACTGTACTACACAATGGAATATTCCATTCCATCTACATGTGCCTTTGCTTGTATATCGGGGCTATCCAGCAAAAACATATTCAGTGTACAGCCTGGCGTACCGATATTTGCGTTACCAATACGTATGCTTTGCTGATGAATCTCCTGAGTCGCGAAACTTCTTCCTTTCTGTGTCACAGCTGGTGTTTAGGGAAATTACTCTTCCGGTGAACGCATGTTCGCAGTTAGAGCGCAATTTCAGAATAAAAACGAAGTGAACAAATGTGGAAATGTCGCCGTTGTTAGTCTATTTTGGGAAAACTACTTGAGAGCCTGCGTATATCCCATAGAACATCTAATCCGATTTTATCCTACGATCTATCTCATAAGAATAGCACGAATACTGTTCCCGGAAATACGTGGTTGATTGAAGAGCTGCCCGTGAGGAGGCACGTTGTAGTCATTTTCTGTATAGCCGTGACATCGGAATCCTATACAAAGCAGTTTCTAGATCCTCGAGAACAGAATATTGATTTTCAGTGAATGCGTGGTCGTTCGAATTTGCGGTTAATCTTGTGGTTTGGGATTTTGAACTATGCCAACATCGATCACTCGCATTTGAACAGCTGTTTTGAACGTATCAGTATTTGAACTTAAAAGAAAACAGAAAATAATTGCCTCACCGGCATAGTCAGATGGACGTACAACTCGTTCAGTAAATAAATGATTGATCATATGGTAGTGTGCGAGGCATTTAGCTGAAATCCCAAGAACTAATGTATCTCACAATAGTTCTCACACTAAACAAAAGTTTGCATTTCAGTTCACACAGAATCACCTCAAGCACTGTTGTTAATGAAAGGAAAACACCTTCTATTGCGGAATCTTAATGAGAACAGTATAATATATGTAATTTCAGCATTTGTTGTATCTGTCATCATTAATCCGCATAAGACATGTTATCTGGATTTGGCTTTATGAGTTCCACTGCATCAAGAACCAGTGATAACATGTCAGAACATGGAAACATATTTTAGCAAATCAGAATATAGTTCAAACCTCGGGACCTACTGAAGTTGGACCAAAGATATCATTAATAATATCCTTTTGATCAAACTTCCCTCTCATTCAGGTTGGTTGTTTGCTGAACTACAGGAAATCACGCGTGTATGTGGCCATGACAGTCGAGGTAATAGTCTCTGCGAAACGTGAACCAAGAAATGCCTAGGTATGGGGATATGATTTAACTAATCAAACAGCCACATAACTAATTGTTGACCATATTAGTTTAGCTTGTCATTTGAATATATTGGTAAAAGCCGTTTTTATTCAACAACATAGTTTTCATGATTATTCCCATGTAGTAGAGTTAAGAGAACTTCCTGCATAATGGAGAGTTTCTACTTTCTTTTTGATTCAACGGTGACTATCAAACCTACTGAAAGAAGGAAATTCCAGTTTGCATCAATGTGCTCGTCGTCGTCAAGGTGACTTGGGTGCGTATTGCCACTCACTCGCGTTGTCATCACAATAGTGATGAAAAATCCACTAAAACCGAATTTTGAAAGCACTTCCGTGAAGGGTATTAAAGTAGACTTGCAGAGGCTCATAAGTTTGGCTTTTCTCTAATAGATATTCTCCAATGTTTTGACACGAATGAGAGCACCAATCATTGTATGGTTTACGGTGAAACTCCAAATGTATACATTTCAGAGATAGAATACTCAGGATATCAAAAGAAAGAAGGTGGTTGTATGCACAGTGTGCTCAAAAAGGAACGTGGTAACTCCCTACCCATGATCCAACGTGAGCATGTGTCCCAGCAAGCTTATCTTCGTTTGCAAACGAGGATGCGGCAACTTCAAAGGCGGCTAGTATCGGATGCGTCGAAGAGTGCATTGAGCGCACAACAAATGGGGGCACGTGCTGATACCATTGAGGAGTTCATCTCACGACGTTTGTCTTTTTGACGATGTTTTTTGCAGGCTAGGGCTGAGTGTGGGCTGTGTACTAGTTAGAGGAAACTCATTTGTAGTAAGAGATTCACTAACGGAATATCATTACCGAGTGGTAATGATTTTGACGGGAATAAAACTTGGTTTGCCTTGCAGGCAAAGCATGTTCATGCATAACAATTTGTCTGTTCATTATTCACGTTTAAACCTGTGAAAGCATGTGCAACTTCAAGGTCCAGCTCATTAAACTAACCCTAATGGACCAGATTTGAAAGTAATTGTAAATATATTCTCTTTCTGAAGATATAAGTTTTAGGCCTATTTCTGCAATGCCAACGAAATTAGAAAGAGGACATTTAGATAGAGAATGTGTTAAACATATTTCATAACCAAAATGGTAAACTCAGTATTGATTCGATTGTGAAAAATTCTGAAGAATAAAAGGAGATCCACTGATTAGTAATGTGCATGAATGTAGTGTTACTCTTATATTCCTAATTTTGCCAATGTACGCGAATTATGTTTCGATTAGTTTCAGAAGCTCATATTCTGAAGTGGAGGCGAACGATTGCTTTTGCCAAAAGTTAAGATTCCGTCTGAATTCCTAGCACAAATCTTCTCCGTATAAAAGCATGCCACAAGCAGTATTGTCGTGTACTCTTGTCACTACTCTTCAGTTGTAGCAGATATAAAATTATGTGGTTCTTCGCTTATCAGATGTCTGTGTGACAACAGTTTCGATTATACATGTTCTTCCACTTTTTCATCCAAAACCCCTTCACCTGAAGGATCAGGAACCTGATGTCACGTGTACCATTTTGCGTTATTCCTTAAGATCTGGAAATCCATTCAGTTCCACACAATAAATTCCAACTTTCCAATGTGATGTGTGGTTGAAAGTAAAGGAACGCATTGATAGCCAACACAAAATGCGGTAACCGAATATTTTCGCCCACTGGTGTGGTATCCATTTCACATGCTGTTGCTTTTTCCATTACTGCGTTCTGATACCTGGTAGGTTTGAAATTAATTTGCATGTTACACTTCGGTAAAGTTTACTAGCTGAGATTCTTTGTTCACCAAGCTGTATTTGATATTGCGAATAATTTTCATTCATCTATTGCATTAAATAAATTCTCAGATTATTAGAGCATGCCACATGATAATCTATGTGCGATCTATTAGGCTTCATGAAAAGCGGGTTTGAGTGTAAACTAGTTAGTATATGGGAAGCCCGATGTCATAATTGCTTTCGCGGAAGTGGTAATTGATTTAGGAATTTAAATTGATTGGAAAACGAACCAATCATGAATATTTTCTATCCGAAATTCCCCGTTGTAGGCCCAGGGAAATGACTAGAGGGCGCAGTAAATGCCACCAAAAGACCCATTCTGGGCGGGTGTCTCGCCAGTACATTGTGGTGTGATTCGTGCCTCGAAAGTCATATTTTGCCAAAGTTAATTAAACAAGACCGCAATCATAAACACAATTATACTGAACGATATTTTGTTAGTACTTCAATACGTTAGTAATTTTGAATGATACAATCGCTAACTAGTGTATTGTACGGAAACGAAACCAAACCCAAAATGTGTCACTGTGGTTCCAATTCAGATATGCTTTGTATTTAACTGGACGATAACCCAATGATCGTTTTCCGACTTTGAATATTACTCGTTATATTTACCATTATGTATTGTATTGAAGAAGTGTTACAATCTTGAGATTTATTGCAATGACAGTTGGTTCAGCGCAGTGCAGACATCGATGATGTCTATTGCATATTGCTAAATTCCGTGGATGATGAGTTGGAATTCAGTGCCTATTGATTTTTGGTTCACCAATACAACGGTGTAACTCTTATGGCAAAAATGTTTCATCACCAATGAAAATGAACAAATATATTCGCAAACAGCATGATTGGCACGATGAATCCGGATCTAAAAATTACTGATAAATTCACATTGTGATACAACAAATACGATTGAGTTTTCCATTGAATATATGATCTGGGCTTGTCGAACGAACAACACATTCTGTGAGGATAGTTCTATGTCCATTGCTTGTCGTTCATTCTTACGCTGTTCGTCTAATTCGAAGTGGCCGGTGAGGCTGGTCTAGTTATTGGAACCAGAACGGCTGTTGTGTTTCATCAGATCTGTGGTTGCGCATCATTCGATATGGCATTATTTGCACCCAATTGGCTGTACCGCTAAGACTCATTACGCAAAACATATGACCCTTAATGGAAAGGTCATTAGTTCGACTGTGGCAAGTAGGGCTGTAAACCTGGGATCTTTCTTCAGAACTTTGATTGTTTCACATTAGTAAATGTCGAGAGGTAAGCATTTGTTCATCTGCAGAGAGGAAGGATGTGCCTGATGAAGCTTTCAATATTTGATTATTTTTAGGAAATATTGGGAGAATGATCAGTTAAATGGTAACTAAGTTAGCAAGCGAGAACGTTTACAGGCATCTAGCGTCAATATTAACTATATTTAGGAGCATGTTTTGAACTGCTGTTTGTGTCACGTAATTTAGTAATATATCTGGTAAACTTGGGAATTTTCCATTGTTTCCGTGTACTTACTGAACGTGAATTTTTCCTCAGCTACTCAACGAATAATTCTCTTTTACCCGGCATTTCGGTAACGAAAAGTGTTCCAAGGAAACGGCTGAGTGGAACAATGTGATTTATAGTTTGTTTGATCAGGAGATCCGGTTCAAACTATATTACATAACGTCAAATGTAAAATGTCGTGGAAAGATAAAACAATACCAAACCCACAGGTGGATGAAATATTTTGTGTACCAGAACCGGGTGTGGTTCATAGTTTATCGAAAAACGAAGCGTGTTTTGATTTGTTGCAGTTGAATGTTTTCTATTCGGTAATGGAGCATTCTCGAAAGTGCTCCTAATCAGCTGAAATTGAGAGGACTGCAAGTGGGTTTGTAACCAATTTAAACGGCCTTCAGTGTTCATAATTAGGGGTTACAAGGTATTCCATCATGGTTTGATGTGAGAAATATCTTGGACAAAATCCCCCAATAGAATTTACGTAATGTGCTTGTTTGTGACTAAGAATCTGTGCAGCCTAACTCGTGATTCCCAGCACGAGAGAAACGGTTACACATTGGGAGTGCCTCATTGGTTTTCAATGCTTCTGCAGAATGAATCATTTTTTCACCAATTGAATTATGCAATACTGGGCATGAGTTTTCTTATAAATGAATCATATAACAGTTCTAGACAGATACGTCGTAAATGAAAACAATTTGGCCCACTGCTGGTTTGGTGGAGCAAGTTATCTGGCCTTTGTCGCTGCCGAGAAAAGTGTCTATCAGAACGTGTTTGATTGTACATGAGTATTCTTGTCAAAAGATTACTTTCGCACATGTTAAAATTTCATTGATATCATCAAAAGCAACTGTGGCCGGACAGAGCATGCAGTAATATCCAACGATGTTGTAAATGAATATAGATAGAAGTGTTGTGATTTCAGATTTTCACAGGACAATTGGCCCGTGGAGCACACAGTGTTGACGCATTGAGACACGAGTCCTGGCTTTCGAGCACAACTAAAGCAATCCGAGGGTGTGTAGGTTAATAAAAGCAAATTCAGTACGATAGACATTTGTTCTACAATTTTGTTGGGCTTGGTAATCCCATTATACCACCGTTGCTAATGACGGAATATTTTCTGCTAGCAACGTTCAGGCACAAAATACAATTGCCTCGAATGTGAACTATATAGGTAATTTATGTCTTCACCTATTTTGTGAATGAAAACTACTGGTCTTTAGTATAATGGATTAACCTCCAGTAGGTGGAAAATTGAATTTAGTTGTCCATTCTTCTTTTCAGTGAAGATCCAAGTAAGTCCTAAATATCTGTAGACAACTTCACCGGCTGAGTGGCATTGTTTGATTCGTGTTTTCCACCTCCTCCGGCAGTCATGCCAGTATTTCTGAATGGCTCAGAAACATGGTGACTGCGGATGGAGAATATACGAAGGTTGTCGCCATTTGATCACCTGATTTCTTCGTAACATTGCTTGAATCTCGTGGAAACACCGTATAAGCAGTGCTGAGGTTTGGCGGGGAGTCTTAGGTTCACGAATCAAATCACTGGATGAAGAACTAAAGGTCACCAGGCTAAGGTTGTTGGGACATGTGTAGCACATGTCCCTTGATCGGGTTTCTTGGCGAGCAATGTTTGCTGAAGTGGGTGACGTTTGGGATATGAGTAAGCGTGTTCAGTCCATGACATGGAATAAAGGCACGGAAAACCTCACAAGTGGACTCGACAATGCAGGGCTTGATCGATTTCCCTGGGTAGGGTCCAACAGGCCCTCTCATTCAGTGTTTATATATGTTAGAGTAAACGGCTGGGTGTCGTGATCAGTGGCGCTCTCTAATTCATGAACTTTCTTTATCGACTTCATAATAATATGTGAAATTCTTTTACTGCTCTTTCTATATTTCTGTTCTTTCTCGTTGTTTCCAATTGAGGCTGTCTCAAAGGAGATATCAACCAAAGCCACCAAACACAATTCCAGGTTACTGGTTGTCCGAACTGGACTGAACTGGTAAGGAATGAATAAATAACTTGATCAACAGATTTACTTATCGGAGCCGAAATCGATTCAGAGTGTATCGAAACACGAGACACTTAGTGAAATATTTTCTGTAAGTTTTTGGTGATCGGTGATATCGTGTTTTCAGAAATGGTAGTAAATAATCAACATTCCGACAACAGGAGGTAATTCTGTTCAAGAAATATTTGCAATCGATTGTAAATCGGTGATGAGAGAGGTTTTCCATTCCAAAAGAAATGGTTACTAATTACCATCATTTCTGACGAGGCTGTTGTTAAACATCAAATGCCTAGGGATATTCATAGGTGGTTGACAGATTTGTATCCATGGTACTCCAGTTTTCAATCCAAAAGGAGTACAGATGACTACAATTTGAAACATTTGGTCGAAATCGTTGTTTGGATAGTAGTGAGCCCTCAAACAATAAGACTAGCGAGAATCTGGTGGATATTCGGTGTTTAATAATGTTTTGAAAAGATCGACTACATGGGTTAGCAATATATTCCATTAGAACAGTTTATCTGCTTATGAAAATGATGGATGGCTTGGAACTCTGATGTGTTTTCCACAAAGGTTTTTAACCAACACCAGTTTGACATGCCTTGATTGATAACTTATACTTGGAGAGTAGAACTACGAAGAAAGAAAAATTCATGGGGCAAAAAGAGTTTTTCATCATACTTCGTAGGATCATGAAGAACTATTTGACACTGATAACGTGAGGCTATTAGTTTAAACCGAACCCTGCAGCGATTTATTTGCTTTAGTGGTGAACTGCTGCATTTTTATGTGACTCTTTTTCCCAAACCAACTACTAGGAACCTATCACGGTAAATTGCAAATTCAATCTCAATAACCAACGATTAACTGTCGCGCGAATAGCCTCGTGTCGAGCAGCACACAGAACAAACAAATTATATGCGATTACGAAATTCAAATGTGGGGTATAGATGGAGCTGGTATTGTGAGGATTTTGGCTGACACATTGGTGATAGACAGCTAAATCTCGTTCGAAGTCGGTCAGTCTAAGCCTACCCGAATTTCAGACCAAACATTTGAGAGAATGGGACCACAAACGACAGGAAAACGTATCGATAGGTTGAAAAATAATTCCTTCCAAGTAGTGGTAGGCCGCTCTTCCAGTAATCCGTTCGAAGGAGATTACTGATGATAGAATCGTCCATTCTATTTAATTTTTCGGTTTTTTGTTATTCAAATGAAATGGTGTGTGGACCGAAGATTCTTCCTACTAGAATTGGTTGATTAGAACGGAAGAGATGTAAAGTGAGAATAAATTACGTTGTAAGGAAACATCTCTCATGAAACAGATACAGAGATAAACCTGAGTCGCGTTATTTGGTTTCATAATACAATGCATAGTACGATGGGGATAATAGAACCATCGAGAATGTATGATATTATGCAAATTGAAAATACCGTAAAAATCATGCATGCGCAACAAAATGCATGCGCTCTTACGCCGAAGCATCAGGCAATACTGGTTTTCTAGCTTCTGAAGCGTATGTCTTGTTTACTTGGTAGTTAATTTAAAAGCAATTTGCCCGGCAAGTGTGATAACTAAAGTAGAACAACGGTAGCAGGTATCTATTGTGTGGTTGAATAACATAGTCGGTAAGCTATTGAAGTGGATTAGGAGCTATGTGTGACGGCATATTAAAGAAGAGAACGAATTGTGAAGCCCTGGAATTGGAGACAGTTAACAACGGATTCCGTAAAGAGGGCATTCTTCGTGTGAGCCACAAGTGGACAGTTCATCAATTCGTCAGACTATTTTCCATAAATCAAGGAGTCTCGTCACAGGCGAAGTGAAAACTGATAATCGATCCCGCGATATTCTTTGCATACAAACTTTGTGGTGCTAGCAAATCATGGTTCTTTCTATGGACGCTCCCTATGATTCGAATGAGAATACAGCCATAAAACAACTGTGGAGTGCCCAAGAACAGAGATGATTGGGGAGAACAATACCAAGTACACACGGCTCTTGGGAGGTAACAACCGCGAAATTGACCGTGCTTCAAGAGGAATTTCGTGCTTTCATCTGGATTGAGTACTATACTATTTGTACCGTTCTGCCCACGTTATTTATCATTGAATTGTGCTTCCAAGAACTACTGTCCACCAGCTTGTAGAAATTACTTGCATGGAAGATCGATCGTGATTGCGCGTTTGGGTGTTGTAATTCCAAAATTATCTGTTTTGAAAACCTGTATTAGGTAAACCAATTATCCATTGCTGCTTATTATGGTGCTGAAAATTTTCTGTTCCTTACAGTTGCAATAATGGACTTTTTACACATACTATATTCTCAGTTTCTCCGTGGACAACAGCAGTTAACCAACTGAAAGCTATTCAGTTCAAGTTATTCTGGTCTGCTCCCAAACAGCAATGGTATTTTGGTGAGGATGCGTCACAGAATAAATTTCACGGTTGAGCGATAATGGGAAATCAGTTCACCGTAAGTTGATCCACGAAAGTTATGGATACTGGTTTCATCACAGGAGATTTACATCAAACGTTTTCATTCACTAGCAATCTGGATTCCACACTATATCTGCTAAGCAAATATCTAGCTGACCTGGATCATGAAATCACCATAAAAAATGTTACAAGTTCATATATCATAAGGTCATCTGGTTGTACCTGTGACTTTGAAACATTTCTGAGCTAATGGCATTTTCAGTCATTCAAGAATTTATGCGATTTATCTCTGAATGTGTATTTCATTTATAAAATGTTGTCTTTATCACTAATTCCAGCTGCGAATGTGCCCCGTGGAAACCATCTTTCCCTGTCGGTGAAACCGTTTCCCTTGTTAGTTCCTTCATTGTTGTTGTTTGAATTTAGTCTTAGAGGAAAATGATACCCCTCGTTTATTCGCCTAAAGTGCGCGTCCTTTGACTCCTGATCTGCTTGATGCTGTTCTCCTGCAAAAAGGAATTACAGTCGCCACAGATGAACGTTGTTGATAATCACAAACTTCGACAGGGGTATGGTATACTGAGATCGATTTCAATGATTGTGGTGTTATATTCAGAGAAAAGTGCCAAAAGCTTGCTAAATAAGTGCTAGTATTTGGATTAACCTATACGGAAACGTGCCAACCACACTCGTGGTAATATACCTCACACACACAAATGACCAATCTGTTGTCAGGATTTCGTAGCACAAACTGCTTTCTTTAAACCTTTCATGTTCAAAATCCCATTGTTTATGTGAACACGGAAGCTTGAGTTTAAAACTTTTTCATAGATTGATATTAGGAACACTGTTTATTGCACACAGATTTTAACATTATTTCCAACAGAACATGCGGATTTTTCATGAGAACAGGAACAAACATCATGACATGACAGACTGAATTTAATCGTTTCGCGTAATCTTCTCAGTTGTGTGCATAGAATCACGTGACAGTGTTTTTAGAACAATGACAAATCTGTAGGCACCGAAAAACACCTAACTAAGCAGAATCAATGCGAAGGTCAAAGGTCAGCAGTTACACTCGGATTGAATAAGTGGAGAGACGGGGATCAGACTCACTGTTCGGAATCACATTAGCTGCCTCACCGTGGTAAGGCCAGACCGGGTGCGAATTCCACGCGTGTATTCAGATCTGGTTTATGAAGTCTAATGGCCAGGGCTTCCGTGAAATAGATTAGTCTTTCAGTAGTCTGGTGGCTTATAACTCAAAAGGCCTGTTTTGTTTTGTCGCCCATCGTTCAGTGCAATTCTTCCCGTATAGAAACGTTTATCTGCGGCTGATGGTTTGGGCAACGTGAAGTCAATCAAGACCGGTCATGAACAACACTCCCCTTGGAAATCCGAAAGAAACCACGTTAAACCGTTGTACACAAATGACACCTTTCTGTGGTCGTTATGTTGATCACACGACAGTCATCCTTGAAGACCGGAAACACGCACAAACCTTGATGATAACTCTGAATCACTTCCACTCAAGCATCAAGTGGACAGTGGAGCACAAATTGAATTCTTCCTTCCATTTAATATACGTTAGACTAACAAGGAAAATGATGGTTCTCTCACTAGATCTGCTTTTCAGAAACAGATATGGACAAGGCAGTACACGAAATCGAGAAGCTTCGTCTAATGTAAAATAAATGTGTAATGAATATAAAATATCATTCTATAAGAGCAATGAAAATTACTTTCATCGAAGCACCGGAAGACAACCTAATTGCAAAGTATATCCTAATGACTGCAATAAAAATTAAAAAGGTAACTCTTCGGAAAAGGCGTTGTATACTTTATAATCTGAGGGTAGACAAAGTGACTAACTAAAACTGCTACACCTGAAGCAAACGCTAACAGGGACGTGTTACATCTCTTTATTGATAATTCCCCGTAAAAGAAGATGATTGGCTGCTGAATCTCACTTGGACTCACCGGACTCTCTAGTTACCTCCTCTCGTGTTTACCATTTTACTACCCTGTGATTATGCTCGTTCTTGCCCTCAAGAAATTCCTGAAGGAAACTGGGTGTATGAGAAATAAGGATAATGTTCTCGTTGCTCTAGTTTTGCTGTCGTTTTCAGACACCTACCACTACTGAGTTATTTTGTCCAATTCTAATAGTCAGTTTCATCTCCCTTTTGTCAGTCTCACAATCATATGCTCAGCTTGCAAGGAATATGAATGAGAGTTGACTATAAACATGAATTTTTGAGCCCGTTACTAGCAACCAAAACAATATCACATCTTTTCTAACTCGAATTTGGGTGCATCTATTTGCAGCATCCGAAATTATGTATTTCAAACTAACACAATCCCAGAATCAGTACGTTTTTGCATCGTGGTTATAAAAGCAAGTATAAGACTCGTTGAGTGACGCGTTTTATTTATGTTGGTTTTGCAGAAACGGACGGCATGCGATTCATTTGCTTCATAGATCTGAGTTCATTTTAAAACTCTGAGGCAGGGTAACCACTATACTGTGAAGGAGATTCTGCTTGATCTCTTCTAAGCAAACGGGTTTACCGCAGTTTCTAATTATAAATACAATGCAAATGACTATACGACGAAGCTGAATCACACGGGACGTAGCGGGATGGGGTGTCGAAAAAAGTGTTTTGATAGAAGGTTCCCAACGAACTAGTTGATTTGATGTTTTTTCAAACGTGCCCAAGACAAATGAAACACGTTTATGCAGAGCAGTGTCAAGGATATTTGCCTTCCACAATTCACAAACCGTTACCAGCTGTTGTTAAGTCGAAATAACTGATCTATAAGTTACGGCTGGAACTAGGAGAAAGCTATTTATATGGTTGAACTGTTGACGACTGATGTGAAAAGTGGGAAAATTCTAGAAGAGATCAAGTAGAATTACATCGGTTGTAGCCATACTGAGAGGAAATTATGTGGTCTTTGGAGTCAATTTTTTGACCAGAGGATAATTCGTACTAGGAAAACAGTATTCCGCCAGAGTCTCAATTAGTCAATCAAATGAAAAACATGTTGAATTGTCTTTATTTTGCAAAGGGTTTCTTATTCTTTCGGGACGAAATCCGTCTGATTTCGGTGAGTATGGTGATTCAGATTTTGGTAGGATTGAAAATGTTTTGGTTGAGAAGATGCGGAGGAAGTGAGACATCTCATGAGCAGCTCGAATCTTGTTTTGAACTATTAACTAAACTGTATTGATTGGCGGTTAACCAGTGCAACTGCCATGCCACTAAAATATTTCAACAAGGTACATAAACCACATTTAAAAGATCATCAGGTGTTGCCATTTCTGTTGTAGTATTGTTATTATTCGCCCGCCGCAATACATTTTTCCTTATAAAAACGACCCACATGTTTTCTTGCTTTACATTTTTCACTATGCGCTTCCACATTTTTTCGGAGGTTGTATTACCTACAGAATCGGTGATTTTCTCGCCGCACCGAAAAAAATAAATGTTCGTGTAGTAGGTTATGCGGAGACGTATGAGCTTTTCATGACAACTCCAAAGTATTTTCAAACTAGCTTCACTAACCCAGTTTGAAATACATTTTTTGCTAAGTAACTGCATTTACAAATTACTTTTCAATCACAACTGATAACCTTTTCGGTATAGAGACAATCGAGAAATCAATAATTTAGTTTATTGATTCAAATATTGGCTATCCACCACACCGAATGTCAACTCGCCATTCAAGTAACTTATTCAAATCTTTTCAACGTCGAATAAGAAACCTATCAAAAAGAGGCACATTGTCGCCAGTTTTGTGTCCAAGATTTTTCACCAAATTCACTCTTGGTAGTGGTATGCATGACTGTTAATGCAAGTCAGGTGACACATGACTTTAGCTACCTGAATTGAACTGCACTGAATGCTCTCAAAATGATGTTCAGTAGTTCATTTTGAGACGACGAATTAAACCTCTAAAAAGCTTTCCAAACCAATTTAAATACTATCTTAGGAAATGACAGTAAGTTTTACGTGTTTCATGAAAGATTTCTTTTAGGTGCTTCTCTGAACCAGATATATTAGATATCACAATATCGTCTCACAAGGCTACCAATTTCGTACTGGCTGTACTAAGTGTTTGGTTTGAACGGGGCATGCTCTGAATGCATAGTATAATGGAAAATCGTGTTAGTGAATTTGCCACTGTCTGACTATTTATTTTCATGTAAAGTGCCGTTTTTCAACGAAAGAATCTGTTTGGTCAGTTCAATTGTATAGTCTCTACAAGAAATTGGTGTGAACAGCAGAATCGCAAGAAGCTGGCCGATTTTCATATCGGCCGTGGATTTATCGATCAAGTCGTCACCCTCCGACAGTTGTTTCAGCAACATCTTACCCTTCAAAGTCCAGCGATAGTCGGCAGCCCAAGAGTCCGAGCGATGCTCAATCCTGTCAGTTTGGATCCACTGTAGGACCGTTTGTTGACAAATTCAGTACCTGAGAAGTGTTTCGCAGTTCTTAAAGCGTTGTACCGTCGCCTTGTCTGCTATTTCAGATAACAGAGTTGAATTTCTTTCAGGGATTGAAGTTTTGACCCAGGAAGTACCAAGGATATCTTCGTGCTGAACTACAAAGCACAATTACTGGGGCGCGTTTTGGACTGACTGACTACTGAACTGTCCTAATAGGTTATACAAGTTGCCTCATTGCACAATAATCTTGCAAGACTGGAATTAACCATTACTTGTCCTCATCCTTTGTGGTAAACAGTTAGACTCAGTCAATAGCTCCAAGTACCTCGGCAGATACTTTCGAGTTAGTAACGGTGTTGGAGAGGAAATCAGTTCCAGAATAACGAAGGCCAGATTGACTTTCGTGAACCGGCCATCTGTGGTTCCACCACAGCATCTTTCTCTCCGTTAAACGCAGTGCAATTTGCAGCGTTTTCCTCCACGGTTGTTTATGCTGGCCGTTCCGTTCTGAGGATGTTCAATGTGTTCTCCTATTCCACCAAGAATTAAACCGAAGAACTTCTCACTTTTAGTGGGAACGCCATGTAAATAATGACGAGATTCGTTTTTGTGTGTTAGTTGTGGTTAGCTACCACTTGACAGAATTAGTGACTCTACACCGCTTCCGATGGCTCGGACACGATTACTGCACACCCACCAATCGTGAACCTTTTGGTGCCTAAATTAGGCTCTCTGGGTATCACTAGAAGAAACGACTTGTCGGTGAGACTAAGTGTTGGCGAAGATCTGCGAGTAAGCTGACGCCAGCACTAGCTTCACCTGGTGCACCTTGACTCTGTGGTTGGTGTTCATGGTGTAAGGATTGTCGCTGGACAAAGATTTTGCGGTTTATGGCTGAGAAATGAATTCAGTAGAGGTAATACTGTGTAGAGGGATTATAATGCTTTTGGATCCCATAAGTAGTGAACAAAAGCTCAAATCTGCGTGGGATGAAACATCTCAGAAAACTGTTTGCTTTCATTCGTTTTCCCATCCTCGTCACACAGACCGATGTTCGTGGTGTTGACAACAAGCTCGACTTCTATCTTATTGAAATGTATAAAGTGGAGCTTGGGAACTTGACGAATGAGCTAACGGTTCCTACTGCAAACGGACTGAGAACTGACGGATCCACGGTCTCAATATCACGGTATTGATCAACCAGCCGTTGATTCAACCGTTCATCCTGAGGAAATAGTACAACTAAGGCAGAGTAGTATCACCGAGTGGCATTAATTCCATTCATCTCTTGTGTCAGTACTCCTACCGTGACTTGTACTTGTAAGAAACTGACAGTCGCATATATATTCGGAAGCAATGCCGAAGTTAATCAGAAACGGATAATGCATAGGTTGTCACGTAAGAGGAGAAATTACCGAATATTTCGCATAACAGATCAACTAAATTTCAACTTCCAATACCACGTACCGATTATGGTCAACTAAGCGAAAAAAACAAGTTCACATTTCGATAACTTGTCAAAAATGGATGTCATTTTGAAACAGGTTCTTTCAATAAAACGAAGTGGAATGCTGTTATGGCTAGGTGTTATTACCTGGACTACGGTGATATCAATCCAGGGAACAAACCAGGCACAGCGTAATAGTCATTGTTCCAAAATGGATAGCTTTAGAATTCTATGGCAAAACTCAGATAATCTGCACTGACACAGCAGAACTGAATCAAGCAAACAATGGTGAATTGAGACAACACACAAAGAAAACGGATCAGGAGGTTAAGTCCCTCGGTCCCTGTTGTGCATGCGTATATCCAAAAGAACACGCTGCGTTGACCGTAGCCATTGTTCTATCGTAACTCTGGAGACTACACGGATAATGGGGATTAGGATAGCCTAACTCTTCAGTAAATTATTTCTGGTTTGACCACAGAAGTAAGCTTAATCCGCATTGTTGCTCCGTTCTAAATGTTAAGTGACTAAGTTCTGATCTTAGTAGCATTTGCCTTGTACTTCACTTTTTTACTTGAGCAACTCATACTGGTTATGTTAGCACACCTTACAAAACATATTGAACATGGGTCAGGTTTTACGTACTTTATTTGATAGCTTTGAATAAATGCAAAGGTAGCTAAGGGAGTTTTACATCGTTTAGTCAGACGCGCAAGATGGCGATGAAGAAGACGACGCCCGCGTAGTTCAGTGAGAGACTGATGCAATACTTTGTGCTCTCATAGCAGTGATTGGTAATCATATGTTCACTCTTCGGGAATAGAACAAAAATTTACACATATGGTTATCAGTTTACCCTGACTACCGAGAGACTAGTCAAATCGATATGAAAGCACTGAAGTTGATTTTGTGTTATGCTTTATTTCACCATGGTATTACACAGGCCGTCATGTGGTAGAAAGAATGAAAAATACCACGTTTCCATTCCTCCATCGAAGTATCGATCAGGCTGTGATGTTCAATTCCATTAGTATCCTCTTGTAATGCTAACCAGATAACAATCAATCCTGACAACCTGAAAGTTTTTGTATTCACATTTGTCATCAATGCATCTAAGGTAGAGCTTCATTTACAGTGACTGATATCTTACTCATTGGTGAGATATCATTCCTATAAACGTTGCATTCATTTATAAATTATTGAACTGGTTGCTGGTGTGACATCGACCAATTCAAGGAAATTCATCGACTCTATTTTAAATAAGTATAATTTCAGCCAAAAGCCGTGGGTAATATTTTCTCTTTTTTAAAACATTCAGAGGCAGTGTTGCTATGAAACGAAAGATTTTATTTTTATACTTCTACATGTTATTTGAAATATGTATATATCAGCTTTCATTTTGTTTGGAAATTTTTTTAGCAGA
Source organism: Fasciola hepatica (assembly GCA_948099385.1). Classification (NCBI taxonomy): domain Eukaryota; kingdom Metazoa; phylum Platyhelminthes; class Trematoda; order Plagiorchiida; family Fasciolidae; genus Fasciola; species Fasciola hepatica. The sequence continues at coordinate 39,231,269 of CANUEZ040000043.1, forward strand.
TTTACTTTATTTACTATTGAAGAACAGTTGCTAAGTGTGACATAAGCGCACCAGTATTATCCTAGGTTTTGTTAGACAAAATGTTCCAAGGTCTCAGTTCTGATCCACGTTTGCAATGTCGGTGCCTCAGCAGCTGAAATACTACCCGAGTGATGGTATCGCTTACTCCCGCGTGGGATAGTACCGTGAAACACTAAGTGCAAAATACCGGGTCACATCGCAAGCCAGGTAGGGGAGTTACCACGTGTATCACTGATCGTTGGAGTACACAATGCAGAACCTCATCTAATCTATAATTTCCGCAGACTATTCCATAGACACGAGATTTTCAGTAACTTTCAATCGCTTCTGCTAGCGAAAGTATATGTTTCCCCTGTTGGGCGATTTCACACTTTTTGGTGCACCAGGCTGATATTTCACTCTCTATAGATGCTAGCAATTTCAATGGATTTGATGTGAGCATTTTTTAAGGCTTCCGGTTTATGAGCTTAGTTAGAATTTACAAACCAACTGGATGTTCCTTCGGATCTTCTTCTAGGTGAAATTCCTCATGTTTTTCCACTTTGAGTTGCTCTGCACAATGTTTCTGTGATCACAAAATAGGGAAAACTTCGCCCACAATCTGCAGGCATGCTGATCACACAAACAATTCACGTGACTCTGTGACCACTCAGTCTGGATGAAGCAGGTTAGTCTTGAGAATATTTTGTAGCTTTGGGAGTTATCTGTATTCTCAAAAGCGGATCTTTCGGTCTCCTGGGACTTTCTCACCAGGTGTTTGAATTTCCGCTCCACTGTATGCTGCATATTACAAAGTTTGTTTAGTCCTCTAATCGTCTGTCATCCCTAGGCAGCCTCGTCACACAATGCAGTACGCCTTCCAATATCATGACTTCCCAGCTTCCAAGATGCTAACAAAGTCTATTACGACTCAACTATACATCCTCCACCGTATGTACATGGGTAACTAACTAGTCAACAGAAATCACCGCGACTCATGGAAGCTCTTGAAAAATCTAAAAGGCTGCTCATCTGCACTCACATCTTCTAATGGTAATTGAGATGAGCTCAGCTAATCATTCAGCAGAGCAGTACGACCTTTCATTATTGTACCTTGTGAAGAAAGTCAATCGTACGCACCTGCCTTTTACGTCTTCACCGTAGATTTCTACATGGAACTAATCTTGCTCAGTCCCATAAATAATCTAAACCGGACGAACTCAATCCTGGTGCTCAAGCAGTGTGTAATTACCACAACTATATTCTTTCTGATCTTTCCCATCAATATGTGGGAGACAAAAATGATTCCAGGGTGTTGAAAGAGAGTGGCTTAATTTCTTATACCCAAAAGTTGTTCTTTGGAATTCCCACTGCCTGCATGTCTATCTCCCTCAAAAGTTTCGAAAGATAACCTCTCTAACGATTGATTGAACAGTTCGACGTTTGAGATCTTAATCAGTTTGCTCACGACGCATTTGCTTTCTATCCTCGACATCCATGCCATTTAGACAAACTACACAATATCCGTCTCTATTCAAAGCAACCACAAGCAGGTTGTTTGATAGAGACTTGAAATATAACAAATCCAATTGAGTAAATAAATACGAAATTGCATATCTTTCAAACTGAAATCTCATTTCATTACCGTTGAAAAAAACGGATAAGGAATCGAATAAATACAAAGGCATTGCGATACATTTTCGACAACAGCCCACCATGGATCAATCTCGAAAGTCTGAATATATACTATCAAAAGAAAATTGAAATTAATTGTTTGTCTTTTGAAACTAGTTATTTTTATGACTTGGATGAAAACCGTCTGCAGAAAAGTTTTCTGACTGGACTCGATCCGTATTTTGTTGGTGGTATGTTTCGGCGTTTCTCTGTCCAAATGGTCAATCTAGTGCCGGTCAGTCCTATATGAACTTGCCCAATAATAGCATAACGAATGTTTGGACTACTTTATAAACACATATATTGTGTTGCACGCTCCTTCATGTTTCATGCGTCGTGAACTCCCTCCATGTTCCACGTTACTATTGTCATTTAGGCTGGTCGTCACCACCTGATACTGACAGCTCTGCCTAATGCATAAATCCCTGCCGTATACGTTTTCCTTCAACATCGACCGATATTCAAAACAAATTACCGCGAGCCAAACGCTGCCCGATAATCTCCGTCGAGCCTCATTCTCACTGGAGCCAACCAAGTTTCACGTGCTAACACCTGTGCGTATGAGACCGCAAGATAGTTTGTCTAATACTGTTCCGATCGTTTTGAGTTAGTTCCAATACACATTCAGTACAATCTCCTTAGGAAGATTAATTCGCCTTAGCGTGAGGAAACTGAGGTTGTGACATGCGATCAAGCGGACAACTTTGTTCCTCAAATTGTGCAAAATAAAACTGATTCCCAAATTTGTTTATTTATTTGCTGTAGAATTTATTTGACTGAGCCAGGAAAAGTAATCATTTCTTTGGCGAGCCTTAAGTAATTTTCTTTCACTATACTGTTTTCTAGGCAAAGGTAATTTAATGTGGCTTCTAAAATAGTGATAATCTTCTTAGCTGTAAGGCGCTTTCTTCCGTTTCCTTCAGATTCATTTTTTTATCCCTACATCTATCACTTGGCAAAGTAATATCTTAAAATGCAAAGCATTCCTCAACCCTGTCCTGTTTGAAATTCATCTATTTGTTAGCTTGGCACTAAATCATCAATAACCAGAGACCTGTTGAATGAACTACTAATTTCCAGTGTTTGCTGATCCGTAGTCTTCCCGCACCAGTTAGAATCTTCCAAGATCTTTCAAATTTTGCGAATGCCTTGTTTAAACTGAGCAAACTACGAATATGTGCAGCAGGCAAATTAAAATCCTCAATTATTCATAGTACTACCCATGAAGCTCTACACAAGATCAATAAACAAACCTCTCGGCAAATATTTTTTGAAGCATAGAAAAGAAACCTCACTATGACAGCTGGTTTAGTCCTCAAGGGTTATTCTTAAAATCAAAGAGATAATGCCCTAAAGTAAATGCGGAAGGAGACAGAAAAACCTACCTCCTCACTAACACCACCACCACATAAATAAAACAACAGAACAGTGAAAGCCGAGCAATATTGGTTATACTTGATTCAGTATATGAGCCATTAGGAAAGAAATATAATCTTTCGTCGAAAACATTAGATTCAACAAATACTATTTATCACGAGAGGCCAACCCTAAGCAAGAGACGAAAATAGAAAAAAGAAAGCTGAAAGTACTTTGTGAGAATGATGATTACAGAAAGGCCCCATTTTCTCCGGTTTGAGTTCCAAAGCTGGACTTTAGTCTATTATGCAAGCTGATGGTTGATCTGGGTAAATTTGTTGTTTTGTGAAACAAGATTAATAAAGCCCGCACATTTCTATTGTGAGGTTCACTTCCTACTATCATGGATGAAATTTGGCTATCAAAAGTTCCGTCGATGACGATCGAACAAACGCCTTCATTGTTCCGCGGATTCATTTTATTTTTCTCAAGAAATTTCACAGCTCCCAAATATTTCGCTTGATAACTGGTTTCTAAATAAAAAATCATATTCCGCCCATTTTAATTTATGATGCCAGTTTCCTACAGAGTTATTTCCAATGAATTTGTCACTGGTAACATATTTCGCAACGGTGTAAAAATTCAAGTAGCTAACAGCCTCCAAATGATTGTGAATAAAAAGGATCTGTAGGTTTAATTTTTTGTCTGAATAAAGTTCCCGCAGAGCACTCGGGATTATAAATTTTTACCTGAGACGATGGAAATTCTTGCACTGTATTGAGTAGAAAGAAACGGCCAGGAAATTGAATCTATTCAGAATATCCAGTTTCATAGCACAGGATGTGAAACACAGAATGCGCGCTGTGTCTGGGTGTGTCTTTGCACCGATATTTTGTTCACCTGATAGACGTTTTTATTTCAACCGTGGTATTTTCCTCATACTATTTATAAAATATCAGCGGAATTGTCGTCCGATTTTCAGACAAAGCGATTAGTAGGTTTGCTCTGGCGACGTGAAATATTCTCACATTTTAGTACGACTAATAAGTACTTCTGCACGTGATGTATCGTAATATGGTGGCAAAATGTGATAATACCATCAACGGTGAGATCGGAATAAAAAATGTTGCCACTGAACCAGGTAATGTTTGTCATGGGGTTTGCTAATGGATGACCAAACAGTAATGTCTGATGGTCACTCTAATGGCGGAACACAATCACACAACAATAAATGTGAGACACGACGATTTTAGATTTCTGGAAAACTAAACAGGTAACCAACCATTATGCTATCTGTAAGTAGCATGTTTATTTATTATTAATATAAAGTATTTTCAGGTGATTATTCTGCCATTGTGGTAGAACCATATTTGGGTTTACGATGTCATTCGCAAAAATGAATTCCATCGGAAAATTAGACTTCAACATTGCGTGATTCGATAGCGCTGCACGAATCGTGATAATTAGAGTGCATGAGATGAGGCTGCATCCTCACATAAAATTGTCTGTGGATTTGTTATACAATGACTGGAATCCATTTTGTCAGTTCTCATCCGATGGAGATATAGTGGAGCAAAATATCCCAGAAGCACTTCATTGGTTTGATACGGCCCACTCTAAGTTGCTGTGTGTCCCAACAGATTTGACTGTTTTATTCACATTTTGATGAACAATTTCTATTAGACAATTATCATGAAGTTTCTTTGATGGAATCCTCGGTACTTACTAATATCGATCATTCTCTAAATCTATCCTATACACTGAAGAACCACATGTTTCCATGTTTAAATTTCCTGCCTCGTTCCCAGTCTGCAAATTTATTCCCGACCAGATAGAATATTTTAAAGTGTGTAAGTCTAATGATATTCTTCATTCTGATTGTCCATATTACTTTCCTAGTAAAGGGTACAGTGAATGAATTTTGTCAGATAATCCGTTCTACAATCGTCATGTGCAAAAAGTTCTTTCTGTCCCACAGCGTTGCAGTCATGGGAACAGGAAGTTGTAAAGGTTTGTGTGCAGCCAATCACACCCGGTCTGACTTTCCAATGATCACAATGGAAAATTTGAACTAATTCGAACAGAATTTCATAGTTGTGTGCATTCCGTAATAAACAGAACGTCACAAACGGAAAATATTCTCCCAAATACATTTTTACATTTTGTATACATTAAGTCAACTAAGAACTGCTTATTCTCAATTATAGACTTTGTTTGGGTGTACTTGATGTTCTAACCATTACTGTGCCACACACATTATTCGTTACATCTTGTTTAGAATGCGTAAGAAGCCCACGAATTAGGAGACCGATATTAGTTATTTGTTTGCTCAACATCTCATCTAGCGGGCTGGTCAACCATTTTAGTTTTAATTTAGAGAAGAGATTCCACTCGCTTATTTTAACCACTTCCAATGCACATTCGCTCCAGAAGGAACATGTGTTCGGCATTTGAATGAGGAACAAAATATCATAATTGGGCAAAAACGTTTGTATTTCCTAGTGATTGCATTAGCGTATAATGATTCACGAATCGGTGAGCGGTCTGTTATCGCTAGTCGAAATAGAACGTGCCCAGTTACTACAAGTTTTCTTTCAGTGGAACAGCTAAGTGATTTACTGAGCATTTAATTGATGTCCGTTTTCATCTTATTCCCAACAAATGATCCAGTAAATTGGTAGCCCCCGGGGGAGCCGTGACGTCAATTTCGCACGGTATCTCATAGCAACGAACTGCACTTTTTAACTGTTTATCAACATGAGTTTTCCAAGCTGCAATTATAATATCGAGCCACAGATGGATCGATTTTCGCGTATAAGTAAAAGCATAGCTAGAGAACCACTTCTGATTCAGTTTATATTTTCACTGGAAAAACAACTTCTATGCTATGACGGTTTACTTCAGTTGATCAAACAGTTCTTCCTTTGCATATGGATAAGTTAGGATAGGCGAGGAACACATTTGCTTGAGGCTACAATCTGGAAATTAGTCTGGAATTAGCATTATTGAAGAAGACTGAATGCATTAGACAAGGTGAAATAAATTGGCCAGATTAGAATCGGAATACATGTCGGAGAATCTAGAAAGCGGGAGTCAAAAATGTGGGAAATGGACCAACCGGATTATCCAAACTGGCGCTCATCAATCTGCTTAAAATCATGAATACACGTCATGACATGTTATCATCACTGTCCTTTCCGTAGTAGCATCCAGTTGCGAGAAAGTCATTCATCCTTTATGACGGGCAACTTCTCCGTGGTGTTCATCTTAAATGATATGTTGTTATCCACTTCGGATAATCCGGTAATTTGATGCTCAATTCACATTCATCCTTGTCGGGTTCGACTCCCAGCCGTTGCTCGGTGGGTGCTAACCAGTGATGATTAATAACAAGGTGGAGAGATGAGCGTTGATATTGCACGAAACGTCACGTGTCATCAGCGAGTAAAACATTCTCAAAAGGCCGTAATTTGTTGTGCCTTCAGTAAAGCGCCTGAACAGATTATCTTTACCAAAATCTAATTCGAAAGCATACAACGAGCTACTCTGAACTCATGATAAATGCAAGTGTTACGATATCCGTTTTGACTGTCGTCTTTAAAGTCTGCAAGTTTGACGAGTTGTGCAAATGCTGTTCTTTTAACATATTCACTCTTGCTTTCAGTTCTATCAAGCAATCCATTGTATCACCCGATCGATCTTTTGTTCTGTAATACAGTTTTGGCTCGTTTATTGGAGAAAGGAAAAATCCACGTAGAAATATAAACGATTTTGGTTTCAAAGCAGCCCGAAATTTCTTCTATCGCCGAAGTTAGTTTTACTCGATATTTTTTTAGGTTACGAACAATCGTCTTCAAATTGTTTTACTTTCACGGTTAAATTCGCTACATCAACAGCTCATGGATGGTAATTAAACGAGAATTATATTTCCTCAGAATGTCTTGTACCAAAGTGTTTCAGCTTTGCCAAATTTCATTGTCTAAATAGCATTTATTTTGAGCAGAGTGGTTTTGGCTAAGGTAATCTTATTACGATTTACGAGATTCAAAAGAAAGTAAAATGTTTTTTTCCAATATTACCGCTTCTGTGCCGATCATGTTTAGGAGTTATCTTTTTACTGGGTAAGTCATTGTCGCTTTCGGGTGATAGCAGTATAGATGGCCAATTAGGTAACATCTGGAAACAAGTTATTCTGCCTTCGGATATAAACGAGCTCTACAAAGACCATGAGCTTCGCACTTCCCATTTTCTTGCCAACATTTGCCAAAGAATGTTCTGACTTGTCTATTTTTCAAAAAATCTACAACTGTGTCCAAGATAGGATCACTTTTGCACACTTCTCTTCAATCCGTTTGATCTCACCGTTTAAGCGAAACATTTAGAAACATTTGCATTACGTAACACACATGATCAATACTGTCGCATTGAATGACTAGATGGAGTGCATTCTATTATATCATTTGTCTACGGTTTCTATCGGCAGATAAAATAATACCGCTCAAGGCAAATGGAATAAGCCAGCAGTAGCTTTACACATTCGACTGGGTGTATTTTCAACATCTATAGATATTGTAATAAAGTTCATGCAAGTAAGCGATTGCCGATGTCAGTGCTGACTTACTTACACTCGAAGTTTTGCTGACGTCTTTTGTTTATAATGGCGGTTTGACCACTCCAGGTCATTGGATCATCGAGCATACGAGCAATGTGTGGTAAAACAGAACTGCCATGTGCGGAATCGCGAATAAGTATAAGTCTGAACTTTGGCTTTGCGGAGGATGATGATGTGTGAAATTACTTTGGAAGTAAACTGGCCACCAGTATTGAAGAGTCTATCATCAACCGCATCAAAGTTGCTTCCGTTAGGATTTAGCTACATTTAGGGATATGTTCCAACGATCATATTTCCAAATAGAAATATTTATTCAAAGTTCCAGGTAAAATAACTGTAGAGCAGCTCAACCAGTGAGGGCAAACACATAAATTCATAGAATTTAAAAGTCAACTGGTGTAGGACCGACATTAATCTTGAAAGTGCACAGAAAATTGCCTAAACATCTGTCTATCTTATGTGAACCATGAAAGACTGTGAGATAATGAAACCCTAGGATATTTAACCTTCTTTGATATTGTTATGGGTTCATTGTTTGCAGACTGAAGGGAAATCAGTTATCAAGGGATTTGTGTGGTCCATCTGTAAATAGGGGAAGCAATACATTCCGGCTTTAGGACGGATTCAGTTCCAGGGAGCATAATGAGGACCGGTTACCAACTTTGTTCATTTGGATATGAATCTGTGACATTCTTTCGGCTGTCGGCAATTCACCCTTTAAAATTACATCACCGGCATATTTGCACTTTATGAGAGCCGACGGGATTGGAAGTTGTCCAGCGTGCAAAGAATGATAAAGGCGAAATCATTGCATTTAGTAAGACATCAGATTTAACTGGAAGAGAGGAAAACTATTGGCCTAGGAAAAAGGGAAATTTATTTGATCAGTGAAGTACTCGGAAATCAGCCTATAGTCGTGTTGGTCAACGTCGCTCACGAAGAGTGCACTGAGCAATATTGATCGATCAAGACAACCGAAGACTTTCCTGTAGTCTAAAAACCCATTCTGATTGTTTTATATTTCTGTCCAAGGAGGAGTACCAAGACCAATAAGCGAACAGATATTTTCTAATGGAACCGAAATGGTTTCAGCACTCTCTTAAAGTACAACCTGGGATAGCTCATGTAAGGCAGTACTTTCACTTATCTTTGCTTTGCACAGCTGTTGAAAGACCGTAGTAGTATGTTTGATTTTTGGTTACTGGGGTGAGTTGTCGAGGTCTGGCAAAGAAGTAAAGTGTGCTTTGTGTCTGTCCGCATGCTGCCGCAACTGGAGTTTCCCTAGTTGAATATATATATATATATATAATATATATATATATATACAAAGTACTAAGCACTTGTCCTCACATTCGATCAAATTGGTCAGTTTATTGTCTAACGTCCCCTGTCCATATTCGTAGGTCTGCCATTTCCCTTCTGTGCAGCTGTTTAAATAATGTTGAAGATTTCTGATCAGTTCGAATGCAGACAGTTTCGAAGCGGCAAAAATGAATAAAGTAAAAACTACTGTAAAAGGTGACATTTTTGAACAAACCCAAAACTATTGAGGGCTTGAACACATGAATACTTCGTTCAGGTAATCATGGATCTTCAAATGACCAGGTTGTCAGTTCACTAAGTTCTCTGACTCATCGTTATGAGTGGCATTTCAATGTAATGTGCCAGTCATTCTTACAATATAAAGTAGGACATAGTTTCAAGATAAAATAATCATGACTGATTAGAGATGCAATCGTTCGAATACTGAACAATTACAGTGCATTTGTAAAAACCAATTCAGTGGGTGAGTTATGTTTCGGGGAGAAATGTATTAAATCTATTTAGCCAATGGTGCTGAGGTAAGTAACATCATGCCTGCTGAGGTCATCCACAAATAGGTAAGAAAATTCTTGCAATTACTGAGGTCGATAGAATATTAGCAAATATGTTTAACTAAATTAGTGACGTGCTACGAACAAATAAGTGTTTCCGATGAGCAGGGAGCGAAACCCATTGAAGAAATGTGGCTTGCAGTGTACGATTGGATAGCCGATCTTTTCAGCTGAATACGTGTACACTATGCTGATTTACTCCACTTGTTAGTAAAACAAGTGATGACATCTCATCCCCTAGTGTGGATATCTGCGGAAAGATTAAGTCAATGCGAATGAAAATTGTCTAGGATTCATTTTTGAGCAATAATTCCTGCATTATTCAAAACCATTTTCTCTGTAAGTCCTGCCTTTTTGTCCATTTTTTCAAGTAAATGACGTAGGTTGCTCGGTAATATCACGTGAATCTGCTTTTTCCCGCACTACAACATCAAAGATCAACTTGCAACTTAGTTCTTTATGCTCCTATGACGTTTTTCAACATCATTTTCAGTTTTATCTCCTCGAATCGCGAAATACGCAGCATGCGCGATGGCATGTAAGGATTTCATAAACGTAGACATTCATGAAAGCACAGATGATCTTCAGATAGGTGACAGTGTGATTATTAGTTGAAAAAATCGATGTTCCAACTTCAATGAGTGGTCCAGCCGCATAGATTCCTAATGAGAACAGTTAACAGACTCTCGTATCATTTGGACGGTGTCCTGTGGAAGCTTTCATATTCGGCGGTAGTGTAGATGCGTGACCTGTCGGTAAAAAATCAAATGACCCGACTAAGACGCGTCAAAACCATCCAGCCACGAGTCCACCAGCACGTATTCCTCTGTGGCTTTCACAGTTATTATCTTATTCTGTACTAACATATTCAGTTACATGCAATGAAAGAATCAGTTTGATGCCGGGGAATACATAAATGATGTTTGTATCATTGGAACTAGTGCTTAAAAGAAACTGGCCTTCGCTGACAATTTTTTCTAGGGACATGAATTTGAAGGTAGTGCACATAAATTTCTCGACTACTCAAATTCTCAGCAGCACTACTTGATTAACTAAAATCCTATTATTTTCTGTCTGATTTAGATCAACACTGGGTGAAAGTTATTTGGAACTTACGATTTGCCAATTGGTCATCAATGAGAAAATTTGGGGATGATACCTATCCACATCTTTGTCAGCTTCATCTACATTCCGGCACTGTCCTCGTATTGTAATTGTCGTGTGAAGCTGCCAACGCGTAACAGCTAGCTCCCGGACAGGATAATACTCTTCGCGGTACAAAAGCGTCTGTGTTCCACGTCATAAACTGTTTGTGATGCTGATCATGGAATGCACATTTGATGATCGAGATGTCAAATAGTCACTAAAGCGAACCATTTGTGGAGAGTATATGACCTGTTATTCCACTCATCAAACCCGTGTCAGATTTCACACTTAGTTCACACCGTGGAAAAGTCGGAAAGTGGGGTTGGTTGAAAATCCCTGTTCACATCTCCGGTTGCATTTCAAAATCGATGCTAATCAACGGAACTTGTAAAGGGTTTTTGAGTTCTGTAATCTTATTTTTCGGACTGGAGAGTTTGACCAAATGGTTTATGGCTCGGTACGAAAATTCACTTCTATTTATGTACCAGATTTCTCCAATGCGCGTAGAGTTATGGAAACTTCTGCCCTAGGATGGACAATTTTTTTAGGTTCATGTTTTTTCTGTCGATTTCTTATGGATTTTGCTATAAAATATAAGGGAGATAATTTTGTCAAGTTCAATGGGAAAACAGACATCTTTCTACAAGCTGAGTGTGAGTAGGTAGTCTCAACTTGGCAGCCCATCTGAAGGCCAAGTTGGTAACAGATAGCGAAATAATTCGAGATGAACAGAAGATTCACGTGGCTTAACAGAATTCTGTCTGACGAGACGTTTATTGCAATAACTGAATACTGTGCAGAAAAACTTCCTCTACCGGATCTTGTGATCAAGTATAGAGTGTTTGTGTGTGTGTGTGTGTGAGTGTGTGTGTGTGTGTGTGGTGGTTTGAATATGGATCCTGTGTTGTCAGAAGAATCCAGCGGGAATCGATAGTGAGTGAAAGAACGATTAGAGCTAACCACGAGAAGAACGTACAAATGGTGCCAGTTCCAACTGGAATGGTAATAACTTTCACCAGCCGAAAGTATTCCAGAGGCAGTGTTGAAATTATATGAATCTCCAGCGAACTTATACATGAACATCATTGCGTATTAAAAAAATCACTAACTCAACTCAACAGATGCTCGGTACTGTTCCATGGAAGAATTATGGGAAATATATATTAAATATGGAGAAGGAGTGGAAACTACTAGAAAAAGGTCTACATTGAGTAATGGATGAAGTCGCCCCAAAAATATATAGGATAGGTACAACGATTCTGACTAGTTTACTTCAGCGATCATTATATATATATATATATATCTTATGCCAGCTGCTTTGCTTGGGTCATGATATAGGGCGATCGATGCAATGTCTCTGGAAACAATTTAGTTTGACCTTTCATATGTGAATACAACAGTGAAGACAGACTTCCTGCAGACCTATTGCTATAACCCGGTCATACGTACTGTTTTAAACATGATCCGAGAAAAACCAAAAGTCTGTTCAAAAAGGCAGGCGAAATTTACATACGGGTTTATTTTATGGGTTATTTTACCATGAATTCACGTTTGGTAGCTTAGGCCGTTCAAGCGTCCAGGGGAGTTGAGAAAACTTATGCAGTTATCTACTAACGGATTAGAGCAATTCATGGATATGCATACTATGGCGCAGTTTTTCGTTTCGTCATACTGGGATCCAAACATGAATTCTGGATTGGTCAATTAGTGTCGTGAAATGTGTCCCGTAATCGAAATACAGCTGTCATTAGATGCTTCTCCATAATTCCGGTATCCTTCTCCCCACCTTGCAGTTTTTATCTTTTTGTGGTGCTAGATCGTATTGGTGGTACTTTCGATATCAGGCCCTTCAGTAATCAATAAACCCTTTCTCATCACTCCTACTTGGCATCGACTCAAATCTGCTGTTTTATTTATTTATAGCAACAGTCTAAGACGTCGGTATCGAAGGTTCATTCATGGATGAGCACAAGAATGCAAACAAAATATTACTTTTTAAGTCAATGAGTGAAGACTGAGAATTGTCATTAATAAAACTGTAATTATTATCACCACAAACATTATTGTTCCATTATTCAGGAGTCATTTGCTCCTTTTTCACTTTAGTTATTGATCTTACGTGAAGGGCTGAGCTGGCTAGAAAGTCGCGCTCTCAGTTTTCCCAAAACGAATTGACAATATTTCCAAACGCTTCCGGAATTTGATCTTCGGAGCATATTTGGTGTGCCCTGTAGATCATTCAACTTAGAGATTTTCGTTTGTGCTACCGGTGACATAAATCTGGATGCAGCTTTTTATATGTACATTATTCCTTGAAGTATCTACTTGCGAACTATGGAAAATAATCATTCAAGTTGGTAAAATTTTACAACCATGTTTCGTAGTCATTTGAGAGTATTTGCATCTTCACTATTCTAGGACGTACTACCACACAATGCTTTTGAATCAGAATGAGAAATCTCCGGTTGAGAGAGTCCTTATTCCATTTCAAGTAAAACAGCAGCATCAGTCCTGAATGAAATACCATCAGTGTAACCGTGATACCGTCTCGTGTTCGCCGGTGTATAACTACACACCTTCCTTGGCAAAGTCATGGAATTTAGCATAAAAATTAGGCACTGGAACACCCCGTGTGTCACATTTATTCTCAGTCACTCATAGAACAGTCTCTGTTTGTATTTGAGACGAATTGAATCCATCTTATCGCCTACTTTTGGATCCTCAGCAAATTGTTCACCGGAGAATGTGGATGAATGAAGGGATAGAAGTTAAGCATCACACTACATCTGATACCAAGTGTACCAGGCACGATGGAGTTACACGGAAGAATGATGAGTTTATCCAACCTGTCAGCCATGTGGATAGAGAAACTGCATTTCTCCACTCACACCAATCAACTTCACCTGTTCCTTCTCACACTGCGTCACTTCTGGTAAAGGGGACTTTTTATTTGTGGACACATTCTGGTCTGAGGAGTTGCGTGACAGTCGACTCGACTATTGTCGGTGGTGGAGAAACGAACTCAAGTGATATTTAACGGGGCATTTTAAATTCTCAAGTGCGGCTTATTTGACTTTTGTACACCTCCGGATGATCTGGTTAGGACTTCTGAAGCCTCATTCCATAGACAACTTTTTTAAAATGCTTTCTTTTCAGGCATGATTACTTTTTGACGTATAAATGAAGAATATTCATTTTTTACGTCGAAATTATTTCTTCATATGCATATTCAAATTCACACGTGAGTACCACTTTAAAGCGTGCTGTATATGCTGGCAATTTCAGTACATTTTGTGATACCGATATAATTTGGTTTGCTCGCAGATTGCGAACCTCATGTGGTTCTGTATTGTTAACTAATCTACATTCAATACGTATTTCTAGGCAATAATTACTGTCGGCAAGTTACACCAACTAACGCTTTATTGAATATCTCGTAGGCCAGACATGATGACTCGTAAAAATAATGGAAGGAAAATTGGGGTTATTATCATACTTTTCGCTTTCATTTAACTTACTTGATACGTTCGGTACGTGAAACATCTCTCTTTACATAGCAAAATTGCTTCGCCTAACAGTGCGCAAATTGCACAAGGTGAATTTTTAGAATCAAATTACTGATCCAGCGTAATGATGCCATCCTGCCGGTAGTCTGAGGGATGTCATCAAACAGGTAGTGCTTTAACTTGTTTTTTCGACTCCATCCATTCAAAACTTTTTTGAAAGCAAATATGGCTGGTGAAGCTCGAGCAGACAGATGGTGAACGTTTATGAAGACTGAAGGAATTTTGCGAAACCGATGTTTACGTAGTTTCATGAACGCTGATATTTGGAGCCTTTATTTGTTGTTAACTACGATAGCAAAATGCAAATGTTTTCTTTTTTGACCCTTCGCAATAAAACAAAGAAACCTTCAGCGGTAAAAAACCTCTCGAATTATCTGCTCGTGTTTGGACCCAAAACAAAACTTTCATGTATCTGTTGTGCATTCTTTCGGCTACAGCCGATTAGGTACAAGAATTCTTGGACGACTGCGTGAGTCTAAATTCGCGGAATTACTCATTTTCTTATTCCACTGGACTTCACTCGGAATAAGTTATACTGAGCAAGCAATTTTTGTCCCAAATAAATCCGTTCCGCCAATATTTCATCATTTCAGAGAGAGAACGAAAACCCACGGTAATACAGCACGGGTCTGTTAAGCAAATAGAATATTTCAGGCATACGGTTCTTCATAAAGGACGTTTAAAAGAGACACTTCAGACTAGCAAATCGCTCGAAGGAAATTTATTTCACAAACTACTAAATTCGGTTACTTACTGTATATAAATACACACATTTTTATTATATTGGCAAACACGTTTTGTGCTTTGCAGATTATATCTCAAAATTGATGTTAGTACAGTAATTTACTAATCCACCCACGTAGAATAAGTTAAGTTCTCAAAGCCGAAAAGGGTTTATCAGTTTACCAAAGGATCAATAGCTTTCTTCTGTCAAGAGAAAAATTGTGGCCTAGCGTGAGCACAATACCAAACGAACACAATTATCCGGGTAATTACCATATCGTTTTCCAAAATGTGCTAGACTACTAAATATACAATAGAAATTTTTTCGCTCAGATGGGGGAGAACACAATTCATTTATACAAGGCTGAACGAAAAGACAGCAAGCAAACCTCGAATAGAACATCCCAAAAGTCTAGAATCTGCCACGGAAGAGTGACCTTAGGATCCACCTTAGCAAAGGCGGCACCCACCATCGATACCTGAGGAGATAGTCCCCAACTAAGTTTCGGTAAAACAGGCCCCACTTTGACTGCTTAATTTGATTATCGCCTAAAATGCCTATTAAAAAATAATGAAGTGACTCTACAACCTTGGAACAAGCCCTATTGGGCTAAATCAGTCAGGCCAGGCCACAACCTTGATGTTTCAGCCTGGAAGATAAGTCTATGCCATTTTAAGATTGATTCGAGAAGCTGTCACTCTGGTTTGCGAAGTCACCACACAGACCTGGAAAAGTGTTTGATTTGAGAACCGAAGACAATGGTCGGTTTTCGTATCGATAAAGTGCATTTCATTGGTCCACTAACCACAAGCTTGTCTGACCGACCATTGTCGGATGTGACCGCCTGTCTTACCATGCTCATCTCATGAAAAATGGCACCGACCTCGGGCGTGCGATTTGTCGCGCTCATCGATAAGATGGGTCAGTGGGGTCATGTGATCTGAACAAGAGAACAAAACTGTCCGCACTTTAGCAATGGAAACGACGGTGCATTGCGTTAGAGGCCTCTAAGTTAACGAGAATATTTCGATTATCCGGTAGACGGAGTTGTGATACTGGTCTCCAAATAACATCAGCATTCAGTTCATCGACACGATGCGCAAATTAAAACATGTAAATTACTTTACCGGCTTAGCATTCCGCAAATGGTTTGGGAAGTTTTTATTACCTTGGGATAACTAAGATTCTGTTGGAGAAGATGCACACCAATTGGCTTGTGGGTCGCTGCACTCATCCTAATGGCTTTGGCACTAGATAGGAAATGTAAGACCCTCAGAACGGTGTTTTTACGTTACAAAAACGCATTTGATTGCTTCGATCGATCAGTATTGCTCAGTATGCTCTCCGTAAGTGGTGTTGACTCACAAGCTCGCAAGCTGATTTCAGACTGCTTCACTGATCAAAACATTTTCACTTGTTTCAGTGGCCAAATTTCTTTTCTCCTCCAGTTGACTCTGGTGTATTACAAGCAGCATCTTTTCCATGTTTGTCTTTCCTTGGTACAGCAAACAATTTCCAAACGCGTCGACTTTCTCTGACTGTAAATATGCCGACAACATAGTTTTAGGCTGCGAATTGCCGATACCGGAAGGAACTTCACAAATCCATATAAAACTAAACGAAGTTGGTAACTGGTCCTCACTCTGCTCCCTGGTACTGAAAGTTTCCAAATGCCAGGATGTGTTAGTTTCCTTACGTTCTGATGAACCATACAGAGCCCTCCATAACAGGTTTCTTATCATATCCGCGAACAATGAACTCATACAAGTATCACCAACTGTTAAATATCTTGGCGTTACACTATCCCATAATCTTTCACGGTCCCTGCATTTTCAACAGACTTTCCGTCATGTTAGAAAGCAGTCATTCTTTTCTCTCCGTCTAAGATAACTTTTCGTCCTAAACCAGTTAATCTTTAAATTTGTGACTGTATTTCTTCTGCCACACTGGTTGTATTGCTCTCCAGTTACCTTCCCCAGCCTACCGAAGAAATATTCTTCCTTGACAATAAGATCCATAAACACATCTTCAAGTGCAGTGTCATATCCAGAGATACAATTATTGATACTATTACAGATGAAAACTTTCATGCTTGTGGCCAGTTTACCTCCAAAGTACTTTCACACGTACACCATTCTCTACACAACGAATTCTTGAAAGCTGTATCTATAACGCGTACGCGCTCAAAGTTTACTTTTTATTTGCTGGCACTTCTGCATCTCGAAATTCTGTTTTGCAGTAACATGCTTGTCTCCTTGTTGATACAGTGTAAGTCCCTACGAACCTGTTTAGTTGAATAAAAATTGCCATAGTTGATACGTACTTTCGGATTCTGTATTTCTATGTCCATGGATATGGGGTAAACGCTGAAATCCACCTATTCGAGCGCATGATGCTAATGCTGACCTGACCGGACTTGAATCGATTACCCTAGAATTTTCAGATCAACCTCTAATTGATTTAAGATCCGTTCTTCTCCATATGCCTTAAACAAATTTTAAATAACGACTTACATTCAACTCTGTGCTCAAAAGCCTTTCCAATATTGCCGAAAGTGGGAGGTTTCAGTCCTCGAAGCAGCATTCACTTCTGTCCATCTTAGCCTGCATATACACCCCGCGTGTGCTCCATGGGATTATATCGTCCGTATATATTGTGATTTTAACTGGAAAGGATGACGGGAGGTCGACTTTGTGGATCGAGACTAGGGAGGCCTCAAAATGGTCCTTTTTGGACACAAGCAATAATTGGCGAAGATTGTGACGTGACATGGCACAGCTTATCTACAAGAGTGCGCTCAGTACCGAAACTCCATATAATGTCCAGCATGGGGCATTTGACCTTCGTATGCCTGCATCTTGCACATTAAAAAACTGGGAACCATATCAAAAGACTTAGAGAAAGCTATTTTTACCGCGTTTGAAATCTGTCTATAACTGAAGCCTTAGTGAAGCTGTCCAAGATGGTTAACTTATAGCGGATTCGTGAAATTTCAGGAAGAAAGCCGTGCTATAGTGAAGAGCGGATCCTACCTGTTTATATGTGGCACATAGTAGCTTTCCTTTTATTAGGCTCGAATATTTTGCCGGGGATGCTAGTCGGGCTTTTGAGTCGCTTTTGCGATGCTAGGATGAATCAAGTCTGGCTCTGTTCAGTAACATTGCTTGAGCAGACGGAGACCTGGAGGTAACAGTGAAATGGCTAAGGGGGGATGCCAAGTGTGCTGGTTGGAGAATGAGATGGATTACCACCACGGGAGAGCTAAAGACTACACAAAAAAAGCAAGTTCGAGGCCTCGAGCACCTGAATGGAAGACGTGATTGGGGAGCCGATAGAGTCTTTAAGGGCTAGCGGCTTTGAGTCGGTGTGTCTTGGACGTTGCACGCACTGAAAAAGAGAACTTTATGTTTCCATGCTCGAGCGAGTACCGCCCGTTGCACAGCCTTTTTGCTGAACCCTATGTTTGCCTTTGCACAAGTTTCGAGTTACTCGGAAATTTTATGCATCATACACAATACGAATGTTCTTAAATCTAGAGACGAGTAGTGAGCACTCCTCTATTTGGCGTCTAATAGGAAGGGGGGGGGATTATTTACTGGTCTGTTAAAACAGACTTCCGTGATAGATCTGACTATCATCCAAAGCTACCATATCTTAGAGTGACACTGAATTCTGCTCATCAGATTTGCCCTGGTTTGTTGAGTTTTTGGTCGGGAGGGAGGGAGGTATTTACCGAGTCAAAACTGGTCATCATAAAGACCTCCTCAGCATGGATTCTGAGCGTAGGGTGGCCCATTTACTAATAAATCGAACCCAGTAATAATATAACCAACTTGTCAACGGATGGTAGGTAAAGCACCGCATATATTTGGAGCCACTCTTCGGTAATAACCAAGTCCAATTGAAAGAGAAATCGGCCTTTGCAATATCGAGTCAGTTGTTCCGGGTTCTGAACCCACGATTTTTCGAACCCGATGTCTAGTAGGGGTTCACGAAAAGTAACTTCCGGTTCATCAGCTCTAGACCAGTCGATGCTTTTCTGGTTGAAGTCACCAAGGATAATGAGATGGGTGAAGTCAGCGGAATTTTCGAGGAGCCTAATAATTGTCCAATTATTCCCAGTGAGACCATAATGAACCTAATAATTCTATGAGTTCTAGGCTATCAACACAATCACATGAACAAAGGCGATAGACTACCTTAAGCAGAAGGATGTCTGTCATGGAGAATGTAAAGGCAGGCCGCAGAATTCCAATACGGCCGAAGATGGGAGATTTCATTACTGAGAGTGTACCGTTTATAAGTCGCGAGACTGCACTTCCATTGAGGGGCAGCCAAGATAAAGGACTCCAAAAGTCAAAAAGAACCTGATTGACTGCTTTTACGAAACTACATTGTGAGAGCAACAAACACGCAACATAGAAATACCTAGAATATGCAGTCAATACAACTAAGAACGGTGAGTTCACCTCAGTGGTACTAGATGTACGCCCAACCATCAAACGAAACACGATATGATTTATAGTTAGTTGGTAGTGCCGCCGATAACTGTTATGTCTCGATTTCGTTCAGTGCAGAAAAGTCATGACACTCAAAATATCAAATTGTTTGTTAATAGGGTGGAAATTTCCATGCGCATTATATCGCGAGACAAAATCCTTCGCCGTATGAACAGCCTAAGGCTCAGGTTGAGGTCACCTTTCTCAACCTACCTACCTATAGGCAGAAGCCATTGCCTGTGATTCCTGCGTGGGCTGTCTCTGCTTTTAGCGGCATGGCTCCGGGAGACCAACACAGACATCATTTGCACAATTTATTGCGAAGGAAGTTGAAAACATTCTGTTGTAAAATTTTCGTGTGCAATGAAAATGGTTTAGTCCTTCCTGTATCGAAACACTCTCTTGGACATATTCTTGCAAAGCAAAGAGTTTTGTGGAGATAATGGTAGGAAGATTCTGTAACAAGCAAGGTCTTAGCAGCCATATTGGTGTTTGATTAATGTGAGTGTGGGATCCTGCTGATTCACTTACTGAGTCAGTGTGCTCATGGACTTTCTGTGTTTTTGTATTTTACAGGCTGAACACCAGCAACCCCCTCCCATCCCCCACCCCACCCCAACCCAAGAAGACACTGATCTTGCATGATACAATTCTTTCTGAAACTAAATGCGTATCACAAGTGAAGACTAGAAACTTCAGTGGTGGGTAAAGGAAACTGGAGTGTTATTTCCCTCGGTAAACTGAAGTGCAAATAAATGTCAATGAGATATCGTGATTGCAAAAAGAGAGAATGCGACTGCGAGTGCACAAAACTAATTCTCTAAAAATAATGAAATGTGAGGAAATCAGTTTAAAAAAATGGCTTCAAAAATAAGAGTAAGAAGCAGCCTATCAAAACATGTGCCTACACGGAATTTGGTCGGGTTCTAATATAAAATGAAAGTTTCTGCGTTTCTTTTCTTAGCGTGTTCTTCGTGACTTTTTACACCCCTGGAGGTTTAAATTTCTCAGAAATGCTACTGAAGCTGGTAGTAGTAGTTAGATTTTGACTCTTCATTTTCGCGCGAGATGAATAACAGCTTTGTTCGCTTGAGAAGACGAACGACACTGAAAGTTGTTATTTACACATTCAAAAGTACTATTTTAAACCTCGCAGTAACAGGATGCAGCTTTTGACGTAAACCAGTGTGACCGTTAGTGGATAATCAACCAACATGGACGTGTTTATTTTGTATAAACTGGTCATACTGGTCAATTTGGCAGCACCCGGCATAGAACTCTTGAGTCTAGTAGCAATTTATGCAGTGCTTTCTCAGAAGCATGTCTTCCAGCAGTCAGGCATATACTGGTAACCTGTTTTCAGAACATTCTCGTATATTCACTTTGATCTCCAGAATGTGAGAGACTTTAATGAATGTGATTTATGTCCGGAAAATACTCATTGTATCATATAGAAGTCCCATGTGGCGAAACAATGATTTTTCAGCAATTCATTCTTAAGCAGTTTACAGATTACGTGAGAAACATTATACGACAGATTACTCAGATAGACAAAACGCATCGTATGTAGGTCGAAAGGCTTGATAACTACCCACTCGAATCAAAGAGCATCACCCACCCTGGTCAAGCTAGGGACGGACCGGATCGATAAGCAGCTCAATCTTAGCATACCTAATGGACACTGGACATCAGATGAATCCAGACACGGCTTTTAAAGTTGTGCATTGTGTGCCATCAGACAAACGCAAGAGTGTTCAGTTATGCACTCTAGCAATAGCCTAGGTAGTTGGAATGAGGATGCTGACTCCCGACCTTTGAGCCCAATGGCTTTTTCTCCAGGCACTTCAACTTCCATGGCCGATCGATCGAGGCCGAATAAATCTGTAGTCCTGTCATTCTGAGGGCGTAAGTTAGATAAACTGATAAGATGACAAGGACAGTTTGACTGTTGGCAAACCTCTGCTCATGACTGGTGTTTATTCCATGTGTATTTGAGTAATCGTTTGTATAATGTCCCTCATGTAATTTGTAAACGGTTTAAGAATGAATTACTGAAAAACAATTGTTTCGCCATATGGGACTTCTATGGAATCTGATTTATCACATTTTCAGAGATCCCAGTGGTTTTTCGATTGCTAATTCTCAGTGGCATCCTGACTCGGAACTCAAAGCAATCACTAGTTTGACTAAGCACAGTGAAAACTACAAATAATGGAAGCAAATTGTTTAATAATTTCTATAAAAACAAGCGACTCGCCAGTCATGATGCGTAGTCATGTCTTTCTGTCTATAATCATGGATTAGACGGATTTCGTGGACTCCTCTGCGTAAATCTTACACCCCCTAAATTCCAAGGTAGCTTGGTTCAGCTTCTATGGCTTTTCTTCCTTGTTACAGACCGATAAAATAACAGGGCTCATCCTATCAAGGTTGACACTGAATTTGACAAATGGTATATGACTAATTAGTGAAGTTGATATCATCCACCCAACTACGAGAAAACTTATTGCTTTTTATCAGACTGTGAGGAACTTATTGTCCACATACTAATAAAAGCATCGGCTACTTTGTAATAATTTTATCCAAGCCATCGAACAGCGATGCTAATCATGTTTGTTAGTTGTTACATTATCCATGGTAATTGAGATTATTTTGCTCAAGGTTATCGGTGCTTAGTTCAGCCTTGGGCATAATTCTGATGCACTCAAGCATAGATGGTCACGCCCGTGTTTATCAGTGTAGACGTAAATGCTTTCTCAAGCACTTACTTCGCTCCTGCTCACCGAGTTTTCTCCTTGTGTCTTTCCCGATCATGCACTTGCAAAATCCACAGAAGGACACTGAATTCAGTGTACCGGAATAACGTTTGTGAGCTGCTTATTGAAAATGTCACCTATAGTTACGGTTAGGTATCAATTCCAGTAACCTAGGAGAATATGGGAGGTGTTGACAAATTCTGCCTAACTTTATATAAAAGACGGAAATGAATTGTAGTAAACTTATGGTAAAACTACACATTTCTATTGAACCGCATAGTCGCTGAAATTTCTGATTGATAAAACCAATTTGAAATCTTTTAATTTCGACCATGTCTGTTTGGCCCTTTGAAATATATGGAATACGTTCCCAAATAATACCACA
Organism: Fasciola hepatica; assembly: GCA_948099385.1. Classification (NCBI taxonomy): domain Eukaryota; kingdom Metazoa; phylum Platyhelminthes; class Trematoda; order Plagiorchiida; family Fasciolidae; genus Fasciola; species Fasciola hepatica. The sequence continues at coordinate 39,253,861 of CANUEZ040000043.1, forward strand.
GATTGTGAGCTGCCAATTAAACTGCGGTGCACCCAGATTTCCCTCAGTTCAAACATGGTAGAGATTAGTATTCATATGTATACACCCGACAAAGAAACCATTCAACCAGTCAGAAGCAAAAGTGGTTCAACTGTGGAGTGACTGTGGATTACTACCGGTTGCATAATTGGTCCATAGTTCTTTATTAGTTTTGATCATCCAGTTTGATAGAATCTTTGCTGAATCAACTAGCTAGCTCATGAGCATCTACTCGCGGAGTCGAAGTTATTCGTAAGAGCTTCAAACATGCTCCATCCATATGCTAGTCATAAATCTTTCAAACCATACCAGTCAACACACGAAGATAGACGGGGACAGCGTGAAAACCGAATCCATTAAATTTCTCTATGGCTGCCATGAGTTACACTCGTTTATCTTCCTCTGATCTTAATCGTCCTTAACACTATATGACATTCGAGGATTTATTCGATGGTAAACCGGTTTTGAGAAAGGTTAGCCATGGTAACCGAAACATTCACTGACTACCATTATTTCCGACATAATGATGTTACCATACATTGGACGCTTATTTATAACATCACATGAAGCATTTTACCTTCGATACATTTCGAAATGTTTTCGATTCCGATTCGGTAAATATCCGATGAATTCGTCATTCCCCGCCAGATATGATCCAGCTTTACGATCAGTATGAATAAACCTCCATTCCATTTCAGTTTCTCCCACTAAGACAATCATCCTCCCATCTCAACCCGTATCGGTAGTTCTCAAACAATGGATACCTCCACGAACCCATCATTTTTTTTTCATATCAGCCCTCAGTCGTAGAGTTCAGTGAAAGTTATTCACAAAGAACTGCGACGGGTTGCATAGATTGCATTGTTTCTGAATTCGAGACCAGAGAATTACCAGAAAAGACATGGAAAACGAGCAGGGATACTGGAAAACAAAAGATATTAACTCAAAACGTGTCTTGAAATAATTATTTTTTTTTCTTTGCCTGGACAATGCAAGTTTTGCTAGTCCTCCCTTTGCCAAGCCACGTATATCTAGCTGTGATGAACTTAAGTATGTTGGTGTATATAGAATCAGAGTAATAGAGTAGCCGGGGATGCTGCCGCGACATAACGAGGCGAGTATCGAACCGATCGGTCCAACCAACCGATGAATCTGTCGACTGGACCAATCGGACCAATTGAACGGAAATGGTATGCCGAAGAATCAATCTAATGGCCCCGAACACCTGGTCAGAATGGAGCTGAAACACTCGGGCAGCAGGAGGATTGTTTTTGCTACAGCGCTGTCTAAAAATAGACCTGTTTAAACAGTTGCACACGTTTTACCAATTAGACTTGTCTGGCTGGTCAAATACAGGTGTGCCTCAGCCGTCCGGATTTCTTTGTCAGATAGAACAAGAGCGTCAGTAGCGGTTATCTAGAAAACAAACAGGGCTTGTTATACAGAGAACTTCGCCTAAATGAGTGAGCATGAAAATCACATAGTTCACAATATCAGCAGTTCAATGTCAGCGTTATCGAAGAATATTATTTATTGAGACTGCGTAAAACTACGGGTACGGTAGCTTTTGACCTGAAGAGAGTGGAACTGACCCCATTCGACGGGCACCCCGAACAATATTGCCCATTCAAGAGATCAGACGAGATTTTCATTGATTGCAAAATTGCCAATCCTGGGAAAAAATCTTCGTATTCACTGCCCTTCTGCCGTGGGAAAGCTGGAAACACGATAAAAGGTTGTATAATGCTCAATCCGTCAACACGGTACGACAGAGCATGCAGAATTCTGAAAGATGTTTGGGTAACCATTCACAGCATCTAGAAGTTTGGTGGATGTAATGATTTTAGAGGCAAAGGAGACCAATGGCTACGCCTAATCGTTGTCCAAAATGGTGATAAAAATGAAAAATTGCAGCATAACACTGGAACAACTAGAATACCAGTCCAATTCGATGCCTACCTGTACAGTCGCGGAATGGATATGCAGAAGAAGCTGAACGGAAAAACACGCTTGAACGAGAACCGATTTTTGGTTATGCTGAGCTCATAGGTCGTCGGTCCCACATTATCAACAACCGACTTGAACAAACTAAAGCCACAGTAGAAGGCTGACTTGAAAAGCGACAACATTAGCTCAACATGGAGTAAAAGACCATAACCGGAACCCGAGTTGGGCTGACACCCATACAATAAGTCAAGAGCGAATGACGCCAATGCAGTGCAAGTTGTATAACTCGCCGCATCGGTTACCTGATTGCTCTAGTTTTTAGTTGATCAGCGTGCCTGATCGATGGTCAAAGGCGAACAGGATTGGTGCGTGCTTCTTATTTTCAACTAACTCTTGTCGCTCCTCAGAGTGTCGCTTCAAAGTAAAATGTGATCAGGGTGGATGCCGGGGTAATAGTTCTCCGCTGCTAAAATCTCTCTAAAACCCACAGTAATCAGTTCCACAAGACACAGTGATAGAAAACCGTGGAAGCGTCATGCCTATCTACTTTGTGACAGTCAAGGGATTAAGGAGGGTCACGGTCCATTTGGACAAGAGGTTAGATACTACACTGGTTACGCGTGAACTTCTATAACGACAACAGTAAGTACGGGAGTGCACCTCCTTCAAGATCAACACGGTTGCAATAAGTCACATCGATGATTCAATGAAACTGAACTTACAGTTAACATCCACGACAAAAGGGGAAACCATGGAAGTTCCGCAAACCTCAGCTGTAAACAGTATGCCAATGAGATCAACGAAAAACATTCAGGCTCCGGCGAGGAGATGGTCTCTCTTCCTGGATATTCCGCTTGGTGAAGTGAATGACAGACTAGTCAGAGTATTCATTTTATTTGACACAGGAGACGTACCGGGTACTGGAACAGAAGATATACAACCAAAAGAAACCATTCATTGTACTCATGGCTCTTGGCTGAAAAACCCTGAAGTTGTCAAAGAACGAGATTCGGCAGTCTTTGTCTGGCAATGACATAGCCTCTTTTGAGTGAAGTATCCACGGGGAACCCAAGCTGTTATATGATATGGAATTCATTGACTTACCACAAAAACACGGAGTCCCCTCGAAAAAAGACCAGCTGGCTCTCTCAATGGTGAACTCAAAGTGACATTGCGATGGGCAGTGCAAAGTCCCTGTGCCTAGGACACCGGTACCGAATGGCCAACCCATCAACCGAAAGTGGCATAACCTAGGACAGACTTCATCGGGCCAATGACCATGACATGGGTTATCTTCAAACCATCCAACAAGTATGTGAGCTGGTCTACGTAAAGTAACCGACTGCGCATGACCCGCCTCTGCTGATCTGCTAGGACTTTCCTATAGGCTTGAGTTCAATAATTTGGAATAATCTCATAATGATTTAGGTTGACACGCGTGTTTCTCCTTTAGTAGCAACAAACTTTTAATTTATCATGATTCTACCACTAGGGTGCGGTCTGCCTGCGTTTTCTGGATTCATCGTTGATTGTACCTGTACAGAAACCACCCACTACTTCTAGTGAAAAACTATTTCGGCTTCGAGCAATCTCGATCGGTTGGTGCTAAAATGGCAGATTATGTAAGATACTTCCTGCCCATAGTCAAAATATTTGTCGGCAAGCTAACTGATCCAACTCGTGTTCGTTCCCAACTCTTCTGATTGGTTTTTCTGGTTACAAAACTCACTTGGTCCATTCGGTTCAGGCAACAGTCACAGTTGAATAATCCCTCCATTCTCTGCCATAGCTCTAAACATGTCGCGATTTATGACAAGCAAAGACGTGACGGCTGCTCGCCAAACCACCGTGATGTCTGCTAAGCGAATCAGATCATCTGCTGGCAGCCTAGTAGCCCATATTCCGAGTGTACCTTCACATTTCCTTTGGAGGTCATTCGGTGGTAGGTTCACACGTACAGTCGTGCAGCATTGGAATCCTCTACTAGGATGCATCTTTAGATTTGCGCAGCCATGCCTGTCCTGCAAGGCAACAATGTTCGTCCAGATGAGACTGTGGCGAACAGGACGGCTCATTCGCCTATACTGGGAACCTCTTGGAGCCGGTGATTGATCGCTCAATTCATTCACACTTTAGTTGAGTTTAGACATTCCCGGTGCAAAGTACACCCTCCGCCACAGTGCTAGTGAGCACAGTGCTGTACGCCTCACAAGCCACCCGTGGTTGGTTTGGAATAAGAGTTAAGCCATCTCCCCTGGACTGACTATCAGTCAATCAACCCGGTGGACAGAGCCAATCATTCGCATTCCTCCCGACAATTTGATGGGAACATCTCTGTCACGAGATGCCAGTGAGTAGGACTTCATCCGCAAAGCTGTCTAAGATGCACGGTCATTTGTGAGCATTTCGAAAGTCGTTCGGGAAGAGTTGCCTGAAACACTCAATCCCAATCATACTGAGGCATTTGAAGATTTTAACTGTTTTCGTCACTGGTTAGTGGGATCATAAAACCTTGTGAATCTACATCGTTCTTTACATTTTGCGATCCGTTCTGAAATGAGTGTTACTCAGAACCGGTTTCGAAACTCAACGGTCGAGTTTGGCTGTTACACCCAATACCATCATGCAGTTTTCCACTTCTTGTTTCGGGTTCGGTTGGTCTAACTTCAGTCGTGAAAGACTGTCAGCATCTGGTTCTGACATCCACGTTGATATTCAGTACGAAAATCATAACACTGAATTCTGATATACTAGTGGTTAATCCGTAATGGACAATGACTCTTTGACCCGAGGCTAGGCAAAGCCGGCTGAACTGAATGTTCAGTGCACAACATGAAATACTGGCCCATCATAGAATTATGTCAATTTTCCCTAGCTCAAACACAAGCACGAACTTTCTTCTTCTCGCCAAAATATTTCAAATCAGATTTCGATAATATGGACGAATCATATTCCACAGCGTTCTCCACGCCCCACTGCATTCAAGAAAGAATCTCACCGAGTCCCACGACTGAATTGTCGATGCTTGGACAGTTTGCATCAAAAATGAACAAAATTGGTGTGGATGAGACTTTCAAGTTTCATTGTCATGTAAGCTTTTTCATGTTCATTTTCCAGATAAAATTCAATCCAGATAAGTTGAGGACTCGTGACGGCTGTGCGACGGAAGTCAACTTAGACATGTATCGGAGGTTGAGAGCACATACCAAAATGATATTTCGTTGCTCTGCATCAGTGGGAACTGGAGTCTTTGTCAGGGCTCTCATGTTTCTTCTGGGTCGGTTTAGCATCATCAGCAGATATCATGCTCCCAGAACTGGAAAAATAGAGAGCCAAAAGTGCCTTTGCGTTTATCAATGTAGTGGTTCAAGTCTTGCAGCCGTTTAAGCACAGCTTTAAGTGTTTTATCATGTTTCTTCTGCTCATTACCAAAAGCACAGGTACCTTTTGCGTGCAGGACAGCTCGAGCGTCCCACTCAAAACCTGGGTCAATAACATCAACCAAGCTTCCAGATATGAACCTTCTAGAACTTTCCTGTCGCGAATGTGCGTCCGCGCTCAGGCTTGTGCCCTGTATTCAGGATGAGGCCTCACGATTTTCTTATGCATTTTTACGATGATCTCAGCCTCAACTCCAGTAATTGTGATTTCGTTAAACGCTGAAGATGTTTTTGCTGCTGCCACGAGGTATTTTCAGTATGTTTTAGTAAAGTCTCAAATGTAAGCCCCAAGGTCAATGACCTCTTTTCGCTTCTCTATCTTTTCGGGATAGCAGGGTTTAGTGCCAACGACTGACCTGGAGTTGAGTCAATTTACAGCTTTCGCATTCCCCCACGCATTCAACATAATGGTACATTTTCCGTGAATACCCGAGAATCATGCGAAAATACATGAACGTAATGTACAAACTTTATCATTATGTGATAGATTTCACATACTTCTCATAAAGAATGGCGGAAATCAGAAACAAGAGTTCACAGTCTAGTATAGGTGGGTTAAAATGAGTCTGGCGCCCATTTTTGCGCGCTGATTCAACTCAGGGCTAGACGCCGATAAAAAATAGTGTGCTTGACAATCATACGGGAAGGATCTAAATCAGTGCGCATGAATAAGATGCAAGCAGGATCTACAAGATAGAAACGTTTAAAAATACGCTGGTAAACAAGTAGGTGTACATAAAAAAGACCCATGTTCTAGAATATCGGAAAATAATTCCCGGGAAGAATAACGAGCAACATCAAACAATAAATTCGTCTGCTAGAGTAAAGGGCGTGAAATCTTCTTATGAATCCACCTAGTGTATTAGGGGAAGTGCAAATTTTTAGCTAATTTGCCATGTGTGTCCATGTTCTGGTAGAAACAAGTGCACCATCTTTCGTCAGAATTTTGGAATCTTGCTCTCGAGTTTTCATTGCCCGCGAAGTGAATTAGAGTACAAGAGGTAGATCGCATAGTCAAAAACATAGGTAAAGGGGGTTGTAGAATAAATATTTACGTAAGAACCAGTTTGTTGATCCCGCAGTTAAAGGGAGAGAGAGGTTGTTATTGGATGGGAAGACTCAGAGAAGGAGATTATTCCGCTGTTTACTAGTCCCTGGGGGGAAAAAGTGACTGAGAGATAGAAATACGACATCTGGCGAGAGAAACTGCCGTATTCAAGTGCGGGTTGGATTAGTGCTTTATGCAGTTTAAGAAGGCTACCGTAGGGGAATGAAAAAGCCTGGCGCGAAACAAAAAACAACCTTTGCGAGCTGCACGAGCGACTAGCTGAAATATGAAAGCGGGCCAACGTAGAAAAGAAGTTATTTATAGGCCAACGAGAGAGATAGAATCTGTGGAATGCATTACTTTTGGATCAATGGATAAACGAGGAGAAAATGAATGATGTTTCAAAGAAATTTACAGAACAGGGGTTTTGGAAGCATCAAATGCAACACGACTGTGGGATCTCCAGGAGGAGATATGTTTAAGTTCTATAGATACAATAATTCCACTACGGTCATAATCGGCGTTGGTGTAGTCATGGCGGGGAGGACGGCAGGAGGCGAAGGAATGTAGGGTGGGGTCTTAGGCAAAGGAATTGATTGGGTTGGAAGTAGTGAACAGAAGAGGATGGATAAATAAATGAAAGAGGATGGGCTCAAGTAATGAACCTTGGGAAACTCCAGTATTCAGAGGAAATAGCTGAGAAAAAGCCCTGTGAACTAGGACGGAGGTAGTTCGCTTACTGGGGGAACTTGAGGTTCTTAATACAAGTGCGGGGAAGCACCAGAACGTGGACAATCTCGCCAGAGGACCTTTTAAAAAGCTCGGTCAAAAGCTGCCGCATTGTTAAGGTAGAATATGCGTGTTTCTCCGTGGTAGTCGAATGCAGCCGACTAGGAGTGTGAGACGAGAGCCAGCAGATCACCCGTGGAAAGGAGCTGTTGGAACCCGTATTATTGATTGCTTAGTAGCCCTACGCGTTCCACAGCTTTGCGCAGCTGGTTGAACATAACCATTTTGCATTCTTTCAAAATAACGGGTGTGGGGTAATTGATGGATGGTTATCCGGGATAGAAAGATCATTGCTTTCGGAATCAGGAAATATCCCCGCGTGTTTTGATGGGTCGGAATATTAGAAAGTTGTTAGAGAGAGACAGATAAAAAGAACGACTTAAAGACAGGCCCAGTCGGGGCATGCGTTTTAAGGACGATGGGTGGTACACCGTCTAAACCGGGGTTTTTGCACACGTTCAGTGAAAACAGTACTTGGCCGATCTTCTTAGTGCTGGTGAGGCAAAAATGGAAACAGATGGAAGAGAATAAACCGGAGAAGTACGATACAAGAGTAAGATGGGTTCGGAAGCAAACCAGTAGCAAAAACCTCGGGTTTCTCCTGTGGTTTACAAACATAGTCACCAGAGAAACCACAGTTGAGAGGGAAACGGGTAAAGCAAACTTTTCGGAAGACTGTTTGGGCAACGGTCCAAACTTTAAGCTACCGCCGGCCGATGTGAGTAACCGTTCAGGTTCGCTTGGGCGAAGGTTTCTTAGGCTTTCTGTATGGTTGACGAACATTTTTTTCCTAGATTCCACTAGACCTTGCTGGGAGTCGATAGTGGGTGAGAGGTGCCCGCGGCAAAATGTTGAAAGCTTCGAGCGTACGGTGCGGCCGCGTGCATGGTTGTACCACTCGGGGAGTCGGGTTTACCGGGTTTGGAAAAGTATGGAATAAAAGGATTCACACTTTGAAGAATAATGTCGATAAAGTTAGACACGGAACCAGAAAAATCCGAAGTAAAACTGCAATTTTTCCAAAAAAGGAAGCTAGGAATTCTCATACGTCGTCCCAGTTGACTGAACTGTAGAACCAAGATGTGTCTCTTGAGTTGAGTGGAAGATCGGGGCATGTAGAACTGGTGGACCACGAAACAGTACTGTGGTTCGGTGATCCACTTTAAGGAAGAGTGGAGCTGTGTGAGAAGAGATAAAGTACAGCAGTGAGAGTAAGACTAAGAGCATAGGCTCAGTCCCCAACTCGATCGGGGATTCTTTTGAAGAGGTCATCTAGTGGGCACAGGTTGTTGACGACGATGAAACACCCGACTTCGCGCCCCAGGGCCGAAGTGTCACATGAATGAATCGGTCCTTCTCGATTGTGGAAATTGGAATCTCTTTAGATAGTTAATACGGCAGTTGCCATCCCTTATAAACAAGAGCTCAATGTTCGAATGTAATAAATCTAACATGGAAGGGTACCCACTGCAGTTGAGCATTAAAAAATACAAAACTAGTGATTAAAAGAAGGAAAAGGACGCTTCAGTTACATTACCTGAAATTTACGATTGGAAAAGTCAAACTGTGTGGTCTGGTCTGAATGGTGGACATAGGCACAGACACCATCTTTGGGTAAAAACGAAGAGTGAGAGGTAAGTTTGGGGAATTGAAATTGGGTGGTGTCTGTTGTTGGGAAAGTTTTGATTTGTGGTTAAAACCAAGGCAAGAAGAGAAAACTGAAGAAATTGGTGTGCATAATCAATGTTATGGTTCAGTCCGCGGATGTCAATGAGGGTGATGAGTTCGTAGTTGTTTTGTCGGTGATCAGAGGGACCGAGATTGCGACGGTGTGTGGTCGTGCATTTCTTCTCAGAGGGCTGGATTAGATATGGGTTGGTCGAGGCATATGCCAGATACCCTTACTTTAAGCCACACGCACACGAGTGACTGTGACCAGGCTTGGACACAGAGCCGTAAGTGTGGATTCACGAAAGTCTTACAGAGAGGAACCAGAATTTTCGGTTCCAAGGAAAGAACTGTCCTTGCTGGTTGGCACAAGGTTAGGGATTATTTTACGGCCGCAGTAATGCATTGTTGGCCTGGCTTAAGATATCCGTGTATAGACACCCGTAGGTACATTATATGGTCTATCCTCTGAATTTCATTGTGGCCGTTCGTGTGTACATCCCTCTTATCCCCCTCGGTGAGGTCTCGTAACAAGTATTTACACTTACTTGCATTCTGTGCTAGGTGTCACCTGTTGATCCACTCATGGATACAGGAAGGATCATTCTGAATTTTCGAATCTGCGGGATTTCCCAACAGCGTCAAGTCGTCAGCAAACAAGAAGCCTACACCCTTGAGCTTCTGAGCTACATCATTGATGTATTCGAGGAATAGAAATTTTCCTAACACCAACCTTTATGGGACCCTACTGCAGACTCTGACCAGGTTCGACTTGTCATCTAGATCTAACTTAGAAGGACCTATCCTCTATGTAGGCTACTATTCTTGAACTCACCTTGGAAGCTCAACTCATTTCTTCTGATTTCCCAACCAGTAAGTAATTATAAACGGAGTGGAACGGTTTCCAAATCTTCATGTGTCAGACTTCGTTCTTTTTACCCCCGTACAACCTGTACGACAGACTCTTTATAAACCCAAGGTATCTGTTGGACATAAGATAACTATCCATCAGATCAGACAATACCTGATTTCCTACGATCCTTTCGTAGATCTTCAGTGTCAAAAATAGTAGGACGTCTGCCCGCTAGTTCTCTGTGTCTTTTCTTGAACTGCATGTAGCATTGAGATCAATACTAGCAATTTTTCCTTCCCACGGAATTAAGGCTACTTCTAAGAACACTTTGGACAACCTAGTCAGAAGGTCTCTTAATATAGCTTTCAGTGAAATTTTGATGGCTGGATGCAGTCCATCTGACCCCTGGACTTCTTTGTGCTCAACTTGCTGACGGCCTCTGCAACCTGATCCGGTGGTATCAGAAGGTCCCTCATTCGTATTGTAGCCCTCTGGGCGATCCGATCAATCTAGTCCCTTGAGTGCTTTGAAAGTACCCGTAAGAAGTTACGTTTCAGGACCTCCGCACTGGACTTGTCCGTTCTGGCACTATTCCTGTCATCGACATCTTTAAAACAATTTGAAACAACTCTTTCTCGATATGAACTCGAAAAGAAAACACAGCACGGTTACTTTACACAATTTCTACCCAGATAGATTTCGTTGTATTTCGTCAGGTGAGTACTACAAATAATATGATAATAAAAATTACAACAATAAAATAACACTACCGGTGATAGGTTCACAAACGTCATGCTTTACCTAGGCAACGACAAGGAAACGAATAAATTCTCTTGTTTGCACAAACTAGGTTTCCACCTTTGGATTGCAATTGCTTCGGCAAACTGTAGAAGACGTGAATTGGTGGCACAGAAGATTGCAGAGAATATAGTTGGGCTGTCGGTACGGTGTTTTGTGTCTAGCAACTGACGTGCGATGGAAGAAGCTGGTGGCTGCCTGGCCGATGACCTTGGCCGTGTGCTTCCCATTGGTTAACATACATGTCCACCCACAGTGGGAAATGTTCGGTCACTCTCAATCGAAGTTGCCCTTCACTTTGACCTAGGTTGGGTGGCCGAGTACCCACTCGTGAACAAGTATAAGAGGTGCGACTTGGCATGAACTGATAACGGTTGTGTGACTACAGAGACGGATATTTGCCTGCATATGTAAAGTAGGTCAGGTTCGGCGGCATTGTATGACCTCTTGATTGAAGATTTGAAGCTGCTTGTGAACAGTTCGACAGTGTCATCGCTCTTGAAGAGCAGCTGCAAGAAAACCTTACTTATAGGGACTGGCTGTGGTTGTCCTTTTTGACTACACGCTGTTGACTGACTGAAATATGTTATTCAGCTATTCCTTTTCAGGGCTGAGTACATCCGGAGTACGGAGCTTACCGACTCTGTCATATAATAATTCAACTCGATCTTGAATTTAATACCATGAATGAACAGACTCGTGTTGACATATCGAATCCTAAGTTAACCTAGCTGATTTAGCATCAAGGGACAGATCAGTCTCCATGATGCTGCGAGTGGCTCGCGCGTCCACCATTTCTAATATCGTTGCACTCTACTTAACGATCAAGGCCCATTCAGTTTGACTAACCTTCGGGTGTAGACCAAAAACGTGTATCGAAAGTGTGCAACTGCCTTCGATATCAGTCAAAATGAGCAGATTGCTGAATCTGTACTCCAATTTGGTGAAGTTACTTTAGGGAGTGGCCTGGCTCGATTGAATCGAAACTCGATGTGGTGGGGTGTGCGTACTTTTTATTAAGTGTGTAATCAGATTATTTCTCTAGACACAATTATGAACAATTGTGGATTGGCGATGAACGTGACTGCATCACAAGGGCTGAAAGCTGCAAAATGAAGAAAGGTATACAAACCAGAAGGCTGTAAACTCCAATTGGATTGTGACTGTCTCCAAGTGGAATGAATCTTTGGTATGCAAACAAGCCTTGTTGTTACAATTGATTGACTTTGCTGATGAGTGCGACTCATGGGTTAAGACAGTGGACGTTATGCACCACAGCAATGGAGCACTTATCGGGACTGGAATCCTCTCAACCAAGGACCTGCTTGCCGCCAGTGTCCAGGGGGTTAAGTTGATTCAAAGAGAAATGTACACTCAGGAAGTCTAATGTCTAACGGATTGAGGGGTGTGATAAACATTTTGCCATTCTAAAACCACATTCAGTTCGTGAGCTAAACCCTGTTGTGTGGTAGGTGTGACGTGTCTCGGCGGCCGTTCGAACTAATCATATTAGGACGAAGAGAACAGACTCACCATGTTTCTACCCATTAAACATCACGCACTGAGTGTGATTGTACCAGGTGGCCACGAAGAAGAAGAAGACGGCAGAGCGGCTTATGTGTTGATCACCATAAGATAGGGTGTTTGAATCATCCGAGATAGTAAGGCCGTTCAACGTGAAATAAGTAACTGCTGACTACGTTGAAGGATAATAATAGATACCGAGCAGCATATGATGGCCTGAGTGTAGTATCTGACTTAAACAGTCACGAAAATATAGGGGTATCTGCTATCTCTCCTTGGATACTGCACTGCATTTTTGCCCCACTGTATACGTTCCACTAACACTACTACCACATTGCCACCACCGTTGCTACTACATCTGCTACTACTACAGTTGCTGCCAATACTGTGAATATTACGTGGTGTTTCATTCACTTACACTCTTGAAAAATAAGCTGAGGCAAGAGGTGACTTGTGTGGTTCTCCGTCATTGATCAAACTTATGACAGCTTGTCGGACCTAGATTTGCCTTCTATTTTAGGCAGATGATGACGTAATGTTCGCTAACGAAACTAAACCGTCTATGGATGCGTCACCCAAAGACTCTCACTAATAGCGGGAATTTAAAGTCACAGTGCATTCGGAGAAGTGAGAAAGTACAACACCTGGCTCAGAGGTTCTCGAACAAGCGGACGAAAGACTGCTTTCCGACACATTAAGGAAAGCAGCTGTGGACCCTGCCGGGGAAGGAATTGAATCAGACGGAATACTGCTAACATCGGCCGTCGTTCCGCGAGTAAAATAGCCACCAAGGAAGATAAAAGAGTGCAAATTCAAAGCAGAAGACTTTGCGTGCACAGTGGAAGTGCAAACCGACGATGCAGCCTTGTGAAAAGATGCCCGAAAGGTATGTAGGTTAGAAGGATAACTCAAATGCAAAAGCTGATCGTGGGTCATGAGGAATATCCTGTGTTCCTTATGCAGTCTTTTTTCTTATACCTGCGGAAAAAAGCAAGTAGAGGACAAGCTAAAAAGGAACTGGTTAGAGGAACCATGGGGGGACCAGTTTTGTGAGAGATGAGCCTGAGTGAGAATTTTGGGGCTGGTGTAAAAGTCCCTTTGTTTATTCATGAAATTCCCACTGAGAGCATAGCACGATGCATTTGTGGCTTCCCTGCTTGACGATTCCTCCAGAGTTTCATTATTCCGACATAGCTTCCGTTACCCAAAATAACACGATCACACAATTTAGTATCCACATTCTTATGACGTTCACTGTTCGTTCCGTGTGCCACTTTTTTGTTGTCTACCGTAATCTTCACCATGACTTCTGTGCATTTATTGTAGTTGCACCTTCCTTCGGACTTGGCCTCGTGAATGTATGTATTACCTTTCACTCCCACTTTTGTGACCGCCCAAAACACCGAAGTTCGGCTGGACCTCAAAACAGAACAACTCATTTACTCGCGCCTGCTTCACTGTAGCGACCCGGAGATGACTGAGTTCGCATGTGTAAATCCATCAATGAAAATTATTCTCCAACCAGGACAAAAAGGAGAGACAAATTTAACCTGTTCTAGCTCCCCAAGATGGTGTATATTGTGTGTTCACTGAACCCGATAATAACCCTTAAACACCTCTTATTAAAAATACTTTTTAATCCAACATGATGGGACAATTTTTAGTGAGGTACCCTTACCCTAGTTCCGACAGCTGTTTCGCCAATATTGAAAAGGTCAGATCAGTAGTTGCTCCGTCTCAAATACCTCATTTTCTCGAAGCAATTACCGGACGGATAATAAATCGTTCATTCATCTGATATGAAATATCGAACAGGTATACGTGACTGCATGACCCAACGAATTTTCCCAAAATTTCCCAGAATCCATCTTCAACGGTTAATCGACGGTACCGCGCGACCGGTTGAAAAAATCAGGACATAATAGGAGAAGCCCATGGCCAAAGGTCATCGGCCAGGCAGCCACCAGCTTCTTCCATCGCACGTCAGTTGCTAGACACAAAACACCGTACCGACAGCCCAACTATATTCTCTGCAATCTTCTGTGCCACCAATTCACGTCTTCTACAGTTTGCCGAAGCAATTGCAATCCAAAGGTGGAAACCTAGTTTGTGCAAACAAGAGAATTTATTCGTTTCCTTGTCGTTGCCTAGGTAAAGCATGACGTTTGAGAACCTATCACCGGTAGCGTTATTTTATTGTTGTAATTTTTATTATCATTTTATTTGTAGTATTCACCTGATGAAATACAGCGAAATCTATCTGGGTAGAAATTGTGCAAAGTAACCCTTCTGTGTTTTCTTTTCCAGTTCATATCGGGAAACGTTTGCTTCAAATAATAGAAGTTGTATTGTATGACTTACAGTTCTGTTTCGTGTCCTTCGGTTTCAAACTAAGTGAGGTGTAAAACATGCTCAAATTCAGTCTGACATTTCAGAGCCACATACGGACATGACATGGAAACCCCAGTTAGATCTAATGCACTTTAACTACCTCGCACGGTGCAGCCGGGAGCAAAGGTGAAATCGAGACCCTGAATCCAGACGACCCGCAAAAGCAGTGTGTAATTTTGTGGCTTCTGAAAAATGGAAATAAAATAAGCTACTGTTGTATATCTACCACAAAACACGTTGTGTTGCTACTGTTGGCTGACGTTGTGCATATCAGATCGTCAATGGTGCTTGTATGTAAACCTCAAGCTTCAGTGAGTAACCTCTCGTCATCCATTGCTATTTTTGTTCCAGCCCAAGAAGGATGCGGCACCTTCAGTCAAACAATAAATCCCGAACGGTTCCACCAGATGTTCGTCCGTCAGTGGCCGACAGTACGAAAACCGAAGGAATGAACAGTTCTTAGCACATTGAATCACCAAACATTTTTGGTGGTGTTTGGATATCACTAGCTGATCCATCTTCTACCACCGGCCATTAACGATATGGTTCATTTACCGTAGAGCACACATAAAGCGTATAATGTGTTTACAGTATTCTTCCATGAGTTTGCGTCGTTCACAATAATGAACTGCAAGTGAACCACGTGGTAGTACACATGACATGGATTCTCTGAGTAGTAAACCTAATCAGGGCAAATAATTAAATCCTACCAATTGGACTCAGAAAACAACTGCCTCAATGAGATCAAATATACGGGACCCTGTTTTTAGACTATTTGACGCCTAAATCAGCCCTCGTGGTCATCGCTTTGGGGATTCGGATGATCCGGAATGGGTAGATGCAGTTCCAAGCATTATTCAAATACTTAAGCCATCACTTTTAGGATGAAATGCCTATTGTTTGTGGCAAGGTACAATATAACTACCTGGTTTCCATATATTAACTATTATTGCGAAACTGACTAGGTATATTTTGTCCTGGGGACAACACCTTACATATGCGAAACATATTCTGGCGAGGCGGTCCATGGAATAATACCAAGAAAGTGTCAACTTAAGAACCATTCACGATCAGAAATTTGGCATTACGCATATCTCAAAGTTCGACCGTGGGAAATAGCAACTATGCCCCGGAAAAAAGTGGCACATTAAAACAAAAATAATCCATCCATTTGAATAACACACCCTTTAAAAGTCTTCATCAGCCTGACCATTTTAGGGAGATAAAAACAAACTATTTTGGTGGTCTCACAAAAAACCAGGTACCTACGAATTAATGGGAAGTGGCAGTAAAAATTACAAATCTACCAATGGTTGGGAAAGTTTTGCACAGGCTAGGCTTGTTATAAACTACCAATTATTACTTAGATCTAGGCTGTTCGTATATTCGATGCCACAGGGTTCTTTATGGTTTATCGGTTTGCTATAACGACAATGGTTTCCGTCGACTGAAAACACTTTTGACTGATCTGCTTGCGATCGGTTGAATCCTAGCTCCATTGGCTCACTGGCTATGGATTTGCTCTAATCTTCAGACGTGAACGAAAAACTATGAGGTTTCAATACACACTGTAGCTCACCTCTTTTGCCGACTTTTCACAGTCATTTGGGAACTGTTGGAATTTTTAGTTTGTTTATTGTTCCTATCTCGGGATCTTTTTAGTATCTGGCAACCCGGAGTACTGTATTGGGTACACTGTGACATTTTCTTTTCTTATCTTGTGGATCACCGAATATTATTGCGAAATTTACCACAGTTAGCAGTTGGTTACTGGTACTTTTTAATCCAATTTCACTTCATTATTGCTTCGATTTTTGACTTTTTTAGGTTTCTCATATTATTTTGTCATTCTTACCGTGAGCGAACTTAAACCTTTTGACCCTACGTTTAATGCCTTTTCAGCTCCCGGGAAGTAACCCCTGGGCTCAGCATGGCCGACTAAAAACTCATTTTTGCTGTAAACCAAGAGGTTATAAAGAACACCAGATTTCTAAGTGTGGTCGCAGTTCTTCCTCCATACATTTCCGGTGAATTGCAAGGTTTGTTGGACTCAAAAGAACCCATTCCTAGTGAACACAAAATCAGCAATCAACAACCGGATCGAAATATCTGGCAAACAGCGGACTCCGACCTCGGATATCATAAGCCTTCGCAACGGTTTTTGCCGGTGAACTATTTTAGAAACTACTAAGATTGATAACAAACTAACGAACGCGATTGGTTTAAAAGTTTCCCTAGTGATGCGAAGAAGGTGCTTTGCTTGTTCATAGAGGGAATTCTCAAAGGGCCTGCTAAGAAGGACGAGAAACCTCTGAACTGAAAGTCAGTCAAATGACTTCCTCGCCAACGGAGTAGGTTATTGCTTCACAACCAGCCACTGTCCGCAAACTAGGCAAAACTTGTGAGATATTCAGCGAATCGTCAGATGAATGCTCAAATCAGGCATTGCATAACAGACATTCTTGCGGAAATGGATCTCCAAGTGGGATCCGTAGAAAAAAAGCAATTCTGTCGTCTACCACTGATGAACTTTGTAGGCACTATCAGTGGTATCGTTCCAAGGCACGTTATTGCACCCCAACCTGTTCCATGGCCCCAGTGAATCAGGAAATCGACGGCACCAGAGTGTGGCTGCAACGGGCCCTACTGGTCATGGTAGTCGTCTTAATATGCCTCATCGGTCGTTGATTAGGATTACGCCACCTATTGACAGAGGTGCGGAAGTTAGTATGCTCACATCTACAAGTTTACTTTTGTAAAGGTCCACTTTTTATAGCTTACGGGCGGCAAATGCTATACCTACTCAGCGTTAGGGGAAACTTTTGAACATTCTTCGTTTTTTGCTTCAAACTTTTTCCTGTATTTTCTCAGATGCATAGGTTCGGAAGGTCATGCTTAGTATTACTGTTCTGCATTATTTCCAATAGCCATGCTGGGCGTAGTTCTAAAAATACAGAAAATGATAGTCAGTGCACTTGACGTCTCGGTATGCAAAGATCGTTATTCAAAGTTCAGTGAGCAATCTATTCTGCGAATTCCCATCAAACAAACTTGCATTACACCAAAATCACAGACTCAGCCACTGAACATTATTCGTTCACCACGGATTCTCTCTAACCGCCCTGCAATATCGGCACCTTTACAGGACATGCTTACGAATGACCTGATCATCATCTATTAACTCATCGAAATGGGTTCAGCCGATGGTTAGCGTGTTGAAAAATGACCGAAGAGTACGCATTTGTAATGTTTCAAGGTTCCAAATAGGTAGATATCGAATAATAACTTCATGATGCTTTCCCAAGAATAACTCTGTCAAGGTGGTTGGAGCCCGATTATTCACCATGATGAATCCCCACAATGCCTTTTTCACATGTCTTGAACGGAGGAGTTAAGAGGTTTTACTGCTTTTCTGACGATAGAGGGTTCATTTCAGCCTAGTGTTCTCTAAATGAGACTGAGTTCCGCTCCGGCAGATTGGCAGAATTTTATGAACCAAGCTTTGAGTGGTAGTCTGACACTGCTGCGTGCCTAAAAGATGTACATCTGGCATGGATCAGAAACTGCATGAAAAAAGAATGAAAGCTGTGCTTAAACGGCTTCAAGACTTGAATCTCTAAATTAGTAAATGTGAATGCGAGCTAGGCTCTTAATAGGTCCCATCATAGACAGGCACAACGTAAACATGACGGTACGGTCAAGCGCACATTTAGTAAAAGCGTACGACAAACGCAAGTGCAAGCGTAACAGTGGAGATGAAAGCAGACAAGCGATTAAATTCCCGATTCAGAGACTCTGGCCAGTGAAAATGCAAGCCAACCGTACAATTGGATCGGACCACACAAGATCTTAAAACATGTGAAAACCTCAGGGCAACCCTGATAGGACGTAACTAGCGTTCACCCTGTACGCTTGTGCACATGCGTGTATCCATGTGTGTGGGATATAGATCTATGGTCCGCAGTGTGCGCGTGCGAGACTGCCTGAGAGCGCACTTGACTGATTAGACCAAACAAAACAGCCATACAACTTTGCAGTTCTGGGAGCATGATATCTGCTAATGGTGCTAAACCGACCCAGAAGAAACATCAGAGCCATGACCAATGCTCCAGTTCCTACTGATGCAGAGCAACGAAATATCGTTTTGGTATGTGCTCTCAACCTCCGATACATGTCTAAGTTGACTTCCGTCGCACAGCCGTCACGAGTCCTCAACAAATCTGGATTGAATTTTATCTGGAAAATGAACATGAAAAAAGCTTACATGACAATGAAACTTGAAAGTCTCATCCACACCAATTTTGTTCATTTTTGATGCAAACTGTCCAAGCATCGACAATTCAGTCGTGGGACTCGGTGAGATTCTTTCTTGAATGCAGTGGGGCGTGGAGAACGCTGTGGAATATGATTCGTCCATATTATCGAGATCTGAGTTGAAATATTTTGGCGGAAAGAAGAAAGTTCGTGCTTGTGTTTGAGCTAGGGAAAATTGACATGATTCTATGATGGGCCAGTATTTCATGTTGCGCACTGAACATTCAGTTCAGCCGGCCTTGCTTAGCCTTGGGTCAAAGAGTCATTGTCCATTACGGATTAACCACTAGTATATCAGAATTCAGTGTTATGATTTTCGTACTGTATATCAACGTGGATGTCAGAACCAGATGCTGACAGTCTTTCACGACTGAAGTTAGACCAACCGAACCCGAAACAAGAAGTGGAAAACTGCATGATGGTATTGGGTGTAACAGCCAAACTCGACCGTTGAGTTTCGAAACCGGTTCTGAGTAACACTCATTTCAGAACGGATCGCAAAATGTAAAGAACGATGTAGATTCACAAGGTTTTATGATCCCACTAACCAGTGACGAAAACAGTTAAAATCTTCAAATGCCTCAGTATGATTGGGATTGAGTGTTTCAGGCTACTCTTCTCGAAAGACTTTCGAAATGATCACAAATGACCGTGCATCTTAGACAGCTTTGCGGATGAAGTCCTACTCACTGGCATCTCGTAACAGAGATGTTCCTATCAAATTGTCGGGAGGAATGCGAATGATTGGCTCTTTCCACCGGGTTGACTGACTGATAGTCAGTCCAAGGGAGATGGTTTAACTCTTATTCCAAACCAACCACGGGTGGCTTGTGAGGCGTACAGCACTGTGCTCACTAGCACTGTGGCGGAGGGTGTACTTGGCACCGGGAATGTCTAAACTCAACTAAAGTGTGAATGAATTGAGCGATCAGTCACCGGCTCCAAGAGCTTCCCAGTATAGGCGAATCAACCATACAGTAATTACCGGCTCACCTGGACGAGCTTGGCTGCTCAAATCTAGAGGCACATCCTGGAATGAAATTGTCTACTCTGGACTGGACGACTGAGTGCTAAAGTAACCGGCACTGCAAATAACCTTGAAGGCCTCTACCTCTTTGACTGACTGCTTTTTCATGCGCACGAAAGAGCAATTCCCTGTAAAGCACACGACTGGTTACCCCATTTGCTTCCCGCTTTTCCTACTATATTGTCCATTATCATGCCCCACCGCAACTTCGACTAATCTTGTCAGCTGTAGTAACACTGGTGGAACTCTTGGCAATGTACTCTCTCGTCTCCGTGTCTCATCGAAAGCGCTACTACCGACTGACTTCCAGCTTCGTTCTCGATGCCCATTCAAAGTAGCCATGTTTAAATTGCAAACTATGATACTCATAGGATAACAAGTGAATTTAGCTCGTTCGAGTGAGTCCCTTGACATCGTTGTGTGTTGTATTCAAGAGACTCACATTCAAGACTCCAGTTCCATCATTTGTTTGACATTCTCCCTAAATCCTTCAGTAAAGTTTCACTCTGTACTTTCTGGGGAAGCTGATGTTATGGCTTGTGTTTTTGCTAGTGTTGGCATTGCTCTCAGTAAAAGGGTTGAAGCAGCACTGCTAGACTTGATCCCAGCTGACAGTTGTTTATGCGCAATGAGATTTAGTCTTTACCTTGTTGACTCGCTCAGCACATATCATGAAATAATTTTGATCGTTTTGAGTTCCGTTATTCTGAGTGGTTCAGATCTGTTCGTGAAGAAATCATTCCGATTCGTTTTAAAAAATCACGGTAGTCCCCTTCTTTGGCATGTAAAAGACTTTCGTCATACCTAAAGTAGCAAAACAAATCACACATTTGAAGTAAGCTTCCGTTTGTTTAGCATAATTTTGGTTTCCGAAAAAGGAGGATGTTCCCCCTTTTTCATCCTATGTTGATAAGATAAAGTACCTCTGACTTGTCTTTCCATCATGGGAGTCCATACGTCTGTCGGAAAGCCATATTGAATAATACTAAACGATTGTTGATACTTCATGGACAAATCCAAAGAGGCACGAGTGTCCCCGTGAACTTAACACGGAATAACTCCCAATGAAACAAGCAAAGGTACACTCAGAATATGGGGTGCCATACTGATGTAGGTCATTCTCAGGATCTACTTAGTACCTGGTAAACCGGAATGCTAATCCAACACTCTTCTGCCTCAAATTTTGTGCTTGCTTTTGCCAAGACGATTGTGATCGTTCTGGTCAGTGATAGGTTCCTCGGCTTCCAATAACTAATGATCCTTGATGTAAACCTTTTAATTTGGTTCTATGTCGCAGTGCTAGCGCCTTCCTATCCACGTTTGACGAAAACTTACTGGTGTATTCTTTGAACGAACCACCAATAATTTGAAGTATGTTGTTCTTTGTCTTTTTGATTCTCCTCCAAGTACTCACAGATTATTAACATGCTCTGTTTGACATGGATTTCCGGTTCAAATTTTACGAGTCGTCTAACCACTGGACGATGGTCTTATGTATCTGTTTCCCCTTTAACTTTCGGAAAATATAACATAACTGCTGTTGGATTAAACTATATTGAAACAAAAACTCAATTGTATTTGAAATCGAAAACTCCATTCTCTATCCACACGACTCACGATCAGACGTACGTAGTTGTCTAAAAGCGCAGAAAAATAAAGAATCGGTTTTTGAACAATGACCGTACAACATCATCAGTATTTGAGATATTTTTGTTAATATGTGAAACCTATCCCTTTCAAGGAATATTCATAGGTTTATTCACACCCGTTTTTGTCAGTGAGAACGATATTGATGAACTATTCTTCACGTGATCGGACATTGTCAGAAACTAATCCCGTTGCTTGCCCTCAACAGAATTTGGCACAGTGTACAATTCATGTAAGAGTTCATAGCAAGGCTGTTCAACGGTAAATTTTAACAGTTTAGGTGTATTGATTGACAATTTATGCAAGGCCTTATACAATTCGGAGAGCCGCTAAAAAAATACACATACCACATTTCTTCAAGATATAATTCTTCGGTTACTTAAGAAAACGTTGTATTCCTTTTGTTGTGTTACACATTAGTGTATTGCAAGATTAGGCGTGTTCAAAATTATACCGTGCAGTTCATACTGGTTCGGATTTCCTACTTCTCTGGATTTCTCGGCAGGATTCATTCAATTCGATGTACGTAACACTCAATTTGGCGTCACGAAGAGGGATACAACGGTAATTGTTTGCGGAATTGAAAGCCTTAACGTAAGTTCTGCACCCAGAGAGGTTGGAGTCTATTCGGAACCTTTTGAAATTTTGCCGTTTCACCAGAAACCAACGGGAGAATGATAGCAAAACGGATTATTCCCGAAGTATTATTGGAAAGATACGCATGATGTAGTGGAAAATTTCTTTCCCACATACTCCTATCCGTTTACAGCACGACAAACCCAAATTCTCTATCTTGTCGCATTTTACGTCAGTCAGTCTTGTTTCTGCTGAAAGATCAAAATTCACCTGAATACACACTCCGAAAACCAGTCTATATATGACTTTCGTAACATCATCTTCCGATCATTTTTCGATCGATTTGTTTGATATCCATTCTTAGGAAGAATTTATATATATATATATATATATATATATATATATATATTGAGGGCAAATAGCTAAACCCTCGTGGAAATTAAGAAATACTTTGGATGTATGACCATAAACTGCTCTTCTACTTTGTGAATATTTCGTTTCAGTCGGCCTCCGCTAGCCATATTATGGGTTTAGCATTCCGTCGCTGGATTTGCTTGATCAGATCTCTGACACGGTGTCATACATTATAGAAGTGTTGGGACTCATGAGCAATGTAACAATAAAATTTCTCCTTTGGATGTCATAAATTATGCATAGCCGTTGACCATAGATAACCAGTGTCATGAGTATCTAGCTGGTAGTATATTATTTGGTAATATTTTTCACTTATTAGTTACTTATTACTTCCGGATACACCGTGCTGTTGTTTATAGGCGATCTGGACGATACGGACCATTGGATAAAAGGAAATTTTGCTTGCGCAGAACACAATGTTTTCTGTGACATCAGATCCTGTTCTGTCTATGCAAGATCCCGTTACGTATTTTGTTGATCTATCCGTGATCCGTCAAAATGCCAGAAATCGTGGCTCCTCCGGGAAAGGTGCAATATAATCAACCAGTATTGTTAACATTTCTATAAACACATTTGTTGAAAACAAGGTGCACAGACCGAGGGTATCGCAAGTAACTTTCATCCATTTAACAGTCTGCACGTATGAGTTTTCACCTAAGTTAGTGTAACTACTTTAGATTTCGGTTATTTCCTATGAAACCTTTTACCTTTGGGATGGAACGTGTCACCTGCTATTTTTAACAGTCTCTCAGTCATATTGTGCATCTTTAAGAAGGTGTGGTCATACCAGGATGATATCGTTGTTCATAAATCTATCCAAGCTATTCATGATTATCATCTTTATTGTTTGTTGGTGCAGCTCATTAGGTTCAGTATTTTCAATGACCCAGTCAAGTGCATTCTTGGCGTTTCTGAATTTTCTCGTCCTGGTTACATTATTAATTCTAAAGGTTTCCTCCTAGATCTAGCCTGCTTAGCCTCGCCTGTTGACGTAACTTCACTTACAAACAACCATGAGTTACTTGCCATTTTTGGTAGTCGACAGTACCACACCCACTTCATTCCAATTTTCTGTCCTAGCAAACCAGTTTTCTGTTCCATTTCTTGCCAACTAACTCCTTTTGGAATCGGGCTCACAAAAAAGTGCACCGGAAACTGCTATCTTTCTTTCTTTGTGATACTACTCATCTGTACATAATGAGATTTCGTGTGCACAAAATATACTCCACACACTCCATCCTGGCTCCGAGTTCTAACTTTTATGAAAGTTGCACGCGGGTTTCAGTTCAATCAATCCATTCAATATTAATTTACACCAACTAATTCGTTGATGTGTGAACAAAAGTTGGTGCATTCTGCTTAGATCTCCCGCAGTGCTGCCAGCGTCTGTGGTTAGGGCACTGCTTCACAAGAACCACTAAGTTGAGGATGCACTCGATGAGGGAAATTAAGCCGTTGAAAAAGCAGTTATCTGATTGCCAACAAGGGATGCAGAAGTCGGTGCTTCTACAACTTGACGTAGCCAAAAAAGAGACACCTTGTAGTACTAAGTTTTCTATTCTGGGTCCGATATCTCTGCTCAATTTTGGCAAACAGGTTTGCGTAACCTAACCAAAAGACTGAGAGTATACCAAGCCAGGAAATTAAGTGGGCACTAATTAAAAGATAACTATTTTTTACAAGTTGGGGGGCTGAAGGGGAACAGAAATGCAAAGACAAATAGCATAGGACTGCAAGCAAACTGCTAACAAGCATTTTGATATCTAAATGACGAATACGATGTATATAGATATCAAAGTGTCTTAAGTGAATGATACCTGAAATAATTACATAAAGATCTGCGAAACACTGCATATCTGCTATGTGCTCATGGGCATTATTTTATTATTATTCCGTAATATCATTCCTTTTGTGTCTGAGTTTATAACACGTTGTTTTCTCTTCCTCTATAGCGTATACCTAGTTCCACGTGAGTAAAGTCTAAAATGCTACGCCTTTCGCCCTCTCTTCTGTTTGTACACAATCTCACGTGCGTCTCTGTCAATCGCGTAGATTCGTTCTGTAACAATTTACTCATTAGCAAGTATAGATCATTATCCCTGACCGGATCGTTTTGCAAGTGATCCGAATTTCCTTGACGCCCAGTGATGCGTGGAACCATTGGCTCTTCACATTTGTAATTTTTTTGTTTCTATATCTGGACACGAACCAGACAAATTCAATACACTCTCCGACTACGTTGTGCCATCCATCTACTAACACGTATAACACTGTCACAATTATGACAGTATATATATTGGAATCTATATGCATCCAATCTAAAAATGATATTTCAGCCTTTGATCTTTTCGCGGATTGCAGACAGGAATTTGGTGAAAGTTTTAATCAGTTGGCTCAGAAGCTTAGAACTTTAGCTATGGACTGTGTTTCTAAGGTAGCGACGGCTAAACGGAATCTCGACGGTATCATACGTGAAGCTTTCATAACCGGAAAGTCATCTAACACGATATGTCAGAGGACTCTTGAGCACCAAACTAGAACAAGCTTATCTCTGGGAATGGTTAAAGCAGACGTGTGTATCAGCCCACGTGCGTACACTCTCCGTGTGTTGCTACTACCAAAGATGCAAAAATACGAATGGGACAAGTCGAACTATCCGTAATGAGCCTATCCTAGCGCTCTTTAAGTTTTCTTGCTTATTTTTCGGATATTCTCGGCACCCTCGTTATAAATGTACGGCTAAAGATACTGCACTTTAGCCGAGAGAGAAAAATGGCACTTTCAAATGTTTTTTTGTGTAACTGGGAGCTCAAAACACGTAGTCGTCGTCGCTGATTTAACCTTGTTCTCCACCACTACGGCAGCTGGACCGAGTGACCTAACCAGGACTGTCACAACTGTAGAAGAGAACCTTTTTGCGCAAAAAGCTCTCACCGATGACGTAAGTTCTTGGAGCTACGTATCTTCCAATGTTTTACAGCGTTAAAATGACCCATGGATCTTCAAGAGATACGATTACTCTCGTGTCCACGCGAATGAAAATTCATAGTTTCGGACATTGTTTAGTGTCACGCAAGCACAAACAATCATTCTATCCCTCGGTGCGTCTATCCATTCTACAGGAACTTTGCGCGGACATATCACTAGGTCACGAATTTCTGAACTTATTCGGCAGAATTTAAATGCATTTTGACAAAAAGCCTCCATCCTTGAATCTCCGTGGAATGAAAACCAGCCGTATTGAACCCTCCGGACTATTCCAGTACATTACTGCAGGTCACCCTATAATGAAGAAATCTAGATGATATATTTTTGGCGACGGGACTTTTATTTTACCAGAAATTCAGAGATCGCTGAAAGAGCGTGTGATCGAGTCTTCGGCGCCACCTTGGTGAGCACGGGTGCTAGTCAAAACCAAAGAACGACAGTAAACAAAAAAGATTAGTCTTAGATTACAGTCAAACTATAAATTGACTTACTCAACCAGATACATACTCACACCCCAGAATTGATGATCTGATCAAAAAAATAACAGTACTAAACACTCAGCCCGCTAGATTTAGAAAGTATGTAGCACCACATCCCCTTTCGAGATGATGAAAAGATCTATACGGCTTTTAAAGCTGACAGCATCCAATATCAATTCTGCCGAATTCCTTTTTGAGTTACTAATGGTGCAGCCTACTCGCAAAGCGCCATCAAGAACCTTATTCGAGACGAAATTCTTTAAGGAACTTCCGCGTACGTTGATAATTTCACTATATTTGGTCAAAGCATTGAGGATCACGACTGAAATTTCAAACATGTATCGGCAGCCACAGACATATATATTTTAACTCTGGACGAAACAAAGCGTACTCCTCAGCCACAAATCGAGTCACGCTACCCGGGTTTCAGATCTCAAATGGTGTCATAAAACTGGACACTGACAGGTTCCACTCACTACTTAAAACGCCTTCGCCGTGTGATACTAAAGCCCATCACAGGTATGTGGACATGTTCACTTATTATTCCAAGGAGATTTCCTACTCCTCGGATAAGATCCACCCTCTCGTTCACAACAGAATCTTTCCGGTGCCACTTGACTTACGTGATACCTTTTAACGACTAAAATCGGAACTCATACAGGTTGCAGTTATAAAGGTAGACTAGAACACTCCTGGAGTTTTAGAAACTCTTGCTTCTGACGTCATCATACCTGCAACCTTGAACCAAAACGGGTGAAGTGTCGCATTTTTTTCGAGGACTCTTATGCCAAGTAAACTTTTTCACTGAGCGATCAAAAAGGAAGCTTGCGCCATCATAGAAACAACTAGAAAGAGGAGGCAACCTCACATGAACTCATTTTAGAATTTTGACCGACCAACTTTCTGTTATTTTTATGTAATACCAGAGGGACAAGGTAAAATAAAGCGTTCGTGAATAAAGCTCCCTTCAATCCCTTATGATGTGATTTGGAGACCAAGGACTGAAAATAAAGCTGAGGATACGCCTTCTCGAGTATACTGGGCCATGTCGTCCTAAATTTCCAATCTAGAACAACTACAAAACACTCTTTGTCATCTTCGAATCACAGGAATGACGTATTTTGTGCGGTCGACAAATCCCAGTTCGCAGTCGAGGGTGCAAAATTTGTGAATCAGAAATTCCGTGTTTGTGACGAACTTAATTCTCCATTTTTTGGCCCCCATTCTATCAAATTAATCGAGACCGCTAAAACATTCGTAAAACTAAGAGTTGACTTCAAGGGCAGCCACATACCACATACACCCGTAGTAAATACGTTCTAACATCAAAAGACGATTTCCATTTGCGTATACATGCTTCAGCGGGAACGCGAAAACTATCCTCAAATGTTTCGTTAACCTCTTTTCCATCACTGGAATGCCAGGTTTCATTCGCTGAAATAGTGGTTTAGCCTTTCTGCCAAACCAACTGAGTCGATTTCTTCATAACAAAGACATTATAAACATCAAAATCACAGCGTAGAACCCACGGTCCAATGGCCAAGAGTAAGGCTTGAATGGAACATTATGGAAGGCCATTCATTTGATTTAAACTTCTAGGGGAGTGGAGCTCAATAATTGCTATACTTAACACTTATAGAATCAAATACTATCAGTTGTTTAGACCGCAGCTGTACACAGCAACCAACATTACGCCGCACGAACAAATTTTTGACCATAAAAGAAGATTATCCACTGCCAAACTGGCTGCTTTTATCTGAGCCCCGTTTATTACGATGGAACGCACTTCAGTCCAAATACGATCCCTTGTCAGAAAAAGTCGAACTTATTGACTTCAACTAAGTGTACGTCTCTTGGAATGATACAAAGAAATTGTGCCGCGTCAGCATTTAGAACCCGGGGGTGCAGAAAGCGGTGAACAGTTAGTCGAACATCGTTCTTTTCCAAAGACATCCACTGAGATACCCGTTATGATACTCCCTAGCTCCCCTTCTAACAGGCCACAAGCTGGAGCACAGACACATCCAAAGCCAAGCTCGAAAGACACGGAAATGCTACACCAAGGCATTAGACCTGAATGTTTGCGAAACAGAGACGTATAATACTTTGATCATATCAGTGGCTAAACTACTTTACTCCTCCTTTGTGGATATCACCAGAGCCAATAAACCGGAGTAGAATGTCCTGCTTTTCGCCATGCTATCAGTTATTGTGTATTTATGAGTTTATAATACAATGTTCTTCTTTTCATTGCATCATATATCAACTTTTCGATGGGTGAAAACTAACGTATTAGGTCTTTCGTTCGCCCTTCTGTTTGGACTATCTCTCTCTGCAACACGTACAACACATCCGTTGTTATAGGACCACTAGAAAAACCCGTATACTAGATGAGAACACGGCAAACCAATATGGCTCTGCATGGTCACAGTGGCACCCGGTGAAACAGCAGCCAAACTGTGAAGCCATTTTACGTCACTCATTCGCATTAAACTTATTCATGAAAAAGCTTGTAACACGAGGAAATGTCTTTTCGATATATCACTTCAGGCATTTACATATATAGTACTGGGTAAAAGAGTGTATATGTGCAGCTAAAGATAGCAGAGAGTGAGTAAATGTGCAATAAATCCGGTAACTCGACAACATGCTTTAGCTTGATGAATCTTGTTCGTTGTATGAACGACAATAAGTGTGAAATGTGTAACCAAATGGCATGAAAAGACAGATATGAAGAACGAAGGTATGAAAAAAGAGGTGCGGGGCTGGGGAGAATTTGTACATGGGAACCATAGGAGAATCACTTGTTGAGGCCACGGCAACAACAACTGTTGCACAAGGTTATTTTTTTACACACTTCAGGCTTCAATAGTCGAACTGCTATGGCTTCTGATGTCATCAGCAACCGCCTGTGTAATCCTTTCGCGTGAATTCTGGGAGTTGTCAGGACTGGTCTGAAAGCTGTCACTGTGTCGATTTGATGTCCGCTATCTACCAGATGTTGTAGGATTGCACTATTGTTATTCCGAACTGTTTCTTTGAGTAAAGAAGCCGGGACGTGTTCTGATATCCTCTTCGACAGGCGTCTCGTCTTATGTCCAATATACTGTGCACTACGAGAGCACGTAAACTGTTATAGAATAAAAGATTGAGACTGATGAGGCAACCTGTCCTTGGATTGTTGAACAATGAAAGGCTTGGTGCTTGTTAAGATTCGGAAATGTGCAGCAGGAGAAGACTTCCCGAGGGCCTTAGATATGCATAGCTCTAGTATTTCTAAAGTTTTGTCACTCTTGAACGGAACAGTTAGAAAGACTTCCTTCTTCTTGGATGTTTGCACTTTCATTTTGTGTCTCCTCTCTCCCATATGTTGACGAATAAACGGTTCTGGATAGCCGTTTTTCAATAATGTGTCACTTATGTGTTCAAGTTCTTGGGAAATCGTGTCAGGACTACAGATGTTTCTTGCTCTGTAGGTCAGACAACTCACTAGGTTTCCTTTGTATCGTAGGGAGACAAAACTCAGGAAATGTGTGCATTGCCCAACCATATACATTAATGATAAACCCTCCTTTCTATGTGTTTGTCTTCCATTCTACGTAATCCCACATCAAGGAAAGTGAGGAAATTGTCTGTCTCTATCTTCACTGCAAATGCGGTCATTGCATGGGCATTGTTGAATGTTAGCAGTAGTTCGGTTATGTCTTTTTCTGAATCGAAAATTATGAAAACGTCGTCCATATATCTGGTATACATATATAGACTGTCGATGGCATTGAGTAGTGGTCCACTTTCGAGTTTTGCTAAGAATATATCCGCTAGAAGGTGTCCAAGTGGTAATCCCATTGCTACCCCGTCCTTCTGCCTGTAGTATTTTCCATTGTGCATAAATTGTACATTCCACGTACACCGAGGGACTAGTTCTTTTAGCTTGACCACAGGAATGTCGAGTTTGATATCATTATTGGTAAGTATTGACGGACGAAATCTACCGTCTCGATCAAGGGGACTTTTGTGAATAGGGATTCCAAATATAGGGAAAGCATAGTCCCATTCAGACAGATCCTGATGTTTTATCATTTCCACAAAAGAGAACGAATCTTTCACAGTGTACTTTGCTAGCTGCTTGCGCACTGGTTCAAGAATTTCTGCGATCCATTGAGCTATGGCGTGATAGGCTGACGTGCTCATGTCAATCACCGGTCTTAGGGGTATATTTGGTTTGTCTACTTTTGGTAATTCAGATTTTAGTTGGTTGCGAGCCACAGGGTACAAGCTTGTCGTACAGCATTTTGGAAATCGCGTTTTCTGATTTAAGCTGCCTCAAGATCTCTGTCAGCTTAGTCTCGGCTTCTTGTGTTTTGTCTTTTTCACACGGAACTTGCACTCATCAGATAAAATAGTCATCATTTTTCTGTCATAGTCGCTTCGGTCTAGTACAATTCATCCGGCACCTTTATCCGGTTTTGATGATAGTAAATCTTGATTATTCACTAGTTCTTGGAACACTTCTCGATGTTGCTTAGTTAATATTCCTTTCAACGGAGATCTAGTAGAGTGATACTTTTGACATTCATAAACAAGTGATGTTTTCAGGCCGTCAAATGAGTCAGATGATGCTGGTACCAGGTCATAAAATTGGCTCATTAAACTTTCAAACTGAGTTTCAATTTCCACCTAGTGATAAGGTGGGTGAGTTGCGCAAAACTCAGGTCCAAGAGATAAAGCCTCATATTGTAATTTACTAAGCGTCACAGAAGAATGATTGTGGATTTACCTTTTGAGAATAAATGGACTTCAGGAAAACATCGGACGGCGACTGTAAAACGGAATCCACATTTTTGCTTGCACGTGAGTGTAATAGAATAGGAAAGCCCAGTAGTCTCAAATGCTTACAGCTCCATTACGTATAGACGGAAACCGGACCCAGAGAACTGTAGTGGCCAACCACACAAGGTCACAAAAAGGCAGGTGTCGTAATGAACCGGCGTACGGTGGATTACTGTCTACCGCCATTATTTGTATTTCCTAAGTGGCTTAAAAATTCAAGTCAGTACTCACAAATACACTTACTTGGACGCAAGATCGGTCTTCATGTGTCAACATTGGGGAAACGCTGCTACTAGCTGCAGCACTTGTAGTACTGCTTCCATAGCTTCGCCGCCTAAAGCAAACTTATATACGAGCCACAAAAGTGCAATGATTACCTTCATATTCGGGGAAATCTTCTGCTTCGACAGTAGTGCTACTGATGCGACAGCCACCCACACACGAACAATTCTGTCAAACTGATCAGTGACCGAATTCGGCGGCGACACCAATTCGACCTCTGTAAGCTGTTCGCTCGCTCTTGCATTCCTTCTCTGCACATGTTATCCCATCTCGGCTTTCAGACGTCTATTTTGTTGGCTGTCTGTGAGTACTGCTGTTATCATGTTACCGACCGAGAGTATTAGCCAATACTCGTGATCAGGTCTGAGTAAACTAAGAACATCCCCAGAATATGTCAGTCATGCCGAAGACTTAACTTCCTGCCTTGTACATCTTGGAGTACAGTAGGTCGAAACAACGGAGGAACAAGAACACATTCATTTAAATGTAGCGGATCATACGGACTGACCAAAGGACCATTCCTGTGAGCGGAGAAGATTAAAAATCGCGGTTTGTCATTGTAAGCCCGCCCGTGGCACAACCCCGAGACGACAGGCGCGAAGCATTTGCGTGTACGCAGAATCATCTTTTCTCGATGCATAGGAAGCGATGGAATTAACAAGCTATATGAAATACGGAAGGGGGGGGGGTACATGCAGATAAAAAATCGTTTCCTCGCGTGTAACACTTCGGTAAACAACGTCCCGGTCACTGCAGCCCAATTCCAAGCTCCAACGTTGAACTTTTGTGACTAATGACTTTTTCAGTGACTATGTAGGGTTATAAAGAGATTGTAACTCCACATAGTTGGTATTCATAATGAACTTACTACCAAACAGGTATTTTCGTAGCAGTTTGTCACCTTAAAATCATTCAGTGATTTTCTTTACATCTGCTTCCATTGGTCACCTCGAAATGCTTTAGACTGAACGGTCACCTTCTTCATGAACGGCACCAGTACCTGTCGGCGACGCATTAGTTATTACAGTCGAGATTTTGAGGACAGAAAATTTATCCAGCTTAGCCCTTCTGACTGAACTGCGGTTGGGCTTATTGATGTGGACTTCGTCTTAAATGGGTGAATGCGGTAGGTATTGACGAAATATTAATACTGCTACACGGCTAGATAAGCGTAATTAACACGGTGCAAGTATCTGAAGACAAGATAGTCAGGCACCTCCTGGGAACCATCGAAACTCTCCAAAATCACAACTATCTGAGAGCAAAACTGGTCTTCGTCACTCCCGACCTATACCGTCTGAAATGAACTGAAATACTAGAGGGGACGTATTTCTTGATTATATGGATTTCCGTCAACTCTGGCTCTTCAATCACATCTTAACTTCGAATATTAATCTAACATTTAATGTAAAAATGTCTGATCATTCAATAGGACGTCAGTAGCTTTCCGAAAAGTGTTAACTTTGTTGCTTCTGGCTATTCAAACTCGAGTCCAATTGGTGACACGGGAGTGGAAAACTGATCATTATCGAGCATGACTGAAAATGGATAGTGTGCGAAATAGGGGCACTAGTGCAGTGGAAAAGGTTTCGCAAATGATGGGCAGAACCACTGAATAACCACAACCACAAAATACTGGGGTTTTGTGTTTAAGTTCAATTGACATTTTGTGATACAGGAGGAAGTTGCCTTGACTTGATACGCGTTTTATTTTGTAGCATGACCGTAGTTTGCCATCACTCTGACGATTTTACCATCAGAATATTGGGCTAGTCAGTAGGATAGTTGGAGTCTCATTGCGTCGACAAAAATCAGGCACAAACTCAAAAAAGCCAAATAAATCCTTCTGTTGAGCAGATACCGTTCAAAAGAAAGAATGAAAACAGTATGTCAGTTGAAAATAGATGCTACTGAAGTAGATTTGGACTAGTTTCCGTTTACAGTTTACTGCAAGATAGAACATTATTGAACTTATTTCTGTTTTTATTTGACGTTGATGCGTGCCTCAAGCATGCCGCCAATTTTCGTAGACTTCAGAACATCGAACCTTCCACTACGTTTTGGAACTAATCTTAGCTTTGATGTTTTGACCATCCTCCAGGTGCTGTACTAACTTGCATTTTTAGAACAGAGATTTCAACTCCTTCGGATGTTGTGATGCACAAGTTCAGTCAGTTTAGCAAAAAGAGGGCACCAGAAGAATCCATGAAATCACACATTCTGTGTACAACTGATTCAGTTATTACCGAAAATCGCACGTGCGCAATGTTTGAGCTTGCATCGTCTCGGACGAGTGCAAATGCAACGGGTTTCATGTTTACTGTCAATCGTCTAAATACAATAGAAAACAAAAACCCAATGAAGAAGTGAACCCGTACCCCAAGTGAACTACAAGTAACTACTACCAGCACCTCCCAATCGATATCCACAAACGCATTTCAATAATGCCAGTACAGAAAGCAAGACGCAGGCGAAAGTATGTTGTAAGGGATTTCTTTCTCAAGGCAATTATAAACACATTTACATGAAAGAAGATAAGGGAAGAAAAGAACACATACAGTTAGTTAGTCAATCGATCAGTCAGTCAATCGATTGGTTAGCCGACCAATCAATAGATAAGCAAGGGACATGGTAAAGTTACGTGTCATTGACAGAGGCCTGGATTGGCATCAAATTCGAGAATGGCGTCATCGACCTTCGGCCACGGAATTTCAAGTGCTTGGACCAGCTTCTTTTGTGAACAAAGCTTTGACCGTAGTAGCCGAATGCTGATTGCCTCGGCCGTCGTTAATGTACTATATCAGACCGATTTTGACTCATTCGGTTGGACCCTGTAAAGGACGTTGGATGACGTAACCGGATCAACCTTATGGCCTGTTTCTAACAGATGAGTGAGGATAGAGTTTGATACAGCTCCTCTTCCTCCACATTAAAGCCAACGTGGTTGATGCTTTTTATTGCGTTTGGATAAATGCCTTATCGTTCTACCCACATAAGTGGTACCGCAGGTGCACTTGAGTTGATAAATGATCATTGAAGAGGTAAACAAAGCCAACTTATCATTTTTCTCGCATTTTATGATGGTTGATTTCGAGAACAAGCATCTGAGTTTGGCAGCGTGGAAAGTGGAAAGTGGCATTACATGTGGCGGATAAAACCCTGCTAACACTCTGGCCAGCCGCATTCTCGTTCTAAATTAGTTTGAGGAATAGGGTTTTCTTTTCCACCTGTAATGTCCTTCCTGGCCGTGTTCTGTATTTACATCGCGTTCAGTGAATTTTTGGGGGTAATATTTTTCAGAAAGGATCCGGGGAATCTTTCTTAACTCAGTCTGTAGTGTATCACCAGAGCAGATACGTGTATTTCTGGATACTGAGCAACTTACTAAGTTACGTGTACGGCCGATTGGAACGAGGCTATGGAAGTTTGTATTTTACCCAGTCCATGTTGTTTTCCAGTGCACTCTCTTTGGACAGAATAGTCCAGAAGTTTCGGTAAATCGACGTCAAAAAATGGGAGATGATTGTCAACCGAAAACTATATGGCTGGGAAGACAGCGTTGAATAATCTTATCGCTTCTCCCAAGTTCAAATGCTGCTCACGAACACAAAATATGTCATCTATATAGCTGCTTCCAGTTCAGCGGCTTCCAATATGGCCATGAAAACATCGGCCAGAAGCGGACACAAAGGGGATCCCAGTGCGACACCATCTTTTCTGTCTGTAGTATGCGCCATCCAATATGAATTGTTAATTAATTGTGCACCTCAGCAGCAATTCTTTTGCATTGTTCGCCGGAATTCGTTTTGATATACCTTTTCGTTCTATGTACGCGGAAGAAAAGTTCACTTTTCCCACGAGCGATACATTGGTGAATACATATTTCATGTTAAATGAAAACATCTGCTTCTGTTGAACTTCCGCATCTTTGATGGCCTCAGTGAGCCGGAAGCTCTCACGAAGAGGCTTTTGGGAAAATTTCGTGTACTTTTGGTAACCTCTACAGACGACGCATATTTGAACCCACAGATTTGATTTTCTTCATTGACTTTCAGATTCCTCAGTGCTTTAGTAATTTCTTTCTCTGCACGATCAGCTGGATTGTCCCCTATAAATCCTGAGTGAATTCAGATTCGCCGCCAAATATGTGCAGTAGCTTCGAAACATAATCACCACGATTCATTTACACTACCCCACTTCCTTTATCCGACCCACTCAGAATTATCCGTCGATTTCGTTGTAACTCCTTGAGTCTATCTGCGTGTTTCCTTGTTAGGAGGCCTTGGTTCAAGATAGTTAGCAGGGTTTTATCCGCCACATGTAATGCCACTTTCCACTTTCCACGCTACCAAACTCAGATGCTTGTTCTCGAAATCAACCATCATAAAATGCGAGAAAAATGATAAGTTGGCTTTGTTTACCTCTTCAATGATCATTTATCAACTCAAGTGCACCTGCGGTACCACTTATGTGGGTAGAACGATAAGGCATTTATCCAAACGCAATAAAAAGCATCAACCACGTTGGCTTTAATGTGGAGGAAGAGGAGCTGTATCAAACTCTATCCTCACTCATCTGTTAGAAACAGGCCATAAGGTTGATCCGGTTACGTCATCCAACGTCCTTTACAGGGTCCAACCGAATGAGTCAAAATCGGTCTGATATAGTACATTAACGACGGCCGAGGCAATCAGCATTCGGCTACTACGGTCAAAGCTTTGTTCACAAAAGAAGCTGGTCCAAGCACTTGAAATTCCGTGGCCGAAGGTCGATGACGCCATTCTCGAATTTGATGCCAATCCAGGCCTCTGTCAATGACACGTAACTTTACCATGTCCCTTGCTTATCTATTGATTGGTCGGCTAACCAATCGATTGACTGACTGATCGATTGACTAACTAACTGTATGTGTTCTTTTCTTCCCTTATCTTCTTTCATGTAAATGTGTTTATAATTGGCTTGAGAAAGAAATCCTTTACAACATACTTTCGTCTGCGTCTTGCTTTCTGATAGTACTGAAGGGCTTTTTGCGTATACGCAATGCCAGTTTAGGTAAAAGAACCAATAATCACGCAGTGGGTGTAGCGGTTTTGGTTGCCACCACCGGGAGCTCCAATCGAAGATTAACATAGCACTTAAAGCGCAAGAAGTGACATACACGTAGTATTATAGAAGACGAACTTCTCGTGACCCCCGAACGTGTCTACTGTCGAGTGTCGAAACGAAACCAACGAAATCCCCTCAGTCAGATGAACAGAGAAGACAAGTGCGCGAGTGCATCATACGTATCATGGTACCGAAACAGCACCAAGACGAGCCAAACATAAATGACAAATCAAACGCAACTTTGAGAGATCATCGCAACTTGCGCGTACAGACTGGGAAAGACAAGAGTGTGCTCAAACGAAGTCCATAGAAACTTCGTGTCTTTTGAATTCATCAAGACGTATACGACCGAAATGTCTTAGCAAGTTCAAACCGGTGCATCGGGGTAGGTCGTAGAGAAAAGGAGTTCAAGATTGTCTGAAAAATGTTTTTTTTTGAAACGATCTCGTTCACCAAGTTAGGATCAAGCCGATAAAAAAGCCTATGAACGCAAGAGCGCCACTGATGGCAACACCAGTCCACATCCTTTAATGCATTCAACCAATGTGGGGGAGGCATCTCTTGGACCCACCCAGGATGCCTAATACGACTCACATGGCCAGGTTCACTCAATAGACCCTTCATAACTTTCTTCCAACTCATGAACTGGCTACCCTTGTCCTTCAACCACTGCCCGCTCTAGCGAACAATGCGCGCACAGTAATCCTATCCGAAAACATGGGCAACACATGTCTCAGCCACTTTAGCCTTACGAAATTCAGCGTTTCATCTAGTGATAATACGATGTTTCTATTATTTGTCAGCGTCATATATCATAGAGGTCTCTCTCGCTAGTACTAACAACACTTACAGCTGAACTGCTGGATCATCCCATTCAAACACCAGGTAAAATACACCTTGATGTGTCCAAAGTTATCGATCCAGGCACGTTTCGGGCGTTCTAGGTTGACAAGACGAACGAACGTATGGGCTTGAACGCAGATTGATACATGTTGCATACACACTTGTCGACTTGACGACCAACAAATACTGATCCTATCTGATTTTTGTGTAGCGAAAATGGTGAAGCTGAACAAACCTCTCAGATAGGTGACAACTGTGTGTGCTTTTTGCTGGTCTCTAACGTTTTACTGGTTGTCACGCGCAACATCCACCGGAAGCCCCAGTCAAATAAAGCACGAAGATGAAATGCATTCCAAGGAGTCAGTTTTGAAGAGTGAAAATCAATTCTAACTGAAAATGTCCACCAGACTATTATCTCAACTGATGTGCTTGTGAAAATTGTTTGAATAAAAACCGGCGACCGGTTGGATAGATCATGTCTGTGGTACCCACTTCCTCTAAATATTTTCAGCGTTTCTCTTGAACACACATACCTGATCGTGAAACTGTGATTCACTGCAGACCAAAGGTAAATAACACAAAATAAACTTACATTCCATGGGATTTCTTTTGCCCCGGAGTTGGAGTGTTCAAGAGAGGTCCCACGGTGAACTAATCGAAAACACTGGGCTGACTAACATGGAGTCTATGTCATTCAGAGCTATGGAGGCGACTATTCTATCGCGGCACAAAATAAATGTACTCAGTTTCATAGCGTGCCTAAACGTGCGAACCAGGCCGTGTGAACGATTCATAGGCACAAAAAATGTAGACTTCGTTGAAATTTGCTGAGATTGTAAAGCACTGAAATGGGACTACCCACAAAGCTAATTGAATCCGGATCTTCGGGGAACACTTCCAGGAGCGGACCGGGGGTTCGAAGTCACCCAGCGGACCAGTCGTCCGATAACATGGCCGGAAAATTTACGAAGCAAACCGAGACTTCCGAATAGCTTAACAAAAAAATGTAAGTCTTGTCCCTTCCCCCTATTACTTCATTAGGCTACAGCTTTTCCCATCAAGCTTTAGCCAAAACCCGCAATTCTTTAGTCACGACCAACCATTCTTTAGTCATGGCGCACAACCACTTTAATTTGTTCACATTGTTTAGTACGTTAAGAAATGGTTCACTGAAAATGCAACCGTGATAAGGGTTGTGTCACATGGTTCGACGATACGGGCACATCGTTTAAATCTTCTTCAATCAATTTGCGGTGCAGCATTTGATACCATAACCACGGTCAACTGCTTAGCAAATGATCGTCACACTTTCACATTTGTTCCATTAACACTGCAACACCAGTCTCCGTAAAAAAAATAATAATAACTTGTCTCAATATCTCTTGATGTCATTATATTCCGACACTTTTGACCTGACTAGCTCGCAGCGGCATGGCTAAAGGTTGTGCATCAAGGCTAAAGAATGATGGGTCTTGGCTAAAGGATTGTGGGTCGTGGCTAAGGAATTGCGTGTTTTGGCTATAGCTTGATGGGAAAAGGTGTGGCTGCAGCCATTAATTCTAGCTTCCTTAACAGCTATTGTTCAATTATTTTTCAGAATATTTTCTCACAAAATCTTAAGTTTCTTACTATCAACCTTTAAGTGTAAACCTATGGGACTTGATGCTGCGGAAACAACTATTTTCGATTATTTTTGAATTTTCCGAAAAGTGCATAATGGCACCATGGTATACATACAGTGCGGGACGAAAGCATAGGAACACCCACCCACCCGTCCAGACCTCATTTGTTCGCTTCTTCTGCTCCTCGAACAAAATTATCTCTGGTCAGAGCAAATGAATGCACAATACGATATGGCGCACCAAATTTCGGAACGATGCTATTTACCGTGCACTAATTGGAACAGGAAATGTGAAACACGAAGGTGACAAAAGTATAGGACCCTCTCAGCTCGGCTTGCACAATTATCACCTAAATTCGTACACAAACGACATTCTGCTTGAGGACCTCCATACGTC
Source organism: Fasciola hepatica (assembly GCA_948099385.1). Classification (NCBI taxonomy): domain Eukaryota; kingdom Metazoa; phylum Platyhelminthes; class Trematoda; order Plagiorchiida; family Fasciolidae; genus Fasciola; species Fasciola hepatica. Next base: position 39,292,861 of record CANUEZ040000043.1, read on the forward strand.
TTCATGACATATGTTTTACAAGACTTGTGGTTGTTCCCTGGTCATTATTCACCCGTGATCGCTTGAGAGTGGTTAATAATTCAATGTTGGACTGGTAAGTCACGGAATCCTTGTACACCAGGTGAGCAAATGTGACTAGAAGGTTCTAAATTTGGTTTAGATGTGGGGCGCAGGCTAACCACTGCGTCACCTTGATCCCGCGTACAACACTATACATTTTGTAGTGTACGAGCAATAGACAGAAGCACTATCCAGTTGGAATATTGCATTTTGCAATCTACTAGTCAGTAGCGGGAGCAAAATCTGCTCCAACCTACGAATACACTTGACGGAACCTTTTACAATCTCAAGTATGAATAGCTCACTTTGGTATATGGACGAGAAGGGACGCCTCAAACCATCACTGAGTTTATGTTGTTGTCTCTTTGACTTAAAATTCGTTCACCTTTTCAGATATCATGCCAAGTACCCGGCTTATCAAAATTAAATTTTTCGCTTCACTAAAGTAGACGTTTTCTCACTTGTTTGTCCATGCTACGCGTGTTTTAGCTCATGATAAGCTGTATTCCTTATGCAGCGGTGTGAGAGCAATAGAATTTCTCATCGTTTTGTATTTCATCCACTGCACAGTTTTCCGTATTCTTCGTAAAGTTCACTTCGAAACACTGGCTCCGATCAAATCGTTCAGTGACGATATTCATTGGGTTATTGAAAACTAGACGAAATAATTTGCATTCGTTCGGCTTCGCCAGTTTTTTGGATGACCCGTTCTATTTTTATATTCCCGATACTGTTGTGCCATATGTCTCGATCTCTTGCATTCTCCGGCGACTTCATCCAAACTGAGTCCTAATTGGCAAAACGCAGATATTTCGCCCTTTTCGAAATCTGTGTCTCACCCAGTGTGTCATTGCGCAGACAAAATTCGACATGAGTTCCGCAAAATGTACAAATACAACCAACGTGAACGAAGGTCACCGGCAGTGGCTATCCAACTAGTGTGCATCATGTGCTCCAGTGCATCATGTGCTCCAGAAGCACATGACTCAAGTCATTCCGGTTCGCATGAATTCGGCTGTCGTCAAATCGACAGATCGAATTGTAAGCTTGTTGCCAGGCTCACTAGTCCGTCTGATCTTGAGGATTTTTTCATGCCAAAGCGTACCGTAATAGGGGGTCTGATACTTTGGTCAATCTCGTTTTTCGCGTTCTCTGTTCTAGTAAACAGTTATTATATGGTATCGTTCTGAAATCTGGTATGCCCTATCGTACCGTATACTCGGTCGTTCCGAAGAGATATGGTCTCGTTAGATATTGCGGAAGTGGAGGTATGCTGCAAAACCAGGGGTTCCTATACGTTTGTCTCGCAATGTTTATTCCTAGCTTCGACACGCATGATTAACTGAGATTTAAAGTTCGCGATCCACTGACGGCAGGTCGGTCTTTTCCACCATTTTCAAAAGGATATGTGTGCCCACTTTGTTGGCAACACAAAAAAAACGGTAATCAGCAATGAGAGCAGGTATTCCAGTTGTCGTGTATTGTCTGCTGAGACAAATTACATGCGCACGATTTAGGTCACGCATTCCATCCGGAGGGCACAGCACAGTTTAGTCGCTCCATTTGCCATATGACTAATTACCTTATCAAATACAGCTGCTTGCTCGTTGACGCCAAGCTAGCCATTGAATGGCAGTCCGGATAGCCTAAATTTTTAGGTGTAGAACTCAGGAACACCGAACTTTTACCATTTTGTTTCAAAGCGTTTTCATCCCGTCGACACCACTTCGTCCGCGCTCAAAAAGACCCGATGCGACGGCATTTCTCTTTTATCACTCGTAATGACCACCATCACGTTGCATAAAAATCTAAGATTTCCCGTCCGGAAGCAGTGGCTTCAGTGTGTCATTTCATTTCAAAAAGTTCGAATAGTTCTATGAAATCAATTTGACTCATTTTCCTCTACTGTTTCTTCTTTTTTGTTTCTGTTCCCCGTTCTCTACTTCTTCAAAATCTGGAGTCATTTGCCTGTTTCACTTCTCTACTTTCACGGTTGAAAGACTAATTTTACAACGAAAATTATTACCTAAATGTTGGTAACGGTCTGCCGAGTCCCCAACTGAATGAATCCACTATTCTTTAGGGTACCACATTTTACTCCGACCTTTTCGTGATTTATCCACTGCACCCTTTGCACGACCACTTAGGTATGCCCATGATATAGTGCTCTGTCAGTCCGTAGCCAATCAACTTGACTTCACTTACCTCTTCATTTGAGAACTTGTGTAATATTTATAACTATTCGTACCATCCTAGCCTTCATCTGAACTACTCCAAATGTTCTGAGTGTACATTTCCCCATTCTTGTTCCTTTTACGTTAATAAGCACCATGTGAAACAACAATAAAAATATGTTAACCAGTGTGCGGTAAAATCGATAAACGATATTCAGCCGCCAGGCCGTAATAGGGACTTGGTTTCCTCTGTGGTATCAATTCTAAAATAAATTTCTACTAATCTCACTTCCTGGTGTTTGCTTACACTTTTTTGTCCGATGAAATACCATACAACAAACGTGCCATTCGGGACTATGAAAACGGCGCAATGTCAGTTGTGCATAAAATGACCATTCAGATGTGAACAAGCAACGCAGGTTCAATGGGGTTTCCAAAATACGCGCTTACAAAGAACAAATAAATGGATACTACCGCAGCACTGTACGGCAACTGCATCCTGTGCACGCCTTGAGTACCACTGTACCTCGGTCGTTGACAAGAAACTCGATAAGTCCGAGTAGGAGGTCCGATCGACCTACCTGGCTTCGACTGTTTAGCGGCGCTCCTCTAGTTTCCTGAATAGTACATCTAATTTGAACGGAGTGATTGGTCATGTAGTACGTATTTCAAACTAGTTACTTGGATGCGTTTCACATCTGTTTCGCCCTTGTGGAGACCAATCTCAAGGGGAAACCAATAAATCGTTCCCACCGGAACCAAAATTCGATCAACAAGGAATAAAATTTAAAAGCGTTTAAATCAGCCCTACTGACTTCATCCAAACATTTTGCCTAATGGCACCAGTAAACTACATGAGACCAAATCTGTCACTGTTCGGCTTATAGAAGACTTTCGAGTGCGGCTTATGAACTTGTCTTCTATCTGGTCTCACAGCAAAACACCAACAAAATCCCCTCCATCGAACAAATAGAGGGGACTCGAGTCGGTGGACAGATGCGGAAGTGTATTCCGTATATTGTTATGTCAAAATAGTACCAATTCGAGAAATACACAAAATCCAAACGAACGCTACGTCGAAGCAGAAAGCAAGCCACGAGTGCGTACAGCCGGCCGGAAACGGAAAGTTTAAGCGATTCAAGCACGAGGTCGACAGAAACCTCCGAAAGATCAGTTTAGTTAAATACACTCAACCGAACAAAAGGATGAGATCGAAACCAAGCGTCAGAAAAGACCGTAGAAAAAATAAATGCAAAATGGTGTTCAGAAAACAGTTATTTTTTCAGCGCGATTGAGGTCACTACAGGCCAAACGAAACTGGCCGTGCACAAACTCAGCGAAGTAATTATCGCATGTCGCCTGTACTATTCAAAATCAGTTCAATAGCCAAGCACATTACCGATGGTGTTTCTAGTTATCATTTTTATTCTCTCGTGACAACCGTGTTCATCTTGAAACAAGCCGCAACCATTTCTCCATAGAAACACTTGCAAATGAAGTCTGTGTGAGAAGCTACAAACCACTGTTAACACGAATGAACATGAGGCAACCTCCACTTTACAAGTTTCGTTCATAATTATCAGTTTTCTGGGTCACGAATTAAGGAGGTGTAAATTTATTTTCCAATGGGAGGAAACACTCAAATCCGCTAGCTCAATGAATGACAGTTCCTGGTGTTTGAAAACTACAGTATTATATTATCTACATCATTGTTCTCGAGCAAGCATGCAATGATTGTGAAAACCATGATAGTCTAATGAACGGGAAGCAAAGAACTCCACGGAAGTTACATGTCAAATTCTAGTACCGTGAATCTAGTATTCCTGGTTTCGGGTAAGCCTAAACAGGTTCAAAACTTTCCGCTTTACAACGGTAAAGCGTCAGCGTACAGCAATACTCCTACTAACCGGAATTACGACGACCATAAACAATCTATCATGAATCCGTACGTTCACTTGAAAACAGTCACACATAATGTGATTTGTGCACACTTCTATAAATTTGTAATTACATCTCAGTTAAAACGTTTTCTCAGGCCGTCACATGAAGACCACAACAAAATATCCAGTTATGATATAAACGGTTGACGAACATGGAATTTAAAAATCAAGATTGAAGTAGTATTTACTCACTTCCTTCTCTCTGTTGAATGCTGCATCAGAAAAACGCGAAAAACAGTCATGCTTATAAGTGTTTACGTATTTAGGAGGGGATACATCTGGATTTTTCTGTGGAAACGGTGGAAGTCCAGACTGGTGTGTACGGATATATTGCACAAGTTATTTTTTATTTAATGGACTACAAATGCCTCAGTATGGTCGGGGCTGGGTGCCTCAGGCTTGGAGATGGCTACTCCTCCTGAATGCCTTTCAGAATGCTCCCAAATGATCGCGTATTTCAAACAGCCTACGTTAAGGAAGTCTTGCTCTCTGCCTTCTCGTGGCGGAGGTAGTCCTACCAAAGTGTCAGTACGAAGGCAAATATTCGGGGCTAGCCACCGGGTTGACTGACTGGTAATAAATTAAGGGGATATAGCCGAACCCTGATTCCAAACCAACCAAGGATTTCCAGCCTCATTCTAAGCGTGTATGAACTGAATAGTCAGTCACCGGCCCCAGAGGTTTCCAGCAGAGGCGAATGAGCCATCCAGTTGGCCACAGGCTCATCTGAACCAACATTGTTTCCTTGAAGGATGCGCTTGGCTACGAAAAGGCTAAAGGTGAATCCTCCAGTAAAAATGCCTAATCTGCACCGGACGGCCGAGTAGAGTAACAGTTCATGACGCCAACAATCATGGAAGACTTAAATAATACGATGACTGTCCTTTCTCTCACGCGCATGCGTGATCACCCTTCTACGTCGCACACGACTTGTTCTCCCATATCCACTTCCCTTCCACTTTGTTGTCCATTATCGTACCTCACCGCAACTTCGGTCAACCGTGCCAGCTGTAGTCACACTGGTGGAACTCTTGGCAATGTTCCAAGACTCATCGAACCCGATACCTCCGGCTGATGCCCTGCTTTGTCCTCGATGCCCATTCAAACTAGCCACTTTCAACGTGTGAGAACTGATGAGAGAAGAACAACAGGTGGATTCAACTCGTACAATGAGTCCCTTGCCATCCATGTGTTATATCCAAGAGACACATTCAAGACTCCAGTTTCGTCATTTAGTTGACTCCCCCATCTAATCATTTGGTGGAGTTTCACTCACGTCTTTCTGGGGAAGCTGAGGCTATGACTTCTCTTCTTGTGGATGTCGGCACTGCACTCAGTGAAAGAGCTGAAGCTGCGCTGCTGGAGTTGATCCCAGCTGACAGTCGTTTATGCGCAATGAAACTCAAGAGTTTGAGCAAAGTAAGCAGTCACCGTTCCGATAGACACAATCTGTTTGCTGTTTCGTAAAGCAAGCCGGAAGGATATCGTGATTTCGGCAGGAGATATGAATGAAAGAGACAGTTAACTGTCATCGAACGAGACTCATTTAAAGGCGCTTTTGTGTTAGACTCCTGTCACTCGGAAAAGAGGGAACCGTTTTTGGTTCTGTGCTCTTACCATCGTCTGTTCCTCGGCAGTGCAAACTTCAGACACTCTAATCGCCGGTACGCCACGTGGCGTCCGCCCTCATCGAGTCTGCAATGGGCAAAGGTCGACCACATGGCTATACCCCATAAATGACGGGGTCGCGCATAAAGCAGTCGCTCGCACTGGAGCACACCCTTAACTCCGACAACGAATTAGTTCGCACTAAGCTATCCGATTGCTTTAGTGGGCGCTCCAAAAGCATGCTGGAGCGATGCCCAGATTGTGATAGGCTTTCGATTCATCCCGCCCATCAGGCTTCCAAAGCGCACTAGCGGAAAAGTTAGCTGTAGAGGCTCGCTGTCAAATCCCTTTTCTATTTGACGTGCAGTTGTGGATGTCAAGATTTATTGAGACTGGACACGGAAACTCAGTTCGCCATATCATGGAACTCATTAAATTGGTTTAGTCTAGATCCCATGTTATCCATCACAATTTTTATCTTGTATCTACCGTACTATTCGTATGTTTCACCTGAGCCTAGGCCACTAGTTCCCAAGCAGACCACCACTCCTCGCCACCAGACCCGCGTGGCAATTCGTCTGTCCACTCCCACTGCATCACACAATTTTAGCTTTGCTTCTATGACAAGTGTTGGTTGACCTTAACCGGCATGTCTGGGGTCCATTTGTTGGCCTTATCTGTTCATAGGGTACTGTGACACCTAACAGATTTTTTCGCTTACCTGAACTTTCCCCCCGTCGTGTCCCCATGTGCACTGAACTACTGGTTGCCACGACGACTCCGTCGTTGTTGTTACCGCACTCTGCTCCCCCTCACATGTTGGTTCTTACCCGACCTTCTTTTGTGTTTAGGTCATGATTGTCCGGGTCACTTGAGTAGGTCCCATCGCTTGGGCGTAATTCTCTCTCCCTGCTTGGGACTCGGGGTTCGTTTATCTACGAGTTACTCGATAATGAGACAACAATCCTGTACAGTGGGTGAATAGCAACTGTATGCAACTCACCCAAATATCCAATGTTTGTTTGTATTCAGCTCCACTTTGGCTTCAGGAAGAGTCGATAGAGTACGACGTGTGAGTGTCTTGAGTGGCTATTGACAGAAGTATAGTAAGTAAATGATATTTTACTTCGTTTAATCAGTTTACCGAAAAGATATTACATTTATTTAGGGGAGCCGCGACCAGTACACGTTGGGGCTGTAAATGAGGACAGTAAGCTCAAAGGTACACCATGATAAGCACTTAGCCGTCGCTAGTTGAGGAAAGCTGAACTAGTGGTGCACTTCGTGCATTATTTTTGTAGTAGTGTGAGTGCGAAGTGGGAAACAGGATAAACTGAGGTTGCCAACAAACCATGACTGAACAGTGACGGTGCATTCACCATCCAATTTACATCCGAAAAACTATGAATGCGTAGGTGAATAAAAGTGTGTTTAAGTAAAACAATCCCATAGCTAGTTTTTCACAGATTTTTCAGAAATTGTTTTTGTTTGCGCAACTAGTGGATAACCACCTTGTGAATTATCCCTTTAGTTTCTTTTCAAGTATCGGCTTTTGGAGGCGTATCATTATTTCGATTTCAAAGGATCTTAGTCTGACGATCATCAACATTTTCACTCACTTTCAACCAGTTAGGGATGTCCCCAATGGGTTTCTTCAGTCCACCTACAAACAACGTATCATCTCGATCATTTATTTTATAAATGAATCACCACACAACAGTGATGAATGTTTATGGCATTTACTTTTCTGGCTATTTAACTATTTCATTGATAAAGAACAGTGCACCAGGGTAAGCAAAAGTGTTAGTGAACAATTTTGAAATGCTTTAAGATGCCTCTCTTGTACCAATTTTATTTATTAGGCTATATGAGATTTCCTCCCATCACTTTTTCTGTACCAGTACGTTCCTAGTTCTTCTGACTTCAGCATACCTCCTGGAAACCTAGCAAACAACGAGCTATTTCCCACTCGGACGGGTCTTAGTTTAAAATCATCTCAAAGTTTGGATTGCATCTCTACGCTTTTACTGTCTATACTACCCCTTCCAAATAGCGTGATCACTAAAACAAGCTCTCTCAACAATGTGCTTTCTTCAGCACTCGATTATCACTATGGACAAGAACCTTTGTTATCGCATGTTCAGAACGGTGTAAGGTAACCGCTTCGTTTAATTTTTCATATTCGTTAACTTAAACAGTTTCATATCCCGAAGTCAGTCATCTGTACTTTTGTCTACCGATGCGTTTTCCGCTATTTTCCTCATTCTATCAAAGAAATATCTGAAGACTCTAGGACGGCTTATTGCTAATTCGTCATATTTCCCTGATCTCTGCTGAGGATTTTATTACGCGGTACAGTAATAAGAACTATATATATATATATATATATATATATATATATATATATATATATATATATATATATATATATATATGTGTGTGTGTGTGTGTGTGTGTGTGTGTGTGAACAGTTTGCCTCTTTCGGAAGTTTGTCATATTCCAGCAGCATGCGCAAACATTTAAACAAAAGCTAAGACCAGCTTTTACAAAAGCTCAGAATAAGCAGATTCATTGGAAGAATGCAGGAAGCGATGATCTGGAGGGTTGACTACATTTCACATTCTTGAACAAAAGTTAGCTGACTCATAAGCGCATTAGTTTTCAAAGGCAGCAACAGTTACTCTCCGTCATCCCCAAAATGGCTGATAATTGTGTCGTAACCTTGTTTTGTGCATGCTAGAGCTACAGTACTTCCTCCAGTATCACTAATGGAATTGTCTTGTTTGCAAATCTGTGCTCCCAAGCAATTAATAAAATAATCATGCATTTGTCAACAAACCACCGAGCGCTAACTCAAGCTTTTTTAATTGTGGTTATTCGTGACTTTCAGTGGAAGGGGGTGTGTGCAGCATAACCTTGAACATCCACCGTATTGCAACCAAACCCTGTGACTGGGCGTGGAGAACCACATAAGGTTTCAATTGGTAAGGTAACGAGCCAGACGACAGTGGATTACTGTCTACCGCTTAAGTGTCCGACGGAAGAGGGATCTCAATCTATGACATTTAAAGTGTAAACGCTCCAAACCCCTCAACCACCACCCGCTCATTACCAGACCTAGGTTCGAAACGTTCGGTCCTGCTTGTCTCAATTTACCGTAGGTTGTCCTGTAGCGGACTCTTATTCAGATGCTGTGGAGAATTGTAAGACCAATTGGAAAAGTCCGCTATAGGAATGTTCTGATTCAACGAGGCTTCCAACCCCGCGGATCGTTTTTAAAGTCTGGGTTCTACGACTCCTAAAAGTAATACAGTGGTCCGTACTTACGGGACTCATCGGGCCAGGCGAATGTTTGCCTTCCGTGATTAAGTCAATAACCAAAAATTCAACTAGAATTTTAATTCAAGGCCTTTATTTCTGCTAAGAGCGTAACCGGAAGACGGTGGGTGATTGCCAGGAGGTCCACTAATTTACATTGACGATTCCGGCTCCCGGACTTTTCGTCGCAGGACATTTGGTCCCTGGACACTTGTTTGCCGGATATTTGGATGATTGAATTACGCTATATTCGCTTGAGTCTGTCAAATGTCACACTCTCAGGAAGTAGCAGAAACATAATCCCAAACCATTTTTAATGGTTTGCAACCTTGAAATGTAGTACTTTCAAAATGTCAGTCTGTATGATGCTCCATTTATCGCCCAAAACAACGTCAGTCTCTCAAAAGCAGCACCCGATTGGTTAAGACAAGGCCAGTGATGAATCCCGTTTTGCCTGCCGCATGTATTCTCTAGGCTGTCATTTTGTTCACATACTGAGGCAGTCAAGTGGATCAAGTGTCTATCGCCTCCAAAAAGGCAAAGGTTTGAATTCCAGGTTCACCAGGCACTGCCGTGGTGGACCGCACTACCATTTCAGCTGACCTTAGTTTCAAGCCTTTGGCTTTAGGAATTCCCGTGTGAAGCTGTTGTGAGGTCATACCGGTCAAAAGAATTTGACTGTGATGCATTTGCACAACAGCATAGCGCTAGCCCTTTCGCTAACCGATTCGTGATCAACGCGCCTTCGTAATTCTGGATTACCAGGTGTTAACTATAAATCCTGAAAATGACCAAGGGGACGGGCTACACCTAATCCGCTTCCGGATGTCGTCAATCGCTTTCTGATAATCCCGTGAATTGTTTTCCCATATTCTGGCTCACCGACCTTCTGCCATCAGATGCGGATTTTCTTCTGTTTCAACATTATTCTTCCGAGAAATCTTTCAACCGGTTTTTTTTATATCGATCCTTTCGACAGGCACGATCATACTTTCACGTTTTTTAATGCATTTTAACGTTCTGATTCACTAGGAATGACTCGTTTTCCTTCTGTGATTGTGCATTACATCCTCCAGATCGGCTTGGGGCCACTTTTGTAGATCTGACTGTGAGTTGAACCTGCCGCGAAAACAAATTAGTCTTATTTTGACTAATTCATACTTTCGCCGGAATTTGCTACTGATTACCAAAGTCATTATCTCTGTAAAGTATGTGAAATCACTCACGCCATGATATGCAGTCGTCATGTATTTTCGCATATGTCTCGTCTATTCACGAAAAATGAACCGTTATAGTTATTAAACGGAACCACGCCCAACCGAACATAAATCAGTAACTGTCAAGTGAGGTGATCGTAAGAATAAATGATGCATTCAAGCTAAAAAAAGACCGGGGATAATAATAGAAGTCAATAGCATTAGATTGCACGATGTATTCCGAACCATTTCGCTGCATCTTCACTAGTGCATACTGCAGTCAAGGTGATCATTTATAAATGGTAAATTGAACGTTCACCGTCACTTGTCACAAACAATCAACGATTATTGAGATACGCGGAGGCACTAGCAATTAACCAACGTCACCCTCAACTGTGCAAACAGCGAGAACGAATAATTACGTTAGCCTTGCCTTGGTAACGCGTTTTCATTTGCTATCATTAGTTGTGTGTGTGTGCACTTTTGCCTTTGATCTCATGAGAACGTTCAATTTACCATTTATAAATGATCACCTTGACTGCAGTATGCACTAGTGAAGATGCAGCGAAATGGTCCGGAACACATCGTGCAATCTAATGCTACTGACTTCTATGTGCAGATTTGGGTCGCGAAAGCTGTTTCCAATAATACCATTCATGAAGGCTGAAACTACCGTCAGCTAAATTTATTCATGATCAACAACCAACGGTGCTTCAGCTGGGATAACAAGTCTCATAAAGAAGTATGAATACGTTTTAGCTTCCAGCACGATAACGCTGATCTCAGCCTAGAGGCTTCGAGTGTTTTGCGCTGCGGCATTGCACTGATCTGACTTTTTAAATTCACAGGTTACGAAAACCCTGGGGGTTTTCATCCTACTAGCTGCTTCGAAGTAAACGGGCCATGTTAACGGGTGACAGTCAGGCTTTCCTCCGCCGTTGTAAACAAGTGAGTAAGTCCCAACTGTGCGTTCAGTATAGTTCCTTTATCTCTGCCTCGACTGTCTTTCCGGCCAGATACTACAACTCTCCCATTATCCCCAAAGACGAAACTAGGCGATGGTAGGACAGATGCCAGGTTTTTATTGAGCAATGAGAACAATAGCGGATCTACGACGGATCCTTGAAATGCACAACCTGTAAAGGTACACTGCTTAGTGGTTGAGTGGCTCGCAGTATACGAAACCGGAACCCAGATCGAATAAGGCGAGTCGGTAATCTGCTTGTACCCGAATACGAATTAAACAAAAAATAGCATACCTCAAATTATGGAGGATCCCCTGATAGAATACACAATCAGTGTGCGTCAAAAGCGAGTAGGAAAGCAAACGCGGGGTGAAACAGGACCAATTTTATGGTTTACAATGGGTATCAATATTTATCGGAAGCAGAGAGCAAATCACCGATCAAAATGGAGGCATACATACAAGGGTGGGACAGGAGCGTGGTGGAACAGTCATGAAAGAATGCTCAGGGCTGGGGTGAGAGGTCAAGGTTAAAGGTCAGTGTTTAACTCAGACAAAGCAGCCAGAGGTAAATAGCTGTGTCAATGCAAACAGTTACGAAGCAATAACGATAAGCCAAGGCCAAAGATCAGTGTTTCTACCCGTTGGTCGTGGGAATTTCAGTCTCTTGAGTGAAGCGTACTTGGCTAACGAAGTAAATTATGAAGTGCCTCCACTTTATTTGAATTAACCAGTGACAAGGTCGCGACTAGCCGTTGATGGATTTTCAACGAATGAGGCGGAACGCATGCACGAATGTGCTAGGACACTGCCTTAAGGAAATGATTCTGTACAAGGGTGTCGCCTTATTAGCACAGAAAAGTGTATGAAAAACATGGCTAAGACGGCAGTATTCTCATTTGGCGATAGAATATCAGGGACCTGCATACATTTCACTGTGCAGAAAGAGATAGCAGAGCTTTTAATTTGAATGTGCACATTCCATGTGTGCAACACCGATCAGGACGGATAAAATGGCAAAGTGGGTTTTTACATTGGTGAAAAATGGAAATACAAAGCACCTTGTGAACTCAAATAATGAAAGCACGTGTATGTGGATGTCGGTGTGATTCATCGCATACGTATATTCTCGTGTGGTGCGGTTATGATACATATGGAACAACGTATTGACGGTAATAAGAATAAAAATCACATTCACAGTAATAACAGCAGAAACAATCAACGGGGGGGGGAGTTACTTGTGTTGTCTCACAATGCCGGAAGGGACTGAGAAACAACCATACCAGATAGCATATGGCTACGCTCAGCGCGCGGTAAAGTCGAGCGTAAGGCACATAAGAAGCACCGTGAACCAGAAACGCACATACGAAAAAAACGATCAAGTTTTGATGGATGTTCGATGAAGAACTGAAAACGCTTGTAGATCTTCGTCGGATTCATATACACGGTGCGGTTCGCCTGGTCGTAGAAGTCTTCCCACATAATCGTAGCGGTCTAGACAGGAAAATGAAATGAAGATGAAGAAAGAACAGAGGCGGGATCGTGAATGTGGCAAAGTGAGATCCTGAAACATCGAAAACTAGATGAAGCAGTGTACAGAAGAAACAATGGAAACTGTCATATATATATATATATATATATATATATATATATATATATATATATATATATATATATATATATATATATATATATATATATATATATATATATATATATATATATATATATATATATATATATATATATATATATATATATATATATATATATATATCGAAGGAAAGCAGACAGCTGAATCACGTATATGAACTTTGAATGACTTCTTCTTCACAGCAATTTCGAAATATCGGAGGGGGTCCACGCTTTTTTAGGAAGACCACACTGCAATACCTACAGATGACGTCAGTAAAACGTGACTATTGTATTCAAATATCAAAGTCATCGAGTCGCCCGCTCACAATCCCGATCTGAACCCCACTGAAAACTCCGTGGGGTATGCTGGCGAGGCGGGTTTATGTAAACAAAGGAGTCTTTAACGTCACTCACGAACAGAGGTTTTGTATCCTCACTGAATGGCTGAACTTCGAAACGGAGACAATCTGAAGTATTACTTTACGTCTGTGTATTTGATCACCAGGTGGTTGATTTTATCACTGGGTCGGGGTGGCGCTAAAAGCATTTCACACCCTTCAAGCACATTATAAGGGATGAAATCGATTTTCCCTAGTGAAAATTCAAATCCTTATACGATGCCAATATAGTGATGGAACAACACATACGCACATCAAGTTTCACGATTCTACTTCTATACGCGGAAAAATGGGAGTGCGCCGAAAACATTGCATGCACTATAGCGTGCTCCCCTCCCAAACAGCGGTCATCCCCTTCAGTGCGAACTCTCTATCTCGATCGCGACTGGTTCTATCATTGAAACCCCTCAAGAGCGAACACTACACCTAGACACCAATAAAAAACTTAACTTGTTAAAGAAAGCCCATAGGTCTTTTTCTAGCAATAAGTGTCAAATGTGTGAACGTCGTAGGCCTTTCAAGTAGATCACGGAAGGTTAGTGGAATCGTTTGACAAGCAAAGCCAGTGGATATCCAGGAATTCCATGCATGTGGTGTGCACTGCAATGGGCACCCATTTGCTTGTGATAGCCAATAACACCTGCGGTGGTGGCTATTAGAAAATTACTTCTAGCGTTTGGTCATATAGCCTGCAAGTCTGCTGGGTTCAGTCAATACAATTACTGAGACTTTCACACCGCGGCAGTAAAAGTAACAAGTGTCCGTAAATGAAGATGTAACGATCAGCGAAACAGATACTCTTGGCCCCTGGTGAGAAAGTACGGATTGTTAATTTGCACAAGAATGTAGATTCTGTGAAGAGGACTGCATCCCAAACTGGTGTGGGGCGAATGAAACCGCATGTGCTTGTGAGAAGTGAAGGCAGCATAAAACTAGTTAAGATCCAGGAACTTAAAGTCAGCGAAAAACTTCGCATTCACGTTCCATTTATTTCAGTGACGTCAACAACACTGTACGAACCAAACATTGGGTCCCCCTTATCCAACTCATGAGAACAGAGAGAAGACATAAGTCACGAGATGCAAGCATTTCGTTTACTCTTGTCAACTGCGGACGTATAACGTGTCAGTATATATACATGGTACAGTAGGGGGGTAAGTGCAACAGTAAAGTAGGCACGATCGGAAGTTCTTAAAGTACGTACGTTGGGGAGAGTGAAGTCTGTCGTGGTAACGCCAAGCTAAACAAACATTTTGGGTCAATCGTTTTTGTGCACAGCATCAGCTAGCACTGTTGCACTTATCTCTCTACTGTACCATGTATTTATACTGACACGTTTTACGTCCGCGGTTGACAAGAGTAAACGAAATGCTTGCATCTCGCGACTTATGTCTTCTCTCTGTTTTCATGAACTGTACGAATGGTTTCTCACTGATCATCGGCAACTTCTGCCGGTGGCAGGAGTGTTGCTATGCGAGAGAACAATTGAGATGGATCGTAATATGGAGCAGCGATTTTCGCGAGACCAACGGCGGGTAGTACAAATTCTAAATGTCACAGAATTAGCTCATAACTATTGAGCGGCGGGGTCTAAGAAGCCCTAAGTGAGGCGCTGTCAATTTGGCTGGAACGCGTTATGACGTTTTGCAAAGATTAGAAGCCGAAGAAAATTTTTGACTCCGATGAGACGCTATTTAACACCTGCTCCATAACGCAGCTTGGTTGTGAAAAGGGGTCCACCCAGCTGCTTTTGGTTTCTCTATTAGACGAAAACGCTACGCGTATGGAAGATGCAAAGACGTTAGTCGCAGAAAATGAAGACGAAGAGATGGTTGAGTGCGAAAGGGTTCCGGTGAAAACCGAAATTCAAGCAGCACAACTACTGTGAAAATTTGCACCAGAATCGTACGTGACATTTATATCCGAAGTAGAAAAAAAAAAGAAAAGCTGTATACGGGAGACAACAATGCAGGAAAAACTAAGAATGGATTCCTTTCTGATAAAATAAATTGCAACTGGAAGTTTATTTCTCGTATTACTTTAAACGCGATAGGTACCAGTATTTTCCCTTTTGGTGGGTGCTGACAACTCGTTCTTGTTTTAACTATGTTTATGCTATTTCCTGAACGTTCCTCTCAAAAGCGGATATATATATATATATATATATATATATATATATATATATATATATATATATATATATATATATATATATTCAAGGCAGGGTTCTTGAAAACTTCAAAACGGATGTGTTTTGTGCATCCGAAACACGTACGCGGAACCCAAATCAGGTGGTAACACTCCGCTGCCGAACACAAGCTCGACTTCCCGTTTCCAGTTGCGCTTGTCGCACGATTCGATGTACAGTGCTCGTAATCAAGCTGGAGACGGTGCCGCTTTCTGAGCGAAAAATCTATACTCGCTAGGAATAGGCACTGTTGGGAACATAACTGGGTGAGTCGGTTAGCCTTATCCGTCTGATCGGCTGGAATGCCAAATCGACCTCTTATATGCCTATTTATCTCGCTCAGGCTTACTAGTTGAGCACCAAAACCGTCAGCAACAGCAAAAGGGTCAATAATCCCAAGATTCTATGGCCTACAGAAAACATATCAAACAGGTATCCCTATGAGATCTATGCCCGACACGTCGGGTTCACCATACCACAACATAGCACGATGGCTTACACAACCCTTGGAACCGATAAGGACGAAACTGTCATCATATAGCCTACGCGACACGTTCTAATTCGTCGATGTGATCAGGGATGTGAGCGCTAAATCACAGAAAACGCTTCCCCTATATGTATCTTCGTTATTCGCAAGTGAACCTCTGGCCAAAACTAAAGACTGTTTTTGAATACTTATCAATAGAAGACATCGAAATAGGTTTACCAGTCGATGCATGCAAGGAGCAACTAAAACTGTGCATCACAAATGTACAATTCCAATTTAAGGGAAACACAGAAAGAAAGATGGCATAGAAATGAAATCCCTAGTTGGTGCTCCGCTTTCTTAAAACATGTTTGTGCACGAGTGCTAGGTTGATGCCCCACTACTCTGTGGGTCAGATTTTTGAATCAAAGGCCCTGGTTAGGGCTTCTAAGGAAAAACCTCTTCTGCGGTGTGGGCAGCCGCAAACTATGATTTGCCCGGAAATCTCCATCTCACCTGCAAATGGCTTTATCAGTTTTCCCTTCCTTAATCGATAAAAACACCACGGGTAATTACGGCTTTGAAGAAAGCAGCAGTTTAGGAGTAGGGCATTAATCGAATGCACTCCTCAAGCCTAAATGTTCACTTCAATTGGTTGCCTTTAACGTGCATATACTGTGTCAGATAGGGCAACAGGCTGCTTTCGCTCAAACTCTTGACACTTTCACAAAAGATGTAAGCTGTGCCTCCGAAACGCGTATACAAGACCCCACTCCTGTGATCACTCTTTGCACTTCAGATACAATTTCAGTCTCCCGTTTCACTTTTGCGTATCGGGTGATCCGGTTTTTATTACTTTTTATCGGGCCGATGCTGGGATTGCTGTGAGCATGAGAGCTGAGCGTTCACTGCTAGATTGGATTCTAATCAGCAGTCGTTTGTGTGCAGTTCGGTTGGACAGTCCTGTGCGTGCCAACAACAACAAACTGAAGCGTCGATGCTTGTTCGTTGTGTCTGTGTATGCGCCGACGGCTTACTGATTCACTATCAGAGACCTCGTCTGGACAGTTGGGCGAAGCACTAAAACAAACAATGCAGTGTGCCCACTTCAACAATGGACCTTCCCAGTATACTCGTCAGGGAACCGATGCAGGTAGATATGACGCCTCCATCAAAAATGGAGGTCATGCAGAAGATAGGTTACTTCAAAAGGTACAAAGCCGCTGGATCGGATGGGTTGTCTTTATCTTTGTTCAAGGATGGAGGTGAAGCTCTGGTTTCGGGGTTAACAAAACTCCTCCGGGTAATCTGGGATAGTGAGCAGATCTCCAGGGAATGGTGTGAATCGATGATTGTGACGATTTACAAGAAAGGAGACAGGTCCACGTGTGAAATTTACAGAAAAATTAGCTTGGTAAGTGGCACATCCAAACTACTCACCGGGCTTATTCTCCATCGATTACCCAGCGCCAGCGAAATTTTTACGCATGAGAACCAAGCCAGTTTCCGGCCCAGTTAGTTGTATCGATCACATCTTTACGCCGTCAAATTAGAAAGCACAAGTACACCCTTCGTATGCCCACAATCTCTGTCTTCCTTGATCTGAAAGCGGCCTTCGACTCAGTCGACCGCACAGTTTCATGGTACTGCCTTTCAAGGAATGATGTACCAGAGAAATTTACTTTTCTCTAATCTCTGAATGCAAACAGCCAAAGTCGAGTTTTTGCTTACAGTGATCTTTCACTCGAGTTCACCATGAGGAGTGGTGTTTTTCTAGGGCATCTGTCTATCACTTTTTCTTTTTAATTTTGTAACTGAAATGGTTCTTGAGATGGTTCTATCTTAGTGTGAGAATGGCAGCATCGACCTGTGTTCAAGCGGTGAAATGTCTGACTTGAAATACATGGACGATATTGTTTTCTGAGTGAAGATCCAAGTAAGTTGTAAGTTTGCCTGGATAGTCTAAACAACAGTGTGGCAATGTTTGGGATGCGTTTTGCACCTTCAAAGTGTAACGTGCTGCTGCAGGATTGAGTTAGCTCTACATCAAATCTTGTGTTGGTAGGAAAGCTCTAACTAAAGTAGATAAGTTTCGTTACTTGGGCAGGTACATCTCGCCAGGTGGTCAGATATCGGATGAAGTTTCATTACGTACACGGAAAGCTCGACTGGCTTTTGCCAACTTTGCGTGACATATGACTATCTGTCGAGGGTCGATTATACACTGCGGTAGTCGACTGAGCTGTTTTATACGACTGACAAAAACATGGCCGTTGAGGGTAGAAGATAGGCGAAGACCGTCAGTGTTTGCGCATCGGTGTCTCCGCAGCAGTACTGGAATATGGTGGCAGCACCGTATCAACAATTCTGCGGTTGGGCATAGGGTGCTGGGAACTAGTAGTCAGACACTGGAACAAGTACTGAATCTAAGCAGGCAATGGTGGCTGTGACATGTTACGTATACTGACCGACAGACTTCCTCAGCGTACGCTGTCCTCCGGTGGCAGTAGTCCGTCACGAAGAGACTGCATCTAGACGTGGTGTGATGGCTTGCGTGTCTTTATGACCCAAAGAGCTATACAGAATGGCTTCCTTAAGCTGGAGATGCAATCACGCCTCACAGGTCAATGGGTAGAGGCCAGACTAGGTCTAGTCTCTGAATCAGTTGATGGGTAACATCTGATTCTAACGGCTATGCCCCTGGAGAGGACACCAGCGGATAAACACGAAGGGAAGCAGTTTATCGGTCTAAAAACCTCTACTGGGTGGACGTAGGTGTAGAGTATTTATGGTTTCTTTCGACGGTGGGATAAGTCACCGCACGTTATTAGGCAGCTATCGCCCACTTAAGCTGGGCAGCCCCTGGCCCAAAGAATGATGCCCTGTTTACGGACCGCTTGTTCCATTGGGTGCATGGGACTAAGGACTGAATCCGAAAGGCAAACTGATAGCAAAGCATCAGCGAAGACAAGATAGAATGCACACAACAATCAGGTCTCACGTGACACACCAGAAAAAGTTCCTTGACGGGTGCTTCGGTCACGTTCCTGTGCTGGGTTAACGCCCCACTGTCCTGTGGGTCAGACTTGATCCAAAGGCTCCGGTTAGGGTACCTAAGCAAAAACCCCTTCTGTAGTATGGGCAGCCGCGAAGTATGATATACCCAAAAATCTGCAGCAATCCCTCGGCAAACATTTCGTATCTCTCTACTCTTCATCCTTCACATTCCAATTCAAAATGGGTACAAGAAGCTACAATGAGTCGTGACCGAGACCTTGTACCTCTCCGTAAGAGTAATAACTTGGAGACAGGAGAAAATAGAAAAATCCATTCTCCGACCTAAGCATTCTCATCATTTACCTGCTTCCAACGTCCGAACATTTTACCTAACGAGACAACAGAGTGCCCTAGTTTGAACTTTTGGAACCTTTAAATGGTGTGTTGTGTCTCCGAAACACACATACAAGACCCAACTTCAGTGTTAACACATCGATCCCCAGATGCAAGCTCGGCTCCCCGTGTCAATCTTCGCGTGGCGGTTGACCCGGTGTCTAGTGCTCGTGGTCAGGCCGGCGTTGCCATCGCTCTGAGCATGAAAGCTAAGCGTGCACTGCTCGACTGGGTCCCAGTCAGCAGCATTCTGGGAATGGTACTGCTGAATGGTTCTGTACAAGTCAACTGCAATAGACTGAAGCGTCGATGCCTGTTCGCTGTCCTTTTTGTGTATGTCACAACTGGCTGTAGCTCAGCTGAGGCTGAAAACTATGTCTATCAAGATTTCTCCCGACCGCTCCGCAGCGTGTGCTCTGCTCATGGTTGTTGCTGCTGGTTTCAATGCTCAAGTTGGAAGCCAGACGAGACGGACAGGAATATATGAGGCCGATCTGGCATTTCAGCCGACAGAACCGATAACGGTGACTGACTCATCCAACCATGTTTCGACCACACACTATTCCTAGTGAGCAAACATTTCTCGCAAAAAGGCAGCACCGACTAACTTGGTGTTCTCTTGCGTCTTCACAGCGTTGGATTCAGATCGGCCATATTGTTATCGCTTGACGCTGGAGCGGATCAATTCAAGACCGTCGACTATTTTGGTCCACGTCTGTGGACACTGATCACGCCCTCGTCCGTGCGCGTTTCAGCCTACGTCTCGTCGGTGGTCGCAGCAACGCCAAGGCCAACCGTTCCCCGCAGCTGCTACTATATGATAGTTACCGATCAGCTCTCCAAGCAGAATTATCCGCCAATTTATCGATGCAGTCAAATGCCCACGATCCAGAAGTGCGATGAACAGAGGTCAAGCAGACCGTACGTGAGGCTGCTGATGCTGTTCAATAACTAGACACACAGAAACGATGAATATCTGCGTTCTCAGTTACAATGTTATATGCGCGCAGATTGATTCCCCCGGGTTCCAGATACGATGAGGCACGGAGATGCTTTAGACGCCAACTGATTCGGAGTCTGAGAAACGACTGTGAGCAGTGGTGGATTGAGAAGTGTAGGGAGATCGGAAAAGCTGCGGCGATTAGTAACAGCCGCAACCTTTCCCGTCTAATCAGAAATATCGGCCCATGAAAACCAGGCGTTAGTGAACTGATCAAAGAGACGGACGGCTCACTGGTTCAGATTCAGCAGCGTCGTCTAACTCACTGGGCGGAGCATTTCGAGAAGATTAATTGACCTTTATTCACGACAGGTCTGCTCACTAGCGCAAGTTATAGGTCTAGTGGTAGATACTAGTTCTCCGTCAGAAGCGGAGGTTCACCGTGAGTTAGGCTATCTTAAACGACATGAGGCTGCCGGACCGGATGGGTTGTCTCCGTCTAATTTCAAAGACGGTGGCCCAGCACTTTTTCTGGAGTTGACAAAACTCCTCGGTTTGGTTTGCGATACGGAACAAGTTCCAAGGAGTTGGTGTGAATCGGTGATCGTAAGGGTTTACAAGAAGGGTGACAGGTCCTTCTGTGAAAATCACAGGGGAGTAGCTCTGATTAGCATCGCATCTAAACTGCTCGCTCGTATTATTCCCCACCGCTTACCAGCCGCTCGCGAACAGTGCTTGCGCAAGAATCAAGCTGAATTTAGACCTGATCGAAGTTGAATGGATCACATCTTCACTCTTCGACAAATTTCAAAACACAGGCGATAAACCTTCTATAGGCCCATTATCCTCGTTTTTCTGGATCTGAAAGCGGCCTTTGACTCAGTCGACCGCACAGTGCTCTGACGCTGCCTTTTATTGAAGGGTGTACCAGAGAAATTCATTTCTATCATAAAGTCTGTTTACTTGAACAACCGAAGCCGAGTTCAGACTTACAGTGCTCCTTCATCCGAGTTCACCACAAAAGTGGTGTACGTCAGGGTTCCCCCCCCCCCTTCTCTTTTTCTCTTTGACTTTGTGAATGATATGGTCCTATAGACCGTACTTTTGTCAGGTGATGATACTGGTGTTGAACTTTTCCCGGATAGAGAAAGGTCAGAACTCGAGTGTGTGGACATCGTTTTTTACGTGAAGATGGAGGTGAGTTGAAAGCTTTTCCAGACAGTTTCACGGACCGCGTACCAATATTTGGTATGCGTCTTCGAATGCAAGATGCTGTTGCAGAACTGGGTCAGTTCAACATCAAACCTCTCAGTGTCCGGGCAGACTATGGGCCAGATGGACAAGTTCTGTTCTCCGGGCAGCTGCGTTTCACCCGGAGGTAGGATATCAGATGTGTCTTTGCGTATACAGAAGGCTCGTTTGGCATTTGCCAACCTGAATTATCTTTGGCGCAAACGTGACATCCGTCCACCTATCAAGGGTCAAATGTGAGCTGCAACAGTCAAGCCATTGCTTCTGTGTGGTTCGGAGACACTTCCATTACGGGTGGAGGATATGCAAAGATTGTCGGTATTTGAACTCCGATGTCTCCGTAGCATTGCTCGGCTCTGCTGGGAACACCCGATAAGCACTGCTGAGATTCGGCGGAGGGTCAGGTTCACGGATCAAATCATTAGATGAAACACTCAAGTTCACCAGGCTAACATGGCTGGGATGTGTTGCAAATGTCCCCTGACAGGATTCCTTGGCGCGCAATGTTTTCTGAGGCGGATGATGATTAGGAGATGAGTGAGGGTGGCTAGTCCATAACATGAACCTAACCAGTGAGCTCCGCCATTAGACTTCCTGGGTGAGATCCAAGAGGCTATTTAACTCTATGGTTAGATAAACTGGAGGATATGGCTAGGAGTCGCAATCAGTGGCGCTATTGTATTCACAAATATTCTTTATCGACTTGATACCAATCTTTGTAGTTTCTCTATTGCTTCTTTCATATTCATGTTCTCCAATACTTCCTGCTGAGGTTGCCTCTAGGGGATAGAAACCAAAGCCACCGCACCCAGCGCATGGTTAATGGTTGTCCGAACTGAACTGAACTGGACTGATGCCTGTAGTGGCTGGAAGGCACTCACTTTTTACTTTTACTATTCTGTAACCATTTCCTACGAGAGGATACGTCTGCTTCTTGGACGTTTCTGATGGTAACCGTATACGCGTTGCGGTCTGCTGCAAGATCTGTCCACCACAAAATCAAGTTGTTGCACAAGCCGCGTACCTCGAAGACCAGCCGGAGGCCTAGGTGATCCATGTCTGTCTTAACAGTGTTAACCTATGTCTTTAGATGGCCACCAAGGCGACATTCACCTCTGAGTAGGGTGATAAAAGTAAGCTCCAGTTCGTAGGTACCGTTTTGGGTCAGCGAAGGATACAGCCGAACGGCTGTAGGCGACGTCGTCGGATAGACAAAGACGGTCTTTCTGTATTTATAGTGTTGACGCGATATCACCTGATTTTGGCCATATAACGGAGACAAAATTGGTCGAAGCTTTTCAGCCTTTTTGCTTCGTTTACTCTTAACGATCAGGTTTCGCATGCATATGTAAAGACTGGGCAGACGGCAGCTCCGTAAATGCGGAGCTTCGTGTGGAGGCTAATTTCACTATGAGAACACAACGTTTTGAGAAGTTGTGGGAATGTTCTCCTTGCGCAATCTAAACGAGGTTTAACGTCGTCCCTGGCCTGGATGTCTGGCTGGACAGTAGAATCTAATCACTTGAAGTGATGCACCCGTGCCAGAGTTTTGTCATTGGCGTATATAAAGTTTCGGGCATTTGGAAGTCATGAAGAATCTCGTTCTGAAGTGTTTATCTCCAAACCAACAGCTTTGGCTCCGTACACAATACGGTCGGGAACTAGCTGCGAAGTTTCGGGATTCTTTCCTGGAGTGATAATATTGTCAGTGAATTCAAGGTCTTGAAACCAAGAACCGTAACCAAGTTGTGTTCCTCGAAAGTTACGAATGGTGTGACGCATTATCTAGTCTGTAGAGTAGCTGAATAAGACTGACGAGGGATGGCACCCTCGGCGGACGCCGGAGTCGAGTGGGAACAGCAACAAAGCGACTTAGCAGAATGGTCGCAAAAAGCTTAGACGCTAAATCGATGAAGCTGATACCCTTGTAGTTCGCGCAGATAGTTTTTTTCGCTTCTTCTAGCATACGGGATACGATAGAGGTTTCCTGATCTTTCAGAAAAATGTTGGTGTTGTAGATACGATGGAATGGCGTACTCAAGGGATCCAATGGAATTGCTAAACAAAACTTGAAGGTCTCGGATGTGATGTCATCCTCCCCAGGTGACCTCTTATTTTTCACTGTTTGGTCGGCAGAGACGATTCCCAGGTCGTCTGGAGGCTCCAGGTTGATTTCATATTGCTATGGCTGAGAAGTGGGTCGAGGTGACCAATATGACATGACAAAAGGTACGAAAACCTTGACTAGTCATCATCATCATCATCGTCCAACATTAAACAGCAGGATAGGCCCTAATGACCGTTGCCTTTCTCGCCATGTTGCATGTAGAAGTAGGAAGAATGAATGCACGTGATGGACAGGGAGTGGACCGACATTGATCAGTCATTCTGATTCGACAGAGTGACAACACGATCGCCACTGTTCACGGTTCCCTGCCATATCCTTCGGTGTATCCAGCCAACTAGTTGATGGATCTTTTGGACCCCAACGACGAAGACGTGAGACACCTAGTTTTCCTAGGCTTGCTTTATATTTTTTTCATTCCACATTGCTAAGTCATCTGTTCACCTCCATATGGCTCCTTCCACTCTCGAGGATGAACGGTAAACAGGGTACGGTACGATAGATGTTTGCCATACGCAACACGTGCCTCAGCCAACGAAGTTTACCAAGCTGGATACGCTGTGATAGAACATTCTCTGAACTGGTACCCAATGATCGAATTCTGACCTCAGATTTGCTCACGCGGACATTCCGCCCAGTCTTAGCGGTACTAGACAAACATCGATGGTCGAAATCATCAGGGCGACGAACACCTTTCGCACACAAATTCTACGTCTCTCAACCATACAACAGAACTGGGTGTACCGCACAGTACACAGGACCATTCAACTTTAGAGAAATATCAGGTCGGCGCCACAGGTGCTTCAGTCCAGCGTACGCCGCTCGAGCTTTCGATATACGCGTGCTCACCTCTACCACCGTGCTTCCATTTGTTGTCACGCTGATGCTGAGGCAAGTGAAGCGGTCGAGTTATTAATTCCGCCCTATGATGTGTATGGGGTGACCGAGAGGAGTAGCACCTCTGATTTGGTGGTCTGTCGAGCCCCTTCAGGTATTTTCCATCTCCTTGGTCTCCATCGGCTATCCAACTCTCACTTTTGGCTCCACGAAACTGAAGCATGCATCAGCGGCTACACCCCGATAAACCGCTCGACAGACGGGCCAAACCAGGAGGGCAGGTGAGGTCTAAAAACCTCGGTGAGACGGTGTTCAGTATGCAAAGACAATTGCTTCTGAATGGCCCGACGAGGTCTAGTGCTTGATCCAGCGGCCAAAATGGAAAATTGTTCAACCAACGGGGTTGCATAGGCCCCTGAGTCATAGTCACTTCTAACGAATAGCGAACGAGCTCCCAGAGAGCCGCCGGAAACCATGCACCAATACCACACCGGGTGTGTTGGGCATCCCGCATTGGTAGACCACCATCCAAAAGCGTACGAACCGCTCCACTGGTCACCAGTTGCCAACACACGATCTTCCTGTTGCCCGACAGGTTGCACTTGGTTGTGCACGGGCTAGAGGTGCTACCCCGAATAAAAAAACGGAGTGACGCTGGGGACACCACTTTGTACACTATTCCAAGACTCTTCATGGATTTTGCCGCTACAGTACACAATGGTCATGCTACAGCGTTCCCGGTAGGTGACGTGTCTCGTGTTCTCTCCGCGGCCGGTGTCAAATATACTAGCTGGGAAACTCAATCTGCGCAAAACGTGTTTACATTGCCTGCTGGAACGTTGGAACTCTCCCTGACATCGGTAGTCAGGCTATCACGAGACGCACGTTACGCAATTACCAGATAGACATAGCATGTCTATCCGAAATCCTGCCACACGGAGTAATAAGGTTCCCGGAATGAACGACTACTACTACCAACTCTATCACAGCCAAACTATCCAAAACTCCGGTCTTCAAGGCGTCGCGATCGCCGTCAGTAGCAGGGCTAAGAATGCGCTGCTTTCATAGAACCCGATTTTTCCTCGAACTGTAGTAGCTCCTTTTCGTTCCTCGCCTATGAACGCATCAGCTACTGTAATCTACTCCCCGACATTAACATCCGAAGAGACGGCGAAAGATGAGCTCAACGACAGACTGCAGGAAGTAGTTAACAATGTCCCAAATCTAGATATATTTCTTGTTGCGGGGGACCGGAATGCTCTCACTGGTTTCTCAAACCAAGCAACTAGACACATCCTACGGAAATATAGCATCGAACAACAATGCGACAATGGCGCTTGCCTTGTCCGTTTCGCAGACTACAACAGACTAACCGTCTCTGACGCTCGCTTCCAACACCCCAGGCGTCACCTGTTGATACGGTACTCAAACGACGGACACACTGCACGCCAGATCGACTACGTGCCAGTACGATCTCGCTGGGAGTCCTCGATCGAAGACGACTGGTCCCACAGAGGTGCAGAGACAGGAAATAAGAATGGCACCGACCACGCCCACGCCTCAAGATCCCCTTAGCTAATCGCAACAAATCCTGTGCCCCGAGAAGGATTTATGTAGCTGCCCTAGGATCACCGACAAAAAGACGAGCAGTGTAAGACGATATCACCGTCCATCTAACCGATCACGCAGTCAGTGAGGAAACACTGGTGGGACAACAATGGAAGTTACTGAAATCGTCTGTCAAACAATCTGCGGTCGATAGACTGGGCACTATACGACAACGACAGAAGGACTGGATATTTGGGGCGACCCTCCACCTATCCGAAAAGGCTAGAGACGCCCGCCTTAAAGGCCTTACTGGCTTTCGGAAGGTTCGACGAAAAGTCACCCGCTCGGCAAGAAAAAGACCGAAATAACTACTGGTCTGAAATGCATACGGCAAGCGACAACCAGTAGAACCACTCCTTCGCAACGTTCCCGGGATACTGATACCGCAACAACGGAAAAGGTTGCAAAGATGGGCCGAGCACTGGCAATCTACTGAACCATCCCACGACAAGCTTGACAAGTCAATTTACCACATTCCAAAGTGGAATTTGCAACATCAGTACCAGCCCTCCGTCCCTAGAGGACATTTTTTACATGCTCACGCGTGAATGCAGCCACAAAGGTCAACTGCACTTATAGGAAAAATCGGCAACTAGACCCTGAGACTTGCAGTGTAGAACCACCTAAGGTCCCAGTGGGTCAGGTGTGGTTAGGAGCCGGATGACAGGAGGGATTACTGTCTACCACACAATCTGAAGAACCGAAAGGCCCCTGGAGAAGACGGCATCGGACCAGCTACGCAAATTCTGCCTTCCGACACTGGTAGAGCCTCTGCACACGCTGTTTTGTTCAATCTGGGAAAAAGAACAATTTCCCACGGCTTGAGAAACCTCAATCCCACTCGCTCTCCCAAAAAAGGTGAAGGAAGTATGCGGCAACTACCGCCGAATCAGACCGATGGACGTGGCTGCAAAGAAATTTTCCGCGCTTTTACTGAACCGCATCTCAACCGTTAGAGACGCACGCACTCTTTGCAATCAAGGAGGCTTCCGCCGAGGTAAGGGAATCGTGGACCAGATATTCACTCTACGTCGAGTACTAGGACATCGCTACAAATTCCAACAACCGACATCAGCCTGTTTCGTTGGTTTTCGCACAGTATTTGACTAAAATGACAAGCATGCTTTATTCTGCAAGCGAACGACATACCGGCAAAACTTGTTAGTCTCATGAAAGTGCAAAAATGATTTTACAGAGAGTAATACAGCGAATTCCCCCTCAACTTCAGTGTCCGACAGGGCTGCCCGTTGTCGCCAGTCCCATTCAACTACGCTTTCAACTGGATAATGCGGCAGGCGCTCATCGACTACTCTGGTATATCTCTCAACCCAGACGTTTTCTTAGCTGATTTGGAATTCGTGGATGATACCGTTATCCTAGGGGGCAGTCCAACTACCCTATAGCCAATTCTAAATCGTGTGGTTTCGTTCGCGAAAATCATAGGGCTAGAAGTTAATACATCAAAGATTAAGATTTTTTCGACTTATGCTGAACAGTCCGCACACCCAACGTGCGTAAATGGCGAGTTAACTGAGCACATGCAGACATTCAAATACTTGGGCTCCACAATCCTCCCAAACGCCTAAGCCAGAGGCGAAGCTAAAGTGCGAATTGACAGCACCAGAAGAGTGTTTTCTCAGCTACGTAAGTCACTCTGGGCTCGAAAGGAGGTCAGTCTCCGAACCAAAATCGGCGTCTTTCAAGCCGCCATCCGTTCTATATTGACCTACGGTTGCGAAACGTGGCTATAACAAATCGAGGACACCAGAAAGCTGGAAGCGCTTGAACACCAACGTCTGAGAATGTTCTTCAAGGTAACCTGGCGCGATAAGATATCAAACGACAAGATAAGAGAACGATGCTTCTACATTGAAAAGCTGTCGGTATTCCTTCAACGGTGACGTTTGCAGTGATTCGGCCACATCTTGCGACGCCCGAACACCGAGATCTCAAAACAATGTCTGTCACCTGTTTCATGCCAAGGTTGGGGCTGTCGCCTCGGAGAACTGGAAATATGGATCAGTACTGTCAAGTAGGACGCCGAGCGATTGGAACTTCGGTCTGTTTATGGATCTCGTCCTTGGAATAAGAACTGGATCCCCCTGTGTTCCGCTCTTATCTCCGGCCGCCGTTCATGGGCAAGCGCAATCCGCGACATTCATGAAGCCGGCTCATTCTCTCTCAGAAGATCCGCATAAAAGCAAAAAGTAAGTTCCACCCAATCGAGCATAAGGCTTGGAAACCTTGGCGTCCTGCCTTGTAACATCACTTTACACTTTGAAGGTACAAAGTGCATGCCGCATGAAGCCACAGCTCTAATGCGTCTGTCTGGTGCACGCTGTTCATGCTCCGTACATTCGAACATGCAGACAAAGTCGTCGGTGTAATCTAGGTCATAGTTTTTTACCATTTTCCAGTTCAACACCCACATCCGGAAGGTCTCGCAAAGTATTCTTCATTATTTCGTCCATGACGAAGTTAAACGGGAATGGTGAAATGGAACATCCCTGTCGAACACCACTTATCGTTTCGAATGGACTGGATGGTTCACCGTGAACCCTTACACGGCCAGAAGTATGGAAATCTAATGATTACAGTTGATTCACGGACTTCTGCGGCATATATTTTCGGTGAAGAGCGTTATTCCGCCATTTGAATCGAAAGCGCCTTTCAAGCTAAGGAAAACCGTTACTGTCGGTCGACGGTGTGTGTGACGCGTTTCAAGGAATTGGCGAACAATAAAAATCTGGTCGATGCATCTTCGACCCTGGCGGAATCCGGCCCATTGTTCACGAGCGTTTCTCTTGCGAGTCGGCGTCAGACAACGGAGCAAAAACTGAGGTTAATATCTTGATTACTATCGGAAGTAAACTGGTCCCACGATGATTACTGCAGTCACTGCGTATTCTTTTCTTGAAGATGAGTACAGTTAATGACTCATCCCATAATAACGGAATACGCATCTCGTTCCAAGTGTCACGGAGCAAGGTGGTAAGCGATTTTATCAAGGCATCTCCCCCAGTTTGAAAATAACGGGTCTGAACTCCAGCTTGAGTGCACAAGACCCACCTATCAGGTAGTAGGAGACATTAAGCGGTATGGCTGTGACACGGTCAGTGGCGTACTTACACTATACCTCTTTTCTTGCATTCGTGATGTCCGCTTATTACTTCGTTTTCGGCTTTTTTTAATCTATACTTTTATTCATTTTGCCCTAAACAGGACGACGCTGAGAGGCAGCAAACTAAACCGGAACACAAGTGCGAGACTGTTTGCTGAACTGAAATGAGAGTACAATTAGAGGGTACGCTTACGCAATTTCTACGATAGACATTCGTCAAGATCACAGGCCGTAAGTACGAAAACCGCACGCCGGGTAATTCCGAAGTGTGTAGGGAGCGCAGCTTGCAGGTGCATTGTGCGCGAAACGTACGGTCAAACAAGTGATAAATGAGGGTTTTTGAATCTGCCATGCCTGTTTGTCAAACTGTTTAGTCTTGCCCCGGCGAGTGTTCACCTTGTTTATGGTCGGTTTTCTGTATGGTTCGTTATTGACCTTTCTGATCATCTCTCTCACGCACATACGACATACATGAGTACATGGACACGCGCGCATTCACAAGTGATCCCTTGCATGCCCTACACCTGTGACCTTTTGGTCAGATATGACTTATGTTAACCCCGCTAGACTATACTCGCTCGACTTATCTTCCTACCACCACATCAGACTGGAGCGTTTGACTCTTAGACTAATATTCTGCTTCTGACGAGACAGCTGACTTTGTTAGGCAACCAGAACTGTGGTCGGTTGAACTGGACTGCTGACCCTAGATTGTCGCTGCCTGTTTCCGCACTTTCTTATATACAGAGTGCCCGGTGAACTCCCTAGAGGACGCCACGAATCCAGGTTTGTACAATTCGTTATCTCGTAAAAATCATTTCCATGAAGTACCGCACATATACGCATATAAATTCTATGCTGGGTTGGACTTCCTCTTCTGACGTTGCGTGTAACTCATTCTAATCTGGACACCGGACAAACTCTCTAGCATTCGAACTGACTCGTGGATCTAACAGGAGTGATCACTTCACTACTACAGTACCAAATCCCATCCGAGCCAACGGAGCGTTACACAGGCAAGTCATTCTGCGTGCTACTGGGAATTATATTTTTGATTTGGTGTCAGTCAGTGGACTATTATTGCACTATATTGCCTCTAAAAAAGGTCAAAAAGTTGCATGTATGCACCTAATGTGCCCTAAGGTTGTACGCCCTCGCGATAGTCTTTCAATGGGATGGGTGTGATGGCTGCTCCAAAATACACCGATCTTTATGAAGTCCTGGATAAATGTCGTTGACGTTGCTCAACTGGTGTGGATCAAGTGTATTGAGCAATCGACCCCTACGTGACCATCAAGGGATTTAGTGAAGTTTCAGTTTGTTTATACAACGACTAACTTCGCACTTCTGTGCTCTGGTTTCGGTTGCTATCTTCCAGCATCGTCCAGTAAATGGCAGAAAGAATAGAGGTATCGAGTGAATAAGACCCGAAAATCAAAGTAATAAGCGGAAACCACGGAGATAATAAGAAAGTCCGATTGTAACTACGCCACTGATCGCGACATCTAGGCATACCACTTAACGTTTCCAACCATTTGGTAGGCGGATCACGTGGATTTCAACCCGGAAGTCCCACACGTCCTACTTGGCCAAGTCCACTGGTCAAGGTTTTTATATCTTTCTGCCATGTCATGAACTGACCACTTCGAGCTACCTCCCAACCATTGCCTGTCTCGGAGAATAGCGTACACCGTGGAAGTCTATCAGTGAGCATGCGTAACACATGTCCCAGCCACCTCATTCTGTTTAGATTCAGTACTTGATACAGAGACTGACCACTCGTTCCTAACACCTTACGCCTAACCTCAGCATTGCTGATACGGTGTTCTCCCACCGTACTCGCGCAATGCTGCGGAGACATCGATGCTCGAACACCAACAGTCTTTGTCCACTAAGCTTAACGGCTATGTTTCTGAACCGTACAGAACAGACCTAATCGCCGCATTGTACACTTGACCCTTGACAGACAACACGATGTCACGCCGACGCCACAAACGGCCGAAGTTGACAAAAGCCAAACGCGTCCTCTGTATACGCGATGACACTACATCCGGTATCTGCTCACTTGGTGAAATGTAACTGCCCAGGTCGAGTGATTTAGAGCGTTTGCCTACCACCTCGTAGGTTCGAGTTTCGAATCCCCGCCATCACCGGTTACTTTGGTGGTAGACAGTAATCCACTGCCGTCCGGATCATTACCACACCTGACCTATTTGGACCTTATGTGGTTCTTCGCCACTCCAAGTCCAAGGGTTCGGTTACCGGTTATCTCCAATAGTGCAGTAGGTCCTTGTGGCTATGGGGCATATACCCCTTCCACTGGACTCATTCGCAAGCATTTAATGAAAAAACCCATCTGCTTCAGCTAGAGCTTCCTCTGCCAAGACAAGGTTTGCTGTTGAGCCAATTCAGTCCTGAAACAGCATTTTACATTTTGAAGGCAGTGCCCCCTGTAACAGTGAGCACACAGTCACCTTTGTTACAATCGTCGTGATCATCATCCAAGTACGAAGATGTGTGCTACACCCGCGGATTTGGCGTGCCACGCCCAGGGACAAAATTTATTCTTATTTCTAGGATATCTTGCTACCTAGTAAGGCTTCTACGGCCCCACACCAGAACGTCTCACTAGGTGAGACATATGCTGAAGCTGTTTGTCCCTCATTGGAGGCTGAATCTCAGTATTGTGATTTGGATACCGCTGTGCTTCCGGTACCTAATTCAAACTATCAGCATGCGGAGATCGCATCCACATTTGGTGCTGCACCCATTGTAAGAAACTGTCGCACAAGGAAGAAACGTACGGCAAAAAACTCCGACGGAGTTGCTGCTGTCTCAGATCTTAGTACCGCCGCTAAAACATCCAAACCAACACAGGACGAAGGCGATTCTGGCTTCGCAGAGCA
This sequence comes from Fasciola hepatica, assembly GCA_948099385.1. Taxonomy (NCBI): domain Eukaryota; kingdom Metazoa; phylum Platyhelminthes; class Trematoda; order Plagiorchiida; family Fasciolidae; genus Fasciola; species Fasciola hepatica. The sequence continues at coordinate 39,324,986 of CANUEZ040000043.1, forward strand.
TCACAATGACTCCCGTAAAAGGCGAGACTAATCATTGGAAAATGATTGACCAACACCAACGTAATGCTTCTTCACCATGGAACAGTGTTTTCTGGTTGTTAACCTTCCAGAAGCAAACTGGACTGCGGCTTTAAATACGCTTGGAACAGGACAGCTCTCAGCTGCATGATGTTTTAGCCAAGCTGTTCATTACTGGAGATGAAAACATTGAAGACAAAATTCGGGTGAAGTCGACCGGTGAAACTGGAAGATCACGACCTCTCAAAATGGCACTTGAATCCGAAAACGAAGCAAACTCCGCTCGACAAACACCCCACCGGCTAAAAGACAGACGAGTGCGGCTGATCCGAGACATGGAACCTGAAGACCAAAAGAGGCACAAAAAGTGTCTCACTGAACTACATGTGCGCCGAGTCAACGGAGAAACAAACAAAGTGATTCGGGATTTTTGGGCACAGAAACGGTGCTCTCACCTCCGGTGGAGGCCATTGACGTTGGTGTCCCTGTCAGTTCCGCCGAGCTAGTTCACTGCGAGCAAGAGAAGGAAGTGGTAGACTGGTCCAGTGCCATCATTATGCTATCATTGTGTCCGATATCTAATGGGTAAAAAAGACGGACTGGAAGCCTTTCTTCAGTCTAACTCATCTACCACAGTAGTGCCGACGGAGAAGTGGCTCATTATATCCTAAACTCTGAGGTGTCCCTCCCTGGCTACACCCTATTCCGAGTTGACAGGAACTCTGTCCGACCAGGTAAGGGAGTGGCATTGTTCGTCCGATCGGATATTCCAACCGTGCAAGAGGACGTATATGCTGACCCACAAGGATATGGTGAAACCGTTTGCTGCCGCACTAAGCTAACAACTGGGGGCTTTAAGACTCTTGAGGTCATTTACCGAACTCCTGCAGCCGACCCCCAGATATATTGACATCACTAAGTAGATGCCTGTGCAACGGAAATTGTATCATCTTGGGTGACTTCAATGCTCCGCATGTTCATTGGAAGTTAAGCAGGAGCATGGCCAGGGCAGATCCTTTCTCTCGGGATCTACGGACAATTTCGCGGGAGTTGCTTTGACGTTCAGCTGCCAGCCAGGATCCAACACGATCAGGGTTCCATCCTGGACCTGATTTCTCCTAGAAGCTCCGATATTGACAGGATGAAACATCTACCTAATTTGAGACCAGCGACCACAAGGTGCTAGAAGTTTACTGGCGTTGTGGTTTTTTCCGTACCCTGAACCACAAATCGAACACAGCGTCTGGCACACACCATTCGAGGATGTCCGAAGAGCTGCCTCAGACGCCAACTGATTTCCCAAAGACGTAGATGACGACAATGATGTAAAAGTGGCTGCGAAGTCATTTGTAGTGATATCTTGTAAGGAACAAAAAGAGACAAGGTGGATGGCTTTTGAGGAAGCCGTTGTAGTTGATGCGGTGCAAGCACCCGGGCGCTTGTTTGCATACCTTGAGCGCCGCACAAGAGGGAAGGTTCGTATCCCAACGCTGAAGGACAACGACGAACTGTTTATGATAGATAATGGAAAGGCTGAAACATCAACCCCGGTGGTGAATGGTTCAATTATTTTTTATGCACGAGTTTGTGAAGTCTGAAGTGGTTAACGTCCTTAAATCTACCAAAACTCAAAAGTCACCGAGACCGGACGGTGTGCATCTGTTGCTTTTGGAGTTGGCTGAACAACTAGCTTCACCGCTGACTCGATTGTTCAACCTGTCGGTGGCTTCTGGTAGACTGTTTTCCGAATGGAAAAAGCTGTGGCGTTCCGCTGTACAAGGGTGGGGTAAAATCCGTCTCGGCCAACTTCCGCCCCGTCAGTCTCCCTTCCGTGACTGGGTCATAAAAGGGCTTGTGGTTTCTCGCATCTGTAAACACCTGGAGAACTATCAACTGCTGTGCACACAGCCCAACGTTTTTCGAAGAAATAGGCCATGGCTGACAAACGCAATAACTGCTCGTGAAAGTTGGTCAGACGCCAAGGCCGATGGACGTGTCACTGATATCTTTGTGGACTTGAGTGAAGCGTTCTACTAAGTTCCTCGTGATAAGCTGTTGCTGAAGCTCCGGGTTGTCGGTATTTGTGGGCCCGTGCTTCACTGGATTGAGGACTTATTGGTCTAGAGGGCCTTTTCCGTAAGAGTCACACAGTCCCATTCAGCGTGGTCTCGTCAGCAGTGTTTTGCAGGGCCTCGTGCTGAGACCTCTGTTGTTTCGTGTTTTTGAATACTTCCCACAGACCCTACGATCCCAATGCCTCATCTACGCCAACGACCTAAAGACCTGGTGCACCATCCAACCAGCAGAGGATTGTGGGATACTGAAAAAGGATCTACATGCACTGGTCAGTTGGTCGATCACTTGCGGGCTACCTTAAACATAGACGAATCCGCGTGAGGATTGGCAGACCCAGTGATACTTCGGACCACTGACTCGGGAGTTTTGTACTCCATCTCACGCCTGAAGAAAAGCACCTGAGTTGTCGGCACCCTCAATCTGAAGACTGGAGCACACAATGAGAGCCGGCGCTTCGGCGTGAATACTCGGTCCAATCCGCCGTTCATTTGTGCGCCTACCCCTAGACACCTTCCGATGGTTGTATACTTCATATGGACGCCCTCGCTTGTTTCTGGCGATCCAGCTGTCTATCGCTGTACGGTGGCGGAAGTGGCCGAAATGGAACGAGCATACCGCGCTGCCCCACGCCTAGTGGCCAAACTATGTGGAATCAGGTAAGAGGAACGTTTGAAAGCCACTGGATTATTCCCCACTTCCAACAGATGTATCCGTGGTGATATCATCTATGCGGCTGGAACTCACGCTCAGGAACGATGATCATACCCAGGGACATGTGCTGGCGCTCCGTAAGATGCATTTTACCGGTTTGACAGCCGTCTATAGACCATCGAGAGTGACCAATCCCTGGAGCACTGCCGATCAACGTAGTGGATAAGGAAAACGAGATAGAGTCCAGAAGGAAACTAGATCACACCCTGGCGAATTATTGGTAGAACACTGACATCTAACCCAGTCAATAGGGTGCAGTGCGATGACGTCCACACGAGATGATTTTTCACTGCCTCTTACCTGAAGATGGAGTCTAGGCTGGTCTATATGTACTAGTTATCCGCTGATTGTTTCACCATCACACCCCCCCCCTCTCTCTTATCGTCCAGTGTCACTCAATTTTCTCGACGGTCATAAACGGTTCTGCAGAAGCGAAACCGGTTCACGCAAATGAACTTACCAATGAACTGTCGTTCCCATTCTTTTAGTCGATCCAACTGTTCCACGGATAGATCTGAAAGATCATCGTAGGTATTCCGGATAGAGGACTCATCGGCGGTGAAGCAAGCTAACGCTCGTGATGCATCCCGTCCAGCGAAGGATGAGTAGGGGCCGTCTGAAAAGGATTGATGTCATTCAACGGTAATGTTCTAACCTTTGGAATATTCTAGACCGTTTTTTGTGACATCGAAAACCTTGCGGTTTACAGCGATTAAGATCCGCTTATCTGGACCACGACCATCATATTGATTCAACTGTTCCAGAGTAAAATCTTGTCTATCTAATTTAGGCAATTCCTTTTGTACGGCACGACGCCAACGGAAACTTGGTCGAATTATTAGATATACTAATATTAAGCAAAGGATGAGAAGAAGTATAATAAGGGGGCAAGTCAGAGCATCAACAACTATAGCGAAAATGCGAAACACTGACATAGCCACCGCGGATCATACTCGCACACAAACCATCGGTGCTCAACTGCGTTACTTTCGGTTCAGTTCAGTTCAGTTTGCTCAGATAATGCCCATGGCCAATCGAGCATCCAGTGTTCCTCTGATGGTATGTCACGGGCCGGCTAGCTAGAAACAGACACATACGCGACTCATCAGCCATCGCCCTGTGCACTACGCTTGGTCAACAACGGAGAACACAGAGTGGAAGATAGGAAAGTGTATTGGGCAAGAATGAACGCAATTGAAACAAGTTACACAAGTTTATCACAGCTCCGGTTTCTCCGGGTCGAAGTCGCTACGCCTCTCGGGAATAGCAGAAGACCTCATTGTCCAGGATTCCTCACCAGTCTTCGTCTGATACAGACTTCCGACAGGTGCTCCTGCAACAAACCAACGACAACAAATCAGCACGTTCAAAAGGACCTCCAATATGGCCGCCCCCCATTCTTCATTTACATTATCCCCTCCTTACAAGGGCACTGCCCTCACTGCCCTTCCTGGGCCACATCCCGGGGGCATTTCCAACGGCACGGCAACATTCAGCGGCCCGGGATTGCCTGAGAACGCGGCACGTGTATCTGGCTTTAGTCTATCTGAATATGCGGTGAATGGCCTTTGATTAGAGTTCCTGAGTGATTGAATAGAACACATGGACGCTGACAAAACTTCACAAACTTCAAAAGGCCCTTTTCAGGTCGAAAGGAGTTTGGCGGGCAGTCCCAAATCAGCCTGATCCAATCGCAGCCACACCCGGTCGCCCAGCTCCAAAAGACCACCATGTGTGGACTTGTCATAATATTCCTTCTGTCGACGATGTTCGGCCAGCAGCTGTTGGCGTGCTAGTTGATGGCTGCAAACAAGGCTTTCTCGACTTTGGATAAAGTAATCGCTGGTCAACAGCCCATCAGGAGCCGGGCGCGAGAGACCCATGTCCGCGGGAATTCTCATTTCACGCCCCGTTACCATGAAATGAGATGTTTGTCCAGTCGATGCTTGCCCCGTGATGTGATACGATAATAAACAGTGTGGTATTGCCTCATCTCAGTGTCTGGTACTCTCCTGGTTCACAAAGGCTTGTAAAATGCTTTCCAGCGTACGGTTGCCTCTCTCAACTACTCCGTTGCCTTGGGGGTGATATGCCGTCGTGCGCGAATTCGATGACCCCAACACCCGGCTTAGCTCCTTTACGAATGAGCTTTCGAAGTCGGCTTCTCTGTCCCAGTGGAGCTGATATAGCAGGCCCTTGCAAGATACCCAGGATGCAAAAATCGTGTCGGATGTAGTGCGTGCATCTATCCGGGGTATTGGCATGGCTTCCCACCATTTGGTAAAGTGGTCAATAAGCACCAGTATATAACGGCTTCCTTTCACCGCCTCTGTAAACGGCCCAGCGGCGTCGATGGCCACTATGTCGTTAGGAAACCCCGTAATCAGACTTTGCAGAGATGCCCGAGTGTGATGCGCTGGCTGTTTGATCTGAGCGCACAAGCTGCGTGCCAGACATGTATTGTGGACATCGCGCCGCTAATGGGGCCAACAAAATCAATGTCGTACTGATTGTCACAACTTGTTTTGTCCCACATGCCCCAGTTCCACATGTAGTTCTTGTAGTAATGTGCCCACCTAAGCTTCCGGAACCACCAGGCGGCGCGTGTAATTCGGGCCAAATTGAAAATAAATCATTCCCCCCTCAAATCGCAAACCATCCCAGAGGGACCACAGACATCTCGTTTCCCAGCTGCAATCTCTCATCATCTCGGGAGATGGCCTGCCCTTTCCATCCTTCAAATAGCTGTAGATCATCCGCATATCTGGGTCTTGTTCTTGTAACTTGCCCCACATTTCGCCCTTTAGCTGTTGCAGCTTGATCGCCATTGTCCATGATTCGGTACAACTGGGACATTTTCCATGGTCACATTGAGGTCGTCTGGACAGTGAATCAGCTTTCATGTGTCTTCTGCCGGCTCGATGCTCGCACTGAAAATTATACTCCTGCAACCTTTCTTGCCATTGTGCCACCTGTCCCTCAGGGTTCCTAAAGCTTCTCAACCACTGATGTGAAGAATGGTCGGTCCGGACTAAAAACGTTTTTCCCAGCAAATAGTGCCGAAAATATTTAGCAAAATGCACCAGAGCTAGCATTTCTTTACGAGTGGTGCAGTAATTGCGTTCACTTCACTTCCATAAGCAATAACGTGTTCTTCATTATTCGAGAACCGATGAGGCAGAACTTCTCCAGTAGCAGTATCACTTGCATCCGTGTTCAAAATAAAGCTCCCAGAGTTGTTCGGTGAATCCGGTAGAGCTAAAATGGGGACACAACAGAGTCTTCCTTTGAGTTCACTGAAAGCTCTAGTGCAGTCTTCTGACTAATCAAACGGCTTGCCCTTCTGTGTTAACTCTTTCAGTGGGGAAGCGACGGCGGAGAACTCAGGTACAAATCGTCGGTAATAAGAAGCGAGTCCCAGGATGTCTCTCACCTCGTCTACATCTTTGGATATAGGCCATTGTTCAACAGCATGAACTTTATCCTGGTCGCTACTAATCCCGGTCAAAGAAATAGTATGACCTAGGAACCTTACCGTGTCTTTTAGAAACACGAGCTTTTTGGAGTTTAGGCGTAAGCCAACTTTTTCCAATCTTTGAAAAACTAACCCCAAATAGTTTAAGTGCTCCTGAATTGACTTTCCGGGAACAGTTGTGCCGTCTAGATAAGACAGACACGAGTTAGAAGGCAAGCCCTCTAGAACAACTTGCATGAGGCGTTGAAACGTGGCTGGGGCATTTGTAAGTCGGAAAGGCATGGTATCGAACTCATATAAGCCACTGAGGAATGGAAAATGCGGTTTTTTCTCTGTCTCTCGGTTTTACCTCAACTTGCCAATATCCTGAAGCCAAGTCCAATGAGGAAAACCACTGGGATCTAGCTAGGCTATCCAATGTGTCGTCAATGCGAGGTAACGGGAACGAATCTTTTCGGGCTACGCTGTTCACCCTCCAATAATCCACGCAGACGCGCATTGAACCATCTTTTTTCCTAAGTAACACCACCGGTGAAGCCCACGGGGAAGTTGACGCCTTGATTACCCTCTGCTTTAACACCTTTTCTACTGCCTCCTTCAGTGAATTTTGACGATTTACAGGGATGCCCCGCGGTGCCTGTCTTATCGGTCGAGCATCACCAGTGTCAATGGAGTGTTGCACTAGATTCGTCCTGCTCGGCTGTTCTTCATCCCACGAAAACATTTGCTCATATTCGCGGAGCAGCCTTTCAAACTGTCTCCGGTCCGGTGGTCCCAGACCCTCCACCTTGGGCGGTAGCAACTGACAGATTTTTTGTTTAGATACCGATTCGTCCCCTATGTCTGTCATGAAAGTGACAGAGGCAGTCTGTGTTCTTATGCTGGTGTCATTCCCCTCCGTCTGTAGCCGGTTATCTCGAAAATTAATCGTGCACCGTGTCAACCTCAAAAAATCAACTCCCAAAATTGCGGGAACTGGCGAATTTCGAACCACGGTGAAACCTTGAAGGTAGTTATGGGCCCCGAGTTGTACCTCCGCTGTTATACTGTCTACCAACTCCAGTGGGGTACCAGTCACACTTTTAAACAACGCTGGAAGGTTATCTAGCAAGCTTCGCCGTTCTTTACTTGCGAACTGTTCCCCGATCAAGCTGTAGACGGGCCCCGAGCCGATCAAAGCCCTAGATTGGTGGCGGCCAATTATTATCTCAGTCACGGTCAAGGCACCACTGCGTTTAACATACTCAAAACTAATGACATTACCTGCATGAAATGTTAACCTGCCGTCGCGGGTAATCCTCGGCCGGAAATACCAGGAGATGTGTCCGGGTTTCCAGCAGTAGCAGCAAATTTTCACTTCTCGAGCTGCTGGTAGTCCCTCTGTCTTAGCTGAAACCGCAAAAATTCCTGGGGTTGTCATGTTCATTCCACCACCCTTCTGGTCCAGCTTGATGCTGGTAGACTCTAAGGCAGCCAGATCCTTCGGGGGTTGTAGCCGGAGGAACACCTTCGCCATAGGTGTCTCGTATCCCAGCCAAAAATCGACTAAGGATCCGGCTTCCTCTGTCCTCCCTTGACTCTTCCGTAAATCCCAGCCGGGCTAAACAATGAAGTGTGGATAGGTATTCCACTAGTCTCTCTGATTCCGCCGGTGTCTGTACAAAGAATTATTTTTGGCGGTCGACCTCGGCCACCGGGCTGTCAGCGATTCTCCTCAGCAGCGCAAACAAGGAGTTCGCTTCTCCCGGGGCTCTATGATCGAGTAGCTTTTCTGAAAACTTCCTTTGACAGTAGCGTTAGTACCAGTTCTACCCGCTCATTGGCCGCAAAACTCTGGATATATCGCTTTGATTGCTCCTCCTAGAAGCAACATTATCTCCTATGGACAGCTTGTCCGGCACCGGGTGATGGGGGCTCCCGGCGCCTGCTGGGCATTAACACCTATTTAACCGCTTCTGATGAGAATGGACCTGACAATGTAGGCAGCGGTTTGGACAGACTAGCATCTCTAGAATTCGGCCCCGCCGTGGGTGCAAAATCTGTGAAGGGCCGGGTAGCCAGAAACAAACACATACGCGACTCATCAGCCATCGCCCTGTGCACTACGCTTGGTCAACAACGGAGAACACAGAGTGGAAGATAGGAAAGTGTATTGGGCAAGAATGAACGCAATTGAAACAAGTTACACAAGTTTATCACAGCTCCGGTTTCTCCGGGTCGAAGTCGCTACGCCTCTCGGGAATAGCAGAAGACCCCATTGTCCAGGATTCCTCACCAGTCTTCGTCTGATACAGACTTCCGACAGGTGCTCCTGCAACAAACCAACGACAACAAATCAGCACGTTCAAAAGGACCTCCAATATGGCCGCCCCCGCTCTTATATTTACAGACTTGCACTTTAGTTGGGCGCCCACCTCTGCCCAACTTCACTTCAGGCCAATTCAGTTAATTCCGGCTCAGCTCAGCTCATGTCAGGTTCAGGTAAGTTCAGTTCAGTTTGCACAGGACGTGGTGTGGCTAGAGCCAATCGTGTGTCCAGATAGTTGTGTTGTCGGCGAGTCTCCGTAGCTCCCAACACCGCGCGTTTTTCTGTTTCTAAAAAGCAGAAATTTTGTGCAGTATCTGCTCTGGCAGAGAGAGGTGGAAGCAATGAGTAAATTTCATCTGACTCTAAAAATTGCCCAGCATAACTCGGGGTATACTGCCACCCAACATAGGTCTACTGTTTTCTTAAAAGCCTTCACCGTTGTGGTATTTATCACCTCCTCCGGGAGCTTATTCCGATAAGGTACCACTCTATTCGAGAAGTACTTCGCCTTTATTTTGAGCCTCGAATGCTTCCTTTGTAATCTAAGGCTATGCCTCCTTTTGCCTGCCTCAGGGATCAGAGGGAAAAGGTCGTCTCGATTTATTCCTTACAGCCTTTCCATTATCTTTAAGGTTCCTATCGAATCCCGGCGAATGCGCCGTCTTTCCATCGGGAACAGATCTAGGGCACGGAGACTCTCTGTGCAGCTAACCCCCCTTTCTCAGTCACCATTCTATTGGCTAGCTGTTGCACTTTCTCCGGACAGTCTACATCTATCTGGTAGTACAGTGCCCAGGCTTCATATGCAGCCTAACTATGGCTTGGTACATCGAAACCAAAATCTCCGGCTCCCTACACAACATAATAGATCTAACTCGGAAGAGTTCTATCCTGGTCATATAGGCTGCCGCGGTGCACTGCCTTGACCGCTTGAAGCTGTGGTCCATTGTAAAGCCCAAGTCCTTGACCTGAGAGACGCACCAGACCCGTTTTTGTGGTCAAGCATTGACACTTGGTGAGGTTAGGCAGGTCCCATTTGCGTGACCAGTTTTGCACTGCTAACAAGTCAAGTTCTATATCTGCTCCAGCTATCTTGACGTCATCGGCAAACGTAAAGATGGGGTTTGTAAACCCACGTGCTAGGTCATTGACGAAGATGAGGAAGAGCATAGGGCCGAGCACAGAGCCCTGTGGCACTCCATTTGTTACACCTTCCGGTTCTAAGACATGACCACCCACCTTAACAGCGAAGGTTCTCCCTGCTAAAAAACTATTTATCCATAGTCCTGCCTTTCCAAAAGTTGCCAGAGACTGCAGTTTCACGTCCAGAAATCTGTTTCACAGAAACAAACGCCTTGCTGAAGTCCAAGTAGCAGACCGCAATCGATTGTCCCTCATCCAGGCTCTTGGTTACCTCATCGAGGAACAACAGGAGATTCGTCAGACAGGATCATCCTGCCACAAACCCATACTGAGCATTTGATATGAGAATGTGTTGAACCAAATGCCCAGAGATCTGTTACCTGATTTTTGCTCCAGGCACTTACACGGTACTGAAGTTAAGTTAACCGGCAGATAATTTTCGGCCTTTTGCCGGGGTCCGCTCTTGTAAACTCCCACCACTGTCGCCGTCCTCCAGTCTCCAGGCACAATTTTCTCTCTAATTGGCGTTTCATAGAACTTCCTCACTGAAGCCTTCAGGACCTCTGCCAGAGGCTGAACGATTGCTGGATGAATCCCATATGGTCCTGCTGCTTTACTTCTGGTAAGGGTTTGCAACTCCGAGTACACTTCTTCTTCTCCCACAGTAAGTTCGGGTATTGGAGGCGCCTGTGAGCCCCCCACTCTTTCCTCTAAATTATTTGCTGATCAATATACGCTCCTGAAGAATGCCAAGAGCACGTCAGCTCTGTCTTCGTCGCTTAGAACTAGTCGTCCCTGGGCTCCTTCCAAAGTTGCTACATTTTCTCTCATACGCTTGAAGGATTGCACGTAGGAGTAGAATCGCTTTGGGTTTGTGCGGACCGACGCGGCTGTCCAACGCTCGAAGGCATATTTCTGCGTTCTCTGGATCGCTTGAGCTCTGTTTCTAGCCATCTTACAGCTCTTCCATGCTCCCTGATTTCTGTACAGCTTGTACGCCGCCCATCGTCGCCTACGAATGACTATAGACTTGCAGACTTTTGACTTCCACCATGGAGGTTGATTTCTACTGCTAACCACCCTCAGAGGTGCAAACTCCTCAGTAAGTTCTGGTAGCCCCATCTTGATGGCCTCCCAGCGTTCCTCTACGGAAGCGTTTCTGTGTCTCGGTGTCCACTGAACTTCCTCCGCCGCCCTCTTTAGTTAACCTATGTTGATTCTCCCATAGCGCCGACGTAACACGACTTCCTTCGGCGCCTTGCTAAGTCTTGGAGTGACCCTCAAGACTACATGATCACTTTTGCCCGGTGGCTCTTCCCACTTAATTTCTTTAACGCCCTGATGGTGCCACGTTATGAATAAATCAGGGAGAGACAGGTGCCGTCCACCTCTGTGTCTAGTGGCATGCGTCACATGCTGCGTAAGTGCACGTAATTAGAGCCATTGCAGAAACTTGTTGTCCGTTGATCCCCTTGGTGCTACCCCGCTTTCCCAGTTGATTTCCGGTAGGTTGAGATCCTCTTATAAGACGAACTCCTTTGTCTATGCCAGCACTGCATTCAGCATTTGCAAGAGCCCAACGTCTTTCTCATCTGTCGCTAACGGTGCCTGGTAGGTATAGACAATGCTTACTGTTCGCACCTCGATCCTGATAAGGCAGGATCTGGCCTGTACATTACCTGAGACCAAGTTGAACGGAGACTCCCAATGGCCTAAGTCGGTCCGTATTAGAAGTGCCGCTCAGCCTCCTGCCTTCCATCTGTTCTATCCTGTCTGGAGGAAGCGTATTCGTGAGAGCACATGTCAGTATCTGGCTTTATCCAAGTATCCGTCATTGCAAAGACATCAGACTCAGAGATTCTAGTCGTCAACTCTCCCCTTTTCCCGGGAGACTGCAGGTATTGGCGTACCATATTGACTGTTCCCTGGTCGTCGCTACTGATTTTATTGCTAATTTTACAGCTAGGGTACCCTCGGGTGGCGCTGGTTGTGTTCCATGCCAAGTTCCAATTGCCCCCTGGATCCTTAACTCTTGGTGGGTCCCCAATAGCCATTCGACCTACCATCCGCGATTTGGGCCTCAACTATTCCTGCACCCTCAACATTTCTGAGCAAGCCGCCATCCAAGCGGCCAAGGCTAGAAGTGTGGCCCTGCTCTTCCACTCCTTTCGTCTCCGGGACAGTATCATCGACATCTACAAATCCCACGTCAGGCCTTTGCTTGAATACTGCTCAATAACATTTTCTAACATGACGGCATTCGACAGAGTTGCGATTGAAAACATACAAAGACGTTTCACCTAACAACAACTTGGTTGGTACACGCCTTCAAAATATAGATAACGATGCCAAAATCTGAATCATGACCCACTCTGGCTCCGACGCTTAAGACTAAACTTAGTCTTCTTATGTAACCTGCTCCATAACCGGTCTTTTTCCTTTGACCCAGTAAGCCCCTCTCGTGAAACCCCTTACTCATTTCGGTACAGACCTTTTACTGTCCCTTCCAGTATATCTAAATCGGCCATACGGTCACGTTTTTTCCTTCCTGTCTACTCCAAAGTCTGGAACAAGTTGCCCATCAACCTTCGAGCTTCACAAACCAAATCCCAATTTCTGTCGGCACTCACCCCATATGTCAGCGTCACCCGTGCACTCCAGTTATCTAATATGAGCATGGCAGATGTAGCTTACGAGAAAAGCCTCGACTTCTAAGACCAAATCCTTCGCCGACCCTGCTCACACCAATTAAGGACACAAACAACGAAAGACAGTTTCATCTATCTGACTGAGTTCTCAACGTTAGACTACCTATGGCCATTTCTTTAATGAATTAAACAAACTGAAATGCCACTGATTTTAACCAATTTGCTTTCACCTACCACCAGTAGTTTCTGTCACTCTTATGCCTCGTCCTATACTGGTTTTTATATGCCTTCATTAACCGTTGATCCGCAGCAGGGGCACACCCTGACTGCTCTTTTTCATTTGCTCTCTTTTTCCAGTTCTCCTCTCACGTGAATTTCAATCTCTACTTTGGTATACACTTATAGAAGACTTTCGAGAACGGCTGGCAAACGTGTTTCCTATCGGGTCTACCAGTGAATACCAACGATATCCCCTCTACCGGACGAATAGAGAAGACGTGAGTCGGTTTACAGATGCGAGGTGTATTCTATATATCGTGGCACCGAAACAGTACCGATACGAGAGATACACCGAACGGAAAACGGAACGAAACGCGACGGCTGTGCAGAGAGCGAACCGCTAGCGAACGACCGAAAGTGAAAAGTGATTTGAAACGAGGTCGACGGAAACCTCGGAAAAGTCAGTCTAGTAAAACGTAGGCAACCGGAGAACACTGAGGTCAATGTCAAACGTCAGAAAAGATCGCGGAGAAAATAGATCGAAAATGGTGTCCAGAAAATAGTCATTTTCTCAAAACGATCGAGGTCACTACAGCAGCCCCCCGCTAGAAAGCACGGAAAGCTTTCGAAAAAATGTCAAGGAGAAGATGGCATACAAACGGTACTCATGTGCGCGAATGCGTGCAACATACTTGAATGTAGCTGTGCTGTAGGATGCTGACGGGCAGAATCCGTGGTATGCAGGAACCGTAGGATGATGGTCGAGAGTAAACCAGATTCGTTGCCAATGACACTGGTTGCGTGAATCGTCATCAAGGTGTGCCACACCAATAACGTCCAGCGTCGGGTAACCGTTAACCAAGATGATATCCGGAAGCCAAATCGATAGGTACGTAAATGGCCAGGAACGAGAACGACAAGGCCGATCCAGAATGCAAACGTTGGTACCAAAATTCTCCAGATTTCGTGGGACCAGCGAAGCGTACCACATGGCGAGGTTCTATGAAATGAAAAAAGAAACGAAAAACTGGTGTAGCAACCGCAATGGACATGACTAGAATACAGTAATAACTAATGAGGTATGTTAAATCGTGTCGAAACGATAAACACGAAAGTTACTACTGCGAAGTGCAACGGTTAAGATCGTGTTTGACATAGTCGCGAAAACGTGCTGGGCAAGCTATCTTCCGACCGGAACGTGAGACGGGAGCATCATTCACGGACGGGTGCGTAGGCATGCTCTGCTGACTTGAACGTGAGACAGTATTCTCATTCAAGGATGTAGCAGGGCCAACTAGCTGCTGATTTGAACTTGAGACGATAGCCTCATTCGAAGTCGTAGCAGGCAACGCTAACTGCAGACCTTGACGTGACACGGCGTCGTCAACATGTAGTGCAGGGTTAACATCGAATCTCATGTCAGCGGGCGACACGCTATCATCAACGTACGCGGCTTTGAGACGATCGATGCTAACAGTATCGACGCGACCGTGTCGATCAACCTTGGAGGTTTTATCATGACGAGAAGTCACGCGAAATGGACCTTCGTAAGGCTGTTGTAATGGTTTCCGTACCGAATCAACACGAATGAATACATGCGAACAAGTTTCGAGTTCGGTGGGAACAGAAACCCGTCGTCGCTGCATTCGAGTCTGCGCCGGAGCGAGATTTTGCATGTACGTAGACAAACTGTGAAAGTAAGTCTGTACAGCAAGTGAATCTGTACTCCGTGGCGTAAAGAATTCCCCAGGCAGTCGCAATGTCGTGCCGTAGACAAGTTCTGCGGCGGAACATTGGATATCTGCCTTTATGCAAGTCCTGATACCAAGCAGAACTAGCGGTAACGTTTCGTACCAGTCGGGGCTCTCCTGTGCTCTAAGAGCCGCGTTGAGCTGGCGATGAAAACGTTCGACTCAACCATTCGATGCCGGATGGTACGCGGTCGTGCGAATGCGTTCCGTACCCAACATGTGAGTTAATGAAGAGAATAGTTCGGACTCAAATTGTTGCCCTCGATCGGTAGTGATTGTGGAGGGACAACCATATGGAGCTATCCATCGTTCTATCAGATGTCGAGCCACTGATTCCGCCGTGACGACAGAGATGGGAATAGCCTCGGGCCACCTCGTAAATCTATCGATGCACGTTAATAAATAGGTTTACCCGTGTGATGGGGTCAATGGACCCACAATGTCTACGTGGATATGATCGAAGCGAGCATCAGGAGTAGCAAAAGTACCGATAGGCGAAGCTACGTGCCTATGCACTTTAGATCGTTGACATTATAGACACTGTTTTGCCCACATACAAACATCTTTATTCATGGACGGCCAGAAGTATCGTGCAGCTACTAATCGGAGACTGGCTGCGATGCCTGGATGTGAGAGTCCATGAAGGGTATCGAACACGAGACGTCGATATATAGAGGGTACGACTGGTCCAGGTATACCGGTAGACATGTCGCAGAGTATAGTCCCAGCACTAGTGGCCAGAGGGACGGACTGACACTGTAGCGACGATGAACGGCTTTCATACATGAAGAATCCTGTGCCTGTGCTGCAGCCATGGCAGGGATGTCTAAAACCGGAGATTTAATGGCATTAAGCGGGATACGCGACGAAGCATCTACAACGCAGTTCGACTCACCTTTGCCGTGTCGTAGGTCGGTCGTGAACTGAGAAATATAGTCTAAATGTCTGACTTCTCGTCGAGAGTAACGATCAGACTTAGTACGCAATGCATACGTCAGAGGCTTATGGTCTGTAAAGAGGATGAAATATTGACCCTCGACTGCATGGCGAAAGTGCTTAACTGCATCATATGCAGCCAGCAGTTCGCGACCAAAAGCACTACATTTGGTTTTCGTGGGACTGAGGCGTCGAGAGAAGAACTCTAATGGCTGCCATATCCCAGAAACAGACTGTTGCAGGACCGCTTCGATGGCAAAGTCGGATGCATCTACCGCTATGCTTAGCGTGACGGACGGAACTGGGTGCATGAGGAGCGTAGTCTGAGCTAAAGTCGCTTTCATTTCCGAGAAAGCTACTCGTGCGGCATCCGTAAGCGACAATTTACGTGGATTGCCACGAAGTAGGTCACTTAGTGGAAGCGACCGCTCAGCAGCATGAGGTATGAAACGACGATAAAAGTTGATTAACCCGAAAACGCCCTAAGCTTCTTGATTGACGACGGTAAGGCATAAACTAGAATAGCGCGCGCTTTATCCTCGCAAGGCTTGATACCCTCACGAGTGATTTTGTGGCCGAGGAACACAAGTTCCGGTTTGCCAAGTTCACATTTTTCAGGATTGACTACCATTCGATGTTCGGACAAACGTTGAAATAGCAGCGTCAAATGTTGGAAATGTTCATCTACGCTCGACGATGCGACTAGCAAGTCATCGATATAGACGTGAACAAATTCCAAGTCTCGCGTAATGCTATCGATAAACCTCTGGAATGTCTGAGCAGCATTTCGCAAACCAAAAGGCATACGTAGGAACTCAAACAAACCAAAAGGAGTCGTGACAGCGGTTTTCTCGACATCTTCAGCAACGACTGGGATCTGGTGATAGGCTCGCATCAAATCGATCTTAGAAAATAAAGTCGTGCCGTGAAGTGATGCCGTGATGTCGTGTATGTGGGGTATCGGATAGCTATCGTAACGGGTAACCGAATTTAGTGCGCGATAGTCGCCACATGGTCGCCAGCTAACGCCATCTTTTTTAAGAACCATGTGCAGAGGTGAGGCCCATGGACTGTGAGAAGGACGAACAATACCTTTAGAAAGTAAAGTGTCAAACTCACGTTTGGCGAAAGCCAATTTGTCCGGTGCCAGTCGGCGAGGTCGTGCCGTGACTGGCGGTCTGTTAGTGACAATGTGGTGTGCCACACGATCGGTCACTGTCTCTATCTCTTCAACTGGTTTAGTCAATATGGGGAATTTAATAAACAAAGACTGAAAATCATGCAGAATGTTAGAAAACAATCCTGTGATTCGGTGCGCATCTGTTCGAGCTGCAATACCCGTAAAATGTAATGTCCGACGAAGGATCGATAAGCTGCAGCCTACGTGAATCAACAAGCAATTCATAGTGCTGCAGAAAATCGATTCCCAGTAGACCTGTGGGAACATCCGCAAGAATGAACGTCCACAGATACCGTCGTCGTGTTCCCAGGTTGACCGCAAGCTGTCTCGTGCCGTGGGTAGGCATGGAGGAACCATTCGCCGCTGACAGCCGAAGCAAAGAAGCTCGTGGCTTGTCTTTACCAACCGGCTAGACCGAAACTTGGGCCCCAGTATCGACTAGGAACCAAGCGTTAGTGCACGAATCATGCACGTAAAATAAACGGCCAACCTGAGACTGATTGCTGGCGAGTACGGCGGCTTCTACTCGCAAGCAGAGGCGTTTCCCGCCGCGTATGAACACGGCCTTCTGCACCTATGGGCGGCTGGTCCGAAAACGCGATGGAACCAACAAAAGCCGCTGGTAGGATGATCTGGTTTGGATGAGGCAGGTGAGGCGGATTCATAGCGGACGTGGGCAATGGAGGGCGCCC
This sequence comes from Fasciola hepatica, assembly GCA_948099385.1. NCBI lineage: Eukaryota > Metazoa > Platyhelminthes > Trematoda > Plagiorchiida > Fasciolidae > Fasciola > Fasciola hepatica. Next base: position 39,342,143 of record CANUEZ040000043.1, read on the forward strand.
GTCCGTGCCGTTGTTTACGTGGGCTACTGCGAGGAGTAGGTATTTTACCTCTGTCCTTGAAGGACAGGCGGCGCTGGATGGATCGAGAGTGCCGAGGCCTCTCCAGCGATTCATCCAGGTCGACACCCCTAGGATTGCGCGATGTCGTGGCAGTGAGGGGATTAACCCCACTGCCGACACGTGCGACAATCTTATCAGCCACGGCGGCTGCTCGTTTCAAGGACGAGTCCTCGAGGAGAGCAGTAACGGTGGTCTCAACATGGAAGGGTAGAGAGTCCAACCACAGTTCCTTAACTATCTCCGAATCCTTATCAGCAGGCCCTGCCAAAGACCGGAGATGAGCTAGGTGGCGGCTGGGCTTAGTATCCCCTATGGGGTGGCGTGCTAGTAGCTGACGTAACCGTTTCTCCCGAGAAGAAAGGAAATGTTGCAGCATAGCCTCCTTAAGCCGATTGTACGGCTGCCCTTGAGGAGGATTTAATACTAAATTCCTCACCGAGGCGATAACATCACCTGGAATTGCCTCTAAGGCATAGGAAAATCGTGGGCGTTGGCCAACAATCCTACGTGCCTCAAACTGCAGTTCTAAGGCTGCAAACCAAACCTCTGGATCATGAGGGATAAACGCCACCGGTTTAAAGGCAACCGCAGACAGGGTGGGATCTGTGTCGAGCTGCGCCTTATCCTCTGACATGGTTACGTTGCGATAATATATAGTAAAGAATATATATATCGTGCAACAAAAGGAGGACGTGAAACAGCGATAAATCACGGACTCACCGGGCCGGCGAATAATCCAGGAGGTTCCGGAAGTTTTTGGGCTCACCAATATAGAAGACGTTCGAGAGCGGCTGGCAAACGTGTTTCCTATCGGGTCTACCAGTGAATACCAACGATATCCCCTCTACCGGACGAATAGAGAAGACGTGAGTCGGTTTACAGATGCGAGGTGTATTCTATATATCGTGGCACCGAAACAGTACCGATACGAGAGATACACCGAACGGAAAACGGAACGAAACGCGACGGCTGTGCAGAGAGCGAACCGCTAGCGAACGACCGAAAGTGAAAAGTGATTTGAAACGAGGTCGACGGAAACCTCGGAAAAGTCAGTCTAGTAAAACGTAGGCAACCGGAGAACACTGAGGTCAATGTCAAACGTCAGAAAAGATCGCGGAGAAAATAGATCGAAAATGGTGTCCAGAAAATAGTCATTTTCTCAAAACGATCGAGGTCACTACACACTCCTGGATAACGCCACTGTTTGGTCGATTATTAGCCGCTGGCTCCGTCCTCTGAAACCCCTTGCAACCTGACCATCCCACCGCCGAACTTATATCTCATACTATCACAGTTGAACTGCGCCCCACATGCATAACCACCAATAAACATTGGTGCCATCCCCAACGGTGCAGCGCGGTCAGATCCACCGCTTTGGCCGGCGCACATCGGACGTGCAGGTCGTCTGCAACGATGTTCGAGCGCAATTTGGTTGGTGGATCACACCCTTGTGTTCACCTTGAAGTGGTTTTCAGGTTGGGTGTCCGGCGCAGCGCCAGTCCCACCCACTAGCACCGGTTGCGGATCGCATGCTCTAATGCTGTCAGCTGCAGACCGCATGCTCCAACCATCCTTGTTCGCCACTGTATGCCCACCTATCGCTAGTATCACATCCATTTTTTCGTTCTCCTATGGTATGCAAATCTACCCATCCTGTCCTTGCTCCTATCGACTCTCACGGTGTTACCTCTCAATGCACATCACTATCATCCTAACCACTTTACTCTGCTGACGACCTCCAATATTTTATTTCTTCACCAATGTCGGCGTTGCCGGCTTGTAGTACCTATTCATTTGGTATCACCCTAGGCCTATAAAGCTCACTGATCGCATGCCTTCGCCTCACTGCCTACCGTTCTGTCAAGCCCTCCCCCGTTCTCCCTTCTTACGCCTAATACCATTACACACCAGCCCCACCCGCACCCATGACCAATTCTCATATTAAAACTGCCGTTCCAAACTCAGCATCTCTCACAGCCACATTTATTATCCAGTCACCATCACTCTATTTTCCTTTCCTGGCTCCGCAATTCCTCTGTGGATCCTTCCACTTGGCAGTGCTCCGATTAGTATCATCCATTTACATCCACTTGTACAATTGCCGGCATGCATGCAGCTCCCGATTTCTATGTCCCCGACTCCGACGCACATCCGTTGTTCATGCGATATGTTAGTCCACCGGTTTACCTGTCCCGGTGTTTCTTTCCTCTCTGCCTTTTTCGTGTTCCACCTGCAATGAGATGATCTTACTGGTTATGTCTCGCCTGTCTTTTTCGGCCCGTGCTCCCATCTCCTGTTTCGTCTACTGTTTGCCACAGGCATTTTATGCGTGCCTTTTGGACCGTTCGGCTTTTTCACTTGCCACCTAATGTAAACTCACTGTTTCGTCATGGTTTTCATTCACGGCTTCAGTCCGTTTGATCTGCCATTACCCTCTAGTACCCCTTTTGCTCATTTCTCTCCCACGCTGTTTGCCGTCACAGCTGCTGAGTCTTCCACCACGGGCAGTTTCATCTCCCAAGCACAATCGCTCTGCGCTGGTTAGCCATCTCCATCACTACCATCTTCCTGTTGAATAATGTAAGCCCGGTTAATAATGCTTCTCCCGTTCTCGTCCGATACCACATGTCTCACCTGCATAAATCAGGTTATTTGATCCATTCTTGCCTGTTCTCTTCCATACGTTCCCTCATCTCCTCTTTTTTTGAACTGCTTCTCTGTCGTCGTCTTTTCTGTGCTTCCGCATTCTCCACTCTCTCCGTTGATCCGCCGTGTTCACCCGTCATGAAGATAATTCACCACGATATTCCAAAGTTAATTCTACAAACACTCGACCTAACCTAACCTGCCCCTCCCAACAACTGATAATTTCTTTCTAGGACTCCATTGTTATTGATCCGGCTTCCCTTATAAATATATATATATATACAACCGCACTTATGTATATATGCATTCGCTCTGTATCCTGTAGTTCCTCTCAGGCCATCTCTCTTGCTATCATCCCGCTGACCGCCATGATGTGCATCCTTTCCTTCCACATCTACAACCCACGTCATCCTCAACTGTGCAAACAGCGAGAATGGATAATTACGTTAGCCTTGCCTTGGTAACGCGTTTTCATTTGCTATCATTAGTTGTGTGTGTGTGTGCACTTTTGCCTTTGATCTCATGAGAACGTTCAATTTACCATTTATAAATGATCACCTTGACTGCAGTATGCACTAGTGAAGATGCAGCGAAATGGTCCGGAATACATCGTGCAATTTAATGCTATTGACTTCTATGTTCACATCTACTGTGTCCAATTCCTATGAACTATTTTTTTTAACCTGATTCACTTTTTACGTCTTACTTTGCTCGCTACCTGTTTTACACTGAGTTTTGTGTCCTGTTCGCCGACCATCTATTGCAGAGTACCAATGCTTCTTTGCTACCTAACTCTTGCGGTGAATCTCACTTTTTCTTCCTCGTCTCCCGCTATTACAGATTCTTATCCTGATTTCTAGCCTTTCTCATGTATGTCAGTCAGCTTTCAGATGTCCCTATACCGACCAGCCGAATCCCCCACCTGACCTTACTTTTCAAACTCACCGGGCGTCCATTTGAATCCGTCCATGGGCCCATTTAAACGTAGTACTTTTCCGTTGGTGTGCATACACTTGCTTACTTTCATCCCATGTTACTCCCCATTCTTAGCCCGTTTTTTCAGCTCCCGCCATGTAAATTTCTACTTTTTCAAGGGTTTTGTCTGTTTATTCCATCACTAATAAACAGTTGATCATGCACCTGGCATGCCTCGGTCGTCTCCGAAATAAACCATGATTATTATTATTATTATTATTATTCTCATTCGATGACACTTGGCTATTGGTGTCGTAAGAGGCAGACCAGCCACCCTAAGAACCTTGGTCACACGCCGGCGTTTTTCGTCCTTCCTGATTTTACCTTCTTTTATGATGTTCTTCCTAAGGTTATGAAGTAGCTTTTTGCAACTTCTGTCTGCCATGACCTCAGCGTCACGCTTCATGCGTCGCACTTCAGCATCTAGGCGTTTAACCTGCTCCTTGAGGGATTCTACTTCCGTCGTGAGGCTCTTTTCCACACTGGTGAAACCTGCTGCCTCTCCGCTTCCCTTACCTTTTGGCTTGAGTTGTCTTTTTTAGCTTTCTGATCTGGCATACAGTTGTCCCTTCCCTCTAAACTACGGATCGAGCTCGCTCTCTCTATTCTCGGTCTCAGCAGCATGTTCTTGTCCACTTTTCCCAGTTAGCCTCGAATTATGCACGAGCACTTGCTTGCGAACGCGAAGCAGTGGACTCGTATCCACTTGAGCGATGCGTAATTGATGTGCAGCTGGGACTCTTTCTCATCCAGATTGGAGCACTTTCGACGATGCCAAAGGCAACACTGGTCGCACTGAATTCCCTCATATTGCACCAGGTCCGAGCATTCCTTGTTCCCACAGCTCACTGCCTGATCGATAGGATCAACCTCTGTTCCATTCATTTCGGCAGCCGTGGTCGAATTCGTTTGAAAATACCGTATCGAACACTAGTAGGATAATAACACAACCTTTTAAACGGACACCAAAGGTACAGTAAAGCAATTGTAGCAAAATCTGCACACTGAAAAGGTTCCACAAAAGCGGTACACTACAAAAGGGGCCACAAAAAGACGTTATCCGGTATCACTTGCGCTGACACCAACAAAAACACCAAAAGGGATAACCAGTTTTTGAAGAGAATAAACTCTTCTGGGGAGAATGTACCCTTCAAAAGGTAAGCCCACCGAAATAGTAATTGCGATACTTTAGTTTGGGAGACATAACGAGCGATGCTTCACCAATCAATGCAAAACAGCTTATCGCGGAGAGCAATTCGAAAATTCAAACCACGCGGCAACTCACAAGGTCACATAACTTGCAGCCTGGGCCAGCAGTCTTGAGGTCTTGAAGTTCTGAAGTAGTTCACGGGTTCGAGGCTTGGGCCCAAATGTTCCCGGTTCTTGTATGTATCTTCCTTTCTCCATGGAATGGCGAAACTTGGCAACAAGGGAACAACCTCTTTCGCAAATGCTACATTAGGACAAAAACAAATATTTCCCACGTAGTGCATGAGTCTGATAACGTGGGTATGGATACATCAGTGCGTCACTAGTTTTATTTTTTTAGAATTTTCACAGAAGAGTGATTTGCAATGCATTCGTAAGAGGAAGTGGAATGGATCTGTTTATAACGGCGTGCATGTAAAAGTATAAAGGATTGGGGACGAGAGGTGAAAAATTGGGGGAGAATAAGTCACGCAAGGGCGATCGGAGAGTGGGCCGGCATTGGCAGCAGTCCTAACCAGTTGTCTAGTCTGGCCTCAAACGCCTCATTTGGGGAGGCATTCACTACCTCCTGTGGAAGACTTTTACATAGAGACATTATCCGGGACGAGAAGAAATGTTGTCTAATGGAGTTACGCGGACGGGTTTTGAGGAGTTTCCTCGAAAGTCCTCAAAGGGTCTCCAGGTTCAAATGAGTGAAAAACTGACCCACTATGCCCGTTACGAATATATCGCACATCAGCACTAGGTCCTCCTTAATGCGGTGTATCCCAAGAGGATAGAGACTAAGTGATACTAAACGACCCCAGTAGGGGGTGAAAATTGAGCCATGTACCATTCTGGTCGCTTTCTTTTGAATCCGCTCCAAGATGTCAAGATTCCCGATGAGGCTAGTGTGTACTAACTGGCTGCCGTACTCTAAAAAGGGTCGAATATAAGTTCCACGTAGAAGATGAGAGTCCTCCTTGGAGGCCATCCGAAAAGTTCTTCTGATAAGGCTGAGAATCCGGAAGGCAGTTTTACTAGCTTTCCCTTGGTGGGAGGAGAATCAGAGAATACTGCGCGGCCAGAAACCAAGGATCTCGTTTTGATCCACTATTTGGGATTGAGGTGTTCCCACTTATCTTGAAGAGATGGGTCGGAGCTTTGCCAAATGACAAGCTTGCACATTTTTATTCATTTCTTGGGGAGTTACTATCAGCTGACCAAAGTTTGACCGAGTCAGTGGCTGACTGCACAGCATTTGCGGCCTTGTCCCAGATTTTGGCGTCATCTGTATACATTGCTATGCTAACCGGAACTACATCAGGGAGGCAGTTGATGTAAATGAGGATTAGGAGAGGACCGAGGACAGAGCCTTATGGGACTTCTATATCGGCGGGTGCAGGTTGAGATCGAGAAGGTCCGGCTTTTTTGAAAGCTCTCAATCAGGTACAGTAGGCGACCGGAGATGCCGTAAATCCTGAGTTTGTACAGAAGCGGAGTATGCGGCAAACTATCGAAGGCTCTGGCGAAATCCATGAATACGGCATGGGAAATCTTGCCATCACCGTGGGCCTGTGGCAGGCCTTCCATACCAGTCAGCACATAGGTGATCAATAACCTGCCAGGAAGAAACCATGATGCGCTGGAGACAGTAAACTATTGTCTCGCAAGTGTGCCAGGATTTACCGTTTCGTAATGCGCTCGAAGACTTTGCCCAGGACACTGGTGAGGCTTATCATCCTGTGACTTCCGGGAAGGTGTTAATCTCCCGTCATACAAATTGGGACAACCGCCGCATGCTTCCATGATTTTGGGAGTCTTCCGTTATCTATGCACTGCTGTAAGTTCATACGGTACGATGGTGCAAGAAGGGACGTGGATTCATTAGGAATGCGAGGATAAACTTTGTCCGGTCCCATCGAGCTGAACGGGCTAAGTTTCTTGAGCCCATACTCCATTTCTACTCGAGACAACGTGAGGAGCTCCAATGGAAAGACTAGCTATCTTGGCTGAGGAGGTGGGTGCCCACAAGCAGGCACTAGTTTTCTGCTGAAAACCGGCCCGAATTGAGATCTGAAAACGTCTGCTACCTCAGAAGAGGAGGTGGCAGGAGAGCCATCAGAGGGCGACGGTGCGAGCGCCGAGGATTCTGATTCACCGTCGCTGAGCAGGAGTTTAGAGAAAAGAGCCGTTTTTGCGCGGCCGGCTTACGATTCCTTTCTGTAGTTTCTTGAGGTGTTCCTTTATCTTGGATTTAAATAGGTTCCGGGCGCGTCTAAAAGCTTCTGCATCCGCCGGAAAGGATGTGGTTCTGTGCTTGGCAAACAGCTGAGAGCTTCTGCATAGAAGACCTCTAACTGATGGTGGCAGATGTGCCTTACCCTTGGGGGTCTGCCGGGTTCTAGGCGTGTATGAAATATATGCATTCAGACTACATTGTTCCAGTACCCTGTTGCTTTCTTCTGTTTCCATGTTGTCATATATGTTGTCCAGTTCGCTTCTGACTTAGGCCCTCGCCGGTTGGAAATCCGTTCGCATGAACGAGCCAGCTGGTCTGTATGGGGAAAATATAGCTGGCCACTTCCATGTGTAGCCGAAAGAGAGGACTGCGTGTAACACAAGTTTGAGCAATGCATGGCCAAATTCACAACTGACCCTGAAGTCAAAAGGCGATTATCCGTGATATTCTACGATATTAGATTACTGAATGAACAATGACACCAAAAAGATACAAACCTCAATAATGAGATCACAAGGACTCGACAAACGAGAAACCGAACTGCGGCGTGCAAGCGAGGAGCACGTGAGTCACGCAGGTCAGAACAAGGATGTGACAAAGTAGCGCTCTGGGCGCGAACAAGCAACAATTAGTCCATAAAAACAAACGGTGCTTAAAGACACATCAATGGTGTAAGCAAGTGGGTAGCGTTAAGAAAAACATGGAACTGCAAAGGCTTCAGGGGGATTTTCCACGACCGATCGTCACACTGCGTGGTCGCTTTTACCTGGCTGCGGTAGAATGTTGACAACATCTCTCGCCGTTGGCGTGCGATAAGGTTTTACGCTTCCTTGTCATTTTCAGCTAAGATTCGACGAAGTACACTCGGCAGTGGTGGGTGCATAACTGGTTTGTATACCATCAAATGAAATCCGGTCGCTCGACTGGCTGTGACCATTACCTGCCCTGTGCAAACTGCACTAAACTGAACTGAATCTATGCTGTTGGCTACGATCAGATCTAGAAGTGATGGGCCTTGACTAGTTGAAAACCAGCAGAAGTCCATTTTCTTGCTTTGCAATTGAAGGAGTTACCGCCCTGCTGCTACTTCCAGGTATTCAACTTAATTCGGTGTTTGAAGTAGCCGAGGGGAGGGAAAAGGAAGAGGCTTGTCAGGGGGGACAGCAACCTCGCACTAATATAGGTTCGGCGCCACAACTCACTGATGCCCCAATGTAAGACGTGTCTCGGGTCCTAGAAGAACATCAAGGTGTTAATATGGAATGAGGATGAGTAGGGTGATATAGGGGCTGTGATGGAGACAGGTACAGTAGGAAAGCTCTTGAGTGATGAGATGCCGTATAAGATAGTCAGTCAGGGGGGGAGAAAAGGACCGATAATTATAATAATGGAAAAGAAAGCTTTCTGGGATAATTAGTAACAATTTGGGAATACATCTGCCCAGCATGCATCCAGTTTGTGGTCAAGGGCTACGACCGAGGTTGCTGCCACTACGTGTGGAGGCTGCTTGTTCCACTTGTTTATGACACCTTGGGAAAAGAAACATGCCCCTGTGCTCCTACTTGATCTCGGCATGTCCAGTTTATGCTCTTGTCCCCTGAGTGCAAGGTTGTGACAAGGAGCATGTAATGAACTGTCGGTCGTGGTGATTCCCTTGTACTACTAGTAGCTTTCCATCAGATCTCCCCCTAGCTTACGACGATCAAGGGAGTATAGATTTGGGGCTTTAAGTCTTTCCTGGCAAGACTTCCCTTGCATTCCATTTGTCATCCGAGTAAACCTCATCCGAAAGTCTTCCAACCCCTTCACTAGGCTCGGTGCCCAAGTTTGGACAAAAGTCTCCAGGTGATGCCCTACGGTTCACTTTTATGTAGGAGGAATTACTCCGGCTCCTCTAAAAATCAAAGTTCTTCCCAAGTTGAAAAACCCCTCGTTGGCTCTGACCGCCTTTGAGGTGCACAGCTCTTCTGGTTTGAAGCTCTCGTGCACAAGCTCGCCTAGGCCTCTTGCCCAGGCGGAGGTTCAGTTCAGTTCAGTTCAGTTCGGTTCGCACAAGACCGGAGATGGCTGAGGCCAATCGAGCGTCCAGATTTCTTTCGGAAGTATGCACCACCACCAACCACCACTGCTAGTGTGGTAGGATCTTCCTGCCTGTTCTGTTCAGCAGAACCTTCCACTGACTCAGTTATGCTGGGAGGGAAATGATTGGAAACATCGTCTCAACTTCCGAGCGGGGAACAACCGCTACGTGAGCTTTACCTCACAACCAGCAAATCTTGCTTTGGCCTTCGGAATGCCTGTCACAGTTTCACTTCCGACGTTCCCCTTCGGCTCCAAAACTATTCCTCAGGGAGTATCTCCTCCTACTAGCCTTCTAGCGCTTTTTTTGAAAGATTCTGCACCTCTCAAACTTATCAGCTCTTCAGTCAACCGGTTCCACCATCCAACCGCCCTACTGCGAAAGAATTTGCCCCCACACTATTTCTCGAACGAGCTCTCCATGGTTTTATGCAGTTCCCTCTTGCCCCCCCCCCCGTCAAGAGCTCTCACAAACATATCCTCAGCTTTTATCCCTATTGAACTTTTCAGAATCTTGAAGGTCTCAATGGGTGTCTTTTTTTCTGAAGAAAAAGCCCTCATGTTCTGCAGCCTTCCACCGTGGGTCCATCCCCGCTGATCCTCCGCCATTCTAGTGGCCAGCCGCTGGGCGATTTCAAGACGGGCTGCATCTTTTTTGAGGAAACATGCCCAAGCCTTCGCTCAATATTGGAAGCGAGGCTTCACCGTTGCTTTGTACAGGGGTAAGGGCACATCCGCTTGTTTGCAGGACATTGTTGACCTAGATCCGAAGAGCCCGGCACGGGCTCCATGGGCAACCAGCATGCTCTGCTCCACCCTTTTGAAGTCCACAGTCATAACAACACCTAATTCGTCTATCTGTTGCTCTGAGTCAATCGTGAAAGATCCATTTTCCCCGTTAAGGTTAAACCCACTGATACCCTGGTTAGCGGATTACTTTTACCATTGTTTATTTGCATATCTCATTTGTTTTCTCACTTGGCCACCTTCTCAGTATCTCTAGCCAGTAACTTCCGCTCATCTGATCCAACAAACTCCACATCGTCCGCTAAAAAAAGACACGGGAGCTTCAGTGCTTTAGCCAACTCGTTCATGCGGAGAAGAAAAAGAGGAGGTCTCGGGACTGATCCCTGAGGAATACAACTTGACGCGTGTACAGGCTCAGATTTTGCTCCTCCAACCCTAGCAGGGGAAGATCTGTTAGTCCGGAAGTCAGCTATCCAACATTGCAGCTGTCCGTTTATCCTGTATGTCGTAGGCTTCCCCATCAGCAGTCTGTGGTTCACGGAGTCTAAGGTCTTGCTTAGGTCTAGATAGCAAACTTCCGCTATTTCTCCTATGTTCGATTGCGCAGTAACTTCGTCCAAAAACCCGAGTAGGTTCGAGAAACGTGATCTCCCCCTTAGAAGCCAAGGCTGTGCTTCATTCAATAGTCTGTGTTCTACCAAGTGCTTGCAGACTTGTTGTCCTGACAGTTTCCCGAAGCATTACCGTAGGATGCAAGTGAGGCTCACAGGCCAGTAGTTCTGCTTATGTGAACGCGGTCCGCCGTTACGGATGACCACTACTGTCCCTGTCTTCAAGTCAATTGGCAGTACACCTTGGCCAACAGTTTTACGAAACAGCCAGCAGGTATACCCACGTATTTCAGCAGCCTGTGGTTTTGTAATGACCAGAAGTATGCCATCCGGCCCTGTTGACTTACTTGCTTTTGACCCCTCTAGTGTCTTTTCCGTCTCCCCCATCGTGCGAGACATATATGGCATGTCGGGTGCTTCTATTGGGTCTTCCGAGGTCCCCTGACGCCTCATATACCTCCGACTCCAATCTTCTAAGTATTTACTAAGCGCTTTCGCTTCGCTTTGGTCCTGGAAGATTCCCCTCCCATTGCCCAATATTGATGTTCCTACCTCTTTTCTAAAGGCACCTTTTGATTAGGCATATCTGAAATATCTCCCGAGGTTTTTCTTGGCAGCTTTTGCCAGTGCTAGCTCAATGGTCTTCTTTGTGCTCCTTTATATCTTGGCGGCTCAATTTCGGAGTTCGGCATATTGTGCCCAAGCTCTCTCACTGAGAGCGTGGACTCGACCTACCTGGCTTCCTGTAGCATTGAGATGGGAATTTGGAGGATGAGGCATGGATCTCAGATGTGCTCCGAATGCTGTTCATTTAACGTTGGCAACCTCGAATAAGCAAAGTATATGTAGAACTGGAAATAGAATTGTTGTTTGTGTGTCGACATCTGTGCGTTTAGTGGTGAGTTAGTCTTGTAGAAGCCGGTTTGAAGGCCAAATTGGCCACTGTCTACGGTTGTGTTTCCATACTCGGTTGATTTGACGAGGCGAATAAGCTTGGACAAGGCTGTGGAGTCTCACCGCTTGGTGCGGAGAAACTGCCCAAATTCAGAGTGCTTCAATTCTGCTTTTCGGGGGTTCCAGCGGGTCACTCCATCAAGAATCTACGTGTGAAATTCTTGCACTGCAGAAGTGGCTCGCAAAAATGGCATTGTGTTGGCGGGAAGAGTGGAGTACTACTTTCCTAAGTATTTCTACTTTCATCGCAGCCAAAGACATCTTTCTGCCGGAAGGTTATGCCTGTTCACTGCCGAAAGAAAACTCATTCATTGTTTCAGGCACTTAAACTTGGAATGCTAGGTTTTTGTCCGTGCGGATGGTAGAGTGTACATGGTGAAGCTTTGATAGGCGATCCATAACCGTAATGTCTAGTGTGGGACGAAGGGTTTTGTATGGTAGGAAGAGACCCCTGACGCATGATCAAGGGTGTCTTGTGTTCGGCTCGATGTGTACTTTTCACCTTATGTTTGAGCCTGGAGATTAAATAGAGGGGGCGATCGATAGTCGTCTTTGTAGTGACAATTTCCCGCCAATCAAAAATAGGCTTACCACCTGGGGTAGCCGGAACGAAGCAGCCGTATCAGGTCAGTTATAAAAAGATAGGGGTAATACAATATTTTATGCGATGGCAGCGTAAATAAATTTGTGTTCCTCGTGCCTTTTGTGAGCATAGCATTTGGAAACAAGACTTGTGATGTGGTGCTAGTAGATGTAACTCACTGAATGAATTGTACTGGGAATTAATTGGGGCACATAATAGTAGTTTAAAAAGCGGGTTTACGGTGTGTGGCATTGAAGGTCATTCTTCACAACTAGAGTAGCAAAGGCTATCATACAGCGGCGGGTTTCCTGGCCAAGGTATCACCTCAATCAAGAGGTTGCGAAACAACAACGGGTGACAGGAGCTTAGCACAATATAATGCCTTCGCGGAGCAATATCTTAATGAGCAGATAGTGTTCTGTAGATTTCATGTATTGCAAGACAGAAAAGGGGAATGTAATAGGTTCTGCGAGTTGTCAAACACACACAAGCTCACGTTGCTTCACTGGTTGATCAACATGATATGCACTCTTGGGTTTTTTAGGACAATAAAAGCTAGAACCTGCGAAGCTGTCAAGTGTCTCCTCAATAAATGGATGCCATTAAGAGCTAATTGGGCAACGCATCTGATGCGTCATGATATGCTGTTCACCGCTTTTACTAAAAATGGCGTGGAACCGAAGAACAGGCGTCTGAAAGATGGCCTGTCCCGAAGGTCGTCAATTTTTGACTTATTCAAAAAGTAGTTGACCATCCTCTGTCCCTAGCTAGCAGGCTCAAGCTACGACTCGCTAAAACAGGGAAGGTCCAGGACACAACCCCAAAAGGGCTGCAGTGGATTCATTCGCTCCTAATTGAAATAACATCTTATGAACTCGATGCCCTAGTGCAGCATCTTCATAGTCAAGAGATCCCGTGTAACACTCTATCGGATGGCGCTTACGTTGCTCTTACATCTCGGGGTCTTGTTTGCCGAGTATGACTGCATTCAGGCCATCAACAGAGTGGATGTTCATTCAGCCATAAGCGGGCTTTGCCATGTCACCTCATACTTTATGTGGTTAGGGGGTCAAGGTTTCCTTCGGAACAGGTACAAACGAGCCCATGTACACCAGCAAAATCACATCCACTATCAAAATTTAGAACTCCACAGGTTAGCCCAATGCCGGGGCGAGTGCGGGTCACTGGCAAAAATATAAAACTAGCCGAATGTGAGGAGATCAAGAAAGGTTCAACTTTCGCACTGAATATTCTTTGGGGATGGCATGTACCGGAATCTGACAAATCGGGTTAGGCACTTGGCTTGCATCACTGGTCTGCATCCGAAGGCAAGAATTTGTGCAGGGGTGAGTTGCGGTAACCCGCAAAGGAGGAGGAGGCTTACAACAAGATGGTACCATCCCACAGTTCCTCAGGTGTTTGATCAGCCATACCCTGCACCAGTGACGACGTATCAAGATCTAAACGAAAATCACCTTTAGGTATTACGAAAGTAGACGGAAAGGAAATCTTTATGGCAGGGCATTCGCCGCAAGCGGATCAATTCCGATGGCTGCCGACCACAACTTCTGCCCTGCTGCGGGGCAAACTTGTCCTGCTTAATTAGCCACCACTCGCGTTCCACCGCACCATTTTCATCATCTACACTCCGGTCCAGTTTGGCTGCTTCTGCAAACACTTCGACAGCTTTCAACTGTCCGAAGTTTCTGCGCGCTTTCTTTGTGAGTCTTGGATGCCCAGGGGGGAGGGCGAGTGTGAACTTGGTCAACACGGAAACACTCTTTCCGAAAGGGTGGTTGAGTACTGAGCCTATGTTTGTCACTAGCACATCTAGTGGCCGCCAGGTCCGGAAGAGATGGTTGCTTTCCCATTCCATAATTGGCTTTTTCCGTAAAGTGCAGAATTAGGGTTAGCCCGTGGAGCAACTCGATAAAATTTCCGCCGCTCCACCACCAATACAGAATTTTGTGTCCCATTTCTCTCCTAGAAGGTTAAAATCCCCAACAATCAATAAAGTTTCTGATCCTGCTTTTTGCTATTACAGACCCTGTGTGAGTTCTGTGCTTTCCTCCGTTTCCGAGTTTGGACCCTCGTACGCACACGCCAATGCGGTTTTTCTCATGGGCGTTTTGACATTGACAACACATAGCTGAGCATTTATAGCACGTAACAAGACCTCCGATTCCGTGTGAAACAAACCCTCTCTAATGAGAAGGGTGACCCCTCCACCCACGGTATTACCATATCTGTCTAGTCAATCGACCAAGTAACTGTTTTCGACGCCTTCGGAGATATGGTCATTTTCAGAAAACAAAGTCTCGGATACTATAACTACTTCGGCGCCATGGCCTTTAGCCCTTTCCATCAACTCCGCTAATTTGTTTCTAATGCCACAAGCATCCGCCTAAATCACCGCCGTGGTCATCCCCGGCAGATTGTCCTTGCTCTCCAACAACATGTGTCCAGATTTCGAATCAAGTATACTATTTTCCTGGTTTTAATTGCACAACCTCTTGGTCTACCTGTTTGACCTCTTGCGTACGCCCCTTTGGCGTCTTGGTTTCAGTTACCATTTTCGTCTGCTCTAACGGCCTCAAAGCAGACTAATCAGGACCGTTCTGTCCTCCGGTATGTTGCTTTATCAAGACTCATTTTCCACGGTCTTCGGTTACAGCTACTGCCTGGTGGTACGATTCCCAAGGCATTGGCCTCATACTTACCGTTTTGTATTCACCCAGATCTCTAATTCCACCACTTTCTTGCATTACCTTCTTCTGTATTCTGCCCCTCCCCCCTCTTTCCCAGTCCCACCCTTGGGATGTCTGGTACGATGCGGCACCTCCCCCTTGTGCCGTGAAAGATGTTGCCCGCTCGTGATGGAAGCTGGTCCTTAATGTTGCGGTCCAGTTCGCTTCAGTTCTGCTCAGTTTGCTCGAGAGGATGGCGGTTGACACCTTTCGTGCTTCCAGAATATTGTGCTGTCGGAGGGCTTCCTTGGCTTCCAACACTTCTCGTGGAATGTCTGGCGTGAAAAGAAGAGGCAGTTTCACTTTCAAAGGAATTTCGGCTTGGGACGGTAAAACTCTGGTTTCTGACACGGCAAGCCCCGTGGGATTCCCGCTGTGCTGCAATTCCCGGGCACACCTTACAACTTGGTGGTCCCCTTTCGCCTGCCGGGAAGGGAAAATAGAAGGTTCACGCTGGGGAACAGAATTTTGGGACCCCACAGAGGGATAGGATCAGTTCCTGTACAGGTTGCCGTCCCCCGTGAGAATTGTTCCGGGTAGCCAAGTGGCGAGGCCAAGTACTGAGGAATGGTGATGACGTAAAGGGCTGAGAAACGATTCGCATTTACTTGAAAGTCCGAAAGTAGGTGATTACCTTCCGAAGTTACCTGCGGTTCAAAAATAAGGAAGGAAGAAGAAAACTATTTTATACTAGTTAGTTTTGGTCCGGAAACCTCCGATTAGGCAAGCTCCCCACTAGCCCGTGAAAGTGGCAACCGAGGTTGCTGTCATCGCATGTGTAGGTGGCCCATTACAATTATTGGTGATACGGCAGGTAGAGAACTGAGCCCTTATTTTTTTAGCTGCCGTAGGTTCAGTCAGTCAACACTAGTACCCCTTAGGAGAGTGAGTTTTTGACCAGAAGCCAGCAGAGGCTTATCGGTGACGGCTATTCCGTGATAGATCTTCAAAGATTTTATCAGGTCTCCCAGAGTCGTTGACGATCATGTGAGAACAGATAAAGAGAAGTTACTTTATCCTAACGTGAGACTCCTTGCGGACCGTCAGCCGAAGGGGGATGTCTTCTCTAACTGCCTTCAGCGCCTCCCTCTCTTTCACAAATCTGGGTTTCCGAACCTTCAAGCAACACTAATTGACGCATTACCGGCAGGCGGCTTGTGGCTAAAGGTGCCCGGGCATCTCGGGACCCCACTATCCTTATTAGGTTGAAAAGCGCGGTGTTTGCTGCGAAAAACGCAGAGGAATACCGATAGGTGGACTTGCGGCTCTCGTAAACGCAAATCCCTGGGTCCATTCTACACCAGCTGGCTGAATCAGTGCCCGGTCCTCTGATCCTATGATACTTCCGTCGGTTTTCATCGATCTACTGGAAAGCCTGCTTTCTTCTGCCATTTTTAGGATATGTCAAGTAGGGTCGAATCGCAAAACTTGCAAGTAGCCAGAAAGAGTCAAGATTCTTTCGTGGTTAAGCCTCAATGCTTTAGTGGCTGCAAAGGTTTTCCTTGACAATTTAGGGTTGATAGTTTTAGTTTTAGAAAGTAAAATTTGGTTTACTTCCAGCATTCTCTGAGGAATTCATGGCCAAGAGTCTTCACCCGAATTTTCTCTGATCTTCTATTTATCTTTTTCTGAATATTCCTGGTGAGCTGGGAGATATAACACTGACTAACTACTGAAGGTCCCGGATTCAAATCTCGGTAAAGTCTGTTTCTGGCATTGTCATTAAGCCACACCTTTTGATCAGTGGAAAACGAGAGATCCTTGATTTTCGCAGCTCTTCGTTTAGCTGCCGTGGTGAAAAAAAATTTCATAACCGAAAAACCGCCTCCAACCCAACGGAATTATGAACGGGGATGAGAGATCACGGAAACTGCGGAGTACGAGACCATCCAAACTAAAAGGGTCATGGGTCTGTCAGAACAAGGCTGCACAGAAGGATCACATACTGTTGACACGCCTAAATTGGACAAGCTTTCGTTCAACAGGAGGGCTGGCCAGTATCGCGGGTTCATCAAACAATAGGATGACTTTATAAGGAGGGGCTCTTAGCCCATGATGGAAATTCTTGAGTCTAATGCAAAGCCGCCGCTGAAAGGCTGGGAAAGCAATCGATGTATGCTGAGTGCCAGATCCCGAGTGGCGTTACTCCAGAGTCCATGCAATTCTAGACGACATGCTTGGACAACTATTTGAGGTCTTTTGAAATTTATTCGACGGATGCTATCTGTGGCAAAATGTTTCAAGGGCTATCCCAGTTCCTTAGTCGATCCGCTGGTTAGAGTTCCAGGCTGCAGTATCGATGCGAACCTCATAGACTACCTTTCGAAGCTCAATGTGCAGTGGCTACTGGGGATCAAGCCACACAATTTATCTGCGGAACTACAAGATAGATAGGCCTATGAAACCGAGGTGATGGATGGGTTTGTGCAAAAAAACCCACTTGAAAACCCAAAGCAGCTTATAGAAGTTCATGCTTTAAAGGCAAACAGTCGTAAGACTGTCCTTTGCGTAAACAATAATGGTGACGTCTATGGGGGAGATGCTGCATAAGAAGACACCAATCGGCCCATTGTGATGCGGTTACGAGCACTCTATGTCGGTTGGGCTGATTCCAGTCAAGGTTGCTATGAGAGGCTCCTTTCAGGCTCCAGTCGGCAAGATTTACAGAGTAATCTTTGGTTGTCTAGTGCAAGAAGTGAAAAGGTTTGACCTATCAGTCCATAGAATCTATAGTAATGCCGAGGAGTATAGCCAGGCGCTGTACTGAACACTCCAGTTTCAGCAGGGTCTTGAGGGGTG
This sequence comes from Fasciola hepatica, assembly GCA_948099385.1. Lineage (NCBI taxonomy): Eukaryota > Metazoa > Platyhelminthes > Trematoda > Plagiorchiida > Fasciolidae > Fasciola > Fasciola hepatica. The sequence goes on from CANUEZ040000043.1 coordinate 39,359,774, forward strand.
TCTCCAACCTCGGCTCGCCCCAGGTGATTTCTAAGGTTGGGAGCGAGCACGATAGAACACATCCTAGAATCAACATGAAATGGGCCAGTCTGAAGCTTCAAAAGTAGGGCTCGTTCAGCCTGCCCACCGGGTGGCGAAGAAGTACTGAGCACCTGGGATAAATGAAGTTCTATCTGAGGGCTATAATAACAAATGACGACAATGTGTAATGAACTGGTTCGGTGTGTATAAGTGCGGCAAAAGTGAATTTTCAGTTAGATTGTCGGTGGAACGTTTTCCACATGCTGATCAGAAATTTGGCTTCAGAACTCAAGTAACGGGGGCCTAAGGGTAACTACTGATGAGACGTGAGCTGCTCCGCTGCAAGCTGGCTAAGTCTCTGACACCGGATAGACACTATGTACTCATTCATAAATATTTTATTCGTACATGAGCTATAATGAGGGAATGCAATATACAGTTTGGCAGACGGTTTTGTAATTTGCTGGGTTGCTTGCGGCGGGAGATAATTTCGTGGCGGAGGACCGAGCTACTACATTTTAAAGTAGGAGCCGTCACAATATCTGAGGGCCCCTCCAGATCTTAGCGACGGATGGGCCATGTTAGGATGATTACTTTGGACACCGGCTAGATAGCAGGCAGTGCTCCATAGATTAGATTCGGATCTCACTATCTGTAAAATGGTAAGGGCTGTGCAGGTAGGTCTTCGGACGACAACCGCAGGAACTCCAGAGGGGGCATTTTATCCTTCGCCAAGAGTGTAAATATTGGGACAGAGCAAGCGTTTTGTTCAGGACTCAGAGAACACAGTACGCGATAGACCTGTTCATTAGTAAGTCAGCAAAAGCGCAAGTAAGCAAACAAGAGGGCAAACACTTGAGTCGCCCACTGACAAGCCTAAACATAATAATATGTCAAGTGGAAAGGAACAAAGAACCCATGTCAGTCACACGCTCGCCTAACTTCTTGTGATGGGTAAAGTGGAACAAAGCACAGCATGGAACTGACGGTAATTGCGCATACGAATGCAAGGCCAAAGGGACAGTAATGAATCACTTGCGAATGTCAATGACATATGGGTTGGCCACCACTAGTGAGGCAAAATATGTCTAAAATCGGATCTAACCTGAGATTGATTTAGAGTGTCAGTGCTGGAACTCCAGAAACTCAAGCCTCGGCTGTTACGGGGAATTAGAAAAGACAATACCCAATGCGGTTTGCCTATGAAGAGAAGAGGCCAGTTCTGAAGCAGAAAGATGGGTTCGAGGGAATGGTTCGCACTTGAGTGAGGCCATTACCTTGCTGGTGGAACACTAAATATGTTACTTTCTCTTCTGGTATAGTGATTTCCCAGTTCTAGATAAGGTCCAAGGAGCATGAGAACAAAACTGTAGAAGGTATCAGGGGTATCAGTGGTGATGCAGTGAAGCAGACTTGACTCACACAGAGAATCATGAGCGTGGGATCGGCTGTGCCCGGAATCCGTGGGGCTGGCTTACTAATACTATACATTAAAGTGAGCAAAGCCCTACCAAGATATATTGACTGCATGGTTGTAATGGTATTTTCTCCTTCAAAAGCCTACTGCAAAGCAGGACAGCTCCGGCGTAAGGACTGGTTATGGGACGGTGAGGAGTGGGAACAGGATAGGGCTGAATCCTCGTCATGGAGGTGAACCATAAATGTTTACTTTCAGTGCCCATGGTAGTAAGCACAGGGGCCTGCCTCTCATGGGGAGGTATCGAGACATACATCTATATGCTTCCAGCAAGTGTTGTACCAGGGCTGATCGGCACGCTTTTGAACGATTTTATGCTTCACAGTTTTACCGCTGTCAGATATCCGGCAGGTTCGGAAGGCAGAGCTGCATCCGGTGGGCGGCTATAACTCCTACCCCTCGACGGAAGCTTGAATGGCGTGTGACAACTGCGGAGCAAATGGATTACTCACAATAGCTACTCAGCATCAAAGCTGCTCTCCGAGACATCATTCGCATGTGATTAGGCAGGAGCTCAAGGGAAACAAAACAGAAGGGTATTCGTTCTCGCCTGTCTTCTAACTTTTATGTTGATGTTATCCCAAAAGTGGTCAGTTCTGTTTATGGAGGCAACCACAGCCAGGAGTGCCCACTGAAGTGCCGGGAAGATACTTGCCCTGTACCTGAATTCAGAAGCATCAAAGTGACTCGCAAGGGAAGAAAATGCGGAGGCAGGTGGTGTCTAAATTAACAGGGGATCATTCGGTGTGATTTATGCTCACCAAAACTGCACTTTGCATGGAGATAGGGCTCTACTTGCCGCACTCAAGCAACATGAGTTGAGCAACTGACTAGCCGTGTAGTGGGTTTACCAAAGAAAGTTCAGTTGGGTTTGACCTGACACAGTGGTGTATGGGCTTAAGTACCTAGGTGCTCAGAACTAAACCCAAGGTGAATAGCTGCACAAGCCTGTCCTAGAGAGACTATTTGGCGGTGAAGAATTTAGACGGCATTAGATTCCCGGATCATTAAAAGGAACCGTTGAGCCCGCGTTCCACATGTTGGGTGCACTGATAATTGCTGTCAGGGAGCAACAAAATTGTCAGAGCTTTAGTGTGACTAGGAACGTTAAATTGAAAATTTGCTCTGTCACTACCCCTGTCCTATATCAATGACCTCAGCTCATAAAACATAAGAACTGAGCTTCATGTTCGGCAAGTCTACCGATGGGGCCGTGCTTATTTCGTGTTTCAACATTGGAAATGATAGTGATAATGCCAGGCAGTGTAGTGGCAACCAGCCTCAGGCTGGAGCTCACTCAGTGATGAAGTCTGGCCTGGGTGCAGGCTCAGGCAACTGGACGGGAACCAAGAAGCCCCTGATGCGCAGGGAATATTTAGAATTCTCATCTGCGGAGCTGTTCCGCATGATCCATCTTTTGGGATATCGAAAGTGGAAAGAATTTTTATTCCAAGGCGGAGTGGCTCTGAAAAGCGGCTTAAAGCAGATAATAAAATTCCGCGTAAATTACTGGGAGGAACAACCTAGAAGTTGTTTGGTAAAGGCTCACTGTATACTCCTAAATGCCATTCTGGTCTCCCTGTAGAATGCCTGAGCAGTTGGTTGGGCGGTGCCTTGAAAAGATTACAAAGTGGGACTTAACAATTTGCAGTTCAACTTCCAGAAACATAAAGGCTCGATGTGCTAGCCCAACCTTCGGGCGGGCTTTAGCCACTTGGATGGATGCTTGTTCCGCAAAATCAAAAGCATGTGAATATTGTAGACACAAGTCGCTCACTTGAAAGTTACTGGTGCAATCTAGTCGTATTTTCTAATTGTTTAGTTTGGGATGTGACATATACATCACAATGCTACTTTTTTGATGGAGAAACTGATCCTCCAACCATTACAGGAAGAACCGACAGAAGGCTTTTCCCTAGTAAAGTCATTTATGATAGAAGTTAACGTCATGGACCGAAAAAAAACGATTTTATTATATATATATATATATATTCTGCAAACGGAAAGGAAATTCCTCGCTGAGAGAAAATGAATGAGTTGTTTACGTACATTGGAAAAAGCAGTGGGCCGAGTGCAGCGAATTTTGTCACACCACTAATTACAAATCGGGGTTTGGACAGAGTTTCGTCCGTATTCGCCATATGATCTCGGGCTGATAAATATGATAAAAAAAAACGAAGCGGGCATGGGCCTACAATTCCACAAGCGGCGTTTCCCAGTAACCTGAAGAGGTACACCCGGTAAAAAGCCTTGGTCACTTCCCGAAAGATCCTAATCTTTGGTTCGCCACCATTGATAGCCTCCGTGACCAGGTTGCGTAACTATGTCATGCGATAAGTTCTTATTCCATGCTGACCCGCCCAGACCACCAGCCTCAAGTAGGGGGTTCTATCATCGGTCTCTAGCCCCAACGACCCCACGGGCTTTATTTCACCACGGATAATATACGGAAAGGATTTTCCCCGAACATGATGCCGAAGAGCGGCGGGTTGGAGAGAAACTCTACGGAAAGGTGCTGACAATCTATGAAACGACTGATTGGGCACCTCAGGTCAACTCGGTCATATCGCAATAACTAGGTGCCTGACAGAAACCAAATGAGCACGCCATGTCCAAATGCACTCGGTATGGGATGCTTCGGAAGTGGGCCACGTGGAAGTGCCTTCCGGCTGCTGGGCAGATGACAACGGCGGAGGCAAAATCGAAGAGCATTCGCGAAAGTAAGAGTAGCTCCGCTGAAAACAGGATCCGTTTCGGGGCCGGAAATGACTGCATCAGCGCCGGCAGTGATATCAGTCGTACTGGTTAGAAAGCGCTTTGTTCGAGTAGAAGGAATCTCCCAATTTCACATTTGCATTCGCTGTGCTGCACTAAATAAACAGCACTTACGCTCTTTTTAACAACTTCGTAGCTAGCAGACTCACTCGTGAGTCGATCAAGGCCGATTAGTGGCACTGCCTACAGTCTGCCAGAAACTTGGTCGACATCTGCTCAAAAGTTTGAGAATACTGAACTAAGTAAGCACACGGACGGAAAGCCCGGATTTCCTAGCTGCTTATAGAGAGGCTGCTGGCATTATCAGCACTGGAGTTCGGAGATGGCGATATTGAAAAGAAGCATTTAGCGCTGATCATGAACTCTACTGGAGCAGTAGGTCTGTTGGAAAAGCTGTGCTGTTTACCAAACTGGACTGGAATGGTGGGAGCTGTGGTCAGATGGACAGAACAAGATGCTGCAGACGGCTATTAAAGGCCCCTGGCGGACAACCAGTTAAATGAAGGAACTACTTTGCTGAGGGAGTTGAATGAAGTCAAAAGGGACATCATGCGTGAAATCCAACCACAGGCATTTGCGTTTGGGATTTGTGAGTTTTCTACTACCAGCCATATTGCTATGAGAATGTCAGCTATTATTGTCTCGTGATATACCCGGTCGTTGGGCTTTGGCCAAAGAAATCAAGGCTCATTTTTCGCGTTTCAAGTGTAGACATCTGTCTAGCAACTGTTCTTTTTCTAAACCATGTTCAACATCAGGTTGTCCGAAACTTCACCACCCTCTACTGCATGGCGCACAGGAGCAATGTACCGATCAAGTTGCGCACGTTGCAACACAAGGGCTGTGTTGTGTCCACAATCGGTAGCAGAACATGTAATGGTGGCGTTGCATTTATTTATGCCATTGTGAACACAAAACCCGGCCGTAGCCGGCGACTAAGCGGCAAACAAGCAAGTGAGTTGTCATAAAGAATTAAACTACTTGTGCCGTCACGCGCAGCAGAGGAAGACCAATCAGTACACAGCAAAATCGATAGGTCAATACTGCTGGCGCTAAAGCATGGTTAAAGATCGAGGCAAACTGGAAGTATGTCCATTCACGAGAGGAATATTGATCGGTTGTCGGCGTAGTGTGCGAGACCTTAACCAGACACAACATCACCTCTTCTTCCCCCGAGGAAAAAGATCCAAGGCTTGCAACGGATCAAAGTATTCGTAGTATTACCAGCGACGGTTGTATCAGTAGTACCTTCATTAGAAGCAGTTGTCGTGGTAGTATCCAAAGCAGTAGTATCATCAACAACATTGTTCGAAGTCGTAGTAACAGGAACTATGTTCACAGCAGTAGCAGTATCCGCAGTAGAAGTAGTACTATTTGTAACAGTAGTTCTTCATAGCAGCATTCGTAGTAGTAATTGTATCAGTAGCAGTAGTAGTAACAGGAACCGTATTCGCAGTAGAATTCACAGAAACTCCGGCCACAGCATTAGTTACAATAGCAGCAGCAATTGTTGTTATACGCATGTGACGATACAAAACACTGAATAAACCAGCGCCAGTATAACTGAGAAAGCACATAGGACATACTTGAGCAAGAATGGTGGAAAATTGGGCAAAACGTTAAACGAGAACAAAAGCTTCATCAACGAGATGATGGCTGGGAAATGAAATGCGGTACCAACAGAAGTAGATGTAGTATTGTTCACCGTAGCAGTGGCAGTAGTAGTAGTGGCATTGCTATTATCAAAAGCAGTGGCATGAATTACACTGGTAGTCATTGCAGTAGCAGAGCAGCGGTAATCATCATAATAACAGGTCATAACGGCAATCGCGGTAGTTCCAGCAAGGGTAGTAGTAGCAACAACAACAGTAACAGTAGTCGTAGAACAGACACAGTAACCATGGTAGTAGCAGTAGCAGTAACGGTAGTTGTACAGTCAGAACCAGTAACCAGAATAGCAGCATCAGTAGTAGTAACGGTAATCGTAGCAGAAATTGTAGTAACAGTTTCAGGACACAATACTCGGCAGTAGTAACGGGCACAGCAGTCGCAGTAGTAGTAACTAGAACAGTAACTGCAGCGGTACTCATGTTCGCGGTGGTAGCAGTCATGGCAGTATCAGTAGCAACAGTAATAGTACGCACGGAAGGGCACAAAGCACGGTAAATATCCATGTCCGATTGTAACAAAGGATGCATACAGGACACATGCGAGCGAAAAAGATAAAACACTTGTTAAGCAATCAACAACAAAAACGAAAAAAGTCAGTAATGAGAAAACTCGCCGGAAGCGAAAATGTAGTAAACTGTTTCAAATAGTTCACGTATGTAAGTGTCAACAAATGTTCCGGTCCTTTGAATTTCACCATTTAAATCCGTAAACTCAATAACGTCCACCTGATTCCGGAGATAACCTTGCCAGCCGGTCTTCAAAACACTCCCACAAAGTTCCGAAGCATAATTCCGAAGGGTTTTCTGTGAATGGTGAATCCCTCATAATTATTTCTCTGGCGCTAAGTACAAATACGTGACACGGGTTCAATCCTGCCCGCGACGCCAAATGTTGTGTCCACAATCGGTAGCAGAACATGTAATGGTGGCGTTGCATTTATTTATGCCATTGTGAACACAAAACCCGGCCGTAGCCGGCGACTAAGAGGCAAACAAGCAAGTGAGTTGTCATAAAGAATTAAACTACTTGTGCCGTCACGCGCAGCAGAGGAAGACCAATCAGTACACAGCAAAATCGATAGGTCAATACTGCTGGCGCTAAAGCATGATTAAAGATTGAGGCAAACTGGAAGTATGTCCATTCACGAGAGGAATATTGATCGGTTGTCGGCGTAGTGTGCGAGACCTTAACCAGACACAACAGGCTGCAGCTGGATAAGCGGGGTACGGACAATGCAAAAAAGCCCGGGCAGTGGAACGGCAATTTTGTGGCTACTCTTGGGCCAGAATGTCGGGTCAGTTTAGGTGCGCTACCAATGCGATTAGACGGACCGATGGGCTCTGTGAAGACCTACGCTCAGCTGGACAGCGGGTCTGATGTGACTCTAATGAAAAAAGACATTATGGAGCTGGTGGGCCTGAGGGCATTCCCGACCTCACTTTTGATTTCAACAGTAAACGGGACTACCACTTGGAATTTGGGAAAAACGGAGCTGCGACTGAACTCACTGCCAGAGAATGATTCCGTGAATATAGAGGGGGCTTTTGTGTTGATAGGCTACCAATCCAAGCAGTCCAGTACTGCACAGATGCGGACATTTTATCCTGGTTTCTCCTACGTTGCGTCCAAAGACAGAATCTGGAAGATTTGAGAGCGCGAATCCTGACAGGTGCCGACTTCCCAGAAGCACATTGGGCATTAGAGAAAAGATGCGACAAAAGAAAACAACCCTTTGTCGTGCGGACGATTTTAAGGTGGATTGTTTTTGATCCGGTAAACCAGGAACCACGCTTTGTGAGGGCAGTAAACCACAGTGAGAGGGGAATCAATCCCTTAGCAGAACAGATCGATCGACTATACAAGGCCAATTTCTGCGGTGGGGATGCATCGAAAACCCTCTTCCTTCAAAAGACAAACAGGCTGTTGATATGGTTTCCAATGCCACAACCTGGTTGAACGGGCAGTGTGAAGTTGCACTTCCGTGGAGGAACCCTGAAGTGAGACTTCCAAATGGTTATATTGTGGCCAAAGAGAGATTGGACAGCTTGAGGAAAAGATTTGCGCCTGACCCTGAATTCTTTGACAAATACTCTACAATAATAGAGGGTTATGTGAGCAAGGGAAACGCCCAGTTAGCTAGCTAGTTTTGCTATACAGGTGAGCGAATCGCCATCACGAGGCGGATTCCGGCTTCATAAGTGGGTGTATAATCTTAAGGAGGTGCTAGACATTTTACCGAAATCTGAGCTGGCCCATACCTATCTGTAAATAGATGATTGCTTGCCAGTTCCGGAGAGGATGTTGGGATTGGGATGGAACGTAATAGAAGATACGTCTAGGTTTCCATTTGAAGTACGCGAAAAACCTCAAACAGGGCGCAGCTTGTTGCCTAGTACCATGGGCGTTCGACCCACTCGGGTTTGTTTCACATTTTATTCCGCCATACGAGGTGTTGTCGCAATCACCGTGTCGTATGAAACTTGGCTGGGATAAACTAATTGGAGAAAAACCTCACGATGCTGGAATGAGTGGTTGAGTGGTGTGGAACAACCTTGCACATTCAAAATTCAGCTTTCTGTTATTAGAGGTGACTCACTGAACGAAGGTGCACAACTTCATGTATTTTATGACGCCTCTGAAGTTGGCTGTGGAGCGGTTGTGTATTCCGGAATGGTTTCAAAGGACATGGCCGTAGTTGTGCCCTATTGTTCTCTGAGTCGAGGGTAGCTACGCTGAAGGCCGTAACGACCCCTCGATCGGAGTGAGCCACAGCAAGACAGGCCGTTAGAATCTATCGGATTCGTACAGAAGAAACCGGGGTCCAATTTGGCAAGACTAACCACTGAACGGACTCCACTTTAGTCTTGTACTTCATGAGGGACAATAAAAAGAGATTTGGTACTCACGTTACGAACCGTTTGGCTGAAATCCATCAACGGTCGGAACCCTGAAAGTGACTTCATGTCAGATCGGTGGTTAACCCTGCAGACTTGACATCAAGAGGCACAACACCACCGCGTGATATTAGCTGCTGGTTCGAAGATCCTCACTTCTTGATGAAAGATGAAACTTCATGGCCGACCAGTTCTACGGTGTCTGCAGCACCACCAAACGTTGAGTTAAGGCAGCCTTCGAGTACAGTTCTCACAAAGTTGCAGGATACATGGACGGACGCACTTCTGGATAGGTACTGCAGTTGGTTTCACTTGCTGGAGTAGGTAGCGTGGCTAACCCGTTTTAAAATATACATTGCAGTCATGAGAGGCGTGCGCACGGATCTAGGATTGATAACTGGGCCGCTGAAGTTACACGACATTGCTAAAGCGGAGGAAAGTGTTATTCTGATTGTACAAGCTAAGGCCTATGGTGAGGAGTGAAAATGGCTACGAGACGGGGAAAATAACCTACGCACTAACAGATCTCCGATGAACAGGATTCTATTAAAACTCGACCGAATTTTACTAAACGGAATTATTTGTGTTGGAGGACGACTGAACTACTCCAGTTAGCTTCAGGGCGTGAAACATCCGGTGATACTACCCAAGACTCACCCGATTACAGACTCGATTATACGATGGTATCACGCGATAGAAGGGCACGCAGGACCTTCTCAGTTACTCGCCGAACTTCGCAAAAATTTTGGATTGTACAAGGGGGAGCTGCCGCCAAGCGAGTACTTGGAGAATGTTGGAAACGCCGAGGGCATTTGGAAGTCGTAGGCAAACAGATGATGACTTCTCTACCAGCCATTATAGTCCAACAAGGTTGGTTTCCGTTCAAGTACGTCGGAGTAAGTTACTTTGGCCCATTTGCAGTTAAACATGGGCGCAACATGAGGAAACGATATGGATGCGCCTTTGCCTGCCTCCAGATGCGTGGGATACATTTTGAAGTTGCGTATTTTCTAAGCATGGGTTCTTTCATTATGACACTACCGCGTTTCATGTCAAGTAGAGAGGCACCGTCCGAGATTTTTAGTGATAATGGTACAAACTTTGGTAAGGCTCAAAGGGAATTGAAGAACCTAATGGGAAACTGGTCTAGTGATAAGATTGCTGATAGATTGTTGCAACGGGGCCTGCAGTGGCACTTCAGTCCCCCTCATGCTAGTCACCGTGGCTACATATAAGGGATCATAGTGCGCTCGGTTAGAAGAGTACTGCTTTTATTTTTTGACGAACAGCCGATGACTGACGAAATATTGTTGACATTCCTCACGAAAGACGAGCGGATAGTAAACGGACGACGGCTAGTGCATTTGACCTCGGACTGTCGTGATCTGCCAGTGCTCACGCCCGATGACCTGCTTATCCTGGGGGCGAACCCACGAGGTATTCCAACGGATTCGTTGCGCGATAGACTGGTTCGTCAGTGGAGGCAGGCAAACTACCTAACATCTGTGTTTTGGAAGAGATGGATCAGGGAATATCTTCCACTATTACAACAGCGGCAGAAGTGGATAACTCGAGAACGCAACTCTAGATCGGGCGATGTAGTGCCACTAGTTTCGGAGGCTCTGCCGTGTAGCCGATGGCCGATAGGATTTACCGGAAACATCTCAGCTTCGGAAGATGGCTTGGTACAAACGGCGACAGTGCGAACTAATGAAGGATTAGTGCTCCGTGACATTAGAAAGATTTCTTATTGAAGGCGAGCAGGACGCTGGCGGTGTAAGTTCAGAGGCCAATTATCCACAAGTGGGAGGTGGGTCTTCGGATCTGCCGAACCGGGAGGGACGCCCGAGAGTTGATCCACTTGTTTAACTGGAATCTGCTATTGACGGAGGTCAGTTTCAGGTATTGGAGAAACGTAGGGCGAGCCGACGCATTAGACCGACCACACCTAGAGGTGCACGGGAAAAATCCGGGCCGGATTTTGGGGGCCGGTGTAGAGGAGTTCAGGAAACCCCGTTCCATGAATTAGCATCCATGTCACAAACGACATTTTTCATTTGTATAAACTATCTTTGTCGGAATTCCGACCGTTCGTTTCATTGCCCCAAATCTTTGTCACAAACCGGACTCCCACCGTTGCCCCGAGCGCGAGTCGCTCAGCTTGAACTTCGTTGTGGATGTATTCGGTAATCTCATCTTCCGTGTTTAACCTTTTGCTGTAACTCAGCTGCAGTTGTTGAGTTGTTGTTCAATTTGGAGCACAAGAACCCAGAAGGAACCTTATTGAGGTTTGATTATTGTAGAATTATTGAATTTGTTGTATATAGTACCGTAGCTACTTGGAATCGACTTTGATTTGAATTGTGTCGAAATTGGTTGCAACGCGTAGCTCTCACGTTCAGGTGGCTGGACTTTACAGATGGTTTGTTTGCGTGATTAAAGACCGATGTTCGAAGCTGTTGGTCTCATAAGCATGCCAACATTGAATACGACCATAGACGCGCTGCAAGATGCCCCCAGAGTGTGTTCACTGGAAAAGGATGTGGGTGGGGCTTCTATGAAGCGGCAGATCCAGAGCGGAGCAAAGGCTCACTGAAAGTACCTACGGACTCGTGATACCCGCTGGAGCCCATTTATTTCACTTGACTCACGAATCTCCTCAAAGGCTTCGTCTCCATGCACATTCATTAAAGTTCGTTTGTATCTGGTTTCGTTACCGTTTTTTCAAATTAGAGGGGGTTAAGTAGCAGAAACTCTCAATGAGTACTTAGATGGAATGTTTTACGAGAGTTGGAACTTTAAAACAACCGTTGATGGCGAACTTGTGGGATGATCTTTCTCTCTGAAGACTCCCGTTTTTACTAGTGCCTGACCGTTATTCGTTTACTTGGCTTCCTGATCTCCATAGTTTGCTCTCGCTTGAAAAAGATTCTTTATACCTTAAGTCAAATCCAGACGGATCCGCGGAAGAGAAACACAGAATGAACGGAAACGACTACTATTTGCGTTCTGAATTGTGCTGTATATATAGTATTCACTAACAAGGAGAAAAATGTGTACACAAGGCCCATCTTGCAGCACTCTTTCTCAGGTGCGCCGTGAGGAATAGTTTTCCAAGATGGCCAACAGAACCGTTTCAACCAAGCCGTAAACCAAAGAATGATGATGAGACCATCAAACAGGTGTTCGAACGACTTAAAGGCTCTAGCCCAGGGCCCAAATGAGACTAGATTATCGGGAGGAGAAAGATAGGAGGGGGGTGGAATGTAGGCGTCACTCATTATGGATATCCACGAAGCAACTCGTCCAGAACGGATCGCTTATTTCAGGGCTTAAGCAGCCGTACTATCCCAAGGCGGTAAGCTCATCTGCTCACAGGAATACAAATTCATTCCGGTTCATGGATTTACTAACAACAAAAGTGCCCCAGTAAACACCGCAACCAGAAAAGTCGCAGCAATCTTATTCACGCTGCACACCGTCAGTAGCTGAGCTACAGTTCCTTCTCCCAAACCACCTAATGATGGTTCACTTTATGCAGCAACGATGGTAAATACAATGATCCACCAGAACCACAGCCAAAACTTTCTTATGATTCCTTAGAGCTTCAGCAAACTTTTGATTACTCCTTCAGTGACCACGGAGAGCAGTATTGATGCCGATTACAAGCAGTGAGACATGGCAGAACATTAACCTGCATTAGGCCCATGGCACTCCCAGATTGCCTGAGGTCCTTTTTTGCACTGGTTCAGGTAACGTGGTAAAACTATTGGATGAATAGAACATTAAATCCCAGATCACGACCGACCATGGCTCAAAAGTGACGGGGTCAATAAGTTACTTTTGCTACTCCTGCAATCAAGTGGCACCTCTGCTGTGCCGATACATGGACAGGCATGTGTAGGCACAAGTGGACCTGAAGGATGACTAAAGCATCCTTTTCCCTTTAGCATATACTTGGACACAAGCCATAATTTTGGGTGAGCGGAGGAATAGTTCCCTGGGTACTACAACCCATAGATAGCGTGTGACTGCGGCATTGAGTTATGTTGGTTACATCCGCGAACCACAGACTCAACATCTGGAGTAAGACGTAAGCAGCATACGAGAGTGTAAATGGGCCTGACAGAAAACAACAGTTTTTGCCCCCTAGTATTTTTGCTTCCATTGTGGGAAAGCAAAACCAAATATGATGGCAAATACACAACTGACTTTTCAGGTCATGAAGTCATGAACTTAAGAGCGGGTACGGATGTGAAGGGCACATTTTCCTAAAGATTGTCCTTATTTTATTATTTGAATATTACCGGTAAGCTAGAAGATAGTTCGCAGGATGAAAGGAATGGGAAAATAGAAGACTGTTTATAATACAAATCTTGACAGTGTTTTGCTCTTTGCTTTACCGTTGAGCTGTAAGACAGATCGTTGGACGATGGGGTAGAGTAAAGTTTTCCCGAATTTCCCTTAGCTTGCTTGGCAGAAACGACTTCGTTTTGGAAAATCCAATGAAATTTCCGTGAAAATGTTTTTGAGTGGCGTACCTTCGCGCGGCCCAAGAGGATCCAGGCCCTCTACCAAAGGGACCTGGGATGCAGACGGGAATGGGGACTGAAGCTGGGCAGTACGGAAATCAACCATGGAAATCAACTTCACTTAACCGTTGCTATCAACTTGATTGCTGATCCAGGAAAAATATTAACACCGTTAACGTTGCACTGTAGACAGTTTAATAATACCGGATGAGTGAACAAATTATAAATCCTCTATGGTAGTTGCACGACTGAAAGAAACGTATTGTGATATATGTATATATGTAAAATAAGAATCTATGTTCCATCTAACTACCCACTCATCTAAACATCACCAGATTGAGTAGATGATGTCCAACATTCCTACGGGGTCTGAGTACCGGTACTACTCCAACTAAGTTAATTCTTCCTGATGAAACTCGGTGCCAAACCCCAGGGGCTGCTGATATCCATGAAACCTATCCACAACCTGAAGTAATAAATCATCTACCTAATGTTCTTCCCGAGAGCATGCCATATGTGTCTAGTAACAACAACCAGTAAAACAATTTCTATCGCTCCAAAAGTGTGTCTGTTAACAAGTAAACTCCCCGTCATAGTCCCATAAGCCACAGGAAAACTCGTGCGATCCATCAGCTTTCCCTTAAGTCTGAGTAACAGAAGTTCGTGAGATGTGAACGCTCTTGAACTATTAAAACCCTCGTTCAGGGGAAGCAATGGTCGTTCTTTTATTATTCTCTCAACTTCTGCCCGTAATTTCCAGTCTCTTTCGTCCTGCGCTGGCTGTAGGTTGCTGCTCTTACAGCCCTTAGAACCGACCAAACCAACTTCTCTCGAGACCCTCAGCGGCTCGGATCAGGTGGGCAAAAACACCACACTCCATCGTGTTCCAAAAAGACTACTGACTCTAGCGGATCTAGACATTATTCAGCTTCGTCTCCCTTCCGATTGCTACCAATATCAATACATGTTACCATTGACTGCAACATCCTAGCCATTAGCCTAGAGTGCGGCCGAAGGGGCCCGGGGTGGGAGAACGTGTTCCCTTGGTACATATCGCCTTGATGCTTAACCATGTGAAAAAGCAAACTCAACTTTCTTCTTCGTCCTCTCTTACCTACCGTGAGAAGGTCCCAGGTGACCCACAGCAACACGAAAAATCTTACGCTTAAAGCTAGGGAATGCTCCAATTTCAAAGGAGTCTTTTGCTGACGGAATGGTGAGCCATACCCCCATGCGCGTTAGGCATTTGCTGATAACCCGACGAACTAGAGTTCTGCCTTGTTATATCCAAAACCCTTAGTGACTCCTAGCTGGGGCTTGCGTATACTGAACCTGGCTTTCCGGCACATTATAATATCTCATGATTTATTACTTTACAACTTATCTTTGTACTAGAATTATGGAACGTTTGCAGAGTAAGATAAATCTGGCGATATTAGACATCTGCCGATGCATAACAATTAATTATTTCTAGCTTGATTGAGTTCTTTTATCAGTTTCCAATCATTTGTACCTCCACAGATGCATAGACACCAAGTAAATTCTGGAACTTCGTTAGAGATGCTTCCTTCTGAAACAATTTATCAGCTGCCCCATACTGTTTCGAATCTTCAACACAATCAGGGAGTCCTTATGTAACATAATTCCGGCTGGCCTAGTAAAAGTATTGGAACTACTTTTTGAAAGGTAGAATACACGCCCCAGACCTCCTTGTTATCGTGCATAGGTGAAAGGTTTTCGAAATGCACTCAAGTTGACCATCGAGTCGGAGGGCTCACTGTGGCCTCCCTCATAAATTCCAATAATTCATTCGGAGTCTGCAAGTCAAACAGTACAACAGATGTTGTAAATTCTTGCGCCTTCAAGAGTATAGGCCCGTGAGGGCATAAGTTACTGTTGCTGCCTCGCAGTCTGCTACTTCTTATAACAATAATATCAGTAATAATAATATTAATCACGGCTTACCTTGGAGACTCCAAAAGCACGCCAGATGCGTGATCAAATTCTTGAAAATGCAGAAGTATGCATGACAAACGTAGGATAGGTTGAATCAGAGGGGAGACATGGGGAAGGTCAATGCATGATAAGTGTATGCAGACCTAAGAATAAAGGATGGGGTTTAAATAAACCCAAGGGCGAATTCAAATGGATGCCGGTGAGTTTGGGAGCAAAATCAAATGGAAAACCCGACTGAGCCAAGCGGAGACAACTGGAAGCTGGCAGATTTACATGAAAGGTGCTTAGAATCTTTACAAGAAACTGTGGTAGCGAAAGGCCATGAAGAGAAAAATTGCATGGATGGGGATTAGACGGCGAGGAAGCAGTACCACACAGCAATAAGTGGTTGGTAAACAGGAAACAGAACTCTTTGTTTAACAGGAAGCAAGCAATGCGAGATATAAAGGATGGATCAGGTGGTGAAAATGATTTAAAAGGGTTGGACACCGTGGAAGTGAGGCACAGATATAGAGAGATAGAGGCTTACCAGTAGGGTCAGCGGAATGATGGCGGGGGAATTGGCCGACTGAGAACTGGGGGAAGCACAGCAAATATATATATATATATATCTGAGACGAGGAAGAGCAAAGAGCTGCGGAGCTGTAGAAAGCGAAAGTATTAGTAATCGGATGAGACGGATAGGTCTACTTCAGCTAGTGTAGAACTAGACTGGTAAAATCTTTAGACGTTTTCTCCATGAGGGATGAACATGGTGAATCAACAGATAGTGAGAGAAAAGACCTTGGAAACATAGAAATGATGACTGCTGTAAAGAGCATTCCGTAAACTACGGAATACGAGGGAGAAGGTCGAAGAAGACATGTGAGAATGGATCTATTAATTTGGTTGACCCAGGTACTACATGTGGAGACGGTCGAAAATGACAGAAGCTTTATTAAGGGGGCGTACGTTATTCTGCGGGAAGACGATAACGGTGAAAACTGCTAAAGAAATCAGAGAAAACAGATGCAGAGTGGTTGGAGTGGTAAAGATTATCAATGGAGATAGGTGACTGGGAGGTGAGACATACGGTGTTACGGTTGCAGCAGTTATGACAGCGAACTACCTAGGAGGGAAATAAGTGAGCTGCGGACCGGAGAGACCAGGTAATGGTAGATCATACGGCTTGGAATTGTGCTTGAAAATCATGGGGTAGAGATAAGTTTGCATCAGGTGGAGAGTCAAAAAGCAGGGCAAACTGAAAGACGCACTGAAGATGCCAGCGAAATACGGAGCAGGAGATCAGAGTACTGACTGAATAGGCAAAGGCAAGAAGTAAATAATCTAATCGTTTTACTATAGCTGAAGCTTGATGGACGCCGAGAAAAAAGGGGCTTTAGGACGGGCAAACCTGCGATAAGCCCTCAGGAGTTGGGGTAATGGAACTAGAGAGCTTCAGTCCTGCAAACAATTGCATAAGTGGGTTGAGCCGCAGAATATTATTCGAGGGGCTGCCTAATGAAAAGATCCACAGAAGAACTGAGCAGTCAAGCAGGAACGATATACTGGTGGTAAACAGATAATAAGTGTGTTCATAAAAGATGCAAAGGTGGGTAGGAAAGTTCTGGTATGAGGTTAGTCAACGGTTGGGATGGGATTGGTGCGTAACGGATTGAGGTATGGGAGGGAAAGAGAAGGAAGGATATGACAGAAGGGCAGGTGGTGAGGTAAAAGAATGCGATAAATGAGGTTTACTATGATATGATGTCAGCTAGTGAATAGAGGCTGGAAGCGGGTGAGTGAGAAATGGGTGGAAAAGGAAACATTTTGGGCTTGGGTGGAGCAAAATAGATGGCGATAGTGACATCATGCGATGAGAGCTGTAGTGGGGAGAAACGGTCTGATCAGGGATAAAATAGGTAGGTGTGCATACAGAGGTATAACGACACGGAAGGGAAGTGATAAGCGTGCTGACAAGAACAATAGATGAGCAAATCGTGGCAGAAGAAGAGTGGTAAGAGCATGCGATCAGCAATCGATAGTGATGAATGCGGTAGAACGAGGAGAGTTGGAGCGTGCAATCCGCAACCGGTGCTGCTGGGTGGGGCTGGCTATGCGCTGGAAACCCAACCTGAAAACCACTTCGTGAAGTGAACGTAGGAAGTGTTATTGACCAGGGGGCGATTCTCGGCCAAAACAAATGACCCCATTATGTACGGTATTGTTTGTCTGAAATAATGAGCTCAATTTTTGGTTTATATTTTTACTTCTCTACACCCGTCACCAAATAAATGTCCCCGAAGACGAACGACGCTAGTCCGGTGCTTTGGGTAATTACACGTAGACCGCTTATTTCCCAGCCTCCATTTCTACTTACCACGGTACTTTTATCACTTGAGGGGTCTCCCCCTTACTGGTGCTGCGAACTTCATTCCCATCCATAAGTTTGGAAGAGAAAGGAAAATACTTTGGGCGTATTGATGGGTAAATTATGCAGTGCAAAGAGGGATTTGCAATATATATGGAGTTTTTTGTCCGCACCTGTTAGTCCCATGACACATATTCGGTTCAATTAGCGTTTTCCAAGGCCAGAATTAGAAAAAACATTTTCTTTCATCTGTCTTTGCAAAATAAAGAGCAGTAAGCAAAATGGTACTGCGTTTATAAACTAGGAATGCAAACAGGTACGCTGTATTCTGGTGGCAAACGAATCGTAATATATAGGAAGGTGGTCACCAAGAGTATGGCAATCGTTGAGGCGGAAACTGGAATCTCGCGCCGTACGTAAACTGAAAATATCGCAATAGGTGCATAATATGACTAAAGATAACTTTTCGGAGTTACGTCAGAAATAAAGCTCATTAACTTTGTGTGCGTTGCACTGAACGCCCAATTCACGACACAGTTGAGAACGACTCTCTTGTGGACTAGCTCTACTTCTCTGCAAGCAACGACGCATCTTCTCCCGGATGAGATGCATTTCAACCCCTGGGTAGTTTTTCAGCATACAGCGTCCATAGCGCGGTAAATTCAAAACCGTTTGCTCACCTTTCAAAAGTAACATTGTTTTGTTCCAGCCCGGGGCAGCTCCTCCGTGCGCGCCATTTATTTTCAGCTGCGCGGGAACTTTTACCTTCATTGACTGAAGCATCATATCCCTTACGCAGCCCTCGAAGTGGCTACCGGAAACCTGCAAAAATGTAGCTCGACTGATAGAAAATACGACTAACTATCCCTTATTACCTGCTCACGGTAGCTGTAAAACTCCAAGCGTTCATTCAGAAACGGGGAGTCATTGACACTGGTTACGGGAATACCCCACTGGGACTCAATGGCTGGAGCTGAACTTGCTTTTACTGCCACTTTGCAGCCACCTTGCTCTTCATCTCCAAAGTATTTTTGTTGATGGCTGCTAAGAAAGCTGGAGGCAGTTACAAAGGATTTATATGAGTTGCACACACACACACACACACACACAATATTCTTGCTGTAACTAACGTCCTTGTTAAACGGAATAGACGTCCAACAAGATTTGGAAGAGGATGGCTTTCCGTCGACCGCACGGCCTGTTGTTGTTACGGGATTCACTGTTGGAGTGGAAGTTCAAGGTCAGCCCGCGGGTGTACCGCTAAGTCAAATGTAGGAATGCAGCCGAAGTGCTTAAGCTACGGTGTCTGACACGTTTAGGTTTGTGCCCAGTGACTTCAACTAAGAACACAGAAAGCAATCCGGTCGGCCTTTTAGGCGAAGAGGATGGAGAGGCTATAGACTTTTTCTAACCCGTCCTGGAGGCTCGCTATCTTAGCCTTCACATTCCGAAAAAACTACAGGCTTACTACAAGTATATCTTCATCAGTAATTAGATAAACTGTGGTCATTCCACATATTGTTCCGTTGGCAGCCTAGCATCCGTGGATTGTACATCGGACATATCCTCCAGTAACCTTTGCGGCTTAATGGCCTGTTGATAGATACCTACAAAGGGAAACAAAATAATGGCCAGGTTTTCTTGCCGACGGCTCGAAGCGCCCTTACTTCATACGTTTTTGGGGTGACCCGTGGTGGGACACCATCAAGCACCAGATGCTCTGCACGAGAAGCACGGACAAAAGACCACACCGCATGGTCTGACCCCTCCAGCCATAGGTTATTCATAACGACGACGGTGTTCTACCCGGGAACTCCACATTTTTTAATATCTAAAAGGTAAGGGTCAGTCATACTTTACTGCGCTGACCTATTCCATGAATGCCAGTTACGCAAAACGGGAAAAATACCACATGTTTGCGGTATGGAAGCGATAACCATTTACACTGTATGGCGTTAAAGTCACTTGCCTGAGTTTCCACAGATAGCTGTTCATAAAGATATATTTTCAGCATTATAGAAAAGACGGTACTGGTGAAAACATTCCCCGTCCCTTTTAAATGACGGCACTTCACTGTGTTACCTTTGTTGTCAGTGATGGTTATCGGTTAGTTATCTATCGTAACACATTTGTTCGGTGGTTCCGAGGCTTACACCGTGTTCTACAGGCGAACAGTTTTCTGATGCAATCCGAGTTTGGTGACGGAGCAGGACAGCGTCATCCCAAAAGTGAATATCAGCATGCAATATCGCTCTCATGGAACGTTCCATTGTCCCGCGAGATACTTGTTCCGCGACACATTGCTTCATTGTTTGCACACATGGCCCAAAAGAAAGGGCCGAGAATGGATCCGGAGAGCCGCCAATTCTCGCATCCCCACGTATGTGCACCCAGGTATGAACACCATAAACCGCTTCCGTTTCACCGCACAACTTGAGGGACTCCCGCACCATCAAGCAGCAGTGATTGCGGATAAAGTGAATGCAGTGAAAACACCACATCCTGCTGCATAGTGTGTATGCACAAACCAAAATGCTAGGAAGGTTCAAGTAGTTCTCATCTTGTAGGGTATCTTACATAATCACCGGTCTGATACACAACAAAAACGTATACATTCGGAAGCCTTTTAGTTTTCTAGCCCTTTCAACATTAGACATTCATGGAGAAGTTCACAAGGAACACATTTTTAAACCATCAAAAGTGTATGACCACACGCGTAACGACGACTGAGCTAATAGCAGAGTTTTCCTTGGTTTGCGAATTTGACGCCAAAGAAAGGAAGATTCGCTTCATTATTCCCAGACATAACATGTGGAAGTTGTCCGTTGGGAAGGTGTTTATCATATTAATTGACAAAATCCCAAACGGCGAGTCCTTTGCGTGATGGTTCTACTGCTTCTTTGCTTCTTCTGGGTTGCTTAAGAACACCAGTCGTCTACCAGCGCTACTGCCTCGTTGTGTGCACAGTGGGCTGCTAAGGTAACCATTGTAGTGTTTCATTTACTTTATCGTGGCTTTTTTTGGGGCATCAGCCATAGCTCTGGATTCAACTACGCATTACCTTGGAATATAGGCGCCTTGAGTGGGCAGAGACTTCAGTTCTCAAAAGCAATCATCCGAGCACTCCATCATATCCGAGGGTCCCTTCATCCCACATTAGAGACCCACCATAAACATCCATGAAAAGGAACTACACACACTGTCTAGAATAGGCCATAACTGTTGGGATGACCCACAAGCAGCTGAATGGCTATCCCACCTGTTGCGTGCATTGTACTGGAGTCCATTGCTGGTGTAAACATTCGCCGAGCTCAAAGAAGATGCATTTACCGCTGCCTAGGTGATTCGCCCGGCATAGAACTTGGTGATCCCAACAAACGTTCATGAATCCGTTGGCAAATCCGGAAGAACCTGCCGAAATGCAAGAGGTCAGGGTTGAGGAGAAAATGTTCCACGAATTAGCATCCATGTTACAAACGACATTTTTCATTTGTATAAACTATCTTTGTCGGAATTCCGACCGTTCGTTTCATTGCCCCAAATCTTTGTCACAAACCGGACTCCCACCGTTGCCCCGAGCGCGAGTCGCTCAGCTTGAACTTCGTTGTGGATGTATTTGGTAATCTCATCTTCCGTGTTTAACCCTTTGCTGTAACTCAGCTGCAGTTGTTGAGTTGTTGTTCAATTTGGAGCGCAAGAACCCAGAAGGAACCTTATTGAGGTTTGATTATTGTAGAATTATTGAATTTGTTGTATATAGTACCGTAGCTACTTGGAATCGACTTTGATTTGAATTGTGTCGAAATTGGTTGCAACGCGTCGCTCTCACGTTCAGGCGGCTGGACCTCGCAGTACTCAACACCGTTGATAACTGCCGAGACATGAAACTACGCAGCAATTCGGCAAACTGTTCCAACAATACCTTGCAGGTAAACCAAATCGTTCTGCTCGTAGGATTTGGTCATATTTCTTGCTCGGGCTCTAGTATATCAGAATTTTTAGGGCCAGCTTGGGTTCCCGCAGAGCCAGAGCTGATCTGCCGTTAGCTGAGTAGAAGTGGCAGCAGATACCAGAACAAATGGAGTAAGATAAGCAAAGTATGCTGCTCGAGGTGGAGCTTGTGTTCGAAACGACCAATCTATCCACTTGTTCCACAGTATGGAGAGCCACTTATTATCCTCCGTTAGAGTAATATCTAGTCTTAGATATTTCCAGCCTTCATTGCATTAATTAACAACATGCAATAATTATCTGGCAGATTCTCCTTGATTCTCTCCACGATATCATCTCTTTAGCTTATTACACCCCAGTCTTTGCAAGCCAGTTCTTGCTTCATTCCCGCTGCGTACCAGTGCGCTTTCTGGAGACCTTGTCCCGCCCGAAGTTTTCACCCGCTTTTTTCTTATAATTCACAAATCCTCGTTTTGCCACCATTTTGTTTCTTCTACGTGAGCTCACTCTCATTCTACAAGGCCCATCGATCCGAAATGTCTTTGGTTGGGATCCAAACAATAGTGCGTTTCCTACCACATCGAGGACGGATGTTATCCCTAAACAGAACATCGAAATTCTACCAGCTCGCTATCCCTCACCACACATAAACCTTACCCCAAACTATATAGTCCTCTTCGCATCCCATTTTGTTGCATTGTCCAAAGCACGGCCTGTGCGCATATAGCTCTCTCGTACACCCCTGGTGTGCATAAAAATTTGGTTTTTCTCTGATTGACTAACTTTCTATTACCCAATCAGCAAAAAAGGTCGAAAAAGCCCCCAAACAGTACTTTCGAGAACTGATTCATCATTCAAATATCGAGAGGAAAGCTTGGCAATGTTATCCATTGAGCCAGAAATAGTCACTTATGAAGTTTCATCTCTATAAGCGTCACTATTTTAGAGATACACTTACTTCACTACCTTCCTGCCTTTTATAACCTCCTGCTGGGTATCGTGCGCTGAATGCCAAAATGCTCTCGAATTCATCACCACAAACTACTGCCTCTCGCCTTTCCTACTACTTGAGTAAGCCTTGCCATGAAAAAACCGTTGTAAACATCTATCGTCTCTTTTGTTTGGCTGAGGTGCTCCATTTTGCCGTGTGATTCTCTGAAGATCGCACGTTAACTGTAAGTCGTCTTGTAATTATTCTCCATCTTCTTCAACGGCTATAGATTTTGAGAAGTCTGTGCGGTTATTTCAGTAAATAATCATGGGGTGCACATTAACTATCTGCCAAAAATTTTGTTTATATCTTTTGGGTCGGTGTTGAATATATAACGGGGTGGCTCCATTACCAACTTTGTTTGTTGGAAGAAACTAAGGTTTCCACACTGTTGCTGGACTGTTACAATTATTTATGAAGTACGATCTATGTGTTCCCGTATTCCATTTAAATTCCAACTTTATATAGCAGCCATCGCTGCGTTGAAAGAGACTATAAGGTTGTAAGCAGGTGTCAGTTCTTTGCCACTCGCGAACAATCACCTTGGGACGTTAAAAATATTCAGGCCGAGCCGCTTATGCCACATAGTTTATTTGGATGGATCAGATATTACCAACTGAGCAAACGCTTCAAATGGTAATAACTTCTACGCCTTGTGAAGTTATATTGCTACACGAAAGAGATAACCTGGAAAAGGAGTCATCATCCAAGGAAGAACTGCTGCCTGCAAGGGTGTGCTTGATGGTGTTCATCGACCGACTGATGGCAATGCACCAAGTATTTCCGCAAGCTTCAGCTGGTATTTTATTGAAAATACAATTAAGTTAAGGTACTAAGGACCTTGGAGCTAAACAGGATTTACAAGCCGGTTACACGACCTGCAAAGACCAGAATGAACCTTGGTTTGCACATACTTTCAGGCCTCGGGTAGCTTGACTGTGTAGATTATATAACCTTTAATAAAAAGCAATACCCCAGAAATCCTTCCGGGAAGCACTAATGTGAAGGATAATGGTTCCTTGTTGCATCCGCTAAATTCACTTATAATATCAGACTTGAATCCAGGACCTTTAGGGTGTTCTTCTGCACGACGGCCAGCCACGCAAATACGTGTCTCTACGGTTGAGTTAAGAACATTTTCCAAGCAAAACGTAGCAACTAGATTCGACAAAATTGAAATCAAAGTCGATTCCAAGTAGCTACGGTACTATATACAACAAATTCAATAATTCTACAATAATCAAACCTCAATAAGGTTCCTTCTGGGTTCTTGCGCTCCAAATTGAACAACAACTCAACAACTGCAGCTGAGTTACAGCAAAGGGTTAAACACGGAAGATGAGATTACCAAATACATCCACAACGAAGTTCAAGCTGAGCGACTCGCGCTCGGGGCAACGGTGGGAGTCCGGTTTGTGACAAAGATTTGGGGCAATGAAACGAACGGTCGGAATTCCGACAAAGATAGTTTATACAAATGAAAAATGTCGTTTGTAACATGGATGCTAATTCGTGGAACATTTTCTCCTCAACCCTGACCTCTTGCATTTCGGCAGGTTCTTCCGGATTTACCAACGGATTCATGAACGTTTGTTGGGATCACCAAGTTCTATGCCGGGCGAATCACCTAGGCAGCGGTAAATGCATCTTCTTTGAGCTCGGCGAATGTTTACACCAGCAATGGACTCCAGTACAATGCACGCAACAGGTGGGATAGCCATTCAGCTGCTTGTGGGTCATCCCAACAGTTATGGCCTATTCTAGACAGTGTGTGTAGTTCCTTTTCATGGATGTTTATGGTGGGTCTCTAATGTGGGATGAAGGGACCCTCGGATATGATGGAGTGCTCGGATGATTGCTTTTGAGAACTGAAGTCTCTGCCCACTCAAGGCGCCTATATTCCAAGGTAATGCGTAGTTGAATCCAGAGCTATGGCTGATGCCCCAAAAAAAGCCACGATAAAGTAAATGAAACACTACAATGGTTACCTTAGCAGCCCACTGTGCACACAACGAGGCAGTAGCGCTGGTAGACGACTGGTGTTCTTAAGCAACCCAGAAGAAGCAAAGAAGCAGTAGAACCATCACGCAAAGGACTCGCCGTTTGGGATTTTGTCAATTAATATGATAAACACCTTCCCAACGGACAACTTCCACATGTTATGTCTGGGAATAATGAAGCGAATCTTCCTTTCTTTGGCGTCAAATTCGCAAACCAAGGAAAACTCTGCTATTAGCTCAGTCGTCGTTACGCGTGTGGTCATACACTTTTGATGGTTTAAAAATGTGTTCCTTGTGAACTTCTCCATGAATGTCTAATGTTGAAAGGGCTAGAAAACTAAAAGGCTTCCGAATGTATACGTTTTTGTTGTGTATCAGACCGGTGATTATGTAAGATACCCTACAAGATGAGAACTACTTGAACCTTCCTAGCATTTTGGTTTGTGCATACACACTATGCAGCAGGATGTGGTGTTTTCACTGCATTCACTTTATCCGCAATCACTGCTGCTTGATGGTGCGGGAGTCCCTCAAGTTGTGCGGTGAAACGGAAGCGGTTTATGGTGTTCATACCTGGGTGCACATACGTGGGGATGCGAGAATTGGCGGCTCTCCGGATCCATTCTCGGCCCTTTCTTTTGGGCCATGTGTGCAAACAATGAAGCAATGTGTCGCGGAACAAGTATCTCGCGGGACAATGGAACGTTCCATGAGAGCGATATTGCATGCTGATATTCACTTTTGGGATGACGCTGTCCTGCTCCGTCACCAAACTCGGATTGCATCAGAAAACTGTTCGCCTGTAGAACACGGTGTAAGCCTCGGAACCACCGAACAAATGTGTTACGATAGATAACTAACCGATAACCATCACTGACAACAAAGGTAACACAGTGAAGTGCCGTCATTTAAAAGGGACGGGGAATGTTTTCACCAGTACCGTCTTTTCTATAATGCTGAAAATATATCTTTATGAACAGCTATCTGTGGAAACTCAGGCAAGTGACTTTAACGCCATACAGTGTAAATGGTTATCGCTTCCATACCGCAAACATGTGGTATTTTTCCCGTTTTGCGTAACTGGCATTCATGGAATAGGTCAGCGCAGTAAAGTATGACTGACCCTTACCTTTTAGATATTAAAAAATGTGGAGTTCCCGGGTAGAACACCGTCGTCGTTATGAATAACCTATGGCTGGAGGGGTCAGACCATGCGGTGTGGTCTTTTGTCCGTGCTTCTCGTGCAGAGCATCTGGTGCTTGATGGTGTCCCACCACGGGTCACCCCAAAAACGTATGAAGTAAGGGCGCTTCGAGCCGTCGGCAAGAAAACCTGGCCATTATTTTGTTTCCCTTTGTAGGTATCTATCAACAGGCCATTAAGCCGCAAAGGTTACTGGAGGATATGTCCGATGTACAATCCACGGATGCTAGGCTGCCAACGGAACAATATGTGGAATGACCACAGTTTATCTAATTACTGATGAAGATATACTTGTAGTAAGCCTGTAGTTTTTTCGGAATGTGAAGGCTAAGATAGCGAGCCTCCAGGACGGGTTAGAAAAAGTCTATAGCCTCTCCATCCTCTTCGCCTAAAAGGCCGACCGGATTGCTTTCTGTGTTCTTAGTTGAAGTCACTGGGCACAAACCTAAACGTGTCAGACACCGTAGCTTAAGCACTTCGGCTGCATTCCTACATTTGACTTAGCGGTACACCCGCGGGCTGACCTTGAACTTCCACTCCAACAGTGAATCCCGTAACAACAACAGGCCGTGCGGTCGACGGAAAGCCATCCTCTTCCAAATCTTGTTGGACGTCTATTCCGTTTAACAAGGACGTTAGTTACAGCAAGAATATTGTGTGTGTGTGTGTGTGTGCAACTCATATAAATCCTTTGTAACTGCCTCCAGCTTTCTTAGCAGCCATCAACAAAAATACTTTGGAGATGAAGAGCAAGGTGGCTGCAAAGTGGCAGTAAAAGCAAGTTCAGCTCCAGCCATTGAGTCCCAGTGGGGTATTCCCGTAACCAGTGTCAATGACTCCCCGTTTCTGAATGAACGCTTGGAGTTTTACAGCTACCGTGAGCAGGTAATAAGGGATAGTTAGTCGTATTTTCTATCAGTCGAGCTACATTTTTGCAGGTTTCCGGTAGCCACTTCGAGGGCTGCGTAAGGGATATGATGCTTCAGTCAATGAAGGTAAAAGTTCCCGCGCAGCTGAAAATAAATGGCGCGCACGGAGGAGCTGCCCCGGGCTGGAACAAAACAATGTTACTTTTGAAAGGTGAGCAAACGGTTTTGAATTTACCGCGCTATGGACGCTGTATGCTGAAAAACTACCCAGGGGTTGAAATGCATCTCATCCGGGAGAAGATGCGTCGTTGCTTGCAGAGAAGTAGAGCTAGTCCATAAGAGAGTCGTTCTCAACTGTGTCGTGAATTGGGCGTTCAGTGCAACGCACACAAAGTTAATGAGCTTTATTTCTGACGTAACTCCGAAAAGTTATCTTTAGTCATATTATGCACCTATTGCGATATTTTCAGTTTACGTACGGCGCGAGATTCCAGTTTCCGCCTCAACGATTGCCATACTCTTGGTGACCACCTTCCTATATATTACGATTCGTTTGCCACCAGAATACAGCGTACCTGTTTGCATTCCTAGTTTATAAACGCAGTACCATTTTGCTTACTGCTCTTTATTTTGCAAAGACAGATGAAAGAAAATGTTTTTTCTAATTCTGGCCTTGGAAAACGCTAATTGAACCGAATATGTGTCATGGGACTAACAGGTGCGGACAAAAAACTCCATATATATTGCAAATCCCTCTTTGCACTGCATAATTTACCCATCAATACGCCCAAAGTATTTTCCTTTCTCTTCCAAACTTATGGATGGGAATGAAGTTCGCAGCACCGGTAAGGGGGAGACCCCTCAAGTGATAAAAGTACCGTGGTAAGTAGAAATGGAGGCTGGGAAATAAGCGGTCTACGTGTAATTACCCAAAGCACCGGACTAGCGTCGTTCGTCTTCGGGGACATTTATTTGGTGACGGGTGTAGAGAAGTAAAAATATAAACCAAAAATTGAGCTCATTATTTCAGACAAACAATACCGTACATAATGGGGTCATTTGTTTTGGCCTAGAATCGGCCGCAAACTGACCGTTTATTTTCAGTGGGGTCTTTTTAGGGTAGCTCTTGGGATGAAACGGGGTCTATTTGTCAAATCTTTCGAGAATATATGGGGGTCATTGTGCTGGCTATGTATCTTCGTACCTCCGTCCTACGTCTCTCCTCATCACGCCATCCCGGTCTTCGGCCAGAGCTCAGAAAATCCGAATCATCAAAGTTCGCAAATTCAAACACACCCAATCCCTCCCAACAACTAGGTCGTGCTCCGTCACTCTCGTTGATGTGGACAATGAAGCGTCAATTTTTTCAGGTGACCACAAACAGAGTTTCATTGTACTTCGAAACAAGGTCCAGCTGACTGATGAAATTCTCCCAAAGGTTTCTCTTCTGGCTGCCTTTCTTGAGCCTGTATCTGCTGCGTCTCCAAAAAACCTTACTCTCGGTGGGACACCTACTCGACTCTCTATCAACTCAAATGTGCCACCATATTAGCAACTCAAAAAATGCCGTGTCGCTTAATGTTACAGATCGCATACCGATTCCGTTAGTCAGACACAACATAGTCAGTCCGTGCAATGTCCGTGCTCATAATAGATGCCATTGCAGAAGACTATTCAAAAATTCCCAGTGACATAGCTGCCCCTTGCTATTCTAAATTATGGACGACCCAACAGCTAGAGAGTTCATTAGGAACTACTCGATAAATTTTGCTTGTTCATCCCTAAGGACGTTCAGACAGTCCTTGATAAAACCTTTCTTCCGCCGAAAATATTTTGACCGCTGGAAAGCAACTCTACCCCATGCGTGCACGCCAACCCCACCGGAGCGTGCAAGAAGGTTATTCAGTGCCCCGCTAGCCAGACACCACCGGTGGGTCTGGCGCCGTAAGCTGTCTACCTGCGAAGTTTCGACCCAGACGGGTCTAAATCCCACCCTCGGTTTCATTTCCACACAACAGCTCCTCCCTACCATTTCCACCTGTAGCTTCTACTTCCAGTTGCTCTAGCTTCCGACCATATGCCTCAGGCGGCAATCCACATCAGTATCAAACCCGCACTTCCCTACCTCAGTCTCAGAGTCAAAAAGAGACGCTGAAACATCCACGAGTCTCTGCAGCACCACTTTCCAGCCATCCTCCGAGCAGCCGATACGTGTCATCAACCACCGCTCCGGTTCTTAAGACACTGCAAAATACCCAATCGGTGTGGGCTAAAATGTACCACTTGGTAGCGATCCTAATAAGTGTCTCTCCAAAATTCCTGTGAGCCTACCTGTTAATCCAACCAGGTCTGCCCCCGTTCAACTGATTGCTTCACGTGGAAGCTCTTGCTCTAGAGCGACATTTGCTGAAAGTGCACCCTCTGACCCTGCAGAAGACGACCGGCTGGGCCGCCATCCAACTTCGTCTAAGTCCATCGTTCCTAAAAATGGGAGTAACTATCAGAGCCACACCAGTGTCATGAACGCTTCCATTGCCCTACTCTCACTTTCACCTTCTGTACTTCATTTTGATCTAGTGCGACGTGCTAGCCCTTCATCTCTGCTGCTACCCTATATGGCTTCCTGCCCTCAGACACATCTCCCATTTTATAGCTCCGGCATGCCACGGCTTTTCCACCTGCCCCCGCCTACCAGTCTCTGCTTAATCCCTATTAGTACTTAGGTGCAACGCACACAAAGTTATTGAATTTTATTTCTGGGGTAATTCAATATATTACAGGAGCACTATGATATCCGATAATGTAATGCATGCGTAGACAAGGCAGATTCACAAGGACAAACTGTAAAAAAGTACGCATTTCAACAAAGCCCGATAGGGATCTCAGGTTGAGGAGCTGATAGAAGTAACAACATCGCCCAGCAAATCTAAGCATCAGGTCTGGTGTGCGGGCGCGTCAAATTCGAGTGGTTATGACCGAGGGGATGGGATATTCGAAATTCGACCAGTAACTGAATCAACCAGGGAAACGTGTACTATCGGGGAATACTTTGTTTTCCTCGAAGCCTTAAAGGAATACAAAGTAGCATTAACTAGCTGCGGCCTGCAAGCGGGTTAAGAGCAGAAAAAATGAAAGGATCTACTTAGGACCGTCAAAGCGATCTAAAGTCATTTATTTATTGGAAACGGTGAGATAATTCGCTCGATGGAGACTTCCAGCTGTCTAGATTAGTACGTTAAAAACAGACATCATGTGAGGGGATGTGAGAGCTAAATTCGGACCGGATGGCTCATGTTCGGGGGCAAGGAGCAGATGGTATGCTCCAAACCAAGCGGGCCAGTACGTACCAGTGGTTAGAGAAGAATAATTGATGAACCGACCAGGAATGACGGGATCAAAAGGGTGAAGGCCGATCAATTAGTTTTCGCTTTGATGCACAGATCATGGGATAGGACTCATTTCGGCCGGGGGGGGGTTCGTGGTGTACTTATTGAGAACCATGACTATATATGGCAACCGTGAAGGCAAATGGTACATGTGAAGGCCAGCAGCAGGCACGGCTGATGGGATCAGGTAAGAGTGGATCTTCTGATAATCTTCTTTGGTAGGTGGTTAATGTGACAAAGGAGGAAGGGAAGAGAGAAACTGGCAGAAAGATTAAATTCGGTGAATGTGGACTTCTGGAGGAACATGCTTAACCGGGTAGGGGCGATTCGGTTGGAGTACGCCACACAGTCCAACGGTTGAAAAAAGCAAGGAATTGATTGCCGAACAGGTCACTGGATGAAAGAAGACTCCAGAGTTGCTTCCGTAGAACTTGACATCGTAAAGGTTGCAGAATCGGTGTTTGTAACTGCTGCAGTGGGTGAATAAATGGAAAGTTGACGTATTCTGACACTAAGAATCAATAAGCCTCCGGACCCCAAAAACTGGCCCTGAGGCGTGAAACGTTCGAACATAAATCAGTGAGGGATGTCACTAAGGAGAACAGTGGTTGGCAAATGTGGGGTCAGTCATCATGCGTAATGAGAACAGAATGATAGTTGCAAATAAGAGCCAAGCGGCTAATATGCGGGTGCATGTATGGAAAACTTCGTCTTCATGAATGGAAACAAGGGAAAGTTACGATAGTTTCGTCAAGCAGATAAAGTGGGTACGATGGATGACACCCACATACAGGGTAAAAAGAAACCAACAGATGAGGAAACAGACGAGTTTTTACATAAGGAGTCGAATTGCCTACTGACTGCGCTCGATGTCAGAAAAGCCTAAGAGCCAGAAATGGTAATCAAAGGAGAGTGAACCGGGGGAGAACAGTGGTATGTGAGCGAGAAGCTAATCGCGTTGGGAAAAAAACGGACGGACGGCAACAGATGAAACCCTTGTTGTGAATGAATGAAAAATTAAAGGAACCTGTGTCATGTGGGCAAGTGGCGCTATAATCTTCCGGCGAAATCTAGCACGAAGGATATCGAATAGAATGTCTGCCGTAGAAGGGGAGGTGTGAATTCAAAAGGGGTACAACTGAGAAGCAGGAATTTGTTACCCAAAGAGATATTTTAGGTAAGTAGAAAAAAAGTGCCCCTAGAATAGGAGCCGGAACTCTGTTTTTAAGCGACAGGAGAAAAGTTAGCAAATATTAGAGGAAAGCGGAGTTGCTGTTGTACGCTTTGAAAGTGTGCGCCAGGGGAATGGGGCATCATGGGACGTCAGAAGACTCAATAGGAGAGCCCGGAGTCCCACGCAAGCCTATAGAGGCGAGATGACGAGGGTACGGCCCCGGGGGCTGAACATACACAAATCAACTTGGCCAGGTAGGATACATTAAAACATCATGAAACCACTGACTGCTGAATTGAGTGAAGTTGACTTTTGGCTTTTTCCTGCCACCGTTGGTTAAGGTTTACTACCAACTGACTGGGAGGCGGCAGCAGTATTGGCCAAAAACAGAGGTGAACAGGGTTCATCAGATCAAACGTGCTAGCCGTAAGCCTTGCGTGGAACCTTTGCAAAGGGTTGGAAAAACAGTATGAAGGTCATGACAACGAGCATTTAGCGGAACATAGTCTAATCAGCGAAGCACAGCATGGGTTATTATTCGCAGAACAAGTTTCTCGAAACTTCTTGGGTTATAAACTAGGTCACAAAACACTGAAGGAAGGAAAAAATGGTGGAAATTTGCCACCTCAACTTTAGCAAGACCTGCAACTCAGTAAGTTACCGACTGTGGCCGGGTAAACTCCCAACCTATGGGATGGACGAACAGATACTTGGTTAAATAGCCGGACTCCTGGCTTAGAGGAAATTTTACCTTAGGGTATGGGGAGCAAACGATGGGCCAGTGTAAGCGATAGGAGGCTTCTCCGAGGATCACTTTTGAGACCAGTTCCGTTCCACCTGTGCATTATTGACTTGGCAAAAGCATCAAATATCCAGAGTTTCACATTTGCGGACCACGTCAAAGCTAGTGAATCATTTATGCACTCTTTTAAACAAGCAAACACATGGACAAGGCCGTTTAATGATTGCAAAAGTAATCTACCAGCCGGTGCGTCAGTGGGTTTCACAGTAAAGGGGAGCAATGCAATGTCCGTGATCAGCGCGGTGCGACAATTAAACGATTTGGGTGTCTTATGTTTGCACTTGGGGCAGAGCTAACTGGCTCCCCATGGTGCTGGTAAGGAGGCCTTCGGTCCTAATTCAATCATTTCCTGCGCAGAAGTATGTGTGCTTGTACATCCGCAAGATGACGCAATGAGACCTCACTTAGAATAATCTATTCAGGTCTGCTCAAGTTTATTGGAAGTAGAAGCAACCAGTATTGAAAAAGCCCAGCGCCTGGCCATCAAGTTGGTCCGGGGTCTGCGAGGAAGCATACACAACGGGACATTGCAGTATATGCACCATTCTCTCTGAAAAAGTGTACACTAAAGGGGGACCTCATAAAAGCCTTTAAAATTCGGAAGTGTTTAACGGGCATAAAGAATATGATTGTTTGAGTTGGCTGCCGATGAATGGACAGGTGTGAACGGTGGAAAACTATGGGGGGCTTGCTCGAGGTCTTATAAGAGCCAAAGTTCTCCTCCAGTGGGCTAACGGTTATGCTGAACCTGATGACTGAGTGCCGTTCAGTATGAAAGGTTGGGGATCTGCAGCTTACCGGTCGGCCCATTTGGAAACCCTAGTCAATATCAAAACTCTTCAACATTACATTAGAAAACCAATGTAAGCAAGGGAGTGTGGCTTGGAGGTTCCATAAAAACATACCCAAACGAAAATAAAGATTGGGATAGTATTGAAAGAACCCGCAAAAATCCACCGATCGCCTTCTGATCTCCGTTCGATCAAGTTACGGAAAGACCCCAAAAGATAAAGCGAAAATAAGTTGGGCAGATCCTTTGATTCCAAAGTCGCACCGCGTGACAGTATGTGTGTACCTTTTAAGATGTGTGTTCATTAGTAACATTCAAACAGGCCGTAACAAAGCACCTCAGAAACTTGAGAGGATTAAAAAGTACAGATACTTGCAAAACTCCCTCGCCGGAGAGTTTTTGTATAAAATAAAGGCTCGACAGCAAAACAAGCAGAAAACTAACGGGCAAGTGAAAGTTATGAACAACAAAGTTCCCAAATCTGACAACGTCTTTTTCCACCAGGGTGGCTGGCTAAAATGGATGGGTAAAGTCTTGATGATTCCGGAAGGGGGCCCGTGAAGTAGTGCTCCAAGGTGGGATGCAAGCACTCAATAGCAACGACTGGTGGCGAGTCTTCAGATGGTGACGATATCGGTGCCGACAATGACAGAACAACATCAGAAAACGCGGGTCTTTGTCGGTCGAAGGAAAGGGAGCGGTTTCTTAGAGGTGAATAAACAACACCATAAAACAGTGGATCCTCTTGATCCATTTTTTTCGAAGAAGAATAGAGACGTAAACTGTGTAGATATTATTACCAATTATCATCATTTTTAGTATTATTATTATTATAGTTAATTTCTGGGACTCTCGGAGCGTGGCTTTTGCATGGTCAAAATTTTACAAACGAAAATATTGGGATATAACAATCGTGAAAAGTTCAGAAACGCGCGAGACAACTGATGGGTAGGAAGAACTAGAGGGGAGATGATGGGTGTTAAGTTTATGCGCACAGGGAGTAATGGGAGGAGTTTAGGAGAGCCCGGGGATGGATTCAAATAAGTGTCCGGTAAGTCTGAAGGTCGAGGTCAAATGGGGAGCTGGCTGAGCCAAGTGAAGGATATCTGAACCTCGGAGTTTTACATGAAGAGGACCGAAAATAAGCACGAGAAACTTTCATTACGAGAAAAGCTGAAGAAAAAATGAGATAGAAGAGAAGAGGGGAATAACAAAAAATAAAGCTGTATGGCCAAGGATTAGGTAGCCGTGGGCTATGCCTCATTGCAATAAACGGGCCCTGTCAATTTAAAAACAGAAAGCGACTAGTGCAAGAAGTACAGAGTGAGTCAGATGGCAGCAGTAGCCCGGAAGGATCGATATACGGTGAATATGGGTCACAGATATAGACAAAATGAACGCGTATCGTGAGAGGCAGCGGCATGGTGGCAAGAGAAATGGCCGGCGAAGAACTGGGGAGAGGCACAGGAAATATATATATATATATATAAACCTATATAAATATATATAAGAGCAGGAACAAATAGCAGTTCAGGGATGAAACATAAAAAGTAGCGGTGCTTGGAAGAGAGAGATAGAGTTGCTTCAAATGGAACTGAATTACCTTGAATAAACCCTGATGAAGTTGCTTATTACATGTGAACATGGACGAGCAAAAGGGAAAGAAAAATCACTTTGGAATCACAAAAACGATGGTTTTGAGCAGAAGTTGATAAATGAGGGAATACGAAGGGAAGAATCGAAGAAAATAGGTAAGAGTGAATCTAACAATTTGGTTATTGCAGGTGTGGCATGTGCTGACAGTCTAAGATGGGTAAAGCGGTAATAAATGGATATACATTGTATCGTGGAACCGAAACAGTACCGATACGAGAGATACACCGAACGGAAAACGGAACAAAAAGCAACGGCTGTGCAGAAAGCGAACCGCGAGCGTGTACAAGCGGTGAACGACCGAAAGTGAAAGTGATTCAAAACGAGGTCGACGGAAACCTCGGAAAAGTCAGTCCAGTAAAACGTAGGCAACCGGAGAACACTGAGGTCAATGTCAAACATCAGAAAAGATCGTGGAGAAAATAGATCCAAAATGGTGTCCAGAAAATAGTCATTTTCTCAAAACGATCAAGGTCACTACAAGGTTAACTTGGAGGTTGGAAGAATTGTGGTGCAAAGATGCAGCATCTTTTACAGCTGATAACATAGGAGAGAAATAAGGAAGTGGAGGATCAGGAAGATCAGGTAAACACAAATCTTTTGTTTAGAAACTGTAGGTGAAAATGATGACGTTAGATGACGACAATAGTTGGAACGTGTAAAAGCAGCGCAGCCTGAAGGGCACATTGAGGATGCCTGTGGTGGGCAGTTCACCAAGCAGATGGGAGTATTGACCGAAGAAAACCAAGTCAGAGAGGACCAATCAGGTCTCCCTACTGTATGTAACACAGGATGAAGACCGAGAAGCAGGAAAATACCGGACGGTAAAACGTGTGATAGAAAAAAGGCACTAGAAATAGTTGCGCGTCAGAATAGGGAGAATGGAACTGGAGAGCTGCGTGCTTGCAGGAGATTACACGATGGATTTAGCCAAAAGCTGCTAACCGGGACACCGCCTAAGGGGAAGATTCACAGAGGATTAGCGGATTCAAACATGGAAAATACAGTAGCGGTGAAAAGATAGTAGATTTGGTCGTTAAAAATGCAAAGTTTGGAACGGCGAGTTTTGATATAGTGATTGTCATAGGTACGGCTGTATCTGGTGAGTAATGGTGGGAAGTATAAGATGGACAAAAAAGGATTTAGAAAACAGTAGCTAGTGAGGTGTGCTATCAATGAGCTTATAAGTATATGGAGGTAACAAGTGAATGGAGATTAGGAGTCGACAAGGTCGAAATGGGTGAAAAAGGAGATGTTTTGGGCTTGGGTGGAGCAAAATAGATGGTGGTAGTGACATCATGCAGTGAGAGCTGTAGTGGGGAGAAACGGTCGGATCAAGGATAAAATAGGTAGGTGTGCATACAGAGGTATAACGACACGGAAGGGAAGTGATAAGCGTGCTGACAAGAACAATAGATGAGCAAATCGTGGCGGAAGAAGAGTGGTAAGAGCATGCGATCAGCAATCGATAATGATGAATGCGGTAGAACGAGGAGAGTTGGAGCGTGCAATCCGCAACCGGTGCTGCTGGGTGGGGCTGGCTATGCGCTGGAAACCCAACCTGAAAACCACTTCGTGAAGTGAACACAGGAAGTGTTATCCACCAGCTTTATTGTGCTCTCACATCGTTGCAGATGGCCTGCACGCCCGATGTGAGCCGGCCAATGCGGGTGATCTGACGGCACTCCACACCGTTGGGTTTGGCGTAAGTGACCACTGATGGCTGTATAGAGGGCTGAGCAACCACGATAAGGGTGTATGATCCAGGCTCAAGCAGTCAGCTTGTGAGAACCTGGACAGCAGAGCCAATTGGGACCAGCGAGTTTTAGACGGCCACGCAGCATTATTATCCAGGTGCATCAGCCAGGGAGATGATCAGTGCAGTGCCCGAGGTGGTTGACCGCCATCCAGGATCACTAGAAAGGGAAATGCGATAGAGGAACGCAGTCTGGGTATACCCCAGATGACGATCGACGGTCAACAGAAAGAGTTACTAGAGTGAAGCGCGGGTTCATAGATGCGGCGGGTCCCAAAACAAATCGAGGCCATGGAAAGTAGGATTAAAAGGGAAAAGCAAAGGCGGGAGCTTAAGGATTCAATATGGAGGTTAATATTTGATCTGAAATAGTCGTTCATCAGGAGGAAGACTAAGTTTGGAGTGAAGTCACGAAAGACACTTACATGAAGGATAGGGTGGGGGCAGAATCGGTGACGTCCTAACTGCATTTTGAGTTCAGTTAGTGAGCCACGCCAGGTGAGAGAAATAAAAATGGATTTTCCAGTTCAAAATTGCACATGCAAAGATGGAAATATATGTTGTGGGACCTGATAAGGAAAAGAGGCAATTTAAGCAAAAAATATCGAGGAGGTTCGGAATACTTTCCTCGCTTTTGCTGATCGTTACGGGACAGTGATAAATATGTATATACATATATACTCATGTATATATGCACATACATTTAGATACATATATATGTGTTTGTAGCGGACCAGGGAGTAGGTATTGATGCAGTTCCTGTATGTAACGTAATATGAATAAATAATGGCAATAAATCGTGCGGCAGATGAGGCATTTTGACAATTTATGAGAAGTATCACAGTGGCCTCTCTAAAAATGGGAAAGCATCTGGAGGGACTTATATCAGAGTGAATTTGGCAGGATTCAATAAGTCGCTAAACAAAAGCAATTAGTGGAATTGGGCATGCTTTAAATAGGTCGACGGTGAAGTCTGAGGAAAAGCGGTCAAACCGAGCTTTCATAATTCAAAAGTGGCGAGTTCATCTTGGAAGGTATGGTAGTGCCAGATGGCAGAGTAATGGCTCAAAATTCGAGGCCTTTCTCGTAAGCTTGATGTTCGGATATGTTAACGTTCTATAGGCGTTAAACGTTTGGGAAAGAAAGGAATTTATCAAAAGCAGGCAGGAATGCAAACTATAGCCGGGAAGGTCTGGTGTGCAAAGGAAGTTCATTCCTGATTCTGGCTTACGTGAAGAGGAAGAACTTGTGGAGTAGAGCAGTATTCGCAGAGGGTGTGGTATTAGTATACTGTCTAATACGAGGCGAATATCTGGCATCCGGGGAGAAGCACAACTGTTCGGATGAATAAGATTGTTTAGTTCATTGTTTATACAGAAATACCGGGTTCAGCTTGATGCGACGAAGTCACAATGGTTCGATTTTGATAGATAAACATCGTTCCCTGTTATTTAATTTTGACAACCAACCGATAAGCTGCTCTGTGAATTTTCTCTGGATATGTTTGATAATAATCCCGTCGGATTTTAGCATGCTAAAGAAGATCAAGGGAAAATGTTCGAGAAAGGGCCTGGCACGTACTTCGGACTCGTAAATGTTGCTCTCTCTAATTTGAAAGGATCTGAACAGGAGACCATGGGACGTTTTAGCCTCCGCGGTTTAAAATATAGCATGTTCGGAGAAGTTGCAAGGGCGAGAATAATTTAGAACAAGGTCTCTTATTAGGGGCTGGTTGTCGATGGGTGAACCACTAATGCATAAGGATCCTGGAAGAACCTGGCGTTTGTAAGTGAGAAAGATACACTTATCGGCGGACAATTTCTTCGCCCAGGTTGAGCACCATCCATCAAGAGCGGCCAAGTCGGCCGGGATTTTAGGGATGGTAGTACTGAGGTCGCCAGGCAAAAAAGTGTAGACCATCTGGAAGTCGTACGCGAACAAGAACGGCATGCCAATAAGTATTGTCGGAAACATTGTTTTCTTATTGGAGGAATACCGTTGGTAACAGGCCTAGGGTTGCATGTGTGCCCGTTAATCAAGAAAACCTGTGACTGATAAGCAAGGTGAAAACCAAGAAATTGGCGGATAGGTAATGTCAAGTTGTCGTAGCTTTGGTAAAATGTGGGGACGAGGTACACGATCAAATGCCTTAGATAAGTCAAAATAAAGGAGAACAAAAGATTTTACACTTTCATCTGAGTCAGTGACATGATTCAGAAAATCATACTGACAAGCCATGCAGGACCGTGAACAGAGGAATCCATGTTATGTGTCATTATTAGGGTTGAGGCTAGTAAGTAGGTAATGATGTGATCTTCAACCGTGTTTCCGTTATCCTAGATAAAATGGAGTATAGTTCATAGGGTGATAATTAAACACCTCATGTAGAAGTCCCTTTTTATGAGTGGGAACGATCACTGAGCTCTTCGGCTTAGCAGGTGCGGTGCTACCATGAAGTGAAAGAGTGAAGGGACTGATCGACAAAAGGGGGAGATCCGGTCCGCCATTACCAAGAGCAACTAGTGGTAGGCCATCGTCGCCTAATCGAGGAGAGGGTTTCCCATTGCATAGTGGCTTTGAAGTACTCATGACACTGAAGTGTATGGTAGAAAGGACAGAGTCAGTAATTGGCTGGGATGAGGGAGGGGCAATGACATTAGCTGGAGCCACGGCTGAAGCAAAGAATGCATTGAGGGCTTCGGCCATGCAAAATGGGAAGGTGATAGACGATTTATTATCCAGAATCAAGAGTTGGAAGTCGGCCTTAATATCAGTTTTTCCAGATTATTGAAACATAGAAAGAAGATGCATCTTGTTTGGATGGCTCAGTGTCTTAGCTTCTTGGTCACGAAGTCGCTTATTATCTTGTCGTTGAATAGGCGCGTAGAGGCGGTTTAGGCGAATAAAAGCTGAAAAGTCTTTGGAATTATGTAGTTGCTTGGGAAGTTTATGATACTTCTTATAGAGTGGCGAGACGGAGGACCTCTTTTTAGGTACATCCCTGGAAGTAAATGACAATTTGTTCAAACAGTCGGGAAAGAAAAAGTAAAAAATATCTGCAGCAATCTGATGGCCATGGGCGAGAAAATGGTCATCCCAGCCTTTTTGGCAGATAAGCAAGGCGGACGAGGTCTAGTTTTTGCATAGGAATTTATTGTTGGAGAGGTTTGCCGGATTAGAAGGGCCACATAGAGGCAGATGGCAGATAACCATTCTATGGTAGCCACCAAGGAGGTTTTATTTTACTGACACGTCAATGAGGGGCATGTTGTGAGTAAGTATTGGATGTGGTATGTTTCACTATCTGGTAGGTCCGACAACGTGTTTTGTCCAGCCACCAACATAAATGCTAGTAATTAGGTCCATAACATCTAGAGGAGCCGAGAGGGTAGGCCAACAAAGTTGAGGGAGGTTGAAGCCAACTGCAACAAGCTTGGTTCCGGAAGGAAAGAAACAGGGATATTCGAAAGATCTCTTAGAAGGTGTAAACAAGGAATTGGGGGAATTTGGTGAACAATACACGCAGCCAATGTGAACAACAGTGTTTTGGAGGCTGATGGTAAACCGGGAAGAATTGTGAATAGAATCGAGTGCAGTATGTACAAGTGGGGACGTGGTGTAGATTTCCTTGACATAGGCTGGGCACCCGCCACCACGCCGGTTCGGCCTGTTTGTCCTTAGAAGACTCTACTCTGCCAAAGATACCTGATCATCGGGAGTGCTCTCAGGCAGCCAGGATTACGTTATCAAGATTATATCGTAAATACGTGTCAGAACTAGTTTCTTTTATTCTTCCTATTCACGTACATTATTCATACGAAATCCTGGTCTAGTGGGGCACGCAGCAGCATAAAGGAAAAGACAGTGTTGAACGAATACGAAAACACACAACAATCCGGGATCACACTTTTTTATGTACAGAAAATATACGTTTTGATTCGGGAGAACAATCTTACAGGCACACTGGTGGTGTTGCATTGTGTAGCCCTGTTGGACCCATATTAGCAGATAACCTTTTGGGAATGGTTAAAAAAGTGTGCGTCAGAGTACCATCCACTTTGCCCCTTACAAGCGGTGAGTCGAAAAAATTTGGTTTTTACTAGGGAGGAATGGTTTACGCAGTGTTTTAACCAGGTGAAAGCCGTACATCCCAACTTATCAGTCACGTTCGAAGCAGGAAGTTGTAACGGCCTCGCATTTTGGATATAATATTGACAAGACATGCAGATGGGACAATCGGAAAGACCATCGATCGTAAGGCAACATGGAACGGGCAATACACCCGGTTTTCTACCTTTGCCCAGTTGCCTAAAAAAGGGGCCCAGAGAAAACCCTCTTTCATGAAGCGCATCAAGGCTGCTGTGTAGGCCCATTGCAAAATGCAGGAAGAATCCATAACCCAAGCTGTCTGTGCAAATGGATACCCTGACAAGTTCATAAAAATCTACTGAAGAAGATGGCTTAAGATGGTACCAGTCGACAAGGTCGAGGACAAACTAGTTGCTTCAGTTTAATAGTTTGAAGGGGATCTCCAGTTCGATTGAATTAGCCGAAATCTGAAGCGTTATCTGGAGCGCACTTACTCGGCGGCTAAGTTACAGTTTTCGCAAGCCACCAAAGGACTAAACCTCTAAGCCCTCCCAATCAGTGTCACGAACCCGACTGTCACTCGCGTCATTTATCAGCTCATCTTCAGCTGCGGTGACACTCACGTAGACAGGAAGGATCTATGTTTCAGTCAGAGCATAAGAGAGCATGTACAGAAGTGGCCAGTGTGGTGAACCAGCCATCCCCCGCCCGGGCATCAACCACGGGAAACCCGGCTTCGTCGATCGCGAAACACCTTGTAGCCTTTCGTCGTCAGACTGATCCGGTTCAGTCGTTTCCAGTGACTGCCCAGAACTGGAGCCCACAGCTTCCACCCTTTTGTGAGGCTGTGTTGAAAAGTAGACTCAGGCCCCCACTGTGTACACAAAGGTTTAGGACCCATGATGTATGTTTGCCGTGGCTGTAACCAATCGGGCTTGCCGAACCACTTCGGTATTCCGTTAGACAATGTCTTTTCCTCTAGGCTGCTCTGTGCCCCACTGGAACAGGAGTTAGTGTGTTTTATGAAAGCGATTAAGAAAAATAAAAGAAACGCCTACTTCTCGCAAATCGTATCGGCTATCTCTTTTGACGAACAATATATTTGTTTAGGCTAGTGCGATTCGTGAATGGTCCGTCATTTGGTAATTTCAGAGGTGCGCGAAATATTCACTAACAAAAGCGACTTTTGGCGCACATAAATCTTCATTTCTGATTATGTTGGAGGGTGATGAGCAAGTACGTGTACATTGCTGACACTACGGTCAATTCTAACTCACTCATCAAGCCACACTTCCAACGGCTAAGGACCCCAAGCGAGGCAACACGGAGTGCAACAATGGACAATAAAACGTCATTCAAGACCTATCTCCCCAATCCAAACCACCAACCACTAGTTGCACCGTACATTCCACCTAGTATCGCGTTTTTTTCACCTGGTTATCATCCTCATCAGGCTGGTACAACTAACCTCCGGGCCTCTTCAACAACGCCACCATTCATTTCAAAGGATTACTTTAGTGTTCTACATAACTTCTATCGTAGCCTAAGTAATATTTTCTCACATGAATCTCTTTCCTTTTATCGTTCACGTATCTCACCCACCCTGAATCCCTTTTCTACCGCAGGCCACTTACAACAGTACCCACGACCTCCCAGTCTCTACGCCAACCAACACCCGTATATCTCACTTTTATTTCACATTCCCCCTCCAGGTTACAGCCCATCAAATTACTGATGTCAAGAGGGCACCTGTGTTACCGCCCGTATTAAGGCAGGTGCCAAGATACCTGAGGCTGCTACACGTCCTTTTTCTTTCCCACTTAACAGCTACTTAACCCTCCCTCCTCATATTTCTACGTCCCAGCCACCAGTATCTACCAATAGTAAAGCACTCGATAGTGATCTTTCGCGGTGTTGTTCCGCACTAAGTAGACTTACCAACCGCCGACATCCTTCCAATCTAACGAATCTCATCAGTACTAGCCACACCCAGCTTAGCTTAACAACCAAGCTGACTGCCACGCCAGGTGTTTCTACTCAGCTTATTTCACCATCCACATTACCGACTACTCCATCTCAAGGAATAATGATTGCGTCATCCGATCCGCCTTCAGCAAATGCAATTTCGGAATCCTATAAAGATCTTACCGTTAACCTTGACTCCACTAAACAGTTCTCATTGTTTATGCTGAATGCACGCTCAATAGTGAATAAGATGCGAATGCTGCGTATATTACTGCTCACGTCTGGTTACAACCTTATTTCAATTACCGAAACCTGGCTGACAGACAACACTCCAAACGAGGATATCGCTATCACCGGATACCAAGCTTTCAGGAAAAATAGACTCACTCAGAGAGGGGGAGGCTGTCTTATATATGTAAGACAAAACATGCGAGCGAAAATATTTCAGCACCCCATACTCGATAACTTGCCGGATTCAGTTTGGCTACAGGTCTCTACAGGATGTTCTGACTTCATTGTTAGTTGCATCTACCGCCCCCCGAATACTAGTCAAAACGACTTTCTGCCTATCATAGAGGCGGTAAACGTTGTTGCGGACATACCCGGCCCAAAACTGGTGGCCGGCGACTTTAACGCACTAGGCATACGTT
Organism: Fasciola hepatica; assembly: GCA_948099385.1. Taxonomy (NCBI): domain Eukaryota; kingdom Metazoa; phylum Platyhelminthes; class Trematoda; order Plagiorchiida; family Fasciolidae; genus Fasciola; species Fasciola hepatica. Next base: position 39,402,729 of record CANUEZ040000043.1, read on the forward strand.
GGTCCACTTTGAAAGCTCCACATCACTTACTACACTTCTTGACCAGCATTCGTTTAGGAGGATGGACTCAACATGTGATGTGCCCAACTAGAGGCAGTAGCATCCTTGATCTCATTTTTACGGTAGGATTATCTCGCGTGCACACATCTATCGTGAACAGCATCCCAGGTTGTGACCACTTGCCGGTAAAATGTGAGTTTTTCGTGCCAGCACGAACCGTTCACAAACCAACCGTTAAAAGACCGTTCCACCAAGCTAGCTGAAATCAATTACCCTCACTCATTCGCTCGCAGAACTGGGATACTTTCTTTTTATCTGATGACTTGCATACCGTGGTGGATCATCTTTACTTCACACTAAATGCATGTCTTGACGTAATCACCCCAACCCAAGGTCTACCTGGACGAGATAAACCAAACAGTTTTTGTCGATTAAAGCAGAAGCTTTCTATGCTACAACGCAAATTCCTTAGGCCGAGAGACTTTTCGTTGTTCTTGCAAATGAACCGTTTATCTAATTCTATGAAATTGATTGAAATGTCCCGCAGTAAAAAACAGGAATTAAGGGCGCTGAGTCACCCCAAGAGGTCCGAAGCTTTATCTAAGCTGATGAAGCTGAGAAACAGCCAATGCAGTTCTCCTATCTCATCCATTATATATAACAACAATTATATAACGAACTCCCAAGAGACCTCCGAGGCATTCAGTGCCTATTTTGCTTCGTCTCTAACGACTGATGACTCCCCATGCCTATATCACGTTGAGCCGCTGACATCTGCACAGTTCTCAGCGGTTACATTTCACCCGAACGACTTAACAGTACAGCTAACTAAAATTAGGAGGTCATACCACCCCGGGCCAGATGCCGTACCACCGGCTACTTTTAGTCTAGGTGGCACTGATATCCCATTGTTGCTATCAAAGGTTTTTAATTTATCTATGAGCAGTAGCGTTTTCCCTTCCCATTGGAAAACATCAGTTATTATCCCAATTCCTAAGAAAGGTTCACGCCAGGACCTAACCAACTATCGACCAGTGAACCACACCCCTATAGTTTCCCCAATTATGGAAAGACTGATAAAAAATAAGCTGACAACTCATTTACTAAACAATAACCTCATTACCACTGGACATCACGGTTTTCTTCAAAAAAGATCCTGTGCCACATGTATGTGTGACTTCCTTAACCTAATAACTACGGCCACTAACAGTGGTAAATCAGTGATTGTAGTCCTCCTTGACATGACTAAAGCCTTCGATCGAGTATCCCACAATAGACTCATGGCGAAGATGAAAACCTACGGAATTGTTGACCCGATCCTGAGTTGGTTTTCATCATATCTAACATCCCGAAAGCAGGTGGTGGACGTTGATGGCAGTTTATCATCACCTCAACCAGTTACTAGTGGAGTTATTCAGGGTAGTATACTAGGTCCCTAACTTTTTCTTATATATGTTAATGACATTTTCAACGTCATCACACACGGGGCTGCGTTCCTTTTTGCAGATGACATAAAAATTATGTACTCCTTTGAACCTGACGCCTTAGCTTCTACCATTGCTAGCATAACGAGCGATTTACTATCGCTAGACTCATGGAGCAACCAATGGTTGATGAAATTCTCCGCTGTCAAAAGTGGTATCCTTATGTATAAGTGTCAGGTTCCCGCGGGAATGTTTAAAATTAATGATCAGTTCATCCCCAACAGTCCGGAAGTAAGGGACTTGGGATTACAATATTCTTGTACATTTAATTTCTCCGAACATTCGGCCGTGCAGGTTGCTAAAGCTAGACGGCTAATTGGTCTGATTAATAGAACCTCCAGTCTTACAGAGAGCAAGCTAAGCATTTTTGAAACTCATGTCAGACCACTTCTGGAATATTGCACTGTCGTCTTTTCTAACATGCGGCAGATTGACAGATTTGCAATTGAGAATGTACAACGTAGATTTACCAAACAACTACTAGGATATTCTTCGCCTTTAAATTATATGGAAAGGTGTGAAATATTGCACCTAGAGCCCCTATGGCTGCGCCGTCTACGAATGAACCTGTCTTTCTTTTGCAATATTGCAAAACGTACATCTTGCAATTCAGCCCCCCAGGTCAAAACTCCCTCCAACTATTCTTTACGACATAGGGAATCTGTGGTCTTGATTCCAGTATCCAAGACTGCGATGCGGTCAAACTTCTTTATTGTTAAATATTCTTCCCTCTGGAACAAACTCCCACCTCAACTTAGGTCAATGTCTTCGGCCTCTTTATTATTCAAAAACGAAATAAATAAACATCTAACTGTCCAAAAACTGATCCGAATGCATGATCCCTACATGTCTATTACCCGAGCCTACGAACTGGGCCTGGGATACTAACCAAAAGCTTAACAACTTTGTTCAGTAGACAGTTATTTCCAACGGATGGTAAGGAGCATTCTGTATTATAGTTAGCAAATAAAAGCAGTCCAACCTATACTCCATGACTGTCAACAGCACACTCCACGTGTTTGTCTAGACACTTCCTATTTTCAACGCTTCTGACCACGACCCCCTACTGGCCACCGTTACTCCGGTGATTCTCTTTTCATGCTGTCAGATTTTACCATAGTCGCTTAGGTTCTTTTTTTTATCAGCTGCCGCCAGGTATAAGAGCATTTATAATGCTAGAAAATACATAGCAGCATATATAATACGGTCCTCAAGGTACCAGTCTCATCCACGCTTCAACTACTTACTCATTGAGACCCTATTTCAACACACAAGATTCCAGGCCTCGTTCTGATGAACGAATCGCCACAATCGATGTGGTCTTCCATAAACCAATCCTTGAACTACACATAAGTATTTGCCCCCAGTGTCGCCTATTCTCTCTTCCTTGCTTTTTTGGTAACTCTCACTAAGCCTCACAAGAATTAGTCGCTAGTACCGGTCTTCTTCGCTTTCCGTATGTTGTTTAATCCAAAAAACAAGACCTCAACGTCGCGACCACCCATTTCTGTTACTGGCATGATATTGGTGTTCTGTCTTTCTCCCCTAACCCACAGCTGGTAGAATTGCCAGACTGCAGCCCTCTCCGTTTTGTTTTCAGAACCTGCACCCTAAGGACGATTGTCGCCTTCCACTTCCCAAGAATAACTTGGACCCTCTCTTGCTGGACAGGACAAACGAGATTTACACACAACTTCATTTTCGTTCGTCTCACGATCGCTTTCCCCAAGATTCCCGCCATCGGACTTCTTGAACCTGGACTACTCGATCTCACTGCATTCATACAACTCATTTTAATCCCATATGTCTTTATGCCCGTTCCGTGTTAGAACCCGCTAATACTGTTCAAACACTGGCACCTTTATTGTCACTGTTCATTGCTTCATCGGTCACCAAAAAAACGTCCGGCGCTGACATATCTTCCAGTAGTCCTCCAGTGGGCAGCGAAGTAATTAGTAACTACCTGCACTCTTCATCGGTCCATCCGATCGCATCTGCAATGCTGTTTCATCGAGTGTTCGGGATCTGCAGATCACTGCGTTCCCTCCACGATTGAACGTCTTTGATACACTTCCCATGCTGCATCGCCGCTCCGTTCCCATCAATTGTTACACCTGTCAAATTGGTCATTAGAAATGTGACACTCACCGTCTACTTACTATACCATCACCGTTATCGAGACCTTTGATTTTCCAGATGTTGCATTCGTGTTATATTACCGAAACTGACCCCGTATGCAGCCTCTAAATCACACCACTACCTGCACCGGCTGATACATTTTATTTCTATATTCGTTGATCCACGGCCGCTTCCCGCGATATACCTGTGCAGTTTTATTGATCTGTCATTCTTGCATGGTACATACCACACAGCATTCATCTATTGACGTACACTTATCTGTGGATTACTTTACCTTTCCTCTCGCAGAAGTGAACACCTGTATAATGGATGTAACCACACGGTCAATATTGATTAGTCTTCCACTTCCGCTTTGACATTTCATACCAAACCTACATAAAGTTAACAACTTGCCGCACGCTCACCTGTTTTACTCCGGCCGTTCCCTGCCACCATCACTCTGGTAGTATCCCTCCCAAGAAATACGCAATTGTTTGCAACATATATGATTCCTCCAGTATACAGCCACCACTTTATGTACTACCATCTTTGCAGACTGAAATATTTCCATGTTAATACTTCTTGACATGCCTGTAGTAAAGTGAATAATTCACCGAACGCTTCGACGAGATTTCTATCCATATGCCTCTCATATTCTGTAGCGCACCAAAAACATTTCCTTTCAATATGTTCGAATTTCCACTAGTGGTAGTTATTTCATATACCACTTATGCATGTACTCCAGACCAACTGACATCATTCGACCTTGACCTGCAAATTTGCCGGGCATTACTACAGTTTTAGTTCACTGCAACACTCTCTCTGATACTCTGCATGCACTTGTTGTACCCTTTTGTGAATTGTCATTCCGGCATCACTATAATCATCTGATCACGCATTCTAGCATGCTTCGGGCGCATCCGAAATATACAGTTATTATTATTATTATTATTATTATTATTATTATTATTATAAGGGACAACACATGCAGCTTCAAAGACTTTGAACGAAGGAGGAGGGTCTAGGACTCTCAGTAGCGCTGAGTTGAGCTTGCTGACCTGGAAGGGTAATCGTTGTCCCAAGAAAAATCTGAGGTGAGTTGCTATGAACGGAGTCCTTAACTGGCAATCGAGGACTCATTAGAATGGGCCGCAGGTTACCGCCCAAGCAATTGGGAGTTTGGCTACGATACCATTGATTTACTTAGCCAGTGATGTGCGCTCTATACCACACGGCTGGAAGAAAGAGGGTACACGGGTAATGTAATGTGTTTATAGCGAGCATTTTGGTGCGTTAGCGGAGCAAAGTGAATTAGACTTAACTGCCTTGGTCTGGTACGACGTTAGATGGCACTCCAAATATATCAAAACAGTGTTTTAGAAATATTTTGCAATAGCTTCTGCTGAGGTATCAGTGGAGGCACTGCCGCCTGTCCATGTTTGAAACTGTCAACTATGGTTGATTAGTGTGTACTTCCTCTTGATGGCTGTACTTTACCAACCAGCTCAGCCTAAACATGTGAGTAACGGACATCAGGAAAGGCGAACGCCCTGGAAGGAAAGAATATTGGACGGTGGACTAAGCCTCTTTGACATTTTACGCGCAGTTTGGTCAGTAAGATAGTGTCAGCCAAACGAAGCCGGACAGAAAACATCTCGCAAGACTAAAGAATACCAAAATAGGAACGATTAATTAAGTAATCCGAGAGTGTCTTCCCGTAGGGAGTAGGGACGACTGAGAGTGGGTTACCAGTAAACCAGCCACATAAGATTGTACCATCGGCTGAAACAAAGGGGAGTCCTTCTCTTGAAATTTGGAGGGTGTGAACAAGTCAAGTAGAGACGGATCATATGGCTGAAGTTTTGCTAGGTCCGTTAGGTCAAGTTGTGTATGCGGTGTGTTAACTTCAGTTCTAGACAAAACGCCAGCCACAAGGGCGACAAATCCAAACAAGTGCCGGTTGTCTGTTGTCAACCGTGAAGTGTAATATAAGCGGATCAAATCATTAGCTGAAAATCCATCAGGCATGGTGTGAGGAGAACTTGCCAGAGGATTGCTTTTGTTGTGCACGCGAAGTTGTGGACCCCCAAAAATATGGCGGAAGTGATGGATGGACAAATAAATAGACAAGAGTTAACGAGATAAACTTGTTATGCCTTGCCCGTGCAGACGGAAGTTTTTGTGAAATAAATGTTGGCGGTAAAAACTGGTTGCACACAACTGGATGAGAATCCCACCGGCAACCGTTGTTGGGATCAGCTTCGTGTTCAAATCAGAGTGCAGACAGCGCAACGTAGTGGCCTCTGCGAGAGCTTCCTTGGCATTCGTTAAAGTTTGTCGGCCCCGGGAGTGGAATCAACCGCCTCGGAATTGAGCCGGTCAGGTAAAGCAAAAGTGATTGGCTCACACTGGGGAACAAATTCGCGACTACATCTCCTAATTCTCAGGGAAAAGCATGACTGCTTGGCCATCTTGGGTGCAGGAGACGAGGGGATGATGCGCACCTAGGGGGTGTCAAACCGTTTTGGTCGATATGATGCTCCGAAATGCAAAGGGACGGGAAGCGCAACACATTGTTGGGGTTCATTCCAAGCCCGTATTCTTGAAAACACTGAACAGGCTCACACAGAAGGAGAGCTGCTTCGATGGGGTCTGCTGGCAATTGAAATGTCGGCAGTTTATCCAGCATCTAAGAGTAGACCTTGAAGCACTTCCATGGTAAATCTTTGGAAGGTCCGGGCAGCGTTTTGCAACCGGAATGCATGCCCTCCAGTTCGGACGGACAGAAAGTCCTGGTGGCAGTGTCTCAACCAGGTCCATTTTGGAGAATATGGTTTTCCCAGTGGGATAATGTGCAAAATCATTTATGTATGGAAGCAGAAGACTGCCGAGGGCCCTGACGTTGTTGAATTAGCGGTAGTCTCTACACAGTCTTCAATCACCGGATGACTTCGGAATCATGTTCAAATCCGAGACTCATGGACTTGAAAGTGGTCGAATGAGGCCGAGGTATATCAATCCTTCGCATTCGAGGGGAGCAACACACAGTTTGCTGGGGTGGAGTCCGAGCGGTTAAAAATGAACCGGTTGTCCTTTGGTGGAAAAGTAGTGAGGCATGGCCAGGGCATTTATTCTGTGAACGGACGTGGATTGGTGTGCGATGGTGACTCTCCCAAAATATTGGTCAATGGTGGTTACGGGATTCTCAGTCGAACACCCGAAGAGTTGGTTCATTTTTAAACGCCGATGATGCAAAGCCTGGTTAGGGGGTCCAAGAGCTTGCGACTTTTGAGAAATTGCACGATGGCAGTGGGAGCCAGAATGTTTGTTTTGATGAAAGCCTACTTGAAACATCGCCGGAGACCTAAACTGAGAGTATCTGACCAGCAACCGCTACTTGTTGCTTGAAGCTCGACCCAAGACGTTTTGATTAGATGATTGGTTGCAGGGTTACCACTGATCACGGCACCAGTATCGATGGGGAAAGGAGGCCATTGGATCGGACAACGATGTGAAAAAACGGACTGCCCTGCGAGGGATCTGCTGCGGTCGTCATCGTTAGGAGCCGGCTAGGTCATTTGACCCTTTGCTTAATGTAAAGAAAGAAAGTAAAGAATCAAAGCGGTGGACTTGAGAGCTGGATGTGGAACGATACCTTTGCCGCTATTTGGCCGCGGTTTCAGCCATGTTCGAGGCTGATGAGATACATTCGATGAATGTTGGCGAGAGACCAATGTGTTACGCACTTGGCCGACATGATGACACCATATTCGAGCGGTCCATTTTTGGGTCAGCAATATCGGTATCACCTGCAATAGAAAGAAAGTGACTGTGGGATTGGGAAACACTGCGAAATTTTTTCTGGGACGGGTTCTGCCGAAGTAAAGGTGGACTCTTCCATCGAAGCAGTTCGGGCGGATGTTGTACCGCCGGATGACGTGGCCGATTCGGTGTAAACTTGAAGTCTATCGGTGGGTAGCACTCCCTTTTTCTGTCGGCATGTTAAGCCGACTTGCCCAGAGGGTGGGTGACTCTAGCACTGATAACCCGATCTGCTCCGAAGAGGTAGTTTGTCAACTCGTATGTGATGTTATCTGGATTGATATGGTGTTGTTCCGCGCGGACTATCACTGGAGCCGATGAATGACATGGCATTCGACTTACCGTAGTAAGTCGCTTACTAAACCCAAGTTTTGCTATGCCGTATTAGATGAAAGCAATGGAAACGGTAAAAGTGACAGCAAGTTGGAATGACGTGGGAATGTTTGTAACCTTTTTGCGGTGAGGACAAATCCTTTCGGATCATCAAATAGTCCACTGTCTCATAGGTTTCTCGGATCCAGATATATCTGGATCAGAGTTTTCCTTGAAGGTACTAACGAGTGAAATTTCGTCAGGTTGACCTTCATCGACGGACCGTACCTTGTCGACATGAAGTCTCACATTGTATAAATTATTTAGGTCTATAGCACTAATCATCTAGTTCCTGTTGTGCGAAATTTCAATGTCATTTGTAGGTCAAAGACCACTGCCTCCGGCGCAACCGACATTAGCTTTGAAAAAGCTCTCAGAATTTTCTCTCCTACCACGTCATGTCAATAACTAAGACGGACTTTACTGGAAGCAAAATTTGCAGTTTTATTATGTTGCGTGAGAAAATTTTCCGTGGCGCGATCATGTTCAAAATATGAGTGGAGATTCACAGAGGGAATTACACTCGCCAGCTTGTGTACGAGACTCCCCACAAGACCATTAGGCTGTGGGTGAGGAAGTGTATTGTACGCGTTTGCAACCAAGACCTTTTGCCATTGGTACAAGAGTTCACAAGCCAAATTCGCATCTCTATCAACGACCAGCACAAGCGGGACTGGTTACTTGCTGGATATTTCCTTGAGCATAGTTTGTGCGAATTTGGCCGTAGATGAATCTGGTGAATACATCTCTGGACAACCGTTGAAAATATCGAGGACCATGGTAGAGTGGTATTTCCTAGAGAAAGGTCAACAAAGCCTACAATGATTCACTGTCACGCCTCACAAGGTGCCAGACGGGGAATGTACCTTGTGTAAGAGCTGACTGTGGATTTTGGCTGTACGTGAAATGTCGACATCTAGTTGTGGTCACCAGCAAGTGAGTCATGTCAGTGACTCCATTTTCTGGACACCCAAAGTGCCTTGAATTCAGATTTTGCCCTACAGCAGAACACAATTTTGGAGGAATGATCACACGGTCTTCAAAGCACAGTAGTCCATCTGGAGTGATCAGCAGCTCATCAAGATGCGAGCAGAAGGAAGGGAATCGTCGCTTTTCATTCAAATTCCAACCCTGAGGTGGAGCTGAAATCAATGAAGCAAAATATACCTTCTCATTCTTTACAAGATTTTACGATGCTTCGGTAGTGGTTGTGCCGTCAATCAAACAAGAATGGCTGACGTTTGAGACAAACATGACATTCTAGGTAGAAGGCCGGAGTGTCGTATGCATTCGGCTCTACAGCGCATAATATCATGATCGTTTAATCTAAGTGCAATAATTTTTGAACAGCTGCTGCAGGCGATTTTGACAACGCATGACGCAGATTAAGAGATGAGGTGCAATGCTCCACTGTCAGTAACTGCCGCCCTTTTTTGGACAAAGTTAAACTTAAGTAAAAGCTAAGTGATCCGATAAATGCCAGGGTTTCTCTTTGTGTTTGTGATTGTATAAGCTCAGCTTTTGTGAGCCTCCTTGGAGTGCAAATGACTGGCCGCCCTCGTGGTCCGAAACCAGCATTTATGCCAGCTAGGTGTGCATCTATAATAACGGGTGACTGATCTTTTGGAGGAAACAGCTTGGGAACATAGGCTGATTTTACATAAGATGGTACCTCACGGAGGGCCTTTTCGTGAGCCCAATCACATAACGAGTTATTCGACAGAATATGGAACAGGCTACTGGCTTGCGGGGAAATACTTGGAGCAAAATGTGCATAGTATTGAAGGCCACCAAGAACAGAATGCGGTTCGTGGATGTTCATGAAAAAAGCACGCCATTGTACAGGACTAAACATGCCGGGTCCGTAGGTGAGTCCTCAGGAACAACAGTGTTGCCGAGGCGCGGCTACTCTTGGGACCAGCAAACTCACCTTTCAAGGTTGGCGGAAAAGTTGAACCTATTGAACCGATCCAGAAAAAACAGGGCCGACGATCATGTAAGAAAAACGACGTCATCTAGCTAAGACTTAACTTCATTAAGACCCTGTTAAGCCCAGCAGTATCTCGTGTGCTGCGCAAAATTTAGTTCATCAAGGTAGCAAGCGAATGCATCAGAACTGGAAAAAGTTACGTGTACAGTCATGGACACCACACCGTGTCTCTTGGAAAAGGGCGTCGTCTATTCGGCATCTAGCCAGGAGGGGCGTCATTCAACACGCGAGGCAAGACTGTGCTTGGCCTCCGAGTTGAACTGACGCAAACAGCTCGTAGAACGTTTTTCCGGCTGACTACCAAGCGCGATGGACCAACTCCTCCTACAGCTTATTGTAGGAAGTCCCCGGGGTAGCAGGATGGAGAGGGCCCTTCGAATCGACAAATGCATCAAAAGGAAGCCGTTGGACAACGTGGGGATACCGGCTTCGCCGGTTGTGCCTCTAGCAGTGGGTACATTTTCTATTAGTCTGAACCGGTCTGGGGGGGGATTGGACGGGAAGAAAACAGGCCTTGTAAGGGACACAGAGTGATATCAATGGATTCGTTAACAGACATTGCTAGGAGTGTGGAATGTGCAACAAAATAGTAAATTTAGTGTCGAGGAAGACAAAATAAAAACGAGCTCACTGCTTTTGAGTAAACTACTCAGTTTATGTGGTAAACAAAGCCACTGGCAAAATTGCTCAACGTGCCACTAGAGAACTAGGATAGGCGGAGGAATAAAGTTAAATTATCAGTCGAACATATGCCTAATAAAGGTGGGAAGGAGTCAAATACCGTGGAACGGTCTATCTCGTGACCAAACGCTGCAGCCACTCAGAATAGCTCTTCTCCTGCCAGCTCGGCATGTAGACTTCAACGGCACAGTCAACGTGCCGAAGGTTGAAGCAACCCTCTATGAGGTTTTATGCGGATTCTTAGCGTTTTCAGTTGGGGTCCGCAGTAGTGAACTTGTTGGCGGTTTGTATTCGGTGCCAGGTAGAAACAAATAACGTCAACCCTCCGGCCTGGAAAGATGATGGTACCGGGGTGTAACTACCGTTCGTGGAAAATCCCCCTGAAACCTTTGCAGTCCCATGTTTCTCTTAACATCACTCACTTGCCAACATTATTGACGTGTCTTTACGTACTGTTTGTTTTTGTGGACCAATTGTTGTTTGTTCGCACCCAGAGCGCTACTTTGTCATATCCTTGTTTTGGACTTGCGTGACGCACGTGCTCCTCGCTCGCACGCCGCAATTCGATTCCTCGGTTTTTGAGTCCTTGTGATCTCATAGTTGGGGTTTTGTATCTTTTTGGTGCCATTGTTCATTCAATAATCTAGTATCGTAGAATATCACTGATGATCGCCTTTTGATTTCGGGATCCGTTGTGAATTTGGCTATGCATCGCTCAAGCGTGTGTTACACGGGGCAGAGCTGTACATTCCGAGGATATATCTTGGCCTGAGACTCACAACGGTTTGTGCCCGACCCGAAGACGACGGCTAACCCTCCTCCCATGCAATCGTGTTCTCTAACCTGTCTGTGAACAGCAAAATCATTAGTTGTTGATCCTGGCACATGGCCCTCTCTATAGAGCCATGTTTTATCAACGACCACTGTTGAAGCAGTGTGCTCCGGAGAAACTTGCGAGAGTTCCGTCCATTTTTTATTGCAGCTGCATGCATTGCTGTAAAATACCACAGTATTTGCTCCAGCGGACAAACTTGTCTTTTGGTTCAAACCTGCCTGTGTTTCGGGCGCAGCGCTCGAGATGGTAGCAATTCTTTTGCGAAGGTGGTTGTCACCGAGGACATCGAGGCCCTCAGATATTTAGACCTCTGTCACCTCCTAGTCCACTTCTACTGGCGTACTCATGACTTCCAATTCTGTGGGGGTTGCATCATCCTCCGACTACTTCACCTCTTATAATTTTCATCTTTCAGAACGTTCTTAATGACTTCGGTTGCCGACAAATTCAGTGGCCTGCCTATCACCGTCGGTGTGTTACCCCGAAAGCCAGGTGCAGCTTTCTGTACTCTTTGCGGACCTTTCGATGGTGACGTTTTTGGTTTATCCATGGTTATACCCTGCCTCCTCCAGTGTTAGGCCGGTACGATGTGTTACTGGCCCCTGGTGTTGTGGGCCGCCACTGCAACCCTAACCAGCAACGTATCCCAGGAAAGCTCATCAATAAACTCGACTGGAATTGGTTGTGCGGAATCGGCGTCCATTCTGGCGGAGGGAGGCTTCCACACCCCCAATCTGTGTGAGCAGGGTAGGAAGCGCCCGCGATGCGCAGAATGTCCTGTACTTATCTCCTGTCTACTCCACTCTGTGCTCTAAATTTCCCTATTTACAGCTGGTTCCTATTGAGAATCAGTAGCCTCCAACTCCTTCTACGTCCCATTGACTGGATCCGCCTTCTGTGGCTCAGCACCTTTCTTTTTCTCCAGTTGCCGGGTCATCCACATACCCACCGCAGTGTGGCAGTAAACGCGTTGGTTAGTCAACCGGAACTCGGCGATGCTGGCTTTAGTAATGACGAAGTATGAAATGGACTTGAGTCCATCGGTCACACAGCACCACCGTAGAAAGGCCAACACAAGGTAATAAACACACACCGCACGTGAAGGCGCACAGCCGGACAAATACCTCAGTAAGCTCGGCAAACTAAAGACCTCGGAGCTGGTATAAGCAGGGGTGGAACAAAACTGGGAAATCATTCAAGGCAGCAAGAAAGAGAGGTTGAGCTATATCAAGGGGAACTACAGGGCCCTTCTCAGTGGTTGGACATCGTGAGTGCGAAGTAAACGGAATGGCTCGTCGCCACCTTGTGATTCCAGGTCGCGGAAAGCCTAGACTAAGAAACGCAAAGCCCGGTACAGGTTCAGGGAGAGGGGAGCCATAGGAGACCACTGGAACGTATGACGGCCCGCAATATTGATTTGGAAACCAAACTAAGGTGCAGATTCCAGTAAAAGATAATGAAGAGAGGACTGAAAAGTAACCCGGAAGAGTATTTTACCTTTGACCCGCCAAAGTCAACCCCAAAATTTTCCGTTAATTACTTACAGACTCTAGGAGCAAAAAACCGAAACAAACGAGTGTAACGCCAGTTTATCGCCTCGTTATCTTGAGGGGGTGCAAAGCAACGAAAGTGGCAGGATCATATCTGGTCCCTCTGTATCCGGCGTGACATGAAAGCAACCATCCAAACCGAAGAATTTAGACAGGAACAAGAAGGAATAAAACTAGGCAGGGCAGCAGGCACATATGAACTTTGTCCAGCCCTCTGAAGCCAACAGCCAACCTGCTGGCTCAACTTCTTTCGCATCCATTCAATCAGTCTTTGGGTGACTGTCAGCTGCCGAGTGACTGGAAGCCGCCGCAAATTCCACCTGTCTACAAGGGTGGGGGTAGAGAAGAGGCTCCTAACGGTAGACCAATAGGCTTGATATCTGCGGTGTTGGTAGTTCTGGAAAGGGTTCTAAGAAGCCAACGTTTTGCCGTCTCATCCGAGAGTGGACCGTTTGACGCGCACCGGCATAGCTTGGTGGAGAAAAGGTCATGTTTGACGAATCTCTTGCGCCTCCCGGATGAACTTACTGGGGGACTTCAAGATAACGAAAAGGTAGAGATTTGTCGCCCGGACTCCGGGCAAGCCTCCAGCTTGACAAATCAAGGGCCGTTGGCGCATGGGCCTTGGGCCTTTGGGACTTATTCGTGGCTGGGTAACTGAATATCCTGGTTCCTCAGAGAAAGTAGATTCTATGTAGAGGCTGGACGATGCCGGTCCAAGACAATCGGGTTTGCCACCGGAGTTCTGCAAGGGTCGGCGCCTAAACTACTCCCGTTTTTGTTGTATACTTGCCAATTATCTTATAAACTGGACTATCCGCACTCCATAGTGGAGGATCCGAGGGGAAAAGCCCTGCGAAGAAACCCCGATAAGGTATCTCGGTGGTACACAGATTGGAAGCACCCGCCCTACAAAACCAAAAGCAGCGGCTCACCGAGAACATCCTTCAGGTTTCTCTTAGTGAGCTTGGTGACGGTGAAACCGAGGGGTTCTACAAAGGGAAAATGAACTTAAAGATCTAGAATCACCTATATCTGCGGACATCAATCCCCAGGAGGAAAGCCTGGAGGCCTTGAAGAGAAATAATAATATCCCGTCAAGACTAATGAGAACCACTGCCCAGCGTAAGCCAGAGGTACTGTTGCCGTTCATTACAACCCAAGTAGGGCAGCTTCTAAAGTAAGCCATTCATGCTCGACATCCCATTCTGACTGGGGGCAGGAAACTACTTCAACACGTGCAGAAGAGGTTCACAAGGAGGCTAACTGAACCCCAGAGCCCGCCGTATGAAGTGGAGCTTGGAGAACTAGTACTCATCTCTCTGGGACGACGAAGCGTGAGGAGGATTTATTCAAGGAGTTTATGGTTAAGGTAGGCTCAGAAGGCTAAGGGGAACTTTAGTTGCTCCCAAAAAAGCAGATGAAAGTCTCAGGGGACAAGAAAAGAAACTTGTGAAAAGCAGTTGCAATAAGGTATCTGGGATAATTTTCTTCGCCCATAGAGCAGAAAATCGATGGAACAAACTTCCATTCTCGGCGGTGGAGGCCCAGAAGGCCGTTCATTTAAAAAAAGTTATACTTCTATTGTAAAGGCTCGTTTGAAAGCCTGGTAGTTAGGCTGCCTCATGACCTCTAAGTAACCCGACAAGCATTGCTTGAAACTATGAAAAAAGGTTCCGGCCACAGTTTGGGGAAATAGCCCGCGTAGTAAAGCTCCAGTGTGCATGATGCTTAATTCTAAATCTCCTCTGGCCACCCTGAAATAGTAAAGTGAACCCCATTCCAGGGGCTTTTCAGGCGAAAAGGAGTCTGCTTATCTTCATGTCTGTTTTCCACACTCTTGCCTGAGGCCCTATGGATTAAAACGTTTATGGCTGCGCACATAGCTCAGTCATGTGAGATTGGACGATGTAGGAAGAGACAGGTACAAGTAGTACTAATAATAATAATAATAATAATAATAATAATAATAATAATGGTATATTTTGAATGTCCTCGGAGCATGCTAGAGTGCATGATCAGGTGATTCAAGTGATGTCAGAATGAGAATTTACAAAAGGGTACTTTGCGTGTGCACTTAGTACTAAAGAAAGAGTTAAAGTGGACTAAAAAGGTACAAGACCAAGGCAGATGAACACCGCTATTATTGTTCAAATAGCCAACTTGCTGGAGCAGTGATTCTTGGCTTGGCGGAAGGTTCCTAATAAACCAAAACAGCAAGGGCTGATGTATTGTACGATCTACTCGGCTCCTACCTCAGACAGTTGGCGTCAAATAGCGACACAATGAGGACAGGCATCGAGCTCCGACTGTGGAGGCCGACGAGAGGTGGGATATGATACTGGACTGCCAAAAAAGTGTTGTTTTATTGAGTCTCGTGGGAAATTAAGGAACCCTGGTGCCAGGAAATCGGAGGTAAGAAAAAGTGGGGTCAGCTCCCGGGCAAAAGGGCGCAGGGATCTCCTTCCCTGGCACTACTCAGGAAACAGCAACATGTTGCCAACAATCACCCAAAGCACAATCAGTCCTGAACCTGTTTTGGAATTAAACTGAATATGTCGCGGAGATCGGTCTGTTCTCCGCTTTGCTGATTCAGCCCCAACTGGGTGAATAGTTCCAGATCTGATATCTTGAGTTAGCAAAGCCTCGCCTTCACCGAAGCTACCATCGCTCTCACCTACAACCATCTTCCAAATCTTTGAACCTCTTTTCCTCGCCTTCCACTTTTTTTCACTTTTCTCTTTCCTAATGTTCTCAACCACCTTCCTAAGTCGTGTCTGTAGATGCCGTGGTGATATACGTAGCTTTCAAAATCATCCACACAAGCAACACTATGGCGGCCTGGACAGGCAGTCAAAGAAAGTAAGCCTCCCGTTCCTGCCTTCGAAGCTGACTTCTTGTCTTACTGCCAGTTCTTATCGTCCAGCGCGGTCTGAATTTGGCTATGCTACTACATTCATCCTCTGCCCCAAGCTCCCGCCAATGACTTCCCATGGATGACGTATTAGAGTTCCTGCCTCAGAAGTCCTTCTAATGAGTGTGATCCATGATCTTCTACACACTTGTCTATAAAACAGAACAGCTGCAAGATTTGAAAGTCAGCTGTCACATCTCCCATTTCTTGCCATTAGGAAATCTCAGCACCCTGAGTGGCAGTTGGACGAGAAAAACTGCAGGTGGTCTTTTGGACCAGGGCCTAACAGACCTAGTATCTGAATTCTCCTGGTCAGAGCAGGCCGGTGAACTAATCAGATATCTTACAGGGCGAGCTCCCCCGATGCTTGATTCGGTGATCTCCAGCGAGAACCACCCAGTAGATACGGTCAACGTCCTTCCTCATTTAGGCAGAATTGACCAAGCTATCCTCCAATTTGATCACAATTCGCTGGCCAGTCAGTGCTTCTCAGTGCAAACTAACCCATGTGTTCAGAAAACTCAACTAGAATGATCTAAGGTCTTCTCTAGCAGTAAGGACCAAAACGCTTAAGTCCTGGTCCGGGTGAAGCCTGACCAACGATTCAAATAACGATTCACCGACTAATAAGCTTCACTCGTTCTGGATAGCACCTCTGAGCCTCAGAGAAATGCGTAGCCGAAATCGATGCAGAACCCAAATCAAGAACACGATTGTTCTGCAAATTCTACAGTACTATTGGCGAGTAAAAATATAAGCTCAAACACGATCACACCTTTGACAGTGGGCCTCAGTCACTATCCAGCCAAAAGGGAGTCAGAAATAGAACAAAATCCTGTAAAAAGGCCAACAGTTGGCCGAAAAGAGTAAATAATAAACACTTGTCCTGAAATCCAAACAAATAGAACAAGTTATCCACGCTTAATCAGGCCCAAAGAACAATTTCCCGAGCGTGGCAGCCAAAAATCAGTGTAAACGAGCTGAACGTCTACGGTCAGTCGATTTGAGCGAGAAAGTGAAGCCGGAAAGTAATAAAACAAAACTGTGTTGAATCAGTGCATCTCAATACCGTACCAGCTGTCCTGAAAGTAATCTCAGTAAGAAAGCACAACCATAAAAAGAAAAAGCTAGTGCTCCAAGCGTAGAATAACTGTCGACTACAAAGCAGTGTCAGCATGAATTAGGTTAGAGAAGGTGGTCCAAAATTGGTCGTAGAGTATAGGAATGTGAGCAGAAGAGGAATTTTCCAATCAACATGGACAGTACACTGGCACCTTAATTTAGCACTAAATTGATAAGGTGATGCAGAAACTCGCAACAACTGCCCTGAGGGTTGTACCCGTCGGGCTGACCAACTTTATGCCCCCGGGAAGCAAACCTTCCTTGTCGCAGTCCTTCAGACTTCCGTCGGATGAGCTCTGTGGGAGATTTTCCAGGCTTAAATCCACGGGATTAGAAATGAACTATGCGGAATTAAATTGTTTTCGTAAAATCTGCAAACTAGAAATGAGGGAGTTCTTTATTAAACATTAAAGGGCCATCCTCGAGCCAGTGAACTCAAACAGCACCCTTTCTTTTCAGGTTTGTGCACAAAACCGTATAGTCGGGTGCTACTCCACTTGTGCTCTGCCTTGGAGATGGCCCTCCAGCCTCAACACTTTCCCAAGTGGCAGAAACTTTAAGGTCGCATTTCCAAACAGCACATACCTCACTGCCTTTCTCTGTCAAACCCTAAACGGCTAGGCTCGTCAGTTGAAGAACACACTGCACCGCACTCACTACAGGACAGGAGGTAGAGAGCCACCCCTTCCAACTTGGTCCTTTTAGTTCGATGAGCCCGGATGAGATTCACTTTCGAATCTTTAAAGAAGAGTCCGCTAATTTGTCGGGACTGTAGGCGGAGCTCTTCCAGCAAAGCTTACGCCGGGGTACTTCCCTAGCCTCTTGGAAGAGAGCGACAACCATCCTTATCTTCAAGAAAGGCAACCACCATCAGCCAGGGAGCTACAGATCTATTGGCCTAACTACCTCTCCCCGCAAGCTGAAGCTGGAACTGCGTTACACCAAGTCGTTAAGCCTGCTGTTGTCGGTACAGTTTCCACTAAGGTATCTAGGTAAATAACTCACAAACAACTTCTCGAGGTATCCCTAACACTTAATATAAATCAGGGTGTTTTTCTGAACAATAAAATCTGAGGTTAGCGCCAGATTTACAAATCCGCTCCTATCAGCTTTTTTTGTAATATCATGCCGAACTCCTCCTCCGATCGCCTCGTTCACCGGTTGGCCAACCGGGTTCAACCTAAAAGCACTAAACGCCTTCAACTTCCTACCTCCTCCGTACCTTGTTCAGTACCACCGGTCGATATATGCAGTGAAGCCAGTAGCAAATATAACGCTGTTCAGAAAAACCTATTGCCTTTAGAGAAACAAATACGATCCATGGATGATGCACTGACCGTGCTGTTGCCACTAGCATATATCGTCGATCCCTCAAAACATCCGAACACTGGAAGTCTCCTATCAACTGGCCACTTCCTGGACTCATTTGCTTCCGAAGTCCATAGGAGGATAAAAAAATTCCAAAACCGCAGTAGTCTTTAATGTTCCGGATCGTTTGCCCCTTTCTTTGATCAAAAAGTCCATGCTCATAGCATACGGTGTGTCGCACCTCGAGTGTTCCTGCAAAAGACTCAGAAAACTGTCACATCGGAACATGTGCCCGCTACTGTTTCATTTCCTGGAAGAGAGAGCTGCCGTGGAATTCGATGGGAAGAAAGAGACCATCGCAAAGTCAACCTCATTCAAAAATATAAAAAATACTCCTGACAAAACCCCGCTCCAGAGCTAGGTTTTAGGTCAATTGCCGGCAGTCAAGTACTCCCAACACCCAACGATTCAGTGCCACCCAAATCCCCCTGAACATTTTCACCCCGTCCATAACTCGCCATTATTCCAGCTGGCCAGTGCACCAGTGAAAAATGTGGACCTAGATTTGTCCCGTTCGCCTCCAACACCAAAACGTCCCCCTAAAAGGCTCCATGTTGCACCCCAGTCTCCACGACTGCCTACCCATAGGTGAGCAACACAGCTTCTCCTCTCAGCCAGCAGCCATTCACGCCCAGTTCCATCCGACAAGCGAGCCCACAAATCGCCAGATTCCAAAGTGCCACACCGCTCCGAAAAGCCGGATGCAACGTTGCCTCCTAGTGCTCTGGTCACCACGATACCCCCGTCACCTGTTGCACTCAATGACCACGACCCTACCTGCTCTGACATCACCACGCCCCCATCTCTAATCAACAGTCGACCTATGACCTCTCGCGCTCTAGCTAACCGGCCTATTACTCATCACTTTCCTCCTCCACGGCCGTACACGCGAAACCGCATTGCCCACCCTGGCGCCAGCCCATTAAAGCATCTTTTTGGTCCCACGGAGATCCGCGTGCCCAACTGCTACATACCGCACACATCAACTCAGGTGACGCCGCCATCGAGCCCACACACGCAGTACCACCTAACAAACTTCCCCTTAGGCCTAACGCCTCCATCGCTAGCCCTAACAAACCCGAGTCACGCAGGACAGGTTACCAGCATGGATGCTAACCGATACCAAAACATGTGGCCCGCGCCTGACACTTTTCTACCCCGTGGTTTGCCCCGTTTTACCCCCCCCCGCAACATCAACATCCTCTGTCTCCTCATCACCCAACATTGCCGTGTTCTACTCTGGCTCCACTGCACACCATGCCAACTGACCTCACACACCTAAGCCTCTTTCATCAGCCGCCCTTTTGCTACTACTCCACCTCCTCACACTCATTCCGTGGAGCCCTTAGAGATGCCGACGGCTCCCAGAAACTCTACCCATACCGTTATTCCCGTCTCACCCCAATTCCACTTACCCTGTCATTGGGTACCTTCCTCACCAAGCCGCTATCATAACCATGGTTGTCCCTCTACCTCTGCCCCCATCCCCATACTGACCTCCTAGCACCCCTACTAACTCTCCCCCGATGTATACTCGATTTGCCCAGAAGATCCCACCCAGAGTCACCATGTCCTCTTTCTAGTCCATTATTCCGCATAACCAAATCATCTCACCATCCAGTATTAGTCTCTACTGGACTTCATGAGTGTTTATCGGTCACGGACCGTATTCCTCATGAAAGTTTCCGCCCCCATACCGGCCCACCATCGCCACTGATAACATTCCCCGATTATGTCATAGCTTCCCTCCAAAAACTCAATTAGACAGTCTTTGTACCTCCCGATCGATTACCCGGGGCCACTCACCCGCCGCGGCATCCAATGCTGCTCCCCATTAGTCTTCCAGAGTGTCTCACCCAGCTTGCATCCTGCGGCAGTCACCCTTCTGGCGCCTCTATAGACCTGACACCCTTCAATCAGGCGTCCCATATGGGCGACCACACAGTACCCTACAAACCACTACCACGTAACCCACCTGCTAGCCTCTCCAGCCCAGTTGCCACTCCCCCTGGTGACACCCTCCTGGTTGACAACCCGGCTAGCGTAAGCTTACTCGGCCTCAATAGTCTTCTGCTGCCCTCATGTGGAGCCCTAGCGCCCTGTAACCTCAAAGATTCAGGCAGAGTTCCCTCCTACTGCTGAGTTCCCGTTCGCTGTTGAACAAAATTAATCACTTGAGGAAATATGTACTTGCTTCTAGCTTTGACATTGTTCTGGTCACAGAGACATGGTTAGCCGATCACATCCCAACTGACGTTGTCTCGTTGGTAGGCTATAACTCCTTCCGAGTGATCAGAGTGAACCGCCTAGGCGGTGGTTATCTTGCATACATTAAACATAAATTTACTATCACCCTCCTCCACCACCCAGTGCTTGACAGTATTCCCGACTCTCTTTGGCTCTCCGTCCTTATTCCTGGAAACGTGTTGCATATTGGGAGCGTCTACCGAGCACCTACTTCTAGCTACTCTGACTTCCCGCATATCATTAGGGCTTTCGAGTACATTTCCACTCTATCCTTAGGTCCGAAGATCATAGCAGGAGACCTTAACACTCCAGGTATTTGTTGGAATACAATTACGGCCCCCTCCCATCTATCCGACTTCTTTCTGGACACCTACACTACACTACTACACTAAACCATTCCAGCAAGGCATAACAATATCGTCGACTTGGTGTTCACTCATGGCCCCCCTGACGTGAAAGTCTCACTCACACAAAACCTTCCCGGTAGTGACCACAAAATGGTTATATGTCACTCCATAGTTACACAAGAATCATGCCCACATGAAGTTGTCGAAATCAAAAACCAAAACACCTACAGACTGACTAACTGGGCCCAGTTGCCTACCTCCCTCCGGGGCATTGACTGGTCTGACTTCTTTCGCACATCCGAATCCCAAGAAGCAGTTGACGTGTTCTACGTAAAGTTGCTTTTTTCCATAAACTGCCCTACCTCAACCGTTAGACGTATTAGAGCCAAGACTACCAAAATTGACAGACTTCGACAAAAGATTTGTAAGCTCCAGAACTCACTCCTCAGTAATCTAGATTTTTCTCTGACACTCAGAATAAGCCGACTCTGCCATGATCTCTATGCAGCAACCGAGAATAAACTCAAAAAGCAAGAATAGACCGCACCACAACAGCCCCATAGTGTGAACCTTCTTTCGAGACTTCTAAAATCTCGCAACTCGCGCGATATCAACCATAATATTTACCACGGCCAAAATCAAGAAGTTCCCAGCCAACACTAAACCCTCCTATCATCCAGGGCCTGATGACCTTCCGCCTGTCCTACATCGATTTGGAGGACCTGGCCTAGTGCTCCTATTGCTGAACCTCTTTACGGTCAGTGAAGGTCAAGGTCAACTTGACGTGTATATCAAGTTGTCTCGTTTTTTCCTTTTTCCATCGTTTAGGCCTGTTTTTACCTAGCTCCTAGTAGTAATATCTATCTACTCTGAAGAGTCAAATAGTCCGTGGCAATAACTGCGACACACCACCGTGGGTCCATAACTTATTACCGTGAAAAATCAACACAATCTATACCTTTACCTGCCACAAATCACCCCTTGTGGGCCCATCTATAAGATACTCACCGACTGTTTGCTGAATCAACCCTTTTAGTTATCGTTTCCTCCTTGGCTAAAAATCTAACCCCCTTTCGTCCAAACAGTGAAACCACCTGGTGAACCCAGTTTGCAAACACCCTAGGTGACTTCCTATAGAATTTCATCTCCGTTCCGTATCTAGGCTCTTTGCAGTCGCTAAAGTTTCAATAAAACTAGTTGGTTATCCGAAGCCTGCAGACACAATGCGCAATTCCAAAAGAAGCAGACCGGCCGGTAAGATTTCGCCACGCGTAGCCGTACGTCTCCCAATCACTACGCCATGCTCCGTCTCATTAACGAACATCCATGATGACGCAAATAGCAAGATTGACAGCCCCTTACAACACGTTAGCTCACTCGAATCGCGGATTGAAGATCTTGACAGAGCTACCAGAATTCTGACACCACTGGCTCAACTCCTCGAGCCCTCTATGGTAACTACGGACTGTAACTTAGTTGCCACGTGTAACTTCATTGACAGCATATCTGCAGAGGTTTCAAAACGAATACGAAACTCGAATCACGCCATTGTATTTACCGTTCCCGATAGGGTCCCACTCAACATGGTCAGCAGTACCTTGCTGAAGGCCGCTAACATGGAACGTGTGATATGCCGTAGCAGCAGACTACGCAAACAAACACAACGACACCAATGCCCTCTACTTTTCCAATTTCCGGACTCACTGACGGCCAGTGAGGTCATTCATAAATAAACAATAATTGCCATTAATTCGCCATACAAGAACATTCGAATAGCACCCGACAAAACGCCACTACAAAGAGAAGTGCTGAGAAAGTCGAACTCCCGCAAACATCCAAGACAGGAATCCGCGGACTCGAATCCACGGAGTCCTGCCAGACAGCTTAGCTCTGTGCATCAGAAGCCGCTACCTAAGTCGCGTAGCCTCCCTGACCTACCAACTTTGCATCACTCTCCCAAGGCCACACATAAATCAAAGTATGGTCGTTCTTGTCCACACCACATGGCCACGACTAAAACCCATCCGCGAGACCGAACCATACCATTGCCAGGTCATTTTCGTTCGAATCAAACCTGTCAGAATTCCGGGCATACACCTGTAAGCAAGCTGCTAAGAAGTAGCGT
The DNA here is from genome assembly GCA_948099385.1 of Fasciola hepatica. Classification (NCBI taxonomy): domain Eukaryota; kingdom Metazoa; phylum Platyhelminthes; class Trematoda; order Plagiorchiida; family Fasciolidae; genus Fasciola; species Fasciola hepatica. The sequence goes on from CANUEZ040000043.1 coordinate 39,425,704, forward strand.
ACCTAAGGACACAACCTCACCGTTGCAATCCAACTTATCACCAATGGGCCGAAAGTTGGTAACGATCCGCACTCAGCCCCCAATGCAGAGTGTCGATAGCAACGGTAACACATGGCCGCAAATCCAGGATTCGGCAACCCACACTCCATCCCTACTGAAGGCCTCAACATTTAGTTCATTAGGCAACGACCGCCTTATATCACCAGGCTGCACCCCTAATGCCATGCAAAGATTAGAAGCGAACAGACACCCTTGTGAGATGTCACTAATGCCGGGACCTACAGTTTCTGTTCCCAAAATAGATTGTTTCTCAAACCGTAATTCCTCCCAGCGAAATCCCCGCTCTACGCGCATTTATACGGGCGATGCTCGCAGAGCACTTCACAGCTATTATTCAAAGCTGCATCTGCCTAGCACTTCATTTCCTAACTTTTCCGTGCCGCCACCGTTTATCCCGCTAGTTCCTTTACCATAACAAAATTTTCGTTTTGCTCCACCACAGGCGTTTTACGCGCAGGATGCATCCACAAACCCCCTCCGAGTAAATTTTCCCCACCCTGTGGCATACAATCCCACAATCTTTCGTCTCTTCTAGCCCTGACGAACCGCTTTTCAATACCGGCACCTTACCAGTCATTCATACCTTCGGTAGCACACCGAACTCCGAAGGCCAACTACGCAACGCTGCGTATTACCAATACCTCCTTCGTTAATGACCTCCATATAACCCCCTACCAACCGCCAATTCCTATCCTACCTCACCCGGGCAAGTCGCATCGATGGGCGGCGAAGCCACCTCAAACTCTTTTAGTCCCTACCCTCTGAGACTTGCTTTTACCACACAACAACCAATACCAAGGTTGTCACGTGGGCAAGCCAATACCTTCCATAACCACGTATTCTATCACTGCACTGGGGCATCGAACGATCCCAACGAATCAGGACAAGTGGCAGGACTACTTCGTCTAAGGTCTTCTCTTTCACCCCGTAATAACCCTAAATTAATTACTTCCGGTTCGTCGGCGGCTTGTGCTTCCGAAGCCATCGCGGAGGCGTCCAACGCCCACTTTTCCTCCTCTTCGGTAATAGCTCCAACTCACGCCCCTCACCGTGCACTTCCTCCGACCAACAACTCCCATACGTTACCTAACCCTGACACTCACTTCCACATGAGTGGGTTGTCATTCATTTTATTTAACTCGCGATCCATTTTAAATAAGCTTCATCACTTAAAAAATTATGCCATAACCTCCAGTCCTGACATCATCTTTATTACTGAAACCTGGCTCACCGAACACATCAGCACAAGCGAAATTATGCTTGAAGGGTACAAGGTTTTTAGGGTAAATAGGATCGACAGACGCGGAGGTGGGTGCCTTGTGTACGTACAGCACGCCCTTTCAGTAGTCCCCATCAGGCATGCCACACTCGACTCGATTCCGGCTTCTCTATGGCTCACAATTCGGTTCTCAACTGTAGTCATGCACATTGGCTGTATCTATCGCCCGCCCTCATCTACTATTGCAGACTTAACTTCGGTAATTGAAGCCTTTGATTACCTTTCACTACTAACTTCGGCAGCGAAAATCAAAGCAGGTGATTTTAACTGGCCTAAAATATCCTGGAGAAACCTCACGGCACCTCCCAACTTAATAGACTTTGTGTCCCATACTCACATTGGGGGCTGAGTGCAACACGTTAAAACCCCTACTAGAAACGCCAACATACTAGATCTTATATTCACCCACAGCTCTTCCCACTTTTCGGTTTCCGTTCTGAATAAATTTCTGGGTAGCGACCATAAGATAGTGGCCGTTAACCTTTCATTCCATCCTTATCCATCAGACTATCTGACCCCAGTCAACAATCCCGTCCGTTTAAATCGGAACTCTCTGCCCAATCTCATCCGTAATCAAGATTGGAGCAGTTTTTTTCCAACGGCTGACCCCCAACAAGCGGCTGATTACTTTTACTTTAACATGGGAAACTGCCTCCTGAAACTTAGCCCAATATCCCAAAACTCCTCCCTTAGGAAGTCCAAGCTTGCATCCCTCCAACAAAAGTACCTTAAGATGCAAACACTTTACCTCCAGAACCACGACTTCTCTCTTTTTATAAGGCTAACGCGTCTTACTGATATTATCCGGGACCTAAAGGAAAAACAGCTCCGCAACGAAGAATCCAAAGCCCTAAGGCATCCCAATAAACCACTGAAACTCTCACTCCTACACAAATCTAGGAATTCGGCAACGGATACTATGATCTTATATGTCGTGTTACCGAATAAAACTTTGGCCACCTCCCCCTTCTGATATCGCTGAGGCCTTCAACCATTACTTCGCCAATTCCATGGCCCTGGCCTCAGACACAGCACCCCCAAATACTCTGGCTATTACCAGCTCTTCCTTATCTACCCTAACCTTTGAAGTAAACGTTATTTCCAGGCTCATTTCACGCTATAAAGCATCTGCGCGTCCTGGACCAGACGGGTTGCCCCCATCTGCAATCATTAACGGTGGATCCGACCTCCCACTTCTATTACTGAACCTATTCACCTTGCCACTCAAATTTAGTTTGATACCGTCGAACTGGAAGCGTTCAGTCATCATTTCACGACATAAAGGAGGACCTGTCCACGAACTTGCTAACTACCGTCCCATCAACCATACCCCTATCATTTCCAAAATAATGGAAACGATTATCAAAGATGGCATTACTACCCATCTTCTCGCCTCTAACCTTCTTAGCGATAGGCAGCACGGGTTCCTCAAATCGCGATCATGCACCACATGTCAGTTTGACTTCCTCAACCTAGTCACTAATGCTGTTGACAGCGAGCAGGCATTAGTAGTTGTCTACCTAGATCTGTCAAAGGCTTTCAACCGTGTTCCACACCTGCATCTCATCTCCAAATTGCGTTCATTCGGCATTGGTGACCCACTGCTTTCTTGGCTGAAATCTTATCTTGCTCATCGTTCGCAAGTGGTCCTCGCCAACGGACATACCTCTAAACCGAAACCTGTTACAAGTGGCGTTGTGCAGGGAAGCGTACTGGGTCCTCTCCTATTTCTGATGTACATTAACGACGCATTGGATCTAGTACACCATGGCACGCCATTCTTGTTTGCAGACGATATAAATATAGTCTACTCTTTCAATTCCAATGATGCTACCCATAATCTTTGCGACATTTCCGCTGACCTCGCAGCACTTGACCGCTGGTGCCACACCTGGAGGATGAGCTTTTCCACTGATAAGTGCGAGGTCCTAACCTACAACTTCCAATTGCCTCCTGGATCATTAACTCTTGGTGGGTCCCCAATAGCCATTCGACCTACCATCCGCGATTTGGGCCTCAACTATCCCTGCTCCCTCAACTTTTCTGAGCACGCTGCCATCCAAGCGGCCAAGGCTAGAATTGTGGCCCTGCTCTTCCACTCCTTTCGTCTCCGGGACAGTATCATCGACATCTACAAATCCCACGTCAGGCCTTTGCTTGAATACTGCTCAATAACATTTTCTAACATGACGGCATTCGACAGAGTTGCGATTGAAAACATACAAAGACGTTTCACCTAACAACAACTTGGTTGGTACACGCCTCCAAAATATAGATAACGATGCCAAAATCTGAATCATGACCCACTCTGGCTCCGACGCTTAAGACTAAACTTAGTCTTCTTATGTAACCTGCTCCATAACCGGTCTTTTTCCTTTGACCCAGTAAGCCCCTCTCGTGAAACCCCTTACTCATTTCGGCACAGACCTTTTACTGTCCCTTCCAGTATATCTAAATCGGCCATACGGTCACGTTTTTTCCTTCCTGTCTACTCCAAAGTCTGGAACAAGTTGCCCATCAACCTTCGAGCTTCACAAACCAAATCCCAATTTCTGTCGGCACTCACCCCATATCTCAGCGTCACCCGTGCACTCCAGTTATCTAATATGAGCATGGCAGATGTAGCTTACGAGAAAGGCCTCGACGTCTAAGACCAACTCCTTCGCCGACCCTGCTCCCTCCAATCAAGGACACAAACAGCGAAAGACAGTTTCATCTATCTGGCTGAGTTCTCAACGTTAGACTACTAATGGCCATTTCCTTAATGAACCAAACAAATGGAAACGCCACTAATTTCAACCACTTTTCTTCCACCTAACCCCGTAGTTTCTGTCATTCTCATGCCTCGTCCTTTACTGGTTTTTATATGCCTCCACTAACCGTTGATCCGCAGCAGGGGCACACCCTGACTGCTGCTTTTTATCTGCTCTCTTTTCCCACATAACTACCCGTTCCTTCTTAGCCCTTTTTCAACTCCTTCCATGTTAATTCCCACATTTTCAAGGGTTTTGTCTGTTTATTCCATCACTTGTAAACAGCTGATTACGCACCTCGCAGGCCTCGGACGTCTCCGAAATAAACCATTATTATTCATTTTTACATTATCAAAACCCACAGCTGGAAACACGTTTAGACTGCAATCCCCCTTTATTTCAGTTTCGTTGTCTCCCACTATCTCAGTCGCAAAACTGGCTAACCAAGGATGCCACTTTGACTCGTAAGGACAGAGACTCAAATGGAACATACCATAGCAATTGGGACCGAAATCAAACCACACAACAGGAAATACTCCTAATTGCCTATCAGATCGTTCAGCATTTTCAAACGCAATCAACACGAATTCCAGTTCACGCGCATGCTGCTAATATACAGCCACACTCGACTGATCGACCGACACATACTTTGTCCTGCCAGACGAACCCTACGCACTCCGTGCCGTACGTTACCGGAAACGACGCTGAATAACACTGAAGGCAAATGTGTCAACACATACATATATACTTGTCAGTGAAACAGCATGATAACTTCGAAGTCCGCACGAAGATTTCCCACTTTATCATCCATTACCACTGTTTATCTTTCCTACGACCCGTAGCCGGCTGGAAATTGACTCTCCACTTCTCGAAGACCCTCCAGTTGCGCTTTCTTATTTCAGAATGGTACATGTTACTAATCCTGAATCTGAACTCACCTTTTATGGTCTGCTGCTTCTCCCACATCCACCAGTGCTCACTCTCAAAAAATTGGTCTCATGCCCCCCTGCTTCAAAACTCATTCCGTTTATTGAACTCCGGTAAATCCGTCATTCAGGGTTTGCATTTTCTTCATGATCGCTATCCTCTTTGCATGCGTTGATTTTCCCGAACATACTTCTTTTCAACTTCCCCCCCCCCTTTTCCTCTTGCTCAACAATTTACTCCATCTGCATAACCTTGATGGGTCTCCGGTTTCCTTGGCTTGCATCATTCTCGTTCATAATGCGTCCTTGGCACTGCGTTAATGATTTTTCGATATCTCCACCGCGAAACAGTGCCCAGGCCGGATTCGAGAGTGGGGCAAGTTCCGACCTGGCTTAGCGTAATGCAGGCCTCAAACAGCTGACGGATTAAATTTTGCAAGGAAATTGAATAAAAACACCGTAAAAGTGTGCTTTAAGAAAAGAACTTTATAAAAGTTCATTGTTATTTTTTGTTGAAATTTGTTTCTCTTGGTCAAATCTCGGTAATTAGCTCTCCCGTTGTTGGCTTAGCCGTTGCAGCTTGTTGATTGGGTTATTTATCATATATAATCCTTAACCCCAGGCTCGATTTTCACTTGCCATTTCTTTCTCGCACTGTTCGGTTCTCGATATGGAGCGAAACATCGCTGATGATTCTGCCCAGTTCTGTGCAACGGTTAAGAAGATGTACCCGAATTTGGATGCATTTAGATCCGATTTTCGGGACTTCCAATCAGCCACTTGTTCGAGTTTTTATGTATACGACTCATGAACAAGGGAAATGGCAAGTAAACGTGGTATAATTTTACCACCGGGCACGCAGTACTATTTCATCAAAAATTGCTGCGTCCATCGGAGAAGAAGTAACTGCTCTGGGAGAAGGTAATTTGTTTTCTTACTTGTTCCTGATGGGAACGTTTGCAGATACCTCAAACTTAGTTGTCAAGCATTCGTCTCGGTGCGTGCTGTCGGCTCATCCTACATGGTGTCGCAGTGGGCCATGGTCCATAACCACGACTTCCAACGAGAGACCGAGGGTTATTACGTCCGTAACCTCCGCTTGACCGGTGACCAAGAGAGTCACGTGTTTAGTATGATGGAGGGTTTTTGTAATACTGCCGAGCCTTGGGGATTACACCCGACGAATGTTTAGCCGTCGCCTTCGGAGTCAAGACTTTCGCTCCATAAGAAAAATATTAGGTTCCGTTGACCACACTAAGGATGCTACGCGTGTAAGTGAGTTATTGAGAAATCAGGGGTATTCACAGGTCATTAGTGACGATAGCATGATAAGGTTTGTTCTCTTTGTTCCTCTTGTAATTAACGAGCTCGTCGGCAGGTTCGGTGACGTAATGTTAGCCGATGCCACGCATCAAATGAATTACGGTGGGTATGTCATGTAGCACGTTATGGTCGTAGACGACACCGGCTTGGGACACAGTATTTTGTATGCTCTTATGCCCAACGAAAGCGGCAGTAGCTACGGAACAGCCGTTGAGTTTTTGGCTCAATCTCTGCCTCAGACCAGAAATTGCAAAACCATAGTAGTAGACCGTAGTCGGGCGCAGTATAACGCTCTGAGGACACAGTACCCGGAGTCGCAGGTTGTATTCTGTTGGTTCCACGTCGTAAAGGATATGCGTTGGAGATGTGGTCTGCTCTCACACGTATCCATCACAGATCGAGGTCGGATACTCCAGTAAATGCGCAATATGGTGTACACGGAGGACGGCGCTGCTTTTAAGAGGTTCTTATCTGCCATTGACAGTCGAAGTTCCCAGGCATCCCAGTACTTGAAAATACTTGGATACCGTATAAGACTAGCTGGGCTGCACATGCAACCCGGCAGTATTTGCTTCATGGTAATTATACCACAAATAGGGTCGATACTGAGAACAGGCATTTGAAAACAGGTCTGTCTCGGAGGTCAACGATGTAAGATGTGCTTAAGAGAATCCTCGAACGCACCGACTCATTATTGAATGTTCGTAGGCATCGGCTTGCGAGCGAAAGGATGATTCCCTTTAAGGCTCCAAAACATCTTGGATGGAAGCAGGCCGTCTTAGGTCGACTGACTGCGTACGCACGTGGTGTGCTTCTAAAGCATTTTGATAGTCACGCGGTTTTAGGCATCACTCTATCTGGTGGAGCGTATGTAGTACTCACTTCCAAGGGTCGCAGTTATAGAGTTAACCTGAGATCAGAGAACCAACGGTGTAGCTGTTCATTCAGTCGTCAGTGGGCTCTGCCGAGCCTACATTTGCTTCGGGTAGTGAAGGAAACAGGATTTCCTATGGGTGACGTAAATTTGGGCCGTTGGGAACTGCCAGTATCGGGAACAGGGTTTCCAGCTTCTGTGTCGGAGTTCTTACATAAGCAGAAAGCGTCAAAACTAACTCCAATGAATGCTAAACTGGCAATCACCGATGATGCCTTGAAGGACCTTGGGGTAATTGTGAGCAACTTAGGCGATGATAAGTTTAAGCATATAATAGACCTTATTCACGGTCTATCGCGTGGACTAGCTGAAAGGCCCACTTCATGGTATCAATTACAGGAAGTTCCCAAGCCCACGGGGAACCTAGAGGCAAACTTGAACGTCAGTCCCTTGTACGTTCCAGCAAAACCACTGGCTAGTACTAGCTCATTAGTAGCCAGCACCAGCGGTAGTAGGTCACGGTCGAAGCAAAAATCTGCCTTGGTAGTTAGGAATGCGGACGATGAAGATATAGTTATCATAGGGAACCCACTGCAAGCCCTGGACTTCCGTCGGTTGCGCACCAATACGTCGACACCATTCAAAACGGAAAACAAGCGTCGACGTGTGGATCCAGCGGCTTCGCCAACTCGGGAGGACGTTTGCAGCGTATGCAGATTGGAGGAACCAACGGTGAACATTGACGAGGACGTTCAGTGGGTGCAATGTGGCTCTTGTGGTCGATGGGCCCATTTCCAACGCGCGGGATTCAGAAAGGACGACAAGTACGAGTGCGTGCATTGTCTGGCTCGATAACCAACGCGGAGGACAACGGGAATGTCAGCATGGTCCCTATGGGGCCACCACATTTTGATTACCGTGTTGCTTCTCTGAAGCCATTTTGTTGTTGCCTTTTCATTTCTCTTGCGTGTGAGTCTCGTTTCACGTGCGCAAGCCTGGGAATACTAGCTGCATATAGGGGGCGATCGTTTGCGAGTTTGGGCGTAGTATATAGAAAACTCCGTGCTTCGTTAAACATTTCGTGAGGATAGACTGACGTTTAACAGCTTCAGAAGATGGAAAGGAATTAGCATTCGATTCAATCCGTTACTCATATCACGTAAGTTACAGTACTGAAAGCATTGGTAGCAGGAGCGCAGTTATCTACTATGTTCAGACAAGAGGATCAGCTAGTTAGTTCAGTGAAACTTTGCTGCTAGATACATGGAAGAGAGCTCGTACAGTGGGATATATATATATATATATATATATATATATATATATATATATAACAACAGTCATGTTGCACTTATCTTTGGTCAGCTAAGTACCGTTTCGGAGTAAGTGGTATATATATATACATAACTACGGTCAAATATATATGTATGCGTATAATTATGCATATATATATATATAATGTCCTTCGGTTACCGGTGGACGCGAAACAAAACCGGCTCTACTTCCACTCATCACTTACGTAACTCATTAAGCCAATGGTGTACACGCAGCTAGAAAAAAACAGTTCCCGTATTCTGGCAGTTATTCTTTTAGCCAAACTTCACTGGGTCAGATCACATCGCCCAGTGGTCTTTCGGAAAGCGCACCACCACTAGGGGCACGTTTTTCACACAAAATAGGGATTTTGGGACAATGATAAGTGAGGACCACTTTTCCAAATAATAACTAAGAAACAGTCCAACGTTTTCAAAATATTTCACACATTTTTTTCCATTGTCAGATACGAATCGACACCCCAGTTCAATTTTAGAGTCCGTTATACAACGATGATGACCATTTCGTTGATCAGGATGTTTATACCAAGGAGAAATCGCCCATTTTTTTCTCTTTATAAATATACCAGGTAAGTCACTTAAAACCCAGCAAGTAACTCGTATTTCAAAATAAGCTTTACAGCTCAATTTTGTGCGTTTCAAAATTAGCGCCCCAGAACTCCAGGATTCCTCGCCAATTCAAAAATATCCAGGTCGAAACTTACCCCCCTACCGGCCGAATTCGAAACCGGTTCAAAATTGCCGCGCGAACCATTAGCATAATGATCCATTCAAACTGTTTCTGGGTTTGTTTTTCCATCTTTGATATGCTCGACTTTCATATTCTGAATTTGTGAATATTCCATCTTGTTGAGTAACGTGTTACACCATAATCATGCGCTACAGCGTGCATCTCGACCATGGCCGAGAAATATACCAGTATTATTATTATTTTCCATGCCGTCTGGAATCTACCCGGCTCAATGGAAAGCGCCCCAGATAATTCCGCTGCACGAAAATGTGCCTTTGCACGATCCGGGGAACCATCGCCCCATAAACCACACTTCGATTGTTTCCGGGCTCATGGAGAGGACAATAAAGGACCAGCTTGCAAATTTCCTGACTTCTCGAAATCTTATCAACCCAGCTCAGCATGGGTTCCTCAAGTCCCGTTCGTTCCTCACGTGTCAGATGGACTTCCTCAATTTGATCACTTCTGAAGCAGAGAGCAACAAGTCAATCATCGTCATAATTGTCGATGTGACTAAAGAGTTCGACCGTGTATCTCACGCTCGCTTACCGCCAAAAATTATATCCTACGGAGTCGCTGACCCCCTCCTGTCTTGGCCATCATATTACCTCTCTGAAAGTTCTCAAACCGTCGTCGCCAATGGAACATCCTCTCGGCCCAAACGAATTACCAGCGATGTCGTACAGGGTAGCGTTTTAGGTCCTCTCTTATATCTTATGTACATAAATGACCTCTTCCAAGTAGTGCGTCATGGCACGACATTCCTGTTTGCTGACGACATAAAACTAGCCTATGCTTTTGAGGTGAACGCCCTGCACTCCGCTGTCAGTGATATTCTGTCAGACTTGAGGTCCTCTGACGAATGGTGTACTCGATGGCTGAGGAAGTTTTCGGCAGCTAAGAGCTCCCTTCCGTCTTACAAATGCCACGTTCAACCTGACTCCCTCACAGTAAATGGTCTGCCGATTCCCGCTACTCATGTGGTAAGAGATCTGAGCTTGCAATATCCATGTTCCTTCAGATTTCATGAAAAAGCATTGACCCGAATTGGTAAGGCAAGAAGGATGATTGCACTTATCCTTAGGACATACAGTACTCAGGACAGTGAGCTCCTGATATTCAGGACACAAGCCAGGTCGCTGCTGGAATACTGCCCCCTCGGTCTTTACCGTGATGCAAAAGGCCTACTGGGTCAACATAGAGAAAGTGCAACGCTCCTTCACCGAAAAATTACCTGGCACCTCTCCCAACCTCAATTACAGAGCCCCGTGCGAACTACTCCGACTTGAACCACTATGGTTACGACGCATCAAGCTCAATCTCTCATTTCTCCTCAACTCCTTGCACTCAAACGTCCACTCATCTGATAACCCACTCGGTTCCTCTAGTGAGACCTACTACGCCCTCCGTCATAGGCAATTCGTCATAACAACCCCCCCCCCAATCTAGGCTCTCAATCAGATCTAGATATTTCTCGGTTGTCTACTCCAGCCCCTGGAATAAGATTCCTGACTCACTGGGATGGTGTTGAAAGCTGATACAATTTAAAGCAGCACTACGCAGAATCCCAGACACACCTGTAATTAGCAAGACTCGTGATAACATTACCACAGACTAAGCATATGAAGACTGCCTTGATTATAGGACCACAATTTGCCAGTCTTTCGCGTCCGACCGCTTTCTCATGACCCGTCTGATGATTGCACCCGGGTGTACAGATATACATATACCTTGTGTATGCTCCACTCACTTTTCTCCTCCCTTCTCATTGGATCGTGCCATTCTACACCATAATTTGCATACATATATTAAAAAATCCGTTTTGTCCCTTAGTGATAGGTGTCCGCCTTTGCTTAATTCCTCTGTCTCAGGCTAGAACACAGCTGTCTCATCCTGATTTTCTTGCGCCTTTCTCGTGCACTGGAGTCTTGCCACATAGATTACTATGAGAAAGCGAACAAAACCGCAGTCAACCCTTGCCCAAAAAGCCCAACATGGACACAGAAAACCCACAAGAAACTCAACAAAATGATGTATTTGCCAATTTACCAGCATAACCTGCCTATTGCAAAGGTCTTTACTCTTGTCTTGCCTTATTTTGTTCCGCATGGACACGACATTCCGATTGTTGCTTATTCCTTCCTGGAACTCCATCCATCCTCCACCAGCGGCGAACTGCTGACACCAGATGACACACATCACCTCTCACGAAAATTGTCTCACCTTTTCAAGGGGTACTATTCCTTTTCACATCCGCAAGTCTATGAAAATTAGTATTCCTCTGCGAACCTTCGTGAAATTCTTCCCTGCCTCCTTTGTCTCAACGTCAATTACCTTTTTAAGTGAACATGAATATGCAGTGCCGACCTTTTCCTCGCATTATTCTTGTAAATATCGTATTTCCTGCGTCCTAAGCCAATGTCCGTCTGAACCTTCCTATATCCGGCTGATTCACTACTATTGCCGCCGTTGACTTGAAATCAATTAGTGTTCGCCGTGTGTTCTTTGCTCGTTTTGATTCATTAAAACTCTCGGCAGCCTTATTCCATTGTTACCGTGATTTGCTAATCTCTCCTTCAATTTTGTGAAATTTTCCATTTCATTCAGTGATATTGTAAACTCTGATCATGCTTACATGCGTGCTTCTTGACCACGGTCCAGAAATATACCATTATTATTATCATTATTATTATTACTATTCCTCAGTAATTATGCCTTACTTCTCCGTGCGTATGCTTATGGTAAGTTAAGACCCCATTCTAACCTGAATCCGTATACCTCTGATCTCTCGTGACCCCGCGGAATACCAGCACGTTTTCTTTCACATGAAGTATCCTCACCTTAACATCCGGTGTTTTCCTTCCTTTTCACTGTTTGCCATCCTCGACTACAGCTGGTGAACCGACCAGACCGCTAACTTTCTGTTTTCCCATTTTCTTCCAGATCGTACCCCATACTATTGTTTTATTCCTGGTTCCCAAATGGACCACATCTCTTCAGCCACCACCTACCTGATATCTCCCTAAACCTCTACTATCACCCAACTACCCTGGAAAGCTACTGGTCTCCGTCTAGGGATCCCACTGGCCGAATGATAACCAGTTGCCCAGATAACAAAATGGTTACCTTCTGGTTTCCATTAAAACGATAGTCACAACCGACAGCTGGAACACTCTCCAGACTGCCGCACTCCTGATCTCTTTCAGATCGCATTGGTTACTTGGGTAGCCATCGGCCAACTCGACGTTGCCCCGGGATTGCTTTAAGAACTAGACGATTTGATCAATAGTTTAAACCAAACTCTCGCCTGCGGACGCTATGTGGGGCACCGTACATGGAGTAACAAACACTCATAAAGGTCTCACCGGGTAGCAGAGGTGATTCCTGACACCAACCATCAACCCACGTCCACTCAACGTCTATTTCCAATAATCCATTCCAACAGTTCCGTTCTTTCTGCGTTGCAGTACTAACCCAATGACAGGAACCCAGCCCTCGCAGCTGCCCACTTCGTCAAACCAGCCCCTTTTTACCTGCTACCTTCATGGTTCTACCTGCCATCACCTGCAACCAAGGTCTTTATGAAACAGAATACCAGCCATCTGCGGCAACCAGAATTTGGCCAATAATTATTTTACAAAAATGTTATCTTCACATTCTTCCAACTTATGCCTAGCCGCGCCATTAGCGTTTGTCTCCACTGATCCGTTTTTTGACGGCTCTTCTTCAAAAGTTCGTTCTGCGTCCATACACCATTCACACCCTTCAAAGGATCACTGAAATCCTTGTGAAGCTTTTCGCCCTCATGTGAATTTCCACATGACACTGAAATCGCCTGCACAAAAAGTCCGTTTTATTATCACCTTTGACTCACTTGCATTTATTTCTTAGGACTCCCCCACAATGAGTTGCACAATGCTGGATCAGTGTTCTATATTTTGCTGGCACCTCTGACTGCACGTTGGTAGCCCCTTGCGTACTTTACTTTCAATCTCGTTCTTTGGCATCTCTTCCACGCGGTTACTCGTTAATGATCGTCCAATTATCAGCAATCCCACGTTTGTCCAGCTATCCATACCGTCGGTAAGGCGGAGTCAGTCCAGCACTGGAGTCTGAGGTACCGCCGTTTATACGGTAGCTTCTATTGTCCGTCACAAGCGGGCAATTTGGTATTCGTAATTGGTCCAGTGCTGTAGAGTTAATCATGTCCGCGTTCGTGGTTTATAAAGGAGAATTCCCATCTACTGAAGCTATCTAAAACAAGTTTAAATCAAACATCCTTTCGAAGTATATATATATATATACATGTACACGTATGTGGTAATTATAAAAGACTATGTTATTATGTTATTTATGTCATGCATTTCATGTGCACTGTTATGTTTTTGCTGTGTATTATGTGAAACAGATATATGACAACCGCCATGCTGAACTTCTGCGCAAATTCAGTTAGAATGTTTTCAAAGTATGTCGGAGAGGTTTAGCTAAGTAAGGGTAGTATTTTACCAGTTAAAACGTAATATATCTGGCTTTAAAAGGGGGACCTAATTTCGTCATTATGCTGGTTCTTCTTCGTGCTGTGTGGGGTCCAATAACAGATACTTCTTCGATAAGTAAGCAAATAGTTCGTTGCATACATCTAGATATGGTCACGCACAGTTCTGTATGTGTATTCTAGCTAACGACCTGCATGCGATCTTAATACTAAAACTATGCTTTTGCACATCGAATGGTATGTCAATGGTATACCTGACTTACGGTGACTCACTGTTGGAATCGAGAACGCTGTTTTTCTTTCCACCCGGTGAAGCTAAGAAAAGTCAGCAGAACAGAATCAGAGCTTATTATATTGAACGGTATACCTTGTTAAATACGTTTCTTGTAGAAGGCAGCTCGTTCGTTACACCCGTTTTCGATTGGTTTGTTCAGTAGCCATTTTACGAGGATCAACAGTGAATGGATACGAAGAAAATCGACGACCGAAGTAATATGCAATGCTTATTTGGCATCTTATTCGAGTATATTGACTTAATACATGGAAAAGCCCTGAAATAACTAGATGTGGATCCCAGCCAAAACCCAACCTTTAGGCTAGCTTGCCCCAGCCAAAACCTTATGCATCCCAACCGAATCCCAATCAAATCCTAATGGAGGCCCCATCGGGATTTGGTTGGGATTGCTACATTGGGTCGGTGTAATAGTAAAAACTGTTGGAAAACTGGCCAAAAACAGTTCTTGTGTACAACACGTAAGAGTGATCCGAGGCAGTGCTGCCCAATGTTACTACGTTTGGTTTACGTAATTGGCGAATAAAGGATGCTCTATTTTCAGTTTCAAATATTTGAAATCAAAGGGGTAATAACTGTATGGTAGGAACCCATGTATATCTATATTCAAATATATCAACAGTCACCACACACTCAATTGCCCTCTTATTCCACGTGACTATTGCGTGTTAACCGAAGATATTCGATCCCCATCCCGGAGTTGCGCACATAAATGAAGACTCATGCGCCAACCGCTTAATTTTACATGCGAAGAAATCAGCAAACGAAACGGTAGTCAGAATGGCATGGCCCCGAAAGGGGCCTTGGGTTTGTTCACGTGTTGCGGAGTCGATATCAATGGACCATGCAGTGTACGCAACGGTAGTTCGCCTCATTATGAAATGCAGCACACCGTAAATGTGTCCATCGTCCGCAGGTTTTACATTGGACTCACTGAATTTCCTTGTCTAAGTCCACGTTTGGTTCACTGTTTTTGCAGACACTGCAGACGTCCTGACGGATTGGTGGGTAGTCGCCTGTTTTTAGAATTTGTCTTGTATGCTGTGGAGGTCGTAACTTTGAACCTTCTGAGAGTCACTGAGTGCAGTTGGTCCCCTGAAATTTCTAGATCATCATTGGCCATGTTCCTGGTAGTCAAAACGGATTTCCGTTTCGATGACTGACGCACAGACTTACCTTCCCCGTATGTGACAGCTTGCGATTGGTCATTAGGGTCGTGGCTAGTACTGACAGCTGGAACATTTTGAAATACTGCTTTCCTCGTTGCGGCTGTGGCCATCTTGGATACGTCTGCATCGGACTTAACTGCAACCGGCGTCTCGCTATTTGGAGCTTGGTACAGAATTTTCGTTCCAGGACAAGAAGCCAGAATCTTGTTTAGGAAGCCTAACGGTTTCGAATATTACCTGTAACCTTCCCCCCTAGCCTACTTAAAGCTACAACCGTATTTTTGGCCATAAATTCGGATTCTGATAACCGATCACTTTTAGCCTGTATCGGAGAATTTTATTGATCAACCTCAACGGAATGAAGCTGTAATAAGCTGCTTTAAAGGTTTCCTCTTACTGATCACCTGCCCAAGGCGACTTCCCCAACTGGGTAGTTTGCTTCCCTGCAAACTGCTAACAAATGCCTACAGGGGAGTGCCCACCCGTGAATAAATGAACAATCACACTTTACATGCCCGTTGAGACTAACGTGGTGCGTGACACCCCTGTGATTTACTACGCACCACACGCTATTGATCCGTTCCATTGACTGCACAGCTTCTCGATGCAAGAGCTCTGGCAACAAATCGCATGCGTAACTCAAGCAATGGTTGCAACCATTGTATCCCATCGGGTGCCCCATAACAAGCCCTCTGATCCTTCGCAACTTTATGACGGTTTTTTCAGTCTGAGACCGAACACTTTGACGACGTTCTTGAATACGTCCAGGACGTCTGAACGGTTTGACAGGCCATCTTTCAAATGCCTGTTTTCTGTTTCTGCTCCGTTTGTGGTAAAATTGCCTAACACTAATGCACCACGGGTCATATGTCCAGCCCAAAACTGCTTAAGTGGTATCCAGGTGTTATTCAGGTATGCAGCCGCCTCATCGCTCCTACATTCTATCGGTGCTCTGAACCTCTCAAAACTGAGCCTACACTGAGCTAATATCAGATTACGCATCTGCCGAAAGATGCTCAACTTTTCACTTGATTGTATTCCATGTAGGCGGGCGCATCTACGTTTCACGTCTTGCATAACATGGAAACGGCAAAATAATGCACAAGATTTCAGGTGAATATCCGTGAAAGCATTAAACTGTGCCGAACTTCTTTCAATTACGATCGTCTTACAATTACCGGTCTGGGGGAGCATTCTCTTCACGAAACAATTAGCCACCACCCTCATTTGGGAGGATGACATAGAACAGACTGCGACCTAACCCCATCCCATCAACTGCCAAAGTTTGCTGCAGAATGTACCCACCGCGGTTGAGCTGGTGAGTAGCATCTTCCAAAATAACGTCACTAAACCTAGAGCATAACTGTTTGCTTACCGACGGGACGAAGGAGATAAACTTTATCTCAAGATTATCGGAAATTATCTCCGAATAACCATGGACCTGCTGCAATTTTCGAACCTCCTCTACTTCACCTACTAGCTCCCTCTTGGTCATTCTTCTTCTCATGGTTCTGAAGCCAGCATTATTAAGACGCCGGCTGAATTTCTTGAAAGTGTTTTTCCTTAGCTCAGACATCTTCCTGAAAGTGTCCATCAGTTGCAACACATAAGCGTCCTGCTCAGGTGTCAGGCTACGATTTCGTACATAAAAACCCCCATTCCCTACCTGGAAACTATGCGAATGCTTCGTCGACCAAATAACAACGCACTAACAGGAGCCCGCAAATCGAAGCGTGACGAAAGCCCAGCATTCCAAATTAAGACACCCGAAAGGAGCTGTTTACCAGTAGGTGATAATATACCTGGACGACTTATCACATCCTTTTACGGTGAAAGCAGCAGTACTTTTTGAAATTATAAGGCTCACCATCCGGCAGATGGATGCCTCGTTTCTTCGCCATCGCGTACGTCTCGGAACTGTACACGAAGAAAGACATGCAAGTTTCTTTTTGAAACTCCCGAAAATCGGCCTGGAATGCGTTGATATCAGGGTGTGCACTACGGACCAAGCGCCGAAAGACAACTGCATCGTCCACTGGTAAGCGCTCCGTTTGCAACACGACAGCGCAACACGAAACGAAACTACAGCGAATTTCAGCGCACACAGGCTTATATATATCCAATGAACCAATCAAATGTCAGGATGCAAACATAAATACCATCATTAAACAAAATACTCCCAAACCAAGTAATAATCATATGCGGTTTTCCATGCCAAATACCATACAAATCTAGGCGCATTTACCATCTAAGCTTGCATGTCCCATCAGCAGACGGGTGCTGTACACCGGGTATGCTGGTCTAGAGCCGTACTTCCCACACCGCCCTCTCCGAATTCGATAGTGTCTTGTGGTCCAACCTTAATGATGGCCAAATTGGCGTTATTCGGGAATACTAAAGGAAATGGTTTCAACTGATGAAGTCATTTTTGGGGAAAATAAGAATGGTGTTCCTACTTTTGCGGCGACTTTTGTTTAAGTTAGGCACTTCGTAGTAAATAAGGGTTGCGCAAGGCTGTTACCGCTCAGACCTGTTGACTGTCATGGCCGTTGCACGTGCTTTCGTTAATGACAGAGTTTCTCCTGACATGTAAAAGATGCCTATAAACTGTTCTCAAGGTTCGAGGAAGACTTTGGATTATTTCAGGAGCAGACTTTTACCTCGTTTTACGTTTATGAGAGTGTTAGTGCTGAGAACTGGCTTCGTACTCATCCGGGCGCACTGCCGAAAAATTTCCCATATTATCGGGTTAAATTTTGCTGCGTGCACAATCGACGCCGAAATAGAACAGCCATTACGTTTGCGTCCACCGTCTGGCTGATGAAAAGTGAGTTACAAGTACCATTTTCATTTTGCCTTGTACAAAGTAAAAACAGATAATAATTGTTTCCATTTCTACTTTACAGACAGAACACGGCAAAATATTACAACGTCGAGGGTGCTGGACGCTGTTCGATCCACCGTTATGGCCGTAAAACTTAGGCACGGAAGTGTGCATGAAAGGATCATTTTGTACCATTGAACAACCATCTTTTAATACAACTCTTATTCTTCATTCTGTCCTCCATTTTGCATTCGTTACGGAATGGGTCTGTCCGTTAGATGCAACATATTACGATGTGGGTGGTTTATGTGTAGGTAGGTGCGCCTAATGGGCGTCGTGCTTCATCTCGCGTAATTAGAGGTTGGCTTAGTTGCGGTCAGGAAAGCAAAATCGTTCAGGCAGGAGTTGATCGGCTAATTCCAGAAAAGTAATCCCCATAAGTATCGGATCTTCATTATGGTTACATATATATTTATATATTTGTATGTGCATATATATATGTGTGTGTGTAAATATACGGAGCTATGCACACGTAAGTACATGTATAGATCCGTATACACACATAAATATTCCTATATAAATATATATACAAGTAAATAGATAAATACACAAATATGTTCCTACGTGTGCAGATATGCTTATAAACATATATATATATATATATTTATATACAAAATGTGTTCACTTGTGCACACATATATATATGCACACATGTACATTTGTGTATTTATTAGTATGGGGAATACACCAGACCTATCTACATTATTTAGGTATACAAATACAATTGGAGCTTATTGCTTCTTATGATCAATTAAGCTGTATAGTTCCCCGTTTTGCTGTACAATTCCCACATTTGGGTATCGGTTACCGTGAACTGTATCTTAGCACAAATTGTTGTACTTTGACCAAAAAACAAATAAGTTATCGCGCACCCAATCACATCGACGAAAACTTTTCAAATAACGCGCTGTTGGGCCACAGAACGCTACCCTCCGAATTCAAAACCGATTTACAATTCCAGCTTCAACCATTACCAATTTGGTTCACCCAAACACTACATGACTTCACTGTTGTATTTCGGTTGCTGTGTGATTCATAAATTTAGAAACTGTGAAAACCTCACATTGACATGTACTGCTGTATTCTCTGACCTTGCCTGGTGCATGTGTATTGACCACGATCAAGAAATATACAATCAAGCTAAATTAAGTTCTTCAGAAGCACTTTAAAACGTGTCATACTGAAGCACTCGAGGAATGATGGATTTATCCTGCGGTCCAGCACGATTATTTAACAGGAAGGTGAACAGTTGCCAAAATGCTCCTAGTCGTAGATAGTTTTGCTCGGGCCTACGGCGGAAGCATGATTCCTCACGCAATCTTTATCATTTTCGCAGGAGCTTCTGACAGGGTACCGCAAATTCCCCTTATACACAAACTGGAACCCTACGGAATTTCCGGCTTCCGCTTCCTCGTAGCTTTCTCAATAATCACTCATTCAAGACCAAAGCGAGTCCTTGCCTCTTCAAACCATCCTCAATCCACTTTGGAGTTCCCAAGGTATCAGCGATGGATCCCTTATTGTTTCTTATTTGTGCGAATGACCTGCCAACTAACATGTCAGGGAACACTGCAATGTCGCTGACGATGCAGCGACCCGAGAAAAAATGCCATAGGACTGCAGTCGACGAGAAATCACGCCAAAAAATGGTTTGCCGACTGAAACCCGACAAATAATAATAATGGTACATTTCTCGGCCATGGTCGAGACACACACGCAGGCACATGATCACTGTGTACAGCTATACTCAGTGAAATGGAATAATCACAAACTTCAGGTATAAAAGTCAAGAGTGCCAGCTGTAGAAAAACATAGCCAGCGATAGTTTATATGGATCACTCTAATAACGGTTTGCGCGCCAACTTTGAACCGGTTTCGGTTTTGCGCTGGGCGGTGGCGCACAGCATGGATATCGAATAGGTAGTTCATTCTCGCTGCTAGAGGTGCATAATCAACGAAAATAATGCAAGCCATGAAAAACGGCGGTTTACCGGGTATCTGCGAACAGCGAAGTTTCAGATATGAAGAAAAGAGATTGTATGGCAGTAAACTCGGGGAAATTGATGCATGCGAAGAGAATAGCAAACCATAAAGTTGATGCGAACCCTGAATGTCGGTTCTACTGGGGTTCAAGAAAAGGAATGAGTTATGAAACAAGGAGACATGAAACCAATTTTATGAATGTACATTTTCGTACTTCGGTGGATGTGCAAGTAACAAAGGTCCATATGAGGGTGAGTTAAATTTCAGGATCACTAACCTGTACCATTCAGAAATGTTAAAGTGCAACTGGAGGGCCCTGTAAAAGTGGAGGATCAATTTCCAGCCGGGCACGAATCGAGCGAAAAGCGGACTGTTGCAACAGATACTAAAGTGGAAAATCTCCACATTGACTTGGGCAATACTATGCTGTTTCACTGACAAACATATATACATTGACGCATTGAGCCTCAGTTTTATTCGGCGTCATTACTGGTAATGTACTAGATTCTATGAGTATAGTTCTTCTGGCGGGGTGAAGGATATGTTTCGGTCAATCAGTCCAGTATGGCGAGATATGAGGGATGCAAATGACGACTGGTATATTAGCAGGTTGCGCGTGAACTGTTACTTGTGTTGGCTATAGTGTTGATATCCACAGGAGAGTTTTTGAGTTGGAGAACCCTAATTAATACGATAGGCAGTTGAGGGTATTTTCTGCCGCGTGGCTTGCTTGCAGTCCCAGATGATATGAAAGGTCCCACTTGGGTTCCCGTCTGTACGAGCCATAGTGGCATCTTTGGTTATCCAGTTTGGCGACTGAGATAGCGGGAGGCGACGAGCCTGAAATAAATAAGGATTACAGTCTGGACGTGATTCCAGCTGTGGGTTAGGGTAATATATGACGACAACAGTAATGAACTGGTTGGGTTTATGCGAATGGGGCAAATAAAAAGTTCATTTGGGTGGTCAGTGGCACCTACTCCACGTTCTGGGTGGAGTAGGCTCACCGGGGGCTGATCTATAATGCTGCAGGCTAGCAGAGTTGCGTCCAACGGTTGGGCCATTTTGTACGCATTCTAAAGGATTATTGGTTCGCAAGTTGGTGTGGCAGTGTTGGGATACTAAGAAAAGCCTAGAGCTTTAAGGTTAAAAGGATCTAGAAATTGCAACCCTTGATCTAGTTTGCTTACGCAGTCTGCAGTTCAGCACCGAGGCGGTAAGGTGGGTTTGAAGGAACAATGAGAGTAATGGGACTGGTACCCTGCTAGTGTAGCACTATATTTCTTACGGTCTCTTCCGGTATAGTGGTTACTCTATACTGAATGGTTCCTAAAGGGCCCTAAAGTGGAAGAAACTATGATGGTGTCGGTGATGACGCCTAAAGAAAATTGGTCTCGTGCCGAGAAACATAGCCATAAGTTCGTCTATGCACATACTGGATGGTGCTAGTGTACTAAGATTATACTTGATTAGGAGCAAGGATATCCGATATAGGGGTGTTTGCATGGTTACCGTGATATCTTTCTCACCGTTAGAATACTGCAAAACAGGAAAACATCTGTGTGAGAAGTGGTTTGGAGAGCCGCGAGAGGTGGGAATAGGATGGGGCCAAATTTTCGTCAAAGAAGCGAACTCTAACGGTCTACATTCAGTGCCCACGGTAGGCGGCACTAGGGCCTGCTTCATTTAGGGAGGCAGCACGATACACATCCCTCAGCATCCAGCCCGTGCGGCTCCAAGAATGAACCACACTTTTTTAGACGTTTTCATCATTATTTTTTAATGGTTTTTTCACAGTCAGGTATCTGGCTGTCAGATAAGGCGGAACTGCTTTTGTTGGGTGACCACGGCTCCCACGCTCCGGCCGAAACATGGACCGCATGTAACAAGTCGCGTTGAGAATAGGTCAACCACACCAGTCAATCTGTAGCAAACGGCAGCCTGGGGACATGGCTCACATGTGACAAGGCTGGTATGCCTGGAAGATAAATCAGTGGGGTATTTTTTCTCTCTTTTCTATGCCAATCTCTTACTTTTTGAGGTTTCCGTCGTCTCATTGGTGGTCAGCTCTGTGCAGGGAGACAACCACAGCCAGGAATGCTCACAGATGTGCCGCGGTAACACTCACCGTATCCGTGAATTCAGATCCCCAATGCGGTTTACATGGGACAGAAAATGCGGGGGAAGGTAGAGTCAACCACAGCTTGCGATTATTTGTTGGGGTTCAAGCTCACTGAAACACCAGGTTGAACAAGAGTGGGGCACTACTTGCAGCCCTAACAACGTGATGCCCTTATGCCTGAGTACGCCATGGGCCGCTATGTTGGCTTGCCGCAAAAAAAGGTATTTGATGATAAAGACAAACGTGTGAGTGCCGTTTGGTTACTCCCCAGCTCAACACTTCTGGACGAATAATGCCATGGCAATCCTGGATTTAGAGCAGCATAATATCCTGGGCTTTTGTTGAACAGATCGCTTTCTTTCTCCTACTCCCACCAACTAGCTAAGAGTTCCGTCCTTTGCTTTCTTAGCATGGCGAGACGAATTTTTCTTTCCCTGCTGGGAGTGTGCAAAGGGTGAAATAGACGTGGGAATCCAGAGGCACTCTAGCAGCACTTGGTCCCATGATGATGATATCCATCCGGCAATCGTGCAGCTTCTGGCGGAGCTTCTGACTTAGCAGCTGGCTAGACTGTCCAACGAATTCTTCAAAAAGAGCTGTTTGCAGCAGGATTGACTCAGGGCAACGGTCACCCAATCAGCAGAGCCGGCAATGGGGAAACCCGTCTCAACTGCAGGTCGGCCAACTTACCTGCGGTGTCTCTGAGGGCGATGAAGCGAGTTATGCGGGACAGGATTGCTAACCAGGTGACCGTCCGCGGGTTGATAACGACAAACCAGCATGGTTTCTTCCTTCAGAGATCCCGATTGTCAAACGTCATCTGTTTCATGAACGAGGTTACCCGGATGCGAGGCCAAGGGAATAGGGCAAAAGCCTGCTACCTCGACTTCCAGGAGGCATGTGATTCAGTCTATCGCCTTCTGTTGCCGACGAAGTTGGATACTTTCAGTCTGTCCTCGAAAATCATTACGTGGATCCATGGGTCCATCGCAAGGAGGACTTTTCGAGCCAAGGTGGATGACAGCATTTCCCAGGAAGGGTATTTACTGGGCGGTGTGCCTCAGGGCTCCTTCCGTGGACCTATGCTGTTCACCCCGTTCAAAACCGACTTGGTCATAAGCTTGAAAAACTCATGCTTTGCTTTTTCAGAGGACCTAAAGTTAGTTGGCTCCGTAGCGGCAGATCCCCTGCGGTAGGACCTGAATACGGTGTAATACTGGCCGGTGGTCTGGCACTTACCACTGGTTGCCGCCAACTGCATCCACTTGGTAGATAACAAGGGCCCTCAGCCGACTAAGTACCGTGAAGAAGCAGCTAAGATTACTGAGGTCATGAGGGTGACATAAAACGGATGACCCTGGGTAAATCGTGTCCAACAACTTCCTGCCTAGAGGGCAATGCCGCTCGGCCACTTGAAAAGCCTCTAGGCAACTTCACAGGTTTAAAAGAACCGTTCCTTCAAGAAAACCCGGTGCTCTACTGCCGTATTACAAGGCGTTCTTCCGGCCGCACCTGGAGCTCTATGTCCAAGCTTGACGGGTCTTCTTGGCAAAGGACATCAGCCTCCCGGACAGGTTCAGTGACGTCTCACAAAGTGACGGGCTGGTCTAGGAAACCTTGCCTAAGAGCAGAGACTTGAAGTGTTGAATATATTTTCGCTCGAGCATAGGAGGGGTGGAGGCGACCCGATAGAAACTTCGAGATTCTCGAAGGCATGTTGATCTCTGGGGGTTGACTACATCGCTGTTGACCCTCAGCGATGGTGCGGCCAGCAGGGGCGCCCACTGAAGTTGACGAAGGAGAGAGGTTTAAGCCCCCTGAGATGGAATTCCTCCGCCGTCAGAGTTGTAAACGAATGGAACCGGTCCCCGATGGAAGTAAAAACCGCCGAAACGGCTGTGGAGATCAAGCTTCGGCTAGATTCCCGCTGGGACAGTGTATTGGCAGAAACCAGCAGGTAGGTAGCCGCCAAACCAGTCATTCTTTTCGCTTCACTTGTCCTTATTACCACGGCCGCTGCTGTAACTCCTCAGACAACCGCTGTCGTCGGCCCTTTTTCGTTATCACCCTTCCGCCTCCAAACTTTATTAACCCTTCCACTTCCAGCCATCCGCTACCCTTCCACCAGCACCACCTTTCATCTTCCACCACCCCTAAGTTTCCACCTTCATAACTTCTATCCTTGAGGTGGATGAGGCGCCCGCTGGAACTCATCAAGGGAAGGTAATTCTCAGTCTCCTTAGATTGGGGCCCAGCAGTGGAATGCCCCCTCTTCCGCACGTCTGCACCAAACCAGAAGACTGTTTGTTCCACTTATCACAGCACTGAGTGATCCAAGGAGCTCATGGTGCAGAGAACCTGGGCAAACTTGACAAGCGGCTTTTACGCCCTATGACCAGATTTGATGTGGTTTGAAGAAGTTCATATCTTTTATGCGTCTTACATTTGACCTCTTCTAGAACACGGCAGCCGGACTGTGAGCTCCGGCCTGGTCAAGGACCGCGAAGCCTTAAAACGAGTGCAAATAGAAGCCATCAAACTAATTCGCGGGTATTCACGCACCCTTTATCCTCAAAGGCTGACCGACTTGAAATAGTACCCCTGTGAAACTCGCACAGCTGGAGAAAATCCCCTCTGAAAGCACAATTTTATCACTGCAGGGCTTTCAGATCCGAGGGAAAGCTAGGAAAGTAGTCAAGCCTGGCTTTCGTACCAAATCCTGCAGGAACCTTTTAGTCACAGAAAAGTATCGCTTCGGAATAACTGACGGCAGGATGCCATTGACGCTTCTGGCAGAGAATGGTTTAAAAAGCGGTTGGACAAGTTCCCAGGACTAAAGTTTCCTCCTTGCATCCTTTTAACTTTCCAACCCCATTTTTGCTCCCTCTCGAATTTCCCTCAGCCGGCCCGTTATTCGATGCTCTGCCCCCCCCCCAATGCATATATATAAAGATAAAAGGAATAGTTAAAAGCTGGTACGTGAAAGCTCTCTGTTACATCTCCGTTTTATTGGATATGTAGATGTTGCGCTTTCATTGTGCTGTTTTATCGTACGCTTTCATGCTTGCTTCTGACGAAATATCCATGTCGCATTACTAATCCCCCTAGACCATTATCTGTGCCACCACGTGCCGCATACGCACTTAGTAGTCATCCCCATCTGTCCAGACCCGCCCCTCCCCGATTACAGTGGCTTGGCTACTATGGACAAGAAAGTACTGCCAAAATAGGGGCTAAATGGGTCCCAGTCTGGAACCCGTGTACTACTTCAAGGCTTCAAGACACCGGCGGTGTGGTTTTCTCCCTCGGTGAGCCTAGCCGTTTTTTGAAATTTTAAATTTTTAGAACACACAGCTCATCCCGCTCCATTTAAGCTAACCTTTATCTGTACTGATTTGATCCTGAATAATGTCGACTACCCCCGCCATGGACATAACTACTTCTTCGGACTATGCGGCTTCCCCCATGAGGCGAGGTAGTTCCCTCTCTGTGACCAGCGCCCTATTCCCAAATCCGGAGAAGAAGGTCCTTCATAGTGCGGTGCCAGAGGATGCACTAAAATGTGAGGTCCGAAGTTAGGCTGCAGAGGTAGTTGAACTAAGTGCCACTGTCCGCACCATTAGGGATGAGGAACCAGCTGGGGTACCAAATCCCTCCCAGCATACCAGGCGGCAGATCAGGTGTGTGGAGTATCCCAGCTGCAAGTTCTTGGTGTTGCCAAGATTTTGCAAGGCACCGACAAGTGTTGCAAGCTAGTCATTCTTTGGGTCTCCTTCTCAATTCGGATCACCCTCGTGATAAAGACTCTCGGGTGTTTAACCGCCTCGAGCCCTCCATTCCATTTAAAAGTCGGCCAACTTGGCTGGCAACCAAAAGCACCAACCGGGCACACGGCGTTCTACTTGAAGCGGGCCCCACAAAGGAAGTTGAACAAAACGTCTCCTCAGTTTCAGAACTCAAGGAGGAAATAAAAGGGCTCAGGGAGGTATCCATCGACAAGCCGCTCCACCCAAGGATCCGCCGTGAGACGGCTCAGCCGACAACAACACCAAAAGACGACTCCAGGCTCAGAGCGCGGCCTGTCGTCCAGGTAACTCGCCTTGAGGATCGAGTTTTGTCCACCACCCGACACTTCTCTATGATTAAAATAGCTCCACTGAAGCTATGAGCTCCATCCCCCGTGGCGGAAAGTGCCCCGAGTAGTAGACCTGGTGATTGTTACGAACGTTTGAGCAATGCGTAGCCAAATTCGCAACGGATCCCGAAATCAGAAGGCGATTATCCGTGATAATTCTACGATACTAGATTATTAAAATAAACAATGACATAAACAATATACAAACCTCAATAATACGATCACAAAGACTCAACAACGAGAAACCGAATGGCAGCGTGTGAGCAGACAGCACGTGCGTCACGCAGGTCCTGAGCAAGGATGTGCCAAAATAGCGCTCTGGGCGCGAACAAACAACAATTGGTCCAGAAAAACAACCAGTTCGTAAAGACAAGTCAATAGTGTATGGAAATGAGTGATGTTGGGAAAAAACACTGAATCGCGAGGGAAGAAGGGGGATTTTCCACGACCGGCTGTTACACCGCCCACCAAAATCCTCCTGGATCCTTAGCAAAGTCAAAGATTCGGTATAAAGGCACTGATTCTTCCTACCTGCCTAGGCCCTGCTGTCAGTGCGCGCGTCTAATGCTCGTCGTCAACGTTCTACTACTGGTCGCACCTAATCCATTGGATACATAGACGTGAGGCTAGTCTACATCTTCCACAAGACCAAATGACCGATGGCGGGCGTGAATGGTCACATAGACGTTGTCCTCGTAAGGGGCCGTCCGGTCCTGGATGTACGTGCTTGAGTGTGTGTGTGTGTGTGTGCGTGTGTGTGTGTGCCGGGGTTACAATGAAATCACAGGTATGACTACACATCAAAGGAGGACTTTCTGCAATGTCAACAAAAGACCGCGTGGCAAGAAAACGAGTAAATGTAGCATGTATGTGTGACCTGAGCTCCGCTACTTCCACATATGCAAGGGGCATTCGGTAGCGTCAACAAAAGGCAAACAAAGAACACTGTCACATGTATGATGGGTTTACGGGATGTAGAGTGCGTCGTGCATGCGTGTATGTATCGGGATGTATAATGGAATCGCACTCATCACCACATATCGGAAAGAACCTTCTGTAATGTCAACGAAAGGACCGCGAGCACCTTAACGTGTTTGACGGAGATTGTGTGGTATATATGGTGTTTCTTTATCCACCTCGATTACTGGCGTGAAAAAGGTTTACTAGGCCTCAGGGTTATCAGCTTCTCCGTCTTCGCTCTCGAGTAGGTTAATACTGCGTATGTCACGAATGAGCACTCCGTTAACTTTCTTCACCTTCACCGTTCTTATTATTTCGTCAGTGCTTTTGATGGTTTCCGTAACTACTCCCAAAGACCAAGCGCTGAAATGTGCGCGTTCGTCGGCGATCATAACCACGTCCCCAAATTTGAATGGTCTTGTTTTGGCCAGCCACTTCTGTCGAGTCTGCAAAGCCGGTAGGTACTCCCGTAGCCATCGCCTCCAGAAGACCTTGGCCAGATAGTTCGCTTGCTTCCACCCGTGGAGGTAGCTCCCACGAAGGCTTACCGGCCCTTGGAAACCCTCGTTCGACCTCAACGTCAATAAGCCGTTCGGGGTGAGCGCCAGGTGGGTGGGGTCGCCGTTCAATACTGGAACCAGGGGGCGGTTGTTCAGGATTCGCTCCACCTCAGTCATGACGGTGTTCAGCGTCTCGTCGTCGGGCGGCTGCTGCTCCATGATTGACAGCAATATCCGTCTGGCGGACCGGATCATGCGTTCCCATATGCCGCCTCGGTGACTGGCCTGTGGGGGGTTGAAATGCCATCGTATGCCGTAGGCCACGGTTCGATTCTGCAGTTCGTCCCTGTTTATGTTTCTGTGCCAACGCTGCAATTCCCGTTGAGCGCCCACAAAGTTCGATCCATTATCTGAGTATATATCGGCCGGTACGCCTCTTCGGTTGATAAATCTTTGCAAGGCCCGTAGAAACGAATCGGTCGTCATCGAATGTGCGACTTCCAGGTTTACCGCACGTGATTTCATGCACGTCATGATACATCCGTATCGCTTTTCTAATCTTTTCCCGCACTTGATCCACAAGGGCCCGAAATAGTCCAACCCGGTGTCACTGAACGGCACCAGACCGTAGTCACCCTGCATTCTGGTAGTGGGGCCATGAGTTGTTTGCCTGCTGTGGCATTGCGTCTCCTGCATTGCACACACCGTCGGATTACGCGTTTTACAGTCTCTCGTCCTCTCAACAACCAAAGACGCTTTCGGATGACGCTCGTCACGTGACTTTCCCCGGCATGTCCCTCCATGGCGTGGACGTGTTGGATCATTAGCTCTACTACAGGTTGTCTCGCAGGCAGAAGTATAGGATACTTTGTGTCGAAGTTCAGGTGGGCGTTGGTCAGCCTACCATCCACCCGCAGCAGTCCGTTGATGAGTTTGGGGTTTAAACGCTTCAGCTCGCCTCTTGGAGATGGCATGTCTTCATTGATCGGCCCCACTTCTTCCGCCCTCTTGAGTTCTTGGGCGAAAGCCTCGCGTTGTATCATTCTGAAAATATCATACTCTGCCGCCTGTAGCTCATCGGGACCTATCGGGCCGACCGGTATCCGACCTGAGGGCCGTAGCCCTTTTATGACTAGTAAACTGCTCTTGAACCTGGTTAACCAAACTAGCGAACGAAGCGTCTTCATCCAGGAAGAAAACCTGACCAGTCGCGATAGAATGGACGACGCTTCGACGACGTTGGTTGCTATCACTACGCCTTTGATCTCCAGTTCCAATTCCGTAGGGGGTTTTAATTCGAACACGGGCCAGTCCTGTTTGGGCAATTGCAGGAAGTTTGGCCCTCTCGTCCACGTGTCCAGTTGCCTGAAGTTGTTCGCACCTCGGGAGCACAGGTCGGCCGGATTATCGCCGGACCTGACATGACTCCACTGGTGCGTGGCTGATTCATCGTAGATAATCGTGAGCCGGTTAGCAACGAAAGTACTAAACCGGCTCCGTACGTTGTTAATGTAGTAAAGTACTATCGTTGAATCCGTCCAGAAGCTCACCGACCAAATGTAGAGATCGAAACATCTCTTCACAGCTTGCACCACCCTGACTGCCAACACGGCTGCGCTGAGTTCAAGGCGTGGGATTGAGACCGACTTCAGTGGGGCAACGCGGGCTTTGGCGAACAGGATCCTCGTGGTATATTGTCCATCTCCTGCGCACCATCGTCCGTACACCACAGCTCCATAACCGACTTCGGATGCATCGGAAAAGGCATGTAGTTCTCCAATCCGTGTCGTATGGCCAAGGGTCAAACATCGTGGGATTCTTATGTCCCCTAATTTCTTCAATGTGTTCAGAAATTCTTCCCAGTCCAGCCGGTCCCCTTGGTCCAGTGCCTGGTCCCAATCAACTTTCTTACGGCACAGCCGCTGCAGCAAGATCTTTCCGGGTAGCAGCCACGGTGAGACGAAACCGAGCGGGTCGAACAAACTTGAGACGGCAGATAGTATGCCACGACGGGTTATTGGCAGCTCGGGAACGTCCAGTTCGAAAACAAAATCGTCCGTTTCTGCGTCCCATTGTATCCCCAAAGTGCGCTCGATAGGAAGTGGAGAGCCGTCCAAATCTCTTACCCTCTCGGCCTTTTCGTGATACGGGATGACCTTCAGCACTTCTGAAGCGTTCGACATCCATTTAGTTAGATGGAAGCCGCCCTCTTCCAGCAATCTCGTCAGACCCCTGAACTGCTCTAGAGCTGATTCCACATCATCGAATGACCCAAGGTAGTCGTCGACGTAGAAGTTCCTGCTGACGCTTTCTACCACCGTCCGATGTACTAGATCGCCATGTTTGTTCGCTGATTCTCGGAGGGCGTAGTTTGCACAAAATGGTGACGATATGGCTCCGAAGGGGTGAACGGTCATCCTATAATTCACCACTGCGTTGTCCCGGTCGCTCCCTTCCCACCACAGGAAACGCAAAGCATCTTGTTCTCCTACCGGAATCTTCACCTGATGGAACATTTCCCTAATGTCAGCAGACAAAGCCACTTTACCCACTCTGAAACGGCACAGAACATCGATCAGTGTTGTGGTCCAGTCAGGCCCCTGTAGTAGGCGATCGTTTAACGACTTGCCCTGGAACTTGGCCGCACAGTCGAAAACCACCCGCAGTTTATTGGGTTTCTTGGGGTTGATAACCGGATGGTGAGGCAGATACCAGATACCCCTTTTGCTGTCGGTGTTAACAGGCACCTTTTCAACGTAACCGAGGGCCTTGTTTCGCTTCATTAAATCCGCGTATCGTTCCCACAGATTCTGGTCTCGAATGAAGCATTCTTTTAGTCGTAGTAATCGTTGGAGAACATAATTTCTGTTGTCAGTCCACGGGTCGACCGGTGTGCGCCATGGGAGGGGAACCTCGAACTGTTTTTTGAGGCCTCTAGAGCCTTGCCGCACCGTTTGTAGAGCGAAGTGATTCTCTTGAGACAACGTCAGCCTTTCGTCTCCAATGTCATGAAACTCCTTTTCATACAGCCGTTGCAGATGATACTCTATGCGGTCCGTTTCGGCGGATAAGTAATTCACGGAACCGCGTACCCCTACTGGACCGTATAACATCCATCCCAGAGCCGTGCGTACGGCATAAGGTGCCTGGCGGTCGCCCACTCTTTGGTCAAGCACCCAATGCGCCTCTGGCACGTCGCATCCGATGAGGAGATCCACCTCATCATCTTCCCAGTCTACGACGGTTACATCCTGCAGGTGGAGCCACCGAGTCAAGATTGCGTCCACCGACCTTGGTGCTCGCATGGGGAGATCCGCTAACGTGAATGCCTCCGTTGGTTCAATTTCCTCGTTAGTGTCTAGAGAGATGAGTTGCAGCCTTAATCTACCGGCAGTCATTACCTGTGTTCCGCCCACCGTGCTCACTGCTAACGACGTCGCACCTTTAACCAGTTGGTGTTTGTCGGCAAACCGCTCTTTCACTAAAGTGGTGTCGGATCCACTATCAACGAAAGCCAACGCCTTGACTATCCCAGTCGGAGTCACTACTCCCACGGCCACTACGCCTAAACGTACCGGTTTACTGGCATATTGTGAAGTTGAACAAATCACGCTGGGCTTGGCAATCGCCTCGGATATGGTTATTCTCGCCTGATACTGCAGCCGATGGTGTCTGCCCGGGCAGCCCTCGTAACCACATCGATTCCTTGTTCTACAGGCTGCTGCCCGGTGCGTGGTGTTGAGACAGATGAAACATGCTCCTGCCATCCTCTCCATTCCCCACCGTTCGTCTATTGTGGCGTTGCCGAACTTGGGGCATTCTGGTAGGCCATGGCTAGTACCACAGGATCTGCAATTTGGTTTCGCCGTAGCATCTCGGGAAATGACGTGTGTGTTGGTCCAAGGCTGGTACTTTGGATATTCCCGTACAGGGGTTTGGGCTTGGCTAGTACCGGGCTTGTTTGCTCGGTTGCTGTCCCGGATGAGTCGGCCAAATCTGCTGTCAGCTATCTTCGTTTGCCTGTCTAAGTATTCAGTCAGGTCTTCGAAGTTGGCTTCTCTGTCGCCTCGGCTTATCCGTTCAGCTTCTTCCGCCCACCGACCCTGTAGTTCGGGAGAGAGGTGACGGACTATGCCTTCCAAAGTGTGCATGGCGTCTAGGTCAGCCCTGTAACCTAAGTGGTCGAGGGCTATTGAGCAGTTCTGCATCTTGATCACCAGGTCGGCCATGGTGTAGACGTTGCCCTTGGTTCTCTTTGCCTCTGCCATCACGCCCTCTATTAGGTTACGGGCTACTTTGAAAGGTTGGCCAAACAAGTCCCTCAGAATCTTTCTTGCCCTTGTGTAGCCTTGTTCTGGATCGAGCATGGTGCACCCGTCGATAGCTTCTCGCGCTCGGCCTCGGCAGTAGTGAGTAAGGTAAAGAAGCCTTTGCCCAGGGTCGTTTACCTTGTTTTCAACGAACGTCTCGAACTGTTTGACAAACTTGCAGTATTGCTCAGCTCGCCCGTCGAAAACCGTTAACTCCACTCTAGGCAGATCGATCGATGGTGGTTTGTATTTGGCGACCGGCGTGGGGTTCCCTACCTTATTGCACTCTAACCTATCGGAAGTGTCGAAGTCACTGGTCTCATGCTCTCGCTGTTTCTGTGTACACTTCTCTGCTTCATGCGCCTGTAGTCTAGCCGAAAGTAACTGTTGCTCTAGTTCTAGTATTCTCAGCTTATATAAATCGACATCCTTACGATCAATATTGCTTTCAATAACACATGAGCTAGCACTGACAGGACTAGGCGATCTAGCATTAACTAAAGAATCATATGTACCCAAAACCTCCCCAGAGACTTGCCGTATTACTTCCTGTCCGGATTCGACTGCTTTTGATCCTTTTCTTGGCATTTTGCGTGATTTTTTCTCGTTCCAAATAGATCTATTGAGTATTGTTACGAACGTTTGAGCAATGCGTAGCCAAATTCGCAACGGATCCCGAAATCAGAAGGCGATTATCCGTGATAATTCTACGATACTAGATTATTAAAATAAACAATGACATAAACAATATACAAACCTCAATAATACGATCACAAAGACTCAACAACGAGAAACCGAATGGCAGCGTGTGAGCAGACAGCACGTGCGTCACGCAGGTCCTGAGCAAGGATGTGCCAAAATAGCGCTCTGGGCGCGAACAAACAACAATTGGTCCAGAAAAACAACCAGTTCGTAAAGACAAGTCAATAGTGTATGGAAATGAGTGATGTTGGGAAAAAACACTGAATCGCGAGGGAAAAAGGGGGATTTTCCACGACCGGCTGTTACAGTGATAACAAACACCTGACACCCACAAAAAGTATCCCAGACCCTAAATTTGCTAATCAGACCGTATTAACGTATGAGGCCCATCCGTCCTTGAGCCCAGATAGGAACCCGCAACCCATTTCTTCTGAATGATGCAGTAAGGAGGTCGACGCACCAGGAAAGATACTTGTTGCGGTCATGCAAAACGGGGTTGCGAACAGAGGGACTTAGAGCAGTGAATCACGCAGTGCACAAAGAGGCAAGCCACAAAAAGCAGCCTTTTCTTTTCGGAGATAGAGGGCAGTGGACCATCCACCAGCTATAGTACTTCCCAGATTACTGGACTTCAAAACTTACCAATTCCCCTTACTGTCTGTTTGCCCCCTAGCCCCCCCCCCTCATTTCCCTCAGATCCTAACTCTCCCTAGACCTCCTTACCACCCCCAACTGTTGCTCATTCCCCCTCCCGAAACCGAAAATCCTTTGGCCCTGGAGAATCTGCAACAGCTGTTAAGCATGTGCTCAAGAGTTTTTACAGCAATTGCCCCAGTGTGTTGAGTAAGGTTCCGGAGCTTCGGCGGCTTGCAGTGGATAAGGAGCCCTAGATCATAGACCTCACAGAAACCCGGCTCACTCCGACATACTTGCTGCCGAAATATCCATTTTGGGATACTTCATAGTGAGGCAGAGCTCTAGCGAAGGTGGTGCCGGCGGGGCCATCATATACTAAGATAAGTCTATCCTTCCCCCCCCCCACTATACTATCAACTCCCCTTTTCTCGTGTACTGATTGTCTGTGGGTTGCCTTCACACTCTCTAGGACGAACACGCTACTGCTTGATGTAGTCTGTCGCCCTCCGGCTCTCAGTTCGACAGATAGCCTAGTTCTTACAGACTTGTTAGGCCCCCTGAAAAGCTTCACAGACTTCCCTCGTCTGTTAGCCACCGGTGATTTCAAGTCACCCAGCGTCGACTGGAAAACAGTTGATGTCCCCGATGTCACCCTAGGTAAATCCTTCCCGTTTCTCGTACTGAAGAACTCGTGGGTACGGAACGTAAAAGATCCGACCAGATACAGCACAGGACATACCCCTTCCCTACTGGATCTGGTTATCACCAAAGAACGGTTCCAGACAGGTAGGGTGCACCATTAGCCACCTCTCGATGAAAGTGACCACATTCCCATCGGGTTCGATTACACTACGAAAGCCCCCTTTCCCTCAGAAACCAAAATTTGGGATTCTTCAAAAGGATAGATATTCGCCAGGTCAGTGCATATCCTCGCTAGCAGCTAAACTCAGCTAAGCTAGGTAACTCTGCTGATGAGGTGGCAGAGAATCCCAGAAAGCTGATCTTCTTAGCTGCTAGGCAATTTGTCCCCAGAATTTGTCTTCCACAGGCCGGTAAACGGCCCCTTCCTCAGCCGATTGGGAGCACTCCAGACAAACGCGCACGCTTCTCCGCTAGATATTAATCCACGGGTGTTGCCCGCGATGCAGAAGACTTCAGGATTATCCGTACCAAATACAAAGACAAGATTGGGTCCTGCCAAAGTGCAGTCCAAAGATCTGTGCTTGCTCAAGCACGGGCCAATGGGGCACTTTTCTTTCAGTACATGCGTCGTCTAAGGAGCACAGCTCCGAAGCCACTTACTCTCAGAGATCATGCCAGATCCCCAAACACTCCCCCAGCCAAGCAGCCGGGGCTCTTAGCTCCCACTTTCTGACAGTTTTAGCCCCGTGCTGATATCATCCCATCCCATCATGCACCCGATCTCTTTGGTCACTATCATTAGCCATATCACTATTCTCATTTTTGCAGTTGCACAAGGTTTCCGTCGGTTCAAACAATACTACTCCATAGGTCCTGACCTTATCGACCACAACACTCTGAAGAAAACCACGGAAGAATTAGTAGCCCCTCACGCCTCACGTTTTCAGCTATGTCTTGATGATGAATTTTTACCCAGCAGCCGGAGGGAAATAGTCATATGGTACACCTATAAGAAGGGTAGCAGACATCTCGCCTCAAGTTACAGACCCACAAGTCTGACCAGCGTTACCAGCAAAATTTTCGAGCGAATTCTCAAGAGTTCGGTTTTCTACCACCTGTATATAAATAAAACCCTTTTCCCGACCCAACATGGGTTTCTTCCCTGCGGTTCGTACATCACCAGCATGCTCGCTGTCGTGGATAGTTTAGCCAGCTCCCACGCTGTATTCGTCGATTTTGCTAGCATCCTCGACTAGGTCCCACAAGCCCTCTCCTTTAGAAGCCGCAAACATACGAGATAACGGGCTTTCAGTTGAACATCCTACGCAGCTTTCTTACCGACCGCACCTTTGTGATTAAGGTGTGGAACGTTTTGTCTCAACTTGCCCCGGTAAAAACTGTGGTCTCACAAGGATCGGCCTTAGATCCTCTCCTGTTTTTCATCTACATAAATGATCTTCCGATGGCCCTTCCTGTGAACATTGCTATGTATGGAAACGATGTAAGCCTCTAAAGTCCAAGGACTGAAAACCTGCAAATTGCAACTGACGAAACAAAAAGCTGGCCCGATGATGGGAACCTCCCAGGTAATGACGACAAATGCGTGATCTTGACTTTCGGCAGAGAGACAGATCACACACTCTCCAATAACGGAGCAACCACACTGCCAAGTGTTGACCGACCAAAGGTGCTCGGTTTCCGGCTAGATTGTAACCTGTTCTTCTCTATCATCACCAGTTGTTAAGCCAGTCTGCTTTTCGAGTCCTAAATTTGGCTCAAGCTTCCTTCCGGCGCATCTCTAGAGATGATTCCTTTATAACGTTCCGTAAGCATAGCCGTCCCCTGCCATAATACGGCAGCCAGATATTGCAATCTGGTCTGGTACAAGATTGTGAGATCCTTGAAATCGTTCGGAGAGCTTCCACCAAAGCAGTACGAGGCCTGTCCCACCTACCCCATTCCGCCAGCCTCTCACTCTTCAACCTCTCTCCCCTTGATTTTAAAGGCGTAGGAGGTAATCTGTTTTTAATTTTTCACCTTTTTGAATCAGGTCAAAGCGATTTTTTCTCCGCCCTCCCAGCCCTTTATCTCCGTGGTCACAGCAGAGAGGCTTTTGAGCCAAAACCATTTACTTAACTCGTTTTCGCAGGGTTATTACTTTGTGGAAAGAATGATGCAAGACGTGAAAAAAGGAGGCCTACTGAGGTTCCGCGAACGGAGTAATTTCTAAATAGCAAAAAAGAAGTTGCATGGGTGTACACTTGCGAAAATCGATGCATGCGAGGAGAATGCAAGCCATGAAGATGACATTAGCCCCGAATGAGGGATATACCGGGGTTCAACAAAAGAATGAGTCATGAAGAAAGGAGACATGAAACCAATTTTATGAACGTGTATTTAGGAACATGGTTAAGTGTGGAGGGAGCAATAGTCCATAAGATGGTGGGTTTAATTTTACTTTCAGTAACCTGTACCTATGAGAAATATCAAGATAAAAAGGAGGGTTCTGGGAGGGTGGAGAATCAATTTCCAGCGGGCCGCGGTTTGAAGGAAAATGGACTGTTGCAGCGGATACTAAAGTGGAAAATCTCGGCTTAGGCTTGAGGGTTATTATGCAGTTTCACTGACAAATATTTATGAATATATACACACAGTGACGCGTTGAGTCTCAGCGTTATTCGGCGTCATTACCGGCTATGTACAACATCCTATGGGTACGGCTCGTCTAGCGGGACATATGGATCCTCAGGAAAAAGTTAGACCCCTACCTTGGCTTCTCTATGCAATTCTCTGTCCATAGGAAATAAAAGCAAAAGTGATATAGATGTCTTTCATTGCACGTCCATTCCGATATTTGATCTTGAGTGTCGCATCCTTATTTCTCTCAATGCACTGTCCATAGTAGGACACTGTTTGAGGTTACCAACAGTTTGTTTAGATTGCCGCCCTCGCCCCCGCAACCACCCGCGCCTCCGCTTCTTTGCACTCTCGTTTCATTCTAGCGAATCCCCGGGACGATCAAAGACTTCCTCAAGAACCGGGAAAAATGGGGTCAAAGCCTCAAAAACGCGTAGCACGTAAACACTTCAAGAAAACTTCCGGAAGTCCCTCATTTAGGGAAAAGAAAATGGATGGGCAGACAACCGGACAGTTACGGCATTGTCATGGTCACTTGGACGAAGGCTAGAGTTCTTTCCCTCTTGCAGTGCTTGACGATCCCTGGAGCCTCGGAAGTAGGAAACTGGATACGAAACTGGCCCTATTCACCATATCCTGTGATGTGACGTGACCTGGTCTGGCAACAGCTCACAGATCGCGTTCAGATTGCCAACGAAACGAATTCCAGAAAGATCCCGAAACAGAATTTCGATATAAGTGGGCCAGCACATAGGTGGCTAGCGGGATTTCTCTCCTATCGGACGTCTAACGTCAAAATGGGGACCGGGTGCTTTAGTTTGGTGAGTAAAATCAATGGTGTGCCTCAGGTATCCTTCCTAGGTCCGATGCTGTTCTTGTTGTTTATTGACCTGGCAACCGCCCTTTATTCGCCTAGTTTCATTTTCGAGGCTGGCTTAAAGATTGTTGGGTCTTATGGTAGGGTCTTCTTAGGCGGGGGTGTAGGAACTGCCTCAGTCCGAGCATAAAAGTGGGACTTACAGCTGAACACTGGAAAAGGACCATTTGCTGTCAAGAGCAACAGGAGGTTTAACTGTCACCTGTGACCAAGGGCTGTTCGCCATGGAGGCAGTAGGTAGGGTCAAAGTCCTCGGAGTCATCATGAGCAGTGGATTTAAATGGTCGAACCAGTGCAAAGCTGCTGCACAAAGGGCTCGTGGTGAGCTTCTTGGACTGCGATCAGAATTGTCATGCCGGCAGCCGGAAATCTTTGTACCTATTTGTATGGCTAAATTATGACCTTACTTAGAAATTGGTGAGCAGGCTTGGGTGCCCTTCTACAAAAAAGACTCCGCCTGTTCAGAGAAAGTTCAGCGTCTCGCGAAGCGAATGGTTGGAAGGCAGACGGGTAAGACGCATAAAAAAAGAGACTCTGTGATCTGGATTTTTCCTCGTTGGAAAAAAGGGGACGCCGAGGGGATCTCATAGAAACGTTCAAAGTAATGGAAGGTTGTTCCAGCCCTAGACCGCATTGTCTATTCCAATTGGCTTTAGATTCCATAACAAGGGGGACACGAAAAGAGGCTGAAGAAAGTTCAAGCTAGGTTGATGACCGGATAGCACTTCTTCAGTAACAGGGTAGTAAACCGTTGGAAAAATCCGCCTGGTGGAATGGTAGACCTGAAGACAGTCCAGTCCTTCAGAGGTGCCCTAGAATGCAAGTGGTTTGAGATATTTACCGGGAATGAGCTTTGAGTATGTTCACTGGATGGACGACGAGTAGCACTGTTGTCCCTCTGAGGTGTGTTTTATCTGAAGCTTTCGTTTGTTGCGTACTGTCTCAGTGAAATCTCACGATGCATAATCTCCCTCGCCGTTGATGTGTGGTGAGGTTTCACCTTTCCCCATTTTTAGCGGGGACTCAGTGGAATAAACTGTGTGATGGTGAGTGCGTAACTGGTGTGCATACTACCGAAAGAATTCTGGATGCCCAATAGTCCGTGGACACTACTTGTCTTGCGCAAACCGAACTGAATTTAGTTAAAAGTGTCCGGCGAGATTTTTCTCTATTAGGACTTGCAGAGGTGCATCTCCAGGAGACTACGGCAGTGTAACCTGTTGTTCCTAATCTATTTTTGGGGCTTTGGTATTTTCCATGATGGGCACTGTTTCATCCTCATCGACTGTGTCGACAGCATCCAGCACTTTAATATCCTCTATCCCGGTGGAGGATGGGCTTCCCTGAACACAAAGATGAGTTACAGGGCCTTCCTGCCTATACAACCCACTCCTGGCAATCCCGTTTCTGCCTATTCCAACTAGCACAAGGACTTGGCAACCAGAAATAGCAGGCCTGCTCCCAGCCTTCCATCATCCCTACTTTCATATTCCACACGGATCCCTTTACGCATGCACAATTAGCGATATCCTTCTGTTACCTACCGTTCATTGAGAGCAGCGATCTCAGAACTGGCCAGTGTGACAGCTCAATTATCTCGCATGTTTCGTATGTTGAACGCATTCCTGCATATAATCGGTGAACGCCCTCGGACTGGCTGTTCTTTCCTCTTCAGGCATTCGCTGAAATTTCTTAATCTCTCAATCCTTAAGCTCCAGAGCTGTCTCCGCCTTTCGTTTCACCTGCCTCGTTTTCCTCAACGCTGCTTGGACGGTCCGCGACCGAAGGTTCTGCACTCTGCAGTAGTATCCTACTTTCAGCATGATTTTCCTCATCCTCCAGGGTAGAGCCCTTGGCATCCTCCGTAACTCTGCAGTCCATGGGTACCACAACTTGATTTACTATCATCTTCGCAGATGTTTGATTAACGGACTCCATACACGCTCCCAGAGCTGCTTGGGTACTCAACAGAACAAACCATGTGACAGTGAGTGCACAGCCATTGTAGATACTATCGAAAGAATTCTGGCCGCCCGATCGGCCGTGGCCATTACCTGTCCTGTGCAAACTAACCTTGGCTGAACCTCGAGGGGTGACCACCACTGCACTTCTGATTTACTGGCATTTGCGTACGACGTGGCGAGACTTGGTAGAGGGTGCCACCATATGGGGCCCAAGTGCAGGTAGCTTAGGAGTTAAGTGGGGGGGAATCACTGGCTAGAACTAAATGGATCAGTGACTATAGCTGCCACGGAATCGTGGCCGAAAAAGGAACAGAGTGCTATGAAACTTTGTGGCTACACTGTCTGCAAACGAAATGTGGCAGACAGTAGGCCGGGCAGGGGGAGTAATCCCCTTCCCGAGAGCCAACTAGATTCATTAGGAGATCCCGTTTTCACTTGTATTGCCCAGCATACATGCCGCTGCAAGTTGCCTCCGCCTATACCTATGGCCGGTAGGGAAGGTCTTCATCCATAAAGCACCAAGAGTAAGTAGGGGAGAAGGCTACGAACTATTACAGCTTCTGCCGAAGCTGTGAGTAGGTCACAGTTCTTCGTCCTTTTGGGAGGCATGAATCTCCCGGAAATAAATTGGGGCGATGAGTTTGCCCCCATGGTGAACGGCCGGGAAAACCCCGGTCAGGTGGCTTCACAACCTTGCTCTCACATAACATGTAAGAAAAGCAAAGGACTTCCGCGACGGACATCGTTCATCTACACCTGATCCGCTGATTACTAGGTATCGATCTGACATCCTTTCTTTGGTGATAAAGGAGCCAGTGGGGAGAGCAATCATGGAGTCCTGCTTGCGATGTTTACTGTGAGGCACAGC
Organism: Fasciola hepatica; assembly: GCA_948099385.1. Taxonomy (NCBI): domain Eukaryota; kingdom Metazoa; phylum Platyhelminthes; class Trematoda; order Plagiorchiida; family Fasciolidae; genus Fasciola; species Fasciola hepatica. The sequence continues at coordinate 39,466,156 of CANUEZ040000043.1, forward strand.
CAACCAGGATATATTTCGGTCCGAAAGCACGCTAAAGTGGATGAGGGTCAACTGAGGCCAAGGGCACGAAGCTTATGTTGGTACCCGCAAGTCCTGGAGCCACCTGTGGGGTATAAATATAGGGCAATGAAAACTGGACTGATAGGCTTGACAGAGGAGTTTACCCGGCTACCGCAGCACGTAAATAAGAGCCGGACACCGTGGTGGAGGCCAAGGATTGCAACAGCATTAATTGTTCGTAAAAGACCACGGGCTTATTACAGGCTTCATAGCAAGCACCACTCATGGGTCGCTCACAAGACAGCCAGAAACAGGACCCAAGCCCTGCAACTAGAGGCAAAGTGCACGGATCAGAGGAAACTCGCCAGCAGACAGACCCAAAGAGGTTCTTCGCTTAAATGCAGCCTAGTAAAACGACACATGAGAGCGTAAGTATCTTGGAAACGTCCGACGAAAGCACTGCTCTCGGTGATAAAGACAAGGCCGAGTCCTTGCTTGCGTCCTTTAGGAGCGCATATCGTCAGGACCAGGTGCTTAGTGTAGCGGGGTCAGATATAGGGAGTAATTCTGCGTTTCAAGAGCTCACTGTAAGTGAGGACGAGGTGACCCACGAACTCAGATCTTTGTGCAAGTACAAAGCACCGAGCCGGATAAAATCATTCCGGTGACTTCTCAACCCCTTTCCGTTAACTTATCAGAGGCTTTTACCCGGCTGCAAGAAGCATCCCTAAGGGAAGTTTAGGTGCCGAGTGATTGGCGTGAGGCCATTGTCGTGGCGATACATAAGACTGAATCCAGGCCGGGGGCGGAGAATTATAGACAGGTCAGCCTGACGTCAGTGTTGTGCAAGTGCTTGGAAAGAACAATCAGAGAACAATGGTTCCTTCATCTGGCTACTACTGACCTATCGACACCTACGCAACACGAGTTTGTCAAGAAAGGCCGTTTCCGGCAAGGCTGCTGATGCTCGTAGACCAAACCACAAGATAAATGGATGAAAGTACGACAATGGAAGTTTGTTATTTGGACTTCAGTAAGGTTTTTGACCCTGTGAATCATCGTCTGCTGGGCTATAAATATCAAACTTTTGGGGTAAATGGGGGAAGCGAATGAACGGGCAGCACACTTTTTAGGGAATGGTAGTTTCTGTGACAAGGCGGGTGATTATCTATCGGAGAAGGTTATCAGTCGTGTGCGAATGGTTAAGTTCTGGGGCCTATGCCCTTCCCCTTGCATATAAATGAATTAGCGGAATAGCTGAGCAACCCGCGTCTCATCTCTGCAAATGGTCTGGAGGTAGCGGGGAGCTATTCATCACACGATAATAAAGCTACACTCAGAGGGGCAAAACGACAATATCTGCTACTGAAGCTCGCCAAATGCCAAGTCACGACCACCAATATAGATGGAAAGAGCAATATTCCCCTGCAACGTGTATCGAAGGTAAAAGTCCAAGGTTTGATGGTCACACAGGACTTCATGCTTTCAAAGCAGTGTCAAAGAACCGCCAATATGGCAAGAGAGGTATTGACTAGGGTTTGCAATACTATCGCGTGCAAAGAACCAGATGTCTGCACCCAGTTTTACAAGGTTTTGGTGCGACCTCTTCAGAAGTATTGCGTGCGGGCATGTTCTCCTTATTATCACAAGGATAAGGAGTACTTGAGGGGGGTGCAGCAATGTGCAACTAGAATAATCACCGGCCAGAAGAAGAAATATCAATTCCAGCTTCCAGAGGATCTTAACCTCTTCTCTTAGGAGCGGTGTAGAGGCCGAGATGACCTAATGGAAGCTTTCAAGATCCTAAAGGATCTGCCGGGTATAGATATTGGTAATTTTTTCGTTTCTGCCTCAGGGGTCAGCGACAAGAGGACACAGCGTTACACTGCATAGGGCATACTCAGGGCTGGACATACGGGCTAATTGTTTAGCTAATGGGATTGTACCTATGTGGAAAAGGCAGTTGGAGAAAGCTGCTGGACGCTGCAGAGTACCAACTTTCAAGATTCACTCCGGAACACAACCTTTCCAGAATTATCAGTGCCAACGAGGGTCTGGGTTACAGAGCCCCTGGTATTTTTGCCACTGAACTTATATCTGTGAAGGTGATACTGCTTCGCAAATTCAGCCTTTTAGACAAAACATTCAACGCGCAGTGTTGAGCGCCCAAAGAAGCTCACCGAAAACAAAAATTTGGAAGCACGAGTGGTTTCGGTCATTTTCACCCCGTGCAAACCGAACTGAACTTATCTGAAATAAAGTAAACTGAACCTTATACACGACGCCATAGTTAAGCTGCATATGCAGTACTTCTTGCAAGCCTGGGCACCTTACTACCAGAGAGATAAAGACTGTCTGGAGGAAATCCAAGGGCCAGCCACCAGAATGGTGACCGGACAAGGAGGATTCAGCTACGCAGAGTTTCCCTGTGCCCTAGATCTGTTCTCGATGGAAAGGCAGCGCACTGGCGGGGATTCGATAGGAACCTTCAAGGTAATGAAGGGACTGTCGGGAATAATTCGAGAACTTATCGTTCTGATCCCCGAGAGAGGCACAAGGGGTCTTAGCCTTAGACTACCAGGATAGCATTCGAGGCTCCAAATTAGGGGGAAGTTGTATCTGTGGCCGTCTTCCTTCATACTTTTACCACGCTTATTGTTTAACTGAACGCTGACTGCCAAGCGCGGTTGCCATTTGACCGTTGCTCTTGCGCACGCTCTCACGCACGCTCCCAAATACAAGCTAACCACTATTTCTCCCAATCGCCTTCTTGTTCTCACGGGTCTTGGAACATACCTCTCTGGTTAGCATATTCGTACAGTGCCGAGCATTAATGTAACGTGCGGGTGGTCTCCGCAGTACAAAGAACCGAAGCACGCGTTTGTTAAGGAAACCGCGAGATAAGGTCTAACCAACCTTACAACTGGTGAGCCCGAAGTGATCCTCAGGTCAAGTGAGTTTCCTTGTTTTCTACCGTTCAAGCTCCCGTCTGCGTACGATTTTGTGTTTTGTTGTTTCCCTGTCTGTTGATTTTTCGGTCGGTTTACTAAATAATTTTTTTGTCCATACATATTTTTGGTGTAATATTTGTCGTGATTCTTTTCTCCGAAGATTGTAGTGCCCCATTGGTCGTCGATTTCTTTTCCCGCCTGTATTCGATAAAGTGATCGATACGTCTGCTGAATGGAAACCCTACTCAGACCCCACCGTTGGGGCGATCACGCTGCACATACCGGCATTCACGCCTGCTGATCCAGGACTCTGGTCCACCCTGGTCGAGTTAGAGTTCGAAAACTGCTGTATAACCAGTGACGCCGGCCGTTTCAGGTGGGCAACAGGCCGCCTCCCGCCGGAGGTCACAACGTGAGTAAGGGACGTAATAATCTCTTCCCGAAGCTACTGGGCCTTGAAGGAGGCCTTCGTTGCCCGCATGACCCCAACGCAGACCAACGTATGCAACAACTTCAAAATGTTGAGCTCGGAAGAGGAAGCCTTCCGAACTGCTGCGTGAGATGCAGCGCTTGAGAGGACCGACGGTAGGCGAGGACCTGCTCTTAAGGGAACGTTGGCTGCAGCTTTGCCACACAACACTCCGGTTTTACTAAGTGCCACGCGCAAGTGTTCGCTGAAGGAAACTGCAGCATTAGTTGATGACATTATGTCACGATACAACCCCGCTGTAGCTGGAGTTACCAGGTCCTCCGTCACAACGGTGCCTGCATCGCTAACATCTAACGACCTCGCGTCAGTTTTGCCTAGAATTGTCGCGAGCCTGCAAAGCCTAGCAGTAAAAGGAAGTGGGTCACAAGAGCAGTACCGGGTACGCTCGCCTAGGCTCCATAGTCCGTCACTGGGACGACGTTTCGGCTCTTCAAAAGAAGGGTATTTTAAATACCGCAGTCGCTCCTGTGGGGAAGCCAAACGATGCGAACCAGGGTGTACGTTTCACGGTGCTCATCAGGGAAACTAAACCCCTGGCCCATGGTGGCGACCCACGAAGCCGGGTATCAGACCCAGGGTCACCTTTTGAACGTAAGGTAATAAAATATTCCTTGTAGATACCGGTGCCGAAGTGAGCTTCCTCTCTCGAGCGAAAGGCAACAATAGCACACCGCAGGCCCAAACACTACGCTCTGCCAAAGGCACGGCTGTAACGAACGTTTGAGCAATGGCGAGCCAAATTCGCAACGGATCCCGAAATCAAAAGACGTTTATCCGCGACATTCTACGATACTAGATTACTACATGAACAATGACATCAAAAATATACAAACCTCAATAATGCGATCACAACGACTCAAAAACGAGAAATCGAATAGCAGCGTGTGAGCAAACAGCACGTGCGTCACGCAGGTCCTGAACAAAGATGTGTCAAAGTAGCGCTCTTGGCGCGAATAAACAACAATTGGTCCGTAGAAACAACCGGTTCGTAAAGACAAGTCAATAGTGCGGGCAAATGAGTGATGTTAGGAAAAACACTGAATCGCGAGGGTTAAAGGGGATTTTCCTTGACCGGCTGTTACAACGGCTACCCTTACGTTTGGCCAGCGGTAGCTCATCTTAAACTTAGGTCTAAAGCATACTTTCCGTTGGGTACTCATCATCGCTGACGCCCCGCATCCAATTTTGGGCATTGACTTCCTGCAATACTTTAACTTGTTAGTTGATCACGGCTCCGCAGAGTGATGGAAAGTCAGACCAATCTAGCTGTTGCAGGTTATAATTCGTGAGTGAATCACGTCACGTGATTTCACTTTCAACCACCGGCACACCGACCTTATGGCCAACTCACCGCCGCCTACCCGGCCATGTTTCGACAGGCCGGGCCTCTCCCAGTAGTGACCACCAAAGTCACTCACTATATCGATACTAAGGGACCCCCAGTGTTCAGTGGGCCGCGTCGGTTAGCAGCATACAAGCCTCGTGTTGCACAGGCTGAATTCGAACACATGCTAGAATTGGGTGTAATACGCCCTTGTAGTAGCCCTTGGGCTTCCCCTCTTCATATGGTCCCTAAGTCTAGTGGCGACTGGCGACCCTGTGATGATCAGAGAACATCTAACAAAGTCACCGTCCCTGGCCGATACCCAATTCCCCACATACAGGACCTAACTTCGTCTGTATCAGGTTGCTCCGCCTTCAGCCGTGTCGAGTTAATAATAATAATAATAATAATAACAATAATAATAATAATACTGGTATATTTCTCGGCCATGGTCGAGAAGCACGCTGTAGCGCGTGATCATGGTGTAACACGTTACTCAATAGAATGAAATATTCACAAATTCTGAATATGAAAGTCGAGAGTATCAAAGATGGAAAACAAAGCCAGCAACAGTTTGAATGAATCGTTCTGATAATCGTTCGCGCGGCAGATTTGAACCGGTTTCGAATCCGGTCTGGGCACTGTTTCGCGGTGGAGATATCGAAAAATCATTAACGCAGTGCCAAGGACGCATTATGAACGAGAATGATGCAAGCCAAGGAAACCGGAGACCCATCAAGGTTATGCAGATGGAGTAAATTGTTGAGCAAGAGGAAAAGGGGGGGGAAGTTGAAAAGAAGTATGTTCGGGAAAATCAACGCATGCAAAGAGGATAGCGATCATGAAGAAAATGCAAACCCTGAATGACGGATTTACCGGAGTTCAATAAACGGAATGAGTTTTGAAGCAGGGGGGCATGAGACCAATTTTTTGAGAGTAAGAACTGGTGGATGTGGGAGAAGCAGCAGACTATAAAAGGTGAGTTTAGATTCAGGACCAGTAACATGTACCATTCTGAAATAAGAAAGCGCAACTGGAGGGTCTTCGAGAAGTGGAGAGTCAATTTCCAGCCGGCTACGGGTCGTAGGAAAGATAAACAGTGGTAATGGATGATAAAGTGGGAAATCTCCGCACGGACTTCGAGGTTATTATGCTGTTTTACTGACAAATATATATGTATATGTTGACACATTTGCCTTCAGTGTTATTCAGCGTCGTTTGATATTATTAATAATAATGGTTTATTTCGGTTTATTATTATTATAAGCAATTAGGAGTATTTCCTATTGTGTGGTTTGATTTCGGTCCCAATTGCTATGGTATGTTCCATTTGAGTCTCTGTCCTTACGAGTCAAAGTGGCATCCTTGGTTAGCCAGTTTTGCGACTGAGATAGTGGGAGACAACGAAACTGAAATAAAGGGGGATTGCAGTCTGGACGTGTTTCCAGCTGTGGGTTTTGATAATGTAAAAATGAATAATAATGGTTTATTTCGGAGACGTCCGAGGCCTGCGAGGTGCGTAATCAGCTGTTTACAAGTGATGGAATAAACAGACAAAACCCTTGAAAATGTGGGAATTAACATGGAAGGAGTTGAAAAAGGGCTAAGAAGGAACGGGTAGTTATGTGGGAAAAGAGAGCAGATAAAAAGCAGCAGTCAGGGTGTGCCCCTGCTGCGGATCAATGGTTAATGGAGGTATATAAAAACCAGTAAAGGACGAGGCATGAGAATGACAGAAACTACGGGGTTAGGTGGAAGAAAAGTGGTTGAAATTAGTGGCGTTTCCATTTGTTTGGTTCATTAAGGAAATGGCCATTAGTAGTCTAACGTTGAGAACTCAGCCAGATAGATGAAACTGTCTTTCGCTGTTTGTGTCCTTGATTGGAGGGAGCAGGGTCGGCGAAGGAGTTGGTCTTAGACGTCGAGGCCTTTCTCGTAAGCTACATCTGCCATGCTCATATTAGATAACTGGAGTGCACGGGTGACGCTGAGATATGGGGTGAGTGCCGACAGAAACTGGGACTTAGTTTGTGAAGCTCGAAGGTTGATGGGCAACTTGTTCCAGACTTTAGAGTAGACAAGAAGGAAGAAACGTGACCGTATGGCTGACTTAGCTATACTAGAAGGGACAGTAACAGGCCTGTGCCGAAGTGAGTAGGGTTTTTCACGGGAGAAGCTTACTGGGTCAAAGGAAAAAGACCGGTTATGGAGCAGGTTATACAAAAAGACTAAAATTAGTCCTAAGCGTTGGAGCCAGAGTGGGTCAAGATTCAGGTTTTGGCATCGTTCTCTATATTTTGAAGACGTGGACCAACCAAATAGTTGTTAGGTGAAACGCCTTTGTATGTTTTCAATCGCAACTCTGTCGAATGTCGTCATGTTAGAAAATGTTATTGGGCAGTATTCGAGCAAAGGCCTGATGTGTGATTTGTAGATGTCGATGATGCTGTCCTGGGGACGAAAGTAGCGGAAGAGCAGGGCCACAATTCTAGCCTTGGCCGCTTGGATGGCGGCTTGCTCAGAAAAGTTGAGGGAGCAGGGATAGTTGAGGCCCAAAATGCGGATGGTAGGTCGACTGGCTATTGGGGACCCACCAAGAGTTAAGGATCCAGGGGGCAATTGGAAGTTGTAGGTTAGGACCTCGCACTTATCAGTGGAAAAGCTCATCCTCCAGGTGTGGCACCAGCGGTCAAGTGCTGCGAGGTCAGCGGAAATGTCGCAAAGATTATGGGTAGCATCATTGGAATTGAAAGAGTAGACTATATTTATATCGTCTGCAAACAAGAATGGCGTGCCATGGTGTACTAGATCCAATGCGTCGTTAATGTACATCAGAAATAGGAGAGGACCCAGTTCGCTTCCCTGCACAACGCCACTTGTAACAGGTTTCGGTTTAGAGGTATGTCCGTTGGCGAGGACCACTTGCGAACGATGAGCAAGATAAGATTTCAGCCAAGAAAGCAGTGGGTCACCAATGCCAAATGAACGCAATTTGGAGATGAGATGCAGGTGTGGAACACGGTTGAAAGCCTTTGACAGATCTAGGTAGACAACTACTAATGCCTGCTCGCTGTCAACAGCATTAGTGACTAGGCTGAGGAAGTCAAACTGACATGTGGTGCATGATCGCGATTTGAGGAACCCGTGCTGCCTATCGCTAAGAAGGTTAGAGGCGAGAAGATGGGTAGTAATGCCATCTTTGATAATCGTTTCCATTATTTTGGAAATGATAGGGGTATGGTTGATGGGACGGTAGTTAGCAAGTTCGTGGACAGGTCCTTCTTTATGTCGTGGAATGATGACTGAACGCTTCCAGTTCGACGGTATCAAACTAAATTTGAGTGGCAAGGCGAATAGGTTCAGTAATAGAAGTGGGAGGTCGGATCCACCGTTAATGATTGCAGCTGGGGGCAACCCGTCTGATTCGTGCGTACAACCAGATCCCGGTAGCAGAGGCCGATATCCCTAAAACTGCTGTCCATATGCCTCTCGGGCTGTTCGAGTTGATGCGAAGGCCTTTTGGACTCAGTAAAGCAGCCCAGACCTCTCAACGGTTCATGCACGAGGCAACTCGTGGTTCGGAAAATGTCCACGTATACCTGGATGATATTTTTGTGGCGAGTTCTTCAGAGCAAGAGCACGTCGCACACTTGCGAGCACTTTTCGAACGCCTTAGCCAGCACGGCGTTACGATCAATATCGCGAAATGCGAATTAGGCCGGGCGGATATCATCTTCATAGGACATTTTCTTTCATCCTCGGGTATCCGCCCTCTGTCAGATAAAGTTTCCGCTATTCGCGACTACCCTGAACCCCAATCTTTTCGCCAGTTGCGTCAGTTTGCCGGCCTGGTGAATTTCTACCACCGATTTACTCCTCGCTGTGCGGAAATGAAGCAACCCCTCACCGACCTGTTGCGCGGAGGTAAGCGGAAGTTCGTGTTTCCCGACACGGCACAAGCCGCAGTTGCCTTGGTCAAAGTTGCTGTCGCCAACACAGCACTCCTTACCCACCACGACCCTTTGGCTCCTATTTCGGTAGTGACGGATGCTTCGGACACAGCGGTTAGAGCAGTACTGCAACAGTTCGTAGACGATTCTTGGCAACCATTAGCATTCTTCCCCAAGCGCCTAAAACCCACCGAGTCTAGTTACAGCACATTTGGTAGGGAGTTATTAGCCACCTACTTTGGAATCCGTCATCTTCGACATGCACTCGAAGGCCGTTCGTTCACGGTGTTTACAGACCACAAGCCTTTGGTTTACGCACTGAAGTCAGCTTCCGATCGATACTCACCACGCGAGATTCGCCACTTAGACTTTGTCTCACAGTTTACTGTGGACATACGACACGTCTCTGGGGTACTTAATCCCGTCGCAGACGCCCTATCGCGCGTATATCAACTAAGTCTGTCACAAACGCCTAACATCAACTTAGACGCAATGGCACAGGCCCAAACTATGAACCCTGACATCGAACAACTTCGGCAAAACGGTTCTTTGAGCTTGACGACAGTACCTATCCCAACTTCCCAGAATACCATCGTGTACGATGTGTTGCAAGGTCGCCCTAGGTCCGTGGTTCCTGCTGCCCACCGTTATCCTACGTTCCTGACACTCCACAGCCTGGCTCATCCGGGTGTGACTGCCTCAGTGAAACCGATAACTGAGCGCTTTGTTTGGCACAATGTTAAACGAGATGTCCGTCAATTGGCTCGTGCTCGCCTGCAGTGTCAACGTGTCAAGACCCATAGGCACTCTAAGGCGGCATTAGCCAGGTTCCCAGTACCTGAAACACGTTTTCATCATGTGCACGTCGACCTCGTAGGATCAATTCCACCTTCGCTAGGGTATGTTTACATACTCACATGTGTGGATAGTTTTACTCGCTGGCCGCAGACCATTCCTATCCCTCGTCCCACAGCAGAAGAGGCCGCGAAAGCTTTTCTGGTCGGCTAGGTTAGTCATTTGAGTTGCCCGGCAATAGTGACCACAGATCGTGGTCCACACTTTGACGGCGCTTTTGGCAGCTCATTCACTACGCTCGGTTGCCAACACGTTAAGACGACAGCTTACCACCCTCAGGCCAATGGTATGGTTGAGCGTTTCCACCAGCAACTAAAAGCCGCCCTTCGAGCAAACGGTAACCCCTTTGGAGTGAGATACCACCACTAGCACTATTAAGCCTGCGTAGTGCTGTTGGGGGGGGGAATTACACACAACACCGGCCGTACCAGTATATGGCTGTACACTTCGTCTGCCTGGTGGGGTTGGTAGCTCCCCATCAACCGTGACTTTCGACCACGGCGGCTACGCTCAGCGCCTTACGCAGCACGTGCGAGTGCTCAAGGCCAGTCCGCCGCGCGAACAACGGTCTACAAGTTATGTCCAAACTGCGTTAGAAACAGCTACTCATGTATTCCTTCGCGTCGATGGCGTTCGATCACTACTACAAGCGCCATACACTGGCCCGTTTCGGGGTGGTAAAATTTGGGGCAAAAACATTTGTCATAGACATCAGCGGGGGAAACGATACCGGCCATCTCAAGCCTGCCGTCATGGAGTGCGAGCCGTCAGGCCAATTTACACCCGCTCAAGCCGCTCAGCCACTCCCATCGAACAAGCTATTACTCGAACTACCCCAAATTACGCCTAGCGAATACTCGGCAGCTAGTCCATCAGGTTCTACAAACGTACCCGCAACGCGAAGTAGCCATCGCGGTCGTCAACTACGAAACCCCGTCCGCTTTGCCGACTTCTTGACGATTTTTACAACCGACTGTTAGCAATAAGATGGGAAGTTCACCATGGATTTGCCAACCAACGGACCCGAGAAATTACAATCGGTAGTTATGATTTAATTTTCTTCTGGTCTCCTAGAGACTACAACAACACCGAACATCGTTCGTGTGTTGTTATTACGGTCCAACATCCGTCGGAGCCTTCAGGTGCTACTTTGTTCCAGACCGATCTACACAGTCACATTGGCCTCATCCGTAACCTCGCTGACTCCCGTGCACGTTCAAGGAGCCAACCACTCACTGGACAATGGGACGATTGGTCAGCGTGGCACTGGAGACGACAACTGGACGCCCTTTGGTTGGACCTGAGGCGGCATCCTCGGGCTCGCATGCGTATGAGCACCTTGGGCGCCAAAACACAGTTGGACTGACTCACACCGGACTTCGAGAGTGCAGGTACCGTTGAACTCCTCAGCAGTCGTTCTAAGTCACCAACAGTATAACGGGCAAGCCACGAGTTCCTAGACAATCAATACTTGCGGCCTACAGCCACGATCGTGGCCCAACTCCGTCGGAATTCTAAGAGGAGGCCTCTGTAGCGGTGGCCGTCTTCCTTCATACTTTTACCACGCTTATTGTTTAACTGAACGCTGACTGCCAAGCGCGGTTGCCATTTGACCGTTGCTCTTGCGCACGCTCTCACGCACGCTCCCAAATACAAGCTAACCACTATTTCTCCCAATCGCCTTCTTGTTCTCACGGGTCTTGGAACATACCTCTCTGGTTAGCATATTCGTACAGTGCCGAGCATTAATGTAACGTGCGGGTGGTCTCCGCAGTACAAAGAACCGAAGCACGCGTTTGTTAAGGAAACCGCGAGGTAAGGTTTAACCAATCTTACAAAGTACTTCTCGAATAGAGTGGTACCATATTGGAATAAGCTCCCAGGAGGAGGTAATAAATACCACAACAACGAAGGCTTTTAAGAAAGCAGTAAGCCTATGTTGGGTGGCAGTACACCCCGAGTTATGTTAGGCAGTTTTTGGGGTCAGATGAAATTTACTCATTGTTTCCACCCTTCTCTGCCAGGGCTGATAATGCAAAAAATTTCTGCTTTTCAGAGAAAGAAACTCACGCAGCGTTGGGAGCTACGGAGAAGCGCCGACAACACAACTATCTGGACACCAGCGGTGCGGTCGTCTCCTTCGGTGAGTGTAGCTGTTTTTGAAATTTTTAGAAAACACAGCTCGTCCCCCTCCACTTGAGTTTATCTTTATCTGTGCTTACTGGATCCTGAATAATGTCAATGCCCCTCACCATTGACATAACCGCTTGCTCAGATGAGGCTACTTTCCCATGAGGCAGTGCGATTCCCCTCCGTGGCCACTGCATCACTCCTCAATCCGGATGAAACGGTCCTTCATAATGCGCTGGCAACGGACGCACTAAAATGTGCAGTCCAAAGTCAGGCAGCAGAGAAAGCCGAGCTAAGGGCCACCGTCCGCACCCTTAAGGATGATCTGACCAGCCTGAGGAGTTTGGTAACCAAATCCCTCCCGGTGTCTCAGGCAGCCGATCAGGTGTGTGAGCAGCAAATTCTTGACGCCGCAAAGATTTTACAAGATACCGAGAATTGCTCCAAGCGAGTCATCCTCTGGGGTCGCTTCCTCCGTTCAGATCACCCTCAGGACAACTACGCCCAGGTGTTTAATCGCCTTAAGCTCCCTTTCCGACTTGAAGTTCGGTCCATTTAGTTGGTAACCAAACGCACCAACCGGGTTCACGGTATTCTCATTGAAATGGGCTCCACAGATGCAGCCAAAAGAGTTGTTTCCTCGGCCGCAAAGCTCAAGGAGGAAATTAAAGGGCTCAAGGGCGTATCCATTGATAAGCCACTTCATCTGAGGCTCCGCAGGGAGAAGGCTAAGCCAGAAATTCTCCCAAAAGCCGATCCTAAGCTCAGAGTGCTGCCAGTTGTCCAGGTAACTCGCCTTGAGGACCGAGCTGCATGCCCACCATCCGTCGCTTCCCTATTGACACCATTTCCCGTCGCCGAAAGTACTCCCAGTAGTAGGTCTTGTGCCACTAAACATCTGTCGCCTACGAAAAGCATCCCAGGCCCCATCATAGACAATAAGACTATTTTAGCGGACGACACTCACTCATCCTTGAGCCCAGATACAAACCTGCAACCTGTTTTTACTGGAAGAAGCAGTGAGGAGGTTAACGCACCAGATAATATATCTGGTGCTGTCATGAAAAATAAGCTCTCCAACAAGAAAACTCAGGACAGGGCATCACGCAGTGCTCAGAAGGGCAAACCACAAAAAGCAGCCCACCCTTTTCGGAGACCGAAGGATGTAGACCGTCCATCTGGATTGATACCCCCAGGTTACTAGACATCAAAACCTACCGGTCCCCCCAGCAGTCTGCTTACCCTCTAGCCCCTCAAAATCTTCAGCCCCCGACTCTCCCAGGACCTACTTTCCATCCCCGAACCCCCCTCTTTTCCACTCCTCAAACCCAAAACCAGCTGCCTCTGGCGATTCTGCAACAACTCCTGAGCATGTGCTCAAGTGTTTTTACAGCAATTGCCTGAGTGTGTTGAATAAGATCCCGGAGCTTCGGCAGCTTGCAGTGGATAAGGAGCCTCAGATCATAGCCCTCACAGAAACCTGGCTCACCCCTGACATACTTGATGCCGAAATATCCATTCCGGGATACTTAACAGTAAGGCAGGACTCCAGTAGAGGTCGTGCCGGCGGGGTCATCATATACTACTGTAATTCGATCACTCCTCCCACCTTACTGACAACACCAACCTTTTCATGTATTGATTGTTTGTGGGCCGTTTTTAACCTTTCTAGGACAGACACCCTATTGCTTGGTGTTGTCTACCGTCCTCCCGCATGCAACTCAACTGATAGCCTAGGTCTCATAGACTTATTAGGCTCCCTGAAAAGCTACACAGACTTCACCCATCTGTTAGTCACTGGCGACTTCAACTCTCCCAGTACAAACTGGCAAAGAGCTGATGCCCCGGATATCACTTTCGGTAAACCCCTCCTTGATCTCCTACTGAAAAACTCATGGGTGCAGAACGTAAGAGATCCGACTAGATATCGCACAGGCCACGCCCCGTCCCTACTAGACCTGGTCATCACCAATGATCGGTTTCTAATAGATGTGGTGCATTACCTGCCGCCCCTCGTCAAAAGTGATCACATTCTCATTGGATTCGATTATATCGTGAAATGGCCTCCTCTTCCCTCAGAAACTAAAATTTTGAGATCCTTCAAAAGGACAAATTTGGACCAAGTCTGTGCATTTTTTCGCTCCCAGCTAAATTAAACTAACCCAGGTAACTCTGCTGATGAAATGGCAGAGAATCTCAGAGAGTTAATCACCTTAGCTGATAGGCATTTTGTCCCCAGAATTCGTCGCCCACAGACCGCTAAGCGGCCCCTCCCTCGCCTCATTAGGCGCATTCTAGACGAACGCGCACGCCTGTTTGCTAGATTTAAAGCCACAGGCCTTGCCCGTGATGCAGGGGACTTCAGGATCATAAGGAACATATGCAAAGACAAGATTAGGTCGTATCAGAACGCAGTCCAACGATCTGTACTTGATCGAGCACAGACCAATAAGGCATTTTTCTTTCAGTACATGCGCCGTCTAAGGGGTACAGCTCCGACGCCATTAGCTCTCAAAGATAGTGCCGGATCTCCAATCACTTCCCCTAGCCAAGTAGCCGAGGCATTCAGCTCCTACTTCCGTACAATTTTTAGCTCCACACCCGTATCATCCCACCCTACCATGCACCCGTTATCTCTGACCACTACCCTTAACCGCGTCACTATTCCCATTGGTGCGGTCGCTCAAGGTTTCCGACGGCTCAACCAATATTGCTCTATGGGTCCTGACCTAATCCACCCCCGTATTCTCAAGGAAGCCGCGGATACATTAGCTGCTCCTCATGCCTCGCTTTTTCGGCAATGTGTTGACGATGGAGTTTTCCCCCGTAACTGGAAATAAGCAGTGATCGTACCCATCTATAAGAAGGGTAGTAGACACCTTGCTTCTAGTTACAGACCCATAAGTCTCACTAGCATCGCAAGCTAAATTTTTGAGGGAATTCTTAAGAGTGAAATTCTTTCCCATCTTCATAGAAATAAGATCCCCTCCCCGTCCCAACATGGGTTTCTTCCTGGCAGATCATGCATCACCAATATGCTTACTGTCATGGATAGTCTAACGAAAGCCTATGATGATGGCCAGCTCTCACACGCTGTATTCATCGACTTTGCTAAGGCCTGCGATAAGGTCTCACATGCCCCTCTTCTTTATAAGCTGCAGACATATGGGATCACAGGCCCCATGTTGGCCATCCTACGTAGCTTCCTTACCGACCGCACCTTTGTGGTTAAAGTCGGGAATGTTTTGTCTCAACCCTCCCCAGTAACAACTGGGGGCCCCCAAGGGTCGGTCTTAGGTCCTCTTCTTTTATTGATCTATGTAAACGATCTACCGACAGCCCTTCCTGCGAACATTGCCATGTACGCAGATGATGTAACCCTCTGGAGTTCAAGCGTTGAAGACCTGCAAATTGCAGTTTGTGAAACAAAACGCTGGTCCGAGGATTGGAACTTCCCAGTTAATGATGACAAATGCGTGAGCATGTCTTTCGGCAGAGAGACTGGTCACACATTTTCCATTAATGGAGCAACCACACTGCCAAGGGTTGACCGACACAAGGTGCTCGGTTTCTGGTTAGATTGTAACTTATCCTTCTCTCATCATCACGAACTTGCGAGCAAGTCTGCCTTTCGAGTCCTAAACATGATTCGAAGTTCCTTCCCGCGCGTATCTAAGGATGATTTCCCCACAATTTTCGGCACGTATATCCGACCTCTGCTGGAGTACGGTAGTCAGATAGTGCACTCTGGTTTTGTCCGAGACCGTGAAGTCCTAGAAAGAGTTCAGCGGGCCTCCACCAAGGCAGTAAGGGGTCTTTCCCATCTACCTTATCCCGTCCGCCTCTCACTCCTCAACCTCTATCCCCTTGACGTAAGACTCGTAAGAGGTGATCTGTTTTTGATGTTCCACCTTTTTGAAACAGGCCAAAGCGATTGCTTCTTCTCCGTCTGTCCAGCCTCTTTTCTCCGTGGTCACAGCAGAAAAGTTTTCAAACCAAGGCCAGGCACTTCACTAAGGATTAATTTTTTAGCTATAGGGTTATTTCTATGTGGAATGCACTTCCGGAAGATATTGTTCTCCCGCAGAACAAAACTATCTTCAAGAAAAAGCTATACCTCTACCTGGGTCTCTCCCAATAATTCCTTTGTCAAAAAAATAGATGTCTTTTACCGCATATATGTTCATGAATGCCACACCCCCACTCAGCTTAAGGCAATGTCCACAGTGTGACACTGCATGATGTTGTGTATCGTGTTCTCGCTGCCACCCCGCCACCCCCCCCCCCGCTTCTTTTTACTCTCGTTTCAGCTCGGTGAATCCGACAGAAGATCAAAGATTTCCTCAAGAACCGGGACAATTGGGCTCAAAGCCTCGAACCCGTGTAGTACTTCAAGACTTCAAGACGAGACTTCAAGACACATGATTGGCTCTAGCCACACCAAGTCCTGTGCAAACTGAAGTGGACTGAACTCGCAGTTGATGTGCGATGAGGTTTTCCGTTTCCCTCTCATTTTTAGCGGGCATTCAACGAAATACACTCGGCAGTGGTGGGTACATAACTGGTGTGCATGCCCTCGAAGGAATTCTGGACGCTGGATTGGCCTTGGCCATTACCTGTCCTGTGCAAACTAAACTGAACTGAACTGAACTTTCGGCGCGGAATCCGGTCCAGGCGGAACAGTCCGGTTTCCTTTGTCCTATGATTACTTGTTAAATATCGTTCGAAGTGTTCATACGGCTTTCGGGTCCAAATTCCATAGAGCATCGGGATGAGTGTTGAAAACACTAATTTGGTAACCCGCCATACCGTAGAAAGTGCGCCAGCTACTGTGGTCCACAAAACTCGTCAGGTGGATTCACTACCAGATTATAAAACTGTATGTAAGTTACTTCTTATGATTCTCCATTTAGCACTGGCCAATTTTTATCCTCTCTCTGGCATAATGTTCTACTGGTATCAGAGGGGTTTAAACACGAACAAGTATATTTTCCTAAGGAAAACCACTGATATTTTCAAGCAACAGTCGGATTGGCTGAAGGCAGAGACGCCTTGACTGGTCCATTCTGGTGGGTCGAATAAAACGTCCAATAACATAGGGAGACAAATGTTGTTTTATTTTGTCTGAAAACCCTTCATTGCAGTGATGCTTAAGTCAAAGTTGCAGGTATGGAGGCGGGTCCTCGGTTAGTGTGAACAAATGCTCAAAACTTTTCGAGATCATTATAGCGTTCAGTGTCACTACATCATTACTACTTCCGACTGCCATTGCATTAGTATCTTCCGCTTCATCCATCTACCCAGTCCTCAAAATGGTCCTAAATTAGTCCAAAAAAGTCAAATTAGTCCCAGGTTAGTCCCGTTGGAAACACCCCAGGAACATTTTTGGGACTATTTTTGAGCACACCAAGAAAGGAGCGGCCTACGTGCTTTACTTTAGAATTTCGGTCAGCTCTACTATAATACTTCATCTTGAGTTGCTAGTTAATGAACTTACATCAATTCCCATTAGAGGAAATAACATGATCTGGGAATACCCTCGAAAATTACTCACCACGACCCGAGTACTTTCTGGTGCCCAACATCCCTATTAAAAGTAGCATTTTACAAAGAAGTCAAGGTGTACCTCCATGTTATGAACCGTACTTGAAGCAGCGGGTGAAATTCTCCAACTGATACCGCGTAATTAAAATAGTCGCTTGCGGAACTTTTTTGGGACCAAATGCCCTATCTTTGAGCTGACCGCGCTGGTAAACCATAGTGTTTTCCAATGAAGTAAAAATATTTTTCCATGTTTCAGACTTGCCCAAATCTAATGGTATGACAAAAATTCCTGTCCAACTAAATTACTCAAAAATAGTTCCTCGCGGGACTATTTTGGGACTAAAATGCGCACCCCTGTGCTGACTGGGTATGTTCGATTTGCATCAAGCAAATGCCCTTATAGCAAACCGACAAATTAATAAAGCGTATCACGTATTTCAAGCGATTGGCACAAACTGATAGGGAACCGTTCAGAAACCGGCCAAAAACCGCTCCGAAACCGATCGGTTTGTGACCGGTTTTCGAGCGGTTTTTACTATTATGCCGATCGGTTTCTGAGTTGTTTCTGAACGGTTTCCGAGCAGTTTGAGCCAATCGATTAAAATACGTGAAATGCTTCATTAATTTCTGTCACTTTCCCCAAATTGTTTTACGATGCTCATTTCTGTCTCCAAGTTATGATTTCCCGATTAAGTGTCATTATTTTACCTGTTTCGAGGGAATGAAATAGAGCAATCTATACCGAGGTTTTTCAGAGCATTTCGGTGAATTAAGCAATTATATTGAGGTAAAACATCAACTAGGCATCGCACATTACTCCGGTCGTCGATTTTCTTCGTATCAGTTAATTTTTGATCCGTGTAAAATGGCTACCAAACAAACCGACCGAAAACCTATGTTACGAACGGGCTGGCAGGCGAAGATGTATGTTCGCCAACCGCTTGTTTGTATTTGTATTTGCTCAGACTTTTGTGTAGACAGACGTCCGCATATCAGTTAAAGAAGATTTACACTTGGCATTTCACCGAATCGGTGGGATGAAAAAACGGTTACGTAACAAAATTGCCAAGAAAGTCTGCTGATACTCGTGCCCAGTTTGTGAGTATTCGGGCCAGATATGGAGTGGCAGAGTTTTTGTAGATGTTAATCCGAGAGGGTATGGATCGAAAGGAGGAATGTGTAGAAGCGACAGTTACATTTGGACAGATCACTGTGTAAAGGATGAGTGCAGTCTGCAAGGATTTTGTGAGCGAACTGTTTACACGCGGCAAGGTGTAGTTCGCACAGTTCAGCATATAGTTCAGACAGGGAGATGAAAAATACCCGGCTGGTAGTAGATAAAACGTCGAAGAAGGATTTTGAAACCTCTTCAATAGACCAGCAAAAATAACAGGGGAACAGTGAAGTGAAACAGGAAAACCATTGGTAAACAAAAAGGGAAATAACACTGTTTAGCGGTAAAATGCCTAAGCTTTCGGATTTGGTAAGATAGACGGCGTAGTTTCTTCACAGAGTTTGAAATGTGAGATGATTACTTCAAATTTGCATCGATAGTGATTCCTAAGTATTTGACAAAACCCACTCTAGTGAGTGGTTCTGTAGAAATGACAGATGGATCAGAAGGATAAGCCGACCGAGAAAGGGTAAATATGCATTCAAAGCATTTGGACAAATTTAAAATTAAATCGGATCGAACGGAGAAGTCATAAATATGGGACGGATCACTAGAAAAGTCATTGAAATCCTGGGTTACAGAAACAACTTGACGAAGGGCAACATTATCGGTATATTTAAATAAACGTGCAGAAGAGTTGAATGGGAGATCACTAATGTGGGTGGAAAGTAAACAGGAGAAAAGCGCAGCTCCCTGAAGCACTCCTGAATCGTTCACCATGGGTTTGGATGTTTTAAAACCTTGTGTGCACTGAGTTCTGTTGGTAAAGTAACCAGACAACCATGCTAGTAGAGGTGTGAGACAGCCGAAAACTTCCAGTTTACGAAGGAGGACAGACCGCGGAATAGAATCAAAAGCGAATAAGTAGTCCAGAAAGGCGCATCTCACAGACCTCGCTGATCCATCCGAGGATTTGGTTACCTGGTGGACTAAGGAAACGATAGCATCCACAGTGGACCTGTTCGGTTTATGGGCAAGTTGTAAAGGGTCATTGGGAGAGTTTGTAGAAGAAATCAAACGTTTAAGAATGGCACGCTCTGTAAATTTAAAACCAGATTAAGTGAGCGCAATGGAACGAAAGCGCTTAGGTTTGGGTATAGCAATTATCGTCTCCAGCAGTCTGTAATAAAATACGAGTAAAAAGATGTGTTTAGGAGAAAAAGTAAATATATCAGTCAGGGCAACAGCACCATATCTCGAAAGCGATGACGATAGGCCATCAGGACCAGTACCTGAGGTTTGCATGATGCATCTGAGCACATGACAGAATAAATTGCCCTTTAGCTGTTACTTGTTATTTTAGCTCCGTATGGACAATTCTCATCATGCTGTAAACAAATAGCCTATTTCATTTCCCGGTATGCAGCTTTGGTTGATGCCTTTTGGTGTGTGAAACCTGTGGTCAGTTGTCGAGGAAGTGTTTTTGTTTTCTGTATGGTTTTACTTTGTGCAGCTGACTTCGCGATTAAAAGCAACGTAACGGGATGAATTGGGGATTACCTGCGGTAGATGCACCATTCGCATTACACCGGTCTGAAAATATTGTTAATACACGTATCAAAACCCGAAGGTAAGATAAAGGTCATATAATGCTGTAGTAACAGAACGGGGCCAGTATCCCCGATGGTTGATGGGGATTAATGGTGCTCAGAGAAGAGTACCAGTCTCCCGACCGGAGTCTTAAAGACCGGAACTCAATTCGCAGAAAATCAAGCAGTCGAAAATGCAGTTCGAAAGACAAAAACACAAGAACGAATTCTTAATGCTCGATTCGAAGAAGGGGTGTTTCGCGTTTGCCAACGTAGGACTTTTTAATGGATACGTGTTTCTTCTTGTCTTTCCTTGTCTGAAGTCAGGCCAGGGAGTGTGCCAATAGTTGAGGTCGTTATTGGGACAAATGTAAAATTGCAGCTGTAAACATGGAAGCTGGAATATCCTTAACGCCCCGTGAAGGGAATTCCGGTCAAGCCATGTGAAACGCAAGTACATGCGGTGGGCGAGGAGGCTTCGCGAGTAGTGGGGAATCAGCGACTAGCGGTCCAGATTATTGATATTTTTGAGTTGCGCATGAGATGTTACTGGTTGACGGGGTTGCTGAGACAATTGTTTGGGCAATTTACTGGAACGTGCGGATGCCAAAATTGATTTTAAAGCTCATCGGTTACTAGTTGGGGTAAGAGATATCAAACTGCAGTCCAGGTGGAACAGGTTGGGCGACAGCACTAGCCCGTGTTTCTCGCCAGTGTCGTTAACACAAAAATTGGCCGGGAACTGAACTATGTCACAACTAAGTTCCAAGTGCCATTACTCCAAGAGATACTCGAGAAGCTTCATGTTGCAGTGTTGTCATTGGTCGAATTGCGGTGGGCCTATTGAAAATTACCGGTGCTCACAAAAGGGAGAAGGAAAGCAGCTTTCTGTGTCAATGAAAGGCAGTACGAGTTCCTACGAATATTTTTTGGGCTGTGCGACGCACGGGCTGCCTTCAGACGGTTGCTGCTGCTGGTACTAGAAAATCTGGACGGTATGGGGATTATATCGTGATATTCTGAAAGACGATTGGCAAGCTTGTTTCCAGACTAAGTGCAGTTTTTGAGAGAATCAAAATGGTGGGTTTGAGATTGTGCGCAAAAAGCGTCAGATCGCACGTCAGAAAATCGCTGTTAGAGGTAGCAAACGGCAACCATTACCGGATAAAGCGAAAATAATTCGAAAATTCCCCTCGCCAAAATCAAAGCGTCAACTAAGATCGTTTCTCGGCCTGTTTGGTTACGACGCGAAGTTCGTGCCAGACTACCCAGAAAGCTAGTGTCCTTTTTCAATTACTAAGGAATGATAAAAAATTTTGGGTGGACGTCAGATATGGAGGTGGCGTTCAGGGAACTCGAGACAGATGCAACAAGCCCTCGAAGCTGTTTGATAATTCCAAAGCTGCATGAAAAATTATCCGTTGCTGTGGGTGCCAGTGACGTTGGAATTGGCACAGTATTATCACAGCTGTCCGGGGTGATGGAATACGTCAGCTGGTTACTCACAAGTGCCGAGAGAAAATATTCCACTACGGAGAAGGAATTCTTAGCAATCGTTTGGCTGTTGGAGAAGTGGAAAATGTATCTGATTGCTGTTAGCTTTTACATCAAAACGAATTACAAGCCGTCGACGTGGTTAATGCCAGCACGAGATCCAAAAGGGAGATTGGCGTGGTGGGCATACCGCCAGCAAGAGTTTACCTTCACAATCGAGCGTGTTAGCGGTCGAGAAAAGATACCTGACGCGTTGTCCTGGCCGATCCCAAATGACCAATTACCAACTGAGGCAATCCCAGTGAATCGGTTGATGTTAAGTGATGTTTTCAGTCACCTAAGGGACAACAGCCTAATACGGACGGTTTGTTCACACCAATGCTTGTACGCAAACAGCCAAATCCGAAGTCGTCAAGGTTGTCCTCGTTTGTCCTTTCTCTTCAGTTTTGTGATTGAAACGGTTCTTGAGATAGCTCCACCCTCGCGTGAGAATATTTTTTAATTTCTAATTTACCTGTTGTACGCCTGTGCATAAGTGCAGTGGAAGGGGTATGCGCCTTATATCCACGAAGGCGCACTATACCATTAACGATAACCGGCAACCAGACCCTGAAACTTGGAGTGGAGAACCACTTAAAGTCCTAATAGGTCAGATGTGGCATCGATCTCTGCTTAGGCAGTAAACTATCTGACTTGGAATACGTGGACCATATTGTTATTCTTAGTGAAGATCCATTTAAGTTGCAAGCTTTCTTAGATAGCCTAAAAGCAGCGTACCAATGCCTCGGGTGCTTTTCGTACCTTCAAAATGTAAAACGGTGCTGCATGACTAGATTAGCTCTACAACAAACCTTGTCTTCTCAGGGGAAGCTCTTAGTGAAGTAGGTACGTTTTGTTACCTGGTCAGTTACATCTCACCAAGGGGAGAGATGTCGGATGAAGCGTCGTCGCGTATACAGAAGGCCCGTTTGCTCTTACCAAACTCCGCAATCTGTGGTGTCGGCGTGACATCCGGTTATCTTTGAGAAGTCGAGTTTGCACTGCGGTGGTTAGGCCCATTCTCTTATATGACTCGGGAACATGGCCCATAAGGGTAGAAGATAGGCGAGGATTTTCGGTGTTTTGAGCATCGATGTCTCCTTATCATTGCTCGAATATGGTGGGAACATCCTATCAGCGATGCTGAGGTTAGGCGTAGTGTGTTGGGAACCAGGGGATGTATGGTTTGACTGATAAGAGTAGCACCTCTGAGTCGGTAGTCCGTCGTGCCCCTTCAGGCATCTTCCACCCCCTTGGCCTTCATCGGTTACCCAGATCTCACCTATAGCCCCACAAAGCTGAAACATGCATCAACGGCCAAACCCCGATAAAACCACTTGGCAAGCGAGCCAAACTAGGTTGGAGGGTAGCCGAGGCCTAAAAACGTTGGCGAGACGATGTTCAGCATGCGAAGACAGCTGCTCCTGGATGACCGAAAGAGATCTGATGTGTTATCCGACTGTCCAACCAACAGAGTAGCGTGGACCCCTGGGTCATGGTCACTTCTGCCGAATGGCGAACGAGCTCCTAGAGAGCCACCGGCAATCATACACAGTGTGTACGCTGGGTGACCCGGGTTCGTAGACCATCATCCAAAAGGCGTATGAACCGCTGGATCGGCCACCGACTCCGAACACACGATCTTCCTGTTGCCGGACAGGTAGCGCTTAGTTTTGCACGGGTTAGAGGTGCAGCCTTGAACAAAAAGTCGAGTGACGCTGGGGACACCACTTTGTACACTATTCCCAAGATTCTTCATGGATTTTGCCGCCACAGTACACAATCGATCTCGCCTCTGACTGCCGTTCGTAGCCAGGCGCAATCCGCGACATCCATAAAACCGGTTCGTCTTTAGGAGACAGCCGCATGAAAATCAGTGAGTAAGTTGAGAATCAGGGATAAGTCTGGATCAAGTACTTATTCTAAACAGTTCAAGGTGGCTGGAACATGTTACTCATGCCCACCGATAGGCTTTTTCGGCGTACGCTATTCTCCGAGGCAGGTAGTGGTTGGGAGGTAGGTCGAAGTGGTCAATCCCTGATACTGCAGAAAGATGTGAAAACGTCGACCAATGAACTTGGCCAAGCAGGACGTGTTAGACTTCCAGGTTCAGGCCCACCCGATCCACCTAGTAAATGGTTGGAGACATTACGTGATATTGCTAAGTGTTGCGGTCAGTCGCGTCGTAGCACTCAAACTCTGTTTTCCCGCGTGATATCCGCCTGTTGCTTTGATTTTTTGGATCTTTTTCATCATACGCTTCTGTTTCGTTGTGCCACTTACTCGACGATGGTGGAAGGCAGCAACCGAAACCAGAGCGAGGTTAATGGTTGAATAAACTGAAAAGGAACTGAAACTTGTTCATATCTTCAAGTCCAATCCAGATCAGATGGGAGCTCACCCGCGCTTCACGACTTACTAAAAATATGGAATCTCCTGCATGCGGAGGATGGCAGGCTGTTTGTTGACGTCGATGGGGGACATGGTCTGAGACCCAGAGAACTGTTGTTTATTCCTGAGGTCTTACGTAAGTACGTGATACAGCTAGCGCATGCCACTGCTCACATTGGACAACAACGAGCCTTCGAATTGTTGCAGCGCGGAGTCTCTTGGCTAACGATGCGGCGCGATGTTGATGACTACATATGAACTTGCCCTAATTGTCAGCGGAACCGAGAACTCGTAGCAGCAGCACCACTAATGCGGCCCGTAGGAGCGCAGCGAATCCTTCCAAATCGAGGTTGAATATTTTTGGTCCCTTACCCGTGAGTTCGATTGGAAACCGGTACATCATAACGGCGGTTAACCATGTATCTTTCTGGGTAGAGGCAATTTCAATACCGGATCAGGCAGGCTGTACGGTTTTCGCGTATTTGTTAATGATGTGGTGGCGTGATCTGATATTCTCGAAACGATCGTCACTAATCAGGTTTCTTACTTCGAATCGAAGAAATTCCGAGACATATTCGAACAGTGGGGAATCCGACGAATACAGACATCGCCTCACCGTTTTTAAACAAACAGATTGACGGTTTGACGGAACGATGTGAGAGTTGTTAAACGATGATGGGAGTGATTAGCAGGAGGGACTGTCGGAGGTATTCTCCAGTTGCCGTGCAATGAGCCATTCAACGATGGAGAGGACACCGTTCAAACTGATTTTCGGGCAGGAACCCAGAACTCATCTGGACGTGTGGCTTAACGTGAAAAAACGACAGACCTGTGACAACCCGGAAGCGGGAGCACCTGGAGAAATTGGCGGCAGAACAAATGAGAGATGCCATGAGTCAAAACAAAGTGGTGGTTGAGTGATTTAGATCGTTTGATTACCATCTCGGAGGTCCGAGGTTCGAATGCCCGCCCTCACGGGTTACTTTGATGGTAGACAGTAATTCACTGTCGTCCGGATCGTTACCACACCTGACCTACTGGGACCTCGTGGGGTTCTTCATTCCAAGTCTCAGGGTCTGATTGCCGGTTGTCCCTAATAGTACAATGAGCTTCCGGGGTGTATACACCGTTCACTGCACTCATGCGCAAGTGTGTAATGAAAAGGCAAAACACGATAAATGAAACCGATCACAAAAGTGGAAGCCGCTCGTGCCGGGAAATCCGGTAAAAATAAGGAATCGCAACAAACCCTATATGGTCGGTCCGCAGGCCAGCAAGTTCCAGAAACGATGGAATAGATCGTACACAATATTGAAGACGAAAGATTCCAGTCCTCCGTTAGAAGTGGAAGTTCTTCGTGCAGTATTCTATTTTAAACAACATAGGGCTGCTGGATCGGATCGGTTGCTTCGGTTATTTTTCAAAACCGGTGGCCCATCACTTTTGCTAGAGAAAGGTGACACGCCCTGCTGTGAACATCACCGGGGAATAAGTCTGGTTAGCATCGCATCCAAACTGCTTGCTGGTGTTATTCTCCACCGCTTACCTAACGCTCGCGAACAGTGCTGGCGCGGGAATCAAGCTGGTGATAGACCTGGTCGAGGTTGTTTTGATCACATCTTCACTCTTTGACAGCTTTAGAACACACACACGCCTTCCGTAGGCCCAGTATCTCCGTTTTTCTTGATCTTTAAGCGGCCTTCGATTCAGTTGACCGCACAGTTCTCTGCTTCGCGACTGGACACCCTAGCAGTACCCGTCCAACATCTCCCATGAACTGCATCGGTCGTCGCGCAGGGTAATCAGGACAGTGCTGCCCATTGCATCGAGCCGATTGGGTAGTGATAGGTGGGCTTCTGCTCAGAGTTCCCTCTCTTTCACTCAACCTTTGTCTTCTGTCCCCAACCACCTCTGTTTGTCCCCTCTATCCACTCATAATCCTCCCACTGATAACATGCCGGATACTCGCAACAGTTCAGTGTCAAATAGTGTCGGGAATAATCTTCTGTCTTGTAACTCATATTTTGCTCAAGCCTCGTCAGCCTCTTAATCTCGGCTCCTTTACCGTGCGTACTCTCATGCAGGCTGGTCAGCAGGCGTGCTTAGTGCTCACAATAGATTCTCTGAAGAATGATGTCTGCTGCTTAAGTGAAACATGTATCCAGGATTCGAGCAATGTGATTCAACTAAGTGGTCCTGGTATCTCATCGAGATATTTCGTGTTCACTTTAGGAGACGAAGTAGCTTGAGCTGCGGGTCAACGTGGTGTAGGAATAGTCTTGGCTGATAAGGCCGAGGCTGCTCTTTTAGACTGGATTCCGGTTAGTGGTCGTTTATGTGCAGTTAGACTCCAGGGGTCAGTTGGCTTTCGAAAGGATGGTTGTGTTTAGCGGAGTTTGCTTGTAATCTCGGCGTCTGCCCCAACGGACTGCAGTTCTGAAATGCAGGATTATGAGTTCTATGATGAACTGACCACTGTCGTTCGCAGGAGCAACGGTTCTGACATTTTAGTTCTAGCAGGCGATTTTAATGCACAAATTGGCAAACTTGGTGTGTTAGAAGCTTGTTTAGGTGGGCATTATGCTTTGCCCGGTCTGCGCACAGACAACGGGGATAGACTTCTCCAGTTTTGTGCAGATAGTCGTTTATTCCTATCTAGCATACTTATCGACACAGCTAGCGTCGCTGGGCAACATGGCGCTTCAACTCTACAGGTGCTTTGAGTCAGGGTAATCATATTGCAGTAAGCTACTGGTGACACAGTTCTGTTCAGAACTGTAGATCCTACTAGTCCACTTACGTGGAGTCGGACCATGCATTAGTTTTAATGCGATTATCTCTGCAGCTCCATGGTCATGGACGCAAATCGCAAACCCGATTAGGTGTGGGACGTTTGTTTGATCCAGAAGTCCGAACCCGTTATGAACAGAAGTTAGCGCATGAGCTGGGTTCTACGACGAACAGTAATGTGGATAAGCATTGTGCCCATATCCAGCAGGCGATGCACGTAGCAATAGGTTTTGCCTGTGGTCCCAGATCCGATGACCACCAAAGACACTGGATTTCGCAGGAGTCGATCAGACTAATGGAGCAAAAGCGTCAGCTCTCGAACTGTAAGGAGATGAATAAGATACGGAGAAATCTACAGAAGCAAGTTACGAAAAGCCTTGAGAAGGATCGCAAACACTGGCGGGTCAAGATAGGTAAAGAAATGGAAATAGCCGCTGCTTCAGGTAACAGTCAAGGACTGACAATCGATTTTCTTCGGGTCATTTTTGAAATGTGTGTGTATATAAATACCGTGCCAGACTTGGCATTAGGGCAAATAAAAGGGTGCTTGAAATTTGTTCACCTTATCCGAACAGTCAATGGAACCACTCTTTGTATCAAACAAAGACACGAGATGATGATAGGACAATTATGAGATTTATGTATTTGCATTTCGGACATCGTAATATGAAAACATTATTACTAAAACGAGGCAAAGCGTCCGGTCCTGACGAGCTACCTCCAGTCCTTTACAAAATGGGTGGTGGTGCTTTAGTAAAACCACTTACCACCCTGATTCGTGACATCTGGAACGAGGAGTGTATTCTATTATTATGGGGTGAGTCATTGATTGTACGTGTCTTCAAGAAGGGAATACACGATGAATGCAGTAATCATCGTGGGATTAGCTTAATTCCGATAGTCACCAAAGTATTAGCCTCGATTTTGCTGCGTCGTCTTACACCGGCTCGTGAGAGGAACACCCGCAAACAACAAGCCGGATTCCGCCCGGGTCGAGGATGTATCGACCAGATTTTTACTCTTCGTCAAATACTTGAGGCGCGTCACACACACACACCGTCGACTAGCAATAATGGTTTTCTTTGACTTGAAAGGCGCCTTCGATTCAGTTGATCGAACAGCGCTATTCAGTGCTCTTCACCGGAAAGGTATGCTCCAGAAGTTCGTGAATCTACTGAGGTCATTGTACTCTCATACTTCTGGCCGCGTGAGGGTTTATGGCGAACTATCTAGTTCATTCGAAACAACCAGCGGTGTTCGACAGGGATGTCCCATTTCTCCGTTCTTGTTTAACTTTGTCGTGGACGAAATAATGGAGAATGCCGTGGGAGATCTCCAGGATGTGGGCATCGAACTAGGAAATAGTGAGAAGCTGTGTGATTTAGATTACGCGGACGACGTTGTCTGCTTGCTCGAATGCACGGAACATGCGCAACGTGTACTAGATAGACTTTTGAGAGCTGTAGCTCCATTCGGCATGCGCTTTGCACCTTCAAAGTGTAGAGTGATGTTGCAAATCTGCACGTCAACTATTCCGAGCTTGATACTCGATTGGGAGGAACTAACAGCTGTTGACCGCTTCATTTACCTCGGAAGCAGCCTGATGATGGATGGGAGCACAGTAGTAAAGGTTAGCACGCGTATATCCAAGGCTCGAGCAGCGTACGCGCAACTGAAGCACTTGTGGCGGTGACGTGATATTTCACTGAAGTTGAAAGTCGAGTGTATTGTGCCGCAGTGCGTTAAGTTTTGTTGTATAGTTGCGAGACTCGGGATCTTCGTGCAGAAGACATTCGTCGTCTTGAGGTTTTCGACCACGGATGCTTGCGTAGTATCGCTTAGATTGGATGAAATGACCGAATAAGCAATACTGAGGTCAGAAGTCGAGTATTGGGTACCACTTCAGGGAGTTCTCTATTACAACGTATCCAGCTTAGTAAGCTTCGTTGGTTGGAGCACGTGTTACGCATGGCAGACACACGCCTACCGTATCGTGCCCTATTTTTCGTTCCTCCTCGGGAGTGGAAGAAAGTACGTGAAGGTTAACAGATGACTTGGCAGCGAGGAATGAGAAAATGTACAGCGACGTTAGGATAATTAGATGATTCACGTTTTCGTGGTTGGGGCCCAAGAGATCCGTCAACCAGTTGGCTGGAGACACTGAAGAATATGGCTGCGAACCGTGAACAATGGCGATCGTGTTGTCACTTTCTGTCAAATCTGAATGATCGATGTGCTTTTGTGCAGTTAGACTGTGTATTCCGTGTGTTGGCTACAATTGCGTTCTTTCCTTTTCCCACCCGTGTAAGTCCACTCTCTGTGCTTCTTGTGTATTCGTACTTTCTAATTCAACGTGCAACATGGCGAGGAAGGCAGTGGTCAATGGGGCTTGTCCTTTTGTTTAACGTTGTGCGAAGATGAGTTTTCTGGCACTGCCTCTTGTTGAAGGGTGTACCAGCAAAATTTATTCCCACCCTAAAATCCCTTCACATTTATGGCCGAAATCGAGTTCGTGCTTACGAGTTTGCCACGAGAAGTGGTGTACGTCACGGTTGCATACTCTCTCCCTCTCTTTTCGACTCTGTGATTGATACGGTCCTAGAGACCGCACTTTGTCAGATGAGGATAGCGACATTGAACTTTTCCCTGGTGGAAAGGTTTTAGACCACAAGTATGCCGACGACGTAGTTCTTTTGAGTTTAGATTTAGATGAATTGCAAGCTTTTCTAGACAGCTTGACGGATTACGAGACAATTTGACGTATGCGTTTTGCACCTTCATAGTGCAAGATGTTATTGCAGGACCGGGTTGGTCCAACGCCAAACCTTTCAATGTCTGGGGAGACTATAAACGTGGTGGACAGGTTCTGTTATCTGGGGAGCTGCATTTCACCCGGAGGTTGAATATCGGATGAGGTGTTTTCGTGGATAAAAAAGGCTCGTTTGACATTTGCCAACCTGAGTCACCTGTGGCGTCGGCATGACACCCGTTTACCTATCAAGGATCGAGTGTACGCTGCAGCAGTCAGACCCGTGCTTCTTTATGATTCGGAGACATGGCTACTGTGCTTGAAGGAAATACGAAGATCGCTGGTACTTCAACACCGATGCCTTCTTAGTACTGCTCTTATCTGGTGGGAACACCGTGTGAGCAATGCTGAGGTTCGGTGGAAATGCTTAGGTTCAAGGATCAAATCATTAGATAGAGCACCTGAGCTCACCAAGCTAAGATGATTGGGACATGTGTTACGCATGTCCACTGACAGGATCCCACGGCGTGCTATGTTTGCTGAGTCGGGTACCGGTTGGAGGATGCGTTAGGGTGGTCAGTCCATGACATGGAAGAAGAATATGATAAGCCCAACGAGTGGACTTGGCCATGTAGGGGGTGCTAGACTTCGTAGATGGGGTCTAAGAGACCCTCCCACTCAATGATTAGATACGTTTGGGGATATGGCTAGATGCCACGATGGGTGGTGTTTTTGCATCCACAGACTTTCTTCATCGACTTAATCCCATTAATCTAGTTCTCCTCTTACTCTTTTCATACTCATTTCTCCTTCACTATTTCCTTTTAGGATTGCCGCAGGAGATAGCAACAAAAGCGCTCGCACCCAGTGACTGGGTATTGGTTGGCTGAACAAAACAGAACTGTCAAGCACAGAATCAACAAACTAGTTTTTACATGATTTCCCAACAAATTACTCTTCTACTGTACAGTCCTTCGATTGACGTTATTCATCTCTTTAGCAGCAATCCACGTTTATCATGTGCCGGTGGTGGCCGAGTTGTTTAGAACGTTTAGTTACCACCTCGGAGGTCAGAGGTTCGAATTCTTACCATCACCAGTTACTTTAATGATAGAGAGTAATCCGCTGTCGTCCGGATCGTCACCACACCTGACCTACTGGGACCTCATGTGGTTGTCCACTCCAAGTTTCAGGGTTTGGTTGCCGGTTATCCCTAATAGTGCAGCGGGCCTTTGTGGCTATGAGGTGTATATCCCTTCCACTACATTCGTGCGCACGCATGTAATCAAAAAAACATACGAATAGCGAGGACTGGAACAGTTTTCGTCAACCCTAGTCATTGATAGCTTCTACAAGATGTTCAGCTCTTTTGGAAAGGACTGATCCACAATGTTAAGGTGCACAGTGTTTCTCCAAGCGGTTGTGACCGACCTTCTCCGCTTGGGGGATCTCCGTGGCTGGCTTTCTGTCTTCAAAACATTTCTGAATTTTGGTCAGAACGTCGAGTTCCACGGTTCGACATTGCGTTGGAGGTGAATAACAGCCCTCTCACTACGGCAGTTACTCTGCACCGACGCTAGCGGTTCGAACGTTTTGCATATATCCACACGTTGTCTACCTCTCGTTCTATTAGGTTATTGTTTTTAGGCCAATGGTGTTTCAAACTGAACTGTCGGTGTCTGAACATTGAAGCCATCGTCATATTGCTCGAACATGATGGGAACATTGTATCGACAATGTTGAAGTTGTGTTGTCTGTTGGGAACCACAGGTCATTCACTGGAACAAGTGCTGAATCTAATCAGGTTGAGATCAGCTTCCTCGTCAGATATTGGCTGAAACAGGTTGAGATGGTCAGTCCACGATATGGTAAAAGGTATGATACCTTGACCAATGGACTTGGTTAAGTAGGACGTGTGAAACTTCCACTTTGGGGTCCACGGGTTCCGTCTTCCAGATGGCTGGAGACAAGTGATGTGGCTAGGCATTGCGACCAGTGGTGAAAATGCATTCGGGTTCTTTCTTCGTCTTCGTGACTTACGCTTATTTCGTTGCTTTCATTTTTTTCACTTTACGCTCTTATTGATTTTTTCCCCGAACTCAACGATAATGCGAGGTAGCAACTAAAACCGGAGCATGGAAATGCGAGCTTGATGGGCGAAAGAATTGAGCTAAGCTTTTCGAGGCACGCATAAAGTCATCGAAGGTTTTACAGTCACTAGTATATTTTTAAACGGATAGCGTTTTGTGGTTTACAAGTTTACTCAGTCTTGCGATCAGGTGGTTCCATGGTGAGGACGAATATAATGAGGTTGGCATCAGTGAATTCCCTTCACTCAAAGATTGCAGTTTGATTTTGAGATTCGGATCTGAAACATTTATCTATTTCTGAAAAACTAGTTGACTAAGTTTTCGTATGTCAGCAATTGGACTAGTATTCAGAGAAATAGGCCGTATAATAGACTAATCAGTTAGTTATTGGGGTATTACGCGGATTCTAAAGATAACCGCAGAGTTATTACGAATTTATGTACCATAAAAACTGTTCAAAACGGTCTAGTAATAACAAGGAAAACATCGATTTCTCGTTTTTGATATTCCCATTGGTCTCAAATTAAAGGGTGCCAAAATAAAAACACTATCAAGCACTCAAAATTAGGTTAAACAAAGTGGCTTGGAATTCATGAAGGTAACGCAAACGTCAGCGCAGGGATACCAGTTCGTGGCCACAGCGGGGTGATCGGTCACTTGGTTTTGTGTCATGGAGGCAACAGTTTGATTCAGCCATCATAACTTGCTGATCATCAAGCATGACGTACGTGGTTTGAATCCCACCATAGCCATTCAGCCTTGATAGTAAGCAGCACTTCGTGGTCTCTCAGCGGGTTACCAGATCTGGACTATTTGGGCTTTATATGGTTCTCCACTCCAGGCTCTGGGGTCATGGTAACCAGTTCCCCCTAAGATTGCACTGATGCCTTGTAATCATAGGGTATAGCCCTCTCACCGCAATCTCGTTTGGTTATAGAGTAAAGAAACCTAAAAATCTTTTCTAACACGAAAGAAAACAAGATCGTGAGCTTACCTGTATTGAATCACGGAATCTTGTGAAATGTCAGACGAAACCTAAACAAACGTTAACGGACACCAAACGCCTTCATATAACGTCACATGACGCATCGTTTTTCCGATTGCCGTCGGTGGTCGAGTGGTTTAGAGCGTTTGCTTACCACCTCGGAGGTCAGCTGTTCGAATCCCACCACCGCCGGTCACTGATGGTAGACAGTAATCCGCAGGCCTCGACTTGTAAATACACCTAACCTGTTGGAGTCTTGTGTGGTTCTGCGTTACAAGCCTCAGGGTTTGATTGCCTGTTCTCCATTATAGTGCAGTTAGCCTTTGGGGTTAAGGGAGTGTACCCATTCCACTGCACTCATGCGCACGCGTGTAGAAAATCTCCGATCCGAGTTTATCCCCAGTACATCAAGACCTAAACAAACATGATGAAAATGCTTGCTCACTAAACTGGTAGCTAATCACCATAACACCATCGGGTTCTGGCTTTTGGCTTGCTATATTTGAGAAATAAATGTATTTTTATATAATATGATTCATCATACTCCTACTACTCAATTGCAAATGTATTTTTGTTTCACATTTTCATGCAAGGAAACTTCGACGAGTGAAACTTTCCATGATGCCCCTAGAAACGAAACAGAAAACCTTCACAGGTTTTCCCTGTCTTTAAATATTAACAGAGTAGGACTTCACGTGTTGCCTGATAGCGCGCAGCGGTTTACAAACCGGTATATTCATTCCACTAAGGTGTATTCCATTTATTTACTGATCCCATTTTCCATCAGCTGACTTCAGTGATCCTCCGGGAGTGCCAGTTTCCCCATCTCCTAAAATCACTCAAACATCTGATGGCAAACCGGTCCTTCCATCAGCTCCAAGAGCCGTTCAGCTGTTTGACGACAAGGAACAATTAATCGTGAGTTATGTGTGTGGTTTTTCTGTTCTCCACGAATTACGTACTTCTACTGAAAAAGTACAAATCGAAGGGCTACTACATTATTCTTACTCCAAGCAGTCATTTCTGCGAGCTTTCCCGAGGTTTGCAGACGTATTGGCACGGATTTTTGATGTCCCGCCACTAGGACTCAATTCACCAATATTAATTGGTTACTTCTAACTTAGTTTATTTTGCAATGGTTCCCAGTTCATTATATATATATATATATATATATATATATATATATATATATATATATATATATATATATATATATATATATATATATATATCCTGAGTACCTAAACTTATGCATTAGTGTTTGCTGCACCATGGAAACTTTGCACATCCGACCTGACTCTTCCTCTTCCGCTCAACTGAAACGATTGCGTCGTGTGAAGGAGCGCCCTTTCAAGGCCAGAGACCACGGTGTAGTGCTCCGTTAAACATAAGTTTCCTCCTACTGCTGTTTTTTATTGATGATTTTTGTAGTGCGATGGTTATTTAGTAGACGAATATTCACCCTCGAGTGCATGAAGTATATACTTAACTTGACTTGTACTAGCCGTTTGTTCGGTCATCGGCCCTCTTCAACTTTTCCATAGATTATGTTCTACGCAATGCTCTGCTAGAGGTTAAACTCATCTCAGGGGGCAGAGTTTTTGACTTGGAATATGCCGATGATATCGCCTTGCTGAGTGATAATGCACAGGCCATGCAACATGCATTCCACTACTTGGCAATCGAAGTACCTAGATATAGAATGCACTTTGCACCTTCTAAGCGCAAAGTCCTTCTGCTACATTGGTTGGAGCCTGTGCCTGCGCTCACCGTTTGGAGTGATCGCCTTGAATTAGTCGACAACAACTGGGAACCTTGAAAGTTACATAACAGCTGGAGGTGGTGTTGGGCAGGGGATCAGTTGTCTCTCTTTTATTCAACCTTTGTCTTCTGTCCCCAACCACCTCTGTTTGTCCCCTCTATCCACTCATAATCCTCCCACTGATAACATGCCGGATACTCGCAACAGTTCAGTGTCAAATAGTGTCGGGAATAATCTTCTGTCTTGTAACTCATATTTTGCTCAAGCCTCGTCAGCCTCTTAATCTCGGCTCCTTTACCGTGCGTACTCTCATGCAGGCTGGTCAGCAGGCGTGCTTAGTGCTCACAATAGATTCTCTGAAGAATGATGTCTGCTGCTTAAGTGAAACATGTATCCAGGATTCGAGCAATGTGATTCAACTAAGTGGTCCTGGTATCTCATCGAGATATTTCGTGTTCACTTTAGGAGACGAAGTAGCTTGAGCTGCGGGTCAACGTGGTGTAGGAATAGTCTTGGCTGATAAGGCCGAGGCTGCTCTTTTAGACTGGATTCCGGTTAGTGGTCGTTTATGTGCAGTTAGACTCCAGGGGTCAGTTGGCTTTCGAAAGGATGGTTGTGTTTAGCGGAGTTTGCTTGTAATCTCGGCGTCTGCCCCAACGGACTGCAGTTCTGAAATGCAGGATTATGAGTTCTATGATGAACTGACCACTGTCGTTCGCAGGAGCAACGGTTCTGACATTTTAGTTCTAGCAGGCGATTTTAATGCACAAATTGGCAAACTTGGTGTGTTAGAAGCTTGTTTAGGTGGGCATTATGCTTTGCCCGGTCTGCGCACAGACAACGGGGATAGACTTCTCCAGTTTTGTGCAGATAGTCGTTTATTCCTATCTAGCATACTTATCGACACAGCTAGCGTCGCTGGGCAACATGGCGCTTCAACTCTACAGGTGCTTTGAGTCAGGGTAATCATATTGCAGTAAGCTACTGGTGACACAGTTCTGTTCAGAACTGTAGATCCTACTAGTCCACTTACGTGGAGTCGGACCATGCATTAGTTTTAATGCGATTATCTCTGCAGCTCCATGGTCATGGACGCAAATCGCAAACCCGATTAGGTGTGGGACGTTTGTTTGATCCAGAAGTCCGAACCCGTTATGAACAGAAGTTAGCGCATGAGCTGGGTTCTACGACGAACAGTAATGTGGATAAGCATTGTGCCCATATCCAGCAGGCGATGCACGTAGCAATAGGTTTTGCCTGTGGTCCCAGATCCGATGACCACCAAAGACACTGGATTTCGCAGGAGTCGATCAGACTAATGGAGCAAAAGCGTCAGCTCTCGAACTGTAAGGAGATGAATAAGATACGGAGAAATCTACAGAAGCAAGTTACGAAAAGCCTTGAGAAGGATCGCAAACACTGGCGGGTCAAGATAGGTAAAGAAATGGAAATAGCCGCTGCTTCAGGTAACAGTCAAGGACTGACAATCGATTTTCTTCGGGTCATTTTTGAAATGTGTGTGTATATAAATACCGTGCCAGACTTGGCATTAGGGCAAATAAAAGGGTGCTTGAAATTTGTTCACCTTATCCGAACAGTCAATGGAACCACTCTTTGTATCAAACAAAGACACGAGATGATGATAGGACAATTATGAGATTTATGTATTTGCATTTCGGACATCGTAATATGAAAACATTATTACTAAAACGAGGCAAAGCGTCCGGTCCTGACGAGCTACCTCCAGTCCTTTACAAAATGGGTGGTGGTGCTTTAGTAAAACCACTTACCACCCTGATTCGTGACATCTGGAACGAGGAGTGTATTCTATTATTATGGGGTGAGTCATTGATTGTACGTGTCTTCAAGAAGGGAATACACGATGAATGCAGTAATCATCGTGGGATTAGCTTAATTCCGATAGTCACCAAAGTATTAGCCTCGATTTTGCTGCGTCGTCTTACACCGGCTCGTGAGAGGAACACCCGCAAACAACAAGCCGGATTCCGCCCGGGTCGAGGATGTATCGACCAGATTTTTACTCTTCGTCAAATACTTGAGGCGCGTCACACACACACACCGTCGACTAGCAATAATGGTTTTCTTTGACTTGAAAGGCGCCTTCGATTCAGTTGATCGAACAGCGCTATTCAGTGCTCTTCACCGGAAAGGTATGCTCCAGAAGTTCGTGAATCTACTGAGGTCATTGTACTCTCATACTTCTGGCCGCGTGAGGGTTTATGGCGAACTATCTAGTTCATTCGAAACAACCAGCGGTGTTCGACAGGGATGTCCCATTTCTCCGTTCTTGTTTAACTTTGTCGTGGACGAAATAATGGAGAATGCCGTGGGAGATCTCCAGGATGTGGGCATCGAACTAGGAAATAGTGAGAAGCTGTGTGATTTAGATTACGCGGACGACGTTGTCTGCTTGCTCGAATGCACGGAACATGCGCAACGTATACTAGATAGACTTTTGAGAGCTGTAGCTCCATTCGGCATGCGCTTTGCACCTTCAAAGTGTAGAGTGATGTTGCAAATCTGCACGTCAACTATTCCGAGCTTGATACTCGATTGGGAGGAACTAACAGCTGTTGACCGCTTCATTTACCTCGGAAGCAGCCTGATGATGGATGGGAGCACAGTAGTAAAGGTTAGCACGCGTATATCCAAGGCTCGAGCAGCGTACGCGCAACTGAAGCACTTGTGGCGGTGACGTGATATTTCACTGAAGTTGAAAGTCGAGTGTATTGTGCCGCAGTGCGTTAAGTTTTGTTGTATAGTTGCGAGACTCGGGATCTTCGTGCAGAAGACATTCGTCGTCTTGAGGTTTTCGACCACGGATGCTTGCGTAGTATCGCTTAGATTGGATGAAATGACCGAATAAGCAATACTGAGGTCAGAAGTCGAGTATTGGGTACCACTTCAGGGAGTTCTCTATTACAACGTATCCAGCTTAGTAAGCTTCGTTGGTTGGAGCACGTGTTACGCATGGCAGACACACGCCTACCGTATCGTGCCCTATTTTTCGTTCCTCCTCGGGAGTGGAAGAAAGTACGTGGAGGTTAACAGATGACTTGGCAGCGAGGAATGAGAAAATGTACAGCGACGTTAGGATAATTAGATGATTCACGTTTTCGCGGTTGGGGCCCAAGAGATCCGTCAACCAGTTGGCTGGAGACACTGAAGAACATGGCTGCGAACCGTGAACAATGGCGATCGTGTTGTCACTTTCTGTCAAATCTGAATGATCGATGTGCTTTTGTACAGTTAGACTGTGTATTCCGTGTGTTGGCTACAATTGCGTTCTTTCTTTTTCCCACCCGTGTAAGTCCACTCTCTGTGCTTCTTGTGTATTCGTACTTTCTAATTCAACGTGCAACATGGCGAGGAAGGCAGTGGTCAATGGGGCTTGTCCTTTTGTTTAACGTTGTGCGAAGATGAGTTTTCTGGCACTGCCTCTTGTTGAAGGGTGTACCAGCAAAATTTATTCCCACCCTAAAATCCCTTCACATTTATGGCCGAAATCGAGTTCGTGCTTACGAGTTTGCCACGAGAAGTGGTGTACGTCACGGTTGCATACTCTCTCCCTCTCTTTTCGACTCTGTGATTGATACGGTCCTAGAGACCGCACTTTGTCAGATGAGGATAGCGACATTGAACTTTTCCCTGGTGGAAAGGTTTTAGACCACAAGTATGCCGACGACGTAGTTCTTTTGAGTTTAGATTTAGATGAATTGCAAGCTTTTCTAGACAGCTTGACGGATTACGAGACAATTTGACGTATGCGTTTTGCACCTTCATAGTGTTTAACGCTTTAGAGTGATGATGAGTTCATATATCGTGAGATTCAGAGTAGCGTTCACAATTTTGCGACATCTGTGATGGTACCGTGACATCCGGGGGTCTTCTAGTGGACGGTGTACGGTTCCGCGGTTCGTAGTGCTTTACTGTGCGGTATGGAGAACTGATCACTTCGCGTTGAGAATGTTTGGCGTCTTTGCGTGTTCCACAACTTATGTCTCCGAGACATTGTTCTCGTCTAGTGGGAACATCAGGTATGTAATGACGAGATGCATCGTCGTGTGTTAGGCTCGGATAGTCGCCCTCTTAACGAAGTGATTGCTCTAAACCCTTTTCGACGGTTCGGTCATGTCTTCCTAATGCCCACTCATCGCTGACCTTTCCGTGCTCTGTTCGCACCTGCTGTGGAAGGCTGGAACAAGCGACAGGGCGGTCAGGCCATGACTTGGCGTAGGGGTATGAAGGAGCTGACATCAGCGTTGGCTTGGATTGGCGTTTCCCGCCTTTTTGTTGGGATTTAAGGGACGAAAATTGTCGTTGGTTAGATACGCTGAGAGGCATGGCTGAGCATAGAAGTCTGGCTCGAATACTGCACAGTTTATCTGTCGAACACTCGTGTCCCGTAATCACGAAAATCTCATCCCGACAAACAAAATGAAAAAAGACATCAAAAGCAAAAAAATCAGCATGTTTTCTCTCATTGACTGATTGTTCGTAATCTCCTCTCCCTATTTTGTAATTGTTGTTTTTGCGTCGGTACCTTGCTTGATCTCAGTCCACACGTTTACATACTACTTACTATCAATATGAGCGCTTGCACATGCAGCCTCGTCGTTTGTTGGGTTAGCAGTGACCCAGGCACGAATAACTGAGAAATCACAGTTGTGATTCATTTGCGGGCTCTTCAATGAAGAGTATCCATTCACACTCCAGACGATTCAAATTAGATTCCAGTGAACGTATAAGATCGGAGTGTACAAGTATGAGGACGAGTGGGCAGAGGAGTACCGGGTGCGCATACCTGATGAGCGGCAACAACCGCGAAACCGGTCGTGTGCTTCCGGGGAATTTTTGTCCACACGTTTACATACTACTCACTATATATATATATATATATATATATATATATATATATATATATATATATATATATATATATATATATATATATATATATATATATATATATATATATATATATATATATAATATCCTGTCGTTCGACAGATAGCACTTAGTTTTGCACGGGCTAGATTTGCTGCCTCGAAAAGAAGTTGAGTGACGCTGGGGCGCCACTCCCTACCTAGTTCCTAAGACTGTTTTCAGTTCCTCTGCACACCGCTCGTGGGCATGTGCCACTTGGAACATCCATGAAGCCGACTCAGCCTCTCGCCACAGCAAGCTATGTGAAAGTAAGTAAATAGTGAATCCTCTTCAATAACCATGAAGGGATTTGTCTGTTATGACTAAACTTCTCAAAGGTCTTCGATCGAGGCTGGCAATAAAGCCTACCCTGAGAACCACTCACATTCGGATTTACTACGGCGACCGTATTATGGATATCTCCATTCGAGCTAGTGGATATCAGTCCTGTCCTTTCTTTTATATTTTTGTGGTCCTGGGAACTCTTACTTTCACCCACACGTAATACATCCCATCAACGACTTTATTGCCGAGCCTATGCATGCTCTCACCGTGGAGACCGGTATTAACTATTTCTCATTTCTCCCGTCGTGTCATCTTCAACATCGACTGCAACCACTGTGTTCTCACTGCCTATCAGAATTCCGATCTCAGACGTTTACAACCGTATTTTCTTCAATATCCTCCACATCTGTTCTGTCCAGCTCCCTTGAATCCAGCAATTTCTCCTCACTTCCGTTTCGATTCAGTGGGTGTTGTTTTACCAACTCGCCTTTTTTCTGGACGTATTTTTAATCGCGTGCCTCTTTGGGTGCCATCGCCTGACCCGTTGAACGAAAACCACAACGGCCCGCAGCGCATGCAACTATAGAAGAGATATTTATTGCATCGACGGACAACCATTATACGATACAAAAAAGTCAGTTCGGTTCAGTTCAGACAGTAACCATGCATGGGGTGCAGTGGCTTTCGCTGCTCTCTCCTGGCGGCAATACATGAGACGAAATAAAAATACTAAGGAAATAATAGGAGAACTAAAAATATAGGAATCAAGTCGATAAAGAAAATCTGGCAAAACAACAGCGCCACTGATCGCGACATCTACGCAATGTAACCGATCCCACCGCGACGAGACTGCACTCTGACGTGATGTGATGGATTCCGTGCATCCATGTCTCGGAGACCCATGCAGGATGGTTCTCTTAAGCAGGAGACGTAATTATGCCTCACAAGTCAATGGGTAAAGGCCAGACAAAGTCCATTTCTCAGCGAGAGGCAGTGCCAGAGAACTGTGATTGATTGAGTCGAGTACCACTTTTAGATCAAGACAAGCAGAGATTGCGGGCTAACAAGATGTGCCTGTGCTCTCATATTTGTGGAAGCTTGGCAGTATGGTCAGTACAACCCCTACTGGGTCTGAAACCGGCTTGATTATAACATGTACGGATTTTGCGGGCGCTGGATAATCGATGAAGAATGATTCTGATGGGCAGTTTGGGTGCGATGTTTACCAAGCTTATTCCTCTGTGGTTTTCACAAGAGGACCTATCACCTTTCTTGTATATCTGCACAATGATCGATTCGCACCATTTCCTGTGAATTTGTTCACTGATTCGGATAACCCGGGGTAGTTTTTTTTCCAAATCCGAAATCAAAGCTCCGAGTCCTTTTCTGAAAGAGGGTTCAAACAACCTATCCAGTCCTGCAGCTTTGTACCTTTTGAAGTAACCTATCTCTCACATAACCTCCAGTTTTGATAGAGCAGCGATATCTACTTGCATCGGTTGTGTGGCAGGAAAGTTGGGAAGGTCTGCTGTTGAAGTGGGCCAACGGAATTGCTTCCTAAATTGCTCCATCCAACGGTCCGAAGGACGCCCCTAGGAGTAAATCAGTGGGCCGTCGGATTTCTTGGTTGAATCACTACACCGGCTTCCTTAGACTGGTACCTCTAATCAAGCGGTGTAGGTTCGGGGTATTGCCAATAGACGCACCCTTCTTCAATTACACACTACATTCAATGTGGCGTCCACAGGAACTACTCTGCGATCATCTAACAGAGCAACTGATGTTGAAGATATCCATCGTTTGTGAGGCTTACCTGAACCGGAGTCATGTGTGCCATTGGGGACGGCATACAGGACTTCATTGATCCGTTTCCAACGTGCACCTGGGTTTTGGACATCCGGCTGCATGAACAACCGTGTGGACAGCTCTACGTGAAAACCAGCTCGTCGATTATCGTCTAGTAGCAACTGAGCGGGATGATTGGCTTTGGCGTGGGTGCGACCACGGGCGAGATGTAGACAGAAGGAAGCGTGTGCCAATGCGATGAACGTCAATTTTCAGTTGATCCACACCAGCGGTGATCAGTGACAATATGGTCAATCTAAGTCCAACGTTGTAAAGAGGTCGCAAGACGCCGTATGAATCTATGTCTGCTTATGGCAGAAGTTCGTACTCACCAGAGACAATCTTCAGTGAGAGCACACCTGGGTTAGACGATCGCTGTTGACAATGCTGTCGGCTGGGATAGGAAACCGACCTCCAATGTGCCTATCGGAATCAACCAAACAGTCAAATTGGGTTTTGAATTGCGCAACAATGACCACCACGTCCGTTGAACGCAGGCTTTAGTGGCAGACAGCATATCTGCTGTCGTGCAGATCGTTACCACACCTGAACTACTGGGACCTTAGGTGGTTTTCGTCCCTCCAAATCTCAGGGTCTGATTGCCGGCTATTCCTAATAATGCAATTGGCCTTCGTGTCTATGGGTAATAGCCCTTCCATTACACTCATGCGCAAGTATGTAATAAATAAGAAAAAAGGTAAGTTGGTTCACGAGATGCTTCGCGCAACTTACTAAATGACGCTCTTAGGTCTGAGTCAGCGAGTCGTTTGCCTCTTTGGTCAGTTCACCAACGCCCGACTCTCGTGTGCCCGTATTTCTAATTAGACGGAAAGGGTTGCTGCCGTTGCCAGTCGCCGCAGCTTCTTCCATCTCTCTACACTCAGAAATCCACCACTGCTCACGGTCATTTTTCAGACTTCGGATCATATCTGGAACCGGAGGAACCGATCTGCACGCATCTAACAGTGCAACTGAGGTTGCAGATATCCATTGTTTTTCTGTGTCTGGTTGTTGGGCGTTGGTAAGCATAAGCAAATTCAAACAGAGCCTACTGGATCTCTGTCCATCGCCGTTCTGGATCGTGGGCATTTGACTGCATCGATAGCCTGGCGGATAATTCTGCTTGGAAATCGGATTGTTGGTTATCAACCAGTAGCAGCCATGGGTGACGGTTGGTTTTAGTACTGCTCCGGCCACCGACGAGACGTAAGCTGAAACGCTCGCGGACAAGAGCATGTGTCGTGTCTACAGACGTGAACCAAAAGGATCGACATTCTTGAACTGATCCGCTGCAACGATAACCGACAGCAATGTGATCGGTCTGAGTCCAACGGTGTGAAAACGCAGGAGGTAGCCAGGTTAGTCGGCGTCGCTTTTTTGTGCTAGAAATTTGTACTCGCTAGGAGTAGTCCATGGTTTGAACATAGTTGGATGAGTCGGTCACCGTTATCAGTTCGACCGGCTGGGGCGCAATATTGGTCTCCTATATTCCTCTCCGTCTCGCAATGACTTCCAATTTGAGCATTGAAATCACTAGCAAGAAACATTATGTCCATGAAACACACGCTGTGGAGCATTTGAGACGAATTTTGGTACCATTCGTCTTTAGCCTCAGGAGAGCTCCAGTCAGTTGGGGCATACACACAAACGACGAACAGGCATTGACGCATCAGTCTATTGCTGTTGACGTACACAGAACCATTCAACTGAACCGCGCACAGACTATTGCTGACTGGGATCCAGTCGAGTAGTGCACGCTCAGCTTTCATGCTCAAAGCGATGCCAATGCCAGCCTGATCACGAGCAGTAGACACCAGATCACCCAATACACAAAGAGTGACCCGAGAATCCGAGTTTGTATCTGGGGATAGATGTGTTAACACTGAAGCTGGGTCTTGTATGTGTGTTTCAGAGACACAATACACATCTATTTTAAAGTTTTCAACAGTTCTAGCTAGGAAAGCCTGTTGCTTCGTTTGGAAAGGAGTGCTCAGGTCGGAGATTCAATTCCCCTTTTCCCTCTGTCTCTAAGTTGTTACCCGGAATGAGAGTTAGAAGTTCACGGTCGCGACTCATTGTGGTCTTTCTTATGCGTTTAGAATTGGGACGCGAAGGATGAAGAGCAAAGAGATAAGAAATGTTTCTGGAGAGGCTGCTGGACACTTCTGGGCAAGTACTACTTTGCGGCTTCTCACACCACAGAAGTTGTTTTTCTTCGGGAACCCTAATTGGGGTGTTTGACTCGAAAGTCTGACCCACAAAGCAGTGGGGTGGTAACCCAGCATGGGAACGTGATCGAAACACCCGTGAATGAACTTCTTCTGGTTTGCCATGTGAGACCTGGCTGTTGCACGCATTTTCTCTTGTCCTTGATGGTGCTTTGTTATCTATCCGTGTTTCAGGTTGAGTCATTAGCCCCATGCACCCAGCGGAACCAGCGGAACGTGGACAGAGCAGCATCCTTTGTGCTGGGTGTCCTCTCCAAGAGCATAACGACTAGGACCAGATGTTGTCCGTCAGCTGGTTCAGAGACTGGACTTCGTCTGGCCTCTACCCATGGACGAAAGTTAATGAAATAATTTGAATGAATTTCTTTGTTCTGCTGTATTCCCCTCCCAGCCACTTATTGTTGCATTGACACTGTGCTTGCTTTCTAAGCGGTGTGAAACTTCTAAATATATATCGCATGCTTTACGATTTGCACACGAAATTGATTTGTTTTCGGTAGCGTTTTTGTACAATGCAGCTCTCTCATTCGTCCCATACTTGAGTACCGGATTAATGCGTTGGTTGATCCTTCACCTTTTCTCGATCGGGTCCAACCCATGGGCATTCGTCTCGTCAGCGACGTTTCCCTAATTAATTTGTAACCACGGCCCCATCACCGGGTATTCGCTGCACCGCCCCCATTTCAGTGTTACCGTTTTGGTTTTATCTTTTTTCCCTTCTTTATAAGCGTACATGGTCCGTTACGTGCTCTAGAGGCAGTTACTCATTTCATGTTCATTTACAGTTGTCACACCCTTCAGACATCTTCCCCAGGACAATAGAATTATAAAACTCCATCCGTTTTTTCTATTTCCTTCTCTACCTACAGTTCTTCAAAAAAGGATCACTGATCTTTCAGTATCGTGATGGTTCTTTAACTCTTCACCTTACATTATACCTCTGGATAGTGACCATTTCTCGGTCATCACTTAAAAAGAAAAGGATAGCTAAATCACTGTTAGCTTCAGACACAGGGCAATAATCTTCAGTGTCGAAAGCTGCGCTGAACACAGCTGCTTATGATATGAAATAAGAAAATACGACATCGAGGGTATTCTAGTTCTGTGCACTCCAAATTGTCCGTTCAAGCCGGGAGGTCGGCTCTCAGAACTGCCGTGTTTGTAAGATGTGATCGTTTTTTTAAAAAAGTTTTAATTCCTTAATTGGTATCGACTGACATTTCCAAAGGAACTTTTCCTGTCAGAGGAAAACCAAGTTAATTACTGGTAATGCCATTTTAAAATCCCCCTGTAACATTTG
Source organism: Fasciola hepatica (assembly GCA_948099385.1). Taxonomy (NCBI): domain Eukaryota; kingdom Metazoa; phylum Platyhelminthes; class Trematoda; order Plagiorchiida; family Fasciolidae; genus Fasciola; species Fasciola hepatica. The sequence goes on from CANUEZ040000043.1 coordinate 39,511,008, forward strand.
TCCTAATTTTCCACTTTCAATTATAATACAAATGTCTGGCATCAGTTTTTCTTTCCAGGGTATTCAAAATCTATGTATCATCTACACCGTAAAATACCGCCAAGAACTCTCTCACTCTCCACTATGGGAATGGTTATCTGTTCGCACTCTGAATTGGAATAAGCTATTTACTAACCGGCGGTGGTCGAGTAGTTCAGAACGTTGGATTGTCACCTCGGAGGTCAGAGGTTCGAATCCCTTCACCGCCAGTTAATTTGGCGGTAGACAGTAATCCACTGTTGTCCGGCTCGTTACAACATCTGACCTGATGGGGTTTTGAGTGGTTCTCCATTCCATGTCTCAGGGTCTGGTTGCGGATTATCTTTAATGGTGCATTGGGCCTTTGAAATTGAAGGGTGTACCCTTTCCACTTCACTCATGCGCAGGCGTGTAGTAAAAATATCCTGAGTTACAAACCCCGCATATATTCAGTGCTGTGACAAGTTGGAAAAACTGCTATTGATCCGAGAGGGAAAAGTATTCCCAGCATCTCTTGTTAGTTGGTTTGATGCGGAATAATTGTTGAGTAGTAATACGTTTTATGATTTACCGTTTGTTTTGTTCTTCTTGATAGATGGTTGCGATTTGACGTGGTCAGGCTACAACTTCTTTGTCCGTTAGTGTAAGACATTCTGTGTTGTTTGCTTTGTTATGTAGTTTGCGAGACTTTCAAACATCCAGTCCTCCTGCGGTTTTTTCTCATGCCTTCACCCTTGTTGCCCCGCATTCTCACAGTACGATGATCATGCAGCATTCGGCGATGCTCTGGGTTGCCCGGTGGATCGACCGCTCAAGGTCGTCGCCATTGTAGGCAACACGGGCGATGGCAAGTCTTACACTCTCAACCATGCGTTCTGTAGAGGGTCGGAGGTGTTCGCAACCTCACCGTCGCAGAGTACATGCACATTGGGGGTTTGGGCCGCCTACCTACCTGGGAAAGATTGTTTATTATTAGACACGGAAGGTAAGTCAACTTAGCACGTTTAAGGCGCATTCCCGTCACGCTTTAGAAGAAATTTTTTCTTTTATTCAGCATGTTCTTCCTCAGCGTTTTATTTTCTGGCCAGTCAGCTGCTGATGAGGGCCCTCGAAAATCTTATGGCACAAAACAGCAGCCGTCTGAGGTAGCAAGTCTGTCCTGCTGTTCGCGAATAACTGGACAGCTATATCGCTCCAGTATCTGATTGATCGGTACATTTAGCGTCGATGCGTGACTGCCGTCGACGCTGTATGTGTGTGTGCGCGCTTTCACTGTGGTATATGGATGGGGATACGATTAGCCCATCGTATGTGTACATGCGTATGAGTGCTTGCATATGCACACGATCGCTTGATTCAGGCTTGACAATGAGTTCAATGATCCATCACTCATTGTCGTCTGTGGAAAAGCTTTGGCAGTCGTGGTCATATCGAATTTTTCCTTTAAGCTGATTTCGCTAGTCGGTGATAAATCGATGAGCATATATCTCACGACTATGGCTTGATTCCAGTTTTCACCTCCCAAATCCCCCGTGGTTTCTGATTGTCATGGTCGATTGTTCTCCTGTTTGTTCCCCAAAACCGATATGTTATTGTTTCGTTTTTACCTGGGATGCATTTTTCATTGTATCTTTTTCGACTGTGCCCTTTTTCTTTTTGCTATCGATGCCTCTGGTTTGTCGGTGCAAATTAAAAACACAAGCGCATGCAGGCACAATCGATTCGGCCTGCGCATGTGATCTGGTACGCACGTGACCTCGTCCGCGTCGAAATCATGCGCAGTTATGGTATTAGGGAACTTTTATTCGCAGGTTGAGGTCTACCCGCGTGACGAGCACATCACTCGCGCACGACAAAGTGCAGGTGTGCACACGCGTGCATATGCGTCTGTCAGTTCAAGATCTCTCTAAATTCACTTTTCGTAGACTGTTAAAATGATCAGTTCAGTTTCTGGTACCCTTTATTCCTTCAGATGTGTGTCACTCATTGGTTGCTCGCTAAGATTCGGTGATCTCAAAAATAAAAGAAAAAATACTACTGGCAGACTCTTTACGCGTGTCGTTTCACAGCCTTTTTTCATTCTGCCCGATCCAGTAAACTCTGTTTCTGTCGTTTTTTCAAGGTTTGAATATTTTTCGCTGGCCAATTTTTCACTCTTCGGTATCTGTTGTTAGCTGTGTGATGCCTAGTCTGTTGGGCATGTCTTATCACTGGTCTTCATTGATTCTTTATTCATAATAAACAGGTCTATTGGGCACAAATGCAAACCACAACATGCATCGTCGCTTGCTTCTCAAAGTGTTCGCGGTTGCGGATATTGTGATCTATCTTACCAAAGCAGCTCGACTGTATAGTGACATGTTCTCAATTCTGGCGGATGCCAGTGACGCATTCGCTCATCATTTCCGTCCGGATTTGGAGGCACTGGCTCAACGAACTGGGTTGCCTTGGTCTGCCGGTCAGTTGGGACCTGCTGTTATTGTATTTCAAGAGACGCTACACACTCACCCGTTAGAAGGATTTCAGCCAGGCCTATCTGGAAGTGTTGGTCAATCAAATGCTGACGCAGCTGCGTTTCCTATATTCATCCAGGCAACTGGTAACAACCCACAAGAATCCCAGCGACTGCACTCTGGTAAGTATACATCTTCTGAGTATTGAGCCCCACCGTCGCCAGTTATTTATGGCTCCCGGCTGGCTGCTAAACCTGACCTATTTGAGCCCTATCTGGTTCTCGACCATGGGTCTCACGGTCTAGCTAACCGATTCTCTTTTATCAGTGCAGTGGCTCCTTGTGATTATGGTCCATGGATCTTCCGCCGCGCTCCCGCTCAATGAAAGCATTGTAAATTTATTTAGGCTAATTGTGCCGTACGTTTCAATAACAGTAGATTGACATTGCCGCTTATTCGCGTTGCCTGTATAGACACAGCATAGATTGCAATAGTCTCGAGGCTCAAATGAGATTCGCAGGATATTTCTGACAAAAAGGGACGTCACTTCAACCGGAGTTTTCTGCAGTTTTTACCAAACTTCGGCTTAGACCAGCTGCATTGCGGTAGTTCAACACTGGCGGTGGTCCATAGAGAACTGTCACCCGTTTTGGTCCGCCTGTGCCGATCCTGACTATGTCACTGTACGTTCACGCTTTTGACTACACCTCCTGGAACGGAACGAACAAAATGATTCACGCAAGACTGCAATATTAGATTCACTGATAAACTTGTTATGTACACACATTCTCAGGTCTTAGACACCTAACTGTTCTTCCTGATGTCAGAAATGATGACGCATGGAAATCCCTCAGATGGCGACTGATTGAGATTCTGAGAAGGGACCGCAAGCAGTGGTCGGATGGCGAAGTGTAAAGAGATAAAATATGGCACTATTGACACTGAACTTTATCTTTCACGTATAATTAGGGATACCGGTTCATAGAAACTAGTTATGAGTAAACTAACTATGAAAGCTAGGGGCTCATTTATTCAGATTCAAGAGCGCAGTTAATATTACTAGTTGTGACGCCTCCCGGGGTCCCATACATGGATTTTCTGAATAACAGTGGGCATGGCTTCATCCATCATCATCAGTCCTCTGTCAGGAACAAGGGTTATCTATGAAATGCATTACCCTGTACAGAGTAAGACTGCCGTACTAGGTACGTTATCTTCATCTTTGAAGCCAAGCGTCCTCGGTTCCACCAGTAAGGTAGGAAGTTCCTTACAATTGATGTGAATTAGCGATGATGGTGATTTGCCATGAAAGTGATAGCTTCAGAGGAGTAAGCCTAATAGCACCTCATCAAAGTGCTAGCTGGAATTACTCACCCTCGGTTATCTAACGTTCATGAACTCATTTCCATTATCAAATCTCTTTCAACAACTAACGGTAGGTTCGTGATTATAGTAGTGATTCAGCTGAGTTCATCATTATGAGTAGTGTATTTCGAGTTTTCTTCCTAACTGTTTTATCTCGTAATCAGCATGGCGATAGCTATTACTGCATCCTCGTAAGGATATGTGTATGAAACATTTCCCGGATGTCAGGCTTTGAGTGCACGGACACCGGTATACATCTAAGAGAAGATCCAAAAGCGTATCACGCCGTTCTCAGCAACACCACTGACCGTACAGGTAATTTTGTGAGGCTCTTTGTGCGTTCAGAGTCCACCAGGACCGGATTATTGCAACATGAAACCTAGCAGCGTCTGGGGAAGTAAATGGTGTGAATAATATGTTATCTAGATAGCTGTTTTACTCAGAGGTCGTAAATAAAACAAATGGTTATTCTGCATATAGGAGAAATTTTTTGGTTTTTGGAAACCCCAGTCAGTCGCCTAATGGACAACTGGGATTTACGGGATGACGACAGAAAGACTGGGTCTCAAGGGCGACTCTCCAGTTAACCAAGAAGGCTAGAGATGCCCTCCTAAATGATCACTCAGACTTCCGTGATGTCCGACGAAACACCACCGGTTCGGCTAGAAGTGACCACAACAACGACCGGACCGAAATCACGTAAACCATGGAGACTGCGGCCAACTGCGGGGATTTCCCAAAGCTCTTCCGTCCAATCTGTACTGCACCCGGTAAGCGACAGTCTACAAAACCCCTACTTCGCGATGCTGCCGGGCTACTCATTTCTGAACATGCCAAAAAGATGCGGCGGTTGACTGAACACTTCGATTGTCTGTTGAGCCATCACGTGACAAGCTTTGTGTACCGAATCCCAGCAATCCAGACCGAGGGCTATGACGTTAATAACAACCCACCAAGCCGAGATGAAATCACTGATGTAATACACAAGCTAAAGAACCGGAAATTCCTTGGACAAGATGGCATCGCACCGAATATATAAATCGTCTTTCGACACTACTCGAGCAATTGCACACTCTGTTTTGTTCAGTCTGGTAAAAAGAACAATTCCCAACGGACTGGGGGACCTCAGTTCTACCTCCTCTTCCACAGAAAGGCGACAGGAATATATGCGCAAACTACCGCGGCATTAGTTTAATCGACGTGGTCGCGAAAATATTCTCCGTGCTTTTGTTAAACCGCTTCTCGGCGGTGCGGGACGCGCGCACACGCCCCAATCAAGAAGGCTTCCGCCGTGGCAGAGGGTGCGTAGACCAAATATTCACGCTCCGCCGAGTATTAGAACATCGGTACAAGTTTCATCTACTGACTGCAGCTTGTTTTATTGGTTTTCGGGCTGCCTTCGACTCCGTTGACCGAGAGTCGTTATGGACTATACTACAAGCGGATGAAATGCCCCAGAAGCTTCTCAGTCTCATGAGGTCGTACTACACAAATACCCGCGCGAGAATACGCATCTACGGAGAGGAGTCCAACGACTTCTCCCTCAACTCCGGCGTTAGACAAGGCTGCCCACTGTAACCAGTGCTGTTTAATTACACCATCGATTGGATAATGCGTCAGGCGCTCACCGATTACCCTGGTATTCAGCTGGGCATCGATGCTTTCTTCGCCGATCTAGAATTCGCAGACGACATCGTCATCCTTGGAAATAGCCCAACTGCATTACAGCCGGTTTTCAGTCGCGTAGAATCCTCTGTAAAATCCATGGAACTAGAGATTAATACGTCGAAGACCAGGATCCTTTCGACATGCACTGCACAGTCCATTCTGCCGATATACTTGAACGGCGAACAAATTGAATACGTCCAGGTGTTCAAATATCTGGACTCTGCGATTCTCCCAAACGGCCAAGGCAAAGATGAAATCAAGTTGCGCATTGACAAGACCAGGTCTGAGTTTCTTCCGCTTCACAATGTACTCAGGGCGCAAAATGAAATCAGCCTCCCGACCAAAGTCCGCGTCTTCCGGGTCGCTATCCGTCCAATACTGATTTATGGTTGCGAGACGTGGCCACTACGCGTGAGGGACATCAGAAAGCTGGAAGTGTTTGACTATTGATGTTTGCGACGGATACTGAAAGTGGTGTGACACGAGAAGCTTTCAAACGAGACAAAAGTGAGTAGTGGACAACCGTTCAGTGCGTGCTACAGCGTATGGATAGTTTTTTATGACTAGAACGTGGCTCTTGCCTCTGGAAGAAGCACCGAGACCACTGAGGAATCTGTTGGAAATATCAATTCTGTAACATTTTGTGGATTACGTATTAGGCACCTGTGCTAGAGGAACCGCTAGATCAAACACTCGGTCGTGTTTTACTCCATGGTAAACATGAGTTACAACCGAAAGACCTGTTGTGCAACAGAGAATGAGTTTGGGGAAGTTTATGTCAAAATCGGTTTGTTGATTCTGTGCTTGGAACTGTGGCGGACAGAAAATATTGAGAGGGATAGGGTGTTCCATTATTTTGTAGTTTTTGGAGGAAAAAGAGTTAAAACTTTCAGTGTGGCAGGTTGGAATATTCACTTAACGTGAATGACTTGTTGCCTGTTCACGGGAAGTCGATGGAAGATAAAGCGAATAGGGACCACGGAAGCAGGTTCCTGAGAAAAGCATTCATTGTAATATCTATAAAAAAGAGAGGGCGCAACTGCAAAGTTGGGGTTATCATGAGGTCGCCGATAAGGCGGATGACTGCGTTGGATACGAACAAGGAGGGGTAAAGAAGAAAATGACGTTTCATGACTGCAGCATTCAAGAGTAGAATGAATTTGGACTTCGTACAGAACAAAATGTTCGATGGGTGGAAAAGAACGTCGAGATAAAAAGGTAACAGATGGGAACTAGGAACTAGAGAATAAATGGCCAAAAAGAACTAGATGTGAGATTACGAGTTTGTGGCTGGAGTTGAAAGTGATGGCGGGGCAGTACAAGTCTCGCTTTAAGAAAGTGTGCAAACAATCAGTTTTTTCTGCATTGAAATAAACACGATTGCCCTGGCCCCAAGCAGCAATCCAATCAAAATTAACGTTCAGTAACATACAAGCATTGGAACAATGGTGAAATTTTAGCTTTCGGGACACGAGAAGACGGGCAGGAAACAGAGCGATGGAGGACAGTGTCGTCCGCAAAACTGGTCGCTTGAAAGTGGGAATTTTAGTTTTATCCATATGAGCTGGAACTCTGGTTTGGGGGTGCCAAAATAAGATAGAAGAAATGCTGTGACAGATTTGTGGATATACGCAAGGGCCTCAGCCTTAAACGAGTGAGGGATAAAGAAGACAGTTGGAAAACTGAGTATGTGTTTAGTCAGAGGAGGGCGAAATTTTAGCTTCGGACAAAAACGAGACCAAGTGGGTGGAGGATTCAAGAAACTGGTGCATCGAATCAGTGTTACTGTTTAATCCACGAACGTTTGTGAATGCATTGTGCTATTTATGAGAGCGCTTACGAGAGGGGGTGCTCGTAGGATTAGTCTAGTGATAAGTCCTGATTCATGTGAATGTGAGCAGGTTATGCCGATTGTTATTCACATTCATATCCATGGAGAGACTAATTTGAATCGGTACGTTCACTGAGGTAGAAACTGTTTGGGATATCGTTGGCTGTGGTCAACTGGTCACGATGAGAAAAAGTGGGGAAACCGTGATCTTTGGGATAGCAATGGAGTATGTGTTGGTCATCCTGGTTGTAGTCCATAACGGCTTACCTATTCAATGGCCCGAGTCATTACGGATTCGGTATCATGCTGCAGCCAATAATATTCTTCCAGTCACATCTATTTTTCATCTATTTGGTCATTTCTGATGTAACCTTTCTCTCCTCTTTTCACAACGCTAGTCTTTGTTTCCAATGATTTTGTCTTTGCCTCAGTGCATGATTAGGGTTTGTTCGAACTGAAACTGACTCAGTGCGAATTATATCAGGGAAACAAGTGCAAGTACAGTACGTCCACTTGCTCATTTAGTATTTGAGGGGTACGAGAAAATCAAAGCAATGAAGGCGTTGAGTTCCTATCCGGTGAGACTTTCAGAGAGACTGTGTTGACGATATCGCGTTAGTTTGCTTTCTGAACATCTTTGAGTCGTCCGTTTTGTGGTACCAAATGTTCTTTTCACCTTCAAAGTGTATAATGCAACTATGCCGTTAACAGAGGCTGCTCCTGCATTCACCCTCGGGAATAACGGGTTAGAGGCTGTCGAGAAGCTTATCTTGGGGAATATTTTAGGCACTGGTGTATGGTTGGAGACGAGGTCGATGGCCGGATAGCAGAGGCTCAGTTGATCTTCTACGGTCTTCGTCATCTATGGATACGTTTAGTTAGAGTGTACAACACCACTGTGTGCTGTGTGCCTTACAGTCTCGAGACTTGACCTGTTCGAGCAACCGAAGTTGACCGACTGGTCGTCTGCGACCGTCATTGCCTGATGAGTATTTCGCGAGTTAAGCGGCAGCATCGAATTCACAACTCTGCGATATGCGTGTTCGTTTTCAAAGCCGGACATGCCGCCTACTGCGATAATGTTATTATCGTCCAGCAGCTTTATTGGCTTTTGCATGTGCTATGTACGCTTCTTCACCGACTCCGACTATTTCTGCTCGCCGAGCCTGGTATTGGTTGGAAAAGTAACCTAATCGTCAATGTGTTATGTGACACCAGTTAGTCACAACGTTAACGTCGAGACATGTTTTGCGTGTCCATAGTTTACCTTTTCGTGCTATTTTTGCACGTGCTGGGCAAGGCTGGATGTAACGACGAGGCGGTCAGGCAATGATTTGGCGCAGGGGCGTAAGGAAAGTACCTCCAGCTTTGACCTCGGTTGGTGTCTCCCGCCTTCCTGGTTGGAGCCCAAGAGATGAGGATTGCCGTTGGTTGGGGAGTCTGAGAGATATGGCTCAAAACCGAAACTGGTAGTGCGAATGCTCTATGGCCTGGCTGTTGACCTCTCATCCCCCATAAACAATTGACAAACACGAAAAAATAACAAAACGTGCACGGTGAAAACATTTAAAAAAGTTTTTGCTTGCTATAATTTTGGTGTGGATCCTAATTTTCCTCCGCTTTGTATTCCTTTTCTGGTGTTGTTGCGCTGGCACCATGCTTTATATATATATATATATATATATATATATATATATATATATATATATATATATATATATATATAAACGTTTAGGCTCACCTTCGTCAGTCCCTCGCGCTTGCGTGACTGTAGCCTCGGGACCCACGGTTTGAAAGCCTTGCCGAATGCGGTTCACAGTTGTACTCGGTAGCGGTTATGTTGCAGTGTATTTTGATCTTTCTTTCTATATTCTTCAGCTTTACTATTTGTTTCACGTTCTTAATACACTGGATTATCGACGAATAAATATTTGCTTTTACAGTATAGCATAGTGCAGTGAGAAAACCGACTGGACCAATTGAGTCTGATTCAACTCTGAGATATGGAGGGGTTTGAAAAGATCATTGGTAGACTGGATTAGTACGGTTATCATCTGGTGTAACTTCGGCCAGTTATTTATCTGTGGAAGAAAATGTGCTGTGCAGAAGAGTGAATAAAACAATTGGGATTAATGTAAACCGTTTGATTGAGGCACACGGACAAAGTACGTAAGAACATTGAATCTGGTCTCCACTGAATGTATCGTCGTCTTTGTGGAAACATTAAACTGTAAGACCATCCATCAGTTAGTTGAGTTAATGACAACCCGCGACTCCGTTGGTTACTTCATCTCGAAGAATGTCGGGTCAGCTCACATCTAATAAGGTTAATTCACATGAGAATGCTGTCGGTTCAGAATGCTTCAAATTGAATTCTGCTGTTTAGTTAAGCAACTTACAAATCATTTGCTCACTTTAGTGCTCTAGACAACTAATACACTAGTCTGAACTTCATTCAAAGATACGAGTAATCTTAAATTCCCTGGATTATGATCGAATATACGCGACTTTGTCTCCCAACAGACACCCTCCAATCACAAAATTCACATCAGTGCGCCACTAGTGTTCGCCGGCAATCGCCTTCGGTGTTTGCTAGTCTCGTCTTCGCGCTGACAAAGACTAGACAATCGTAGCCACATAAGTGTAATATTGAAAGTAGGGACATAGTTGCTGGTGTCTCCTTGCCATCTCGTAAAGTAGTCAATGGGCTAGCGCAAAAGCGCTTGCATCCGTTATCTCACCCCGGAATCACGTGACCTGCCTGGTTATTTTGTCTTTGTGTCTGAATGTCTTGACTGTCCGTCCGTCCATCCGCACGGATTCCGTTGCCTGAACTTTGTTAGTGTGACGATACGATTTTCCTGTTCATAATCCGACCATTTCAGACTATGGGCGGGACACTCTCAATCGGGTAAAAGTTTTGTGAGGACATTATTTTTCAAACTGCTCATACACGCACACACACACCTTATATACTATTTGGGCTAACATGTTAGTCTTTAGCCTGACAGCAGTAGCACATAAACACAATGGGAATCAATTATTTTTTTTCTAATGCATATTACATGCTGTACATTTATAATTAGACAGATAGGATGGGCAACATAAACAGCACGTTCGCCGGCGTTTTCTATCCGAATAACTCTGATGGGAAGACTCTTCTGGCTTCGAACCACCTCGGTGTATTTAGAAAAAAAAAAAAAACAAACAAAAACAAATCGTTGGTCTGAGATATGTACTGATCATAACCAAAGCCTCGCACGGAAGCTTATGTGTCCACTGATATTCATGAACGGTCCATTTGACTGGTTTGTCCGGTTGCATACTGGTTGCTCGGCTCAGCTCCACTCGGTTCATTCAAATGTGAGCCACTGATTGGTTCATTGATCTGCTTTGTTGACTGCACCCTTGTCTGCGATTCTAGACAGACGATCACGTGCTGTCTGCTCCGCTGTCTCCGATCTTTCTCTTGATTCTGGACAGGCGATGGCGTTCTGTTTGCCACTAAACCAGGCCGTCTGTTGGCAGTGTGCTGGCCCATACCCTCACGCCAATGAACGGTACGCCTAACCAGCAGCCTTTTTGCGAGAATCTTCACGAAAATTTAATCTGCCGAGCACCATTCTGTATGACCTCACTGCATGGGTTTTCACTTCCAGCCAGAACAAGCAGACATACTTTCGGTCGAGGGCTCTGGATGGTGACGTATCCGCACGCTTGGTATTTACATGGAAAGCTATCAGACATTGAACGCGCTTCCCGTTCCTAGTTTTTCACATTCAGTTTAGCGAGGTGTGGGCGGCCGGAGGTCGCCGAGGGCAGTTGAACCATCTGCTCATCTCATTGATTCTTGCCGCCGATTTTTTGACATCTGTCTTCTGTTCGATAAATATAGCGCAGAATAATCCCTTCAATCACTACAGTTAGTTCAATAAATCGCTTATGATGATCGCACGTGTCAGTACCATGCCACTTACAGATTCTGCAAAAGTTAGTTTCGGTCACAATGAACTCGATCCTTGGTTCGAGGTTGTTCTTGGGATTTTCGATTTCCAACTCAATACCTCCGAGGACATCTGTTTCACTCTCGTTCCACATCCCTAACCTGGCATTGCAACTGCGGATCTCCGCTCAATCAGCGTAGAACACGGGAATTGTATTCACGGAGATACCCGAATCCAGTTGAACCCGACAGGGTTTCTCATTCACCAGAATGTTCGCGAATAGACCTTTGTTCGTGGTGTCACCTACCTTTTGGTGGTAGATTCGTTCTGCACTACAAGCACTAGTCTATCTCGTATCAGGCTGTACTTGACACATTTTCAAAAATTACTCGAGTTGTCCAGATTCTTCAAAGCAGTAGCATAATCATCGGTGGTTTCATCCTCCATCCGTTCTCTGCGAACAAACTTGAACCACTCAAATATTTCATTCGACTAACTCAAACACTATTCGTCCATCTTTATCACCGTAGTCGGGTCCTCTAGAACATCTTTCACATCAGAAGAAAGGGTATTCAGTACTCGTCTGGTGTCATCACCCTAACAGTGACGAAGCATGGCCATTCGACACTCCGTTGGTTCCGAAAATGAATCTATGAGTACGGTGAAATCTTGGTACTTTGCTCGTGGAAGACACAAAAGAGGAGATAAAAATATCAGTGGCCTAAATTTGAAGTTTGAGGTTCACTGCACATATCCCCCTCACCTCTTTCAGAGAAAATTGCTCTTCTTAGCGCTAGCAGCAATCGGAAAGGCTAGTTGGAGATGGTTGCAGTGTGCAACTGTGCATCATGCAGGATTCTGCGACAACGATAGGTGGTTGGTTACATCTGAGACTGTCTGCTCGACCGTGTGGGATTCTGTCCAGCGACAGTGAAACTTCACCGACACTTCCTGAGGGGTATATGACCCATTATCCAGACACGGTCCTCGGGCTGGAATTTCTGCGTTGACTAGCGACAGTCAAAGCGGTTCTTCTGGCGGTGTTCAGGGAATTGTAAATATCGTCGCGCGAGTTCGTGGGCACGTGACAGACTGACTTGTTCTGTTTGGGCGACAAGTTCCGACGATGGGCGGTCGACGCAGAATATGTGCAATCCTTCCTGTCTCACGAGAGACGAAGAACATCCATGTCACTGCTGAGTGTTGAAACAAACCGTTTGATTACCACCTCGGAGTTCGGAGATTTTAACCTAGCCATCACCGGTTACCATGCATCAGAGCGTCTACAAAAGATGTTAAACGAACTCCAGAAATACGATTGTGTATCGGTCTATCTTCCCGGAGCTCATTTGGTTATCGCGGAGACACTGTCCCGGGTACAAGCCGCGAATAACAGTAGTTCGCCGTTGAAGTTTAAACATGTTTCGGTGAATGTAGTGCAATAGACAATGAAGATCTCGTCGAAATACGAAAAGCGACTCCCGGCGACATTGTTCTCCAACAACTCATTCCGTTCGTTTCCAACGGATCGCTGCAGGCAGGAAGATTCGCCAACTCAGCCAACTTTATTATTCAAAGAGCGAAAATTACTTTCGGGTAATGTCGGGCTGGTATTCACTGGTGACCGACTATTTATCCCAGAACGACTCAGAGGTTAGATTTGGTGAGGCCTTTGAATTTCGACCTTGCTTTAACTACCTCTTCATCGTTCGTGATTTACCTAGGAATCCCTTTTTCTGATCTCGAAGTTGAATTAATTTTTAAGGCTCAATGTTATCGTACAACTGCTCCTTTTTGAGTTCCCTTTCGGAATCTCGTGCTTGGCACCGAGTTTCCTGCATTTTCAAGTACATTCGGAAATCGTGCAAGACATCTGCTTCGGAAGATACGTGGGCACTTAAGAAAACGTCGGGCTGGTTGGAGAGCGGCTCTACGACCAGATACTTTTGCCAGATTGCCGATACCGTCACCGTTACTTTGAAACGTTCAATCCATTTTCGAGAAATCTGGCGAAATATCACATATCACCTCGCAAAGCGAATCAAAAAGGTCGGTACAATACTCCGCCAGGAAAGTTGATTGTACAAATAAATTGGTGATGATGTTGCCCATGTTGATGGGTTCGAAGTTTTCAGGGGGATCGGCCTGTGAACCCAAGAAACTGAGAAGGTGGGGTAATCACATTTATCCGTCACAAGTGATGCAACTCTTCTCACTTCTCATTTCAGTTCAACATGATGAAGATGTTGTAATGAAGTTTAATGTGAACCACCTTTTCTGAGTTCCTTCTGCCATCTTGTCCTCGTTGATTCATATGTCGCACCGGATACTCCCGCTGGTGATATTTTTCTGTTAGTTGACAGCATTTCCACCTATCTTATTTCAATTCTCTATCAGTCCTCTTGCATAATAGCAGATGATCTCAATAGATTTGACTTGTCCTTTTCAACTGCCTTGGGTATTTTTTAATCTTGTACATTTCTCAACGCGCTTCGATGCTCCTTTGGATTCAGTATTGGTTAATTATCCAAATATTTTCACAGTTTATAAATATGTCCCTGTTAGTACTTCTGATCAGTGTATTTTACTTCTTCACCCTGAACTTTATTGTAAAAGCAAATCTTTGATCAACGCCCTGCACTCGTTGCGCACTGTCTGCAGACGAGCCTGAACGCCTGAGAATCGCGACAAGCTCAGGGCATTTGTTGACTCCACTGATTTTTCTATTTTTCCTTTACACGATGCATCTTCATACTGTGAACACTTAACTGACTAAGATAAATTTGCCTACAGCTTATGTTGCCCCGTGAAAACCTATCATGTTTGACCCGACAAGTTTTCTTTCCCTCACTTGAAGAGGCTCCGTAGAGCTAAGGAACAGGTGTGAAAATCGGGCTGGCATCATGCCCTAAAAAGCTATTCGCACTCATCAAGACAACTACGAAGTCTGTATATAGACAGTGCTGGGTAACAAGAACTGCCGTGAGATGTGAAAAGCCGTGAAACAATCGTGCTATGCCAGGCACAAGCTAAAGCTAAACGTCAAAGATTTAAATCACCAGTTCACCGGTAACTCCGACCTATCCTCATTTTCCCCTCCATATATTAGATCTCATGAACTCATTCCCGTTACACCTTCTGTCCTTAGAGTTCTACAATTCAGGTGCCGTTTGTCTGGTGGCCCAGACTTGCTATCATCAATGTTACTAAAAGCCTTCTCTTTCGAACTCATTTCCTTTGACCTATTTAATCGTTGTATTGATTCTGGAGTGAGTCCCGATTGTTGGAGGGGTAGCGCTTGAACGATTCAGTGGGAACGTTGGTAACTCGCTTTCTGATGCGCTTTTAGCGCTGCACTACTAGTAATTCCTGATATTCCTCAGTAAAACACGCTTTGAATAATGAGTTTGGTTACACCCAAGGGAACGGTAACTACGCGTGACTAACCTTTTATTATGGTACCACCAATTTCTTTTAGCAAGACTCATTTTACAGTGCGGTGTGGTCTACACTCTGGTGATTGGTCTTTTAGGACTGAGATTTGAAGCGCCCACGGGTGTTTCTCGGTCCGTGATTCAAAGACTAGAATCGCTTTGTCATCAGAACTTGTTTCTTCTTGCACACTCGTTTTATGTGGTCCACTCATTTAGTTCCAACTAGGTTATTTCTGTTCGTACTCGTATGGTAGACTTATGGAAGCAGTATACCGACATTTCTACTGTTGGACGCAAAAACAGAATGCAAGCAGGATTTTACAAATGACAAAATATTCAGATAGATACCCATAGATATAGGTTTCAGTTGGCGTATGTTCCAATAACAAAGAGCAAAGTAAACCTAAGTTAGTTGTTAAGTTTTGTATGTAACTCAGCTTTTATCTTCTCTCCACTGATCAAAACAGGAGCAGAATGGGATATAGGAGAGTTGTACGCAGATTTATTCTCGAGGAAAGGTGATGAACTGCAGAACGAGTGGATGAATGGGGACGACAAGAGGACAAAGTGCGTAACGAATGAGTAAGGTCCTGAAGTATCTTGTGATTTTGGTAGAGCATTCAGGACCAGTGCTTATGTTGATAAATTTGTGGTTAGTAATTGCTCGTTTTTAATGTTTAATTTTTTGTTTAGGGGTTGGAAGTCGTACGTGTTACATTGTACAACGGGAAAATTGCAGTAATCGTCCATTCTTGTAAGTCCAACATCGACCGGCGATAATACAGAGTTCAAATAATGCCTTCGCCATCACTTCCTGATCGACAGCCTATAATTGATCTCAACCCCATTCGTGAATTGTTCAATCTGTCTAATGAATAAAAATAATTAAAACGTTATGGGTAATGCTAACAGTAATGATATTATTATTGTGCAGGTCAAATGTTTGTATCTGCAGTTGCCAATCACGGTTAACACCCTCCAGTCAGGATGAGTGTGCGCGAATCAGTTGGGTAGTACATTTATTTCCTATCGTTCCTTCTTTTATTTCATTTCATTCTATAAGGTTCGATTTATTTTTGTTTCTCCGAAATGCCGCATTATTTCCGTTTCATCGAACCCTTATCTTTACGGCACAGTGAAGGCTTTAGTCTGCACTATACAGAAGAGAAAACACAATGCTATGTTCACTATTTGATTTTCACTGTCAGCGTTGCTAAATGACGTTTCTAATATCCTGATTCCAGTGACCAAAGTATTGCGCAGTCGATTCAATGAACTGCGGCGCAATGTGGACTCATTTTCCTCGCTCTACTACATCGGTATTCAAACCAAAGACGGAAACACGAACTTCAAGGTGGGTAACTCATTAACTTGTGTTAACATTTTTTCCACCCGTCTTCTGTCACTTGTACGAAATGTGTAGGCATTTACTCTGTAGATTTTTTCAGTGACTAGAATCTGATGTGAAACGCGGAGGCTGGCTAGTTTACTCCGAACCTTCGGCGCAGTGTGTTTAAACTGCATGAAGTGTGTCACTTGGATCAGACCAGTCACGTAATATCCGTTGCTTGGTGTGAGGATAAACAAGTAAAGTATGCTACCGAACAGCGTAAACTTTGTTTGACAGCGTTAGTTGATAATGAGGAGAACATTTCAAACCAGGACTTTGATCCCTGAGGTGGCTCTCTCACGCTTGTTTTGTTAAGTCACAACACTTCCCGTGGTCGTGCGCTGAGTATCAGGCTAAGAACCATTGACGTCCAGTCTTTCAGCTTCACTTTACGCATTATTGGTTCAAAGCGCATGGATCTTGTGAATCTATCTAGTGCACGCTACGCATGTTCCGTACATTCGAACAAACAGGCAAGGTGCTCCGCGTAATCTAAGTCAGCTTTTCACTATTTTCCAGTTCAACGCCTACATCCTGAAGATTCCGCAAGCCATTCTCCGTTATCTCATCGATGGCGAAGTTAGAGGGGAATGGCGCAATGGGACACCCTTGCCGAAAACCGCTGGCCGTAAACCCGTCATTCCCATCATGTTCCCTTCAGTTCAAATATCAGGTGGACACTTCTGTGCTCTGGTTTTGGTTGCTACCTCGCAGCATAATCAAGGTGAAGTCAGAACGAATAGAAGCAAAAAGTAAAAATAAACCAAAAATAAAGTAGTAAGCGGGAATCACGAATAAAAAGAAAAAAAACCTTATCCAACTAAGCCACTGGTCGCGACACCTAGCCATATCACTTAGTGTATCCAACCACCTGGTTATAGGTGCGCGTGGATCCCAACGTTGGAGTCTAACACGTCTTACTTGCCCAGGTCCACTCGCCTAAGTCTTCATACCACTTTGCCATGTCATGGACTATCCACCTCGCCCTATGTCCCAACCACTACCTGCCTCGCAGAACAGCGTACGCCGAGGTAGGCTATCGATGGACATGCATAACACATGTCTCAACCACCTTAACCTGTTTAGATTCAGTATCTGTTTCAGAGACTGACCTCTGCATGGCTGATACGGCGACTCCCACGATATTCGGGTAATGCTGCGGAGACATCGATGCTCAAATGCCGACAGTTTTAGCCTATATTCTACCTTTGTCGGCCGTGTTTCTGAGTCGTATAAAACAGATCCAAGCGCCGCAGCGTGCAGTCGACCCTTGCCAAACAGTCGGATGTCGCGCTGGCGCCACAAACGGTTGAGGTTAGCAAAATCCAAACTCACCTTCTGTATACGTGATGATACTTTGTTCGATATCTGCTCCCTGCCTGAGCGAAGATCGATGCCACTACTGTCACACGAGGATAGGGCCATCTCAAGAATCATTTTGATCCAAAAATGGGAGAGGAAGAGTAAAAGAGAGCAGCCGTGTCGAACACCACTTTCCATGGTGAATTGGGGAGAAAGATCGCCATAAGCACGAACTCGGCTCCGGCTGTTTGGGTAGAAGGATTGGAAAGGGGAAATGTGTTTCTCTGGCACATTCTTCAATGAGAGGCAATGCCAAAGAACTGTGGTTGACCGAATCGAACATCGCTTTCACATCGAGGAGGACAGATAATGTAGTCCCAAGGAAGATGTGCCTGTGCTCTCCAGCATGTTGTACGATAAAACGCTGATACAAAACGCGGTCATTGCTGTTTTTAAACTCCGCTACCATTCCTGACAGGTTTTTGCAACCTTCCTGATTGCAATAACGTCTGTGGAAAAAAACACTTGCTATGCAAGAAAATTTTCTGCAGAAAATTTGGCACCGTGCAACAATCCACCAGAACCGAATAAGAAACACTTTCATTGGGATTTTACCCCTGAACAAGAAACATTTCCGGGTCAAATATATCTGAGAATTTCGTTTTACGCGCGATATCAGTTGTGCACTTTTGTCTAGCGATATGGTAGTTTTCCGGCTCGTCACCTTACTTTACCTGTAGGACCTTACGAGATTCATCATTCCGAACCTCAGGGTCTGATTTTCGGTTATCCCTAGTAGTTCAGTGGTCCTTTGTGGCTGTTGGGTATGCCTCTCCTACTACTATCGTGTGCAACCATGTAATGGAATAAGTTAGAACCACTGGGCCACCGGGTTTGGCGAGTTCTGGTCATGTTGACCGAGTCTTATCTGGACCAGCTAGCAATCATACTAGATCTTTGGTTACTTAGGAGTGGGACGGTTTCTGCCCTATGTTTCGACGTCAGTATTGTTCGCCTGTGAATCTGACCCAGACGCTTATAAGAGGAAAAGTAATTCTAATGCTACTAAGCCGTTTTTGTACCAAATTTTGACGAACTTTGAGATGGTGTATTGCACAATCAGGCCTTTCGTTCACGAATCGTACTCAGCTCTCAGGGTTATCAAATCGACACCAGTAAAGTTCATTCAGTCAGATTTGTGTAGCTCCACGCGCATCATGAGTTCACTAAATGGTGACTTTTATCCTTTAGTCTAGTAAAATAGCTCCAATATTCGCTGAGGTTAATTGTACAGATGCACAAGTTCAAACAAGCTTCAGTGAAACAGTTTTTCAAATGTATTGAAATTCGCGCGAGTGCTTCGAAATGAATTTCGTTTTGTACTGTTTTTTTTTGTCAAGTGATGGTGGCTTTATAACTAGATATTCACACTTCCTCCGGCTTTAAACATGTGGTCATGGATTCGAATCAATGGGGTTTGAATCCGATCTCAAATGTTTATCTTCAGCTGCATTAAGACGAGACTGCACCTTGATGTGGTGTGATGGCTTGCGTGCCTCTATGACCCAAAGAACTATACAGCGTGGTTTCCTTAAGCCGGAGATGCAATCATGCCTGAAAAGTCAATGGGTAGAGACCAGACGAAGTCCAGTTTCCTGGTCCTCCAGATTGGGGGCCGATTTGAGCTGGCAACTCAGTCGGTAAAGTCAGTGGAAGAATAATTGATCCAAGCAGATGGGCTTCCATTCGGCCACCCCTCTGCCTTATGGACGGATTCTTGTAAGAACTAAAGGCTTTGGATGAGAACCACAGTCGTTCTCCTGCTTTGCTGCTGGACACCCTAGAAGTACCCGTTTCACATCTCCCATGAACTGCACGAGTAGAAAGAATTCTCTACTGCATCGGTCGTGGCGCAGGATAATCAGGAACGCGCTGCCCATTGCATCGAGTGGATTGGGTAGTGATAGATGGGCTACTGCTCAGAGGTTCCTCTCTTTTATTCAACCTTTGTCTTATGTTCCCAACCACATCTCTTTGCTCCCTATACCCCCTCCCTCACAATGCTCCCACGGACAACACGCCCTATACTCGCAATGGTTCATTGTCAAATAGTGTCGGGAATAATCTTCTGTCTTGTAACTCATATTTTGCTCAAGCCTCGTCAGCCTCTTAATCTCGGCTCCTTTACCGTGCGTGCACTCATGCAGGCTGGTCAGCAGGCGTGCTTAGTGCTCACAATAGATTCTCTGAAGAATGATGTCTGCTGCTTAAGTGAAACATGTATCCAGGATTCGAGCAATGTGATTCAACTAAGTGGTCTTGGTATCTCATCGAGATATTTCGTGTGCACTTTAGGAGACGAAGTAGCTTGAGCTGCGGGTCAACGTGGTGTAGGAATAGTCTTGGCTGATAAGGCAGAGGCTGCTCTTTTAGACTGGATTCCGGTTAATGGTCGTTTATGTGCAGTTAGACTCCAGGGGTCAGTTGGCTTTCGAAAGGATGGTTGTGTTTAGCGGAGTTTGCTTGTAATCTCGGCGTCTGCCCCAACGGACTGCAGTTCTGAAATGCAGGATTATGAGTTCTATGATGAACTGACCACTGTCGTTCGCAGGAGCAACGGTTCTGACATTTTAGTTCTAGCAGGCGATTTTAATGCACAAATTGGCAAACTTGGTGTGTTAGAAGCTTGTTTAGGTGGGCATTATGCTTTGCCCGGTCTGCGCACAGATAACGGGGATAGACTTCTGCAATTTTGTGCAGATAGTCGTTTATTCCTATCTAGCATACTTATCGACACAGCTAGCGTCGCTGGGCAACATGGCGCTTCAACTCTACAGGTGCTTTGAGTCAGGGTAATCATATTGCAGTAAGCTACTGGTGACACAGTTCTGTTCAGAACTGTAGATCCTACTAGTCCACTTACGTGGAGTCGGACCATGCATTAGTTTTAATGCGATTATCTCTGCAGCTCCATGGTCATGGACGCAAATCGCAAACCCGGTTAGGTGTGGGACGTTTGTTTGATCCAGAAGTCCGAACCCGTTATGAACAGAAGTTAGCGCATGAGCTGGGTTCTACGACGAACAGTAATGTGGATAAGCATTGGGCCCATATCCAGCAGGCGATGAACGTGGCAATAGGTTTTGCCTGCGGTCCCAGATCCGATGACCACCAAAGACACTGGATTTCGCAGGAGTCGATCAGACTAATGGAGCAAAAGCGTCAGCTCTCGAACTGTAAGGAGATGAATAAGATACGGAGAAATCTACAGAAGCAAGTTACGAAAAGCCTTGAGAAGGATCGCAAACACTGGCGGGTCAAGGTAGGTAAAGAAATGGAAATAGCCGCTGCTTCAGGTAACAGTCAAAGGCTGTTCAAACTTATTCGGGACATCGGTGGACGGCGAACGCTGGTTCGCAAAACGATAGAAATGGAAAGCTCATTTAAGGGTGAAGAACAAAGGCTGGACCGTTAGGCCGATTACTTCACGGATCAGCTTAGGTGTCTGGCGCTCTGATGAAGTTACTCATGTGTGTACAGGTACGATTCCTTATGGAGTCTCACTTGAACCCCCATCCTAAGTGGAAGTGGAGTCATTCGATCCACAAAATGAGGGGAAGCGGCCGTTCCTGACGACTCCTCTTCAGTTCTTTTCAAAATGGGTGGTGATGCGTTGATGAAATCATCAATCACATTGCTCTGGGACGTGTGGAAAGAGGATCGTATTCCGTTTTCGTGGAGTGAGTCAGGTACTACAGGCGCGTCACACACACTGTCGACGGACAATAATGGTTTTCCTCGACTTGAAGGGCGCCTTTGATTCAGTTGACCGAAAAGGTGTGCTCCAGATGTTCGTGAGTCTCCCGGGGTCATTGTATTCCCATACTTTTCGCCGCGTGAGGGTTTATGGTGAACTATCCAGTCTATTCGAAAGGACGAGCGGTGTTCGACAATAATGTTCCATATGTACATTCCCGTTCAACTTCGTCATGGACGAGATAATGGATAATTCCGTGTGAAATCTTCAGGACGTGGACAACGCACTACAAAGAAGTGAATAGCTGTGATCTAAATTACTCAGACGATCTTGTCGGCTTGTTCAAATGCACGGAAAATGCCCACCGTGCACTAGATAGACTTGCGAAAGCCGTAGCTCCATTCGGTATGTGCTTTGCACCTTCAAAGTGTAAGGTGATGTTGCAAGACTGGACATCAACGGTTCCGAACTGGATACTCGATTGGGGGATGCTGGCAATTTTCGACCGTTTCACTTACCCCGACAGCCGCTTCACGACTGATGGGAGCACGGTAGTAGAGGTGAATGCGTGTATATCCAAGGCTCGAGTGGCATACGCTGGACCGAAGCATTTGTGGTGCCGACCTGATATTTTGCTGAATTTGGAAGGTTGTGTGTACTGTGCCGCAGTGCGTTCAGTTTTGTTGTATGGTTGCGAGACATGGAGTATACCTGCGGAAGATGTTTGTCGTCTTGAGGTTTTCGACCATCGATGTTTACGTAGTATTGCTTGGATTGGATGGAATGATGGGGTGAGTAATGCTGAGGTCAGTAGCCGAGTATTGGGCACTCATCCATAGGATGTTCTATCACAGCACATCCAGTTTGTTAGACTTTGTTGGTTGGGGCACGTGTTACGTATGGCAGATATACGTCTACCATACCGTGCCCCATTCTCCTTCCTTTCCTCATGAGTGGAAGAAACCACGTGGAGGTTAACAGATTACTTAGCAACGGGGAGTAAGAAAATTTACAGCAAACTTGGAGAAGGTAGGTGCCTCACGTCTTCGTGATTGGGGTCCAAAAGATCCGTCAACCAGTTAGCTGGAGACACTGAAGGACATGGCTGCGAACCGTGAACAGTGGTAATCATGTTGTCACTTTCTGTCAAATCAGAATGATCGATGTGCGTTTGCACAGTTAGACTGTGTATTCCGTGTGTTGGCTACAGTTGCGTTCTTTCCTTTTCTCACCCGTGTAAGTCCGCTGCATTTTCCCACTGTATATTCACACTTTCTAATTCAACGTGCAACATGGTGAGAAAGACAGTGGTCAGTGCGACTTGCCGTGTTGTTTATCGCTGTACTGCCTATGTGTCTACTCCATTTCGACCGTCTCTTTCCCTAAATGCAACACCCGAGCAAGAAACAGTTTTAACTATCTCGACTGTTGCTCCTAAGGAAGACTAATGTGCTTATCGACACAAAATGAGGCCAACAAAGTTTTAAAAAACTGCAAATCGCTATGATTCCTAGTTTTTCCATTTTTCGAGTGATTAGAATCCTGTTTGTCTGATCATCAACAACACACTTACTAACCATCTGTTCTTATGCTGACATTATGGGGCTCCTGATTGCTTTCTAATGTTGATCACAGTTGAATTTCGGATGGTACCGATCAGCAGTTTGGTTCATTCGATCTTACATTTCATGTCATACCGCATTGCTCAATCTGAATAGCTGTTCGAATTCCTTGATTTTTTGATATGACAGACAATAACAGCTTCTGGTTCACAACCATGCACTATTAAGTTAGCCAGGAATGGGGCTTGTAATTCTCTCATGATACATTTTCGAAGCCTGATAAAATTTCATTCTTGAACACGTGACTTTTTCCGTTTACTTATGCACAGCCTTTGAGAAATCTAACGGGCAAGTTACTACAAGACAACTCCATTCGAACTCCACGTCTGTTAGAACACATTTGTGCCAGTTTGCAATCGCTCAATGCTCGATTCGCGGGTGACTTACCTTCGGTTGAACAATTCACGTTTGTTCAGCAGTACTTCACATGCACAGTCAAATGTGATAGCTGTCTGGTTAGATGTTGCTTGGGGATTGGTCATCCGACCGGTGAGCAAGGTCATCAGGCTGCACCATCAACTCCGAATGGATGCAGAGCGCCAGCCAGTCCAGTCCGTTGCCGATATGATCCCAAGTTGAAGAATAAATTATATTACTGCAAGGTATATCGTTTAACCAATCAAAGTGTTTGAGTATTATCTTGACTTGGATGTTTCAAATTCCGAATTTATTGTGTTTATGAAGTCCACTGAAGTGTCGATTTTATCTGTAAATTTAACATCAGGACATATTTTCCGATGCAATTGTGAATCTCTTCGAGTTCCAGTGGCATTTGGATGTTAGTCCACGAAAACACAGTAGATTTCGATTGTTCTCATTTCAGTTGAAAAACTGCTTTGTGGTCTGGGATGGTAGTGCGTACTTTTTTATGACACCACGGTTTGCTACAGTTTACCCACAGTACACTGGCTTAATCGGCGTTGACCAAGCAGTCATCAAGGCAAACCACGGACCCGCCGACGCTGCCGCCACTGTTTGCCACTTCCCCACTTAGTACCCTTCGATGGACACTATCCTCTTCCAGAAATACTGT
This sequence comes from Fasciola hepatica, assembly GCA_948099385.1. Classification (NCBI taxonomy): domain Eukaryota; kingdom Metazoa; phylum Platyhelminthes; class Trematoda; order Plagiorchiida; family Fasciolidae; genus Fasciola; species Fasciola hepatica. The sequence continues at coordinate 39,534,825 of CANUEZ040000043.1, forward strand.
GCATTTGTTTCTTACTAATTAAAATAAAGTAACAACTTAGTATTCGTTTCTTCAATACCTTCCATCTTCCAGTGTTATATTGTATTTGTTCCGTTTATTATGGTTTATTTAAATTTCCACCTAAATCCAATTGACTTTGGGCATGTCCGTCTACCCTTACGTTATACTCGAGCTGAAAATACCTGCGCTCAAACAAACACTCGTAAATTGTCAGTGAAGCTCGAGAAAGACCTTTTCTTCTTTCTGTCCACGTGCTTTTTACCAGATTAGCTGTTTCCTTTCTGTGTTAACCTGATGCTGTTCGATTGTTTCTACTTTTTCTAATACGCGTTCCGTTCACGATCAACAGTGACCTACTAAGTGGGCGACCTCTTAACTTCTGTTACAATGCGGTGATCGCACACAAAAATGTGCAGTGAATTGTTCAGTCACTTATTTTATATTAATGTGAATCGCATCTGACTTTTTTTTACTACATGCTTGCGCATGAATGCAGTGGAGAGGACATTTTCCCCGTTGCCACGAGAGCCCGCTGCACTACTGGGGGTAACCGACAGCCAGACCCGAGACCTGGAGTGATGGAGAAGCACATATAGTTCCAATAGGTCAGGTGTGGTAACGATGCAAACGACAGCGGACTACTGTCTACCATCAAAGTAACCGTTGATGGCCGGAATTTGGACCTCGGACCTCCGAGGTGGTAGTCAAACGATCTAAACCACTCGACCACCACCGATATTTTTTCTTTTCGTTACGTGCTTATGCATGAGTGTAATGTAACGGTTATATCTCACTGCACTGTCAGGAATAACCGGCAACCAGACTTGGAATAGAGAGCCATGTAAGGTCCCAGTATGCCAGGCTCGGTAACGAGCCAGGCGACAGTGGATTACTGTTTACCACCGAAGCTACCGGTGATGATGAGGATTAGAACCTCTGACCTCCGGGGTAGTAAGCTAACGTTCTGATTCATTCGAGCACCACCGGTGCGTTTGGTTTTTCATGCGAACGAAACGGAAAATGGGACGATCGCATCAGTTCACATAGAGAGGGTATCTGTGGTTTCGAATATTAGATTTTATTCGGTGCTTGCGCATGCTTAGAACAAAAAGGCAGTGGTCGAGTGCATCGGGGCGTGTACATTTATAACGACGAGGCTGCACGTTGATGTGGCGTGATGACCTGCTTACCTTCGCGACCCAATCAGCTATACAGCATGGCTTCCCAGATTCGGAGATGCAATCACCCCCAGTAGGTCATTGGGTAGAGGCCGGACGAATTCCAGTCTCTCCGAGTCAGTTGATGGACAACATCTAGTTCTAGCCACCGCGCCTCTGGGAAGGACACTCCAGAGAACAACCGCGGAGAGAAGCAGTTTGCTTACCAAAGTACCTCAACTAGATGAACTTCGGAGTGGAGTACCCGGGGTTTCTCTCGACAGTGGGGGAGGTGATCGCACTTCGTTGAGCAGCTATCACCCGTCTCAGTTGGGCAGCCTCAGGTCTAAAGGATGTTGCCCCGTCCACGTTCCACTTGTTCCATTGGGTGCATGGGGCTAGGGACTTGGTCCGAAAGGCGGATCGATAACAAAGCGCCAGCAAAGATTTGATGTGATTGGGACTACAATCAGGTCTCACTTGACAGATCAGAAGTTCCTTCACCTATGCTTCCCGTGCTAGGTTCATGTTCCAATGTCTTATGGGACAAACTTTTGAGTCGAAGGTTCCCGTTAATGTTTCCGTAGAAGAACTGCGGTGTGAACAGCAGTCCAGAACCCCGTAGTATCCTTCGTGTAGCAAGTTTTATTAACTAATCTTCTTTTGATTCAAGATGTTGCGGGTTATTGTAGCTCCGAAAAAAACAGCAGTTCAGTGACAGGACAGTTAAAACACACCTTAAGCCCACATGTTCACTTCACCTGGCTGCCTTCAACGTGCGTACACTGTCAGATAGGGCAAAAAGGTGTCATCAATGGAACTTTCAGAATGGATATGTGCTGTCTCCGAGTAGTACGCACAAGATCCCACTTCTGTGATTGTATTTCACAACCCAGGCATAACCTTCGACCCCCGCTGCACTCCCCGCGTGTCACGTGGTCAGACTGGCGTCGAGCTCTCTTTGAGGACGAAAGCCGAGCGTGCAGTACTAGACTGGATTGCAGTTAGCAGTCGTTTGTGTGCACTTTGGTTGGAGCCTTCTATACCTATTGACAGCAGCAGACTGGAGCGTTGATAGCTGTCTGTGTTTGCGGCCAGTGTCTGCAGCTCATTCGAATTTCTCTCAACTGCTTCGGACTGTGATCTCGACGGGGTTCGTTTGGATTATTAGGGATTTAAACGCCTAAGTTGGATATTTGGAAAGGCATCTAAGAGGCCCGTTTTCTATCCCAGCCAATCGTACTGGCATCAACGGCTGTCTCACCCAGCTTTTCTATGACTACAAATTGCTTCTGGTGTATACGAAATTCTGCCACAAGAAGCGATGTAGACTCATACGGCATCCTCCTACGCCTCCACAGCTTTGGACTCAGATACACCATTGGCTGCCGCTTGTGTGGATTAGTCAAAGATTGTCGTTCATCTTGGTTCACTCTTGAAGCCTCAGATAATGCCTTCGTATATGATCACTTCTGTTTACGTTTAATCTGTGGTCATGCCGACGCTAAAATCTCCTCGCACCCGTGTTCCTAGACGATAACCAACGATCTGCTTTCCAGGCGGTCTTCTGTACGGTTATTGATGGACCCTGATGTCAGGAACCCGGAAGAACGTCGTGCACACCGTTTCCAGTGCCACATGAGACTTCGGTTCATGTAGTCCTCATAATGCGTACATATCTTTGATATCGGTTGCTCTGTTAGATGCTCGCGGCTTCATCCCTCCGGTGAAATGTGCAAATCTCTGAGGCATCATCTGACTGGGAGTTCGAGAACTGACTGTGAGCAATGATGGGATGTGAAGTGTAGGAAAATGAAGGAGACTGTGTCTGTTGCCAGTAGTCGCAACCTTTACCACTTGACTAGGAGTCCCCGTCTAAGTAAGTGAGGTGTTGGTGATATAATCTAGAAATCCGACGACTCACTGATTCACTCTAAGGAAAGGCATCTAGTCTGCTAGGCGGAATATTTTAAGCAGTGTAGTTGACTTACTTCTACAGATAACCTTCCGATTATACCTGAAAGAAAAACGAGATGTAGATTATCTGGAGAATACAAAACCGCTCAGCCGGTAGGTTTTCTCCATCTTTTTTAAACGGTGAAGGAAAAACTTCTTGAACTTAACAAAATTCCTCCAGGTAGTTTGATACAGTGAATGGTGTTTTAGTGCAGTTCAAAAAACCATTGACCATGCACTGTCTGCGGTGGTTTTGGTTGCTATCTCCTGACAATAGCCTCAGTCGGAAACAACGAGAAAGAACAAGAATATTGAAGGAGCAGTAAAAGAACTACATACATTGGTATCAAGTCGATGAAGAAAGTTTGTGAATTAGAGAGCGTCACTGATCACGATACCTAGCCATTTCCTCTAACCTATACATATATATATATATATATATATATATATATATATATATATATATATATATATATATATATATATATATATAATCTCCAAGTGGGATGGGCTTTGTGACCTCACCCCAGAAGTCTAACACCCCCTACATGGCCGAGTCCACATGCTTCGTTTTTCACAACTTTCTACCATTTCATGAACTGGTCACCCTTACTCATCTTCCAACCGGTACCCGCCTCCGAAAAAAATTGCGCTCCAAGGAATCCTATCAGTGGACATGCGCAACACATGTCCCAACCATCTTAGCCTGATGAGCTTAAGGGTTTCGTCTGGTGGTTTTATCCTTGATCCTAAGACTGTCCGCAGAACCTTAGCATTGCTCACACGGTGTTCCCACCAGATTCGAGCAATGCTACGAAGACATCGGTGTTCAAATACTGACAAACTTCGTATATCCTCCACCGACAGTGACCATATTTCTGAACCATACAGAAGCACGGGCCTGACTGCTGCAGCGTACACTCAACCCTTGACAGATAAACTGATGTCGTATGGCACCACAGCTGACTCAGGTTGGCCAATGCCAAACGAGCCTTCTGTAAACGCAGTTACGCCTCAACCGATATCCTATCCGCAGGTGAAATGCAGCTGCTCAGGTATAAGAACTCATCTGCCAGGTCCATAGTTTCTTCAGATACTGAAAAGTTCGATGTTGGACCAACTCAATTCTGCAACAGCGGCTTGCACTTTGAAGGTGCAAATACATACCGAACGTTGCTACGCAGTCCTTCTAGCTGTCCAGAAGAGCCTGCAGCTTACCTGAATTTTCACATAGAAGAACAGTGTCGTCCGCATATTAAGTGCTTGCGCATTAGTGCGATGGAAGCGGTATACCCTATAGACACAAAGGCCTCCTGGCAATATTAGAAATCACCGGCAATCAGACCCTGAATATGGAGTAACGGAGAATCACCTAAGGTTCCAGCATGTCAGATGTGGTAACGCGGCGGAGGACAGCAGCCTGCTGTCTACCACCAGAACTGGTCTATACTCGGAACACAGTTGGATGAGTCGGTCACCGCTATCTATTCGATCGGATGGAACGCAATATCGATCTCCTGTATTTCTCTCCGTCTCGCCAAGAATTCCAATTTGAGCATTGAAATCACTAGCAAGAAACATTATGTCCATGAAACACACGCTGTGGAGCATTTGAGACGAATTTTGGTACAATTCGTCTTTAGCCTCAGGAGAGCTCCAGTCAGTTGGGGCATACACACAAACGATGAACAGGCATTGACGCATCAGTCTATTGCTGTTGACGTACACAGAACCATTCAACTGAACCGCGCACAGACTATTGCTGACTGGGATCCGGTCGAGTAGTGCACGCTCAGCTTTCATGCTCAAAGCGATGCCAATGCCAGCCTGATCACGAGCAGTAGACACCAGATCACCCAATACGCAAAGAGTGACCCGAGAATCCGAGTTTGTATCTGGGGATAGATGTGTTAACACTGAAGCTGGGTCTTGTATGTGTGTTTCAGAGACACAATACACATCTATTTTAAAGTTTTCAACAGTTCTAGCTAGGAAAGCCTGTTGCTTCGTTTGGAAGGGAGTGCTTAGGTCGGAGATTCGATTCCCCTTTTCCCTCTGTCTCTAAGTTGTTACCCGGAATGAGAGTTAGAAGTTCACGGTCGTGACTCATTGTGGTCTTTCTTATGCGTTTAGAATTGGGATGCGAAGGATGAAGAGCAAAGAGATAAGAAATGTTTCTGGAGAGGCTGCTGGACACTTCTGGGCAAGTACTACTTTGCGGCTGCTCACACCACAGAAGTTGTTTTTCTTCGGGAACCCTAATTGGGGTGTTTGACTCGAAAGTCTGACCCACAAAGCAGTGGGGTGGTAACCCAGCATGGGAACGTGATCGAAACACCCGTGAATGAACTTCTTCTGGTTTGCCATGTGAGACCTGGCTGTTGCACGCATTTTCTCTTGTCCTTGATGGTGCTTTGTTATCTATCCGTGTTTCAGGTTGAGTCATTAGCCCCATGCACCCAGCGGAACCAGCGGAACGTGGACAGAGCAGCATCCTTTGTGCTGGGGGTTGCCCAACTTAGGTGGGTGATAGCTGGCCAATAAAGTGCAATGACTTCTGCCACTGTCGATAAAAACCCCAGCTACTCCACTCTTACGTCCATCTAGTGAAGGTTTGTAGACCGATAAAGTGCTTCCCTCCGTGTTTATTCACTGGAGTGTCCTCTCCAAGGGCATAACGACTAGGACCAGATGTTGTCCGTCAGCTGGTTCAGAGACTGGACTTCGACTGGCATTTACCCATTGACATGTAAGGCATGATTGCATCTCCTGCTTAAGGGAGCCATCCTGTACAAGTCTTCGGGTGATGGATGCACGGAAGGCATCATTTCACCGCGAGGTGCATATTCGTCGTGATGGAGGGTACGCTATGAATCGCGCAATGTGCCGATTTACATGAATGGTGGCAGGTCCTGGTTTGAAAACCACGGGGAGATTAGTTTTGCGAATGGCGCATTCAAAATTCTTGTCGCCGATTTTCTTCTGATGGTGGTGAAATGGTCATCGTGGTGAGTTTCAAACTTATTTTCATCGGGTTTAAAGCTTTCTTCCGCTGCCGGTCATTTCCCCAACTGGCTGCCTCTAATTTATCTCGTACCCCTTGTTGATTATTGTTGCAATATTCTGTACTAAAAGAAAGCCAATAAAAGTAGATGAAGATTCTCCGACTACCAAACGCCCGTTAAGGTGTGCGCGTGATCGCCAAGCAGGTTTCAGACGCGGTTGCTGTTGCATCGACCGTATCTTTGCCCGTTGACAAATTCTAGAGGACAGACACATTTTGCGCATGCTTGTAATCTCTGTCTTCGTTGGTCTGAAAGCTGCACTTGATTCAGTTGACTGCACAGTTCTCTGGTGTTGCATCTCACTGTACGGTGTGCCAGAGAAATTCATTCCTCTTTCTCATTCACTGGATTCAGAGCCAAAGCTGGGCTATGTTTCATCCGACGTCACGACCGAGGTATAGTTTTCCTCAGGACTGCCCTCTGTCGACCTTCCTTTTCGTTTTTTTTAATTTAAGTTGTTCCTTGATTGGCTTATTCTCGTGTGCGAATAGCTTAATCGATCTTTTCTCGGACACTAGGCTGTCTGATTCGGAATACGTAGATGATGTTCTTCTCAGTGAAAATTCAGATGAGTTAAAAGTTTGTCTGGATGGTTTAAGCAATAGTTTAACAATGTTTACCGCGCCTTGTGCATCTCCGAACTGTAAGATACTGAACTTACCTAATAAGTGGTCGTGGACAATCAGCCGCAGTGCTCGAGATTTTGATTTGTCATCGTTATCCGCTCTAAAACGCTACACATCTGCTGACGGCTTTGTGACGTGGTGAGTGTTGCCCTCCACTAAAGGAGTCCATAGCTCTTTGCTGTGTTCCACTTACCCGAAAAGGTTTCCCAGACGAGGCGAAATAAACATACATTGGCCACCGGCTCATCTGAAGCAAAGCTGCTGCCTTGCAGGACGCGCTTGTCTCCACAGATGCTAGGGGTGCATCCTCAAGCAAAACGGTCTACTTTGAACCGGGCAAGCGAACAGTACAACATCCCGCATCGCACACAACCATGGGAGATATGACTAATGCAGTGATCGAACGCTATCTTACACCACACACAAGAACTTGCTTTCCCATCTGAACTGCCTTCCCACATTTTTTTCCTCCGTCACGCACCTCGCGGATCCCCGTAGACAGCCGGCTATGCGCAGTGAGATTCAGGAGTTCGTAGCAATTGAACAGTCGCCGTCTTGATGGACGCAGTTTGTTTTTCATTTCGGCGTACGCACCGATTGCAACCCAGATCCGATCAAAGATGATTTTTTTCAAAAGTTACACGACCTCCGACGTGAAGCGAACCAGGCTGACATTCTGATTTTGGCATGAGATGTGAATGCTACAGTGGATCGGCTATAATCGAACAAGGCGTATATTGGAGTCTCTTTAGGACTACATTCATGTCGCTCGGAAAACAGGAACCATCCTCCGTTCCTCGCTTGTACGAACTTCAGACGCTTCGGTGCTCCACGTGACGTTCTCAGTCTTCGAGCCAGCAATGAACCCACATCACAATAGGCCACAAATAGCGGGATTGCACACAAGACTCGCTCGTACTGGAGCACTCCCCGTTTTTTATTACATGCTTGCTTATGAGTGCAGTGGAAGGGGTACACCCCCCTCCCCATGGCCACGAGGGCCCACTGCACTAATAAGGATAACCGGTAACCGAGCCCTGAGACTTGGAGTGGCGAAGAACCATATAAGGTCCCTAAAGATCAGCTGTGGTAACGGCCACGCACTAGTTTAAACTAAGTTGTCCATGTGCTTCGGTGGGCGTTCCAAAACCAAGCTACAACGACGGTTATGTTGCGATAAGCTTTCCGATCCATTTCGCCTATCCGTCTCTCCCAAAGCGCGCTAGCTAAAAAGATAGATATAGCTCCATTGGATAACACTGACCAGGGTTGATCGCTCATCAAAATGCCTTGCGTTCCGCTAGCCCAGTGAGTTGTGGCTTGTCCTATCTTGCCATATGACCTTGAATTTCTGCGGAATCTTTGTAGCTTCTCGACTCACGCCAGTCGATCCCGGATGAAATGAGACGTACAGATAACGCTTATCTTTGAAGGGACAGCGAAGTCACTAGGTGTGAGTGAAATAGTCTGTGAAGTTGCAGTGACTTCTCAAACGCTGTGCAGAGCAGTTCAAGACAGTTTATCTGGTCCTCAGTGTCAGTCTCAAATAGCTCTTCTGACACGCGTTCCGTAGTCCGTTTGGACAGATCCACTGAGGTGGAAATCCACAAGGAAATCCAGGTCTAAGGACGTCACAAAGCACTGGGCTTCGATGGCTTTCCCCCAGACTTTTTGAAAATTGGCGGAGTACGGCTTGTTAGAGAACTTCGTGTGTTGTCCTCAAGAGCTTGGAATTCCGAACAGATCCCCTCCTTCGGTTTGGGGTCCACGCGCACCTTTAACCAGGTGGTTGGATACACTAAGTGATATGGCTAGGTGTCGCGACCAGTGGCGTAGTTGAATAAGGTTTTTTTCTCTTTATTCGTGATTCGCGCTTACTACTTTATTTTTGGTTTATTTTCACTTTTTGCTTCTATTCGTTCTGACTTCACCTCGATTATGCTGCGAGGTAGCAACCAAAACCAGGGCGCAGAAGTGCGAGGTTTATGATTGAATAAATAGTTTACCTACCACGTCAGGGTTGAGGAGTTCGAATCTCGTCACCCTCGGTCTCTTCGGAACAAGCAGCAATCCCTTGTCGCTTTGCTCGTTTTCACGACCGAACTGTGATCCTCCATTGCAGGTCTCTGAGTTATATTACCAGCTATCCCTTTCGGTGCAGTATACCTTCGACACTATTGACTCTGCTCCTTTCACTTCACTCATGCACAAGTGTGTACTACAAATAGTATTGCTTTACCACAAGAGTCCACCCCACTGTCAGAGATAATCGGTAACTGGAACCCTGAAATTTAGAGTGGCAAATCAAACATGGCCCCAGTAGATGAGGTGTGATAGTGAACCAGAAACAGTGGGTTTCTTTTTTGCTACACTCCCAATTAAAGTTGAACCTTAACGAGTTTTCTTTCTTTTGGTGATATGTTGCGATGTTGTTACTGAATGAATTAATCTTTTATCACCGAGACCTTGTAAGATCTTAGGCAATTCGTGCCATAGGGTTGGAACTCTTATCAGCGCTTGTTAGCCTGTGGCATGTCGTTGCATTTCGGTGCGAAAAGATATAAATCACTGTTTTATGTGGCTCTGGACTGTTCGGATGTTACGTTGGGGTACTTCCTTGAGCTAAACTTACTCTTCGTACTTCAAGTGAAGAATATAAATGTAACAGTTATCTGTGTAAAAGATATTTGTGTCTCAATGACTTTTAGAACTGAATGAAGTTGATCATGTATCTGTGTGGTAAAAGCACCCTATAATTTCAATCCAACCTACCTAATGTTGTTTACTTATGTCACATTCTACAGGAATGTAACGTGATGGGTCGACGAACGATGGTTGTACCCAAGACAGGTGAATCGATTCTCGATGCAGCCCGATACCTGTATTCAGGCTTCGTGCTCGAATGTCCCTTTCATGGAGTGATTTATCGCAGTCGAAATTTATGGTCGCCAAATGCTGAACCGGAAGACACAGCTGGGGTCGATTGGGAAATAGTGCATGTATGGTCGGGCGAGAAAACTGTGCTTCAGGTGGGGAGAAGTTTTCACACTTATACCTGGTTTCATTTGGATAATATTCTGACATGTTTTGTCGTGTAAAATATCCGTTTCTATTACATCGATCTTCCTCTCCGCTTCGGTTACACTTTGGAACACTATTCATTATTCACTGGATATGACGTTGCTGGTTTCTCCTCAGTAAAACCGAATGTCCTAATATAAATGAATAAGTGTCTTGAGGTAATAAGTAGACACCACCTGGTGGATGGTGAGACAATATGAATACCCTGGTCGCGAAATACTGTTGTATCCCTTAACGTCTTAGCGTTGATTAGATCTCATGGACTCCATCTAAGGAACTTGACGCACCTGAAAGAGGTAAACCCAAGGATTGAAGTTTCCATAACCTTCTTCCATTTCACCAGTTTGTCATTTATCCCCACGTCACAACTACTACCCGCCTCGGCGCAAATTATATTTCTATTACATTCCAACCATCGTTATTTGATGAGCTTTGGTGTTTGATCTGGCCAGTGAATTTGTGTACGCAATCCGCTGTGACTGACTGTAAATGTTCTGGTGTTTCCCTCCGCTGACGGTCCGATTATCAAGCTTTGTGAGACTGCTAGCCCAGTCGTTTCATAGTGCACTTGATTCCTTGTTAAAAAACGACTGTCGCATCGGTTCCACAGATGACGGATTTACCAAAGTCAGACATGCCATCTGTTTGCGAAATGTTAGTTCATTCAGCATTGGACTCCCAGGTGAAATACAAATACCTGAATACAAATTTATCCATTCAGCTTGTTACTTCGTTTGGTAGGATGAGCTTCGGTGATGTAGTGATCCTTATGCCTTAAGTTGTTGGTGTTGGTGAAATTGAAATTCATGCCTTAGTACTGCATGCTCTCTGTCAGATAAATTACAAGACCACACCCCAGGGGCTTCAAAAATTTCGCGGGTTAAGCTTACTGACTGCCCGCCTGAATAACATTAGCACATGGCATTTATCAGTGGAATTTCCCGGAGAAGCGTGACAATCATTTGGTTAATCGCTTAAAGACGTCGCCCTTGTATCCACCCACTTGCATTTTGCTCGAATGTGATTTTTATCCTCTTAATTCCGAATACTCTCCTCCAGCTTCCTTCAAACCCCAAATCCTATCCTCACAAGTATACACTGGCCCCTTTCCTGTTCGCCTTACAAACTCTAGTTACTTGTTCGGGATCTGTCCATTTTCACTGCTTTTCGATCATTGGATATTTTACTTCTGGTTGGAGTGCCACGCGGAGCATTAGTTTTCCGATTTGAATTGTTTTGCTTCTCTATCCCAATTCATTTTCGCACGAAGTCCATTATTCGTTATAAGCTAGGTTGCTAGTGATTTGTGGGATATCGCTTCAACCTCTTTTGTCTATTCTAAGTCACCTTTTTCCTTTCAGGGTATACACCCATTTAGTCAAATCCTCGTGGATGGAATGACAACCGTATCAAAACAGGTCTCGGGATTGGCCGGTCCACCGCTTCGCGTCTTGGGAGATCTGGTTGCAGATGGCCTAGCGCCGGAATACTGGCAACCCAATTCTTCCATTCGAGTATGCGCTTTGTGCAAATTCGAATTCCCTGACCCCTTGGTAGATGGGATTCCCGATTCCGCTCTGTCTCCTGGACGAACTAAGCCAACTGTGGAACCAGCTGGTGAGTGTCGGACAAGCACACGCAACGAGACCCCGGATCCCGGTTTAAGACCGGCAATCAGCTCGACTAATCGGAAGCAGCCAAAACGCGGCACTGTCCTGTTGCCGCGTACTTCCACACTGACCAGTGTGTCGGATCAGGAAGACGATATGATCGGCCAATCTCGACCGAAACCAAGTATTGCCAGAGCTAAAAGGGACAAGGAAGACCTTTCGGGACACAACAACCCGCACCACCCACTTCTCAATCTGCAAACGAACAATGTGGATGTCGCCAAACATCATTGTCGAGCTTGCGGGCGCGGCGTATGTGGTGCATGTTCGGCCAGTAGCATTCCAGTCCCCGGATTCGGCCCTGCACCGGTTCGCGTGTGTGACGAGTAAGTGCTATATAGTTCTCCTATTCAGTTTAACTTTCGAGTGAATCAATGAACGTCCCTCTTTATCGTTACTACAACGCTCATCGAAACCGACAGTGTTTAGATTAACGTTACAGTTTCGGTTGGTACACTCAGATATGGGTTTATTTATCTCACGGATATCAGAGTTTGTCTCACTTCTGGCTACTGTTTATTTCTTGGCACCTTCCGATTGCGGTTGTTGTTGTTGTTGTTGCTGTAAGGGATTAACACTTAAATACTCACACGTTTCAGGCCTTTTGTGAAAAAGGCTTTTGTTATTTGGTTGATGCCTTTGACAATGAAAATCGGAACCCGTTTTGAATTCCTGTTGCTCGATTCGGTTCACAATTTTGATGACAACAACCATTGATAACTAGACACCTGTGCATGTGACTTACAGGGTGTCCATTCAGAAAGCAATGGACATCGCACATTATCAGTCCCGAGATTCAGGGAAACAACTGCTTCAATAACCCGTTAGTTTTCGACGTTTTTGATTTCTGGGAAGGTTCCTGTGTTAATTTTTTTCGCGTTTACGTCCTCTAGATCTCTCAGGTAGTTGCTCATTTACCCTCACCGTTTTGTTCATATATTTACTCTTGATTCATGTGTTTTGTGCTCAGTGTTTGTGTACGTGTGTTTCCACTGTCCCTTCGCATCTGAACGAACGAACTGAGCAGACAGGTGCTCGCCCTAACGCACGACTTCGCTGCTGACCAATCTGACCATGGTGTACCTCCGTTCGAGTGGTCACGTGTATATCCGGTGCCTGATAGTCTCATGCACTACGCCTAATGCATGAATCCTTCTGCCCCCCACCAACTCACTCCTCTGCTAGAAGCTCAGCTGCGGTTGCTAGTCTGATCAATAGGTCCAATCACTTTCATATCCGCACACACACGCATAAAGTATGGTTCACTTCAGGGAATTAACGTATCTATGCGATAAATAATTCTTCGGGTCACTTCTGATCCCGCTGCAATCATGATTCATTGACTTGGTTGTCAACTGAAGTGTTCTGTTGCACAGTGGATGCAAAATAACCGATTGAATTTAGTTCTTCTGTCTTACGAATAAGGCTGACAAGGGATACCATGGGGGTGATTTTTGTGATGCTGCCATAAATGTATGAACTATTCTTGTTTCAGAAGTAGCTGTACTAGTTTGTCTCACGAAAAAGATTTAAAGTTGCAAAACCGTGAGGCCCCCGGAAATCCTAATTTGATAAATTGTGTTCACGAGATGGGCTTGGCATACTAGTGCTTAATCTCACTGTTGGAACAACTACAAAGAAACTGTTCCGTGCGAGTTAAAGACGTGCCCTCTGTTCAAATCAACTACTTAGTTTTCCCCAACGAAAACTAACTTCGCATACAGAAATCCCACAAGTCACTGCCCTCACTTGATTTTCGTCTTTTGAAATGGCTTGATCGTATTATACAAATTTACTACTGGAGCGCACCAGTGCTATCTGTGGTGGCCCCGTTAGGTTCACGTGACCACAATCGGACCAGCTACGTTTCACTGTACATTCTTTGGCTCCAGGTGCATCTAAGCTTCAACTATTTTTTCGTAACTCCGTATGTGAAGATGTGCACATTGAGAATCATGCACACTTAACAATTAGTGGTTTCATCCGTTACTTGGTTAATTTTGTTACCTATATGGGAGTGGTCTCATCGTCTTTTTACGTGATTGATCACCGCCAGTAAGTCGCTTTTGGTGCCAGTCGCAAGAAGACGAATAATTTTATTTCAACTAGGTCGTTGTTGAATTAAATTTATTTTCATTCTGCAAGTAGTCCCGCGCTTTCTGTCCTTTGTTGGCAACTGACCACTACAAGCGTGAGTCAGTTTATCAGTACCATGTTCAGCCGTAATATCATCACTGCATTCGCATTCACAGTCGTGTGAACTCGAAATTTATTGCACTCCATCTGCTCACGGCACTGTCGTCGTTTAGCGTCCCATCTACTGATACTATATCCGTGACCGCTTCTAATATAGATGGCCTTTAAATGCTGCAAAGCTGTGTGCTCTAATCCGTAACTGGGGCGAGATCCACTATACTAGCGGATATCGTAATGAATTCAAATGGGCTCATATGAGCCTATCTTGTAGTCGAAATATTTCCTGACTGTTTAGCTTCTTTCAACTAGGTAGACAATTCAGCTCAGTTTACTAAACCATTAACCCCGCATTTCTGTGCTCTGGTTGTGGTTACTACCTCCCAGCATCATCGGGTCAAGGTTAGAAGTAATAGAAACATAACGGTAAAATGAGCCGAAGGCAAAGTAATAAGCGGGGATCACGAATAAGGAAAAAGAGTCCCAATGCAATTACGCGACTGGCTGCGACACCTAGTCATATCGCCTGATGTTTCCAACCTCCTAGTAGGCGGGTCGCGTGGACCCCGAACCGGAAGTTGTGGACTGATCACCTCGCCCTATCTCCCAATCACCACCTGCCTCGACGAACAGCGTAACACGTCCCACCCGCTGTAATGTATTTTGGTTCAGTTATCGTTCCAATGAATGACCACTGGTTCCCAACACCCTACTCCTAACCTCAGCCATCACGATGAAACTGCACCTTGATGTGGTGTGATGGCTTGCGTGCCTCTATGACCCAAAGAACCATACAGCGTGGTTTCCTTAAGCCGGAGATGCAACCATGCCTGAAAGGTCAATGGGTAGAGACCAGACGAAGTCCAGTTTCCTGGTCCTCCAGATTGGGGGCCGATTTGAGCCGGCAACTCAGTCGGTAAAGTCAGTGGAAGAATAATTGATCCAAGCAGATGGGCTTCCATTCGGCCACCCCTCTGCCTTATGGACAGATTCTTGTAAGAACTAAAGGCTTTGGATGAGAACCACAGTCGTTATCCTGCTTTGCTGCTGGACACCCTAGAAGTACCCGTTTCACATCTCCCATGAACTGCACGGGTAGAAAGAATTCTCTACTGCATCGGTCGTGGCGCAGGATAATCAGGAACGCGCTGCCCATTGCATCGAGCGGATTGGGTAGTGATAGGTGAACTACTGCTCAGAGTTTCCTCTCTTTTATTCAACCTTTGTCTTATGTTCCCAACCACATCTCTTTGCTCCCTGTACCCCCTCTCTCACAATGCTCCCACGGACAACACGCCCTATACTCGCAATGATTCATTGTCAAATAGTGTCGGGAATAATCTTCTGTCTTGTAACTCATATTTTGCTCAAGCCTCGTCAGCCTCTTAATCTCGGCTCCTTTACCGTGCGTGCACTCATGCAGGCTGGTCAGCAGGCGTGCTTAGTGCTCACAATAGATTCTCTGAAGAATGATGTCTGCTGCTTAAGTGAAACATGTATCCAGAATTCGAGCAATGTGATTCAACTAAGTGGTCCTGGTATCTCATCGAGATATTTCGTGTGCACTTTAGGAGACGAAGTAGCTTGAGCTGCGGGTCAACGTGGTGTAGGAATAGTCTTGGCTGATAAGGCAGAGGCTGCTCTTTTAAACTGGATTCCGGTTAGTAGTCGTTTATGTGCAGTTAGACTCCAGGGGTCAGTTGGCTTTCGAAAGGATGGTTGTGTTTAGCGGAGTTTGCTTGTAATCTCGGCGTCTGCCCCAACGGACTGCAGTTCTGAAATGCAGGATTATGAGTTCTATGATGAACTGACCACTGTCGTTCGCAGGAGCAACGGTTCTGACATAGTACTGTTAGCTGGTGATTTTATTGGGCGAGCTATTGATTGTACCCATCTTCAAGAAGGGAATACTCAGTGACTGTAATGAACATCGTGGGATCAGTTTAATTCCTGTAGTGATCACTGTAATGAATCCGATTTTGCTTCGTCGTCTGATACCGACTCGCGAGAAGAACTCCCGCGAGCAACAGGCGAGATTTCGCCCAGGTCGAGAACGCATCGACCAGGTTTTCACTGTTCGTCAGTTACTTCAGGCGCGTCACACACAACGTCGACCGACGATGATTGTTTTCCTCGACTTGAAGGGCGCCTTTGATTCAGTTGGTCGAACAGCACTTTTCAGTGCTCTTCAGCGGAAAAATATGTCCTAGAAGTTCGTGAGTCTACTGAGGTCATTGTATTCTCATACTCCTGGCCGCGTGAGGGTTTAGGGTGAACTATCCAGTCTATTCGAAAGGACGAGCGATGTTCGACAGTAATGTTCCATGTTTATCTTCCCGTCCAACTTCGTCATGGACGAAATAATGGATAATTCCGTGTGAAATCTCCAAGATTTGACCGTCGAACCCTTCGCGCGCCTCACAGTCGGCTGCGGTACGCTTTGTTGTGAAGCTGATCCGTGTCATTGTGAAATTTTATTGTTTAATAACAAAGCGTAGTCGAAATCGTTGGTAGGTTGTCGACGTTTTGGTCACCACAAGTAACCTTTTTCCAGACTGGTTTTACAACCGAATTATTCTCAGCATCAAACTATGGCACTCAGAATTCGCTACTGTAAAATTTATTTACTGGGATTAGAGACACAATACGTTCTACGTCGATGTCGACTACCCGTTTCTGTGAAGGCTGGTCAAGATCTTGTTGGACCGGGAAACGCAAGCGAGACGGTTGGCAAACCGCTCTTTGTCGCCCATCTCCAAGGAAGATGACAGTTTCCATTTTGGACAGTACTAATATTTAGTCCCTTTTTGAGAAGACGTCTTTCCTAACCAACTTCGTGAACTCTCGGAATAACACGAACACCTGTGTGACCCGTTTCCAAGAGTCGTGGTTAAATGAAAGTATTGATGACGAACTCGTTCTCTCTGAGATTTTTGAGTGTTTTCGTCAAGACAGAAAACAGTGCAAGAAGAAGACAGGCGGTGGTGTGATTATTTACATCAATTTCGAGTGGTCTGACAAGTCTGAGGTTATTTTTACCTTCTCTTGTAATGGTATTGACTGCGTGGTTGGTAAATGTCACCCTAAATTCTCGCTTTTTCGAGGCACTGTGATAAGTAACTTGCATATGGCCCCTTTCTGCTCCCAGAGGGATATCGACATGTTCTTTTGACCCTTTGTTCCCCGTCGTGATCCCATTACTGTCAAAATGTTTATGCTTCGTTGTTGGTGGTTTTAATCATGCGCCTACGTATACCTCACTTGCTTTCGGCTCAAGTGACCCCTGTCTTACTCCAGCTAGAGGGAACATCGTTTTAGACAGAATTATCACAAACCATCCCGATTTTTTTGTCACTTACAACTGAAAGCTCCTGTTTCAGCGAGCGATCGCACTCTCATTGTCATCAGACCCAAAGTTTATTCACGGTTACCACACTGTTCACTCGCCACGACAAAACAAATAAAGGTAACCTCTAGAAATCTGTCACTCACCAACACTACTCTTCTTCGAAGATCGCTTTCCATTTTTACTTCGTGGTTTTATTTTGTTTGCTCCCTTAGTCCGCTGGACCCATGTACGAAGAAACTGAATGAGATGTTTAATTTCTGTCTTCCTATGGAAATTGCATTTTCTAACAACGGCAGAATAGCCTCTCCTTTGCTGAAATCTCTGGGAAGGCATCCGTCCACACGTTCCGAATTAAGACTTATCCACTCCCGCGTAAATGTCTATCGAAATACTACAGTGCCTTGTTTAGCACATGTTCTGGTTGACAAAATGAAAGTCACAGATAAACTTCGCACTAACCTCGGTTGTTGAACCAGTTATACTTCTGCAATATTTGTTTTTATGCCTATTTCAAAGTGTTAATGATCAGTTTACCTCCATTTGGTTGAAATGTGAGTTTGTTAACTTGCTAAAGTCTTCAAAACCGTACAATACAACTAGGAAAAAGTGAAAAGCTGTGATCTAAATTACGCAGACGATCTTGTCGGCTTGTTCCAATGCACGGAAAATGCCCAACGTGCACTAGATAGACTTGCGAAAGCCGTAGCTCCATTCGGTATGTGCTTTGCACCTTCAAAGTGTAAGGTGATGTTGCAAGACTGGACATCAACGGTTCCGAACTGGATACTCGATTGGGGGATGCTGGCAATTTTCGACCGTTTCACTTACCCCGACAACCGCTTCACGAGTGATAGGAACACAGTAGTAGAGGTGAACACGTGTATATCCAAGGCTCGAGCGGCATACGCTGGACCGAAGTATTTGTGGTGTCGACCTGATATTTCGCTGAATTTGGAAGGTCGTGTGTACTGTGCCGCAGTGCGTTCAGTTTTGTTGTATGGTTGCGAGACATGGAGTATACCTGCGGAAGATGTTTGTCGTCTTGAGGTTTTCGACCATCGATGTTTACGTAGTATTGCTTGGATTGGATGGAATGATGGGGTGAGTAATGCTGAGGTCAGTAGCCGAGTATTGGGCACTCATCCATAGGATGTTCTATCACAGCACATCCAGTTTGTTAGACTTTGTTGGTTGGGGCACGTGTTACGTATGGCAGATATACGTCTACCATACCGTGCCCCATTCTCCTTCCTTTCCTCATGAGTGGAAGAAACCACGTGGAGGTTAACAGATTACTTAGCAACGGGGAGTAAGAAAATTTACAGCAAACTTGGAGAAGGTAGGTGCCTCACGTCTTCGTGATTGGGGTCCAAAAGATCCGTCAACCAGTTAGCTGGAGACACTGAAGGACATGGCTGCGAACCGTGAACAGTGGTAATCATGTTGTCACTTTCTGTCAAATCAGAATGATCGATGTGCGTTTGCACAGTTAGACTGTGTATTCCGTGTGTTGGCTACAGTTGCGTTCTTTCCTTTTCTCACCCGTGTAAGTCCGCTGCATTTTCCCACTGTATATTCACACTTTCTAATTCAACGTGCAACATGGTGAAAAAGACAGTGTTCTGTGGGACTTGTCCTTCTGTTTCAAGCTATACGATGATGATCACGGTGATGCCTAACCTCAGCGTTATTGATAATGTGCTCCCATCACATCCAAGCAATGCTACTGACACATCGATGCTCAAACACAGATAATTTTCGCCTTTCTTCTTCGCTATATGGCCATGTTTCGTGACCCGCATGAAAGAATCGATTTAACCGCTTCAGTGTACACTGAACGCCCTACAGACAATCAGATGTCACGCCAGCGCTATAAATGGCTGAGGTTGGCAAAATTCAAACGCGGCTTGTGTGTACGCGATTTCATTTCATCCGACATCAGATAGTATGGTGAGATGTAACAGACCAGGTAACAAAACTTATCTGCTTCAGCTAGACCTTCGCTGCTAACACAAGCGTTGACGTGAAGCCAACCCAGTGCTGCAGCAGCGGTTTACCTTTTGAAGGTGCAAAACGCACCTCAAAAATTGCTGCGCTGTTGTTTAGGCTATCTAAGAATGCTTGCAACTTTCCTGGATCGTTACTCAAAAGACCAACATCGTCCGCGTATTCCAAATCAGAAAGTTTACCGCCTAAGCAGAGATCGATTCGATTATTCTCACACGAGGATCGGGCTATCTGAAGAATCAGTTTGGTTACACAATCGAAGAGGAAGAGTGAAAGAGGGCAACTCTGATGAACACCACTTTCCGTGGTGAACTCGAGTGAAAGATTGCCGTTGGCACGAACTCGTCTCGGCTGTTTGAATAAAAGGATTGGAAAAGGGAAACTAATTTCCCTCACACAATTCTCAGTGAGAAGCAGTGCCAGAGAACTGTGATTGATCGAGTCGAGTACCACTTTTAGACCAAGACAAGCAGAGATTGCGGGCTAACAAGATGTGCCTGTGCTCTCATATTTGTGGAAGCTTGGCAGTATGGTCAGTACAACCCCTACTGGGTCTGAAACTGGCTTGATTATAACATGTACGGATTTTGCGGGCGCTGGATAATCGATGAAGAATGATTCTGATGGGCAGTTTGGGTGCGATGTTTACCAAGCTTATTCCTCTGTGGTTTTCACAAGAGGACCTATCACCTTTCTTGTATATCTGCACAATGATCGATTCGCACCATTTCCTGTGAATTTGTTCACTGATTCGGATAACCCGGGGTAGTTTTTTTTTCCAAATCCGAAATCAAAGCTCCGAGTCCTTTTCTGAAAGAGGGTTCAAACAACCTATCCAGTCCTGCAGCTTTGTACCTTTTGAAGTAACCTATCTCTCACATAACCCCCAGTTTTGATAGAGCAGCGATATCTACTTGCATCGGTTGTGTGGCAGGAAAGTTGGGAAGGTCTGCTGTTGAAGTGGGCCAACGGAATTGTTTCCTAAATTGCTCCATCCAACGGTCCGAAGGACGCCCCTAGGAGTAAATCAGTGGGCCGTCGGATTTCTTGGTTAAATCACTACACCGGCTTCCTTAGACTGGTACCTCTAATCAAGCGGTGTAGGTTCCGGGTATTGCCAATAGACGCACCCTTCTTCGCTTACACACTACATTCAATGTGGCGTCCACAGGAACTACTCTGCGAGCATCTAACAGAGCAACTGATGTTGAAGATATCCATCGTTTGTGAGGCTTACCTGAACCGGAGTCATGTGTGCCATTGGGGACGGCATACAGGACTTCATTGATCCGTTTCCAACGTGCACCTGGGTTTTGGACATCCGGCTGCATGAACAACCGTGTGGACAGCTCTACGTGAAAACCAGCTCGTCGATTATCGTCTAGTAGCAACTGAGCGGGATGGTTGGCTTTGGCGTGGGTGCGACCACGGTCGAGATGTAAACAGAAGGAAGAGTGTGCCAATGCGATGAACGTCAATTTTCAGTTGATCAACACCAGCGGTGATCAGTGACAATATGGTCAATCTAAGTCCAACGTTGTAAAGAGGTCGCAAGACGCCGTATGAATCTATGTCTGCTTATGGCAGAAGTTCGTACTCACCAGAGACAATCTTCAGTGAGAGCACACCTGGATTAGACGATCGCTGTTGACAATGCTGTCGGCTGGGATAGGAAACCGACCTCCAATCTGCCTATCAGAATCAACCAAACAGTGAAATTGGGCTTTGAATTGCACAACAATGACCACCACGTCCGTTGAACGCACTGCTCGAGGCAGTTGAGGAAAATCATGGTAGAGTGCATCCTTGGTCTCAGCGGAGCTGCACCCAGTGGGTGCTCACACATATATG
Organism: Fasciola hepatica; assembly: GCA_948099385.1. Lineage (NCBI taxonomy): Eukaryota > Metazoa > Platyhelminthes > Trematoda > Plagiorchiida > Fasciolidae > Fasciola > Fasciola hepatica. The sequence continues at coordinate 39,555,780 of CANUEZ040000043.1, forward strand.
ACGAACGAGCATCGACGTTTCATTCTGTTGCTGTTGGCACGTGCAGAATCGCCGAACCAAACTGCAGACGAACGACTAGTGACTGGAATCCAGTCTAGTAACGCACGCTCTGCTGTCTTGCTCAAAGCAATCCCAACATCGGGCACCGAATCACCCAACGCGCGAAGAGTAAAGTGAGAACCTGAAACTGTATCTGGGAGCGAAGTGTTAACACTTAAGTTGGGTCTTGTATGCGTGTTTCGGAGACAGTATGCGTCTTTTTTAAAAGTTTCTAGGGCTATAGCGGGGGCAGCTTGTTTCCCCGTCTGACATATTGTGGGGACATTGAAGGTGGTCACTTGAAGTGAACATGTAGGCTTAAGATTATGGGGACGAGATTTCAACAAGCATGCCGTAAATCATTCGCGCCACTGACTTCTATTTTGAGCCATGTTCCCGAACGACAATCCGCATCTCTTGGAGCAAATATCCTCGTACATTTTCCCGTATTTCGCGTGATTCTGCCCAACTTCCCACCAAATTTTGTCTGTGTCTGTTTCCTTTCGGACACTGGATTCTCGCGGACTCCATCCAGACTTATATTTGCATTTCGTTGTGGGATGTTCCATTGTGAACGGGTAATATTTTTAATTGGGAAATATTGGACTCCATTTGTTCCGTCTGGTTGCCTGTCCCATGCGATATGTCAGTCACCGGTGTGAGATGCTTTTTCGTGCAGACGGGATAACGTTTGTTCGCTGTCTGCTCAGCGGATGTTGGATTGTTTATGTTCGTCAAGGTAAAAAGTTCTTCACGTGATGTTTTCAGCCTGCCGTTGTCTTGATGTAACAAAAATTAACCAGTTTTCACACGCTTGATTTTTCGGTAAAATTCTCTTCGTGGTCGTTCACATTTTCTGAACAAATGATGGACCATTTGTTTCTACTTGGTACTCAATTTTTGTTCGGATATTTTTTCAACGTGACTGACAAACACTGCAGCCGGTTATACAGATACTAAAGTGCTCTTATGTATTTGAAATCGATCAGTGCTGCTTGCTTAAAGATAACTCAAAAGTACATGTAACGTTTCCGATGTGCCGTGTGCTATGGATACATCTCGCTTGAATCGACAGAAAGCATATCACCTAAGAATTGATGCTAACAGCATGCATACAAGAAACAAGCGTTTTAAGACCATTAATTCACACACACACATGCATATATATATATATATATATATATATATATATATATATATATATATATATATATATATATATCCAAGTATATGCCTGTGTGTATATCTAGTTTGTGTAGCGATAACAACGCGTAAAACGTGATCAAAAGTCAGCTGGTGCTTACTTGTAGATCACAGCGACACTGAAAATGGAACGGTATTTATTCAAACTAGCACGGTTTGTATCCATCGTATTTTTCATTTGTGATAGCATCTTGCATGTTTTTGAGACCAAAGATAGGATTAAAGTGCGTTTATACCCAGGGTTGTGATCAACAACCGAATTAGTTTAGTTCAGTTCAGTTTGAACAACCACCTACTTTACATTGGCTGGTTAACAGTGGTTGATTGATTTGTGGATTTTGCTTGCCGCCCCAGAGGTCAGACGTTCGAATCCCACTTCTGCTTGCCACTTAGGTGGCCGACAGTAATCCACCAGTGCCTGGCTCGTAACCACGCTGGAACTTTAGTGATGCTACGAAGCAGCAACCAAAACCAGAGCACAGAAGTGTTAGAATAATGATCAAATAAACTGAACGGAATAGAAAAAAACATTGTTTACCGATAGACATCCAGAATATTACTTTTGTTGGTAATGATCTAGATACTGTGAACTGTTGATGGTGAATTTTCTCCTGTCAAATGCATTCGTGAACGTAAGAAATCGCTGCCTATACGCCTAGAACTACTACTACTACTACTACTGTTACGGCTTTCGCTCTCTTCGTGCTGTGTTACAGGTGCTATGCAAAACGAAAAGTGCACCAAAGTGGCCCACGCGGCTCTCCTGGACAATCAGTGACCACAACCCAATCGGACCAACAGAACAATCACTACACCGGACGGCGTGCATTGGAAATCTGCTCAGCCACTGTGGGCTCAATTCCACCGATATACAACAAATTCAAGGGTGTGTTATGCAGACTCATTGCATCGTGGCCCTTGGACGTGTAACATTTTTCCACTTCTCTCGCCTAATTTGCGTCTATGACAATGCCTACAAAAAGGCCAGTTTTCTGTCCCGTAACGTTGGGTGCCACATTATCTATTCGTCTGAAGTGTCGTGCGATTGTGGTCAGGATATAGAAGTGGGTACTGGAAAGTACAACCCTGTCAACAGTGCCTTATTTGCCGAAACGCCCGTTTAATGTCGCAGCAGTTTAGTTCATTGCTATACCAAAGTGTCTGGTCTTCCAAACGGTGGAGCTGGACTTCTCCTAGAGAACAGAGTTTTGACTTAGAGTACGCCCTATGATGTCGCCTTGCTGAGTGACAGTGCACAGGCAGTTCAACACGCATTGAACCACTTGGTGATTGAGGTGTCCAGGTATGGTATCTGCTTTGCGCCTTCAAAACACAAGGTTCTTCTTCAAGGCTGACAGGAGCCTGTGCCTGCATTCACCCTTAGTGGTTATCAGTTAGTAGTCAATAGCTTTAAGTACCTAGGGAGCTGGATCACAGCTGGTAGTGGTGTTAGGGAGGAGATTACATCACGAATTGAGAGAACCGGAGCAGTATTCGCGAACCTGCGCTATGACGTACGAATTTCCCTCAAGGGAAGGGTGTACGATGTCACAATTCGTAGTGTTCTCTACGGTTGCGAGACCTGGCCGCTCCGCGTTGAGGATGCTCAGCGGCTTTCTTTTTTCGACCACCGGCGTCTCCGAGGCGTATATATATATGGAATCACATTCTTGTTTGCGGTGTAAGAAGTGCCACGGTTCTCAGTGGAACTCATGAGATGCATCCATTCCGTGAATGGAGGTTTCTGACGACTTGAATAGTTGTCACAAACGGCCGTTTTGTTGCATCCTTACTCCTTCATCAATTGATGCTGTTGCTGATATTTTTAATTTTCCCTTCATATTTCCCCCCTTTTGTTCTTATTGGGTCTTACTGAGAAAGCAATCGGAACTGACTCATCTGATGTCAGTAATATGAAATGGACCATAAGTTCCGGTAAAACCGTTTTTTTCATCGTGTACGAAGTGAAAACCCACAACGACAACAACTGAATGCTATCTCTCAGACAGGACATATCTGACTATGGAAGCAATGGATCAAATAAAGTACCTAATCAAGTCATGTGTGCTATTTCAGCAGACTGCAGCGCTATTATTTACTGTCTTCTTCAATGCATTAGAAGTTTAGACCCTCGATGATTACGTCGGCTCTGAGGATCATCCAGCCGGCATAATACTGACAGTGAGGGCGTGCGAATTTTTTTAGACTGAATGGTCATGTAAAAGCCTTCAAGCAAAAGATCAAGGAGCTCCGAACATTTCGAAAAAGACCTCATCGTTCAGCTCGTAGAGGCCGCGCGCGATACTAAGGCGTGGGCGTGGCGTCTGCGCGTAGTTTCAGATCTCTCCGATATCAACAAATGTTAACAGTTGTATCAATTCAATATAGTTGTGAGTTTGTGTCGTCAAAATTTGCTGCCCAACCACTTATGCACGGTCCGTTTATTCCTCACTAGGTACTAGATTCATTCCCAATAAAAGTAAATGTTTTGTCCACATAATTTATTCGCTGACGGGCGATGTTATCTCAATGCAATAATAATAATACTAGCGGTAGTAAGGTATCCAAATCCGGTCTCGTAACGTTCTTCCCTATATGAACAGTAATATTTTCTCACTCGAACTTATCTTTTCTCTGTTAATGCTCTTCTTATATCACAGACACTTTCAAAGGGTTCGCCCGACCGGATTATTGGACCCCGGATGAGCTCTGCCACGATTGTGCCGTGTGTGATCGCCCTTTTGGTCCGACCAGACGCATCCACCATTGTCGTGCTTGTGGACGAGGTGTGTGCGAGGTCTGCTCTGGGCATCAACGGCCCGTGCCTGTTCGAGGCTTAAATCGACCTCATCGCGTCTGTGATGATTGTGCACGTGAACTCTCCTCTAACGCGTAACCCATCTCATCCAACCAACCGCCTGTCATTCATACAGCTGAATGTGATTGAGATCTGCGTACGCTCGAGCACCCCGCGATCCCAACGGGTCATCGTAATTTACACAACACCGTCAACTAGTCATACCCTTTATTTCATTCTCGTGCTGCTCACCAATGAAACGACCGTGGTTAATGCTAATTCTTCTTAGCCCAATGGGCCGATTTCTGAGTCAAATAATACTTTGGAGAAGAATTGTAGGATGCACAACACTTGCACAGAATAGCTGCTTCAGTTCCATTATTTTTTCTTTCCACTTTTCTTTCTATTCCTACAAAATTTTGTTTCCGCCAGTCCTCAAGCACACATATAATTGGTATTCGTCTAAGTATATTTATATGAATATTTTTGCTACCCATCCATTAGATCCCAAATCCAAATGTCCCTCATCGCTAATATTTCGCATTGCGATTTCCTGCATTCTGCAACTATTTTCCTTAATGCATCCAAAGTTACTCTTCCGGTTATGTGTATGCGTGCGTATGCTCATGCGTTCCTGTATTCATTTTGACATGCAGTTGGCACCACATGTTCATCTTATCTTCAATTGGCTTCCAGGAGGCCTAACTGATATCTGTGATTCATCCTCTCATACCATACTCATTCATTCACCGTAGACTGAAATTTCTAATGTCTCGATCGTATTTCAGACTGACACAGGCATAACCACGGTCGGCTTAAGCTGTTTTCAATTTTTTCCTTTTTCTTCAGACGATTCAAGTGTGCGCATGTGCTTGTGTTAATGGGGCATGAGCTCGACGTAGATCTGGTTGAACATGTCAGGCTATCGGATTGCATCACACTTTTCTGTCTGTATAGACCCCGCGCCTCTCCACACCGCTCAGACCTTGCTCATCTCTTTTCGCAAGGCTGCTACAAGCCAGGTTTTATTTGTGGGATGTCCATCAATGTACATTTATTATCTCAATTTAGCAAACATACTGGGTCCGTGGGCTACATCCGAATTTCAGACTCACAAAAATGCCAAATTTTATTCCCTTCATTGACAGCAGTGTGTCAGGCACTGTAGCTGCGAAGGACAATGTGTTCGAAACTACAAAAGCCTTTCTCGTTTCATTTCGCGTTTTTTTGTGGCTCCAAAACTACAGAAGAAACCATCCACATCAGTGACTTTCATCCGAGGTGTTTCCACCACGTTCCAATACTGGCACGTTTGTAGCCGCCTTTACAGCATTGTTTTCTTGTCATCTCATTTCTCATTGCTTTTTGCTTCGTGCCATCCGTTTTTTCTGTTTTTCCTAATGAAACTTGATTTCATCTCTTCTTACAAAGCCAGAGTATTGAAGTGTAAAGTGTTACTGGTCTGAAAAATTGAGCTGAACTTCTGGATCGGTTGATACTATCTTTTTGCCGGGAAGGGGGCATTCGCCCTTTGTTATGCCACACATCAAAACAGCACAGTCAAAGGGTCCATTGCACGTTTATGACGTAGAACCAGCAATTCTGTCCCTGACTTGCGGTGTTCAACCCTGTGAATGTACGCTTCGTCAGTGCGGGTCTGGCACAATTCTAGTTCAGAGATGCCTTACGCTTGTATGGTGTTTATACGTGAGGTGAGATTGAAGTTTAGCGTTTATTTTCGTGGTGGTCTGATCTAGGCGACGAAAGCCCGTTTAGATGAATCATGGTGACGGGATTCTAAATAAAACAGTGAGATCTTCCTCCTTACTATACTTGTAATTCGGTAGGGTATAGCTAACTATTAGAAGTTCTATCTAAATGTGACTGTAAATTGTGCATAGATTTCTTGCTGTCCGAAAGATGCATTTGTTTTGCAGCTTGATGATCGATTGCTAAGCGCCAATTGATGCAAATGGTCTATCGTTCTGACTAATGATCGGATTTTTTTGGACCCATCGAAGAATGCTGTCCTCAGAGACTAATCCCTTTTTATCCCAATCTGTTGCGCAGTGTGTTGAATACATCAAGTTCGAACTACTCACCAACGAGCTGAATTTCATTGGCCGTTTCTCTGTTCGCGGTTTATGCAGAAAGAAAGCAAGTGAACAGATGAACTGACCTTAGATCCGCACATGAGGGTGGGGAGACAGATATATGCTTAGCATGAGTGTGTACCGCAGCTTCGCGTGCTGGCCTCTTGGAAGGCCACGCCGTTGGCTGAATATTGCTAGAAGCAACTTTATAGCAAGGAAACTTGCCGGATGTGAGTTGGGTTTATTTTTTCAACGGGAGAAATTACCGCATTCCATTGGGTAAAAATTATTCACCAAACGATAGCACGGTTTTTACGTTCCGTACTTTCATCGAGGGGAATCACTGTAGATCCCCTCTAGTCTCCGTGTTCCGAAAGTCAGCGTCTTGCCCTCGATAAAATGGATTGCACTGAGTCACCGACACCCACGGCCTTCGACTTCTATCCTTGCGTAGCGTCGTAGCCTAATCTTATAGTCCAAACACTGTTCTGTGGTCTTTCACTTTTGTACTTTACGCGTTTCCTTAGCCCGCCGCTTGGATTTGGTAGTTGCATCTTGTCAGTTTTTATTGAATTCTGCCTCAACCATACAGCTGCTCGAGCATTCTGTTTTAGTTTGTGCCAGTTTCGAAGGCGTGGTTTTCGTGGCCAGTGTCTTTGCTGTCAGTCGACCATCTCTGTATTTGTCGTCCGATTTACGCCCTTGTAAAGTAACAGCTCCGTTCGTTCAAGCTTTCTGAAGCTGTGAAGTCCAGTGACTACAAGCTTCCTCGTCGGTACTCTATGTTTTCATTACCATTACTTACTGGAACATGAGCGCGGTTGGACGAGCATACTACATAACCCCGAAGGCCCACAACACTGTTAGGAGTAACCATAAAATAACCCCAAGACTTGGAGTGCAGAACCACACGAGGTCCCAATGGGTGATGTAATGAACCGAGCGACAGTGGACCACTGTCTACGACCAAAGTGGCTGGCGGTGGCGGGACCCGAACCGCTGACCTACGAGGTGGTAGATAAAAGCTCCAAGCCACTCGACCACCACTGGTTTGTGATCAGTGGATGATATGCTTATGAGCCGTTGGGGTGCACATTATCCAAATGACGCAGTGCGTACCGATATTTGTTTATCAACTAATAAATATTTTGAGAAACTTCGTTGTATGGACGTTCTCTAACGCATTTCTTCCTCAGTTACGGCTGTCCTGTTGATAACGATTCTGAATTCCCTTTTGTGCGAATTCCCATTAGCGAATTAATTTATTTGTGGTAACACTCTTCCAGTAATCCCGATCCACGACCATGTGTGTTCCTCAAAAATGCGGTAAGCTGACTATGTCAGTTATCTTGGAAGCCAAAAACCTTGCCTCCCTCACGTACTGGTAAATTCCGTAGACTAGGAGGGGTCAGTTGGCTCATTTGCGACTTGACCACACTCACTGTTTGTCACTGATCGAACAAACATGATTTCCGAGGTGTTATTTAGCGACAAAGTGTAAAATGTGTGAACAGTGCGGTTGATTTTAAGGTCACTACACTTACCGCCTTTGAATTTCAGCGGCACGGCTGAATTGCGGAGTGATAAAAATAAGTAATGACAGGGAAACCGGTATTCTATACTCAATCTTCAACCACTTGGATTTTGTTGGGAGAACAAACTGACAGTCAGACCGCGGTTTATATCAGATACAACTGTGGGGCCACCCCGTGGCAGATCGGTGTGAGCTTGGGCTGGCGCATTGCGATCAGACGGCCTGGTTTGTTTGGTAGACGATGTGATGTTTCGGCAAGCAATCAGCTCGTCTTGTCTGTCCTGAATCGAGGACAAGATTGGAGTCAATGTAGCAAGCCGAAGGATTACTGAAATGGCAACAGTCGTCTGAACCAAATCAACAAATTGGGTTTGCAGTCAGACTAGCCACTCAGAAGAGCTGGTTGTGAATACCGGGTAACCAGTAAGCTTGTGGGCCAAGATTTAGCTACGACCACCATGCATCATGTCGAGATGATTCTAACCGGGAAGAGTATTCTCACTCGAGTTAGTGGATCGGAATGGAGCAGCTGGAGCCTCGTACACCGATGTAATGTCGAGCTCTCCTTGTTGCGTTGACATTCGAACTTATTCACACTAATCGGGCCGTTCAGTGGGAGGCTTTCGGTCGAATTCCGAAATCTGAAGGATAGTGCTCACGGAGTCCGAATTCCACAAAACTATAAAAATCAGTGGGCAAACTTATTTCCCCTTGTACTGCATTTCTGTTCTAAAGTTGGTCCAAAATGGTTGTAGCAATCATAAAAGTAAAGGGTAGAAAAGACATCTAACAGTTCTATTTTCATCATAGTTTTCACATTCTGTGCGTTGTCATATTTCACAATAAACTCTAGATCGGAATCTTAATCGTCTCCTGCCAACTTTGCTCTATGTTCGCAATGGTGTGCTGCAGTCACGGAAATAGCTCGAGTCAGTAGGGTCAAATTTCAAGACTACGAAGCAGTCAACAGATTGAATGCTTTCAAGGAAAGCATAGTGAGCATGGGTCAGAGTTTGTCAAATAATGCAAGGGCAAATTCATAGGCCAGAGAAGGTTGAGAGAAAATTATATAGAATTACGGGAAATATATGCTGATGTACGAAGAAATGAACAGCAGACTGTGAAGTACCGAATTGTCGTAGTTTATGATGGCAGTCGACTCAATTTTCCGAAGTTGATTTCGGTATGTAAAAGCGATGTAAGTTCTCTTGTAGGGTTACAATGAGATGTTTCACATGGTTAAAACATGCAAGAGGAGTAGAGTTTTATGGCGGTTGTGTCTTCTACAAAATGTAATTGCAAGGTGGAAGAATGCATTCTTGACATTTGGCATAGTTTAAAAGAAGACCATACTGCTCAGAAGTTTTATACATGTGCAATATATTCATTACATTCATCTAAAGTAGGCTACTGGGCCAAGACAACGTGATCGGTCTGCTTGATTAGACGAACTGACTGGGTTACAGTGAAGTCGCTGATGTAGGTGGAGAAGAACTATGGATAAAGAACATCACTTAACGAGCACCAGCTCTGCTTCAGAGATGTCCGGAGCATTTTCTTCCAAAGCTCTTACAGTTTGTTCATCCCGAGCAGTGGTCTTTCAGCCGGTTAAGTAAGTATACCGCGTAACCCAAATATTCTAATTTTCTGAGAAGCAAGGATCATGGTACGCTGCAAATGCGGATGTGTGATAGAGAAAGGAACGTCTAACTGATTTGTACGAATCACTGAGGGATTTTGCAGTGGAATAGACTACGCACGCAGCTGCGTCAGTCGTGGAAAGCCGGGATTTATGCATAAGTTGGTATTTGACAATGTCTTGAAGATGCTGAAGTGCGACACGTTCAACTAGTTTCAACGCTGACGAGGAAAGTGCAATGGGTTACGCGGCCGTTTTCGTGTGTGAATGATTGTGACAGGACTCCAGCAGCCAGGAATGCAGAACAGTTTAGGTGAGTGGTTGACAACGGTAGTCATTAACTCAGAGAGTGGGTCAACCCCGTGCCTGAATAATCCCGAAGATAGGCCATTCCTTTTCAGTATATCTGGCCGACTTGATAGCTCGAGGAGCCTAAAGACTTCCTTGCTGAAGAATCTCTCAATTTTGTGATTTGTTGGTATCTTATAAATCCGTATCTTTCCAGGAACGGGTGAGCTGAGAATTCATATGGTCAACATCCATGTCGTCGAAGGGGAAATTTCTCTTCTGACCACAGTGTAGGGTGATCCCTTGCCATCTGCTTTTAGTGTATCGAGAGTGCATAAACTGTTAAAAGAAGATATATTCCGGACATTTTGATTTCTTTTTGAACAAATTTGACAGTCTACGGACCCAAGATGTGATGCGTGTTTTTCAGACTCACTCTTTGTTCCTGCGTAACCACTTGGGAAAGGGTGAGGCCATTCTTCCTAGATGGAAGTAAACCATTTCCATCGAAAATCAAATGTTAAGGATCCGGTTTGTAATTTTGGTTGTAAAATTTACCGAAAGGGAACGGTTGAATCTGCATTGTAACCAGGAGACAGTGATAAACAAAGAAAGGTTTTCCTTAGATAAATCTTGATGACAAAAGCGGACCTGTGTAATCTGTATGTAGGAAAAGTGACCCTATTTCGAATACATTTTCGGATTATGGTGTAAGATACTATGATTACTGGTACTGAAGGGGTTCATTGAGTGTGAGTGCAAACAATTCCTGATGATCTGTCAAGATACAAAGCAAATGACACACCATAGATCGAGGTAAGACAAATATTGAGATTAACAGTCGAGAGTGGGTACGTAGATAATTAGTTAAAATCTCCTATGACGATATGAAGGTTGTCATGAATTATTGGTACAAGGAAAAGTAGGAAGGAATCATAGAAGAAGTTAGCTAAGTTTTATGAGCTTTGTGGTGTAATTTAAACGTTCGAAACAATGATATAATCAAAACGGAAAAACCTGCTAAATGAAGCAGGTACACAGTCAATCACGTTAGAAGATCAGAAAATAATGATACTAGACTTGCCACACCAACTGTATTTGATACATATTAGAAGGCCAATACCTCTCTCCTTCATGGAATTCTGTCTATTCTGACGAGATCGTGAATAGTTTTCCATTTCCAATATAGTTTCATCTACATCAGCATTCAGTCAGGTTTCTTGGAGGCATACCACACATGTGTTTCGGAAGGCATCAAGTAAGTCAGATTCGATGTGTGATAAACCGAGAACGCACGTTTTTACACGCAATGCTGGGGACTGTCATAAAATCCAGCTTTGCGCGACTAGGGGCTGCCAGCCATTTAGCTCTTTTGCTTTCCTTCAGGTGATGGCTCAGATTACCATTTATCTCTCTTGATGGTGGGCGACCTGTGGATTGTCGGCATACGTCCTTTATAGATAGGGCAAATTGTTTTGAGTATTTTCTCGAGGACAAATTCACAGTAATAGTGATTCCAAAGAAAACGGGCCAAAAACTGTGGTGCAGTGGTACAGAAGGAGCTACAACCGAAAATGTGAATGACCAATATTTCAGCATATCAAGGTAGCACGATTTAAATGAAACAGATGGTATGACATGGAGTCAGTTGCTAGAGATGATGGAATGTTTCTTCTGCCAGAAATTTGTGGTCGACGCACAAATGGATTTTCGTTCGATTGTTGGTGTTATTGTCGCGAAATAATCTCCCCCGTCTTTCTGCTACCACACAGTAGTGTGACGGGTTAGTTAAAGACGTCGTTGCTTCACTGTTCTGCCTTTGTTTTTGGCTTATTGTTTTACATTTGTGAATGGTAATACATGCTTAGAATAAATTCACTCGCCCGGTAGAACCTTACTTTCGTTATTCAACCTCCACATCTTAGTTGTGCGGTTAGGCTTCTGTCGGAACTGTTCGCACTATCACGGCTAAGCGCGACCACCTAGAATGGAATCCGGCAGCCCTGTTGAAATTGTGATTTGAAACGTTCTTCATCCCTTACTTACTTATATCATATTGTCACATCACGTAAGAGGCTAAAATCAACTTCACTTCTCTCATCCAGGATGGTTCTACATCTGGTTATGACTCTTTTGAGATGCGTGACTTTCGTTGTCAAGGTACAACTGTTCGAACCCAGAAAGTCACTAAGTGAGGGATTTCAGAATAGCATGTTTATATTCACTAGGATAAAATACCTAGCATTAAGTGGATACCAGTGATGACAGCTGCAGACGCGCACAGTTGCTACTGAAAGCTAATAATCCTCTAGACTTCTGCTGATTAGGATCGCGTCTAAATCCCATTCCTGAATAGGGAAGTTTGGCGATACGAGTAAACATGGATGTAGGTGTAAAATATTGGACATTGGCCTAAATTGATAACCTTTCTGATCCACAGGGTTTTCGCACTCTTTGACGATATCCATTGGTGTACGTGTCAAATCGGATGACATTGGTGGTCTTGAGAGGCACCGAAATTTAGCTCAATGCAGACAAAATAGACGACAGAGGAGCGTACATACGGTTGTCAAGCCCGTGAAGAAACGCATTACATCAAGGAGAAAGTGTGCTCAAGGAAAAAAGATACAAGTTTCAGTGACCTTGGAAAATAGCATGAATTGGTCATGCAAATACCCTTCTGATACTCGAATACTAAGAGTCCATAGGTCATATTTTCAAACTTGGAATTGATGAAAAAGAAACCGTTATGTTCAGTTATCAGTTAGCAGAGCTTTTAAAGGATAGAGACGGGCGGGGGGGTATTTGTTTTTATTAAATTATAACTACCAAGTACACGGATTGCCCAGAGCGAGAAAAAGAAAAGATTGTCCGCATGTTAGAACTTTGTATGTTCAAATGGCTAGGTTACTTGCGTCACACACTCGCCCACATGACATGTGAAATGGGACCAGCAATATAAGTAGATCAAAGGGCAATCAAACTGCCTGTCCACGCAATGTTTGTCCCGGCCTCTGACCCTAACCCAGTAGAGTAAAAGTTCGCTTCGCGCTGGTAATAAAGCATTATCAGCTTTATCACAGAATTCTGTGAACAGCTGCCTAAGAAAATTGCCAGTCTGAGTTACGAACACCGCTGTGATTCAAAGAACATTATTAAGTTTTATTAAACTGCTGGTAGTTAGTTTTCAGCTTTTTTCAATGGACAGGCAATTTCTTCGCAGAAGTTCTACGGAGAAGATCACAACTTGAATGTCTTCTAGTCATCCAAGGGAAACAGTAAGACTGGGATAGGATGCTCACAAATTGTCATCTCTATAATTACCTGAAGTCCTCAAGCTAGCTCAGTTCAATGCACGGTGATCAGCAAGTTTTGGAAATACATAATTTTTAGGAACTTGCACCACCCACATAGTTCAGCTAAGCAAAACCCCGAATTTGGGTGGTACTGAGTTATTCATGCGTACCCGTCTGCCTGCACTCATCCTTAGGCAGCTCTGAAAGTGAAAATAAAAACATCTTGGTGCGGCAAAGATTTCATTCAGTCTACATGCGGTAATTTTATGCTCTACATGCATGCAACACAAGAAATCCCATATGGACCAGCGGCTGATCATTTCCATCAGTTTGCATTCCAGTCATCATCCATGTACTTCCATGCACGAACAAAGACATCGCGCGTATGACTCACTTTAGTGCGAACTGGGTATTGAACTTGGCAGTACGCTTGCCTCGCGCGCATGAGCCGCACACACATCACGTGACAGCTTTTGGTATGCTCGTGTCTACCAATCACATTGTTCAAGGGCCTCTGAATGTGTGCATGTCTTCCTTTACATAGTTCATGCTAATTAAATTGCCGTATTTTTTATGCTAATGGAACAATGCATTTCAGTGCCAGTCGGAGTGTCTCCTGATTCCATTTCGGTCATTACTCTTCATAACAAAAACAATTTTCATCTTTGTGTTCACTGGTAAGAAGTTCTTGTCGCAGCCTTTGCACTAACACGAGAATATGAAATATATCGTCGTATCTTTCTACACCGTGAGATCAAACAACATTGATAACACTAAGATAAACTGTAATTCCCAGCCCGTGACAAAAGCGAGGGAAAGAAAATCGTTCATTCTGCGGCTTGGGCCATGTGCCTGGATCAAATGAATAGCTTCAGTTTGTTTCGTTGCATACTGCCTCATATTCAGGACTTCGGAGCGATAGCACTACTATCTCGCATGAATAAAACGTCCCTGTTTAATGCATAGATCAATAATCCAACTTTCAACAGACGATCCTCCGCTGCAATGAGCACTCGGAAAACTTGTCGGAAATAATAAGTAGATGAACAAAAATAAAGATTTCGGGTGAATTTAAGATTAAGCGTGAAAAACCACGTGTACAGAACTTGGAACGAGAGTGATACCGTGGGGGTATGTGCTGGTATATTGGCAATAGACGGCTTGGTTCATTTAAAGGACAGCAAGCTGGTTTAGCAAGCAGCTAGCATGTCTTCATCGCTCTTGAATCGAGGAAAAAATTGCAACCATTGTGCCTTACCTAATACGGAGTTTCATGAGCTTCATCCGGGCTTTGCTAAAATTAATCGCACTTCTCTCAGAATAGCAGACCCTCTTTTTAACAAGTTATGCAAACGAAGCATTGATGCCCGGGAGAAATGTGTCAGTTGTATTTTTCCTGAAAGTAGCTTGATCCACCGGCTTGTCATTTCCATCAATGGACATGATTCCTATTCCATTATTATAATTTTTGAATTACCTTTCCAGTGTAGTGCTCAGCTCCCTCCTTCAGATGAAGTGATAAATGTCACTGATCATCTGCACTTGGATCTCAGTAACCGTTTCATCCGTCTAAAGTTCACTCGCATTCGCGACCGATTATCAACCACCCTTTCACACCTTTCCAGCACAACATTTACCAATTTTTCCGCTTCTGAATAAAACTTGATTGTACAACCTCACATATATCCACAATTAAGCAATGTGAATTAAAAATAATTCATCCTCACAATAAGCCGCAGAATCATCAGAACTGTCTTCTCCTGGACAAAAGTGAGTTTTGATTTGGGATTGATGAAGTTTCCATAAAACAACAACTAGTAAGCACAAATGTGCTACGTGCTTGGTTATCAGAGAGCAGGTGTTAATTCCGCACACGGAATTAGAGTGAGATTCTCTTTCTGTGGGCAACAGAGCGATTGAGATACGCGTAAAGCCCTGGATCAAACGTAATGAACACCGAGACTATCTGGATATACGCTTCTCAAATCGTGAGGTATCCCGGATATGGTAGTCGTTCAATGCACCTTCCGAAATAAGATACGTCTGGGGGAAATAAGAGCACACAGCTGTGTCCAAAGTGTTTGCCTATAATGGCAAAAGGCAGAATCAATTACGACACGTCAAATAAAGACAACCGCGGTAGTGTCAAGGAGCGTGCCAAGCAGCGCTCGTCTGTGTCCACAATGCCAATGAACCGGGTCACCGGCAGTCAAGCGAAATGTGTTCAAATTTAACACGTGATAGGTCTGTATTGGGCAGAGATTACACGTTACTTGAAATGGGAACCAATCAACCGAGAGAGGCCAGGTGCACACAAATGAACTCGGTCGGAGAACAGATGGACCATGGATCGTCTAGTAAGTTGCGTGCGTGTGTTTGCATGTGTTTGCGTGTGTGTGTGTGTGTGTGTGTGTGTGTGTGTGTGTCAACGGGTGTGCGGCAAGACAGACAGGTGAGAACGGTTTTCCGTGTCAGCCTAAGGGTTGCGTGTGGTGCGTCAATGGTGCGAATGCCAACTGTCATGGTAGAATTTTATTGTTTAATAACAGCGTAGTCGAAATCGTTGGTAGGTTGTCGACGTTTTGGTCACCATGGGTAACCTTTTCAAGATTTTTCGGTACACGCCAAACCGATCTCGGTTCTGACACATGAATGTCAACTGCTTCGAAATCCGACCAGTGAAGAAAATAAACATGATCAAGTCACAAAGGTCCTAATTCTAGGAAAATAAACAACCCCGTAAGACCGAAGGTACGGTCCTCAAAAACGTGAAATAAACAATGGCGAAGAGAGTCACCTTCTCACCGGAACACGTGGTCCACAGGCACCATGAGCAGATCAAAGGTAATTAGGGGAAACACAATTATTCTGGTTCGACCCCTAAACAGATTTAGCAGCGGGTGAATACACATTTTCTGGAAAAAACATCAACGGTGTATTAAAAATCTAGATGAAATTAATACACCTCACCGTTAAACACATACACACATTATTATATTCTGCAAATAAGTGCATCGGTTATTTCGTTTCGTTTTAATCATTCAGATATTTCTTAGTCAAAAGCCTATGAATGCAAGCTCACGTGAATGAAATCAACGGAAGCTCTGACCATTTTTTAGTAGGTTAAGATTTATATACCAAAATAATCGACGAAACGTGTTGTTTACTGTGAAACTTACCTAGATCCAGGGGTACAAATCAATAAAATCAAGATTGGCATACCGTTGGAGATTGTATTCGTGATCCTGTATACGAATTAAGATCTAGTTGATTCAAATTTCAAAATCATCTCGAAGTGAACGATCGGATAATCAAAAACTAGGTTTTGTCAACCTCATCAAGCCTTTTGCAACATAAATCAGCCGTGAATAGTTATTAAATACAACATTTTTCGGCTAACTTGAGTATCAAATAGTTATTGGGGAAACCAGAATGTGAAACTCGTGTACCCGTGGTATGACCTTTGTTCATGTGCTGACCTTCGGAGAAGGAACCTAGACGGTATGATCCGTTTTCCGAATCATAGCCGAGAAAGTAAAACACTGGAGGAAGCTGCTCATCTATCAGATTAAAGAATGCGTAGAAGTGGGTAGAAACTTAATTTTCAGCGAAGAACTTGATAAATGGTGGTGATTTTATGTGATTCATTCACTGTTGAAAGTTCACTCCAAGACAAAGTTCATTCGATTCGACATGTGATCGATAACACAGGGTTGATTTTTCCACAACCAACCGTCATGCAGATACGGTTTTTTCACTTCAGGTTTTAATGCTCATCGATTTTGAGTCATACTTTTGATCGAACTCTATCATCGAATAACGTTTGATACATCTATGATGACCACTCAGTGCACTTTCAGTTCAGACGCCGCTTGCCTCGGTGTTTCTTTATGACTTTAATGCCTAATAAATGCCATAATTTGAGTGCTAAAAGACTAATACCTTTCGATACCAGTTTATTCTGATCCCATTTCGGGCTATTCCGTCACCGCATGAAGCTCTCGCCGTGCTAGTCAGAAAGACCTTGGTATCAGTCTGTAACCGTAAACGATACGTACTGCATGAAAACCGTGAAGTTGGTCAATTCCACCGCGCTAAGTGGGGCTTGTTATTCTGCCATATGATCCAAAATTCACTCTTCAATTCACTACGCACAACCCGCTACGATGAACAGATCAAAAAAGAACTTTATTAGAGGTCACGTGAATCAAAAGTCCCACCTAATGTGACTTATCATGAACTAGCACATGACCGTTCGATACCACCAAATGTATAGAAACTGCTTGATTTACCCCATGGCAGCAAAACAATCACTTCAGGTAACAAGATAGTCCCTTCAAGAAGTACAAGGTGTACTGCACGAGCGACAACAATGATTCTCTTCCACGTGTACCTGATCCACTACCAACTGATTACCGTCGTTTCCTTTGTATTCATAGTATGACTCCAGTGCAGTTCAGATCACGTGTAAGTTTATACTCTGTTAGCTTTAAAAAATCATCTTCATAAGTATATATATATATATATATATATATATATATATATATATATATATATATATATATATATATATATATTCTGTAGTTCCAACTGTGACGAAGGGAGTGAGCTGGACAACTGAGCGTAAAGATTCTCAAATTCCACCTCCAGGTCTAGTTGGTTACTCTGGTTGCTTGGGCAGCAGAATTTGGGTCCCAAGGATAACACCTCAAGCAACGTTTTGTCTAACTGGAAGTCAGATAAATTGTGCACAAAACTTTCAGGGTTCGGTGGAAACTCGCTCGCTGTTTTCGATCCTTTTATCCGTTTCGATAGTATTTCACGTTCCCTATTCACTTGCTTTTGCACAATTGACTGGACGTATTCCTCAAAGGATTGAATCTCTTCCAATGTTAACTGATCAAGAACAAGAGATGGCACGAATGTCCGTTCTTATACCACGATTTGTTTACGCATAGTATCCTTCTCATTAAGCTCTTGGCGCCGAAGTGCTACACTCGATATGAATATCTGGTTTCTTTTCAACACAGAAAAGTACTGCTTCGGAAATATAGACTCGGTAATGCACCGTTCGAGAAACTGAACGTGAGCCCTCTCCAGTGCCAGTTTCGTACAGAACTTAATGTACTTGTTAAGTTCTTTTAGTACGTCCGGGTCTTTGGCCTGTTTCAGTTGTCTGATTATTCCCAATGAGCTTATTATGAGAAGACAGATTGGCGAACAAGCTCGTTTCATACTCATGCCATTACATTATGATATATTACGACAAGTTGAGGAATTGGACCAATTAGAGAAACAGGAAATCATGGAGATTATTGGTGACATAAAAAGGAAGGAAAATAATTGTAACCCAAGCTTAATCAAGACCAGATGTGGATTGTTCCTCGCATATTATGTCAGTTCTCATCTCGTCTGTGGCCTGTTGTAGAGTGGAGGGAAGGCCAGGGCAGCTTAAGAGCACACACAAATTGTTTTTGGGCGCACAGAGGGAGGTTGTGTAGGCGGATTCCGACAGCCTTGGCAGTGGCCAGGATGCGACATTTTGCATGTCTCGATTGTCGACCCCGGATCTTGTAAAGAGCAAGGAAAGCCTCGGACACGTTTACTGTGTGACTGGATACAGCTAGGTGTGAAACGACTGCGCTAGTGAGCGATTTAATTGCTCCAGTGTTCAACCATGCAGGGTGGTGTTTGCTGATACGTTCAGACAAAAGCCTGGTCGTGCGGCCGATGTACATTGTCCCACAGGAACAAGTGAGTACACACTGAATTAGGCTGCAGAATAGGGTATTTTGCCTTTCAACCGCAAAGTCACTGCTGGTCTGGATTGGTACAACATCCGCAGATTACCTGCGTAGAATGTTTTGCTGATGACGCCTGACAATCTTCTCCGGGCCTCCTCTGCCAACGCGTCGCCTTTGAATTGCAAAGTTATGTATACTGACTTCCTTTCCACTATGGACTCTCTTGAAGTTTTCCGCTCTATCTGCATCATTTTATCAACTAGGCGGTCCGGGTAGCTGTTCTGCGTCAAAATCCTTCACACCGTTCAGAGTTCTTCTTCAACTGTGTCCTCCGAACATATTCGTCTTGCCCTGTTTATGAGGCACCTAATTAGGTTCCTTTTCAACTTAGGAGGCACGAAGCTGTGGAAGTGGATGTATTGTCCATTCCACGTCGCACAACTTATCTGACTTCCAGTTAGACAAAACGTTGCTTGAGGTGTTATCCTTGGGACCCAAATTCTGCTACCCAAACAAGCAGAGTAACCAACTAGACCTGGAGGTGGAATTTGAGAATCTTTACGCTCAGTTGTCCAGCTCACTCCCTTCGTCACAGTTGGAACTACAGAATTTCAAATCTTCCTTACTGAATGTGTGCTATCAATATATATATATATATATATATATATATATATATATATATATATATATATATATATATATATATATATATATATATATATATATATATATATATATATACGAGGTCAAGAAGAGAAGAGACCAAAGAGTGTGCGGGTGAGAACCAAGTCGAACTGAGACAGTATTCATCGAAGAAGCATGGAAAGGGTATATCTGTGGCTTTTGTTTTATTGAGTACCGGATTCTTCGTAGTTTATGTGATTATCCTAGCTTTAGGTGAATTGGATAGGTCTAATAATCTGCGTGATCGTGCGGTTACCCAAAGTAGTTTAAACGGCACTTAGCCTACAGCCCACGTTCACCTTGTCTTTGTGCTGTCATGATTCTCGTTCAGAATTCAACAGAGGACATTCCTTAAGGGATAACCACTTGCAGTGTCTAATTTGTCTAAAATTGAATCCGTATTATTGTTCTGAATAGAACAAATAACCCACGTTCCTAATAATCCCTCAATACTTACTGCCTAGATAACTCGTCTTAAATACCGCTTTTGGTATTTTTCATTCTGCCTTAAGTTAGTGAAGTTTGTGTATCTGCTGGTTAGGAGAAAGCTTCGGGTTAAACGAGTTAATTCAAAAGATGTTTACTACACAAATTTAATTTGCAGTTCTCGTTATCGTGGCAAGCAGAGCGCTTTAAGTACTGACACATATTGGGACTGGATGAGATACCTATGTATCATGTTTTTTCCCCTACATAGATCGTTTTCAGCTGAGCGGCCTTGTTTACACGTACTCAGTCTGTATTCGATAACTGAATGTCATTAGCCTGTCTCGAAGATGGCCGCTAACGTATCGGTTGGTTATGCCATCTTTCCGTTCACGTAGATTTAACTTACACCTTCGTTTGTGACCGAAATTGCAGGTACGTCTCAGCTTCCAGTTTCCTGGAAATGGCGGCTTGAAATTTGTTGCAGAATGATAGACTAACAGGAGTACCGCCAGGTGTCATAAGCGCTCTATTCTCAGACCGTACTGTTGGCTGGAAGAACGAAATGTATGTCTGAAGACACAGGAACCAAGCGAAGCTGAAAATAACCATGAGCTCAAAGAATGATAGACCTTTGCTTTGTAGGGGACCACATTTGGTGACAGCCTCCTTCAGCACTGTTCAAGAATGATTATCAAACGGTCAAATGGTAAAGAATAAATATATCTTTCTGTGCCTTCTTTCTATCCGTGAAATCAAGTGGAATCCAAGTTAGTGAAATTATCAGTCTGGAAACAATTTCTTCTGAGGTCGTTGTCCTTAGACCTCATGGATTCGCTAAATTTCCTTCCCTTATGTTGAAATAAAGAAGCACTCTGCGTAGGTTCGTGAGTGCTTGAACAAACTAGATTGTTTTAACGGTGGCACGTCGTCGTATTTCATATAACTGAGATACTGGAATACTACATAGCAGAACGATGGTACTGACATTGTTCCCGTTGGATTAATATACTGTTATGAAAGATGTAGCAAAGTGTCACATCGTATATCACTCACCTACTGGTTTCTTATTTGTGGTCACTGAAAATGTGACTGTAACTCGGTCACCTGAAGAAGCTTCAATACATTTAGCCTGTAAATTTGCCCGTCACCGTTTTTATTATCAACTACTCACGGACTGAGAGTAACTCAGCTCCATATGGCTCACCACCCTGGTTTGCAGTCCGACCAAAAGCGACAGCTGTGGGTTCTTCGAGAGAGTGCAAACATGCAGCTTCGAATTTCTAATACTACTACTGAAAGCGGTAGCAGTAATTAGATTTTTACTCCCTTTAAATTCTCGCGAGAAAAATTACTTTCCAATATCCGTTTCAGAAGACCGTGAACGACACAGAAACTTGCCATTTATATCTTCAAAAGTACATTTTTATTCAAAAAATGACCGGATAAATCTATCTACGTTAGACGAGTGAACAGTTAGCGTTAAAGAAACCAACAAGAACATGTTCACTGTGAGGAAACTGGTCATGCTGGTCAGTTTAACAGCACCTTGCATGGAATGACGGAGTCAAATAGTAACTTATGTAGTATTTTCTCGGCTGTATGTCATCCATTATCACAGGGTTTATAGCTAACCCTTCTGCGGCTTAATTTCGTATATTCACTTCAGTCTCCTGAATGTGAGAGACTCTAAAGAATTTAGTTCAGTTGGAACAAACATTATTGACTTGAGGGAATTTAAAGCCAAAAAGGTGACAGTTTTTGATAATCCACAAATATTAGTTTGATCACAAAATCCCAGGTATTATATAATTACAATAACCTGGGTAAATCCGCAGTCAGACCGGTGAGTTCAACTAAATAATCACTCATCAAACGCTACATCAAGCTTGGTAGGGTAAGCGACTTTATGTCAAAAGTTAAAAGTAGCCATGTTGCTCTTGGCCATTCATAGTAAGATCTATTCAATCAGTGTTTATTATCAGGAAGGTATGACAACGTATCATGACAAATGAGGCAATGGTATCCAAGCAACTTGATTATCATACTGATACCACTATTTTTAGTTTTGTTCCTACTTCGCCGTACCGCTGATTACTCTGACTCCCCATTTCAGTCGCCGCTGAGAAGTAGTAAACAGAGATCAGCCGCAACCCATGAGTCGTCAATTGTTGTTCCAGCTGAACTAAATTCTTTAGAGTCTCTCACATTCAGGAGACTGAAGTGAATATACGAAATTAAGCCGCAGAAGGGTTAGCTATAAACCCTGTGATAATGGATGACATACAGCCGAGAAAATACTACATAAGTTACTATTTGACTCCGTCATTCCATGCAAGGTGCTGTTAAACTGACCAGCATGACCAGTTTCCTCACAGTGAACATGTTCTTGTTGGTTTCTTTAACGCTAACTGTTCACTCGTCTAACGTAGATAGATTTATCCGGTCATTTTTTGAATAAAAATGTACTTTTGAAGATATAAATGGCAAGTTTCTGTGTCGTTCACGGTCTTCTGAAACGGATATTGGAAAGTAATTTTTCTCGCGAGAATTTAAAGGGAGTAAAAATCTAATTACTGCTACCGCTTTCAGTAGTAGTATTAGAAATTCGAAGCTGCATGTTTGCACTCACTCTCGAGGAGCACTTCACGTGATCCACTATTCCCATAGTCATTATTGCCGTGACTTTATCCTTCCTTTTAATAGTGCGGCACGGGGGCAGTTTCTGTAGTACAAGAGCTGTCAGGAAACTGGTGGCCTACGTCTACCTGGGATTTTATGTTAACGAAAAACGAATTTTGCCACATAAAATCTTAGTTTTCGCTGATCATATCGGGGGTGCATAGGGATCAATCCACTTACTTATAGAATGCTACTCCTTTTCAGCAGTCAGTAGAAATTTGGTGAAGTGAGCAAAAATGAAAGTGGCTAGGTAAATTACATATGTAACTTATAATTAAACACAAAGCGTGACTGTTTTGTTCTCGGTCGGGAATTAGCCCTCGAGTCACATAGTTGAGATTTGCCCAAAATCACACGAAGGGTGATGTAACGGAGTTTGAAATCTTCCTGAAAACATGTCATCAGCAAGGTTGCAGTTCGCATTCTTCCAACCCACGGACAGGATGCTTTGTCAAAACTAACCGATGACAAGGTCCGCATATCCCATATAGCAGTGCAGTCATGACGCGTGTGCCCATGAACCAATTAGTTCATCACACGTCACTGTTCCCATCAATCACTGACAGACAACCTACTGCTTACCCTTTATACCAACCAGCCAACCAATCGGAATGTGATTCGACTTAACCGACCACAATTTTGCACTACGTTAGAAATTCAATAAAAACGTTTTATGTGTCCGTGTCTCATAGTATCTAGGGTGGTACATTTGGTTACACTGAAATACAGTTTCAGCACTTGTACGTGGTCGCTTTTCCTTTGGGATTGTATGATCGGGGAGCCACTGAAAGGGGATTATTCAGAGGTTTTCTCTCAAGCACAACATAAAGATGCTCATCTGAACGGCGTTTTTGTTATCAATAAAATTCTTGATAAACATGTATTATTCGATGTAGCGCATTATGAGTTTCATTTTAAAAACGTTATTTGAGTTAATCATGCAGTACCAACGCTCAAGTGACCGCTGAAAACCACCATGGAAAACAAAAGAAGAATTCATCCATGACATCATCGTATTTCTGTGCGACCATTCAGAGCCGGTGACTGAAAGGTGCTAAGTCATGCAGCATATATGTTCAAAAAACCAGTAATTGTCTGTCCGAATGAACTGGGGGTTGGATATTCAACTCAAAATCAGACAATCTGGAAATGACTGCTAACAAGGATGAAACAGCTGTTGTACAATGAAGCTTCCGTGAATTCCACTGATCAGTTGAGCATTTTTACCGCACGGGGACCTCATTGACCATAAGTTGAGTCTCCTGCCACTGATATTGTTATTCGAAATGTTTGAACAACTCATTATGCACGTTTCCGAGTACCCACAAGAACAAAGTCTTAGGTAAAAATTAATCTCCTGTACATATGAAAACCAAAATGTGAGAAGTCGAGGAGAAGCCCTACTAGGATAATGCCATGAAAAAATATAGTAAAATAAGAGGGAATGCAATAATATAATACTTGTTATACTAATAAAGCAAAAGTCATGGTCAGTGTGTCAACACAAAGCCGTAAAGAATGTCCTAAGAAGTGATGAAATATTTGTGCCAACTTAATGGCTTTCAAACTACCACACGGAAAACACACCTAGATTATATTCACGGACAAGAATTCTTAAAATGCTTCAGTTACTGAAAATCAACATCCGATTTTCCAGTGGTCAAGAAGTCCTCTGATATTTCACATATTAAAACAGTTGGTAACAGTGTCTTCTTAACACTAAAGAAGGAAGGAAGGAGCTCTAATTTTACCTTACGACTTTCCGCATCTTCGAGTACTGCTTTCATATCAGCTAGGGACCACTCTGTGGCTATTTCATATTAAAAATGTACTTCTAGCAGGAAGTGTAGTATCTAACATATTTTGAGAACGTCAGAGTTTGTTCACCAAAGAGTCTCAAAATAATCGATATGGTCAATTGAAAGCCACCCCAACAGGATTGCAACCAACGAACAAGTAACTGATAAAATCAATCTTGAAAGCTTTATATGTTACACAGAACTTAGCATGAAAGTAGTTTCTACGGTTGTTAAAGGGGTCGTCAGCTTGTATAAGTTATTTCTCAGACAAAATTTAGCACCGACTCAAATCAAAATTCATCAAGCTGAAAAATCAGAAGGAAAGGGTTACTTTAACTAAAAATCTGGAGAATTCAATCACATCTCCATTTCGGGATAGGCGACTGTGCTGTTGTATTCGCAATCTAGCACCATCTAAGCTACTGACAGTATCTTAAGTGTAGTCATGGATTCCACCGTCAAACAAAAATAACTTCGGACAACTACAAAACAAACCCCACATTTGGAAAATTGTGAAGGAGTGTATTAATCGTAAGTAGCGAAGTTTTGGAATAAGTTGCAAGTACTGTCGAGATTTATACACGCAAGCATCTAATGAATAAGTCTTTGTTCACAACCTTAACACGGTGCTACATAGTCTTGTATCTTCGATACATCGCTGGTAGCTGTATGGTTCTAGAACAATAACTCTTGAGATCTGCTTGAATGTAATGGACAAATATGCTAAAAATTTAGATGAAACCCCCTTTTTTGCCATTATCATTCAGCCTCCAGCATTACGGAGTATGAGCATCCGAGGGAAAACAAAAGACTCATTTACTTCGAAGTTACCTGAACATTAATAGGAACACGACGCTGATAGGCAATAATAATGGAGTCTGTCTTCATTCTTCATCATTTTGGGTCTTTTCGGCAAGCAACCTACCTTCTTGGTTATGAAATCACTTTCTTACCTAAGGGGCTAACAAAGCATACCTAAATGATCTTGACGTTGGCACTCAAGTTGACACAAACTGGAATTCCGTTTTTGCGGTAAGTTAGATTGACATCGATAAGAAGTATTATCAAAATACAATATCACGATAAGTTTATTTTTTGTGACAGAATCACTTTTCACCTTCTTATTCAAACACAAACATGAAAAAGCCGCTTTCTCCGAACTAGTTGGGTAGTTAGTATACGGAAATATAATCAAGGATAACTAATGCGGCCCTACTTATCAATTTCGTTTTATTTCGCTACCTGCTAAGCTTACTTTGCCCAGACCATTTAGCCTTGGCGATCGAGGTCTTGAATATTCGACCACATATAGCACAGCAAACAATCAACATGAATAAGAGGAACTTTTAGGAAAATTATTGTCTTCACCCGATGCTTCAGTGTACCCTAATTAAGTCATGAAAACTCGAACTCCTAACTGAGCATATTTTTCAGTGCCTCAGAATCGACGACGCTTTTGCATACATGGATTCGACCGACAAAACTATCAATGTGAACCAGCCGGATTATGGTTTTGTTCATTTAATCCACCTCAGTTCTTATATGATTCAGGCAACTCAAAGGAAGCATGTGCCAAAGGATGATTGTCAGTGACAGCTATGACTAGGTACTGTCGAGTAAGTTTGAATGGGCTGGTGCAAGAGGAACAGGACTGCGTAATCATTACGATTTACGGCACTGATATTCACATATCGGATGGAAGTGAAAAGTGCGTGAATCTGCTTTGGTTTAACGTCTCTATATATTCGTTGTTAGAGATTGATAAATCGGAACTTAAAGAACTTATTATGTAACACAGAAAACGCTTAGTTTGATATCACCGTAAACGAACAGACGTAATGAGAAGTGAAAATTTGAACCTGACTAATATAATACTCCTTTGATGGCTAGTTAGTAGGAAAGCTCTCGAAGTAGGTACAGCAGGGAATTACAAAGGTTTGTTTCGCGCTCGTTAGCACCATTCTTGGTAGTAGAAATTGCCAATAAAGTTGGGTAATCGAGCAACTCAGCGAATTCCCATCTTTTGTAAAGGTATCTATAGAGTTTATGAAAGAATTGCAACGAGATTTCACCGTAACAACAGGGTCTATGTCCAGTACTTATGTTCAACCAAGACTGCTTATAGTCATCAACGTCGTTGAAAGTCTACTAGATGGAGATTAAACCGCATCCAAGTTATTTGCCACCAAGGGTACAAAAGAGGTGGCT
This sequence comes from Fasciola hepatica, assembly GCA_948099385.1. Classification (NCBI taxonomy): domain Eukaryota; kingdom Metazoa; phylum Platyhelminthes; class Trematoda; order Plagiorchiida; family Fasciolidae; genus Fasciola; species Fasciola hepatica. The sequence continues at coordinate 39,582,212 of CANUEZ040000043.1, forward strand.
AGTACTTTATACACAGTTTGGACAGGTTTACTGAGCCAAATTTCATTCCTCAAAACATCCCAGCTACTTGGAGAGTGACTTACATCACCAGAGTGCTGAAAACCGTCAACTTCAAATTCCGACTCACGGCCTGCCTGTCAGAAGGCTTAAATTGATATGGAAAATGTTGTGCAAAGAATGTCCCCAGATTTTCCCAATTATCTCCCTAAATATCAAAAGCTAATTCAACACTGACTGAAATGCAAACGGCTATTCGACGGAGTTCAGTTATAACTAGGGTTATCCCAAGTGCTATATCAATGCAAAAAAACCAACGATATTGACGAAGATCGCATTTGGAAAGGCTACAAGAGTTGCAGAGCAAAAATACATGTCGGATTGCAAATGTATTAGTCACCAGTACAATGATCCGCTAACTCCAGAAGACAGAAAGTGGTCTTTCGAGGAGGATTAGAATTCTAGATGAATGATTGCGTTCCTTAAAAACCCGTTGTTTACCGAGGGGATTAAACACTTCTATACGCGGCATACTTGCGTTATTATAACTTAAAATACATACTCTACTTCTGGTTGTAAATATCAAAAAGTAACTTAATAGGCTGCAATTTTCATCAGGGTTTATCCTGGATTTTTGTGATGAGTCGTAAAACAATACTTAAATGACCGTACCCGATACAGAACAAAGTCATACGGAGCATTTCTACAGGCTTTAGATGCTGAGTTACTTGAGTATGCACACATGCACACACACACATACAACCCGTATGAAAAGAGGAAGCAAGCCGCAAAAACGGAAAAGACACTTATGAGAATGGTATTTCGGATGTCGATGATGGTAATCGACCAAAGTGTGCACTTTGGATCAGAACAGCATTCGTCAGTATAGTCGATATTAAAGTTTATGTCATCTACCGGTCAGGAAGCAAACAGAAAACGAAGAAATAAATATTCCAAAAAGCCGATAATTGCAGAGTCAAGTAAGGAATTACCGTTCGATTCACCCATGTCGGTCCAGTCTTTTGGATGACGAGCAAGAGTGATGGGCGACGGATGATGGACGTTCTCCCAAAGAGCGTTTATGTTTTGAAAAAGGCAAAGCTTGGAAGCCACATCAGTTTTAGGTAGTTAGAAGGCTCACGAACTGATAGCTGCTGTGCAGAATTGGTTGTTGCTACATAATGGCGATACTTTCATGTAAATATATATACTCAATTTTAGGACTTTCCAACAACAAGGGGATGATTATTCTTCCGTCGTATGACTATGTTTAGAAATTACTACATAGCTTTCGAAAAAAGAACTATTTTGTGAACCAAAAAGTTAGTTATACATAAAGAAAACAGCTCTTCCATGGCTTGAATAATTGTTTATATTGTTTATGATTCAGCATGCAAGCTGGTTGGTAGATCAAAAAAGAGTTACTTGCCATCGGTCACAATAAAACGACCGGAACTTGTGCGTGGAGGAAACCCTAGTGACACAGAACAAAGGAGTTTATATGCAGCTCAAGGAAAGCAGACCTCAAAGAGCTAGGCATCCGGAGGGCTGGCTCCCGCTCGTTTTGATATTGTACTCTTCGCAGGCATTTCTGGACATCAAGGAGGAAGAGAAGAAAATTAAATGGTATAAGTCATTCACTACGAGACTTTTCTAATACGTCCATATCAGCCTTTCCATTGAAAATGTCGACTTCCAGCGCTAACAGTTTTTCTATCCATTCCCACGTTGTGTATTGGGTTTTGTCGTTGCAACCGACTTCAACTGATCGAAATGCTTTTGAAAACTGTATTTATCCGCATTGGCACTGGCGTCTGCTTCACAGCGCACAGGCGAACCAAGGTTTTCCACAAAAGCAGATGGTTGCCAAGCTGATGTCTCCACCGCATTGATATATCGTGTACTGTAGCGACCAATTAAATCCACAGATTCTCCACAGGTCGCAAAGTAGCATCGCTTTCGTTTTCGGTGGCAAATTCATTTGATACCACTAAGCTGTTTGCAGATGAATCCGGGTTGGTCAGATTAGCATGTAGCTCAATGATAGCTTGGACTGTAGTGGAATAAACGAGACATAATCAACATTTATAGATCAAATTTATTTAAATTAGCGCTGGACAGATAGGATTAGCGAGAGAAGATAAAAGTCTGGAGTTATGCGGACAATTGATCATGATAACGTGGATTAAGTTGGCTCAAATCTAGCTCAACATTTTCACTGAGTCCTGTTTGACACGACATAAATTTAGAGTACGCATGTTCCGTTACATTTTGACGTGATCGATATATATATATATATATATATATATATATATATATATATATATATATATATATATATATATATATATATATATATATATATATATATATATATAGAGTACCAGTATCTGTTGTCCGATACGTAGTAGGATTTTCACTGTCAACCCATTTCCATCAGAAAACACGTTTGTATCTATCGGCGTAACCAGCAGCTATATGCAATGCAGTGTAATTATTGCGGTTACTCAAGGGATTATACATTTTGTTTGCGCAGCACGGAAAGCCGTAACAGAATTAAAACCATATAATTTGAAGCCTATAACCCAGAGTCAATAAATATTGACCAAATCATGAGGCTCGCTAAGACAACCTTTCAATGAATTCAAAACCCACCGGCAACAGTAAACGATAAAATGCACTCTAACAGCTAGACAACTTTAGTATTAAAAGAGTGAACGAAAATTCACAGAACAGTCGACGTGCACGCCAATTTGGGTAGCACCATTACCGGAATTGCTCAGCCTTTAAAATCCCAGCCAAAGAGCCCGTTGAGCTTCACGAGTCGATAACGTCATGGACCTGAAGATCGTCCTGGTAAACGGTCGGTTCTTTTGCAGTTCTTAACATGTTGATTTATGTCATTTGGCATTCCTCTCAAAATGGTACCTCTGGAAATGCTTTGACTATTAGGGTAAAATAGTGGAAATAGGGATATACCCCACGAAAACGATAAGACTGATAGGTAATTCTTTTAACTTTTACAGAATAAACGAGTATTTTGTACAAAGCATCCTTTTTCCATATAAATGCTTGTCATAAATTAAAAAAATGACTTAGGAGAAGTTACGGACGAGTGAGTTTGACATCGTCAACATGAAACAAGTTTCGGAGAAATAAGATGATGTCTGACGTGTGCATTTGACAACAAAGGAAGACTGCGTCAATTCTTCCCACTCCCACTTACGTGTGTGCTAATGGCAACTAAGCGCAACATTGTGCGTCGATCAGTGGCGAAGTAGCCACAAAGACAGACGTATCGTAGTGGAATCTATAGAATATGTTCAACTGAGAAAGAATTGTCAATTACATACATTCCAAAGTGACTGAATACACTCCTAGTCCAATTCGTGTAATTCACGACAATGCTGATTTGCTCTTACAGTTTCTCTCAACTGTTCATTTTCAAGTCTCTACAGCTTGGCGATAAAGACAGTCAGTAGAAAAGGGTTGGTTGAGACAATTGGTAATAGCATTGTTCAAATTGTTTGCCTGACCCTTGATTACCTGAAAGACACAGGTTACGGAGAAGATACATTTCTGTACAGGTCAGAGAGAGACACTTTAATGTGGCCAGGGCATCGGCTGTTTGCAGCAAGATGTTAACAATTTGGATCGAAAAACTGGTAGAGGTAAGTCAAAGAAATCTGGGTGATAGACTGGTATCTTGAGAATGTTCCGTGTTGTCAACTTGCGAAAGCTACTTATTTGTTGAGTCCATATTGAGCATTTTTATAACATAAACTTTTAAGCGTAATTACCTGTTCATGATTTAAAAATTGGGATTAGCAGTAGGTTTCATGAGTTTCACACAGGCGACGTTTCGTACGAGTGTGTGTGTGTGTGTGTGTGTGTGTGTGTGTGTGTGTGTGTAGACAGTGATGTGCAGAAAATTGTCACGTGCATTTTACAAAACCCGCTCATTCCGATCTAGGGAGACTTGTGATCGATTAAGTCGGGGTTCACACGCAGGAAATTAACAATGTCTCCCGATGAACAAGGGTTGAATTATAATTCTTGTATTTTCAAGGAAAAGCAAAAGTACTGCCTCATCGAGGCTTTTGACAATAGAAACCTCATTTATTCCATTTCATGGCAGAATGCTTGCGCAGGAATTTACAATAAAATGCCAAACCCAACATTCATAAACAAAATGTTGGAAGATGCTTCAAACAGGACTACTTGGGTTCACCAAAAAAATGTCCCAGAAGAACTTCCTCCCATTGCCGGCGCACAACTGTTAAGTGTTTTCAAGATAATTTTATCCACGCACTTACAAGAACCAGGCCGAAAGCCAGACAACAATGAATTGGTCGTATCACATTATCCGTCTTAAGACCTTGTCTAAAATTAAATTTCGATTTTACGGTTTGGTTTTATGAGTGTAGTTCCGTCGATGAATAGTGCATAAAAATACACACACGTATAGTGATAGTTTATCTTTCCATTCGAACATGGTTAACATTTAGAATACCCGCACCGTTGCTAAAAATTGTGAAACCTCGCTAAATATCAATAGGAGTATAAAGTCCAGCGACAAACAGTTCAGGCGTGCAAGGATTTTTACAAATTAGGTCAGCAGAATAAAAGGGTTCAATTAGGCCGAATTTTACAAACTGTACAGGCCGCACCATTTTTCGTAAAAGGGACAATAATGTTTTCATGGTAGGTTAACAGATTAAAATAGTTTGGTATCTACTGTTCTTCGAAAATAATTTCAAATAAAATAACTCCCAAATTAATCTTGGCAGATTTCTCGTGCATATGTGGTCTGAATATTACTGGTATTTTTGATGAAGCCAAGTTGGTTCTCTTACTGTTCACCGCAATAATTTATCAGAGTTTCTATGAAACGGAAAATTTACTACACTGTGAGTGACAGAATCGACACGACTTCAACAGAATTGGGTGTAAGTTGTTTGCCTTCTGACTCATTGTGTCATATCAAAGGCGTCAACAGGTGTACAACACATCGGTTCGTTGCTTTTCGCATTAGAGTTGCGAGCCATGGCAATCGTGCGCTGAGAGTACTCGGCGGTATTCCTCACCTAGCCTTGGATATCTCCGGAGCCTTTGTTTCATTCAAAAGGAAAATCAAGTGGAAAATGGCGAGGTTCGTTTTCGTGTTTATTGGAGATAGCTGTCACCTCGACTGGTGAATTTCTCCACACCACCTCCAATAGTTCGGATTTGTCTTGCGTATGACTGCCAATCCTCTAACTATACGTACTCTACTCGCGTCTACTCTGCAAGGATGAAAGAAGCTATGCATCGGTTAGACTGTGGTTTAACACGGGGGTATGGAGAAGATGGCATCAGCACTGGCTACGGTTGATGCTTCCCGCTGCCCGCTGCCCTAGTTGGGGCCCAAGGGATGAGGGTAGTTTTTGAATTGAGACATTAAGGGATACGACTCACAATACAAGTCAGCCTCACGAATGTCATGCGACTGGTTTGTTGGACTAGTGCCCTTCAAGTTCATGCAAATATAAAAAAACAAACGTCAACGAGATAGGCAACAGTAAAAGGTGTACGATGGAGAAACACTTGTGTCATATTGGCCTCGAACTGCTTACTTACCCAGTCACAGTTTATTCCTGTCGTTGCTCCTTTGTTTGTTGTGCTTGGATTTCAATGCATTAGGAATATATATATATATATATATATATATATATATATATATATATATATATATATATATATATATATATATATATATATATATATATATCCGAACTCAACACAACTCAACTCGATATTTACCTTCCATATTGAGTATGCTCAGCAGTGCACATCCACTGAGACAGATAGGACTCGAACATGACGCACTAGTTTGATATTCAGTCCTAAGCTTTTACTGTTGGGATGAAAAAGTTAAGTGTCGAATCTGTTTGATGGGTTTTCAAATTTATTTTCAGTATGGAACCAGTTTGGAAACAGGTACTAAGCTCTACAGTTCGATAATACTACGTCAACGCAAACCACAGCGCTGGTCCTAAATGAAAGCTTTGTCTGTCAGCAATACGAACTTCTCACTGTACAACCAAGATATGTAAAAGAGCTTGCGTGTATGTAGCAGAAATTGACTGAAATATCGGGAACTACTGTCTCGCATTCCACCATAGTCAGTCTAGATTTTTCATTCGGTCTTTATACTTATGGCGGAATCAAAAAATTATATCGCTCGTTGTAAAAATATTTTGCCTGATACCAGATGTGAATAAGTATACTGACTGACTGAAAGCTCACTGGCGCTTGAAATCCATCTTTATCTATGAGGCCGGATAAGTAAACCTTATTGAGTTCTAATTAAGTAACTTATTTGCTATGAATTAACTAAAAACGCATGTAGCAGTTTAAGCAAAGGAAAAATTGTAAAGTATAATTATGTATGAAATGGGTGAGTATGCAAGATCAACATTTAAATTGCCGTTAATTATCTCGGGAGCACTCACACTACTGTTGTTTCATTCCGGATACGAACCATGGGTTGAGATCATCCTCCATGTCCCTGCAAGCTACGAAACCCGGGATGAATAAGTGTGAGCTTGAAACTTGGACCGTTAAGCTATCCGGGTTAGCTTTCAACTGGCTAACGGACTTCCAGTAGTCGTTCAGATACGCGTAGCATAATCCAAATAACACTGACAGAAGAAGGTACACAGAATTATTCGTAGAGTCTGGAATTGTCTGAACTTACGAATGTAGAAGAATAAACGTTGCATTCTTCCGACAGAACTCAGTGTGCCTAAACCATCGGAAGTTGTCACGTACTGCTTTCCCTAGGTACCTGACAGATTCGGTTGTCGAAGGGGAACCGTTATCAATGATGACACTCCAAGGGGAGAATGATGAACGTCAGAGAGATACGGTTCAAACATTTCGATGCTTTCAGTGTGAGATCAGACTTGATGGAAAAGTGTTTACCACTTTATAACTTCCACCATGAATGTATTAAAATCAGGATAACTGCAGGTGGACTGGGACAGAACAACATTATTTGTGTCCTTTGAAACATAAGAAATATAGCTGGCAGACACACCACTGGCGTTAAGGGAAAATAGTTATGACTGGCCCTCTGGAGCTTTCTGGAATTGCTGATCCAGGGATCGGAATACTGTTTATTAAATTTAATTCACTGCATCTTTTCAGTTAAGTAATTCGACGTAAAATTTATAGAAAGAAAGCCGTTTGTGGTGGAAATCCTAGCTGCAATCAAAGGAAAGTCCATATTTGAGAAGCAAAACATTAACCTTTGTTTATTACAAATCAATTCGTTCAATCCATTGAGGGGTGATATCGACAACATGCCGGACAGCCATTTGGTAAATTCACTTAGTAATGATGGAGAACGGCAAAATGGAGCTATTTCACACCATTCACAAAATTGCGCTCCGAATGTCACTGACTCAAAAGCCCGTTAGCTGCCTTCTTAAGCAGTGGTTGAAAGGTACTCATAGGGAATTTCCAACCCAGAGGTATCGTTTATCAGTCATGCCGCAGCTACTCCTGGTCACTTCCTCATCTAGCAATCTCTGACTGACCACAATTCTACCTAAGAAATATTGTGCCATTTCTCCACAATAATTGAAGAATTTAGCAAAACAATTACCATTATTGTTACTAAGTTCCCATGCACTAAGTAACAGTGGGAAGTAGCAGATTAAGACGAACCTGACGAGAGTTTTTCCAGTCATCGACCTCACTGCTTCTGTCCAAGCTGATAACGCGCAAATCAGAACACCAACGGAGATGAACCACGGTGCATCGGGAAACTGAAAAAGAACGTGTTGCCTAACACAAATGATCTCGGAACAATGCACAAATGAACGTGAATTAGAAACTGAGGGCCAGTCGAAACATAAAAACCGGGGAACATATATCTGTCGATTAAATGTCAGCTGAACAAAAAAATCGCAGTAAGAAAGGTATATAACACGAGAGACATGTTTGTCAGCTTGTCACGTAAGTTTCTCCTGCAAAGCTCTATTCCTCAGGTCCCATCTCGAGTTCCACAAAAGATATATTCTTCCCACGAACTGCTTTTTTGCCCGTCTAACTGCCACAATTACAATTTTTCTGTACCGTATGAATTCTAGGTTACCTGGCCATAAAAACTTCTCTTAAAGCACGAAGCGTAAAACCCGAATGAAGCTTTAGCCAATAAATTCTGCATTCCGGGTTGGCTATTTGGCAAGCAACCTATACTGCATGATTTTTCCACTCGTGCAACTGATGGCTAAGGACCTAGCAAAGACTCGGCTAGCGGGATCGATGGTCAGCGTTACCAAAACCGTCAGAGCTTCATTGCCATCGAAAGTCAGATTTACATACAAACTGATACGTCTACCGGATAACCGACTCACATAGAATCCTCAAACTGCGTTGCGTAAAAGAAGCACTTTTTTATTCACGCACCAAGCACCAGAAGAATTCCGTGAGTGGGAGTTGAAGTTCACTTGATTGCCTTTGGAGTTGCAGAATGTCAAACCTAATAAAGCTTGTAGTCTAGTAATAGGCCATAGTGTCCGTGTCTTATCAGAGTTAATGTGATTTCATCTTAGCAAAAATTGTTTTTATGTAGCATCATCATCTAGGCACGTCGTATTCTATTTAGTTTTTTAATGATAGGATAATAGATAAGGCATTCAACTTTCGTCTCAACAGTAATTAATTGTATCTTCTGCAATAAACCTTTCAGACTTATTCCAGTAATGCGCATATCGAAGTACTATGAGGGAAATTATGAATGCAGTCGATAAACTGGAGGTTGCATTGATTATTACACCATATATATATATACATATATATATATATATTATATATATATATATATATATATATATATATATATATATATATATATATATATATATATATATATATATATACATCGCTCACGTAAAGGTCGGTAAAGAAACGGTCTGGTTTGAATTCGACTCCTGAGTTTCAACGCATTCTACTTATTACAACTTCCCGATTTTGACAAGCAAACTCCAATTTATATGAATCTTATCACCTCACCATTACTCTGCAGTGTTTTCAAATAAAATAACAACATAGAAGCGCATTAACCGGTCACGTGATATTATTTTCGAATTTACGTACGATTTAACTGTGTGCAGTGATAAACCAAATGGACGATCTTCGAGTTTGAAAATATTCCGTTTCTGACAGCTATGCGATGCCCATTTAGACAATATAAATGAAGGGCGTGTGAAACCGGACAAGTTGTGTACAAAGCTGTCTGCGAGAACTTCAACGCATGAGGGAAACGAGAAGACCGAGTATGAGCTAAAATTACGAATTAGTAATTCTTTCATGTAAACCAAATTTTTCATTGGACGAGTAGAAGAAGGAGCAACGGGACGATTGTGATCTAAAGGTCACAGATTAGAACGACGAGGGTAAGGTTTAAAGACAACAGCAACACAGCATAGTACGTGGTATTCAAATATCACGTTTATGGGCTAAGATGAAATTGCTGTGTGATATATCACTCAAAAAACTGGATGTTGTAGCAATTTCCGAACCGGAGATGTCAATAAAACAACCAAAACCAAACAGATCATGACTCTGAGGAAAGTCTTGAACTCTCTTTTATTTCAAGAAGCACACAGATTCAGTAAGCCGCACTATGACATGGAAATCTACTATGATAGCTATATATAAAAAGAAAACCAACAAGGGCTTAGGAATATGACCTTTATAGAAGATATTGAGAACACATTTGCACATTTTACAGGCAGATTTACCGCGCTCATTCCCTTAAGAACTGAAGTGATACACGAAAGCAAAATCTTCTTCTGTGTTTCGCAAAACGCTTACCAAAATCAATGGTATCAAATGGACCAACCCAAATAACAGTTGTAAACTGATGTTCACCATCTTTCACTACTCCCTGAACATGTATTTTGGCTGTTGCGGTCTCGTTAGCTACTCAGTAAGTAAACCCACGAGTGATTGTGTTACGTGTAAGCACCAACTTATTTACATAAATCGTTCCACGGCATTTCTGTCGTGCGCAATATATATATATATATATATATATATATATATATATATATATATAAATTATGTATAGAAAGTCTTGATGTAAAAACACGGAACTGTCGGTAGAGATTTAATTAGCTGACTTTTCGGTTACCTTGTGTAATCTTTTTGAAAGCAGATGGTACTAAGGTAGTTGTCACTTCCATGACCTTGTGAGGATTACTTTGGAATCGTTGGTTGTAAAGCCTGGTTTAAAAGAGGTTCTTAAAAAAGAGTGAGTGGGTATATCAATGGATATATAATGCGTATAATGTGCATATATACATATATATGTGTAATTCATCTAGATGTGAATATGGGTGATAGGATATTAGATTTTTTAAGTTTGAGTTACCTTATAGTATCAGCATTCAACTTACCCTTGAAAACGATGGAAGCGCTGTACAACCTTTTCATCCTTCTTAAGAATCATCAGTATCACACATCTAAAGGGTCCTCATTAGGACAAAAGATTCAGAGATTGAAACCCCAGACCATTCTGGATGGCTATCAACAGTTTGTTAAGTATCTGCTCCACATGATGAAGGGCTCTTTCGTTGTCTAGTTGGCAAATGGATTAACGATTGCACAAGGAGATGCATTATGGAACGGGAGCGTGAGAGTAATGTAATTAACTCGGTTACTGATGGAAATTTTGTCACATAACTCCACGTTCTAAGTGTTATAAAAGCCAATGATCTGATCAAGTTTATTAGCAAAATCGGTAGCAAAATTTACTTTCTAGTTTCTAAGCTAATGTTGGTGGAAAAATCAAAGTTATTACATCGTGATAACCAGCTCAATTTCGAAAATACTCCTGTTCAAACGTGCTTTGTTTTCGATGCGGCATCAAGAATTATCCCCCTGTGGATGGGAAATGACTCAAAGCCAATCTTTTTCCTTGCACTAGCATGAGAGAACTGCCCTTTACCCATTCATTTATGTCAGATAAGCCTTCGACCCTGTCAGATCATAAATACGTTAAGCGCACTGTACTACATTTACGTCAAAAAGTTACGTGGTTTCGGTCGAAAAGAGGAACGAATCTGCCGAAATCGTACAGTTCCCGGTTTTTCTCTATCACCTGGATGCTACCAAAGAGACGAATTACAAAAAAAGCCTGATTGCTAACCATTTTGAACCCAGCTCTTTCATGACGCATGTTTTACGTTGATGATCCTTCAAAAGGATATATCGAACTGCTTTTGCTGAAGATCGGAACTATATTAAGAACTATTTCCATGCCCTTGGTTACTCTTGCCAGAGAATATACTGGTAATATGAATACACCGTTGCAAACGTGAGGCCAATAACTGCTTTATAATGGATTCATTTAGGAAGTATATATTTTCTCAATCAATTCGAGCCGATGTGTCTTTCCCGTCCCGGTGAACATGCGCTTTTGCGGAGTGGACATGGTGAAGCAGTATGAATATGCGTTCATCGACAATGAAAACTAAGTACTAAAAACCAAAACAAATTTTTGGCGAAATTCTTTACTGATTCACATCCAAACACACAGTTCTTTCTGATTTATCGGGTACTAGTCAGACTGCAGATGAACGGGCGAACTGAGGTGCGGAACCAGCAGCATATCAGATAACAAAGGCAAAAAATTTCCACACTTTAGGAAAAAAGGCTATTTCGAACTGGGAAATGCGAGAATTGAAAAAGCACAATGCGAGTAGCAACCTTTAACATCTGGGATGTTTGTCCGAAATGTTAGCATGCGGCACAAAAACTCCTTATTATGAGGTTCGCATGAAAGCATTACGTAATAATAGTGTGTGGTACTTCGTTCGACCAGTGCGCAACGGGGATCAGATGCTGCGCATAAGGGCGTGATGAAATTTACTGAGATAAGAAAATTGTTCCTATTGGATTTGGGCTATTTTATTGGTCACTAAATCAGATGGATGTTTCTGTGACATACGATGTGGCCATCAGTTCGACTCGATACACGAGTAGATGAGTGAATGAACTGAAGCAATAGTCAGAGGACAGGGAAGAATAATATATCTTGGATTGATTGTGCATTCTGGGGGATCAATCCCGTTGGTCTAACTGCTACCAGTCATTTTTTTGAGCAGTTTAGGGATTTTACTCACAATGTTCTTTTCTCTCAAGAGGACTGATTCACTGAAGAGTGGTTACCGGTCCTAACCCGAATAACGTTTAATTCCGTTCAAATTTGAAACGGATATTCTCAAAAATAAAACAGATGAAATCCTCAAATCCTCTACCTTAATCCTGCGTCCTGTAAAATATTTGGCATTATTTTCAGTACACTTTTAGTAGACTACCGTTTTCAATGAGAGCATTTCAACATATTGATAGGAAATCCACTTCTGCTCAAAGCGAGTTCTTTTCTGTATCATGCATGTTACGAACCATTTTTTATGCTTTTTTTCCTGAAGACAATTCCCGACGTTTGTGTGAAAAGCTAGGCATTCGGTTTACTCCTTTTCTTAGCCCAATCGAGCGTCGTTTTTTCTTTCGGTCCACTGTTTTGGCAGGTCCTTGTTCCCATAATATGGATTGACGTTTTCAACTCAATTATCTTGTTATTAATTGCAAGTCAGAACGGATTTTCTTATCAGCCATTTCTGTGTCAAGCACTCACAATCGAAGTACCACTCGAGACCATCGGATTCAAAGGGTGGAGCACAATATCCTGGTTGCTCAGTCATTTTCTGTCGGTTGAACTGATTGCAGTATTTTAGTGGTGGTTGTGTATCAGCAATTTTTCGCACACTTCTTATCATCCATCTTATCCCAAGGAATTTATTCAACTATGGTTAATCAGTACGTGCTCGGTTTCCGGTTCTCGGTTTGCCTCGCATCTGCCGTATTCGCTACGTAGTTAGAAAATTCAGTATAGTAAAAGATCTAACATTATCATAATCTTATGAATTCAAACGCCTAAAAGAAGTATTTGAGGACGAGCCGAACTTAATCGTCAGTAGTAAGGGACGCGTGAATGAGGATAAACAATATAGGGATGCAACTCGATTCGAATTTTTATCCACAGGCAGCAAATGTGCATCTGTTTCTCCGGTGTATTTGGTAAATTACCAGTAAACTTGGAGAATCGATAAAGTATATAGGGAATATCAGTTTCTTTCGTGTTTTTGGAATCCTTGGCTACTCAGTGAAATCCCTTCGTTGAACATGGACTAAATGACAACGTGTTCAATATTTTACCAAGTGGAACACACAACGGACTTTGGGTTTAAATTGCCTAGCTCTTCAAAATTTTCACACGCGGACATCCCACGTACCAAGAGAAGGAATCAGTTGGCATTTTCGAAATCTTTTCGAAGAAAAGATTTGCATTGGTTTATTAAACCTTCATTTTTACGAAAAGTGCTTGAGTAAGAATACAGATAAAATTATAGCACTTTTATTTTAAAGATACAATGGTGCTTTTTGAATCTTTACTGGGACAGGTTAATAATGAATGACAACACATTCAACAGAAGAGAAATTCACACATAATTTACACATGATTAGCCCTAATTTTTCACAAAAGATAAAATCCTTTTCCGTTAGCAAAACCAATAATCACGAAACTCTATGCCTTCGATCTGACAGAGAATGCTGTATTCCAACAACGCAGTAATGAGTACGATAATTCTAGATTCACAGTTCTCATAAAAACCGATTGAGCTGTTTGAAAATTTAGGTTACCAAAAGTTTTCAAAATATTAGAATGATCGGCTTTGAAGGAATTCGATATCACGCTTGTCCGCCAACCAAGAGTAAGTGTTAAGTGTTTTCAACAGCTTGATAATTGTGACTGATGACTTGTCATTTCAGAATAAGGAATAAAATAGTTAGCAATCCCAAGAACAGGGCTGGGCAGATTCGTGGAATTTTCATTCGATCCAAGTGTCTATAGTCTTTGACTCTACTTGGATTCAATTCCATGCAATGTCTGACAGTGATCTTTGTTGCAGCTTGCAAACACTAATACCACAGTGCCGCAACATCGATCATGCCCATCCTAATATTTTTGCAGCCCATGTAAAGCTTCAGCTGATTTTGCTGTTTTATGCAACCTGCGCTTAAACACCTCGAAATTTTGACTTAGGGGTGCACTTACATCGACACAGATACAAACGGTGCAAATCTCTACGAGTGGTTCACCTTTGTAGATAGACCAAATATGAACTTGAATTTATAGTCATTTTCTTATGAATAATAAAATATTACAAATGTGGACTCCTGTTTTGACCAAGCAAATGTTTGTATCAAGAACTTCGTTTTCAGAAAAACATTCAATGAATAAAGTTTCATTTGTTCTGTTATTCGGTTCCAATTACAGAACGCTTAGAAATGAGGGTTAGAAGATTGGCACTTCTGGAAAACATATTATCAGTAGTCCTCAACTCATCTTTCGTGATGTCATCCGAGTTGATGCGTGCGCTCCTAAATACCAAATACCACTTTGGAATTAGATGTGAGTGGTTGAAGAGAAACCTTGACAAATTGACTGGTGCACACACTGCGTTGCCCACCGGTGAAAGCTCCTCTCTGAGCAACATCGTCTAAAGATGTCACACATGTCAGCGGGAGTGGCAATCAGGGAAAAGTTCTATTATCTCGACTGCATTACTGTTTTATTGGATTTTTCTACGCTTTCACCAACAGTGACTGCAATTTCTTTACAATTACTCATTCTAAAATGTAAATCTGTCTGCACTACTGTAATTTGAATTCAAAAATACATAAAAAGGTTAGTTAGAGTATGTTGCTTCTAGCAGTCACACAGTTTGAAAAATCAGTAGAAAGTTCGAGTGAAGCTTAAGCTCATTGAGTGGCTCACTCAGAAATGTCAGAAATTTGCTTAGGTTTAGGTCACTACTTTTTGCTTCTCTACTGTTCCCGTGTCATCCACTGTTTGTGCGTATTATTGCTTTTGGTTTAGTTTATCTTTCCTGGGTTCAAAGTGAAACTATCTCCGTGATCGTATGCATGTAATCGCACTAGCAAGTATATATATATATATATATATATACATATATATATATATATATATATATATATATATATATATATATGATTTCAGACTGTGTGCCAAACAAAACGTGGTACAGTCGGGCAGGAAGGGGTATGCAGTCCGAGCCCACGATTTGTTTGTGGGCACGATACTACCAGGTTGCCCAGGCCAAAGCAGGTGATGTTTTAGGGATCCACAACCGGAGCCTTTAGCTATCCAAAGCTTAACCTGCAAGGCAGCTGGACGAAACGTGGGGTCCGTAACCCACTGGAAACCAGTGACTAAGTACTCAGTTCATACGCCTTTCCGATGAGACCAAACATCCTGCGAGCCCAGTGCACCTCCCGCCACAGATTATTAGTCAGTCAACCCGGTGGAGAACGCTATGCAGGCGCTTTGGTTCTCTTACTTTAGCTCGAATACCTCCGCCACGAGAAGGAAGTGACTAGGACTTCCTTAGCAGAGGCTGTGTTAGACTCAAGTTCAGGACGAGTAGCCATCTCGGAGCCTGAGACATCCACCCCCGGCCATACTGAGGCATTTGGAGGCGCAATGGTGATTCAAACAGAAGAGCACTGAAGTTTGCTCGATACACCAGAAAACAATTAGGTCTCTATCACCTCACTTTGTGATAGAAGGATAATTTTTCCGGAAGCCAGTCGTTTGTCTAACGTTGGAAAACACCAAGTTTAGTTTTCAACTTGGACTACAGCATATCAGTTCATAAACTGGCAGTCTACAACTCGAAACATGGAAAGAATATTTATTTTCGTACAATACGTTCGTTTGTTGTGTTTTTTCTGCTATACCAGGTTAATGGCTGATAACTTGCACTCATATTACCAAGAGAATTGCTTGTGAAGCCTGTTATAACCAGAAGCTCCAAGAAATTAGTTTACCGGAAAATTATTCATCAAAGTTTGTCTTTTTCTAGCGGATTACTTATCGGTTCAAATCCACGTTCTTCTCCTAGCGAATCTAAAAGCCACGTGATGGGTGGACAAGTACCTGTGTACTGTATGCAAAACTGTTCAAATCAAATAGCTGAACCCCTGTGCTGAGAGTGAATGGAGCAGACTTACTAAATGGTCATTGTTTTGCTGAGATATTGATTTCGGTACAGTCCGCCATTCGCTACAAACAAACTGGGTTAGATTTGCTTATGCCCTCAAAAGAACAGAAGTTCCAGATCAACCATATTAGAAACAAGGATTGGAGAAAACCTCTTCGAGAGTAGAGTGAATAAATGGGCCAAAATGTGCCTATACTCTCGTTTTTATCTTGCTTGTTGACTGAAGCAGGTATACACACAGGCAACGTGAAGAATCGAGGCAATTTTCGGGAAAATCTGTTTCGTGTTTGACTTTTTCTTTTGATCGGCCTTCGGGAACAACTCTCGTCGCAGTTCCCCGGGGAGTTGTCTCCAAGACTAACGAACTTGTTGTTGATCCTCTCCAGCCTCTCTCGAGATCTCGTTCGTGTCTATGTTTGATGTGCACCAATGATGGTAACTTGGGAAAGGGGACAAAATATACACTGAAAGCAAGATAATTAAATCAGGCGAGGTTCTCTCTTTACGAAATTGATGGAGAAACACTTTGGTATTCGACTAGACAGTTATTCGCGAATAAGTGGCCTTGTAGAGACGAGTGGATGGGGAAGACGGAATCAAAGTGAACATCACCCCTAACAAAACCAATAGCCATGATAATGACGGCACTTACTCAAGTTGATTGGCCAACTTTGGTAAAAAAAAAGTGGTTAGATGGAGGTTTTTGGACTGGTAAAATGATGATCTGTTCAGATCATGCAGAGTAAAACATGCCTATCTCGAATCTTAGATGGAAACGGTATAATTACAATTTTTTATTCAGCTAAGAATCCTCGTTCGGTCGAACAGACGAGTGACATTACATCTTTAAGTGGATACGCCTTGGGGCAGAACACAATATCCAGCAAGCTCCTTCTCAGTCTGTGATGCACTAGTTAATGTTATTTATCTCTGAAAACTTGTATGAGGGATCAGAATACACTGAGAGAAAGCAACTGAACTGACAAGGTGGAAAACAGCTTCAAGTATGCGAGGAAGAAGAAAAGATTCATTTCAAAGTAAAGGATCACTTCATTGTTGAAATAGAAGAAGCATCCAGTCTTTTGGAACTGATGCATAGCGAAGAAGATTGTAATCAAAATAAAGTAATCTTTCTTCGAGTCTTCAGATTAACTTGTGCGGGCCCTTACCAGTCGTGGTCAAGTGTGGTTACTGTGTATACGTCGGCGTAAATCCCGAAGTTCCCACCCTTCTGAGCGGGCTGAATTATGCAGTTGGTTACAGTTAGCCAGTGAGTGTAATACTAAAAACAGGATAACTTGCTCTAGTACAGTTTTTCTCCGGGATGAAAACCTTTCTGGCTGATGGTTTACAAATACAGTTTTCATGGAATAGCCATTCAGTTTCTCGTAATCTCTGAACAGACCTTTTTCCTGGAAAACAATGGTTCCAGCGCTGGAAGTCATTGTTTTGTCATTCTGCTATGGTAATTTATTCCGATCCTGCGTAGAACCGGTCCAGCCTACTGTGCCTGAATCAATTAGCCTGACAGCAAAGTAATTAGGCCCCTCTACCATTACCCAGTAAAGGTGAAAGCGGTTGAAGGATCAAATTACTAGTCGACAAATGTGAAAACTAGAGGGTTATCATCACACATGAATTAGTTGATATGTGACGCTTTAGATATTTGAGTTCCTTGGAATAAAATCAGTATGAAATGAAAATCAGAAATAAATAAATAAGATATCGTTTTAAAGCGTGGAAAAGCACACAGATGAAAGTCCAGGGGTTTTGAGTCTCATCTTTAACCGAACTGTTTCTAAAGGATTTCGAACAAGATTCTTCCTCTTCTCCATTGAACTTTGGTTCTGGAGTGCAATCCACATTCTTCATTGTGGTTCACAGCTGACAACAACGTTGAAGGTAATTTATGGGAACTGCCTGTTTGATTGAACACAAGATCAACAGTGGGATCTCTTGTGAATACCAGTGAACTGTAAATCGTGCCCTGCAGAGACCTTTGGAGATAAACGTTCTACTCCCGGTCTCTGGGTGAGGATAGGATACAAAATAATAGTGCTTTTTGAAAACCGACCTATGAATGTGTAACTTAACCGGAAACATTTCACACACATTTTGGCCCAGTTGATGCATGCAAATGACAAGGCGTTTTACATTCAGTCTCACACCGAATGTTATATATTCTAGTTTGAATTAAATATGTACTGTTGCCACTCCTCGTTGCGTTTTGCAATTGGAAATTCGGAATTTGTCACATGCGTCAAAAGTGGTTGAAAGCAAAGAGTACACCATCAACTACAAGGTCATCAGTTGATGAGTTCGAATACCCGGCACTGGCAAACTTCATACCAAGATGGACTTTTTTTGTAAAAAGTAGGTTAAAATGACCAATAATACCGAGGTTATAACCTCGGAACTACTTCTTCTCGGGATTGCCGTACAAAATTAAGGGTTTAAAATTATCATACTTTTAAATTAGAGGAAAATACCTGAGATTATTCAATTTTTCACAGTGTATTGCAACTTCAACTATTTGGTATTCGCCCTCTCCGTGCATGATATTCAGATGCTGTCAAAATCTAGATGAAAAAGTGTTTTCTTTGTCATGAGTTTGACGTTTGTAGTGGCTTCGTGTGATACTAAGCAAAGGTTGGAAACGCAAAGCAGTCGATGAAAGAAGACTGTTCAATGGAGCCCTTCAATGTTATATTTCAAGTGGGAATAACTGGACCTGGGTTAACACGGTCAACTTAAAGAACGATTCACAGATGAAGTCTACTAAACAATCAATTATAAAATATACATTTTAAAGTCATGAAGGCGAAATTCATCGCTTGTAGTTATTGCACCGGGTAACATAAGTAACGGTCCTATTAGAAGCGATTCCTATTTTGGAATTATCGATTATATTTCTACTTATCAGAAAGGATCAGGTAATAGATGGATGGATTTAGAGAACACTGCATCCTCTGGTGATTTACTAGCGAGTTTGAGGTTGTCGTTAGGCTAAAAAGAAGAATGTTATTGACTTTTCGGAACACATGACCTTGAAATCAAGGATATCTTATCGTGGTCCGTCACACGTCCAGGTTGTCTTCACTATGCTGGGGAAATGCTCAGCCATGAGAGGAAATTTTCATCACACCGGTAAGCAAGAAGATAATAAAGACCTGATTGCGCACTTTGTGAGTTTTTCTGTGAAATATTTCGCTCAGAACCCTCTCATCAACAGAAGCCCATTCTTTCACATTATTCATGCAAATAATAGTATTACCCAAAATGCACTTCCTAAGCTTCAACAAAGTCGACTAGTTGAGGACATGTTATTTCAAGAAAAACTACAATTTCAATCGAATTTCAGTTATGCTTGTAGTGGGAGTTGGATTACTTAAATCTAGCTTTGTATTTGAACCAAACACTTGCTAGACTAATACCTATCATTGTACTCTCAGCTTTTGTACACTTGTAACTTCAAGTAACAATACGCAGCAAGTTGGGGGAATGTAACGAATCGTGCCAGACATGATATCGTGTGTTTGTTTTTTATAAGCTTGGGTGTCTGCTTGTGGGCATAGTCAATTAGCCATGAAAATCAATTCTTTTCAACATAAGGAAGCATTGATAGCTGGCTTCCGTAATCCTTGTAGTACCACTAATCCACTTTGATCGCAGAGAATTAGCAAAACTGAAGCTGCTCTATCCAGGTGCATCGAGTTTCATGCGGATATCTCAGCCACCTCATCAAGTACTCTAAGCAAACTTCAGATCAGTCTGAACAACTACTAACCATGAATCAGTTATGGCCGTTAAATTTGCCATTTCATCGATAAATGTTTAGAAATTATGAAACAGCCAGAGGAGAAATAAGGTTGACAGTATCCAGCTGATACATAGATGGTAAATTGACTAGGATTCAACTAGTTAAGACATATAATCTCTAACTGATGTGTAGATATACCGCTTGAACCCCATTCGGTGAGTTTAAAAGTCACAACAATTAGGCAAAGCCACTAAACATGTCTTCCAGATTGTAAAAGTTGTGGTTACACGGGTTAGTCGTAAATAATAATTTTCTATTCACAGAAGCCACTTCGTTCCGTGAGTTACTAATAAATTTTGATGTCACTTTCGCCTTTTCTCAGTACGAAGTCAAACATGAGGAAATTTTTGCTGAGTACAAGGCCGCATGTGAAATGGATTAATCCAAAACGTTGCGTATACCGTGATCAAAGACGTAAAATGCCTTTTGGATAGCAGAGTAATAGTGAAAAAATTAAGCGAGTAACCAACAAATGGACCGAATAGTCTGGTAGGTAAGTTTTCGACTCCATGGGTTTTGAGTACCGGTGAAAGCACAGAGGATGCCCACCGGTGTTGTTTCCTGACAAGGACAAAATTGCTGTATTTACATGGCTTCCATGGTTTTCATCGATGATCTGAGCTTTGCGGTTAAATGATGAAACTTTTTATAACCCTAACTATGTCAGGGTTGTTGACAGAAATTTGCCCACAACCAAATAAAGTCTCTTTCTCGATTCAAGCGCTGCTTTTCTCGATATCTGTTCTTTGACACATAAATCTGCGGGCTACTGGTCTTGCAAAACATTTGCGAAAAAAGATAAATAATGATTGTATGCTCCAAAACAAATATGCGTGAGTATGATAGTGATAACCTTAACACGTCTGTGTTTAATTTCATATTCCAAACAGAAATGAGGTAACCGGGAAGTGAACCACCTTCAAGGATTTTCTGTTGACTAAGGTAGATCATTCAGAATGTGCAAATATTTTTCTGAAATAATAATTAAGAAATTCCCTTTTTACTTCGTTTTTATATTCAGTACACAACAGCGTACAATAATTAAAGAAGGGAGTGTCAGCCAGCGAAAGGCTGACCAAGTGAGAAAATGACCGGAGATGAGCTTGTGCATCTGAAGCAAAACCTTATGAGATATTTCTTGGTGGGGGTTTGCGATGTTACGAAATTGTTTTCCAAAGTTCAGAGAAAACAGACCAAATGCTCTGAAAGAAATAAAACCATAAGATTACAGACGATATTAGAGGTACAAAATGACTCGTTGCCTAAAAACGTCCACGGAACTCAATTATATGATAATTAGAACTTTAGGGCGTCAGCGCCCATCAGCTGTTCGGCTGCGCTTTGTCTCAATGGTCTACCAGTTTGAACAAATCAGTTGTCCCATTAGGACAGATTCTTTTTGAAAGAGTCACCTAAAACGGGTCAGTGATTCAATAATAGTCCAACATATGAGGTCCTTTTCACATATTTTTGAATCATCTTTAAGACTGTCGGCCTAGCAGGTAGATCAAGTACAATGGGATAAGTGGTGATTATCTTTCGTGAGTTATTCTTTGATTCACACATGTTTCCGTGTAGGATAAAATTACACATTTCAGCGCGATTAGCAGCTTGAAAGGACGTCTGAATTGCCCTTCACAGCTGCAGTTTGGTTTCGGTGTCAAAACACTTATCCATACGTATGATATGACGATAGACTCTCCATTAGGCCTGCCTCTTTCTCACATATAATTTTACAAGCCGGAAGACGCTGATAGCAACATCATTGTCATACTGTTTCAGATGAGTTACTGATATTTGCAATTCAGAATGTAAGCTTACTGACACAATGTGAGAAGCATTTAAACAGACTCAGAAATTTGCCTATTGAAGTTATGAAGCAGAAGATATAAATCCGTTGCACTTTCCAAACGGTAATTTAACAAGATATGATGATGGGAATACAGAGTCGAGATTTGTGGAGTCTAGGGGAATTAGCGTAACACATTTCCTTAAGGAATTTTAGCTTCGATGGCATGTTAGCAGAATTTTAGTCTTTCTGTTTCATTAGCAATTAACATAGGTTCACGGAAGTCTGGTCCCCTGAACGGCTGATTTAAGCAACAGGTTACGGTACCTTGATAGGCCACCAGCAACGATCTTTAATTGAGAAGATTTGTACACAAAGAGTAGACTGCACATTCTTACATCTGGCCATACATCTAGGAAGGGTTGTGAGCAGACGAAACTTAAAAATTCGCAAAGTCCGAAATAGTTGTAATTATACTCCACAACTTATCGCATTTTTCTAGAAAACAACTTTCCAAACGGGATCGAACGTTCTGGCTCGGAATTGGAAATTGTGTGCACACCGGATTTGGCCTCGTCAAGATTTGCTCACAAAACGAAAAGAGGCACGAAGACATGACCCGCCCCTTCTCAATCCTTGTACAAAATATCAGTTTCCAAACAAATGACAGACCATATTTTTTCAGTCTGTTACACACTATATATTTACATTTTTCATTCCTGCTAGTAGGACGTGCTAATTATATTGTTACTCAGATGGGTCAGTGATTGAAAAGATCTTTGTTTATTACTAAAGTACACCAAAATAAACTATTAGAGCAAAATGCGAAGATATATATGACACTTTTTCCGGAAAACAACCAATAATAATCTTAGAAAATGAAACTAAGACATAAGTAACGACAATAGAACAATATTTTCTGACATTATTCTGCCCGTATCTTGCCTTGTCTACTCAACATTCATTCATTTGCCGGGGTTTATTCGTTGTACATTTTTCAAAGTTCCGCTCATTATATGTCAACTGCTATCAAAGCTTCCTATCGTTTGGAGAAGATCGGTTTTCTTAAGTACGGAATAGCTCATGATGCATTTACTTCCGTGTTCCGGTGCAGTTTTGTGTCGTACTGCGTTACTTTCTGTACACTGTTTTCTGTACAAGATTCAGTTTCTCGACTGATTTCATACAGATTTTCACAGATTTCACTGGATAAAACAACTGTTAAAATCTGGATTAGCAAATTAGAGTCAAATATGATTACTGGGATCATTTATCGAATTGATATCATTATGAATTACAAGTATGCATTTCTCCTCAGTTAAATAACTGTGGCTGCAACCATACTTAATAGCCGGAATCCACACAAATACACAAAAACAAGAAATTTTAGTAACTCCGTCAGAAAACATTACAACTGTTCAGGAACTCTTCACATAAAGCTACCTTCTGCACCCATGCAGAAAGATGTGAATAATTCTGCGAACATTGGGCACAGTTAGCGTGAATGCTTTCTATTTTCCGCCGAGGTCTGACGACGTGAAGATGTCCAGTTATCTATGCAGTCATGCTGCTGTCATCACATATTTGACATCGGAGTGCACTAAGTGCACCACTTACATAATGACAAGCTCTGTTTCTAGCCCTCTCTAGCCCGTTCTGCGATAATAAAAAATACTGTAAAAACAGTTAGCTATATTAAAGCTAGTCGGTTGCATCCATTGACTTCCACTGGAATGAGCATATCCGGTGCAGCAGAGAGAGAGAGGGAGGGAGAGAGAAAACAAGAATTGAGACAGTCCCACTGACTGCCGTATCGTCGGGGATGTATTCGGATGTCATTGTTTTTGCACCCAGTTCGAGCCATTCGAGAGTGACTCCTGGCAAACAAGTTGGTATTTGTGTCGTCATAATCTTGCCCCTTAAAATATATGTATTGTTGCGCACAGGTGAGCAAAGCAGACCCAGTTACCAGTGAGCAATGAGCAGAATGCCATAAACTCCGGTGTGTTTACATGACGAAGGATTTAGTGACCGCACCTTCAGTGCTTCTCTTCGATGCAAGCCTATCCGCTCTGGATCGGTGACCACGGTTAGTGTTACTGACAAATGGGAGAGGGTGGAGGTTGACTGAAATATCACATGAAAATAATCATTTTACGACTGGGACCGATTTATCGACTATAACAGGCTCAAGAGGAAAACACCACGCATTACGACGGTCGTTGTCAGCATCACCAGAGGTGGCAACGGGGTGAGTTTGGATTAGACACGTGTGCCTACCATCGCTAACCCACTCGCATGTGCGTTTATGTGTCCGGGCCACTATCAGACCCACTTCCCAGCGCAAGCCTGTATGGCTGGACGTGTGTTTGTCCCTTTTTATCAGATATATCTGAAGGGTTTAATCAAATGTGGGTAGCGATTCATGCGGGTCTGTTTCTACACTGGCGTGCGTGTACGTACCTCTGTCAATCTGTATACTGGCGAGTTTGTACGAGCATACCTAGAGGGAGAAAGCTGGCATGCAGATGCATGTGCACACTGTGAGTCTTCTTCTAAGGCGAGGCGTTCAGTTCCATCAGATTATCAGTCTTGTATCAACAAACCAACTTTCGAGCAGAAAGACTGAATAGCAGTTCATAACAATTTGTGCCACCCAGTCACCCACAGCGAGTCATGGAGGACACCGGTACTCCTACAGGCTCGATGTGGCCCGACGGGAACAGAAATACCCGATGAGTGACCGTTGTATGAAATAAACTAAAAAACTACTACACGTACACTTACATCCCACTTGCTCAATAAAGGAGCTCTCACATGGGTCAAAAACCAACAAAAAGTGGAAATCATGAGGCGCATGAATTGACACCCAGCCGCGGTGAATGCACCGCTACTGACCTATCACACAACTTTGCAAACGGGTTGCAGCCGCCTCATGATCCCAGTGCTCCCGAGACAGATGCTTTTGGCGGGATGGCCGGTCAGAAACAGTCCACGGAATGGACCAAACAGGAGACAAATAGTATGAAAGTAAGTACTTCTGTGGTATTACTCTAACATCTTTTCTGTTCACCTGTGCATGGTTCTGGTAGTCTCTATTACCATTTAAAGATCATGGTTTACGTATATACCTTTCACTGATATAAAAAGTATCTATTTTCAAGCATAGCTTCAGTTTTCCATTAGGATATTCACATATTTATTGCTATTGTTTCAAGTGGGACTCAATTTACAAGTTTACCGCTACCCTTCATATTGCTTTATTCATTCTATTCTATTTGGCCATGACACGTGGAGTGCCAGTAAACCCGGAATCCCTCCCGCGAAAGTGAAATTCAATTCAGATAGCCGTACCCATGGGAGACAAAAAATGTTGCTCGTGATACACCGATGCCTCGCCGTTCCTGTAAGACCTCGTCGGATAGCACTTAACGAGTAAAACAAGGCATCCAGGGAAGCCTGAAGCTCGTGGTTTTAATTTCCTGTTCCAATGGAAATTTATCAAACTGAAAGGAACTTACCGCACTGGGCTGATATAGCGTTCTGTCCTGAGAGACCTTATCAACCAGACCGAATGATTGCGTGCAATACGAAAAATCTGATGAAATATTGAATTTAATCAGATTTTCACGATGCATTTTGAAAACCAACGTAAGTGTGAAATAAACTACACGTCCAACACATTGTATTGTGCAGTGAATCTATAAACCTGAGTTGCGGGATTATATTAAGCAGCGATCGGACTAATTACGCGGAAGAAGTTGGACGGTATCGGCATTAAACTTTACGTACAAGAGTTGCAGTTGCTTTCCAATCAAAGAGAACTAGGTGTCAGCCTGGCAGTATTCCGATCCAAATTAGTAAAGTTATTCTGTTCGCAAACACGTGAAATTGTCGATGCACAACAACTTCGCTGGAACAGAGGTTTATATGCTGAAACCAACCGATAATCATCAAACATTTCGGTAATAATTTCACAGGTTTCAAACTTGATATACATTTTCAAAAGCTTGTAATCCTTGAGCTTGATTTTTACGTCATAAACTTTTTATCACCAGCTGTGGTGAAGTTGGGTGGACAACCAACTGCGTGCGCGTCGTTTTAAGGTGTATTTTAAGCTAAGCTCAGGAATGAGAACAAAGGCTTTCAGCAGTGGCCTGAGCATTTTACTGTGCAACATAACTTTTCCAAAACAGTATTTTTCCTACTGACTGGGAAACTATAGATGGAAATCGTTTATCACTTTGATGTGAAAATTACTCCATTCACGTTATCGATTCAATAGTTTTTCTAACTACCTGCGTATGGAATACTTCCTATAAGTAAAAAAGGTCTGGTCATCTTAACACTAATAACAATGATGATGGGCCAAAACACCAACTGAATCATCCTCACCATCATCAAAATCAACGTCATCATCATCATCAACATCTTCATCCATCGTCATCGTGCATCCGGAGAGAGTTGGTTGAGTTTCCATAAGAGATTCGTGGACCAAAAGTGGTACCACGGAGGGATGAGTGTTTAATGAAATGTAGTATTATATAAGCCTTCATTTCAACCGAGGGTGTATCAGCGTTAACCCAACTAGCTGCATTTGATGTCAAAAGGTAGAGTTGGAAGAAATGTGAAAAGTACCTCAAAGTATGTAATGATCTTCATCGATCGTCAGCAGGTTAACAATTGTTGGATTTAATTTGATAAAATCGAGCAGTACCAGATTATAAAAACATTAGCACTGCTTCGGAATAAACCATTCTGATCTACGACAAGTAAACGCAACAGATCTATGAACTCCGTCAGGTGGAGACATGGCAGCCTCGTCTGCAAAAGCGCAAGCAAATCGCAACGGACTAAGTTACTTAATGAATGAAGTGGGGGATTTGGCCTTGAATTCGATGTCATCACCAGTGGAATGAAATTTATGTTGCTTGAAGCACATGTCACTTGATTCTTTCAGCAACACGGAACATTCACTTAGGAACACGATTCTGTTGAGTTAGCACCTGATATGGAAACAGATCATCCATTATTCACATATTTTCAAACGAACATCATGATTTCGTGCTGAATCACTGGCAGTTTCATGTAGACAAAAGTATCAGGCTGAGACCATTTTCAATGACCGATCAAATCCTTCTAAGCAGTCATAGGCTAATGGCATTCTACAACACAAAAGTATCTACTCGGTTTTCTTATGTCACACCTATTTGTGTCCTAATTATATGGATTGGTAAAACGATGAATTTTATCCCCCACAGTAATAATTCCCCAGTCAAATGCGCTTATTTTTGTGTTCGCAGCTCAGAGTTTTGTTGTTTGTGAGCATTCATGGCCGAGCAAAGCTCCCCATTCATGGACAGTTACCACCGGTCTATTTATTGTAATCAAAGAGTACTGTTTCATTCAAAGAGTTTACAAAAGTGTAAATTTGATAAGGTAAAAGCATTTCTATTGGTATGACTGGCAGAGGCCCGGTGTTCTCATTACCACATCGACCAGCTGCCTATCCTTGTTTCCTGTTGCTAATCCACGAGGCACTTTGTTGCCAAATTTATTTCTCTGGGAAGGCGGAATGTTTAGCTTCATTTGATGCCAAGATTGTTGTTCGCAAATGGCCATTCTCATACGACAAAGTTAACGTGTTTTTCAGTCAGATGTGACGTTTAATGCGAACTGCTATTAGAGTTATGCTGATAACCTGGATGATCAGTTTCAATTTAATACTATCATCCATCAAAATAAACTGCACCTCTAGAAGCCTGAGTGGTTATTTTCCAAAGTTTCGCCTAATTAGTTTTCTGAAAGCTGTTTCACCAGGCTATTGCTACTCGAAAGGCACATACATGAAGTGTCTCAAGCACACCTCGAATCAAATCAAACCTAATCCTTACCAATCTTTTGAGCATTGGCTAGGATTTGTGTCAGGGTGGGTGTAACAGAATGAAACCCTCTACCAAAACCAACAATTCACACTGGAGATCAATGTGCCAGCCTCATCTTGAGCCTCAAGTAGATTTACTTAGTTTTCTTCGCACAGGATAACATGTTACCCTAGGGTTGAAGGTTGACTTATTGACTATTTAATTTAACACAAGATACTGGTAAGAAACTAAATACATTTATTGAAAGTGGTGTCTCCTGTAAGGTTAGGCTGAGTGCACGTTTCTTCACTAGAAAGCTTATAATGTATAAACAAAATTAGCCGGTAATGAGTCTATCATCTTGAAAAGGCCCCAGGTAACTAACAGGAATTATGGTGTCCAGATGATTTCTGCTTTCCGTGTATGTCTGTAGGCATGGCTCAAATTACAACGACCTCATTGACAGAGAGAGGCGGTATCCACGATACGGAGACCGTAGATGGATGACCGCAGTAGACTTCAGGAGATCATACTTCGTGGTAATCCAGGCAACATTGGAGCAAAGTACTATCGGATTTCTGTGATTTTTTGTCTAATTGTAACGTCGTGACACAGGCTCGCTAGCTGACAGTCTGACTGACCGAAGTTATCTAAGATTTGCAATACGTCTCTGTTTTGGTACATCAGTACATCTAAAACATAACACATGTTTGCTATTTCTCTGTTTACTAAAATTGTAAGATAAAGATATAAACTCTTAGCCTGTAGCATCATTAAGGGACAGATTCTACTTACGTCTGCCTTATATTCATGTGACATTTTCATTAAGTCAACATACAATACGACTTGTCAATACTGTCTGTGGGCCTAATGTGTCGTTGTTTATTCTCTTTTTCCCAAATCTCTAATAAATTTTATGATTTTTAAATTTTTTGTGATCTCAGTTAAACGAAATAATAGATTCTGTTTCCACCACATGCAGCGACATTGTCAATGTTTTTGACTACATTGCTTTCTTTGGAATACTAATCTTAAATATATATGTTCCTTAACTCGATTAATTTAAGTAAAACACTTCCCTTGAAGAAAATTCCATTTACGTTTTTATCTTCTGCAACCTCGTCGTAAAGAGAGAAAACATTTTAGAAACCAAATTTCTCGTGAAATTATTTGATTCTGTCAATTTGATGCCTCATGGCTGACTGAATCGTTTACATATTAGATTGGTGGTTGTCAAGCGCAGAACTATTGCAGGTGGCTATCCCATCTCTTGAAGATGTCTGATGTGTTGTCCGCTCAAAGTGGACAAATTTTCTTGAAGTGAACAGTTTTAGGAAAAGATTGAAACAGTCGAATTAGCTTAGACGTTGAAGGCTTCTTCGAATGGTACGTAACGGGTCAGTTTGCAATGTCGTAAGAAATGCTCGGTGTTCACACACACTACTTAGACCACTTCTTCAGTCTCCAGACCGACTAGCGGGGTCGAAAATACAATCAAATAAGTGTCATGGTGCTCCGACAGGTTTTGGTGCGTATAATCTTCGACCACGCAATAATAACGCGTATTAATAAAAAAAAATGACCAACAGTTTTATAGTTCTTGCTTTCAAATACAACTTGATATCACTCACTAGGTATGGTTTTTGATCCATTACACTTCCGTAACCATATAATACTTTCTTATACGGCACATTCATTGACGAGAAATTCTTCTCATATTTTGTCTAAAATCTCTAAAATGTACGGATTTTGATTTTTCCTCGATTTATATTGACAATTTTATATTCTCGCAATATTCGGCATTTATTCTAGTCGTTTTACCTATTTTTTGTCACGATCAGAGGTTATTTTAAGGTTATGCATGGGGATGATAACAAAGGAAGAAATGAAATATCGGGTTTTAGTTCACCTTCGGTTATTCCGCTCATCAAAATCAGATGACCTTGAAAACTCCAAATCCCTACCTCACATTCCTCCGTCATGCAACGGGGCATGTATTCGCACCTGACAATCGTGATAAATGTTAGTGTGGCCGGACTGTTGGAGGATTTTATCTAATCTGGAGTGCTAATGCGCGTGAAGCAATCCCATCGGCTTCAGCACCGCTTTAATACCAACAAATGTTCAAACATTTCGTCATTTAGAACATTCTAAGATCTGTTGTATTTTGAATATAAAGAAACTATGTGCAACATTTCGGATATTGTGGTGCTTCTTTGACCCGTTTTTCCCCTAAACAGTGATTTCATATTTTGCTCTTATCCATCTGAAGTTGAATTCATTTGGGTGAACAAATTTTGCTCCAAAACCATTTTAAAATGACGGATAAGCCTATTTTAAACGGTGAAATATTCTAGTGGTCATATATCCCGAAAAATTGTGTGTAGAAACATACCGTTTTTAAATATATTTCTTCGCGATTCGTTCAACAAAGCAAGTTTTACGCAATGTGAACAAGCCCGAGTTTGATCATGTCTTATACTCCCCAGTAGCCGTCAACTATCGCTTGATGTATTTACATAACACTTCGCAGAATTATCCTACAAAAAGAAAGCAGTTCTATGTATGCTACTGCTAAACTAGACTACCAGAGATAGCGAGGTAACGGTATGGAGACCAATACCAGAGTAGTCACTAGACTCGCCGTTCTACAGTGATGGATCAAGAGTTTTTGTATCACCGGCCTGAAAAATCATCGCCTGTGTTCTGAACAACTTCTGAGCACACTGCCCCAGTCAGACAGTTGATTTATTACCGACTAACTTTGCCACAAACGTGAATGATTTGATGATGACAGATAAACAGGTTTGATCCATTCAGATCTCAATAAGTGGTTAGACTGTCCCCCTTAAAAGAGTGAATAATATTGCAATTTTGCGTTGGTACTACATGATGAGTCATATTATGCAACTTCTGCTGATACAAACTGAAACATAGTGTGTTTTATGTGGCAGCAGAGTAACCTGCTGGGTCAGCGATCTTACGACGGGGATAGCACGTGCTAATTCTACCTTAACACAAAACGATAGGAAAATTCATGAAACCAAAACTCAGTCAGTGCACCAACCAGCTTTGCACACTTATTTCAACCAAAACCTAGTGTGACAACCCGCTTCTGGTAGGCTGCTTTAGTAAGCTTAAATCTGTCCATCTTCTCTACATTTCGGATTTGGTTAGGACTAAAACACTCAAATACGCAACAAATATCTTCATTACCGCACAACTTCCGCGATATGAGTAGCCACTGGTAATCCAAAGTACTGTTTGAGGACTATAGGACTCTGTTCTGATAGCCAGCTGAATAGCGGGGATTTTCAGATGGCTCGGAGTATTGGTTTTCATCTGATTACGAGCACACTGGGACCCTCTGTTAAAAGTTAGAGATATTTTCGCCGTGTGAACATCACTGTGTGAAGAGCATCAAAAAGCTTCGTAAGTGGGCAAGATAATCAGTAAGTTGTGATATATACTTGGCTTCTAACAAGCAAACCGGACGAGAAAAGTTCTTCATAAAACTGTCAGCAAAGATATTAGAGTAACTGACTTAATATTTTTGAAAAAAGACGTGCCTATTGGGTTTTGGCCGCATCGAAGCTGACCTACTATGTATGTATTCACTGTGGTGCCAGCTAGCTTTCTTAGACTCATATATCCACTCACATTACGGCTCAGAAGCTCCGCTTTCAGAAATGGTTATTTAAAGTGGTTTTTGCGATAAAAACTTCAGATTTCCAGGTATAAGTCGTCAAAGGAAATCACGTACACGCTCATTCATACACTAAAAAACAGAAATCAACATAAATATCGCTTTGGTTGTGGAATATTCGTCATTATGAACTACAAATGCCCAAAATGCAGACCGATTGAAGGGAGAGTTCTTACAATTCCGATCCCATTTCACAGTATACATTAGAGACTAGCTGATACTTACTTTTTTCAGTTTTACTCAGCAGTTCTTCTGATATTCTTGGAGTCCCCGTTGGCTCCTGCATCTGGCGAGGATTTTCCTTCTTCTGCTTTACATCCTGGAAAAGATATTGATGGATTTCATTAGTCAAAGAGCTACTACGTATATTATTGACGTGTGGCACAGGGTCGAAAGTCAGCCGAGACTACCTGAAGAAATTTGCTTCCAGCTCAAAATCATGCATATTTTTTTCAAAACCGAGCAATAATTAGGTGAATACGAAATGGTGCTTTTTAGAGCGAAATTACAGCAAGTACCATGGATGACGGTCAGTGCGAGAAAGCGAGTCACGGAGAGGCGTTTCTTTTCTCAAACGTGCTCTCGAAAAGGTGAGAAAAGCAAACTATATGATTCATATCATCTGCTTCACATCAGTTTGTGGCAGTCGGTATAAAATAAAAATATCTAAGAAAATATTGCTCAAGCTTTTTGTACTTCATGTTGTCATAATGTACCTTACAGCTCTAGAGCTTTATTTTGCTCTATTCGATGCCAATATGTAATATTCATAAGTATTCATACACGTATTGATTTACTGAACTGTCAGAGAACTAAACAATCACTTTTTGCAATGTCTATTGCCTCTAACAACAGGTGAATCTCTGGCCGTACTTTTAAACAGAAGTTAGTGTGCACCGTAAACCTGGTACTCTGGATATCGCCCATTCCACAAAAAAACAGCTCTTGTTCAAGGCTTCTTTATTCTGCCTTTGTTCATTAAAACACTTGGGAAGAATGTATTAGTTGAAAGTAGTGTATTTAGGTATCCGAAGGAATGGGGTTTGATTTAGGTAGAACATAAATCAGGGAAATCATTTTTTTCTAATCCTGATTTCGGGAAAGTCATTACGTATTCCGCTAACGGTTTTGCTAATTAGCCGCTTCTCGAATGAACAGCAACAGACAAATTGCACCAATAGATTCTGAAAAAATGCAGCGACAAATACCCCTATCTGATATGGAAATTCTCTGTTTGCAGTTTGCACTTAAATCTAACCAAAGATCAGTGAATACTTTCCAGCCTAATAAGTTAACCACAGTAACTAACAAGCATTACGCGAATGAGGGAGACAATTCCTATATTTCGAGATGATCTAGTAAACTGGACTCTGTAATCATTACGACACAACGCGGATAGCGTACAACTCATTAGAAACACTCCCGAAACAAAAAGTGTGGATGACAAACACTAGGTGGTGT
This sequence comes from Fasciola hepatica, assembly GCA_948099385.1. Taxonomy (NCBI): domain Eukaryota; kingdom Metazoa; phylum Platyhelminthes; class Trematoda; order Plagiorchiida; family Fasciolidae; genus Fasciola; species Fasciola hepatica. The sequence continues at coordinate 39,614,994 of CANUEZ040000043.1, forward strand.
TTGTCTCCGAAATTCACGGAAACTGAAGATCCAAAAACACTTCAATGAAATCACTGTACGATTGTATTTGGGTGTTTGTAATAAATGTTGCATTCATGCCTACAGTAAAGATGGCCAGCTGTGGATAGACTGGAATTCACATTCGTAAGTGAATACCATTTGTAACCGTATTATTAGGTGATAGTCAGTGTCATTCACTCGCAAACAACCCGAAGGACTACTATGTGACCTCATTGTTCAAACAGCAGAATGCACTCGGTACTGATACGAGAGTAGGATTTTGGCGTGACTCCGAATCTCACCTTAAAATAGAGATGGGTTGAAAAATACAAAATCAAAAGATTTTGTCTTGGGGATTCTTTTCTATTCAATCGGTTCTTTTTCTGACCATACCTATTTGAAGTGACCGCGTGATATTTTCATTAGTTTGCCGAAATGGGGAACCGAACAACGAAGCACCACGGCTGCCGGTGCATCTCTGTGTCAGGACTTGCGTCAGAATATTCACGAACGGTCCTTCGAAAAATTTGTTCCTTGTGTAAACGGGCACTTTTCATGAAATTGATAAACCGCAGAATAAAATGTTTGAAATGCTAAAGCACAAGCCAACTGAATTTTGATTATAACCACCACGCCCCATTGGATTAACTCACACGGACTTTAACTCAAAAGCAATCTAGATGAAACTTTTTTTCAGAACTGGAGAAATTATTCACAAAAGTCACTTAGATATTGGTTTCCGTCAAGCCCCCAATTTATTGTGCACTCTTAGTGATACTTTCAGCATGATTTGCTCCCTTCAGAGCCCGTAGTGTATTCTAGAAAAAGTGTTCAACATAAGTCACAAAAATTCCTTGTGACAATGCACGGGGCAAAAAGTAGGATCACTATAGGGAAATCTCATCGAAAATTCCAATCGTTAGACGTATCAAGGAAAACTTCTACTCCGGCAGCCGACAGACAATTTCAGTGCAACTATCATAGCGCTGGCATAGGCGGCTACTTTTTATGACCGCTCGCAAAAGATGCTCTTGTGCGGTTGTTGCTTTTGTGTTAAGAAGCTGCAACTTTGTTTAGGCCGTAACTCAACATTTCAAACATTTCAAAATAAAATCCACAGCAAGTACTTCGGATGATGCACAGTTACTCGTAAACAATGATAATCCTCCTAAGGTTTACAACACATTCAGAATAAAAATGGACAAAACTATTTGTACCTCCCACTCAGATCTCTTCAGGTTGGAGAGCAATCCTCTTCAAAACCGATCTTCCTCCAATTCGAATCTGAATATTTTGTGTACGGTAAACATATATTTACGTTAGTCAAATAATCAAGCCACCTTGAGGATAACCAGTGACAATTTGAACGCAATCGGTGTTCTCTCTCCCACTAGTCCCGATATATCTTCCTGCTCCCTGCGAGGCGAGTTTATCACAGAGATGGCGACTACATTAATGAACCGGGAAACTCTTGAGCGAACACTTGTGGCTTGATGATTACGGTGAGCTGATGATCACGCAGCTGAACAGTAGAAAGGAAGGTTGACGAACTGTGTCAGAATTGAGTTAGGGGTGAAAAAACCTAATTAGCCCCCACGGGCTATTGACTAAGTGGATTAGGTTTCCACATCATGGTGAGTCTCTAGAACGTGCTAAGGCAAATTCTCAAAGGTGCATTTATCTCATCAAGTGGAAAATGAGGCCGGGAGCAATTGGGTTAGGTGTGAGAGTATGGATAGGAATTTTTGCGGGAAGAAAAACAATTTTTCATAAAAAATGAAATCTTCCCTGTTTTTCAGTCATTTGAATTCTGAATTTCAACTAGTGCATATATAAAAACTGCTAGATTGTGAGCACCACCGTCGCATTTCTACGTTCACTTAGATGACACAGCGAGGATAAGATCGCTAAATTTGGTTATTCGCAATAGAGATTGGTAATCATTGAAAATTGGGGAAAATGTGCACAACAAAGCAGAAGACATTGGTTGCCAGAACAAAAATGATGACAATAAATTTATCCACGTGGTTTATCTGAAGCAATCATTGGTGTGATTGTAATGACGTGAGAATGAAATCACCGAAAACAAACGTTCGTCTACGACTCGTGTTCTGAGTACTATGATGGGCTTATACCGCAGTCTGAAACAAGCCTATTAGCCCATGGTGTTATCGGGAACTAAATCGGTTTCTGAAGTTTTCCAACAGATTTTGTGAGGCTAACTGTGCCGTTGATTTCATCGAGGAAAGAGTTTCTCGTAAACAATATCCCACCACGTACTGGAAACAGTTTCGTCGACGCCGGATTTATCCTAACTGTAAGACAATAAAAAGTCATGCTCTTAATCAACTGAATACTATTAAACCTTCGATAATAGTGTTCGAAAAAAAATTTCCCAGTGCCAACCTCACTCCGAAGTACTAGAAGGAAATGACAAATCCAGTTCCTGGAATACGTTCATAAAATTATAAACAACCGCTATGAAAAGAAAAAAATCGTCATTGAGGAGCACTCTGAGCCAATTGATACCTCAAGCTCAGTTCCCAATTGAACTCGAACAGTATGTACATAACTTTTCCCGTTTTTTGCAACTTGACCATGTTCTGATCAGAGTCTTATCTCTTGGTTCGAAGTTTTTTTGCCCACGTCGAAAAGAAAGCCAGGTAGACTTTGAAACACCTTTCGAGAACTTAGTAGGACAAACTGTTAACCTTAAACCAAAGTCGGTAGAGGATTTAGAACGTTTCAAGCAGTCATTAGTTACGGCATTTTACCAGTATCGGCAATACCAAGTCCGTAATCAAGGTCCTTTAACAAAAAGCATATTGACGCACTAAGGGATCTACAAAGAAACCCTCAAATTCTCCTGAGCAGACCTGACAAGGGAGCCGGTATTGTTGTGTTGGACTGGGCCTCATACGTGACCAAGGTGTTAGATCTCTTGTGTGACCAGTCTAAATTCACTCGTGACGCATCACAAAGGATCAAACTGAGAAGGCGGAAAATGGAATTGCCAACACTCTGAAACGCCTCCGGGACCAAGGCTACATTTCACCTAGCCTCTTTGAAAGCCTCAAACCCGTAGGCTCCACCGTACCTCGACTATATGGCCTTCCAAAAGTTAATAAACCTGGACTGCTTCTATGCCGCATCGTTTCTATGATAAATTCAGCACACCACACGACAGCCCAATGGATGGTTAGTCTTTTAGAACCCGTACGACAGAAACTTGCAAAGTATACACAGAGTGACACCTTTCACTTTATTGAAGTTATTGAAGATGTGAACATGTCAGGAAAGCAAATGTTCTCTTTAGATGTGGTTCCTTTATTCACTAATATACCTCTGGTTGAAACAGTAGACTTTATTTGTTCATTTGTTGATGAAAAAGCAATATCCGTAGAAATCCCAACGGCCAGTCTAATAGGACTAATTCTTCAATACAATTTGAATGTACAGTTTGTATTCAACAACACTTATTATCGTCAGGAGGACGGGGTTGCTACGGGCTCATCTCTAGGACCACTTCTAGCTGACATTTTCATGGCAAAACTGGAAACCTAAGCATTATGCAGAACAATAAGTCGATTGGATATTACTACCGATAAGTGGATGATATATTTTGCACCACTGATGTGCAAACCAATCTAGATGATATATTACGCGAATTCAACACTACGCACTTCGCAATCAGGTTCACCGCCGAGATGGAAGAGGAAAATTACCTTCCGTTTCTTGATGCACATCTAACCAGACTACCTGATGGCTCGATCCAGAAGAAAGTGTACCGGAAAGCGACCTGGAATGGCCAGTACACAAACTTTCACAGTTTTGTGCCACTTGGTTACAAACGTAATCTGATACGCTGTATTCCACACAGGACGAAACATATCTGCACTGCAGATACTCTGAAGGCCGAGCTATCAAACATAAGGAAGACGCTACTTAGCAACGGTTATCCTGAGAAATTTACCCAAAGAATCTGGACTGAACGGATACAACCAGTGAGAATCACACAGGCAGAAAAGAAAGTATTATTCACCCGACTTCCCTTCAAGGGAGATGTCGCAGCCGATAGAGTCTGTAAAATTTTGAATGCCACGGTTAAGTCCACCTTCAACGCTGCCAAGATCAGATGCGTGTTTTTCACGTCACCAATAATCCGATGTGAAAATAAAGATAGGCTGCTCTTGTTGACCTCATCCATGATCATCTACCAGTTCAGGTGCACCTGTGGTGCTACTTACATAGGTCGAACGGCAAGACAGCTATCAAAACGCATCAAGGAGCATCACCCACGATGGTTTAGACACGGAGGCTATGTAGTAGTATCAAGTTCAATCGTTGCACACGTGGTAGAAACTGGGCCTTCAATCGACATCTAGTATGCCCTCAAAGTGGTCTACCGGGTCCCACAGCACGTGTCAAGAGCAATTAGGCTTCAGATGCTAGCAACTGCCGAGGCAATTATCATCCGCCTCTCGAAGCCTAAGCTTTGCGTGCAGCGAAAATTAGTCCAAGCACTCCAACTCCCATGGCCAACACTCAACTCTGCAACACAGCCGGGCGCAGCGGTGATGTAAGCTAACTAGCGCCGGTTATATAATCTGGTCATTCATACGGGTTTCCGTCATTCCTCGCCCTCAATTCTCCGTACTGACTTAGTGAGACTTTTTCCAACTCTTCTTAGTAATTCGTTTTCATATAAATGTGATTGTAATTGCTTGAGAATGAAAGCACAGAAAACATCTGTTCGCCTACAACTCGTGTTCTGAGTACTATGATAGGCTTATTCCGTAGTCATTATTCTAGCAAATTCCTTCACATATTATCTACAAACTGCCCTGATCAACCGGATGAAATATTTACCGATTCCGCAAGAGTTTATTTGTCACCACCGAACTGCATAATTCATGTTGACATCAAATCCCAGCAGGGAGTGCGTGCGTGCGTTCAATAGGACGTTTTCACGATACGATGCAATAAAATGCTCACATGTGGGATTAGTTTACAGATATCTTGATAGTATGCCGATTGCCAAAAATGTTTTGAATTGTCGGACAAGCACTACGGTCCATTTGTGAAACCTCTGAAGTCATCAGTGAGAGGTTGCTTTCCAGCACATAACTGCATCCATGCGTAGATTCAAATCTAACAAAATTCGACGAATGTGAAGATTTGTATCAATTCTACCTTTCTAGATAGTCGAAAGTGCACTTGCTTTTTCTTTATCCAGAATTCCAAGAATGCCGGCCGGAATAGGACGGCTGACTTTCCGCTTGCCGAACAGAAGATCTACCTGCTGCCTTATCGTGATTCTAATCGGGTGTGAATACTTCAGTTGAATATCCAGTGTCCCACAAACGACTATTACAGTGATACAGAGCACGTTTTCGTGTTTTTGACCATGGAACTAGCATTGCTAGTTATTTCCCAGACTGGATACAAAAATATTAGTGGATTGGCTATCATCTAACAACAAGGAACAGTGAGCCAAATCTCAATCTTGTGAGTTCCGTATTCGAAAAATCTGCCGAACAGCAATGATGAAACCTTTTCAGTCAGAAATCGATGTTTATAGACATTTTAGTAACAGAAACATCCAAAGGGATATGATCCAGTTTTTGCTCTCAGTTACCAAAAAAATGATTCCAGCATTTAAGACTATATTTCATAAAATAAGTTTCAAAGTATGTGGATCATCTGGTAGGTGTAAAAGTTAGGAGTTACAAAAAACTGGTATGGAATTCGCCTAATTATCTTCTGAGTCAACAATGTATTAACACAAAAGCACAAAAGTGAATCTGCTTCCGTTGAATTCGTGTGAGCAGAATAACTACCAGGATTATCAGTCCTGTGTCCACCATCGCGTTGACCTCTGGCCACGAGAGCCGTAGTGTCCTGAAATGTTTTTATGAGCACAGTATTGGTCCGGTCATCCTGACTGCGATCGCCCCGGTAGTGAAAGAGTTTCCTTTTCTAACCCTTTAGAATGGAATGTCACCAGTGGAAGAACAACTGATCCAAGCAAATGGGCTTCCACTAAGCCACCCTGTTGGCTTGCTGATAGGCTCTCGTTAGAACTAAAGGCTTTGGATGAGAACCACAACCATTTTCCTACTTTGCGGCTGGACACCCTAGCACTAGCCACCCAACATCTCCTATGAACTGCACGAATAGGACGAATTCTATACTGCACCGGTGGTCGCGCAGGATAATCAGGAACGCGCTGCCCAATTCTTCGAGCGGGGCGGGCAGTGATGAGCTGGCTGCTGCTCAGACTTCCATCTCTTTTATTCAACCTCTGCCTTCTATACCCAACCACCTCTCTTCCCCCCATCAGTCCGCCCGTAATGTTCCCAGCGACAACACGGTCAATACTGGCAACAGTTCATTGTCAAATAGTGTCGGGAATAATCTTCTGTCTTGTAACTCGCATTTTCCCAAGCCTCGTCAGCCTCTTAATCTCTGCTCCTTTAATGTGCGTGCACTCATGCAGGCTGGTTAGCAGGCATGCTTAGTGATCACATTAGATTCTCTGAAGATTGATGTCTGCTGCTTAAGTGAAATGCATATCCAGGATTCGAGCAACGTGATTCAACTGAGCGGTCCTGGTGTCTCATCGAGATATTTCGTGTGCACTTTAGGAGACGAAGTAGCTTGAGCTGCGGGTCAACGTGGTGTAGGAATAGTCTTGACTGATAAGGCCGAGGGTGCTCTTTTAGACTGGATTCCGGTTAGTGGTCGTTTATGTAGTGTGAGACTCCAGCGGTCAGTTGGCTTTTGAAAGGATAGTTGTGTTAAGTGGAACTTGTTTGTGATCTCAGCGCACGCTCCAACGGACTGCAGCTTCGACATGCAGAATGATGAGTTCTACGATTAACTCGCCACCCTCGTTCGCAGCAGTAAAGATTCTGACATTTTAGCGCTAGCTGATGACCTCTTAGCACAAGTTGGCAAACTCAGTGCGTTAGAAGCTTGTTTAGGTGGGCATTATGCTTTGCCCGGTCTGCGCACAGATAACGGGGATAGGCTTCTCCAGTTTTATGCAGAAAATCGATTGTTCTTTTCTAGCACCAACTTCCGACACGGCTCGCGTCGCACATTGGCATTGGCGCACTAACTCTACAGGTACTTTGAGTCAAATTGATCATATCGCCGTAAGCTATCAGTGGGGCAGTTCTGTTCAGAACTGTAGATCTTACTGGTCCACTTACGAGGAGTCGGACCATGCATTCGTTTTAATGCGATTATCTCTTCAGCTCCATGGTCATGGACGCAAATCGCAAACCCGGTTAGGTGTGGGACGTTTGTGTGATCCAGAAGTCCGAACCCGTTATGAGCACAAGTTAGCACACGAGCTAGGATCTACGACGAACAGTAATGTAGATGAGCATTGGGCTCATATCCAGCAGGCGATGCACGTGGCAATAGGTTTTGCCTGTGGTCCCAGATCCGATGACCACCAAAGACACTGGATTTCGCAGGAGTCGATCAGACTAACAGAGCAAAAACGTCAGCTTTCGAACCGTAAGGAGATGGATAAGATACGGAGAAATCTACAGAAACAAGTTACGAAAAGCCTTAAGAATGATTGCAAAAATAGATGGGTCAAGGTAGCCAAAGAAATGGAAATAGCCGCTGCTTCAGGTAACAGCCAGAGACTGTTCAAGCTCATCCCTGACACCTGTGCACGGCACACCCATATCAGTGAAACCATTTGCGATAGAAGTGGAGAACTCATTCTTGGTAAATAGCAAAGGCTTGACCGTTGGGCCGAATACTTCAAGGAGCAGCTTAGCCAGAGGCGCTCTAGTGTAGTAACTCCAACCTCAATAAATATGATTCCTTGGATGGTATCACTTAAGCCCCCTTCGTAAGTAGACTTAGAGTTGAGCACTGAAGCGAAGGAAAGCGACCGGTCCTGACGAACTTCCCCAGTTCTTTTCAAACTGACTGGAAATGCTTTGACAAAATCACTTACTACCTTGCTCCGTAATATTCGGAACGAGGAGATTATTCCGATAATAAGTTGCGAGTCATTGGTTGTTCAAATCTCCAAGAAGGGAATACGCAGCTGCTGTAGTGTTCATTGTGGGATTAGCTTAATTCCGGTAGTTACCAAGGTACTAGCCTCGATTTTGCCCCGTCGTCTTACACAGGCTCGCGAGAGGAATGCCCGCGAACAACAACGATCTCTTTGGGGACGTTGGCTACCTTGGTAACGGAGTTTCTTTGGCGATACTGACTTCACTTTTGGTCTTCTAGCTTTGAAGTGAGCAAGCCCGCAAATCAGGGGGACAGGTGCACGTATAGGGAACTAGCAAGAGAGAATTGCTAAAAAAACAGATATACGTTCGTCACTTTAAGTCTTCTACAATCGTCTCAAATTTGGTATGCAATGTTTTACTTCCGGGCGGAAGTACTCTCACAGCACTTTTCTTCTGTCGTGGTTGTGGATCCCTTTGCCTTTTGATCACTAGCCCCCCCCCCCCCCCCCCCCACACACACACACACTCTACGGTTCTATTTTGATAGTTTTCACTAGAAATGCTGCACCACAGTCACAGAAGCGGAAAGTGATAAAAAAGTTTTTTATAACAAGGGAAATGATGACAAGTTTTGTGTATTTAACGGAAATTTGTTTGTGCTTTATTTTAGAGCAAAATAATGTTGAAAGAGATCCATCAGAAAATTGAAAACATAAATTAGGAAGACAGAGTTCCACATTAATTCAGTTGGAGTGGCGAAAATAGAAATGACTTCATAATGATGACTGTTGCAAGGTTTGAATAGAAAAATGAACGACTTATAGGTTGTGAAATTCGTTTGCAATTGATATTTGAACTCGGCAGCCCCTATTGAATATCATACACATGAAGCTCCTTTAAAATTAATCATCTAAAAAGAAACGGAACATAATTTGGTGAGTTGGGATAAGTCAAGAATGAGGGGGAGGGATGAAAAGTTTCACGTGTATGGTTCAAATCTATCTCTGAAAAAAGGAGTTGGTGCAACTGGTGCCATTAGTCGGATCAAAAGATCGCGATCTAGTCAAGGGGTGGTTGAGGGTAGGCCAAGAAAGCTTCACTGACTAATCCGACTACTATTCAGTGCATAAATGAGGATCGTACGGACTAAGGATCCTCCACCAATTCACTTCAAGGATATCTAACAGTTTTTCGGAACGGTATTCAGTTCTTTCTTGTTCGTGCAGCTCGTAGTCCTAAACGTGATCTGATTCCACTTAATTTAGGTGAAATACAGTGGAATTTACAGCTATTCAACTGGATGATCTAGAAATGGCGTCTCTTTTTTGAATTTCCTGGTCGATTCCAAAACCCAGTTCTCTGAAATACATTTAGTGGATCGGCCAAATGGACTCTACGCAGATCGTGAAGAGACCCAGAAAATCAGTGAAGGCACTCTGCATCCATTAAAACATCGCAGTGTTCTGCATGTTCTACTGTTTAAAAACAATGGTGCATAATGGTTACTACTAGACAAATTATGTGAAAGATAAAGTCAATATAGCAACGTTTTACATTGACACAAGTGAGTCATACTGAGAATGCTTTCACAGTTCTCCTCTAGGACCACATCCGGCAATGTAGTAGTATTGTTTCTGGCAATAGAACGATCGCTACAAGCTTGCAAAGCCACTACTAAACCTTTGGTCACTCTGTTATTTGCGAAGAGAAAAAGACTTTCTGAGAAAGTGCCTCTTTAGTTGCCATAATTGTAGTGTTGTTGTAAAATTGAACCTTGCAGGCGAAGGAAACTTATACCAGTTCTTGTTATATTTTGTCGACGTAACTAAAATGCTATCTTTTCTAGAATATACATTCAAAATTTACGGCACCGGCAGACTATTTATTGGGCGCCCGAACCCTGCCGTCAGACGTATCTACTAAATGGCCGAACCGGTAATTGTTTTCAGAACCACCCGTGTACCTACACCACCGACAAACGGGCCACTGCCTTCTGCACCAAATCAAACTGTTTCTGGCTTTAAGTGTGACTGTCAAGCTGTCCACATTAGCAGAAGTGAGGTTCGTTTACGTCATGGAATTTTCGGACTTATCACGATGTGATTACGGGAAGCAGTGAATAACAGTTTCACAAAAGTGACATCGCCAAAGGATTAAAAATGTTCCAAACCTTTGATCACGCAATACCTTTGGCAGAAAAGGCATTGCGTCATTCCATAGGACGGGTTTGAGGTCACACTGTGGCAACAGCCGACGATTGCTCATTTAGGCAAAAGCACTGGTCGTTCGCAATCAAAACTCCGATCTATGTAAACAGCTTGAATGGCTTATCTCCCTTCGTTCGCCTTGTTAACAAACATTCAGCACTTGTTTAAAATTTTGTCTCTCCTTTTTCGTTTTTCTCAACGATATTAACAACACTGGTAACTGTAGTATGTATGTACATGAAGATGCAGCTAAATGATCTTTGACACACTGGGCAAACCACTGATTCCGGTTTCGCAAATCCAGTTCGTGTCGAGAAATAAGTGCTTTCATTTTGTACTTATTTAATTTCACGAAATTATCAACAGAGAGAGAACAAATAGATCCCAATTGATTAAATGATTTAAGTGATACCCCACAAACCCCATATGATGGTGGGCTATAAGAAAAATGTTGTGTAGATGGAATTCACTTCAAGGTTTTCTATGTTATAAAATGGCTCATGATCCGGGGGGGGGCGAGGTTGATGACTGGGTTTTTCGTGTCACTAAAAGATAAACCTAGCCCATAACGATAGTCAGAACAGATCATAATCAAATGATTTTGCCATGCCTGATACATTTCCCGGAATATCGAATGCGATACGTGTGGGAAGTACTGTCTGTAGAAAATGTTGAACCGAATCAGCGAACTCAGTCCATGTGCTACGCCCTTCGTTTTGAACGTGCTAGATTAGCCATTAACCGCTGACAAAATGAGTTATCGAAGCGCAAACTGTTCTACAAGATAATGGCGGTAAATTCATTTCACGTCTTGGTTCGCGTTTCATCCTATAACGATTGAATCAGAGATTAAGTGTTCGTATTTCTGTACTTAGTTGCGATAGTACTACCTTTGGGACTGATCTGAGGAAATTAAATCACAATAAAAATATGCAATTTACCACAGTAATCGATTCACATGAATTGCAACGTAGTTACTGGAACCGCTGCTTGGCGTTGTAAGACTTTCTCTTGCAATAAGAGGTAGATATTCAGAAATCCTCCAGTCACCGCATTTCGTATTTCAAGTGATGAAAAATTGTGGCTGAATTCGTCACTAATTTTACTAGCCAGGGAACAGATGCAAACAATTCCTCTTAATGCTGATGCGAATAATCAATTTTAAAAGAAAAAAACCAAGATGAAAACAAATGTTATGGGGATTAGTTATTTCGTGGCATTCAAGCGATGGCTTTCAGAGTCAGGTTGATGAAATGTCATTCTGTGACGGCTGCTTTTGTTATTTGTATCTAGCATGACTGGCTGGTGCTCTTTTACGGAGAAATAAGCAGACGTATCCATACGTGAAATCCCAACAGTGTGATCATTCGACTCATTTTCGCCACTGATAGCAAGGTAGTATTTAATTCTGTACCAGTCTTGGGTGTAATCTGTCCGTGTAAGTTTGATCCACTATTCTTCTGTATATTAGACAGACGTGCGAGATGTGGTTTGCTCCGCTGATTAGGGTAAATTCGCAATTGAATGTCGACCATTTTTCACTCATACGTGCCCATACAGCGCTTCTATTGTCCCTTTTGACTCGGATAGGGAAAAATCGCATCTCTTTTAGTTCTAATTATTTACGAATCCCTTTTTTACTTGGGAATTTCGTCACATTTTCAGGACTTCCCCGATAGTTTCGCTATTCCCATCGACAATCTGTCGCATTCAAACTGTTTCATTCACTCCTCGGACAAATCCGTTACTAGGGTGGCTGAATGAACGAAATTGGTGCTTAACACATTTATGTATCTACAATTTACATTCAAACGAAGGCTTTTGTTTGAATCTACGGAACAACCTTCGAAAATCTTTGACGTCTCCAAGGACAACTTCCATTTGTATAGCTATGCAATGTTTTCATCAAGAACTGAGTCCTTGAAAACTCTGAGCTTGAAATCCCACATTGTTTGCATGAAGCAAGATTAATCACTGGTTTTGCTATTTTTACAAAAATTGGGTTACTACCGGGAGTTCTGTCTTTCGACCAACCAGGTTACTGATTTTCTAATAGAATCTCACCTTAACTACTAAGTCCGGTTCTAACCTGTAGCGTTTATACTCACGACGGTAAACTGTAAGTCATGTAAGGTGTATATTTAATTACGAAAAAAATATGTTTGAATCACGATAGCAAAAATTGTGATCACTATTACAAGGAAAATTTACTCTGGGGAACAGTGCGAGGTTTGTTAGCTTGAATATTAGAATGACAGGAGCCACTTTTTAATTCAAATTAAAGAATAAATACTTGAAAATCCATAAGCCCTGATTTCTCCATTCCAAATAAACGAGTCCATCTTGTAAGTTGTTCTGGAGGATTTTTATTCGGTTAACTCCCTAGCTTCCTTGTTTTCACACTTTTCTGCAAAAATCTGAAGTAGCTCTTTATAGTGGAAAAGCTGTAGATGATTGAAAATCCACCTGTATTTATTGGATCCAGAAGTCCGACACAGCTAGTGAAGTCGAACAGCAATCTTCTGCTTGTCAGGTAGATGCTCTTTCAACTGAGTAAGTGGATTTTCCGTTATCTGTGAGATGCGGGCTCCTCGTGGTGATAATGCATTGTGCCAAAGTACGGATTAGTATTTCTGGTCATCATAGGAATTTGTTGACATTCGTTTTTCTCATAACGGGAGAAGCTAATGCTGCAGGAGTGTACCATTTCATGGAAATTTCGATTGTGCAACTGAAGAATATGAATATTTCAAGCTGTAAATTTGTTCTGCTTCCAGATCAAAACTAAATGACAGTAAAATGGTTCTGCGGACTTAACCAACAAAGGAGTATATAAAGACTGCACTTTTCTATTTATTCTAATATTTTTCATGGGTTCTGGACGGCTTTTTGAAAGTTCCTGCAAAATAAAGGCCGTAGCTCCTTGAATATACGCGAATATCACATTGAATAAATGCTTCATTTATTTATTGTCGGCCGTGAAAAATAATTGGCTTCTGAATATGAAATTTACTCTTCTTTACCGTGATCAGTTTTATTTCTCACTTTTCAGAAGGTAAATTAAATTAAACACTCTTTCAAAAAAATAATAATAATAAATTAGTATGCAGATTAGTGAATCTAAGAAAAGCTCCCCATCGGAGAGTTGGCGAAGAAAAAAGCTAAAGTAGTTATAGTCTCTGGAAAATTCTCCTTCTGTGGTAAGCTGATTTCATCTGAATTGAAGTTCGGTCTTTAGCAATGGTGACAGATTCTTGTCCAGAAGCCCTTAACACCACAAATGTCGCATGAAAGCCTATTTTTTGACGATATTTTAAGAACTTGTTCTGCTTCACGAAGAACGGAGTTTGACTCCGGAGCAGAAGCGGTGAGTCTCAGATGCCCATTTTTGCAAATCATCATCGTGAGAGACTTTTTCAGCTGTATCTACCCTGGGAATATATTTTCAGATGTATTCTGTGAAAGCTGTCGTGCACTTGTTCGTATGCGTCATTGCTGTTCTCACTGAGATCTTTGTTTTGTTTTTTAACAAAGGATTTTTCCTTTGGGCGATAGGTTTTCTGGTGAATATCAGATATCAGTCCAAGGGGAGAGGGAGTTAACACCGAGGAACTACTTTCCTTAGTAACAGATCTGCCAACATAGTTCGCCCGGCCAATAACCGCAGTGTTTCTGAATTAGCTATCTAATTTTTTAATGGGAAATAGGAGAAGCTACATGGAAAGATGCGCACAAAATGAGCAGAAAAAGTATTTTTTCAGATTCAATTCCTCAGCACAATAACATTCATGACAGTTGCAGAATCTGCCCCAATCTAAGAATAATGGGTAGGAAGGTGAATTTCGGAAACATAACAAATGATTTACTCAGACATATCACAGTTTTTCGATATTACACCGAAATAACCGAAATCTAACACTTATGAGGAATTGAGTGCCTCATTTAGTGGGGAAATTTATTTAAAAGAAGCTTCCGTATGTTGCCGTGCAGAAATGTTTTCACCTCCCGAAAACTTGGAGTTCGAGCCGAAACGCAAATTCGGTAAATTTCAAAGTACTAATATTGATGCTAGAAAATTGGGTAACAGTAGGAGTGGATTTCACTTCAAACCTTACTCATGGTATCTTAAGTCAAGATAAGCAGCCTTAGGATTTCTAAACGCTACCTGAATTAGAAGTATTGTAACACACGTCATTGTACACGATATTCTTACTTTCTTTGGCTTCAGCTAGTTATATAAATGGATAGCCTTTTACTTCCATTCACTTATTATTCAACGACGTGTTCTATTTACGGAAGTGGGCTGCTAACGATCGAAAGCTTCCCAGTGGGAAAATAACCGACGGTGGCGGGAATCGAACCAGGGATATCAAGGTCCGAATTCCCTGATGATAACTGTTTGATCAGCACTGAGTGGGGTCATTTTGAGTTCCCTTTCTCTCAAAATCCCACAGCTAACGGCTCTTTATTGAGTACTGTTATCTGTTCACTGCAGTTCTGAACATTTCCTAGGTGCATCATCCGGATATTTCGGGTGTTCTTCTAAGATAAATTTCAGAAACACCACGGACGTAATCTCCTGTTTGAGACCGTTACTCTGATCACATTTTGACTTGTTCGTGACCATTTTTGTCACAGATGAATCACACAATGAATACTGCTTACACACGTTGTGAGCCAGATCTTCGTAATATTTATTGTAACGCTTGATTTACCAGCTTTCAGCATATGCTGTACTAGATCAAATAGTTAGCGTCACCACTTTTTTACCATACGAGCCCATAGGCCAACGACGGTCATGCTCTGGTACATCAAGTACTCTACTACCTTGGCTGAGATGTCACACTCGGGCTTCGGATGACTAGCATTTACCTTTACGCTTTTGTTTTTCCAAGTTTTGCCATTATATCAAATATTCAACCAATTATTTCTCATTTCCAAGATGAAATGTTCTGCAAACGGAATATGAAATTTGGGTAATATTAGGGAAAATATTTTATAGTATCGTATTCGGTTGTAAACCTTAGCAGTATACGTGGTCCAATAGTCAAATAACTTATGGAGTACATGTTTCACCATCGGAAAACAATGAAGATCCGAAAAACTTAATAAGAATCTCGGTCGGGAAGATGAACAACCTGAAGCCAATCCAAAATACAGAGAGTATATTCCCAGGCACACAACTCGTCAATCTTGCTGACTCTAACATTAGCTTCTGCGACGGTGCAAGCCGGAAACCTAGCATTAAAAAGTGGTCTGTTCTCACACCACGAATGGAATGGGACTCATGCACCAATCAATGGGTTTGTGATAACCGCTGTTGCGATTAGCGGGAGACATGAAGATCTATATCCAAACAGTTGTCAGCAAAGTAGATTGCCCTGACATAAAGACACGAAATAGCTACTTCCTCCGGACAGACCACAGATCCGACCGAATACCCAAGACGGTAATGATTCTGTTCGCCAATGTTGGCATAGTTGTAAGGAGTCAACTGATGAGGACAAACTGTATCGAAACAGAACGATTCTCCTACTCTCATGTTATTTTCAGGAAACGGGGCTTACGCTGCTTTTGGTATTTTTTGTATTTTTTTACAGTCAAAAAGCGTATTTGACCACTTGCTGTGAGTGCGCATCGCTTAAGTTGTGGTTAGATGAATTAGACGGTAAATCGTGCAGTTTCCTTTTTTTCACCCATCAGCTACATAAATAATCATAGATATCGTGAATGTTCTCTGCTCACACTAAGTCATCCATAGGTTGAATCCCTCAGGTAGTGATAATTCGAAGTTAAATAAAGGTTATGACAATTACCTATTTCTCACTTTGGAGACGAATTGTTATTTTCCAGTTTATGTAATTCAGTTTTCCCCAGTTATTAGTATGTAACAGATTCATCTAATTGTTCCTCCAACTTTTTTCTTCATTGACATCCGTTTACGTTTGACTGTGGGCAATTTCGATACGGCACTAGATCATTTCTGTTGCTTCGGGAGGGCGGATTTCAGTGCATTATGAAAATAGCCAGTCCCACTTTAATTAGGTCAAAATGAACCCTCCAATATTTTCTCAGACTCTGTTTAGAAGTGAAGTTCTTTCCACAGCTTGCCTTCTCAGTCGAACTCTGTAAAGAAGCTATCACGCGTTTACTCCTTCCTGTCTTCGTCTTTGATGGACATGAAAACTCAAAAGCGGCAGCATCTTTATTTAGAATGCAGTTTGATTCCTTTTGCTTATTTACAAATTGGACATGGAATATACCTTTATCGCGAAGAGTCAAGTTGTAATTAGATGAATCATGATCCATTCGATGAGCATTTTTGCTTTCCAAAGTTCCTCCAACGGTCCACTTGACTATACCTTGCATTACGGGGAAAGAAAGTGAATACAGTATGAAGAAATCCTTAAATATCTACGGCTTCAATTCAAGGACGGCTTGCAGGCTGAGTGCTTTCTCCATAAAGTAATTATGAACTGGTCAAGAATATGGGCGAGAAGAAAAGTCATTTGGTACACGCGCATTACGAGACCAACTTTGAACGCAATATTCAAAACTCGACTCTTTTTTCTCTAGCCTTATCTATTATCAGTACTGCTTTTATTACTATGGTTGTTATGTGCACTTTCGTGTGCTTGTATGCAGAAATTACAAAGTACAACATTTCCAGAACAGAGTTGAGGTCAGTGGAAGGCTGCCAAATGGGAAGTGACCGGGGGCGTAAGGACTCTAACCCTGATCGTTAAGTCTAAAGTCGAAGAAGATGGCCGTTTAACCACTGCCGGCAGTCAAGCTTTCCGAATCAGCTATTTGCTGAAAACTGAGTGAACTCCGTCGTACCCATCAAACACCCCTTGATGCTGTGATATAACCAACCCCTAGTCATTTACTTTGATAGCTAACTTTAGCGTGACTTTTTCTGAGTAACAACAAAATTCTATCCACAGAACAGGTAAAGGAAAAAGCTTTCTAGTTTGGACTAGCCAAATAGCCCTCATCTTTGATTGGACAGATCTTAGGCGATTTTCCTCATTGATACATGAAAGGTAATTGTGTAAAAAGATGGATTTCCGTTCCTGCAACTAGATCACTCTTGTTTCCAAGATAATATTCTAGATATTTTAAATATCTGTTTCTGGCTTATTTGTGGGTTAAAGAAAAAACGAACTAGTCGGCCTAATTCAAAACCTGTCTGCTGTTATGTTTTACTCGGAATCCCCCTGCTCACATTTCCTCTTAGTCGATTCAAAAATCGAAGCCAGAAATAGACCTCCAGCGCGTTCATCCTGAGTATGGCAAATATAAGGTTTACCTGTTCAAAAGAACAAATGTTTACTTGGAATAATTACCACCTCTAATAACAATGGCCCTCGCCATACACATGAAACATTTTAGACAACGAATGCACTTGAACAGTTACAGACTAGTGTAGGCTTTTAACCAGTGAAAAATAAAAGATAACACACGGTGTGACAATATCCTCTAGCTTATAGCTTTTCAACTCCTATTTGTTTTTCCACTTCATTTATCTTTTCTCTTCGGGTAGATATTGATGGATAACTTACAAGAAAATACTAATAATGAAATTGATCCAAGACTTGGACAAAATGAATTTTCAAAGAATTCGGTCTAGCCTCACTCATTCCCAAAAATTTTGACTTGTGGATACATGTTACGTAACAGGAATATTATTTTTAATGATTTATCATCTTTATCAACACGGTATTTTTTCCAAATTTAATATGACTGTTCTTAGAAAAACCCAAACCAGAAATGAGACACATTTTTCTTACTTTGCCAAAGGTGTGTCATCCTTTCGGCGTACCGAGTTCGTTAAATCAACACGTAAAATTAGAGTGAACGGATCAATTCAATCATTCTCTAATCCGAGCCCGCATATATTCCGTGTCGAACAACTCAGAAATGGCAAATTAAGAGAGAAGCTGGTATCCTAAATGAGTGTTCAATGTTCAGTAACACAGAGTTTTCGGAAGTAATGGTGGTCGGCTGACTTTTCGGTTATCGGTTTGAAAAGCAAGTACATCCTGATCAAAGAAGAAATGCTATTTGGGTACAAAGCGATGTGTTTAACTTCAGTGCCTCTCCATTGAAAAGGCGGTTTGATATGAAGGGAGATATAGCTTCGCCTAGCTCAAACTGAAAAGATCGATAAAACAAAACTACAATTTCCACACGAAATCTCGGATCAAAAATGTAGGTACTCTACTGATTAAAATGTCTTATTACCAAGAAATATTGTAATGACGTTCCATCGAACAAATAAAATCCGTGATATCCAACACGTTCGTCGTCCCATCGAAAAAACGTTCTACTCTTTCATCTTAACTTGTTCAGTAAATTCCGTGCGAACTGTTAGGAGTTGAAAGTTTTTCATTCCGACTTCCTGAAATTCCCTCAACGATACACTGTTTGTTATTTGCGTAGGTGAACAGAGAGAGAGTGAGCGAGAGGGAGAGAACGAGTGGAAACCCCAAAATTTACATTCAGCGTACTAAGATGGAACTTTAAGCACAAGAATGGGAAAAACAAATTTGATGGCATCGTCACAATATTTCGTATTGTCAGTATTAGGTTAAATATTAGCAACTGAAATACAGTCAAATTATTAATTTTTATATTTTTAGAAGGCATTACTGAAAGAGGTTATTAAATGAATACCTGATATCAGTAACTTGGTTGAACATGACTTGAAGGTGGCCAGCCTCTAAGCAAATAATTTAAGACAACCAGCAGAATCATGGACTTGAAAAGTGGTTACTTACCGGTATTCGTGACGATACAGATAGCAAGAAGCGACATTTTCTAAATAAGCATCTCTTTTATCAACCTGGTGACGTACTGCAAACTGGATAACCGAAGGGCGATCTAGCATATCAATTTCAAAAGTCCTCCCACTGAACAGACCGGTGTTAGATGGTCTGGACGGTTTCAACTCAGATTTTGTGCGGAACTATGTCAAGTTCGTACAACGCATATCTTGTTCAAAAGATTTTGACGAAGGCCGCAGTACTCAGTTTCCGGACTAACATTGCTTACACGATGTAGGCAATATGGATTTCGCCCATAGGTAATAAAGATGCTTGATATGAAAAGGTCCGAATTTGCACTTGGAGCAGTTATTAGTTTGTTACCAGTGGCGGAAGGACGGTCGATGCTACATTTCGGGACCAAACAAAAAACTACGCGATGAGTGGACAGTATCGATTTTCACTTTCACGTACACGAAACTCTACCGTTCTCTTTTGTTTGAGGTTCTCAATATGATCTCCAGCTTTCTTGAATGGTAAAAAAAGGTTAGCTGTTCAACTAGACAGGATTTTTCCTTTTTATCGGCAGTTTTATATTTTAAAAATTGGTCAGTGAGAAGAGTACAAAACACAACTTTGTGACAGTCGCTACGCTTCCCGTTATTTATCCGATCTATTTAATTTTTATCAGATTTATTTTTCTATATATTTTCTATATACCTTTGTCATGGAGAACGATATCTGAACAAAGTGAACTCGGTCATTCAGATCAGCCCGGATGGGCACGGGAGAGGGGTGGTGCAGTGGTAACACACACACACACACACCTTCCAAGTAAAAAGGACCGGGTTGAAAGTCTGGGTGCGGCAGAGAATATGCACCGCTGAAGGACTAGAATAAAGAGTGAGACTCGAGGCTGGTGCTCCAGGGTGCAGGATGGATCGAATAACCGGAGATTTGTACGTGAAAGGTGAAGTCCAGAGGATACTCAGCCAAAAAAGCGAAGAACAAATTCACTTATTTTGTTTACAACTTTTGTATTACTACTACGCCTTACAAAATCCGTAAATCTGTGGCGCAGATCACGACAGTTCATCTGCACGGAAAAATGCTGTCGAAGACAACGAATAATAAACTAGCAGACGACCAATGCCAACATTCCCCAGAAATCATATAAGATTGGTTTAGTGTTAGGGCAGTAATACCGAACTTTCTGGTCAGTTATTCTGCTTACCTATGAAGGACTGCGGTCAAAGTAACAGCTACCCTGATGCTCCTCAAACAGTCGTGTAAACTGAAAATACTGCAAGTACACAGTTTCACTGTGTTCCGTATGTACGGGACTAATTCTCCCATTAATTAACCGAGAAATATCTGTATCATTTTCAGAATTACTTCTGACCAAATTTCTGAAATTCACTATTTCTCATCTCAAGCACAGCGTCCTGGTAATGAAAATATTTCTTTTTATGCGTAAAGGTTTAGACAGTTGTTGCCACGGATAAGGACAGGATAAGTGTATGAACGTTTTTAGAACAGTTAGCAAAATAGAGCAAATAATTAGACCAGTTAACAGAGAAAATTTTATAGAACAGATCACATCTTTGATTCCATGTAAGATCACTGGGCAGTTGACTGTACACAACTAATTAGGTGGCCTCAGAATTGGCTATCAAACGGTTAGGATTCTCACATGGTCTAACGCAGAAAACCACATCCAACTTCACTCCCGGATTCCAATGTAGGAGCCGATTCATCTATGTGGGTTGAACAGGCCGACAGTTACGCAACGGAGTGAGTGATTATACTCAGACCTAGAGTGAATACTGATCAAAAGCATTTTTACAACTTTCGAAACCGTAGGACATCATCAGTAGTCGCTGATTTTCACCTTTCGAGAAAATGTCTACTTGTCAGGGATACTTTGTTTTGAGTCAAATATGACATAGGATGCGAACGGTAATTAACGTTTGGTGAAAACCTTGATATACACTGATTATAACCACCACTGTGTCGACCAAGAAGTGGTGTAATTACATCCAATGGGGATGGAACTGCACCTTTCCCTGCTTTTTCCTAATACCTTTGGGCACGTTATACCTACCTGACACTTATTTATTGCGTGCTTTCATGTGAAGATGCAACAAAACCGTGGTAACAAAATAAGTCTAATATTGCAAGAGTATTTCAGAATATTTTCACGAGTATTTCAAGAAAGTTGTGGCTCGAAAGTAAATTTCTTTATTGTGTAGGAGATTCATAAAGTTCAACACAAACACAAAATTGATACTTCCCCGAGTTGAACTGAATGTGGCACATGAGTTTTATGTTGTACCAAATGATGTGCCAACTATTCGGTAGTAAGAAGTCCGTGGTCGGAAAACCCGGCACCTTCAGAGGTGATCAACATTGGAAAGATCTGAAGTTCGAACTGTAAATTGTTTTCTGTTGAGGAGGACAAAGCAGCTGTGTTAGAACACGCAGTGATTGAAGTGTTCCATCCCTTCCCCCCCCTCCATTATTTTACTGTTGTACTCAAAATAGCTTTTGAATTCCACTTCGAAGGAAGTGATAATTTAGTGAAGAATAGACGAAAAGATCCGCCCTTTACTTTTTTTTAAATTTTTTAATTCCCCGTTCTTGTTTAGCCTCTTCAGCATCGACCACTCCCGCGCACGTCCAAGGACTGTCTTATTTACGGCATTCAGGAATGGCGATGTGTTTGCCTGACCGTAATCGTTCTCACTTGCGTGTTGGGTACGTGTCTGTGTGATCTTCTGCATCGTATGATCCGAAATCAAGCATATGCGGACAACAAGCAGCTAGTACAACAACACACAGAGGATTTTATCGTCGAGTCCTCATTGACTACCACAATGTCCCAGTATGAAAATGTGCTCAAAAAGGCGTTCTGTTGTCAAACCACTTATTTCGTTATCTGCGGAGCTTTAGTATTCCTATTTTATTTGGTCTACTTGATTGAGTGCTGGAATTCAGCAATTTGGTTACGTTCCGTGTACTGTGTCGACACGCCGAGTGCCTATAGATTTGTGGACGTGTTACGCCATACCATTCCAATCGTTTATTGGCACGTCAGTTGTTACCACTATGTGGCCACCCATTCCCCACGCACCGTGACAAACCGGCACGCGGAGGTAGATGAAAATCAGTCAGCCGAGGTAGTGTCCATTCACAACCCGACCGTTCAGCCGTCTTCACCGGCACAACACATTCCATCAGCCGTGCCGTCAACTGACTGGGCTGCTGACAGGCGCCGAATTTCTAGGCGAGAGCACAAAGTGATCACAGCCAGTGGAACACGAACATTCGATTTAGGTCAGCTGGATGGAACGTGGGACGTGTCCGGAGAGGTGACCGAATTGGATCGCTATCCGTTGGTAGAGATTAATATTCTAACGGAATTTCTTTTTGCCAACGAGAACATCAAATCTGAATTTGAACGTGAACGTAGTGCTTTCTATACCTCATTTGAGAAATATGACAAGTACATCGAAACAGACCAAAGTGAGTTGAGTATAAGTTTTGAATTTGGAAGAGGAAATTATGCAAGTTTATAATCTACGAATTCAACAAAACATTCTAGTCCCAACTGTCTGAAGGGATCATACAACTAACTAGCATCCATTCAGTTAAATTATTGTCATTTTTATGATGATAAACAAGTAAAAATGTCTCAAAATCCAAGCAAATTTGTGGGAGTCAGTCAGGGTAAATAAACGCTGGTCATCTAATCAGTAAATTATTATGAAACATGAAGAGTGCAAGTAATGCCTAAGAAAAATTCCTACGTTTTTATCCGCTTCGATTCACAAAATATTGTTCCTTTTCACTGGTTTTACAAAGTTTGCAATACACTTCAATTCAGCAGGCCAATCACCGTTGTAATTCTTAACGGAATTTTCCTGAGAGGACCATATGCACTCGCCCTGTAAAGCACAAATAAGATAGCTGTGAACAAACACTTACAGAGAGCATAATTATAAAGATGAATGGACAGAGAAGTACCTCACCCCCCCCCCCCCATAAACACACACACCTGGTGAGTGGTAATGGCAAAACCGGTCAATCCATTAAAGAGGTATTTTTCTACTGCAAAAAAATTGTTTCTGCCATGATGCCGAAAATATTAACAATCCGATAAAAAGTTGGTAACTATTGTGCATCGATGGACCTCATGCAAAGGATTTCAGCTTAAAACATTTAAGCTCGATTTTTCCCTAAAAAAGTCAGCTGTGAGAATAAACCGTGGCCAGCAGCTGTCATCATAATCGTGATAGTACCAACATAAGCCTTCGGATCTATTTTCATTTAACACAACATGACCGGAACACCAACCCGCCTACTGATTGCTCCCTGTAAAACGAATTGGATCGTTTTTCTGTCTGGTTACTGGGCAACTTAGTCGATGAGGTTTCCTAATGTAGTATGCGAGGACCAGCGTTCCTCTCCTGGAATAGCATGTGTTCGATCTGCAAGTCCCGAAGGAGGAAGAAAATTCCGTGAGCCCAAGGCTTCAACAGGATCCTATACTTACGTAAGTCGAACACCAATTTGGATGCCGACAGCCTACCAACTACACGAGTAGGACCGGTCTTCGAAGGCCATGCAAAACAAGATCCACGAGTAAACTTATCATACACAAAGAAATCTGTCCGATAGAGTTTCCATCGAACAAACTGGGGCTTAACGTGACCGACATTCTGTCTCATAATACTGGGAGAAAATCTAACAGTTTTTCTCCAAAATACCTCGAATTTACGAGCAAATCACAGCTAACATCATCTGATTGCAAAGTTGTATTGTGAAATAGCTTATTTCATACCATTAGAAATGGGCATGCTGATCGAATCTGGGGATTATCCGGTTGTTGTTAAGGGAAGCTTTCACGGGAAAGTGCACATTCCATCCTTATCGGATTATCTTTACTGATCCCCCATGATCAACGATGCACCGTCATTCACGATGTAAAACTTGTAAATATTTCCATGTAAATAGATGGTTGACTGTGTGAAATGTGGATTCAGATATATTATCCTAAATGTTTCGTACAGCTTGAGATTGTGGGTCTTCTGAAAAAACCCTCAGAGGTATTTCGTAATAAGGTTTTGATTATTAGCCATGCTTCTTCGGTTCGAGCAAACGAGGGAACTTCATTTAAATGGTTGTTAAAATTTTGCACAGAAGATTATCCCGGAACATAGACGTAGCCAACTTACTATCCCGTTTTTGTGGTCATTACACAAGGCCAGATTTTCGAATTATCTCGTTACGAATTCATTTGTCCGCCAAATTTGTTGTCCCTTATTCAGCCCTCGTGTTTCGAAACAAAGAACGGGTGCAACCGAATGCCTCATGAAATGCATCTTTTAACTGCCTCCTTTTTGTTCGACTTTTCATTTGTGTGATGGATTATAACCTTACTGACTAAAATAAAGGAGCTTGTTTTATGGTTTATGCGTAAAACAAAGCAACGAAAATGCACGTTAATTTAATATTGCGATCCCTTGGTGAAATAGCCAGGCCAAACCACGCGTTGTTCTCTACCATTGAGCTAATGACTTCACTATAACGACCGCAGCTTCGAATTACTGCTTCGCAGTTCTGTGGCATTTGTGGTGGAGCTATAGAAAATCGTATTGGAGTACTTGAAACTGAACTCTGATTATTTTCTTCTAACCTGTTTGTAATGTATGACGACTGCCTGTCATCAACAGCCGTAATCCCATGAGTCAAACAGTAATAGCAAAAGGTACGCTCTGGTTTTTCGGCTATCTCGTTTGTACCAACCAGTGTTGTCATTTCCCTATATAAGTACGCCTTAGTAATTCTACTAGAATCAGGTCACACCAACAGATCGAGCCTTATTTGATGTTCCCCTCCTGTAGGGTAATTCTTCAGTTGGTGATTACAAAGAACGGTAACCTCTATAGTGTTTTGATGTAGTGGGTCAGCTAACGCTTTCTTTGTTCTATTCGGTACATTGTGTGTACCTATTCGTTCTTTAGTCCAAATTAGACTCGATCAGCAAAATGGGTTTGAAAAGCGAGCCATCGATAAGTTATTTCATCGGCCGTAATTACCACAAGCGCCAAAGATATGGCAGCTTTAGAACTGGATAGTAATAGCTAGCCTTCCCCCAAGTTATTCGCTTCTACAGACGCTTATAAACAAGAACTTGACTCATCCGTACCGAGAATTATCATAGTAAATGTGGGATACATAAATCCCATGAGACAAATGAGATGGGTGATTGCCACAAAATCGACTACACGTCTATGTTTGGAGAACTTTTCGGTTTTGGGCTTCGTGCGAACTTATGTGGAACCCATCTGAACCTCCCATGAATTTACTTGAAGTTGAAATCTTCAAGGTATTTGTTAGTTTTTTCTAATTTTTGCTGCTTTGTAAATGCACATTTAAATTAACCTCTGAAGCGTTACATGAGAAAAAAGAGCGCACAACTATTTGACTTCTTTTTGTCTAAGCTAAATTTAAAGTACTACGAAAATTTCACCCTATCTTGCAATCAATACTAGCTTCAATTGCTCAAAGAATATTTGTTCGGAATGATTTTATTGGAAGAAAGAAGCTTTATGTACTTTTGAAATCATTGCCAACCTAAGAACCATTTCGGTTCTATTTCCGTATTTACCTGCTTTGGCCAAGCTTTTACCATCGTGGACTTTTGCCATTTACAACCCGGGTTCGATTTCCACCACCACCGGTCAGTTCCGTATTTGGCAGCCCAGCACTGGTCGTAATCCCCCTTCCAGAAAAGTTGTATTTTGTCACATAATGTATAGATGAAGTAAAGAGGAATATTTGAAATAATATAAAGGTAACATTAAGCAGTGTTTTCCTGACTATCGACAAACACAGGAAACCAAAATCAGCCCGATTCGTAGAAATTATTGTCCCGTACAGTATTTGTATTGTATAAAAGAGCCCTTTCAGAGTATCAACAGCAAAAATGTTTAGGAATTAAATGCTCAGGAAAGTAATATCCATGCACACGGAATGTACCTTTGCAGCCGCAATCAGAGTGAATCATCAAATCACTTTGTCGGAACTCGTGAATATGTTTATTCCCATTGTATCACTGAAAACAAATGTAATCCTTTATTGCAGATTTAAAACTTTTTCACGAATCACACCGTGGTTAAACCGTAATGGTGTTAGTGTTCTCAGTCTCATCGTAAAATTATAAATCACCTCAAGGTCTGTAGAAAAACTGGTAGAATTTCATTGAAAACTTTAGATTAATTGATGTTAGAACCGTGATCACAAAACGTGGATCGACGATCCTTTGGACCAAACCAATATATTTTCGCCAGTCACAAGGTTTTGATTTCTGTCCGAACTTCCTGCTGAGGAACGAAACCACTTTGTTTCTCTGTTGATTATCATCGTCAGATTTCTAGAGACATGACATTGACTTTGTAGCAAATGACAGGATTATTTGTTGTCTATATTGTCATTTGCTAACTGTTCCAGGTCACCATGTTGAACCACGCACAATGACACATTCATCTCGATACGCCATCCTGATAGACGAAAAATTCGATAACAGATGAAATGTAAACGAATTCAAATAGCTGGATGGTTGTTTTTGGCGGTAAATATGGTGTGATTACACAAATGATCGCGGGATACAAGCCGCTCTAGGAAAACGGAACTATCAAAATGACAGACTAATTTTTTGGTCGAAGAAATGGAAGAGATGTCGTAGTACACAAAGAGTACTTGGTGAGAGGATAGTTTTAAAATGTACTGAATATTTGAAAGAGAAAAATCATTATTACCCAAAATATTATGAGATTTGTGTTGGAGTGTGGTGCGGAAACTCAGTTCTACAAAAATAGCGTGAAATAGATAGTGAAACATATGAACTCCGAGGTCATCAAAAGTGATTTTAAAATTATTTTTTGTCAATTTTTACTTTTTTCATAAAGCACAAAAATTATTCGTTACGGTTGCCATCAGTTTTCGCTCTTAGGCTTGTGGTCTAAAAAAGGTCTATTTTATCTGACTCAGAACAGATTTAGCAAACATTTCACTGTTGCATTTCACTAGTTATCAATTTCACTACAATAATGCTGGGCATCAAATCCCGAATTATGAATACTGTAAATTCAACCATGTGTAGATCCTATTCAAATATGGGCATCTGAACAAAGCTTACCGTATCGGTATTATTTAGCTTAGGATCATATTCACAAAAATGATGGACAAATTTGATCGGAATGCTTTGCACATATGAAGAAATTTCGCCCACTGTGACTGGACATATTTCCGAGAAAAATAATTGGCTAGACTGACTCTGGACAACAGGAAGTTTTGCCTTCCACATGGTTCCAGATATTTTTGCACTTTAAATGCCCGCAGATGGCTTATCCGGCAGATGGCCTAGTGAGTGGTTTTGGTGTATGAATGTTTTTTTCGCCCAGTGATCATAAATGTTGTAGCATAGATTTCAAGCTTACCAGCACAATAGATGTTGCAAATCGAACACGAGTGGTAGAATGAAGGGTAATTTTCAACCGATAGTTTATTTTTCCAAAAGCCCACATGCATCCTTGAGCAAAAACGCTGGAGCTGTAGAAGAAGGTAAATACGATAAAATGTCGAAATGTTTATTACTATTACACATCTGATAACCGTAAGCATTTGTGTCCAAGCGTTGATTCTTTGCCACTCAAGAGGACGCGGTAATTTTTGAACCAAAAGTGATCGCTGAGATCCACGTCCCCAGTCAACCATGGCTCGTTTAATTAAACGCAAAATCGCTGCCGATCGAACCCTCAAGTCGTTATTCTACAAGAAAGTCTGGTTCTTAGCTGGGTACCACCTATCTTCGTGCACTCACCGCAATGTTAGCCTGACTTGTGTACAGTAGTCATGATTAAACTTCAGATCAAATAATTCCCCGTGGTAACAGTGTTTCTAATGTTAAAATAAAGCTGATGTGACTGGTGCTGTTTACATCAGCCCGTATGAGATATCGCTCTCAACGGTCTTAAGTATTTGTTTTGGTTGTAGCTCCGGTCGTCGTTTGTCATGATGTTCCGATCGCTGAGCTTGGCGGTTACATCGCAAACGTTTTACCACCAGTCGAGGTGACATCTTCAGTGCATGGTGTTTTAATCTCTTTTCACCCCGTTTAGTATAGAATTATCACCAATATCAACTCAAATAGTTGTCCACTCAGTCTTCAAGATCGCCTGAATTTTATGGTATATTTCCATCCAATGCAAAACGACACTTCTATTATCTGTGGCCAAAAATTTAAATATTTTGCCCAAAAAGATTTTTTCATTCGTCGAGAGAAAATATTTTCCGATTTTTCCCGATTACTGTTTTCAAAACTAGTCCAACCAAAGCAGTCATTCGTATTTCGAATGTTATTCTTCTTTGACAGTCACTGTTTGGTATTTTCGTTTGGTTCGCTTACGACATGTCAACATTCAACCGTGCAAAACTACTCACAAACGTACCAGATCGAATTTCTGACTTTTGAATTTCAATTAAAATTGGTTTTAACTACAATGAAAAGGTAATGTGCCCCTCCTCATCCCAAGCGTAAACTTCCACAGGACGAAGTCGATGCCCTTCGAAACACTGACAACGAGGGTGGTGCACGTCACTAATCCAGTCTGACGAAAACCACCCACGTGGATTCGTCACATTCTGTGTATCTACTAGGGAACCAGACCCGCGAGTGAAAAAGAATTCGCTCACTGTGTGGGAAGAATAATCTATTTCTCCCCGAAGGTGTTGTTATAGGTGAGCTCAGTGAGTGACCTTAGCTGTGCTTTTAGTTTTTGTCTCAATGTAGCATAATACACACATTAGTTATCCAGAATGTGACTCTTCTGAGTTAGACAAAATATCGGACAGAAATTAAACATCTTTCAAATCCAACTGCTATTGATGCTACCCTTGGTCCGAATAGTGTGCCTGCATTTTTTTGTTAAACAAATCTCTCCGTTCATTTCAAGCTGGTCCCTTTGTCCACTTTTCACCCTCGGCTGCCGAAGGTTTACAACCATCATTCCCACTTCTAATCATCTCACGGAGGTTATCTCATTTCATTGTTTTATTTTGTTTTGTTCTGCACCAACTGACTGTTTCCTTATGAAACTTGTTCAGTCGTATATTTATGTCCACCGTGATTCCATTGCTTGAGAGACCCAAGTTTTGTGCTTGCGTACCGTATTCAGAGTTCTAAGTATTATAAGCAAATCAAAGGGATGGCAATTTCTAGATTGCTTTTCAGTCTTTAACCTCCTCCTTAGGCTACTTCTACTTGGGTAGTAGGGATTACAGGGCTACCCATTAGCAAATCTACTTTTGTTCCGGAGTGTGACTAACTGCTTTGAAAGTCGAAGTTGGGGCCTCTAGGTCTATAGTTTGTTGAGATAACCGTCGATCATTATTGCCCTTCCACAGGGGTTATTGAATTTTGTTAGACGAGTGGCCTCCTTCGCAGTGAATATCCGTGACCTTTTCAGGGTATACCATAACACAAGTTTGAAATATAACCTTATATAGAACTTGATATTGGTAACGTTAGATCTGCGGTGATCACTGAAGCAGTCGAAACTGCTCGACGCTGATTACCATGATAGTTCTCTCCAAAACTTAGAATTTACGAGTGAGCAAACTTTTGAGTGAGTCTGATTTTCAAATATTTGAAGCTAAAACTCACTGAAGGTGGATCTGTCAACTGTGAATGAATGCTGAACCCACGAGAAACATTCACCTTACACGAAGTGTCTTCTCTATGTCTACCTAACCATGAAAAGCCCGTACAGGGTCAACACATTGTCTCGCGGCTGAACAGCGGAGTCACGGTAGACGGTTGGATCGCCGGAGTAAAACTTCCTGCTTCTTTTGAGTAAATCATCAAGGTCATATTTGAGCGGTCCGTAAAATAGTCATAAAGTTTTTGCTGCCTCGGAGAAAGTTGAATGAAAACCGAAAATTCCTCGCCAATTCAGTAAATAGGATAAGGATAACACAGTGCAAGCTCAGTGAGTATGTTACTATGACAAACTCTGCTCTGAATCTTTCTGTGAAAGGCAATCTGATTTTCAGTAATACTCAAAAACTTTGACGTCATAACAAGAAACGCTGAGAAACAATCAGTTTTTAACATGATATTGCCTGCCCTGTGGTCAAACACGAACAGTTGAAGAGCATAAAATATATCCAACAAGATTTCCCAATACGTTCCTATCAGTAACTGCGAACAAACGTGGAAAAGATTAACTGTCTCAGCCGTCAGTCGACCTAAAACAGGTACTGAGCACCCACCGTGAATGATCACGCGTGGCAATCACGGAAAATTTCAAATCACAGTGTAAATCGTTTTGGCCGCTGATGTTTTTAAGAACCCACGGTGAAACATGAAGGGGCTTAAAAACCACTATTCCTAATAGGAAATTCCCAAGATAAATGTATTCCAAAGACTCCGAAGTTGTTAAACTCATTATGCTTGATTGATATGTGTCGTAGCATATCATGGTCAAGGATACCGTGAACAAAGCAGAATTCATCGGACATTAAAATAAATATTTTCAGTCTGTCAAAATAAGACCTCAAGATTCTGTTATGAATGAGGTTGCACACACTGTAGTTGTGGGCGTATCCATCTACTTTTTTAATTGGTTACCATAGAAAACTCTTGGGCAATTTAAAGACTTGGTGTTTGTTGTTTTCCCCCAATACTGCTGATTTATTCTTTGAGTTGAAGAAAAGTCTCATTGCATTTCCTCCGAGTAGCATAAAATGTTTGTTCCAGCGTGTATCTTGGAGATGGGTTAATTCTAAAGACCGTGGTGTGGAGAGAATTAGAATATAAACCTGTATTGTCTAAAACCGCTTTTCCGAAGTTCCTAAAACAGATAAACAATAGGTAGTGTCATTAAACAGAAAAAATCAGGCACAGTGAACGAATTAATTAATAACGTGGTTAAAAAGCAGTTTATGGCTCCCATGGGAAACTAACACTTCCTTAAGACAAATCGCGAATCAGCAGCTCATTAGTGCATCTATTTTATTTTAATGCTCTGGAGTAATTATGTTCCAGGTTTCTGAGTCGGTCGGAAAATCACGTCTAAACAGCCGTTAGATAGTACTTCATTTATTCCGGAATAATCCCAAAAGGATCACTTCCTCTGGTTTCATCTGAGACGTAACAGTCAGAAGATCAACCACTTAAAGCAAGTTTATTCGCCATGTGTTTTTCTCCTTCTTCGCATGTGTGCACTAAATCTATGGTGCTTTTTCATTGATAAATTCTGCTTATAGGATTTAGAGATTGAATACAGTAGTTCATTAAGGCAGGAACGATCTCTTCAGCATTTCAAGCACATTTTTATTGTCCCTATGTTCTACTTTTATCATCTCCTTTCTATAATAGACTGATGGTAAAATATTTCAGGAATTGAGTCACGACCAAGCAGGTGCTGCCGGTTGGGGAAAGGGACGGTCGGTGACGACTTAACTCGAAACCAGGACAGAAGGGTCGAAAACTCACCAGGATGACCGTTTAACTATTGCCGGTCTTTTTGTTGGGAAATTAAAGCCTCTGTTAAGTGGATGTGGTTCCATCTTCTGTCACGCTTATAATGAGGGGAGAATCTATTGCACCTGAAGGCTAAAAAGGCAATCGCCTTTGTACTTTCACCTGGTAGTTTGTAGTGTCCATGTACATTTTGGCACATTAAAACACACCAATCACAAAATGCGCATTGTGCTTAACGGACCGTAATTATTTTCCGAACAATGCTGTAGGCGTTAAATATGTCTGACTCATTAACTTTTTATTGTTTTACATGCTAACTAAATGGTAAATGGTTCATACCTGACCTTAGTGAAGGTTGACTTTATTTTCCTCGGTTAAAATGCTCGCTGACTGATTCGGTCCTTCCGATTATCCCTAAAAAGATTTTCCTGTTTTCGAATCATTTCGATTTAACGGCACAAAACCGATCGTTTTTACAGGATACGTGGTGATCACGACCGAATCCTTACATGCAAACGTACTTGTCAGCTGATATTCCTAAGCCGCTCTGCTGGCTGTTTAGTTTCAACCCGAATTGGTTGGTACGGCTCCAACCGGAGCTGACCACTCTTGGCCGCTGATTGGTCCACTGGTTCGCCTGACTGGCTCCATTCTTGTTCTCGACTCTGGGCAAGCGATGACGTATCGTCTGCTTCGCTGAGTCCAACCGTGCTCTTGTTTCTGGTCGGGCCAAGGCTTGCTCCCTGACCGTCGAATCATAGCGTCTATAGACCAGTCTGCCACTACCCTAGCACTGATCAGCAGCACTTTTTATTTGCTGGATTTTGACCCGCTTACCAGAGGCACACTCGAATTGTAACAAATCAATAGCTTTAACCTTATGAAGCAAACTATTTGCACTGAAAAGTGAATGAATCGAGAAAAACAATTACTGATGGCCTGTTTCCTATCATTCTGATCACCTGGCAGAACTGCTCCTCATTTCATTTGTGGTCAAGTGCCGTATAACTGCCACGTGACCGAATCCCGTTTTGATCCTCGCTAATCTAACGCCATATCTGGAAATCGAGCATATGGTCATCATATCAAAGAATCAAAATATACGCCTTTTATTTCCATCAGTTTATAACTTCCAATCCTACACGGGCACAAATTCAGTGTCAGCGCACAGAACGTTGGTTCCATTGGTAATGTGAATTCATCTGATCCTGTTTATTTGATCCTCAATAACGATCCCGTGATATAAATAATCCAAAGCAAAATTTTAAGATCGAATACAATCACTGACGTATGTTTTGGGTAATCTAGCATGTTTGAAAGCCTACAAATATAATCTCATCCCGGGTGAAATAAGGAAAAGTGAATAGTGATTACATTCACAGGAAATCTCGGAAATAATGCTCTTTTTCAAAACCTACCGAAGAACTTATCCATTTCAGCATTTTATTTCAGCGTATAGACGGTGCTTTATTATGAATATAACGCGTTAGTTGTCAGACATCAGATAATGAACGTGAAAAAATCGACATTTTGATTAAACATATCAAGGACCAATATTCACACAATATTCACTCCTTGGTAAGGCGTAAGCTATGGAATAATTTACTCATTCAAAAATTGGTTTTAATTTATTTCGACAGTTTTCCCTTGTATCTAATAATACCCTCATGATAAGCAGAGAAGTACGGAAGGCAAACTTAATGATATATTCGTAAAATGCTCTCGTTTACTAGACTGACTAAGTTGTTTTTCTTAAGTTAACTAGATCGTTTCATGCAGACATAACACCCTATTTCCATCGGAAATCTTCGTCGGCGGTCACTATGAGCAAAGCATATCCATCTGGTCACAAAAGACGTTCGGGCTGTTCACGCATAGTTCCGAGTCCCATCTGTTCACCATTAGGCTATACAGTGCTAGCTTTCAATTGACAAATTCTGTCAGCAATTCTCTACAGTGACGTCATACGTTCCTGGTACAGTACTTTGCTGTGTTGTGGACTCGTTCTACACTTGAAAAGGTAGTGAATGTCTGGCCCCTTATGACATGTAAAAGAGAGACTTACTATTTTATTTATTACTTTAAGAGCTTCTGCCAGATGATTGCACGAAAACATCACTCTGACGAAGGCTTTGTTACAAATAGACGAGTGAAATTATTGTTATTAGGTATTTTGATTCTAAAATGCCACAAATTTAGCATTTCCGTTCTCTAAGTCCTTATTAGGTTTACTTAGCGTTTAACGTAAATGTCTGAAAATGCATTTATTCCCAATAATTTTAAATGCTGGTGTTGTTTATAGCTCATATTGATTGTTTGTACCCGTAGGTGATGAACGAGGGTGGTATTTAGATTGCAAACGTTTCATCACCTGTTCAGGGGACATCACCGTTGCTCAGGTGAAGGCACCCGTACTCACTTGTTTGCATATGGAGATGGCTTTGGATGTGACTTCGACCTCCCAAGTGACGCTGACCTCTCGGAACAAAAAAGGCTAAGATGTACAGTGGTCCAGTCTCCGGACGTGGATAGCATTGCAAAAGTTCAAAGGTCACTTCATCGAATTTGGAGTTTGCATCGAGAGGTCAAAAGGTCAACTTTCCCAAATGAGTGACCCCGTAAGGGTAGCGTTATCCGCGAGGTAATGATCACGTCAGAGGTCAAAGTCATATCCAAGACGAGCCCACTGTGTAAACAAATGAGTATGGGAGCCTTCAACTGTGCACTGACGATGTCATCTCAACTGGTGATGAAACCCTTGCAACCTAAACGCCAAGCTCGGCAGTCACCAACCAATACAGTATATTTACTGCGTTGGAAACCCAAATCATCACCGTGAATAATTTCACTACCTTTTGAGTAATGATTGTGCACGATAGCAATCTATATTTGCTACTGACTATGTATATTCCCGAAAAGGACAAACAGTCCATCATAAAGAGATATGAGCATCTAAAGCGTAATATTCTATCGCTTTATTTAACACCCAGCCATGGTATCATGAGGCATTCTGTCACGTTTCTGTTATAGTTCTGAGT
This sequence comes from Fasciola hepatica, assembly GCA_948099385.1. NCBI lineage: Eukaryota > Metazoa > Platyhelminthes > Trematoda > Plagiorchiida > Fasciolidae > Fasciola > Fasciola hepatica. Next base: position 39,649,548 of record CANUEZ040000043.1, read on the forward strand.
TGTACTGAAAGTAAGTTTAAGCCTAAAGTGTTCGAACAAGCAGGACCGGTGTATTAAGCTGATGGTATCCATTTAATTCATGGCGAACGCTGCTCAGATATCCAAACTAGAACATTTTATGATGGATACTGTGATAATAATCATGAAGTAACTATAGTTTTCACTTCCTTCATTTATTACACACAAGTACCAGAACGTTCTAAGAAGGGAGTCACGGCCAGTTAGGAGCCGCCGAATAGGGAAGTGACCGATGGTGACTGTTTAGGAAACCAGGACCTCGAAGTTTTAGGTTCACCACGATGCGCTTTTCACCATCGCCGGACAGTTACTTTGATGAGTAACCAATGTGATCTATTTGGGAAAAGACCAAAACACCTGGGTATGCCTCCGTTGTACAGCGCATCCGTTGGCTTGGCTTGGAACCTCACCGATAACCAAAACTTACAACATTTAAACCGTCTCAAAACTGAAGGATGCAAACGGAAGGAGTATTCCTAGAGGTATATCGTAGTCACATATCCCGAATCATGTAGGACACGGACTGTGCAGCTGGGTACACTAAGAAGAAAAAGACGGGAATGAGGAACTTCCTGATAACATGATCGACGCATTCCAAATTTATCACTTTGTGATCAGCAGTCGGTCGTTCAGCTGTGAGAGAGGGTCTGAAATTCCCCGTTAAAAAACAATGAAACTAATTTGGTACTTTCACACCCTATTCACGTCCCGAAGCTGTTTTTATCATAATAACTTGATTTTTAGAAGGACATGCTGCATTGTATGCACTAATTAATTTGCCGTTGCTTCAAGTACTCGTACAGTTTGGAATAAAAGGTGTTCACAGCGGGATAAGATTACAAATGTATGGAACCATCCTTCCCAGTCCTTCATGGATGAAAACTTTGCCTAGTGAATTGAAATATCTTTATACCATGGGTTATTATATCTTAAAAGCTAACTGAGAGCTCCGCGATGGACGGCCTCTGGACCAATTTTTAGTAAAGAAATTTTTGTTTTACTTCAAGGAGATTAATTTGCCATTCAAAAATCTTTGTCGATGTCATTAGAGTCCTTCCAAACTGGGTTGAAAATGTTTTCCTATTGGTATTTGGTTTGGACTAAAGCACGACTCAGTGAAACCCATTTTTCTCCCTCCATCTTAATCATTTTTTAGTCATTCAGCTCTCTCCTCATGGCTCGGTACCCAGTCAACTTTATGTCAGTCGCTCAGCCCCACAAGTTCCTCTCTATTTACGGCAAAGTGCATTCTTTCTGGCTGCATTGTTCCTGCTCTCCTATCCTTTGCGAATCTTTATTCACTCGAGGACTGCACGACTGGATTTTACAGTGCGTAAAATTTTCGGGCCGCTATCTCAGGCTAACGGTTCTCTTGAAGTAACCGGTCTCCGCTTTCCGATAGCCATCCCATGTGATTTGGCTCAACCGACCACAGCAACCGCGCCGATACCAAACAAACTAGCCGGTCACACGAAACCGGAAAAAGCTCCACCTTCACAGAATAACAACGAGGCCGTGATTTTGTGCAACCGCAACATCAGTGCAGAAAGCTCGAACGCTCCGTCGGACAAATTCACGAAGCGATGGCAGCGCATGCGTCGGGGTGATTCAAACGATGCACACGGTGATGGAGATGAGGAAAAAGCAGATGACAGCAACGGAGAGAAGGACGAAGAGGAGGACGATGAACTTCTCTCATTGGACGTTCGTTTTGACGAGCTGGAGCAGGGAGATGGTCAGTGTGGAAATATTCTGCTAAACAGATATGTTACTCAGGACTCCGACGCTAACTTTGCGTATAATGTACAATAATTTTTCCTTTTGTGAATATTCGAAAAAATGTTCATTCCTTTCCCCTTTCTAGCACAGCAAGATGAAGTCAAGATAAAAATTTGCTTATAAGGCGGTTGTAGCTGGAGTGAGTAGTAAATATCCGAGAAAATGAACCCGTAGAGAGACAATGAGCCAATACTTCAAGTGTGCTTAGACGACTGGACGATTAACTTATGACAAACTAAATCCGAACTATCGTTCAATTAGTATTGAAAATAAAACCAAGATGATCTGGGAAACATCTGCCAACAGTGAGAAAATTTTCCCATTTTAAGGTGATATGACTCTCAGAACCATTTTCACAATTTCGTAGCTCAGCTTTTGGAGCACATATGATACTAAATTGTGAGTGCGGTCTCTGTCTGGTTTCGAATGCCACCGAAAATAATAAGAAGGTTAACTTATTACATGTACATGTAGGAAGACGTAATTTGTTGGCAGATAATGCTGCCGATTGTACTTTTGATGCGAATCAGTAATCATTGACAAGATAACTACATTATCCAGAAGCGCACATTTCTGTGTTTTGCTGTAGTACACGTCATTCACCTACAGGTCTGACGGTAGTAGTTAGGTACAAGCCACAGATCATCAAGTCTTAGATAAAATAGTCAGGCTCCGCACCATTAATCAATCTAGTTGGCTCACTGAACTCCTGTACCGTATGGTACTGAGGACTTGTGTAAGTTAACATATCCACGGATCACATAAAAATATCACGGCAAATTGATAGCTGTCACTGAATTAGGCTCATGAAAAATTATGCGGGAAGACAGAAAAGTCTAGTTCAGCTACCGCATTTCACTTTAAGTTTCTCGTTGACTGTCATCTTGCAACCTATAACACCTGCTTAATAAGGCACTACTGATTTCCGGTAGATATCGCTACGATGGGTGAGAGTCTAAATTTGGAACGTGTAGACGGATGCGAACAGCATAGAGATAATTCATCGTACAGGGGTCTGCAAGAATCTATGTGGCAAACTTAACACAGTCTTAACTGTTTAGACCACATACCTTTGGTGATACGAGAGCCTATGGGAATCAAAGAAACACGACTGGTATTAGCCAAACGACAGAGTATTGTGTGAGAATCACTCTCATGCTGACCAGACAGGATAATCGGCGAGCGGATAAATTAGGGCTTGGTGAACATATTGATGGATGAATGAATAAGCAGAAATAACAGCTTTTCTGGAAACAAACTGAATTAGTCTGCGAGTTTTACAAGACAGTCGACGTAATTTTCTAGTGTACGTAGTATGTGAAGGCCACTGTGAACTGCTACTTATTCACGCCGAACTGCGTAGGTGATCTGACTCAATAAAGCCCGTCCAGTCTCATGCTTATAGTTTCCGGTCGTCATTCATAGAATAGTGATTCCTCGCGGCCGTGGTTGAACTCTACATTTACTCATACACAATCCTGAATGAGGAATGAAATTTCACACCTTGATGCCTTCATTCATACGGTTTGTGTTCGATCTAAGCAGTCACGTGCGCAATCCCATCACGACGAGACTGCACCTTGACGTGGTGTGATGGCTTGCGCGCCTCTATGACCCAAAGAGCTATACAGGATGGCTTCCTTAAGCCGGAGATGCAATCATACCTGACAGGTCAATGGGTAGAGGTCAGACAAAGTCCAGTCTCCTGGTCCTCTAGGTTGGGGGTCGATTTGAGCTGGCAACTCAATCGGTAAAGTCAGTGGGAGAATAATTGATCCAAGCAAATGGGCTTCCACTAAGCCATCCCGCTGCCTTGCGGATAGGTTCTTGTTAGAACTAAAGGCTTTGAGTGAGGACCCTAATCGTTCTCCTGCTTTGTGGCTGGACACCCTAGCAGTACCCGTCCAACATCTCCCATGAACTGCACGAATACAAAGAATTCCATACAGCATCGGTCGTCGCGCAGGCTAATTAGGACCGTGCTGCCCATTGCATCGAGCGGGGTGGGTAGTGATAAGTGTGCTACTGATCAGAGTTCCCTCTCTGTTATTCAACCTTTGTTTTCTGTCCCTAACCATCCCTCTTTGCCCCATCTATCCACCCATAATGCTCCCACTGATAACACGGTCGATACTCGCAACGATTCACTGTCAAACAGTGTCGGGAATAATCCTCTGACTGGTAACTCACATTTTCTCAAGCCCCGTCAGCCTCTGAATCTCGGCTCCTTCAACGTGCGTACACTCATGCAGGCGGGTCAGCAGGCGTGCCTAGCCCTCACAATGAACTCTCTGAAGATTGATGTTTGCTGCTTAAGCGAAACGCGTATCCAGGATTCGAGCAATGTAATTCAGCTAACTGCTCCTGTTATCTCATCGAGGTATATTCTGCGCACCTCAGGAGACGAAGCAGCTAGAGCTGTGGGTCAACGTGGTGTAGGAATTGTCTTGACTGACAAGGTTGAGGCTGCCCTATTAGACTGGATTCCTGTTAACAGTCGTTTATGTGCTGTGAGACTCCAAGGGTCAGTCGGCATTCAAAAGGATAGTTGTGTTAAACGCTATTTGTTCGTGATCTCGGCGTACGCCCCAACGAACTGCAGCTCAAACTTGCAGAAATATGAGTTCTATGATGCCCTCGCCACTCTCGTTCGCAGCAGTAAAGGTTCCGACATTGTAGTGCTAGCTGGTGACTTGAATGCACAAGTTGGCAAACTCAGTGTGTCAGAAGCTTGATTAGGTGGGCGTTGTGCTTTACCTGCTGAGCGCACGCATAACGGGGATAGGCTTCTGCAGTTTTGTGCAGACAATCGATTGTTCTTGTCTAGCACAAATTTCCGACACAGCTCGCGTCGCACAGCGACATGGCGCTCTAACTCTACAGGTACTTTGAGTCAAATTGACCATATTGCCGTAAGCTACCGATGGCGCAGTTCTGTTCAGAACTGTAGATCTTACTGGTCCACGTACGTAGAGTCGGACCATGCCTTAGTTTTAATGCGAATATCTCTCCAGCTCCATGGCCATCGTCGCAAACCGCAAACCGGATTAGCCGTGCAACGTTTGTGTGATCCAGACGTTTGCACCTGTTATGAGCAGAAGTTAGCACATGAACTAGGATCCACGGAGAACAGTAATGTAGATGAGCATTGGGCTCATATCAAACAAGCGATGAACGTTGCAGCAGGTTTCGCCTGTGGTCCTCGATCCGTTGTCCATCAGAGACACTGGATCTCGCACGAGTCTTTGAGTATAATGGAGCAAAGGCGTCACCTTTCGAACCGTAAGGAGATGAATAAGATGCGGAGAAAGCTGCAAAGACAAGTTACGCGAAGCCTTAAGAAGGATCGCGAAAATTGGTGGGTCAATGTAGCCGAAGAAATGGAAGTGGCAGCTGCTTCAGGTAACAGTCAAAGACTATTCAAACTTATTCGTGACACCGGTGGACGGCGAACTCAGGTCAGTGAAACGATTTGTAATAGAAATGGAAAACCCATCCATAACAAACAGCAAAGGCTTGACCGCTGGGCCGAGTACTTCAAGGGACAGTTTAGCTGGCCGCACGCTAGTGTAGTTACTCCCGTGTCAACAACTGTGACTCTTTGGGTGGTATCATTTGAGCCCCCATCAGAAGTAGAAGTAGAGTCATGTATTCGATTACTAAGGCGGGGGAAAGCGGCAGGTCCCGACGAACTTCCTCCAGTTCTTTTCAAACTGGGTGGTGAGGCGTTGATAAAATCACTTACCGCCTTGCTCCGTGACATTTGGAACGAGGAGCGTATTCCGTTAATATGGAGTGAGTCATTGATTGTTCCCATCTTCAAGAAGGGAATACGCAATGACTACAGTAATCACCGTGGGATTAGCTTAATCCCGATAGTCACCAAAGTATTAGCTTCGATTTTGCTGCATCGTCTTATACCGGCTCGTGAGAGGAATGTCCGCGAACAGCAGGCTGGATTCCGCCCAGGTCGAGAATGCATCGACCAGATTTTTACTCTTCGCCGACTACTTGAAACGCGTCACACGCACCGCCGGCCAACAATAATGCTTTTCTTAGACCTGAAAGGCGCCTTCGATTCAGTTGATCGAACATCGCTTTTCAGTACTCTTCATCGAAAAGGTATGCCCCAGAAGTTCGTCAACCTAATGAGATCATTGTATTCTCATACTTCTGGCCGCGTAAGGGTTTACGGTGAACTATCCGGTCGGTTCGAAACGACCAGTGGTGTTTGGCAGAGATGCCCTTTGTCTCCATTCCTGTTCAACTTCGTCATGGACGAAATGATGGAGAGTGCGCTGCAAAATCTTCAGGATGTAGGCGTCGAACTAGGAGATAGTGAAAAGCTATGTGACCTAGATTACGCAGACGACGTTGTCTGCCTGTTCGAATCCACGGAACATGCTCAGCGTGCACTAGATAATCTCGCAAGAGCTGTAGCTCCATTCCGCATGCGCTTTGAACCTTTAAAGTGCAAGGTGATGTTACAAGACTGGACGTCAACGATTCCGAGCTTGATGCTCGATGGGGAGGTGCTGGCAGTTGTCGACCACTTCACCTACCTCGGTAGCTGCGTGACGACGGATGGGAGCACAGTAGTAGAGGTGAGTACGCGGATATCCAAAGCTCTAGCGGCGTACGCTGGACTGAAGCACTTGTGGCGCCGATCTGATATTTCACTGAAGTTGAAAGGTCGTGTATACTGTGCCACTGTGCGTTCAGTTTTGTTGTATGGTTGCGAAACTTGGAGTCTGTGTGCTGAAGATATTCGTCGTCTTGAGGTTTTCGACCATCGATGTTTACGCATTATCGCCAGGATTGGGTGGAATAGCCGAGTAAGTAACGATGAGGTCAGAAAGCGAGTATTGGGTACTAATTCAGAGAACGTTCTGTCACAGCGTATCCAGCTTAGTAGACTTCGTTGATTGGGACACGTGTTACGTATGGCAAACACACGTCTACCGTACCGTGTCCTATTCTCCGTTCCTCCCAGGGAGTGGAAGAAACCACGTGGAGGTCAACAGATGACGTGGCAGCGAGGAATGAGAAAATGTACAGCAGACTTAGGAAAAGTAGGTGCTTCACGTCTTCGTGGTTGGGGTCCAAAAGATCCGTCTACCAGTTGGCTGGAGACACTGAAGGATATGGCTGCGAACCGCGAACAGTGGAGATCGTGTTGTCACTTTCTATCGAATCAGAATGTTTGATCGGTGAACGTTTGTACAGTTAGATTGTGTTTTCCGTGTGTTGGCTACTAGGGCATTCTTTTCTTTTCCCACCCATATAGGTCCACTCCCTGTCCATCTTGTATATTCATACTTTCTAATTCAACGTGCAACATGGTGAGAAAGGCAGTGGTCAGTGGGGCTTGCCCTACTGTTAAACGCTGTACGATGATGATGATGATGACGATGATGTGCGCAATCGGATAGCCTCGCTTACGCACTGCGCACCGTTGATCCATATCCAGCAGACATGGATACATGCACGTACACAAACATGTAGGGTTGACGTTAGTCATGCTCTATCCCAGACTGCACTGACCAATCCCTTTGTCACGTGTTCTACGACCTTGCGTGATCCGACTCGTTTGCACGCCTGGTTCGCCTTTTCGTTGGCATGGTGCTCTGATTCACGTGCTTGCTCACTTGATTGCGTCTTTGTTGACATACTCGCACAAGTGTTTGCTGTACTTTTCTGCTAACTACATGTTCGTTTATACAGTCATGCTTAAGTTTTGCGAACCAATTACGGGATACATCGGAGACAATCCCCTTAGCGTCAGGTTGTCTCAGTTCATTTCCTAGCAGTAAGTGATTTTGGAATCGAAAAGTGTTTGACCTGGAGTGACAATAATATGAATATAATAATGAGTATCAAATGCGCAGGATCCGTGTTGCAAATTGTAAAGGGGACTTACACGAACCGTTGGTTGCTTCCACTCCAGACAAAGTTTTACTATTTAAGTTAAACCAGAATCCTAAACTTATTTCTGTGCGAAATCCTGTGAAAATATTCTCACAGGAAAGGCTCACAGTTCTCTTGACATTCTTAATCATTCAGAGGTGTTGTCTTCTAGAGGGTATTCTAAATATGACTTTTTTCCTTACAAGCTTGCGCATGAGTACAATGGAAAGGGCATTCGCCCCACAGCCACAAAGGTCCGTTCCTTTATTATCAATAAGCGGCAACCAGACCCTGAGACTTGGAATGGAGAACCACATAAAGTCCCCGGTAGGTCAGATGCGGTAACCAGCCGGACGATAGTGGATTACCATCTACCAAGAAAATATTTTAGTCAACTAAACAGAGCATATAAAACCGGTCTTTCTTATGTGGTTTCGTCTCACGTTTTCATGTAACTCATCTCCTTTTAAAGCAGAATATGTCAGTCTGCACTGGGCCACGTACTTTCGGTGCACTGTGCCTTGCACTGAATAAAGTAGACTTCAGATCATTACTTTTTTAGGTATTTGTATGGAGAGAACTAGTTTACAAGTTCTGCGGAGAACCGATACTCTAGTGTTACAAACTTGTTCCTCTGTTTTGGTTTCACAAAGTTTAACTTGGAACAAAGCATTTTGGCAGCAATTTTAGTGCACAAATATGTTCGCCAATTAGAGCTGAAAAAAGATCTGACGGGTATTGCAAAAAATAACGGAAATTCTGAATAATCTAGGAATTGGGTCAATGATTATTGAATCAGTATCATATTATTCCTCGTATCACTGTGCCAATATCATATACATTAAATGTAAAGCAAATTGAATATGGTCAACTAGAGAAGTCTAAGTGAAATGCCGGTAAGGGCAGTTGACCGATCAGATTGGAATAATTATCTGTCCTTTACACTAAGTGCTGTGAACAGAGAAATTTGATCAAGTAAGTGGTAGTTTGGAGAACACAGTTTGGCGAACAAGCTCGTTTTCAGTGATTCATAATCATGCCATTACATCACATAGTACGACAAGTCAAAGGGTTGAACCAATTAGATAAATGGGAAGTGACAAAATTAATAATGAAAGGGGGTGGGGGAGGGGAAGAAAACAAATGTAATCCGGGCTTAAAACAAAACCGGATGTGTATTGTTTTTCTCGTGTATTTTCAGTTTTCATCTGTTCTATGGCCTGTTGTAGGGTGGACGGAGGGCCAGGGTAGTGGTAGTTAGCAAAGCGTCATTTCAACACCAAATCAACGCAGCCATTCGCCTTTGGTTTATTCTAGCAAAATCTGCTGCCGTATTCTAGCCCTGGATAAGGCATCATGAAAGAAATTTTTGATCGTACAAGTTGGCGGCGTTTAGGAGATTTATGAGAGAGCTACACAGCTGTTCCTTTTGGCTTGTTAATATCAATCATGGTCGATTATCGATTTAATGACAATCAGAACGTGGGCGAAATAGTGAGTTGCACACGTGAATCGTTCAGCTATCCTGTCTGACTCACGACGGCTTGCTTCAGAAATTGACTAGTATGAATAGGGTAATCTCACCACCTTTATTTATTAAAGAACTGTTATTTTGGAAGGTGAGTTATGACCAATCAAAATCCCACTCACCGCTGACTTCCTTCGTTTACAAGACGTCATCCCTACGGAGTGTGACTTCGACAATAAACATTCTTTAACTCATCCCCGGAAATGATCAAAAAGCTATTCAGTGGTTTAGTGGTTAATCATATGATTCGAGTTTTGATATAACATGGAGACAAATTTTATAGCAATTGCATTTTACAGGACTATAATTATTACGTAGATATCCAATTTCCCATTATCACGTTCAGCAGAATCCCAATAACTCACGTAAAATATTTTCCGAAATATATAGATTCCTGCCCTTTTTCAGTTATTTTTCTTCAGAACAAAGCTTCCACTTGACACTAGAACAGTTTTGTTTATTGCCATAACCAACAACCAACGGTTCAAAACAGCCGCTCGAAAAGACTTTCTTCACAGTTTCATTGTAACTTTCCATATTTGAAAATATCCTGTTTTACACTCTTCGATAACCCTGCTTTAGTGTAGAAGATTTGGTACACTATACCTTTTGCGCTTCAGGTGAAGCCGCTGTAATTTCAAGTGGATATGTCACAACTTCAAGTGAAGCCGTCGTTACTTCAAGTGAAGCCCAAATGGCATTGCTATGTAAACACAGACATGATTGACTTTGCTGTGGTCACTTGTCGCCTGCCGACGAAATCTCTCCGCCCCGTGACCATCCACATCGCAGTGGTAACTGACGAGCTGAATTCTCGTTGATACGTGCGAAAGTACGTGTGGGGGCCTACAGGGGGTAGGTGTGACCATTGAGTCGACCGCGGGATTGAAGGACAAAGAACCAGGGACAAATTGAGACGGCCAACAAAGCGATAGCGTTAGTTGACCTTGATTCTGTGTGTGTATGTGGCCTACCAAAACTGAATCAATCCTTACAAGTGACTAAGCTGCGTTCTGTATGGAGCCTGGTTGATCGTGAAAAGATCAGTTCACTTTAACGAAGATGAGTTGGACAACGAGACGCACATTCCATATATCTGACACCAAATCACGTGTCTTGAACGCGTATGATGCTGGAGACGACTGATGTTTGGTAGCTGAAACGGCGTCAACAGAAAGCTGCAACGTCATGCATTATGAAAATCAATGAGTTATTCATGAAATTTCTATTTTTCGTAGCAGAGAGGAGTCAAACGAAGATAACCGTTTGATCACGGCCTGTCGGTGACTAAATTCATGCGGAAAACTGTACTCCTATTTACGGCACTGTTTAATTTAATCGGTTGATACTAGAACAGGCCAAGTGATGCAGGGTGTTAGCATTTTGTATACTCGACCCAATGGCTGCCAATCTGAACTTTATACAAAACAGTGTTGGAAAATAAAATGAATGGACATGAGGCAATATCTACCGCGCTTCTCCAAAAATAGGACCCAGCTTTATGCTATTTTTTATCCAAAAACACTCGAGGGTTTATTCTCGAGGATGTCTTTTAATTTTGCGGAAATATAGCCAGAAACACAAAACAAAGTCACTTTTCCTCACATTCATAATGAAATGATTTCAAGTAGAAACCCGTTTATAGTAATGAAAATTTTAATGATTTCCTGATTGTATTTAGTCAAAGGTAATCACTCCATCCTCTCCTGTGATGTCGTCATGAACTATGAAACCTCAAGTTCAAACCGTATTTCTTGCAAATTCGTTTCTTGGAACAATCGCTGTCCAGATGAACACTTTTTGTCCAAGCATCCCGCTCGTAATGCACTGGCAATGCAACTGTCAGTAGTCCTATTCCATGAATTCTTCAATAAATTCATAACCCTATGCTCACTTCACTCCGCAAATAAAAGTGGGATAAATTTCAGTAGCAGGAGGTGAAGTTTGACTAATTAATATTATTCATCTTGCAAGAGAACCCATTTGCTTGTCTCAACCCCGGTCTGTGCAAAATCTGAGCTACCGTACTCATGGTCTGACTGCCAATTCCGGAATTACCTCTACGTACGGACTATTTAATCTCACTTGTTTTTTATTCTCATCATGCGAGTACGAGTATTTGAATGCTAAGTTTGCGGCGGCGAACGGTGAAATGCAATCACAAATACGGAACTACGATAAAGATTTCTTTTCATTGTCACGTAGAGTTTGATCCAACCCCCCCCCCCCCCCTAATATGCCCCAGCACATAAGAACCATCGGTCAGTTTTGGAAATCAGCGTTTATTAGAAATCAATCAGTTGTTTCACATCATCGTAATGGATGCGAACGTGCTGTGCTACCTTCAAGCAGTGTGTATGCGTGATGTTAGATTTAGCGCTCGTGGCTGTTTTCTCCAAGTAGGTCATTCGCCATTCCTGTTGGCTCAGGGACGCCTCAGGATCTCCGGCAATTATCCGCGTGTGTGCCTTTCTGATTTCAGCCTTGATAAATTGCTTCAGCACACTCCATGTCATTTCAATTAGATTAAGGGCGGGTGGATACGGTGCAAGTCTGAGAATTGCAGCCAAATCCTCCAGTCTGGAATGACAGGGTGCATTGTCAAAGACAGTGACAAACGACTTCTCTGTGTGATCCAGAAGGCAACCCACAAGACCGTTCAACCACTATAGACACCATACTGCGGTGTAAGATTCTCTTTTGTTAGTCAGATCAACTGGACCTTTGGCATTCATTGCACCTATCATGTGCAGATTCTTACTGCTGCTGCTTGCCATTGGTGTTCGTTCACTTATCCCCTTGGGGCTCTACCAATGTTTCGCGAACAATGCTGATTGAAGTTGGCCTCGCCTATCCATATGATCTCGTGATTGCGCGCCTCGTACCACTGCTGCTGTTCTACGTAACTATGTAGACGAATGTTAGAAGAACTGTACGGACAAAGCACTTCCTATTCCGCTTGTTACGCAACAGGTTCATCGTTAGGGATATCTGATGAACTTTCTTAAGCGTTATCAGCTGTCCATCAAGATAATTGCTGGTCGTGGTGTTAGAAACATCCTTTTCGTACTCAACCTTCAATCGGATTTGCAGTGGTAAAAGTGTTATTATGTGCTCTGCTTCGCTCCAGAAAATTAGCTCATTTACTCCATGATCAGAGAAAAGCTTGAAACGTTTCCCACCAGGAGTACCCAAGGGAGGTGCCGCCCTGTTTCTCGTAATCCAGATCTTTGCAGTTTTCTGTTGACGCCGTTTCAGCTACCAAACATCAGTCGCCTCCGGCATCATACGCGTTCAAGACACGTGATTTGGTGTCAGATATATGGAATGTGCGTCTCGTTGTCCAACTCATCTTCGTTAAAGTGAACTGATCTTTTCACGATCAACCAGGCTCCATACAGAACGCAGCTTAGTCACTTGTAAGGATTGATTCAGTTTTGGTAGGCCACACACACACACAGAATCAAGATCAACTAACGCTATCGCTTTGTTGGCCGTCCCAATTTGTCCCTGGTTCTTTGTCCTTCAATCCCGCGGTCGACTCAATGGTCACACCTACCCCCTGTAGGCCCCCACACGTACTTTCTCACGTATCAACGAGAATTCAGCTCGTCAGTTACCACTGCGATGTGGATGGTCACGGGGCGGAGTGATTTCGTCGGCAGGCGACAAGTGACCACAGCAAAGCCAATCATGTCTGTGTTTACATAGCAATGCCATTTGGGCTTCACTTGAAGTTACGAAAGATTCACTTGAGGTGTAAAAGATATAGTTTGAAAATGCATAACACCAAATTCGTCCCAACCAGTAGAAATATGGAGTTCTCCGATGCAATTTATACATTCAGTTTAATATGTTTCTACTCATTGGGTATTTTTAACTATGAACTGAATAACTATATCCCTACTGGATAATGCATTCTGTGCGCAAACATCATTTCTGCTGCGCGCTAGGGATTAGACGATGAACAGAAGCACAAAACTGATCTCCTGAATGAATGATACCACGAAATTAATTTCGTCTTTTTGTTTAGCGTACAGATCGGTCGACTTTTCCTTCTCTAAACCAAGTCAAAAATGGAGGATGCGAGGCAAGTGATTGTTGCCGCCGGGAAATGAGTCGCCTCCAATCCCCTGAGACTTTTGATTTCTTTCAGATGTGTTTGTTGAAACTAATCATATTTCGAAAACACAAGTTGGCGAACAAGCTGGTTTTCAGTGATTCTCAATCATGCCAATACAACACAATATATAGGACTAGATGCATAAGGGATACAGTCAACAAAAATCGTGTCAGGGATCATCGTTCACACCTAGTGTGGTACAGGATTATCCGGAAACCAGGTGTGAATGGACTAACACGTTCTCAACATGTAAGCTTTCGGACGTTCGTGGACCTGACGTTGGGTGGTGAGTGGGCCAGGGTAGGTTGAGTGCATGCACAAATTTCTTCTGAGCACATAAAGGGGGGTTGTGGAGGCGAATCCCGACCGCTTCCGCTGTGGCCAAGATGCGACTTCTCACCGATCTTGAAAGCCGACCTCGGACCCTATACAGGGGGCGGAATGCTTGACCCACGTTCACCATGTTATTAGTTTCAGCTAGGTGTGAAACGACTGCGCTGGTAATTGACCTAATTGTTCCAGTCCTCAACCACGCTGGATGATGCTCACGGAGGCGTTCAGACAAGCGTCTGGTCGTGCGGCCGATATACGTTGTTCCACAGGAACAAGTGAAAGAATACACACAAAATGAGGCTGCAGAAACAGGCACATTGTCTTTTATCCGCAAACACACCGCTGGCTTTCTCATGGACGGTAAAGAATGGAGTAAGGCTTCACTTAAGAATGATAAGCAGTACATCTCAATTTGGTCAAAGTCGCATCGATATGAATTCAGAAGTACTGTGGAATGCAAAATCGTTAGTCACTTAGAATTTGATCTATCGGTGAGATCAAGAATCACTGAGGACGAACGTGTTCTCTTTTTTATGTTCTTCTTCATGTATACTGACAACGAAATCGTTCGCTCAGCAATTCACATGCATGCCTTTAGAGACGATAGAACATGGCACTTAGGTTTTAGAACTAAGCGCATTTGTATCATATGCTGATGGTTAATCGAATGAAGTGTTTATTTATTTTAAACCATCCGGTGTGACGAAAAAAGGTTCGTTTATCGGTGCAAGCGCGTTTTTGCAGAATCGACAGTGTAACCTATTGGCTGCAAATGTACGCATCGGGAGAATCTTCTGTGCTGTTTGCTTGATGTTCTATTCCCACGTGGTTTATGATTTACAAACCACCCAAAGTGTTTTCATGAGTTAACTGATGAAAATGCGAAGTAAACTTATTTGACCGATCTCAGTTGGTGGTACCGTATTCACGGCCTTTTAGCGCTTTACCTCGGTCTGGCACGTGATTTTCCAATTGAGCCCACAAAAAGTGGCAAAAACGAGCTTCAGTAAATGTGATTCTGTCTATTTTGAGATGTCGCACTGCTATCTACTTACTTCAGCTTCAAAGTCCTTGCATCAACATTATGAGCTGCCCGAGTTAAAAGACGAATGATTAAAGTTAGTGGTCTGAAAATAAAAATTTAAAAAACAGATGGATAGATTAGACGATCTTCTGTCATACCGTATTTCGTACAGATCACCAAAAATGGGTCTGCCATCTTCCTGACAGATCGATTGCATTTGGTCAATCGCTTTGAATATTTATGGAATTTAGGGTTGCGCTGCTTCCAATGTTCCATTGACTGCTCCGGATATTGTTCGTTGGATTTCTGCTTCCGTGTCTCCGTTGAACGAAAAACAAAGATAGATGAGCTTCTTTGTAACTTTTGTTTTATTCTATCTTACTTCTTGTTGATGCAAAGATCGTTCATGATAGCTATTTTGTACGAAAATACTCGGAAAACGGAGTTCATCTCACAAAGTGTCTTTCGCGCAAATTTCTGTTGCCCCGATTCATTTGGAGAGGTATACAACTGTGAAATCGAAAGCACTGACTTTTCCGCGTTGCTTTTCCGAGCACCGAATGCTGGATCAATCCATCACAGCAAGAGTTCGCCCATACATCATAATTCCCCTAGGCTGATGTCCCAGTTTAATTTCCAGAGTAAAATGGCCGTTTAACTGAGTAGTGCTGAAACCGTCAAGCCGCTTTTTCTCACCATCAGATACACACTACATATCGTTTTTTTAAAATGAAATGAGATTGTTAAGCCGAGGGAAAAATATAGGGACAAAGGGTCCCAAAGTTGATTCCGTTGCAATCTCTCAAACCGGAGAGAAATCGAGTGCTTTGTTTGGTTAGTAGAACAAGGAAAATTTGAATGGAAGACTTTATATAAAACGAACTCTGTTTTCTGTGGATTATTTTCATGCAAAATGGCTATTTTGAACGATTTATTGGCAAGAAGAAAGACCGGAGAAATAAGAACCAAAAACAGCCCGTCTATATATGTTCGCCGTTCAGAGGAGATATAAAAGTAGATATTATCCAACGAACACTATCCGGAGTAGTTACCAGAATATCCTACACTGCTCAGAACCGACTTCTGCTCACATCCATCCAATTGTATTTTCGACTGAAGGACAGAGCACCAAATTCTTCAGATCCTTTTTCTGTATAGTTGATTATTTATTCCATTTTAACTAGGTAGACTGACCACACTACCAGGTGCTTGCCCGTACTCTCTTGTGAACACTACCCGGATTGAGGGAATACCGCCGAAATAAAGACGATTACGAGCGCTATGTGGCCACACCTTATTGATTCTAACCAATCAATGAATGTGATAAACTTTTGTCGCCCCATCTACGAAGGTAATCCATACAAATCAAGCACAGTATTCTAGCTACAGCCAAAGCCGTGAGTATTCCTTTGTACAGTCCCTTCTGTGTGTTCAGAGGTACCCTTCAGGCAATTAGTCTTCCTTGACCCTCCTCTCTTTCCCTAAACATGTACGGAAACCACTTGAACATTCTACACTACGATCAATTTCCCTAATGTTAATCCTATAAGTACGGATCTCTCTGACAAATGCGGGCACGCATTAGGGACCCAATAATGATTGTTACTAATCAATCTTCTGTTCTCCCATTGCTATTGCTTATCTCTGGAACTGAAGGAACAACGGAGCCATATGCTAAACCGAGAATTCATAGTATCTGAAGCCAGCATCGAAAATCAGATATTGTTAAATTTCACCTTATTTGATTGCTCTAGCTTTAGAAAACATTGAGCAACAGATTAAACGTTAACGCGGATTCAACTTTGGATTTTTCAGCTCAGATTTATCAAATAACACGCGAATTTTGCAATAGTGTATGCTCCCGTACTATATAATAGAGAGTAGGTTTCATTCAGTACGTTTTTATTGTGTATCTTTTCATTGAATTATGACTGATGTAACTAAAATATAAAATTTCGTCGACTAAATTAGTGATTAACTCATCCCGTCATGCTGCAATAACTAATAAAATTACTCATTTGTTGTCAACCGGATTTCACCTGAACTAAGTAAATGCTTTATCCGCAAAATTTTATGAATGTAAACCATTTCGTTAGAAATTATCTTCCCCAAGCCAAAAAATTCGATTCGTCCAATATTTACGAATACAAATGTCTATTTCATCGCTGCAGCCAATCAGACCAATTTCAATAGCTGTAACTTTTCGTGCTTGAAAATCGGAACATCAATTGAATCATTATGATCCATTTCTCCTGTACAAAAGAAAGCCATCACGCATAATTGACGGCTTTACTGTTCGGAATAAAATTTTCTGGATCATCACTTTAGTATCTCTAGATTTTGTGAATTTGAGTTCAACTTTGGTTCAGGACAGATGCGAATAGAACTGTTATCCATTCTCATGGGAGCCGGTCGGAATTAGACAGAGGTAGCCAAAGACGGACGAACGAGTGAGAGTAAGAAGACCAGGTAGTCACGCTTTAGGACACAATTATCAAAGAGACTAGAGCAAAATGCAGTCACCACCACTGACTAAGAACTTTTCGCTCAGATCTGCTCTTATTCTATTTCCTGTGACATTACATAAGAAGGTAGGCACGCATGTATATGAATGTATGGATGGATGAACGGATTTGGGGACGGATGGATGGATGAATGAATAAGTTGTTGTTTGGACGCGTATTCACGTATGTTCACGTTATTCCTTCAATGAAATCTGCTACAATTTAAGGATCTTTCAAATTGTTCCTTCTATGTAAACAAAATACGACATAATGCGGACTCTACGTAATTCGGATTTAGCTCAGCTTGTTGGCTAAAACTTTGATAGGCCGTACGTCAATAATAAAATTATTGTGTCATCTGAATTTCCGTCCCAGACAGGATCATTCAGACTGTTACGCTGAGAAAGATTCCTCTAGAATTCTCTTAATATACAATGGAAAAAACACTTCATTTTTCACATTCGAAAGCGCAACTCCGCCGGCCGCAATCACACCGGTTGTATTCCGCTTGACGGGTAGATCCTCTACCAACTGAGCTATCGCCGCTCGGACGGTCGGGTGTGAATAATGCAGGCGAATATCCAATGATACACAATCCACCATTCCAATGACACACAGGAACTGTCCTCTTCTTAATCACTGGGCTGGCCTCATCAGTCATTTCTCGCATATTCCCTACAACTGTGTACTTCTACCGAATGTGTGCATATGGCGCGAATTAATTTTACTCGGAATCCGAATTAGCAATGCTCTGATTCACGGAATCCGCCATTCTACTCGAAAGTCACTGAAAGTTATGAAGAAGCGGGAGTCAGGAAGTACTCAAAAAAGATTTGTGTATTGGTAGGCGCATTCACTTTTTTGAAATGCAAGCATAACCGGAATAAACAGTGAGAAGCTATTGGAGTGTAGTGGACGGAATTCGCAGGTGTACACGTGTGTGTACGCCACTCTGTCAGTAAATACAAAGAACAATCGGTCAGCACCACACCCGACTGGGACTTGATAATTGTGAGCCACGGTGGTACTATCACTTATCACTATCTGGAAATTTTACACCACCGGATCAATCATTAGCATTTCACCTATCCTTCACTCACATGAACCCCGTTTCCTGCTCGGTTACTTTTTGTACTTCTAACCTGACCTCAGTGGTCTAGCCAATATGGTCTCGATTGTCCCTGGGCCTCTCATTGCACCATATATTATTTGGTATTTATTTCACTTAATAAGACATATCGGTCTGTCACACACTGCCCACCTGACCCAAACACTTGACCCATACAAATCGCGTCGTTTACCAATGTCTTCATTTGCCCGTTGAACTTGCTTCCCATGTTCATGACCTACAGGGGAATTAACATGGCTTCCCTCCCCCTATCTTATGCAAGCTGGCCTGTTCCCACTAATCAATGATCATTACTTTAATGTCTGTTCACTAATTTGCTGTAATCGTCGTAGCAATGCTTCACCTCTAACCTAACCTTTTGTCTTTGTGGCATTACCCGGACGATCGAGCTGGCTGACGGACGTAACTGATTGTCACTTGTCGTTTGTTTTGTCCTTGTCAAGGCTTGGCACCGGAATGCCCACATTTAATGTTTGCACATTTGTTTTCATTGTATTAATCGCTGATTAGTACACGTAGGCTTCGGAATAAATGGAATGTTGGTTCCCTACGGGTGACTCAGTACCGGACGACTGTTCGGTATGCACGGCAAACCTGGCTGTAATTACTCAGACTTGGGAACGTGTACCAAAGAACCTGGCTTAGTATGTACGAAATCATGGGAACCGCGGTTCTAATTTCAAGCCCGCAACACATCCGGCCGCATTTGCAGTTGGTCCAGTCACCATTCGGTAATAACATTGAAAGATATATGCTCAGAAATGTGAGCAGACGTAGGGGAGCTGAACAACTATCCTCGAAATAGATCGGATTCAATCTTATGATGGATTTGCAGCGTCAAAAATGTCTTGATTAACCGCTTTTCTTTCCAGAAAGAGAACAATCTCAAAAGTGCCCGTTCAGTAGAACTGTTGCCTCGCGGGAACTGAGAGATTGTTTTTCTTCGCTTATTAGTTGGGGTCACTTTCTTCCATTGTTCACACGACTGGTTCGGCCACGTACGTAAGTATAGATGTGTTGGTTGGTTGACCCAGCTCGGGTCCATCAGTTCGGTCAATAGCTTGGCTTCAGGAAGGTATTCTCAACTCCCTAAAAAAATTTTCGTTGCACGCGGAGAATTTACACTCCGGATAATTTGCACTTTATTAGGCTGTTATTATATTGAACTTGACAAAGTTAAGGACTGCACGTTGATGCAAGATATTCAGTTCAAGACACGAACGGATCGTTCTGGGATCGATCGAATTGAATATCCTGCGTATCTAAGTGATTCTTCCATCATTTAGTTTTCACAAATTACAGAGTATTTTCTGTTGGATTACTCCATTAACCGTACGGTAAAATAGGATACAAGAACACCATCCTACGTTGAACAAGAAATAAGAAGGCCATTCCAAAGCTCCGCTGGCAACCACATTGTCAACACGGGGTTCTCAGAGAATACCGGCGGGCCATTCAGGGTCACCTACCAAGCTCAGGTCAACCTTTCGAGCCTGGTCGGAAGAGTCATTTTGAGCACAGCCGGGGCAGTGGCCATACAGACCCACCACACACACCTACGCAAACAGAACACCTCCGTTACCTAAGGCTGTCATGGCCACGAAGAATAGCGTAATCAAAGGCCAAACAAGCGGCGTAAACTCTGACAAAACAATGCCATTACACCGAAACACAAGTGGATATTTATCCCATACTGATGAATCCTTCACACATTATGTTAACACATAGAGCCTCATTGAACTGCATTTTACCATGGCTCTTTTGAGACTTAAAGGCTGAGGAAACCATTATCCTAAGCATATAACCGAACTAGAACTGCAATTCACTTCGCTGCCTTGCGAAACTACTGAGTCGGTCTAATTTGAACAAGGCGGATCAGTTGCTTCTTGGACGAAATTGAGCAGAAAACTATAAAAAAAAATGGCATAAAAAGAAAGCAACGTGCTGGTGGCACTGTGAATAACAAGTTTGATCGTAGCCGAAATCCGGTAAACAGGTTTTTCCCTCCCCAAGTTCTACGTATCAGAAACGGAGTGCATCTTAACCGTGGTTCAAAGAAAAGTGATGCTTCCAAAGCTGTTGACGTGAAACATCTCGTCAAATGATGTCCTATCACTTGGTGAACATCTCGCTTCACCCGTGGATGAAACGTCACCTAGCGTATGGTTTCGAGCTCATCGAAATACATCACTCTGCAAAATTTGTTTATTTAGCCGGTCTAGACCAGAAACTGGTTGTTTCTCTTCCTGATATTGATAAACAAATCATCATTATTTTCTTTCATTAATTTTACGACCACAATCACCAGCGCTCAACCACGTACGTGTGCAAACACGGTGAGTCTACTAACTAAACATTCACATATACTTTCTACCCATTGACCGAGTCAAGCCATATCAACTTAAAACAAATGTTATTATTTCCACCACCCGATTGATCAATCTGCTTAAATTAATCGAAGTCCAAAGCTGAATGACGCTGTACCTTGAGAACGTTTCAATTTGAACTTTTCTCATTACTCCCACAAGTTTTTACAACAAATCCGTTTGCCTTACGCCTTCTTTCTCACGAGAATTTCATTTACTGGTAATACTATACTGGTCACAAAAAAGTTATTGGGGAACACGTTTGTGCCTTTGAACTCATGTTCCTTGTTGCGTTGGAAGTCCCCAAAGTGAGAAAAATTAATGTTACTGGGCTATTTATTCATCAAAGTTACCAAAAGATTATCTGTAGGGCGCTACTTGGCGACCTTTTCTCTGAACTCCTGAAAAACGCTGCCAATATGATCTAAAGCAGTTCTAAGACCAATCCATTCCTCTCCACAACTGTCTTTGACAATCATTTCAAGTCAAATCGCTTTTGCGCGCCCGATATATGGTGAATTTTAAGCAAGTATATGATTGGCAATATAATCCGAAGAATAATATGAGGGTTATTTGGAATCCGGAGAGGAAGATGAGTAAGCGAAATGAAGTAGTCAGTACATGAAGATTATTGATAGCAGTGAACAATAAGATCGTTGGTTACTTGGTCACGATCTACAAGTAAACGCAAAAGCTAAAAAGTGGGCCTGTTACCATATGTGAACATGCGTAAAGATGATTTTATGAATTTCGAGGAACAGAAAGAGACGGCTTTGGAGAGTTTGGAGTGAAGTTAATAATTGATGCCAGATAACGACCTATCAGTGAATTTGTCGCAAAATGTTTGCTACAGCGAGAAAGAAATTCCAGATCAACGTCCTACGCTTTCACACAGGGAGGATGCAGGAGTTTACAAATTGAAGTACAAAAGTACGGAACACTAAATTTTCTTAGTTCAAAAGACAAAGAAGAAAGTTTCCCAACTTTATTGAACACTGTTTCAACATGACTAGTTCAACAAAGGTTGTGGGTTAAAGTACCTCCTAGGTAGCGAACGGAATAGGTTCGGGGTGATGCTGACTAATAATAGAAGAAAACGAAGTGTTAAGAAAAACAGTTCGGTATCGTGATCCTCGTTGAACACTGAAGGGAAGTAGACCAACAACAAAAGTTCATTCGGACTGCCTTGAAGAAAATTCAAACATTTATTTCCGTTAGAGACACCCGAGTGAAAAGCTATCCCCGTGTTTGAAGCCAATGAGTTTGGGTGAAATGGGGAGCCTACTAATGTAGCGGAAGAAATGAAATGAGGGGTAGGATGACACCTTGATGAAGATCGGAGTTACCTGGAATCGAAGAGTACATGTTACCACAAGAATTGAACTGTTTGTGACTAGAGAAATGGTCACACATGGTAATTAACGTACGACAGTCAACTCCAATATTCTGTCGAATATGCAATAGAGTACTACGATGAAGAGAACCGAATGCACCGGCGCAGCCGAGCAAAACTAGCCTAACCAGAATGCCACCGTGAGCAATAGCATAAGCTATAGAGTTATCAATGCAGCTAACGACGTGAAGAGTAAACAGAGAAGTTGTAAGCAAATTGTATTTGGTTGGGAGAGTGGATAGGGGGAACTATGCCGCTGAGAAGTACAATCCCAGATATATACAGTATGGCAAGTGTGCTTGCCAACAGACTATACTTGTTGGAACTACTTTTGATAAAGATGTGATCTCCAATAATCAAGAATCACCCGCAGAATCAGAGCAACGATTAAATAGAATAGTCAAAAGCGATTTGAGTTCGAAAGAGCAGGCTTTTAGTAACATTGAAGATAGTAAGTCGAGGCAAAAAGAATTCACTGGCTGTATAATTATAAGAACAGAGATAGATGTAACGGGGCTGGGTTAATGAGAGTCAAGATTTACAGGAGCGAATGCGAACGCGTCGGAGTTGACGGTGGATTCGTGAATAAAACCTTCAACGATCGGTCTCAGTTAGTGCTTGGCATAGCACAACTGCTTCAGTGTTTTCTGCATCTCACGGCAGTTCTTGCTTCCTAGGGCTTTGTCTATGTATAGACTCTTCCGACGTCGTACGTCAGCTCTGATGGTTGTGTATCGACGTTATTGCGGCACAGTGCTAGCTAGGTCTGCTCGCCCTTTCCTGAACTCTATGGACCCTCTATAAACGAGAGCAGGAGAATCCATCGGGTTCAACATGGTAAGTTTCAATAGGGCCACAGAAGCCGTAGCAAACTTAAGGTATTTGATTAAGTATTCATTGCATTAGGACGCATCGTGAAGAGGGAGAACAGAAAAATTAGTGGAGCTCACAAATTTTCTAACACTATTTTTTCAGGTGTGCAAACACGTTTGCAGATAGCGTGCAAATGTTGCGTGGATTCGGTAAAATGATTGCTTTTACAATAAACATCATGATAAGGACGTCGAATAAAATGATCAGAGATAAACTGAAGCACATTGATGTACTGAAAACACTTGGGTAGTTAACTAATCTTGAGTCCAAAGAGACTTTTTAACTTGTTGGGAAGTGCCAAAGTTATGCACAGTCTGCAGAAAACGTTCGACGACGGTCAATTTCGGTCGGATTCCAGTTTTTATTACTGAAACGATTGTCAGTAGCCAAAAGCCAGCTAGCCGCCGTGGATTACGGGACAAACCCCGTAGGAGTGTACTCGCGATCGGATGGTCAATGATACTATTGTGTACTACTTTTTTCTGCCACAAAAGTCTTCCAGACGGACAAATAGATGTGCCGAGATGTCCACACCATCGTGGCGCTCATGGTTTCTGTGAATTTGTTTGCTGCTTTAATCCAATGTTTTGAACACGGGAGCAAACTGACGCGTCAAAAGACAACTTGATACCTCATCTACAATTAACTGAGTTTCACTTTCGCTGATTGCTGTACCAGACGCTACTATTGTCATACTCATCCTCTAACCTCTAGTTCGACTGGCTATTGCATCTTTGGTTCCATGATTCTACCCTACGACATGTATGAATTCCGATCATTTAGATAGCATTGTGAGGATGAACGATGTGGAATAAGAGTAATAGAATACATCATTTCGGTAAGCACTGTGCCAAAAATGTAAGCGAGAATTGTGGCAACTCATATAAATTTTGATTTTAGAGTTCTTTGTTAGCCCTCTTCTCAACCAACCGGGTTATTAGTTCCAAAGATTATGACAAACCAATCGTCCGCAACAGCCAACTTAGGTATTTCTACATGGAATTGCCGGAGTATCGATGTTCTCCTTCGAATAAAAAGAACGCATACGCGCGCCACTGAAACATCACACAAACAGAATTATGTTGTGTATCCTGTCTAGTACATTTTAACCATTACTGCGAAACAATTCTGCTAAATCTGTTAAGTCCATATTTCATAACTATTCTTCAATCTTCAACTTCATTCTATGATCACTATTACCACAGAAACATCATTCCATTGGTCGCCCATCTAGTTTAACGGCTTGATGAACCGATGATTTTGGAGACGCACCCCAAACATTTAATTGAACTGCAAGTAGTCCGGATTCCCAATTAATCAATCTCGCGTTCTTCAAGTTGTTTTGCTTTGCCTCGTTTCCCCATATGTTATCAAACCCCAGTCCGGCTCTTCCGGAACTGCAATTAAGTATGCTGATTTTGTAACAATTTGTCATACTGTATCAACCGAAGGGAGTTATAATGAACAGTGATCTTTTCCTCAACCTTTCCAAGTGTTCTGAATGTACCTTCACTCCATCTCGACCATATTCCGCGAATGACCAGTATACCCCTCGTACTGTTCGATTACACGGAGTGACTTCAAGTACTGATATTTTCACGTCGCCAATTGTGCGCGCGAACTTGTCTTTCAAATTCGGTAGCTCAAGTAATTCTGCATGAAAATTATCAACACACACTGTCAATCGTGACACCGATAGTACCATAACTGTGGACACGAAATTGCCATTTGTTTTCACCGTGATTACTGATTTTCTTGTTTTTTCTATTACCTTATTTAAATACTACCGAAAACAATCTCGTTCCCTACCAAGTGTTCTGATGCCTCAGCCGGGCATTTTCAGTTAATTCTGCACCCACTTTTTCCACTGTTTCTCAAAGCATTTTAAGAAACCTACTTTGTTTCTTCTTCGTATTATTTTCCATGCTATTAATGCAGGATTCGAGGTATTCATGTAATCAGTCATATGTCCTTCAAATCGTATTTTTTAAATGAGCAAGAAGATATGTGGTTTGCACGTTAATATCTGTAAAAACTTGGTGGCTCCACTTGAAATTACGCATGATTCAACTGAATTAACAACGGCCTAACTTCAAGTCAAATGGATATAGTCAAGTTTATCCTGTCATGATGCTGTTTTTATTCCTCTGCACTAAGAGGAACAATAAGCTGGTCTAAAACCGTCATCCCTATCCAGCAACATTAGATAGTCCAAGACACCTCCAAAATTAGCGGGTCACACCCCATATGTCGCACTGTTCCTGTCTTCCCTGTACACCGTTTACCCGACAATCGCGTCAGCATTAGCGATGCGGTCGAGGCAATCGATACTGGACCACTCCACACATCTTATGATACTCACTCGTGTTGTGGTGAAATGTTTGGTGGTTTCAGGCGGCTATCCCTAGAATATCACACTTTTAAAGCTGTCGGACATTGCTGGCTATCATAGAGAATGACAGTTGAACAAACTGAACTCGGTTATTCGGATCAGCCCCGGATGGGTACGGGAGAGGGGTGGCACAGTGGTAACACACACGCCTTGCAGGTGAAAAGTCTCGGGTTCAAACCGTGGAGGGGGAGAGCGGAGAATATGCACCACTGATGGGTTCTAACGAGAGTGAAATTCGAGTTCGGTTCTTCCGGGTGCAGGGTTGATCAGGTGACCTGAGATCTGTGCATGAAAGGTGGAGTGCAGCCAAGTAAAAAGGATAAATCAGTCGTATTGAAATCCCCTGCTGTTATTCACAAACGCTGAACAAGACATATAATGAGATTACTGGAAAGGTTATCACTGAAGTGTCGAATGTCATCACTGCATGTATCAGGTACAACTTATTTGTTGATGAGGACAGTATGTTGAAAGCAGCTAAGTAAAGGTGAACAGCGAATAGCAATGCAAATGATCTTTGTCGTTTTGAACTGAAACGAGATGAGAAGAGTTGCCCCGCTTGCGATGTATAAAACTGATTACCCTCACCTCCACAGTTCATGAGGTTTACAGATTGATCGCCGCTGAAAACGTCACATCTATCAATATGGGAGACATTATCATCAATTTCTTTGTACAACCAACTTCCCTAAAGAAGATTTGCCCAACGTTTTTGATTGTTTTTGCAAGGTAATTTTGATTACCTCATTAAGTTTGGGCAAAAAAGGATGGATCTTTGAGGATACTACTGACGGTATCGGTCCGTTGGAAAAATCATGTTTTAGGGCGGCTCACCAACCCACACAATGCTTTCTTGAGTGCTCACGAACCTCTCGAAACAGTTGTTTTACAGGATTTCTGACTGCATTCTAAAATGTATAGAGTTCGTTGCCAAGTGAAAGGAGACGTGGGAAACTCGAAAAAGAGCATCTCCAATGTAACATTTGATCTTGAAAATCACGAATAATATTAAAGTGGTGGTTTTAAGTACGGCTGGCATTCGAAGGGCCCGCCAATCAATGAGAGTTCTGGCACACGATACCTTATCAGTGCCGTTTCATAGTTTGTAAGGTAGACCTTCCTCACCCCCCCCCCGGAGCTTTCCCACCTAACCCAGATTTTTCCGAACCAAACCAAAATTTACAAGTGCAGTAGTATACTATTTCACTTCACATTTATAAAGAGTGCTTATATTATCAATCGGAACCTCATATTCCTCTACATCACTAGCGGTATTCCAGCGTGGCCTTGCAATGAAACCTGCGCTGGACTCTGAAAGTAAAAGATCTTCATGCAAAATGCGATGATTTTTTGCAACCCTAATAATCAGGAATTTTATGCTCCAATGATCGTTTATTTTTTCATGATTTATTATTGTATGCTTCGTTTGTTTTTGCCCTGTTCCTTTGTTATTTTCCCGGGATGCACTCAAAAGGAAATATTTCCGTCGAGATTTTTGCATCCGTATCGTGTTCCTAATAGGACTATAGATGACCTTATACGGCGGCCAAATAACTTCTCGGTGATACTTTACGGCTTTCGCAAATTGACCTCTATTGTTATCCCTTCCTCATTCCTCGAGGAAGATCTAACGTCTGCTTTCTCCCGTGCTATATTATCAATATCCGAATTGTAAATTCTCCTTGTTTGCCCGTGTCTCAACTAGCAGAGATGCAGTTTTTCATTATTGACTACCTTCTGTGCAATTCGCAACTTCCTAATATTTTCCGCCTATGTCCAGTACCTCGATAACCGGAAGTTTGAAATACATTGTACTAGAATATCTCATCCTACGTATAAATGACAATAGGAATAGTAATTGTGTGCGCATTAACTAAATTGTCATACAAGAAGCATTTCGCAAAACACGCATCACTGATGATTTTCTGGAATCAAACAAAGTGGTGTTTGTGACCGATGTGTTTATTTTTCTGATGCGGAACTATTAGTCATCAGCGAAAACTTGTCGGTATCCTAGTCTGTGTTTTCAGCTAACCACGTAAACAGCCGCTGCATCCAACGCGGAATCAAAACAGGGATTCTCTTCACAAATTATTGTCAGGGTTTCCTGTTATTATTTCCCACCATAGACATCAAGCACCAGCGATCCGAAACTCCCGACCATTTAGTAACTTGCAGTCTGGTCAGACAGTTTTGGTGATCATCAGTACACAATCACCAGGAACTTAATAGTCCTAAACAGATAATCATATCCCCGCATGTTGATGATACACACAAAATGTGTTGCGGTTCAAGAATAACCTTGCTTTGCATCTAGTTAAAATTCACCACATAGTTTGTTTTAACTATAAAAAACAAAAGATAAACCGTTATTTTATGATCTGTTCACAAGCCGAATTTCCCGGCAACCACTACGCTCTGTTTTTTTTTTAAAGAAAAACAGCTGGATGGATAATATACAATTTTATCGGAAAAGCTTTGGTGAAAATCATTGTACAAATAGTTATCGCCTAGGTCCTTGGAGAGGTACGGCGACCTGGCTTGGTGAGGTGCACGGAACCGTGCGTGTATCCAATTGTGCAACGGTGGACGACTGTCGATTTGCCGACGGGGCATAACCAGCCCCATCGTGTAATACCTCATGTGAAACAACCAAAGATTCCAACGGTACAGTCAAACATTCCTCGTAGTTCGGTTGCGAGTGCATCATCATCCGAGTACGGCATGAACGGTGGGAACTTGGTCGTGGAAGTTCCGACGTGGGTGTCGGCAAAGGTTCTGTCGTGAAATAGTCGTGTAGCAATGCCTTTGAGATGGATTAATTAGAGAAACGAATATACCATGCTCTGTCCCATGGAAATTTAGAATTTAATAAAAACATTTTCTAAAAGAAGCACTTCATCTGCTCCACATTTTGTCTACTGACAAAACTGTCAGCAGCCGATAAGAACAATGTACTCTGCCGTACCCTCGAATGGATGTAGCAAGTGTTTTGAACGTCAAATTACATCTCTATTCGGGATTAAACTCTCACATATTAAACCCAAGTTTCAACCATCAATTTTGGTTGTATTTTACTACAAATATAACATTATTCTTAGAAAAAACTAAATTTGGATGGGGCACTTCACAATAAAAGAGAATATTATCTTGCAAAAGGAAAACACAACCTCCACGAAAATTCACTACAATCAGCATTACTCCCAATCAGATTATACTGACATCACCCTTTTGGACAGTTCGGCTAAAAACGTATCTCAATAACTGCACATTCTCTTATTGTTGAATGGGCTCTATTCCTTAGTAATCGGGGTTCATTGCTCTCTTCAAACTCAACAGCTTCCATTTCGATCAATCACGAATCCCACCTGATTGCTCCGGGTCGTTTGTCACTGTGCGACTTGATACGGACGACAATGATGTACATAAAAGCCCAAAGACACACCAAACAAAGCAAAACAATTGTGTGCGTGCAGAATGAAACGCATCTGAAGTAATGCTGAGTGTTATTGCGCAAATCGACCTCACTAAGCCACGTTTGAATCATTACATTTCCGTATTTTGAAAGTCAACTGATTAATCTGATGTTTTTCAAGTACATAACTAGGATCAAGCGTTTCAACGATTCCTTTTTTTAGATTTTACTAAACATTGAAAACTGCATTGATATCTTTAAGAATCTTGCAGAACATATAATTTACAACTAGAGAAAGGTGCTTAAGCGTTTTATAATCATCAGTCTTGTCACACTGGATGAATTGCGTAAGTCTGAAACAATTTAGTCTGTGGAATGGACACTGTAGAACAAATCAGGATGACAATATTTTTCGCAAATAATTTATTAGTCAGCTCTCGCAAGATATACCCGTGCATTTTTGAGAAATCTGGTACGTTTCCTCGCATCCCCCTTAAATTGAGTATTGCACTTATGCATACCCGGCTAAAGATAGGATTCCCCGGCGCACATTTTTCACTGAGGCGGATTGTGACTGTAAAGTGAGTAGCTGTGGACAGTCCGTGACGTTGAAGAAAGGTGTGAGCAGCCTAGCGAGTGGACTTGGTCATGTAGGGCGTGTCAGGTTTCCTGGGTGGGGCCCTTGAGATTCCCTCACTCACTGACTGAATATATTGGAGGACATGGTTAGGTGTCGTTTTCAGCGGCGCTCTTGTATTCATAAACTCTCTATCTACTTGACGGTACCACTTGCAGTTCCTATCTTACTGTTTCCATACTCTCGATTTTCAAATATTTCTGACTGGAGCTTACGCTGAGCGAGACAGCAAACAGAACCGCTGCATCCAGTGCATGGTTAATTGCTGTATGACCTGAACTGAACTATTGCTTTACATCTAAGAAGGCTGATAATACAACAAAGGAGGCAAGCTTTACCAAAGAGAGTAATCTGAATAGAGGTAGCTGCGAATTTCCGAAATCATCTGTTAGAACTATCAATGTGATCAGCATTTCTAGAATATCATTTACTTCTGCATTGTTTGCAAATGATGTATAATGAATATCACATGACTGTGTTTGTTTATATGCGTTTCCGTTATTCGGAACAATGAAAACGATGCCTACTGGTAAACTGACTGAAGTCGAAAACCCTTACTATTTTTAACAACAAATTCAAAAACAAAAGCCTACCTTGGTCACAGTTATTCTTTCATATGGTGGGTAGGTCAGAAAGCGTCTGACAAGATCAACTGCTTCTGACGGTGCATCTGAGAGTACTTCCTCGAACGGGACTGGCTCACAAGCATTGAATGTGATTTTATTGTAATCGGGAAGATCTTTGATCTCCTGATATGAGTTATTCCGAGAGGAGGAAAAGCCAAAGCAATGTGTGAAAATCAATCCCAGTTTATAGAACATACACACCTTTATTATTTATACACATGAAATAGACTTAAAAAAATCATAGTGATAAGCGAAGTACTTGGTGCACAGTGCTTCGCAAAATATGCAACTTATACTTCGCGAAGGTCCAGCGAATGTTGCACGTAGCAGCTGTGGTGATTTTTTGTCTCAGTCAAGGGTAGCATGGCAGAGTCCATTCCTATCAATTGCATTCCATTTTAGTCGCACATGCGAACCTATCAGAAAGCATATTTTCATATGGAGTCGACTGCGTCACATTCCCATAACACAACTCACTGGTGCCACGCTTGCAAATTTTGAATCACGGAATTTAGCACACTATTATGCCACTTCACGTGTATGCTGCTATTTTGCATCAAAATCCTTTTACTGTTATCGATGCAGATACTGGAACCAATCACATTGCTTTTCTTCCCCTTGGCTTAATTTTTTTCATACATATTCTGAAATGGAAGTTTGTTCCGACATCATAAATTTGTACCGTTTTTTACTGATGATTTAAACAGCTGAACAAACCAGCACTGTGTTCGGATCAAGCAGTCACGTGCGCAGTCAGTCTCGCGCGCACACTGCGGACCATTGATCCATATCCCACAAACATAAACACATGCACGTACACAAACATGTAGGTTTGACGCTAGCCGTGCTGTCCCGGACTGCACTGACCAATCATTGCCATGATGTTCTGATCGCTGAGCTCGGTGTTTAGATCGCAAACGTGTCATCACCAGTCAAGGTGACATCGTGCGCGCACATGCACAGACGATGTCACCTTGACTGGTGATGAAATGCTTGCGGTCTAAACGCCAAGCTCAGTTATCAGAGCATCATGGCAACCAACAACCTGAGCTACAACCTACACAAATATTTAAAACTGACCAATCATGTTGTCACGTATCCTGTGACCTAGCGTGATCTGATGCAGTTGCACGCTTGGTTCGCTGGCATGGAACTGATTCACGCGCTTGCTTACTTACCTGATTGCGTCCCTGTTGACATGCTTGCAAGGGTGTTTGCCCTACGTTTTTGCTAGCTACATGTTCGCGTATACAGTCATGCAAACATTCTGTCCAACGATTGCGGGACACAACAGGTACATTTCACTACGGCTCCTGCTGAATTCTGGTTTCCACTACGGGCTGCCTGAATATTACAGTGAGAAACATATTGATGACATTGCTCGGGATTTTTCGTAACTTCAACTACCTTGCTAATCAAAACTTTCGGAAATCCACGAAAAACAATCGTAAACCTTGATAGTTTCCTGCTCTAGTGCAGATTCATCCCGTGTCAGTGAAGCATTTAGTTTTTTAATAAGGTAGTCTTGTCTAAGCTGCTTCCTTTGTTCTTCCAGTTGTCTTTGTAAAATAGGCAAAAATGTACCATAGAAATAATTACTACGAAAAAAGGTTTTCTTTCAGAAAGAATCAAGAAAACCACAAGCATTTGTACGGGAGTCACTCTGACAGAATGTTTGCGAAATGGAAATAGTTGTTACATCGGTAGACCTCGAACAGTGGCGCCACGATTCCGGCTCCGTTCAGTTCAGTACGAAAACCATTAGTCTTGCTCTGGTTGCGGTGATTTCCTCTATTTCGGAAATCAAAAATAAAATGAAGAGTGAAAAAAGCATTAACATGGTCTAAAACGCCTCCCAAACATTGCTGAGTTGGTGTCCGTGCTTCTCAATACAACATGAAACTTAATCATGTCTTCACTTTTAAAAGTTGTTTGTCATCAACACACTCAATTAACGATACGTTTCGACCCGAGGGTAATTCACTAACGCTATCTTCACAGTAAGATTTGTCGCAGCAAAAATATTAACGGCGGATTGGTATCCATATTTCAAATTGCAATCACTATGAATTCAGTACATCTGTCATAGGTGTAGGTAAATTAAAATGCCAAATGTTCAAGAAGGCGTTACGTAGTATGTGTCAGTGAGCCATTCACCTCGTTAAACATTTCGCTCCCACCTGGATTTTTGCGGAACCGACGTTCTTATTAAGGCGAAAAATATTTTTGCTGATGTCGATCGCTGCAGCCATCTTTTTACGCTACACAATTTACTACTGCTGTCATTTATTAAGCCCCTTGTCAGCCGGAGCATACGACATTCGTACATCATCGTTCAAGCCATCCGAATGAATCGATCAACGTGCATTTAACATGGAAACTTAGAACACTGTTGTTTTTTGTGTTTATTTATGAAATTTTGTGAGCCACTAGCAGCTTCAAGCAAGGCCTCCTTTCATCTGCGTCCTTGACATTTGATTGCATGAACAATTCCATTTGGAAAACAAAACGCCGATTGTCGAGCAACAGCAGCTTTGGAGGACGGTTGGCCTTAGCACTGGTTCTTCAACCGTTGAAATGTAGATAAAAACGGACAGATCTGTGTCGAAATGAGTAACAGTCGTGAATCAGTCCGCTTTAACGATTTGTGGCGGAAACATAATCGATCTAGGTTCAACGCTGTGAGGCCTCAGTAGAGTGCAGGGTAATGCGACGCCGTTTACGTGAGACAAGCTCTTGCCCTCCGAGAAAAGCCTGCGATCAGAATACTGTTAGAAGGATCCACAACCATTACCGGTTTGATTGACTGAAATCGCAAACAGGTCTCCGAAAAGCCCTTCCGTATCCTCTAGGTATCTAACTTGAACGTTGAAATTGCCAATAACAAATACGATAGCAGTAAGGCACATAATGCGACCCCTTAGAGGAAAATACCAGTGAATATTGTCTTTTCCCTCAGGAGAGCTACGATCAGTTGGAATACACAATCAAACAATGTAAAAAGCACAAACATTTCAGATTGTTACTAATGGAACCCACAGAATGATGCAGCTAAACTAGACACAAACGGCTACTGACTGGTGTACAGTACAGCAGTACACTTCCAGCTCTCGTGTTCAAAGCCAGGCCGATTATAGCATGACCCCGGGAAATGAATACTGAATTGTCCGGCACGAGAAGATTTAGGTATTAGACTCGGGATGGGTCTGAGGCGCGGTGTGTCATCCTGTATGTTCACTTTGGAGACAGTACTCATCCATTTTGACAGTTTCCAGGTACAACAGCCTGTTGCCCTATATGACATAATATGTAAGTGTTGAAGTTGGCCAAGTGAAAAAATCGTTCATATCTGAGGATTGACCCCATATTGTCCTGTCTTTAAATGACCATTCCTAATAGCATTCGATTTCCGGGTTACATTCATGCGCCCACACGTACATACGTACATAAATACATACATGCATACATGCATACATACGTATGTGCACGCATCTAAACCCTATTCAGCTCCACATACCGGCCAGATGGATTCTTTAGGTGTTCCCAGAACTCTGATTACGAACCAAAGCTGTTCGATATCGTTTTCTCCCTGAAATTATTCATAGAGCCGTGAGTAAAAAAGTGATTCATCAGCCTTACCGGGAACAACGGTGAGTTGTTCAGCAGTTCACCAAAAATACAACCCACTGCCCTGCAAATCAGTGCTTGTTGGAAAACAAGTAATTGGGTAAACCAACCACAAATCGACGCTTTTCGTATACTTCCGGGCTCCATATAACAGTTCGGGTGCACGGTACCACCTAATTAAGCAATATTAGTCAATGATCATCATAAATTACCTGGTCGCCACTTGATGACTGTACAGCCGTTTGTTACTCGGTTCGTGAAACACACGGGCCAAACCAAAATCGGCAATCTTGAGCAGACCAGTTGAGCTTATCAACAAATTTGCCGGTTTCAAATCCTACGTGTTTCCGTGTTAGGTAGTGAACCAGGCTGTGTACTACTCACGCGATGCATTATCCCGTTCTCGTGCATGACCTCGACCCCAGATAACAGCATTATCATGTAGCTTTTGATATGTGATGCGGTCAGTGGGCAATCTGAATTTCGAATCACCTCACTCAGATCGGTAAGCATATAATCAAACACGAGCACAAATCCGGTGCCATGAGGGAAAACTTCGCGCAATCGTACAACGTACGGACTGGATCCAATAAACTGAAGAGCTTTGATTTCTCTTGAGAGCAAAGTAGTGAGCCAAGATTTGCGGATACAACTTACCTCAGAGCAGTGTTGGGTATTCCGTCTACCAGTTTGCGTAATGGAACTTTTTTAAGTGCCACCAGTTCGCCACTCTTAGCATAACACTTGGACTAGGTAAGGAACAAACCTCAATATGCTTGGCTTCAAGCACGATACCGTGGGCACCTTCTCCAATTCTGCCAATAATATCGTACTGATCCATATTTCAGAGGTGTTTTAAAACAATATGCCTAATCATTAACAACTTCTATTCATCCATCTGATTTTCATTTCAGTTGAAGTAGCTGCATTCATCCACACTTCTAATGACTTTTTATAGTCCGATTAGGATCTGAAATACAGTGAAAAATTGTTTTACTAGTGGTAATATAATTATTAAGATAGTTTAACCAAACTAAAATAGTGATAACCTACGTCCACTAAAATCCATATTAAAAGTACAACGAAATAAAATTCCCCAGCCTTGCTATAAACCACAAACAAATGACGATTTTTGAAATAAATTTCAAATGCCTTTATTACAGTATCCTCAAAAAAAGTAGGAATAAAAGCGTCTACTTTAGATTGTTTCAGACTCGCTAACTACACACTTTGAGAACTGAGATTCCGATTTACCGAGCCAAGAGACATTTTATCAATTCATTTTTGAAGACTGATAGTGCTTTTTAGGTGAACCGGCTTCTCGGGACACCGTTGGCTTATCATCCGCTACCTGTGAATTCTTCCCAATTTAGTACCTAGCAGTGGTCATCAGCAAATCCAAATACATCTTTTATCTACTTCTTTGTGCGTCATCTAGTGGTCGTGTATTCCTCGAGTATTCTTTTTATTGATCCATTTTTCATATCTTCCGAGATGCTGTTACGAAAGAAGCTAGTGTGCATAGCTACAAAGTGTAAAGGTTTTCGACTTGCTGCCTAAAAACGGAAATATTTCACCACCAGTTGGTTGGACACAATAAAAGTTATGATAGTGAACCGTGAACAGTTGTGATATTGTTCTTATTTCCCATCAACTGTTTCGACACAGACGGCCAGGTTAGGTTTATGGCTTCTGCTGTGATTTTGAATACAAGGATAAGGGTTGCAAAACCGAATCGTAGTTGCCTCAGCGATGGATGATTGGCGCTAACTTATTTCCTTTGATCGCAACGCAGTGACCGCATAGATACCTCAACGACCCGCGTACTTAAATCAAACTATTGGTGTGGGCCACTCGAACGGCAATAAATGTTATGTTGCCCCTTGCTGATTCATGAACAAGCAGTATGGTGTGGTTTTCCTGAATGAGATCGGCTAGTTGTTTGGTGGTACGGTCAACGTAGTTTGCACCACAAAAGCAGACGAAATGGTAAATACGAAGCAAAGCTTTATTCACCAGAAGTGTATCTTTCGTCTGCCACGAGAAAGGTACTTTGGAGGTAAAGATAAGACCTAGATCAACGGCAAGATGCCTAATTCCTCGTATTATGGAACACCACTCTAAGTGACTCAATCGTGGACTATGAAGGAGCTGTATGGCAAAAGTTAACCCCCCGTCTGGCCCTGATTATCATTCAATTGACGTGCACGAGTCATTTAAGCATTTCCACACGATCAAAAGAGGACATCTGTTGCCTGATTCCTATCAAGTCAAACTGTTAGACAATGTATGCACCTAACGTTAGACCGTGTAAAATTTCTCTTGACCAGCGATATATTTAGTTCTCTCAGCCGGTTATGAGGCCACATCCTCCCAAACTGAAAACATCCACCTTGTATTATTTAATTGGGAGCAACGGAGGGTGTCCTAAAGTAAGCTTGCGATAACTGCTGATGAACTGTTAACTCCTTTGCTTCACTGCGCTAGCTACTCCTTGTAGTTGTGATTGCCGCTGACTACTTATTGGCTTTGTGCTACTGTCTTCCTCCGCTTTTTGACTGCCTTAATGTGGTCGGGGGTGGGTGTCTCAGGCTCCGAGATGGTTACTCGTCCTGAACACCTTTCGAAATACCCCCAAGTGACCTTGCGTCCAACAGCCTATGTTGGGGAAGTCCTACTCACTGTCTTCTTTTGGCGGTGTTCCCACTAAAGTGGGAGGGTGAAAGCGAGTGCCCGGGTGCTCTCAACCGGGTTGGCTGACTAAAAATTGGTCTGGGGGAGATGGCTAAACCCTGATTCCAAACCAACCACAGGTGGCATATGAGGCGTACAACGGTATGCTCACGGCATCTGTGGCGGAGAAGTGCACTGGGCACCCAGGATGTTTGGCCTCATCCGAAGGGCGTATGAACTGAGCAATCAGTCATATATATATATATATATATATATATATATATATATATATATATATATATATATATATATATATATATATACTTCCTCTGCTTGCTAGGTTAGTTCTTGTTCTGGGTTTCAGTGCTCCTGCGCACGCTCCTTTCATCGCAAATAATTGGCACCATCGTGAAAAACGTAACTGGTGTCATAGAGGTTTAATTGTTCATATATTCGTAATTTAAAGCTTTCAACTTTCACAGCAACGCACATGCAGTTGAAGACTACGCACTCTGTTTCAAAACGTGCTATTTAACTCGTATGAATAAATAAAGGACTAGTGGAGTGTTAACCAGCCATTCAGAAACTTTTTCAACTGCAGACACGGACTTGGAGCTGTAACTCTATTGACCTACTTGAAACACAATTATGTGACAAGTTGATTGTTGATATTTACTACTTAGAGTTTCAGTAACGACTGCTACTTCACAACCGTACCTCCTAGTAGGTCAGATTACTTTGTGGGCAGCACATCGACGTGTATGACGCTTTCAATAATGGGTCACAATTGTTGTATGACTCCAAAAACCCGAAACCACTTCCAGCTCAGCGTGGTAAACAGTAATACAGTGTCATCCGATTCGCTACCACACCCGACTTATTGAGACCCTAAGTGCTTGCCTGCCACTCCATGCCTCAGGGTCTGGTTGCCGGTTATCCCTAATAGTGCAGTGGTCCTTTGTAGCTACGGTGTATACCTCTTCTTTTGCACTAATCCACGAGCATGTAACAAAAATTAGGGTTACATGAATATGCTGTATGGGACAATAAATCCTGAGATAATTCCTATTCGGCCTCTGTCATTCCAATAAACGACAGAATGAGTGTAAGTCTTGCAGTGGAAACATTCCCAATCGACCTGCCTATTTCGTGGTAGAAATGTGACAAACATAGTAATTTAGGAAACATTCAATCGGCATTTAAAAGTAGAAGGCGCGCTGACCAGGT
Source organism: Fasciola hepatica (assembly GCA_948099385.1). NCBI lineage: Eukaryota > Metazoa > Platyhelminthes > Trematoda > Plagiorchiida > Fasciolidae > Fasciola > Fasciola hepatica. The sequence goes on from CANUEZ040000043.1 coordinate 39,687,122, forward strand.
TTATCTAACAATCTCCCTTGTCTTAAGCTTTTTTAACCCTACTGTAACCATTGTTAGTTCAAACCCATTTTGCCATATTGCTCGTATATACCTATAGCCAGTGACTCTTCCAATGTTTCCTCAAGGATAATGACAGTATTTTTTCATTTACCGCCAAAAACTTCTTTCAGAACACGCATAACTTTGCAAAGCTTCAAATCACTGATGTTTTAGCTAAAGGCAGTGCTTGTCCCCAGTCATAATGTAACGAAGAAATCAAGACGGATGAGGACACCTGTATTTGAGCGGCCAAGCAAGTCAACTGAGACATGTACAATCGTCCATGTAGTTCGCTTTCCAAACCGCGCTGCAGCTGCCTGAGCATTTTGGTTGCTTTCAAACTGATTGCCTGTGACCATTGGCTTGATTCTTTTGCGTATTGTCTCCATTTAGCTACTCCGATTGCTCCAGTTGACGGCGTGATCGGTAGCCCCTCAGCTGGACTTCTTGGTTGCCAAAGACTACACTTTGTCTTCTCTGCTAGGCCGAGAGCTCCTTTTTGTCTGTTGCGGGGTGCTTCCGACACATTCAGCGTATGTTCTATCTTGTCCTGTGGCTCTCAATTGGCTTGATATTCGCATTGTTCTGTTGCTCTAGCATTCGCCACTACAATAGGTACGCTGATAGAAAACCCAACACGCTCAGGTACTTCTTTCTTCCCATCAACTTGGTGAACTCCAACAATAATTTGAAATTTGTGGATCGCGTACTTTTTCGTTGACCTTCCTGTCTGGTTTATATCAGTCGCTAACTGCCAGCAGCAATCACGGAGAGACATGGAAAACGCTCTTTTTTATAACATGCTTGCGCATGAGTGTAGTGGAAGGGGCATTTGCCCCATAGCCACAAAGGCCTTCTGCAATATTGGGGCTAAGCGGCAACCAGACCCTGAGACTTGGAATGGCGAAGAACCAATAGGTCAGGTGTGGTAACGATCCGGACGACAGTGGATTGCTGTCTACCACCAAAGTAACCGGTGGTGGCGGGGATTCGAACCTCGGACCTACGATGTGGTAAGCAAACGCTCTAAACCACTAGACCACTACCGGTCGATCGTGCGCCTAAACGGCAATAATTCTCGTAAGTAATCATCTTTGGCAGACTTTGATGAACTGAACCGTCGCTTTACTGCTACCTCATTCCTACCAGTCCTCGCAAACCAAGACCCCGACTTTTACCAGCACCTTACCACGGAGAGCATCACTTCTTTGTACGCATTCAAAGATTTCACTTAACTACAAGCAAATGAAGCAAGCGGTCGTCTTTCTACAACGATCCTGTTAAGGGAATCTGCAAGCCCAATATCCCTTATATTTTCTGATCCCTTTGATCTATGCTCAGATCGTGATATAATTCCCGATTCTCGAAAAGTGGACTACATCACTCCAGTACCCAAAAAGAATACATCTAAACCACGTCCAATAGCACACACATCGGTAGCTCTTAAAGTGCTTGGAAAGACTGTATTGAGAAGACTGCCTGCCCAGATTAATGTTCTGAACTCCAAACAACTTACGCATCGCCGATCACGATCAACCCTCGATGCCCTGGTCTCTTTCATCCACCCTGTTTTATCATCTGTTAATCAGAAAGATCAAGTAGTTAGGGCCTGTTTCTTTGATTATAGTGACGTACTTCATTGCGTTGGAAGATCAAACTTGCTCCACGTGATTGCTGACTCTGCGTCTGTAACTCCGGTATTAATCTTTTGCCTAAACACTTTCCTAATCGACGACAATTCACACGATATTGTGACCAAACTTCTTATATGCTCCCCTCAATACAAGGTGTCCTCCAGGGTACTATGCCATCACCGTATTCATTTTCTGCTTATGCATTACCCATGCCCATTTATGATGATTGTTTGTTCATTAAATACGCCGGTAATGTGATTTTCGTAATGCTCAACGCTAACAGCTCCATGTTTTTTCTTTCACAACAAAAAGTAACTCAACTTATCAACTGGTCTTCAGGTCAAAATCTAAGGATAAATCCCGCAAAGTGCTCCGATGTTCTGTTTTGTCTCCATAAAACCCATCAATACTCTAACCTGTCTGATCTAGACTTATTCATTAGTGGAAAATCAATGCAAAGAGTATCGTCTACTAAGTACCTCTGTGTAGCTATCAGCAGTGATCATACCTGAACGGATCATGTCTACCTGAATATTGACACCTGCAGCTCGAACCCAGTTGAAAAAACATCTTTTCATTTGTACTGGAGCTTATAAATTCTCTGTAGATTCTTATCTCACTTGCTGCCTTACCAACCCGTATTCTACTGCCACCGGTTTTTTAGACTCGCTTCGTCAAACATATGTTCTTTCTTATTGATGTTTTTATTGGTTATTTTCGTAGTGCGGTGGTTGTATAGTAGCTGCATATTCACCCTCAGATGCACAGAGCTTATATATGACTTGGCTTGACTTGTGGTTTCAAATTCTTTATCGTCGAAAACTTTTCAGTTTAAAGATTGCCCCTTTGTATTGCCCTGGTGGTACCTGATGTTTATGAAATGTCGCAATATTCCTCTACTGTACACCGACTCCTGTAGCTTGGGCACGTTTTAAGCATGAATGCCCACCATCTATCATTTCGTGTGTTATTTGTGCTTCCTTAGTACGACCGGAACAAGCAAGGTGGTGATTAGAACATGACCTGGCGTGGGGTTGTGGAAAATTTGGTATCAGAACTGATTAGCAGATCACCCTCGTCTGCCACTTGTTTGAATGTACGTTTCATGCATGAGGAAACCACTAGTGTTAATTCCCACACACTTCCTCAGCACGAGTCAGCCTTCGATCTTTATGCTTGGACCCTGTGATAATACACGCGGTTGGCACTCCATGGTCTTTTCTCATTGATCTGCTCGAAGAACGCAGTTGTAGAAGCCGAAGGAGTGTGTCTCTTACAGCTTCAGTAAGTGCATCTAGGCTTCCCGGGTGGCAATCAAAAGATGAGGACTATCGTTGGTTAGAAACGTCAAGAGATGTGGCTTAAAAACGAAGCCATCAGCGAGTATGCTGTACAAAGTGCGTAGAATCGTCCTGAATTCCATTAATATTGGACAAAAATCTCAAAAAATTACAAAAACGCCTAGATAAAGCAGTCTAAAATTGCTTTTGTTCACTTTTCTCTCATGATTAAATGCTTCTGCATTTTCGGTGTTGGCACTATGTCTGACTCCAGGCCTAGTGTAACATTTATAATATACTCTGTGAGTCTAATGAAGCTGTTGGACGAGTTGGTCTACATAAACGTACTGAAACCAGTAAATTCTTCAGCCTAGGATAAACTAAACATGACTTCGTTAAAAATCTATAAAGAGCCTTCAGGAATTCGCAGTGATTATCACACTGCACCAAATAAACTGACAAACCATTAGCCTTCTGTCTCTCAAGTCCGAAGACATTCTGCATCAGTTTTACTGTTCAAAATATTTTCACAGATGTGACCGGAAGGATGCATCTCTACAACCGATAAGCAACGACACCAATCAGCACAACTTTTGGTTTGCATCGATAAACCTTCCTGCCTTTTGGCCTTAGCACTTCACTTTCCATGATTCAATATACTGGTAGTCATAGTATATCGGACCTAAGAGGCGTTTGTGCGTGCTAGGTAGGCATAACTATCAATACCCCCGCTGAAATAGCCTCTGTTTGAATCTGAACGGTCTTGCCATCTTCATGGAAGGACAATTATTTTGTGGTTTTTTTTGGATGCACCATAACCCGCTGCTGTCGCTTAATATTGTCTCAAACTCGGCTCTTTCTGCGGAGTAGGCGTCGGAGCTTTCTGTAAAACCACGGACAGCCCTTGGGATGGGACGGTTGTGGGCCTGGTGGGGCAAAGATTTGTACCAGTTAACTAATTCCATCCCGGATAAGACACCAGGCCAGATTCACATCGTCTGGATCGCCGTGCTGCCAGCCCATGTTTTGATCTGTTTCTCTCATATAATCGAAGGATACGAGCCAGACATTTGGTCCACAACAAGACGTCTGTGAGATCTGAGCCCCGCGCCCCCAACGTATGTTCAGAACTGTTTAGTTTCTGGCGCAAAAAGGGAAAAGCGCATCTGCACTGGAAACGTCCAAAGTTCGGAGAGTAAAAATTAAGTCCAGGGTGGACATTCGTTCATTAAGAGAGTGAGTGGGCTCATACATATGTTGTCAAAGTACTATATCACACATTGTTCTGTGTAGGTGTCCGAAGGAATTATACGCTACCGTAGTGTGGCGATTATCCACTCAATCGATGTGGGGCGCGTTGAAATTACCCAGAAACCAGACATTTTCTACCCGTCGTCCAGCGCTGCATGAGATCTAACACATTAAAAGTCTCTGCAGCCGGTGCCTCGTACAACAAACCTATAGGTCCTTTCTACACCCAGTCAGCACAGTAGTCCCCCCAAAAGCCTCAGATTAGTCCCAAAAGAGTCACAAATTGGTCTCAAAAGAGTCTCGCTTTAGTCACATTTGTAACACCTCATGAGCTCCTTGGGACTATTTTTGAACATATTAGGAATAAATCGGTTTATGTGTCTTGCTTTCAATTTTCGGTGAGCTATACTATATTACTTCGTATTCTTAGTTATTGAACTTTTATTAATTTCCAGTGGAGAAAAGAACATGTCTTGTAAAATTACTTGGCCCCACCCGGGTACTTCAGGGCGCCCAATATCCTCATCAAATGTAGCACCCCACAAAGAAATCAATGGGCAATTTCATGCTGTCAACCACTAAAAAAGTAACAGGCTAAACCCTCCAACTTGTACGGCAATATTAAAGTAGTCCCAAAATAGTCCTTCGAGAGACGTTTTTGGACTAAATATCCTCCTTTTGTGCCGACCGGGCTGATTAGCTACAGTTTCTTTCAACAGAGTAGAATTTTTCCCCCATTTTTTGGACCTTTCCGAGTATAACGACATGACTTAAGCTCATCTTAACCTGGGAAATAAAAATAGTCCCTCACGAGACATTTTTGGGGCCAAAATATTCATCTCTATACTAAGTGGGCGGATAGTGGTCAGTTTCACCCTACACTCTAGCGCCTCATCAGGTCCTAAGGGATTCCCAAAAAGATATGGTGTACCGAGACCCCATTTATTACGTGCATCATAAGGACCAAATTTTGTCCGAAATGGACATTAACCCAGGAGGAATACTTCCGCACTGAAAACCTCTTCAATCAGTCATGTTTCGTTAAAACCTATGATTGTAGGTCTCCCAGATGTCGCCAACGATTTCAGTTTTGTTGCGTTTGTTAAGTAACCCGCGAGCGTTACTAAGAGCTATTTCTGCTACCTGACTATTTATGAGCGTGTTGTGTTGTTCATTATTAGATCCCCAGGGTCAGGGGCTGCCAAGAGGTGGCCACGTTATCGTCAGTCTTGTCTTCATCACACGGAAATCCTGAATATGCATATTATTCTCCCCCTCTTTATGGCACTTAAAACCACTCGAAAACCATTTTGAACCCGTTCGGTTTCGGAACAGTTTTGCTGCTTGTGTTTCGAGCGAAAACGTTTTTACGAACAATTGTACGCGGGCGAAGCTTGAATGACTTCTTATAAAAAGGCACACCGTAGCGTGCCTCTCGAGGGTACCTCCGAAGAGCACGTGTCTGGGCTCAGGTCAGGTCACAGGACTTGAGGCTCGAGCCAATAAAGCAGTCCAGATTTTTGCGCCAGTGAGCGTTAAGATGAATCCCACCGGGTGGTCTTTTTGTGTTAGCCTTTTACCTCTTTTGTTTACTCTGTGGATGAAACGAGGTTCAGACTCAATTCGCTGTCAGGATAGTTTAGCAGTCTCACGTTAAGAACTGGGTCCTTTTCCAATTCTACCTCCCCCAAGTGTCACAGATACAAGCAGTGCTTAGATAAATTGGTAATGGTGGTAAGTAGGGAAACACAAAGAATAAGATGGAGGATGGTGGAGAAGGGATAGCGGCAAAAACCAAAGAGATAGATATAATATTGATGGATAAAGGTGACGAAAGAGGGAACAGCGCTGCATCCAGTGTCGCCACTGAACAATGTATGTTTAGATGTACCCAAGGAACACATCAAGCAATCAAAGGTCCATTCTTGCCTTAAAACCTACCACCTACGTAGCAGATATCCCCTCAGCCGGCAGCGCGGTTCATGGATCGACAACGCGGCACGCAACGAAATTCACCCTTATGTTCCCTACTGCTCTCGGTTTGACGAGCTTAAACTTATGGTCCCTGAATGTGGAATCCTGTTTCAATACCAAAAACGGCTCTTTTGAGTTGGATAGTCTTTTGATTTGTTTGAAGGCTTCTATCAGATCCCCCTTGAGTCTTTTGCGTTTCATAGGGAAAAGTTCTAGCGCCATTGTTCTCTCCGTGTGCGTTTTTTCCTGAATCCCAGTAACATTCTAATCAAGTATCGTTGAACTTTCTCAAGAACAGCACTGTCCCGCACAAGAGCCGGGGCCCAATTCTGAGCACAACATTCTAGGTGTGATCTCACCAGTGATGTGTAGAAAGGCAGCAAAACGGAAGCTTCCATGGAGGCTACGGTGCGCAATATTTGGTGGAGCGCTCGTTTAGCCTTAGCCGCGGCAGCCAGACACTACGGAGATGACTGGTAGCAATTGTCCGTCAGGACTCAAAGGTCAGTGATGAATGTAGCCGACCTTACTGCTTGCGGGTTTTGTGGGTCTAGGTATTCTGATTATCCTTCGATGTCCTGGGTGAGATGCTTACACTTCCCTGTGTTGAGTGGCAGTAGCCACTAAGTGGTTCAGTCTTGGACCTTGTTCAAACCCCCTTGAAGTGATGCGGTTCCGGATTCACCTACCAGCTTTAGATCGTCCGCAAACAAGTAGCCTGGGTTTTGTATACCCTATAAAAGGTCTTTGACGTAGATCAAAAACAGAACGGAACCCAAGACTAACCTTTTTGAGACCCCATTGGTAGCCGTATCCCTCGTGGACTTGCTCCCATCCACTCGCAATACGTTTGGTTTGTGAGATATGCCTGGTCCATCCCAGCACTTGAGGCGCAATACTCGGCTCTTCCATTCTGAGTAATAGAAACCGGTGGTTTACGGAGTTAAAAGCCTTTTGGAAGTCCAAATAGCAGACCCCAACTCTCACATCTCTGCCTAACCTGGCCAAAACCTCGTCCAAAAAGGACAGAAATTTAAACAATCACAATCTATTTTCGACAAATCTGTGTTGGCTGTTGGAAATGATCCTATTTTCAGCCAGATGACTGGTCCTGCGGTTTCTAATCAGTCCCTTCCCCCCCCACCAATTTTAGTGGCACAGATATCACGCTGAATGGTCGATAGTTTAGTACCTCTTCCTTAAACCCTCCCTAGTGTATTGGGACAACTTCGACCGTCGGTCAATCCTCAGGCTATTGCGCACTGTCCAAAAACCTGGCGTACAATCGGGCAAGACGGGTCGTTATTAGCTGGGAAAGGAGGCGCAGAACCGCAGCATGGATGCCATCTGAACCGGCTGCCTCGTGTATCCTAGTCAGCACAGGGGTGAAAACCTTAGTCCTAAAAAAATTCCCGCGAGGGATTATTTTTCAGAATGTAGATTGAGAAGTTTTTTCGTCATATCATTAGATCGAGACATGTCTCAAAGGCTGAAAAATAACTTTACCTCATTGAAAAACCCTGTGGCTTACCAGCCCGGTCAGCACAAAGAGAGAGCATATAGTCCCAAAATGTCCCTCAGGGAACTTTTTTGGGACTACTTCGATAATATGGTATAAGTTGGAGAATTTCTTTCGGTACTTTAGGTACGGTCCACAGCGTGAAAGTACACCTCAACTTCTTTATAAAATGCTACGTTCTGTGGGGATATTGAGCACCAGAGGGTACTCGGGTCGTACCAAGTTCTTTTCGAGTGTTCACAGGTCATGTTGTTCCCCAAATGGAAATTAACAGAATTTCATTGACTAGTACATCAAGATGAAATAATGCAGTATGGCTCACCAAAATTTAAAAGTGAAGCACGTAAGCCATTACATCCTCTGTGTTCAAAAACAGTCCCAAAAATGTCCCTGGGGTGTTTCAAACGGGGCCAAATTGGGACTTATTTGGAATTTTTTTGTTGACTTGGATGTTAAGACGCCTCAGGGATTTTTATATTTTGTCTACAGAAACAAGGATAGAAGGTATGCAAAGTTTAGTCCATTGGCTCGCTAATGCACTGTTTCGAGGTGCCCTCGCAGTATCTCAGTCTTGGAGCTACTGTCGAGTACATTGGCACCATTCCTGTCCTTATCAGAAACCATAACTACTCCCTTGTAGCAAAACGGCTGCAAAATCACTCCGAAACCGTTCGGTTTTTGGACGGCTTTTGATCGGTTTTTATTATTACGCCGATCGGCTTTCGGTCGGTTTGTTTAGTAGCCGTTTTACACGGATCAACAATGAATTGATGCGAGGGAAATCGACGATCGGAGTAATGTGCGATGCTTAGTTGGCGTTTCATTGAAATATATTGGTTTACCTTATCGAAATGCTCTGAAATACCTCGGTATAGGTCGCTCTACTGCATTCCTTGGAAATGGGTAAAATAAGGACAATTAATCAAAAATACAACTTGGAGATAGAGATGAGCATTGTAAGACGTAATTTGGGAAAAGTGACCTAAATTAACGAAGCATATCACGTATTTTAATCGACTGACACAGACCGCTCGGAAACCGTTAGGAGTCCACTCAGACACCGCTCGAAAACCGATCGGCGTAATGGAAAAAAACACTCAAAACCCGGCCAAAACCGATCGGTTTCGGAGCGGTTTGTGCCAGTCGTTTGAAATATGTGATATGCTCCGTTAATTTCTTTCATTAACCAAAATTACGTATTACGACGCTCATTTCTATCTCCTAATTTATGGTTTTCCGATTAATCGCCCTAATTTTACCCATTTCGAGGGAATTACACAGGGCAATCTAGATGATAAAAAGCAGCGAAACAATAAAGTGCGTATATCTCCAAAACCATGACGTTTATGGGGATAAAACTTCGCAGTTGGCAATTTCAGGGCTAATTAGTACAATTGCCCAACTTATTTATCATAAAAATGGGATTTTGAAAAACAGTCCCGGAAGGTACCGTTTGGGGGCGTTTTTTCGACCCCTTGTGCTGACTGGGCTGTACCGAGGTTTTCAGGAAATTTCGATGAATCAAACCAATACATTTAAATAAAAGGGCAACCAAACATTGCACATTATTTCGGTCGTCAATGCCCCTCGTATAAAATCACTGTCTATCTGTGTAAAGTGGCTACTAAACAAACCGACCGGAAACCGATCGAAAACCGATGTTACAAACAGGCTGGGGGCTACAATGATATATATATATATATATATATATATATATATATATATATATATATATATATATATATATGGTGTTCCAGCGATCACCTCGTGGTTTATTTTCTATAGATGGAAAACAAACAGGGTGCTAAAAATGCCATCGAAATGGGTGCATTTGACTGTTGCAGCAATAGGAAACACGGCATGCAGAACCTCAACTGTAGTATGCGGGATGCAGTGTCTTCGGTGGGGGTTGCACATTTACGATCTTCAAATACAGAAAGAAAACTCGGTGTGCCGGAGCTCAGTGAGTGCATCAACAAGCATCAACACTTACACCGATAAAGATGAGAGTGGTGATCTGTCTGAGCGTATTTCACAGATCAACGTTTTGAAAATCCCCGCAAGCAATGTCGTCACGGCTTCGGAACAAACTTGTCGATTAAAACAAAAGCCGTTCGTCCCAGATACTTAAGCCTCACTAGATGTATATCACAGACAGTGATAAGTTTCAAGTTCCCTGTGTTCGTTAACCCTTTGATCATCCCCACTCTTGACAACTTTGGGATCTCAATACAGTTCATTTTAGCTCCCAGGACTTTAAGGCAGCCTGCCAGATAGCCGTTTTTTCTACTAGAAAGCCCTTTGATTCTCAGGTGTTCCAACGTTACGCAAAGTTGTCGCTTTTTCACAGGCACCCCTGGGAACGGGGGAAAGGAGACATACTTGTCCCAGTGCTCCTTTCCTATCTGAACACAGGATAAAAATTAAATCAAATCCAAGTGCAGGACTGGCGGCCGACTCCAACGGCAGTTCAGATTTTGCACCTGTGAGCTCCTGCATTTCGCAGCGCTTCCGCATCTTGGAATCTTTCCTGGTCTGTCGGTGGATGGAAGTTCAAGGCACGTTACGTTTACTTGGTAGCCGTCGGAGAGAGCAGCAAGAGCAACATTTCGGTAGAATGAGGCCTCTGCACCCAGCACTCTCACTCGTCCTGCAAAGCTAAATCCAAGCTTCCACCAGCCCCCTTGTGAGGAAGCCATTTATGAGGGCCAAAAAAGCATCAAGGAGGTATGGGTAAAGTGTCTGGAAAAAAATAACAAGGAAAGAAGGAAAAGGAAAGAAGTCGGGATAGAAGTTCTTCTGAGTGCTGTCCGCTGCCTCACGGGCACTCCAGAAATGCACCTGTCCACGCGAAGTTCAACTTCTCATTAAAACGATGACGGCATCGGCTGCCAGTATGTCCGCAGGGTGTTTATTCCAGTCGCTTATTACTCTGCCGAGGACAAACTGGACCCCAATATTCTTGTTAGCCCTTGGTTTGACTAGTTCCAGCTTATGCCCTCGGAGGGTGGAGCTCTCGCCAAAGAAAAACAGTGGCTTGGTCATTCGCGGTGAACCTTTGGTCCCCTCAAAGTTTCTATCACGCCTCATCTTCCCGTCTGCACTTGGGCGAGAACGAATCTAACGATGTCAGCCTGTTCTTGTGCTGTCGCATCCTTGGACTGAAGATGGTTCTTGTTAACCTCTATAGAGCTTCTCCGGTTTGTGGGTGTCTAGTCAACCGTGCGGCCCTGGCCTGGACTACCTTCTCGGGGTGGGTTCATAACAAAGCAAACTAAAGGGGTAACAGGACTCCAGGGTACCTTGGGCCACTGTTCCTCCCAGTTGGCACATGACTGTTCGTCTTGTTAAGAGCCCACAAACACCGCGCCGGGGAATTTAAGTTGCACGTAACGACTACCTTTTGGTCATTAAGCTGAAGGACCTGCGTTACAACGCGTAGCCTTCTCGCTGTTATTGGTATAGTTTTTATTAAGCTATCTAGGATAATCCCCAAAACTATAGCTTTAAGGCCTGTTGTCCGACCCTGAAAAAATCAGGCAACTTTTTCTGAACACTATTCCCTGGGACCACCCGGTGGTATAATATACATACAAAAGTGATGGTAGGGTAGGAGCCAAGCGAAATATCAGTCTCAGTCAAACAACACTAGCAGACTCCAAGATACCACTCAGGGAATCACCTTCATAAAGAGACTAAAGCCGTCTTGACTTGCGTAACACATCCGGAAACTTTCAAACGGCGTCATCCGCAGAAACTGCTCGCAGTTGTTAGCTGAACAACTGATACATAATTAGTTCCACAGATATTGACCTCCTGTGGCGAGCACTCTCCCCTAAGGCTTACATATATTGGCAATACTCTGCACTTAATCCCCTGCTTCCGTGTAGCTCTCTTACCCCCGCATATTGCCACATCTTGTCCGACTGGCCATCCACATCCTTACCAGCATAGATATGCCTACATCTCCTCCCAGCCGACCCAAAATCACTGTCAGCAACCGCCGTCGCAAGACCGCCAGACTCCAAATCTCACCGATAACTGCTCAGTCTCTCTGGTAGATATACTTGGAAATGCCAATAGACAAACTACGGAAATGAGCAAAACTCTGAGCAGTCTTTCCTCTCGAATTGACTCCGCTGATCTGATTATCGATCAACTGGTGCCTATAGCGTTCTTGCTTGATCCAGCCGCACTCCATACCCCAACCAATCGACTACTGGCCACGAAGTTTGCCTCGGAAATCTTCAGACGGATAAAAAAGGCAAACAACGCGATTGTGTTCAACATTCCAGACCGAATACCTCTCTCAGCTGCTAAAAATTCTGATACAAAGTGCTTGCAACCTTTGCTCACAACCGTGCCACTGTGTTAGACTCCGCAAAACGTCCCTGCGCACCACCTGTCCACTGTTGTTCCAGTTTACAAATGAAGTTGTCGCCAAGATCTTTGCCAGCCGGCAATCATTAGTCGTGGCCAAAACCAGCTTCAAGTGCGCCAGGATATTTCCGGACAAGACCTCACTCCAAAGAGAGGTGCACAAGAGTCACGCCCAGAACAGTAACCCCGGTGTTAGTGCAACTAACAATCCACCCCGAAACCCCGGTGCACCTATCACTGGCCATCACCCGATGTTGCCACCTATTGCAGATCACAATGCAACCGTAGATCTAGACAGTACTCCAATTTACTCACCCAATGAGCCACCTGGCATACACCCCAATGTTCAGAATAGCCCAAGCAAATCTATAGACTGGAACAAGCGCCCCAGCATCCACAAAACTGATGAAGGTTCCTCCGACTCGTCCACCCACGAGCTCATGTTCTCCACAAGTCTAGACGACCCCATTCCTTCCACAAGCTCCATGTCAGGTTTTTCAACCGTACCTAAAGATCACTGCACCATCAACCCACCTCCGTCTACACCCATGCATCCCGCCACCTCTGGTTTTATTGATAACCCAACCAGGCCCCTAAGCTCACCCACTGCACTCACCCACTCGCCACCAGAATGTATCTGGTTACCACCTAGGCCACCACCACTGATCAGCCCGTCAGTGCAGACTGACCCTCAGAAGTTAACACTTCGTCGCCAGAAGAACAAGGCCCATCAACATAATGCACATGCAAACCATAAGGAAAATGCACAGTCGAGCGAAATTTTACCAGCCTCTTGTGTGGCTGTGAATCCTACTTTTCCATCTCGGCTAACCGCCTTATCATTTTTACCCTAATTTTACCCACCTTATCCCCCCCCACTCACCGCGCCATTACATTACTATCCGCCACACCAACTGCTCTATACCTCTACTGCTACCCAGTCACTCCCTGGGATTCATTTCCGTGCCTCACCTAGCTTCCCACTCCCAGAAGACCCATCCGCGTCTTTTAGCCTAGCGCTGCCATCCATCCGTGGCCGCTTTTATCCTGCCGGCCCCCTCCGAGAATATTCCCTGCATTCAAACTATTCTCCTAAACAGCACCTCCCCACCCCCCATTCCTTACACTATCTCCCACCAGGTTACAATCCACCAACTCCGTGGAACAACTGAGGTCCCCCCCCCATCCTTGCCCTATTCTTCACTGGAATAACCACCTTCATCACCTCTACCGAACCCCCGACCATATCCACCACTACCGAGGTCTGCATCATCTCTTTCAGTCATAGTCGTAAATGCCAGTTCATTGCTGTACAAAACTAAAGCCATCGGCAGCATCGCTCAGCCCTCCGACTTTGATATTATCATTGTAACTGAAAATTGGCTAACGGATTCCGTCCCGTCAGATCGAGTCTTTCTAGTTGGCTACCAGATGTTCCGAAGGAATAGGCCTCGTCGTGGTGGAGGCTGTCTAATTTACGTCAAAAACACCCTGCAGTCCATTCCACTCTCACACACAACTCTCGACGCCGCTCAGGATTCTCTGTGGTTAACGATTCCCTTACCTAACTCCTATCTTCATATTGGTTGCATCTATCGGCCACCTGATTCCAACGCTATGGACCTTACCAAGATTATTGACGCATTCAACTACCTTTCATTGCTGCCCTATTCCTCCAAACTCATCGCTGGGGACTTCAGTGCACCGAGCATCTGTTGGAATACTCTATCTGCCCCAAACAACTTATTAGGTTTCACCTCATGCATCCGCGTAGGGCGCTGGATCCAACATGTAACAGTCCCAACTAGAGGTAACAACATCCTTGATCTGTTGTTCACAATTGGTTTATCTGACGTTTCAGCCAGTACGCTCGACCTCTTTTCAGGGAGTGACCACAGAATTGTGTCCCGCATCTTCGCGGTTCTGCAAGCTTTCGATAAATCCCACCCAACCAGTCGTTTCTCTTCAGCAGTCAACTGGGACAATCTTATTTGCACGCTTCGTTCGTTAGACTGGGACGACTTCTTCCTGCAAAGCGACCCTCAGCTGGCTGCTGATTTACTATATTCTAACCCATCATACTTGCTGTCTGAAATCACTATAACTCGTATCATATCAAACCGAGTCCGAAGTTCAGTACTGAGCCGAATGCATAACAGATATCTGAAGCTCCAGAAGGTGTATCACACCAATAGTGACTTATCGTCATTCTTGCAGTTCCAACGTCTCTCGGTAGCAATCAGAATTAGGACTGACGATATGCTCAAAAAACAAGAAGTATCTGCCTTGCAATGCCATGATTCTTCCTCAAATTTGGCACGCCTAATGAAAAACAGAAATCAGAGCAAACCGGCAGGTATCCCCTCTCTCATTTTGAAAAATAACGATCATATTACCTCACCTGTAGCGATAACCGAGGCCATTAATTCCTATTTTGTTGCATCCTTGAATAAGGACCCCCTTACTTAACCCCCATGCATAGATCCTGTCACCAAGCACTTACTGTCTGATTTGGAATTTGTTTTAAAGGAGGTGGCCAACCAGCTTACCCGTGTCCGGAAGTCTTCACACCTTGGCCATGATTGTGCTCCACCGACACTTCTACGTCTTGGAGGAACTGATGTCGCAGCCCTACTATTGAAGGTGTACAACCTATCCATCAAGTTTGGCATATTTCCTTCACAATGGAAGACTGCGGCCATCATCCCAATCCACAAGAAAGGATCAATACATGACCCCTCAAATTACCACCCTATCAACCACACTCCAATTGCTTCTAGTTTGATGGAACGCTCCATCAAACAGCAGATGCCCGGCTTCCTATTGTCCCATAACATCATCCATGGTGGGCAGCATGGCTTCTTTAAGTCACGTTCATGCATCACTTGCAAGTACGACTTTTTTAACCTCATAATGGCGGCTGCCGACAACAGTAAATCCATCATCACTATGCACCTTGATATGACAAAGGCTTTCAACCGTGTCCCTTACGCTTTATTTCTAACCGAACTCGAAGCTCACGGCTTTTCCGGTTCGCTTTTAACGTGGTTAACATCGTACCTATCGAATCGCTCACAAGTGGTTTCCATTGATGGGTGTTTCTCATAGCCTGCTCTAGTCACCAGTGGAGTTATACAGGGCAATGTACTCGGTCCTTTACTTTTTCTCATCTACGTAAATGATATATTTCCCATCTTGTACCACGGCACCTCATTCCTTTTCGCTGATGACGTCAAGATTGTCTATGAGTTTCCTCGTCAGAACCTCAACATTATGGTGGATGAAATTTCTAGTGACCTAAAGCGATTCGGGGATTGGTGTAATTCATGGAGTATGGACTTCTCGACCTCAAAGAGCTGCTACACAACATTCAGACGTCAAATGGCCCCCGGAACACTGCTTATCCACGACCTACCCATCTCGTACAGCCCTTTAAATTGAGACCTTGGTCTCCATTATCCTTGTAGTTTTAGGTTTTCTGAGTATGTTCCGCTCCAGATTGCAAGGACGAGAAGAACCACTGGTCTCATCTCCAGAACCTTTCGGCTAAATGATTGCAAACTGCTCACTTACAAGTCTCACGCCAGGCCTCTCCTTGAATACTGTCCTATTATCTTCACCAACATGACGAAATCCGACCGCATTTCTCTGGAGTCCGTGCGACGTCAGTTCACCAAAAAATCAGTGGGACTTTCCTCCAGTTTGTGTTACAAGGATCGATGCATCCTACTCAGTCTTAACTCTCTATGATTGCGTCGCATGAAGCTCAATTTATGCTTCCTGTTTAAGCTGTACCACAGTACGACCTTTTCGTGTACTGAACCCATTCGTCTCACTCCCTCCACGAATTATGCCTTACGCTATCGGTCGTTGCAGTTCTTTATACCTAGATCAAAATTAGCCTTAAGATCTTACTTCTTCCTCATAAAATACTCAAAGTTATGGAATAAACTCCCGCTAAACATCCGCGAGAGTCTCTCAATTTTCCAGTTCAGAGGCTCGCTGAATCACTTTTTGACCATTCCCAATGTGATCCTTCTTACCGGCCAGACCGTCACCGAAGAGGTGGTCTACGATAACGGTTTTGATTACTAGGATTATTGCACCAGAACTTTCATTTCTCGCCCGATGACAGACGCCAGTGCAACTTTTTCTTTTTACGTTGTATTAGACACAATCTATACTAAGGCAGCTACAGTTTGCTGACTTTTGTAACTATAACTAGTTAATGCTTGCCGGTTCTCCTAATTTTAGACAATGTTCGTGTTCTATTGCCAACCAAAGTTCCTAGCCTTAGATGTCCTTGCAGCAAATAGGTACGTGGCTTTGGATCCTAGGACACTGAGTTCAGCCGTCTACCACCTTACTTGATCCTTCACTCCCTTCCCGTTCATTTTGGCCGCCACCACCGGCCCGGGTTTTATGTCCGGCCTCATTTCGCCTTTCTTAATCATCGCATTTCAGAATCTCCTATCCCAGAAGCCCACCTTCTAGTACCTACTTGGTGGCCTGTCCTCTCGTCTCATCTCTGTATCCACCACTCACCAACCACTATCATATTCCCTCTTATACACCACACTATTTCCCATCAGCAGAGCTAAACGCATTTACACCAGCTAGCCCGGAATGGTCTCTGATGGCCTTGGGCATGGTCTGGCGCTGTATGAGACTGATACACGTATGCCAGCTCGTGCTTTACAACGTTCCTTGTCCTACTCCGTGTGTTTTCATAGTACCACTCTGCATTTTCCCAGCCCATGCTAGCAAAACCCCTGATGTCAACGGCACCCAAACCATAGCGTCTCCCGAACGTGGGGAAAACAAACCACCCCCAGCAGTTGCGAAAAAAGGCAGTTGCGCATAGACTTACGATCGGGCGGAGGGGCTATGGAAAGTTCCTATATGGGCTCAACCACCCTCTGTTAGGAAACAAAAAAGAAAAGAAAACTGGAAAAAAGAACAGTGGAAACAAAAACGTCCTCGTGGGATCGATTTGATCTTCAAATATCACTGACATTGGGCTGTGAAGGAATTGGGCAACCTTCATCTATGGGTATGTCCCTCATCAGCTCAGACCTGATCCTGCGAAAGGGGAAACCCCTTATCGCCCTTGTTCACTTGGCAAGCCTTTGGTTTTCACGCACGAGACTGACTGAAGTGACAGTGCACTGGACTCTCCACACACTTTTACCCACCCCCGCTCTAAGTTTCAACCACCCATACCCTCCCTAAGCGCACCTAGCATGCATGCTGACGTCAAATGCAACCGCTACTACAGCCCTGACTTTCAACTCAATGACCTGGACAGCGTGTAGAGGTACCTGACGAAAAACGGCAACAGCGGTGAAGCCCGGAAAAAGAGAAAAAGAGAAAAGAACATAGTGGAAACCGGTCACCTTTTCCATCCATACCCCCCCATCTTCCGTCATCTTTACCGGAAAGCGGCCTTCTCGATGTCCTAGCATCCAAGCCACGTTTAGGTTTACAACCCTTCCTAAAAGTAACCACAGCCTCCTGCCAACTACAATCACCTTCGCAGCCCGGACTTCAAGCCCACTGACATGGATAACATATGGAGACAACAGATGACCAACACTTGCCTCACTTCAGTCTACAAAAATGAACACGGGAAACCGTTCATATTTTCCATTCCACACTAACGTATCTCTCCTCACTTTTATAACAAATACGGTATTCATGCAACCACCGGGTCATGAGATTTCCCTGCTTACATTTAAGTTTAATCTCAGCAGGCAGGCACTAGCGGGTAGGAGCACAGACCAACGTACGTCCACGTTCCTGTGCATGGCAACATTTTTTTCCAACGCATCACCACCGATGCCCTAGGTGTTCGTTCTGCATTCTTACTTAATTGCTCTTCAGAACTTCTAGCTGCGTGCAAACCATTTATTCTTTGAAATGCAGACGCAGCAGCCCATCCGGTTTACGCTATCTTGCAAGCCTGAAGTAGTACTTATCAACTCCCTGCAACCCTACGTTATTTAAACTCCCGAATTAAAACCCAGACCAAAATATGAAATGTGCCACCGACCGTTCATATAAACCCAACCAGTTCATTATTAACTGTCGCCATTTACTATCATAACCCACAGCTAGAACCACATCCAGACTGCTAACATCATTTATTTCAGGTTTGTCGTCGTCCACTCTATCGGGCTCCACTTTCGGTGACCAAGGTCCACATCCCGACCCCAAACCGACAGAGAATCTTTTATACCAAACGGGATTGCAATCGAGCCACACGACCTAAAACACTCCCAACTGCTTACCAGTAGATTGATAGGCGTCTTTTGAAGCAACACCTCTACTACTGATGTCACTGCTGGAGTCTTCACAAATAACAGTTCACAAGCTACCTTCTACTGATTGACTGACACGTCCCTTACCCCGCCTGATGAACCATACCCACGGGATGCTGCACATCACCCAGGTCTCACGTGAAACGATCCGATGACAGAGCCAGAATGTGCAACACAGTAATCTTTTACTCATTAAATTTCGATACGCCGTCTGAACTCAAGTTCACTCATCCCCCCCCCATCAGTGGTTCCCAATAATGACGCCGAATATCACTGAGAATCAATAAGTCAACATACTTTTGTCAGCTTAACAGAACAATAAGGCGCGAGCCTATGCGGAGGTTTTTCGCTCAGTTTTCTCTTGCAAGATTTCATTTTTCTTTCGACCGTTATCGGGATCGAAATTGATTCTTCACTAATTCAAGGCCTTCAAGTTGCGCTTTTTTTTCTGAATGATAGGGTTATTGATCCTGAACCTAAATTCACCTTTTATATGGATTGCTGTTTCCTCCACATTTATCAATGCATCCTAGCCCACTTCCACACAGTTTGTTCATATCTCCCCGTTTCATGACGCACTCCGTTTATTGAGACCGGGAATATCCATCATTCCGGGCCACCATCGTCTTCATAGGGAGCCGTTCTCCCCATATTCTTTAAAGTTCACTAGTGTACTCCCATTCATTTCTTTTATCTCTTCATGTTCATAAATTATTTTGTTCATGGAACCCCAATAGGCCTCCGTTATCCACAGCTAGCATTATTTTGGTTTATAACGCATCCTTAGCGCTATATTTTCACGACATATTTCGCATTCCCCCGGGCCACCACCAACCAACCCGGATTCGAAACTAGACCGTATTTGCCGCGCAAACCATTACCATTTCGGTCGATTAAAACTAACTCTAGCTATATTGCTTCGCTTCTGAGGATTTCGACTCGCTTTCTTGAAATTCGTGTATCGTTCATTGTTTTGAGTAACGTTGTACACCATGATCGTGCGCTTGGGCGTGCCTCTCGACCATGGTCGATAAATATACCATTATTATTATGATTATTATTATTAGTATTATTATTATTATTAGTGTTCCGAAGGAGGGGGGGTAGGTTTTTCCACAACCGGTCGTCACACCGCCCGCAAAAATCCTCCCGAATCTTAGCGGAGTCAAGGGTTTGAAATAGGGGTACTGATTCCCGTTACCCGCCTAGACCCTGCTGTGGGTGAGCGTACCTAATACTTCTGACGTCAGCATTCTACTCACTGTCGCACTTGATCCCGTGGATACACCGACGCGGTGTTACTGTGCGTAGCCCATGGGAACGGCTGGCCGAAGGCGGGCGTGAGGGGGAAATGGATGTGCCGTCCTCGGGGGAGTCGTCATGGATTGGCTGCGTGTGCTTGTGTGAGTGCAAGCTCGTGTGGGTGTCATGGGCGAGGTCGCACTTTGGTATACGGGCAAATAGCAACGGCTAGCACCTACGGGAGACATCTTCCATAATGTCGGTGATGAAAGAGGAACGGTGAGCACTTCTACTTGTTTGATGGAGGTAATGAAGCATAAAAGCTTTTCATTTACATGTGCGTGATTAAAGGTAAGCGTGTCTGGGTGCGCGAGTAAATCACAACCGCTACCACACATGGGAAATGTCTTCTATGAGGTCAGTGGCGAACCAGAAACGGTAAGCACTATGGCACGTTTGTTGGAGACTGTGGAGCGAGAACATGTCTCATATGCATGTATGGTTGAGTGTGAGTTTGGTTGAGTACGTAGGTGTCATAAATGCTACCACAAACGTGAGGCGCTGTAAACCACGTCAAAAACGAGTAGGGAGCAGTCTACCGGGGTTTCGTGTTGTCGTCTGCCCTGTCTTCACTCTCGAGGAGGCTGATACCACGCTTGTCGGGGGTTAGCATTCAGTTGGCGGTCTTTATCTTGACAGTTCTTATCAGTTCATCAGAGCCTCCGATAGCTTCCATGACAAAGCCCAGAGGCCAAGTGCTGAAGGAGGCGTGTCAGTCGGAGATCACTACTACGTCCCCAACCTTGAATGGTTTTGCTTTGGTTAACCACTTCTGTCAAGCTTGCACAATCGGTAGGTACTCCTGCAACCATTGCCTCCAAAAAACCTGGAATGATGGCTTCTTCTCTTCCATCCATGGAGGTAACTATCACGAAGGTTTGGCGGCTCTTGGAAACCCAAGTTCGACCTTAACGTCAATAGGACGTTCAGGGTGAGCGCCAGATGGGTGGGGTCGCCGTTGGCCACCGGAACCGGTGGGCGGTTGTTCAGCATTCTTTCAACCTCGGTCATGAGGGTGCTCAACGTTTCGTCGTTGGGCGGCTGAAACTCAGTGATCGACAGCAGCATTCGCCTGGTGGAGCTGATTGGCGCTCCCATACGCCACCTGCGGGGGATATAATTGCCACCGTATGCCATAGGCCACGGTTTGATTCTGTAGCTCGTTCCTGTTCATGTTTTGGAGCCAAAGCTGCAATTCTCGATTGGCGCCCACGAAGCCCGACCCATTGTCGGAGTATATATCCTCTGGTTTGCCTCCTCGGTCGTCATCGAAAGCGTAACTTCTAAGGGTACCGCGCGTGACTTCGTGCACGTTATAGTACACCCGTATCGTCTTTCTAACCCTTTCCTCCACCTGCTCCATCAAGGCCCGAAATAGTCCAGCCCGGTGTCACTGAACGGCCACCCACCAGGACTCACTCTGTGTTCTGGTAGTTGAGCCATGTGTTGTTTGCCCGCTACGGCATTGCATGCCCTATAATGTGCACAACGTTGGATTACGCGCTTTACAGTCGCTTTTCCTCTCAGCAACCGAAAGCTCTTCCGGTAACGTTTGTCATGTGACTACCCTCTGCATGTCCCTCTACGGCGTGAAAGTGTCGAATCGTCGGTTCTATCACAGGTTTTTGAGCCAGTAGCTGTATGGGATATTTCGTGTGAAAGCCCAGGTGGGAGTTGGTCAGCCTGCCATCTACCCGTATTAATCCGTTACCGATTTTGGGGTTCAAATGTCTTAAGTTGCCCCTCGGGGATAATAATCTTTTGTCTATTGGTCCCCCTTCTTCGGCCCTCTCATATTCTCTGGTGGAAGCCTCCCGTTATATTATCTTCAATAAATCGTGTTCTGTGGCTGGTTACTCATCGGGGCTTATCGCAACCACTCGTGCCTGGCTGGAAGGGCGGACCCCTTTCGTGGCTAGCTAATGTCCCTTGAACATGGCCAACCATACTATTGATCGAAAAGTCTTCATCCAGCAGGAAAACGTGACCAACCGTGACAAAATGAATGTCGGCTCCGCGTTTGTCGCCGTCATCATCGCGCCCTTGATCTCTTGTTCCATTTCTAGAGGGGGCTTTATTTCATACACGAGCCAGTCCCGTTGAGGCATTTGCAGGGAATTCGGCCCTCTTGTCCACGCGCCCAGTTTTCGGAAGTTGGTAGCACCACGGGAGCATGGATCAACTAGGTTATAGCCGGACTTGGCATGTTTCCACTGGTTCATGGCAGTTTCGTCGTGGATGATCGTGAGCCGGTTAGCAACGAAAGCACTAAAAACAGCTCTTGACGTTGTTAGTGTAGTACAGTACGATCCTTCAGTCCGTCCGAAAACTAGCAGATCAAGCACATCTCTTTATCGCTTGTAACGCACTTACTGCTAACACGGCCGCACCGAGCCCGAAGCGCGGTTTCGAAACCGACTTCGGCGGGGCAAAGCGGGCACCTTTGTTTGTACACCGCGGCTCAGTACCCCACTTTGGATGCTTCATAAAAGGCATGTAGTCCCTTCGTCTGTGTTGTACAACCAGGGGGCAAGCACCGTGGAATCCATTTGTCTACGAGTTGCTTTGGTGTTCAGAAATTCTCCCCGGTCAAGCCGGCCTTCCCGGCCCTGTGGCTGGCCTAAACCCACCTTTCTGCGACAGAGCTGCTGCACCAGGATCATTTTGGGTAGCATTCGAAGAGATGGAAAACAGAGCTTGTCAAACAAACTAAAGATAGCCGACAGTATGCCACGACGAGTCGCTGGTCGCTCGGGGACATTTAGCTCGAAAACAAAGCCGTTCATTTCGGCATTCCATAGCATTCTTAGCATGCTTTTGGTGGGATGTAGAGAGCCGCCAAGATCTCGAACTCTCTCGGCCCTCTAGTGGTACAGAATGATTTCGAGCACCTCCAAAGCATTCGACACCCATTTCGTGGGATGGAATCCACCGCCCTCCGGCGATGTTGTAAAGCTCCTGAACTGCGCTAGGGCCGAGTCTGCATCATCGAATGACCCAAGATACTCGTCGAAGTAGAAGTTTCAGCTGACGCTATCTTCCGCCGACTGGTGGACCACAGCTACACGCTTGATCGCTGTATCTCGAAGGGCGTAGTCCGCACAAAAGGTGAAGATATCACTCCGAAGGGGTGGACGGTCATCCTGTAATTTATTAGTGCTTTGTTCAGGTTATTCTCACCACCATGGAAATCACAACGCATATCGTTCTTTTACCAGCATTTTGACCTGGAGAATCTTTTCTCTGACTTCGGCAGGCAAGGTCGTTCTACCCGCCCTGAAACGGCAAAAGGCTTCAACCAGTGGCTTGGTCTTGTAAGGCACCTGTAGCAGGCGATCATTTACCAACCTGCCCTGGATATTGGCTACACAGTCGAAAATCACCAGCAGTATTTCGGGTTTCTCGGAGTGGAAAACCGGGTGATGGGGTAGATACCGGATGACCTCCAGGCCTTCAGTGGTTGCAGGCACCTTCTTAAAGTAACCAAGGGCTTCGTTTCGCGCCACCACTTCAGCGTAGGATTCCCACAGATCATGATCCCGAACGAAGCGTTATATCAATCGCGGTACTCCTGGCAGAGCATGGTCTCTGTTATCAACCCAAGGGTCAGCTAGTGTGCTCCATAGGAGAGGAACCTTGAACTGTTTTTCAAGAGCTGTTGCTCCTTGCTGCACTGTCTGTAGAGCGAAGTGGTCCTCTTGAGACCACGATTGATTTTGTTTCCAATGTTGTGAAGCTCCCTTTCGTACAGTCGCTGTAACTGAACCATATGCAGTCCGTTTCTGCCGATAGGTAGTTCACGGAACAATGTCCCCCGGCTGGACCAAACAGTATCCATCCTAGTGCTGTGAGAGCGGCGTAGGGTGCCTGGCTATTGCCCACTCTCTGGCCCTGCACCAAATGTGCCTCAAGCACAGCAGCCAATGGGAAGATCCACTCCGCTGCCCTCCCAGTCTACGACGGTTACATCCTGCAGGTGGGGCCACCTAGTTAAAGTTGCCCTCACCAACCTTGGTGCTCGCATGGGGAGATCAGCTAATGTAAATGCCTCCGTTGATTCGATTTGCTCATTAGTGTCTAAGGAGATGAGCTGTAACCACAACAGGCCGGCAGACATTCTTTGTGTTCCACCCACCGCGCTCGCCGCTAACAACATCGCGCTTTGAGCGAGCCCGTGTGTGCCGGCAAACCTTTCCTTCACCAGGGCTGTGTCTGATCCACTGTCAACGAAAGCCAACGCTTGGACTACACCTGTCGGGGTCATCACTTTCGCGGCAACTACTCCCAAAAGTACCGGTTTACTGACAGACCGTGACGTTGAACAAATCGCACTGGGCCTGGTGTTCGTCTCTGTTGCAGTTTCTTTTGCCTGTTATGAGAGTCGTTGGTATCCGCCCGCACAAACTTCGTGACCACATCTGGTTCTCGTTCAGCAAGCTTCTGCCCGGTGTGTGGTGTTGAGGAATATAAAGCACGCTCCTGTCATCCTCGATGTCCCCCAGCGTTCGCCCATTTTGCCCTCGACGAAATTCGGGCATACTAGTAACTCATGGCTGGCGTCGCGGGACCTGCAACTTGGATGGACTATGGCCTCGCGTGAAATGGCATATGAATCGGTCAAAACGTTGTTATTTTGGATGTTCCCGTGCAGTGGTTTGAGCCTGGCTGTTGCTGGGTTTGTTTGCCCTATATCTGTTCCGGACGAGTTGGCCAAATCTACCGTCGGCTATTTTGGCTTACCTGTCCAAGTATTCGATCAAATCTTGGAAGCTAGCCTCACAGTCACCTTGGCTCATACTTTACACCTCTTCCGCCCACCAACCCTGTAGTTCGGGAGAGAAGTGACGGACTGGGCCCTTCAATGTATGCATTACATCGAGTGCAGCCCTGTAACCTAAATGGCCGAGGGCTATTGAACTGTTCTGCATTTTGATCACTAGGTCGCACACTGTGTAGACGTCTCCCTTGGCTTGCTTGGCCTCCAACGTTGCCCCCTCTATCAGATTACGGGCTACTTTGGAAGGTTGGCCAGACAGGTCCCCCAACATCTTCCTTGCCCATGCGTAGCCTTGTTCCGGGTCGAGCACGGTAAACCTCTCGATAGTTTCTCTTGCTGGGCTTCGACAGCATTTGGTTAGATAGAGAAGCCTTTGCCCGGGTCTTTCGTCTTATTTTTGAGGAAATTTTCGAAATGCCTGATAAACTTTCAGTAGTGTTCAGATCATCCGTCGAAAAGTGTCAGGTCTACTCTTGACAGATTGATTGTTGGTCGTGTTGATGTTTCATGTTAGACAGCCGGCGCAGAGTTCCTTACTTCCATAAGTCTTGATCTGTCAGATAAATCGTGGTTCATGGCCTTTTGCTCAAGCCAGTTCCTTCTTCATTTCGCTTCCGCTTCCTGGGCCTGCTGCCTGGCCGATAACATTTGCTGTTCTAGGTCTAACTTCCTCAACCTCGTCTGCGCTACACCAAGTCGTGTAGCGCGCTGTTATTGATATAGTTGTCATTCAACTGTCGTAGGGAATACTAAAAATTATATTTTCTTAGAGCTTTCCGTTAACCCTTAGAAATTCAGGGAGTTTTTTGTCAGCGGTAAATTTTAACCCGGCCCTAGTTTTCCAATGCATTTCCGCCTCACTCGCAGAGTCTTTTTGATGTTTTAAAATGCTTCATGTAGCGAAGAAGACTTCCAGTACTACCCCATCCACTCATACTCCAGTTACTAGGAAAAATAGGCTTATTCAAACTCCCATGGCCTTAAAACAGTGTTCGGTTGACCCCAGTGACTTTGTAGGTTTGGCGACAGAAAGAACAGCCGTTTTAGACCGAAGTATCTCAGATATAAAGTTTCAGCTTCTGAAGTTGGAAGATACGGTATCTAAACTCCCCCCTCTACTGTGCGTCACTGAAAGCATCGAACATTTTGCAGAACAGAACATGAGAGCGGCTGGCCTCTTTATCGACCCTGTTGCGTTCGAAGTTCTCATAAGGGTGAAGAACTCTTGTAATGCAGTCGTGTTTAAGGTCCCAGACAGAACACCCCCCTAGCATGTCAAGCATACACTGTAGAATGCATGTGGTATGGTCCACCTTCCTTGTCGAACAACGAGGCTGCTTGAGTGCGTTCAGCTCTTCAACTGTCCAATCTTTATGCTATTTGCAGATGATCTATCTGCCGAAGAATTCATTGAAATGCGTAACACTATAGCTTCTAATTCCCCCTATAAACCCATAAAAATAGCCGAAGTTAAAACCCCTCTTCAAAGGGGAATTACTAGGTCGCCCTTCACTTTCCCCACTAGAAAGACGCCTGATAGTCCTGAGCCTTCGACACAGACGGCTGGTTGCTCCATCGCTTCTTCTCAAGTCCCCATTGCTTCGTATTCACACGCTCCTCCTTCTTCTTCACAACTGCCCACTGAGTCTTCATCTGCTCCCGCACCGAACTCTTTAAAATCTGATCCCATTACTGTTGACCTAGACATTTCTGCTTCTCCCCTCTTACTGTCACCCAGTAAACGATGCCAACTATTGCCTCGCTCTCCCACCTCATCGTCTGTTGGGTACACCCCGAACTATGACTCGCCCTCCGTTCCCTCCGGCGATAAACTACTCGTCGTCCAGAGGAATAGGTCTAAAAGTCTTCCCAGCCTTCTCACAAACCCCTCCTCCATCCGACTGTCTCCCCTTAAGTCACCTTTCCTCAACTCACCGAATAAGGTTTCGACCTAAGAAAACACCCCTTGCTCCAATGCATTGGTGATCCTTACAAATTCACCGTGCTCACTGCTTGTCAATACCAAAATACGGCCTCCACATGCCGTCCACTCTGCCTCAAGTTGCACTCCTCACCGGACAACTATCTATACTGCTCCAGCTACTAACTGCTCCATATTTGGTGTTACACCCAACTTGAGTTACCTCACCCATAAAGTGCAGCCTAATCTACCAACATGCACCCCTATTCCTCACATATTTTCAATCCTGCCCCTTGCTCCCCTCTTCAGCCAATACTCAATTCCGACTGCGCTGTATTTCTCGGCAGCTCCTAATCACCCCTGTCTGATATCGACCCGCCAAACCCCACAGGTTTTTTCCTTTGCTCTGACATTCTCCCCTCCGTTGATGCTCAGTTTCTCTACCCCTCAGCATTCCTTCTCACCGCATCATTCACTCCAGCTTGGCTGGAAGCCACCCCATATGAACCTCCACCTACCTCAACATCAACATATTCCCCTTTGACCCTGATCTCCGCTCCCTCCAATCGAGATAGCCTGCCTCCTTACAACTCAAACAACCCCCCTGATGAGCCACACTACCTCCCACAAATGGTATATCTTTAGCCTTATTCACCTCGCGTTCTATTCTTGACAGACTCCCGCACCTAAAAATCGTCCTCACAAACAATTACGGCATTAACTTAGTAAATGAATCCTGGCTGTCTGAGAGCATCCCCAGTGATCAAGTATCTTTGGTAGGGTACGGTCTTCTAAGGACAGACAGACCGAACCGGCCTGGTGGTGAGTGCCTAGCCTAATTCAAGGAAGTCTACACCACGACCCCTCTTTTACATACGGCGCTCGATTCTATTTCCGATTCTCTCTGGTTCACTATCAACCTCCAAAGCGCTGTTCCTCACGTTGGCTCCGTGTAACGTTCACCAAATTCCCCCAGTTCCTCGTTTCCACTTCTCATTAGGTCTTTCGAATACCTCTCTTTCCTTCCTTCTGGAACCAAGCTTGTTGCAGGTGACTTTAATCTCCCTCGCATATGTTGGCCTGACCTCTCGGCTCCTCTAAATCTTATGGACCTGATCACTAGCATTCATCTTGGTGGCCGGACACGTTGTCGAACCTACCAGAAATGGGAACATACTAGATCTGGTATTTACTCATAACATGCCTTTCATCGACGTGTCCGCAACACAAAATTTCCCCGGCTGTGACCATAAAATGGTTATCTGCGATCTGCCCCTTATTGGCCCAATAATCCCGCGCACCCCTCCAACAATACATACCTATGCATAAATTGGGCCTTGCTAGTCACGCTTATTCGCCAGAAAGATTAATAATAATACTGGTATATTTCTCGGCCATAGTCGAGATGCACGCTGTAGCGCATGATCATGGTGTAACACGTTACTCAATAAGATGGAATATTCACAAATTCAGAATATGAAAGTCGAGAGTATCAAAGATGGAAAAACAAAGCCAGCCACAGTTTGAATGGATCATTCTGATAATTGTTTCGCGCGGCACTTTTGAACCGGTTTCGATTCCGGCCTGGGCACTGGTTCGCAGTGGAAATATCGAAAAATCATTAACGCAGTGCTAAGGAAGCATTACGAACGAGAATGATGCAAGCCAAGGAAACCGGAGGCCCACCGAGGTTATGCAAATGGAGTAAATTTTTGGGCAAGAGGAAAAAGGGGGGAAAATTGTTAAGAAGTATGTTCGGGAAAATCGACGCATGCGAAGAGGATAGCGATCATGGAGACAATGCAAACCCTGAATGACGGATTTACCGGAGTTCAATAAACGGAATGAGTTTTGAAGCAGGGGAACATGAGACCAATTTTGTGAGAGTGAACACTGGTGGATATGGGAGAAACAGCAGACCATAAAAAGGTGAGTTTAGATTCAGGATCAGTAACATGTACCATTCTGAAATAAGAAAGCGCAACTGGAAGGTCTTCGGGAAGTGGAGAGTCAATTTCCAGCCGGCTACGGGCCGTAGGAAAGATAAACAGTGGTAACGGATGATAAAGTGGGAAATCTACGCATGGACTTCAGAGTTATTATTCTGTTTCACTGACAAATATATATGTATGTGTTGACACATTTGCCTTCAGTGTTATTCAGCGTCGTTTCTGGTAACGTACGGCATCGAGTGCTTAAGGTTCGTCTGGCAGGAAAATGTATGTGTCGGTCGATCAGTCGAGTGTAGCTGTTTAGTAGCGGCATGCGCGTGAACTGGAACTCGTGTTGGTTGCGTTTGAAAACGTTGAACGATCTGATAAGCAATGAGGAGTATTTCCTGTTGTATGGTTTGATTTCGGTCCCAATTGCTATGGTAGGTTCCACTTGAGTCTCTGTCCGTATGAGTCAGAGTGGCATCCTTGGTTAGCCAGTTTTGCGACTGAGATAGTGGAAGACAGCAAACCTGAAATAGAGGGGTACTGCAGTCTGGACGTGTTTCCAGCTGTGGGTAATGATGATGTAATAATGAATAATAATGGTTTATTTCGGAGACGTCCGAGGCATGCCAAGTGCATAATCAGCTGTTTACAAGTGATGGAACAAACAGGCAAAACCCTTGAAAATGTGGAAATTAACATGACAGGAGTTGAAAAAGGGCTAAGAATGAAGGGGGGTTACGTGGGAAAGGAGAGCTGATAGAAAGCAGCAGTCAGGGTGTGCCCCTGCTGCGGATCAACGGTTAATGGAGGCATATAAAAACCAGTGAAGGACGAGGCATAAGAGTGACAGAAACTACGGGGTTGGATGGAAGCAAAGTGGTAAAAATTAGTGGCATTTCCATTTGTTCGGTTCATTGAGAAAATGGCCATAGGTAGTCTAACGTTGAGAACTCAGCCAGATAGATGAAATTGTCTATCGTTGGTTGTGTCCTTAATTGAAGGGAGCAGGGTCGGAGGAGGGTTTGGTCTTTGAAGTCGAGGCCCCTCTCGTAAGCTATTTCTTCTGCCAAGCATATATTAGATAACTGTAGTGCACGGGTGACGCTGAGATATGGGATGAGTGCCGACAGAAATTGGGACTTGGTTTGTGAAGCTCGAAGGGTGATGGGCAACTTGTTCCAGACTTTAGAGTAGACAAGAAGGAAGAAACGTGACCGTATGGCCGACTTAGCTATACTAGAAGGGACAGTAAAAGGCCTGTGCCGAAGTGAGTAGGGGGTTTCACGGGAGAAGCTTACTGGGTCAAAGGAAAAAGACCGGTTATGGAGCAGGTTATACAAAAAGACTAAGTTTAGTCTTAAGCGGCGGAGCCAGAGTGGGTCAAGATCCAGATTTTGGCATCGTTCTCTATAGCTTAAAGACGTGGACCAACCAAGTAGTTGTTTGGTGAAACGCCTTTGTATGCTTTCAATCGCAACTCTGTCGAATTTCGTCATGTTTGAAAATATTATTGGGCAGTATTCGAGCAAAGGCCTGATGTGTGATTTGTAGATGCTGATGATGCTGTCCCGGAGACGAAAGGAGCGGAAGAGAAGGGCCACACTTCTTCTAGCCTTGGCCGCTTGGATGGCAGCGTGCTCAGAAAAGTTGAGGGAGCAGGAATAGTTGAGGCCCAAATCGCGGACAGTAGGTCGAATGGCTATTGGAGACCCACCAAGAGTTAAGGATCCAGGGGGCAATTGGAACTTGTAGGTTAGGACCTCGCACTTATCAGTGGAAAAGCTCATCCTCCAGGTGTGGCACCAGCGGTCAAGTGCTGCGAGGTCAGCGGAAATGTTGCAAAGAGTATGGGTAGCATCATTGGAATTGAAAGAGTAAACTATTTTTATATCGTCTGCAAACAAGAATGGCGTGCCATGGTGTACTAGATCCAATGCGTCGTTAATGTACATCAGAAATAGGAGAGGACCCAGTACGCTTCCCTGTATAACGCCACTTGTAACAGGTTTCGGTTTAGAAGTATGTCCGTTGGCGAGGACCACTTGCGAACGATGAGCAAGATAAGATTTCAGCCAAGAAAACAGCGGGTCACCAATGCCGAATGAACGCAATTTGGAGATAAGATGCAGGTGTGGAACACGGTCGAAAGCCTTCGACAGATCTAGGTAGACAACTACTAATGCCTGCCCGCTATCAACAGCCTTAGTGACTAGGTTGAGGAAGTCAAACTGACATGTGGTGCATGATCGCGATTTGAGGAACCCGTGCTGCCTATCGCTAAGAAGGTTAGAAGCGAGAAGATGGGTGGTAATGCCATCTTTGATAATCGTTTCCATTATTCTGGAAATGATAGGGGTATGGTTGATGGGGCGGTAATTAGCAAGTTCGTGGACAGGTCCTTTTTTATGTCGTGGGATGATGACTGAACGCTTCCAGTTCGACGGTACCAAACTAAATTTCAGTGACAAGGTGAATAGGTTCAGTAGTAAAAGTGGAAGGTCCGATCCACCGTTAATGATTGCAGCTGGGGGCAACCCGTCTGGTCCAGGACGCGCAGATGCTTTATAACGTGAGATGAGCCTGGAAATAACGTTTGCTTCAAAGGTTAGGGTAGATAAGGAAGAGCTGGTAATGGCCAGAGGATTTGGGGGTGCTGTGTCTGAGGCCAGGGCCATGGAATTGGCGAAGTAATGGTTGAAGGCCTCAGCGATATCAGAAGGGGAGGTGGCCGAAGTTTTATTCGGTAACACGACATATTGGATCATAGTATCCGTTGCCGAATTCCTAGATTTGTGTAGGAGTGAGAGTTTCAGTGCTTTGTTGGGATGCCTTAGGGCTTTGGATTCTTCGTTGCGGAGCTGTTTTTCCTTTAGGTCCCGGATAATATCAGTAAGACGCGTTAGCCTTATGAAAAGAGAGAAGTCGTGGTTTTGGAGGTAAAGTCTTTGCATCTTAAGGTACTTTTGTTGGAGGGATGCAAGCTTGGACTTCCTAAGGGAGGAGTTTTGGGATATTGGGCTAAGTTTCTGGAGGCAGTTTCCCATGTTAAAGTAAAAGTGATCAGCTGCTTGTTGGGGGTCAGCCGTTAGAAAAAAACTGCTCCAATCTTGATTATGGATGAGATTGGGCAGAGGGTTCCAATTTAAACGGACGGGATTGTTGACTGGGGTCAGATAGTCTGGTGGATAAGGATTGAAGGAAAGGTTACCGGCCACTATCTTATGGTCACTACCCGGAAATTTATTCAGAACGGAAACCGAAAAGTGGGAAACGCTGTGGGTGAATATAAGATCTAGTATGTTGGCGTTTCTAGTAGGGGTTTTAACGTGTTGCACCCAGCCCCCAATGTGAGTATGGGACACAAAGTCTATTAAGTTGGAAGGTGCCGTGAGGTTTCTCCAGGATATTTTAGGCCAGTTAAAATCACCGGCTATGATTTTCGCTGCCGAAGGTAGTAGTGAAAGGTAATCAAAGGCTTCAATTAAAGAAGTTAAGTCTGCAATAGTAGATGAGGGCGGGCGATAGATACAGCCAATGTGCATGACTACAGTTGAGAACCGAATTGTGAGCCACAGAGAATCCGGAATTGAGTCGAGTGTGGCATGTCTGATGGGGACTACTGAAAGGGCGTGCTGTACGTACACAAGGCACCCACCTCCGCGTCTGTCGATCCTATTTACCCTAAAAACCTTGTACCCTTCAAGCATAATTTCGCTTGTGCTGGTGTGTTCGGTGAGCCAGGTTTCAGTAATAAAGATGATGTCAGGACTGGAGGTTATGATATAATTCTTTAAGTGATGAAGCTTATTTAAGATGGATCGCGAGTTAAATAAGATGAATGACAACCCACTCATGTGGAAGTGAGTGTCAGGGTTAGGTAACGCATGGGAGTTGTTGGTCGGAGGAAGTGCACGGTGAGGGGCGTGAGTTGGAGCTATTACCGAAGAGGAGGAAAAGTGAGCGTTGGATGCCTCCGCGATGGCTTCGGAAGCACCAGCCGCCGACGAACCGGAAGTAATTAATTTAGGGTTATTACGGGATGAAAGAGAAGACCTTAGACGATGTAGTCCTGCCACTTGTCCTGATTCGTTGGGATCGTTCAATGCCCCAGTGCAGTGATAGAATACGTGGTTATGGAAGGTATTGGCTTGCCCACGTGACAACCTTGGTATTGGTTGTTGTGTGGTAAGAGCAGGCCTCAGAGGGTAGGGACTAAAAGAGTTTGGGGTGGCTTCGCCGCCCATCGATGCGACTTGCCCGGGTGAGGTAGGATAGGAATCGGCGGTTGGTAGGGGGGTTATATGGAGGTCATCAACGAAGGAGGTATTGGTAATACGCAGTGTTGGGTAGTTGGCCTTCGGAGTTCGGTGTGCTGCCGAAGGTATGAACGACTGGTAAGGTGTCGGTATTGAAAAGTGGTTCGTCAGGGCTAAAAGAGACGAAAGATTGTGGGATTGTATGCCACAGGGTGGGGAAAATTTACTCGGAGGGGGTTTGTGGATGTATCCTGCGCGTAAAACGCCTGTGGTGGAGCAAAACGAAAATTTTGGTATGGTAAAGGAACTAGCGGGATAAACGGTGGCGGCACGGAAAAGTTAGGAAATGAAGAGCTAGACAGATGCAGCTTTGAATAATAGCTGTGAAGTGCTTTGCGAGCATCGTCCGTATAAATGCGCGTAGAGTGAGGATTTCGCTGGTAGGAATAACGGTTTGAGAAACAATCTATTTTGGGAACAGAAACTGTAGGTCCCGGCATTAGTGACATCTCACAAGGGTGTCTGTTTGCTTCTAATCTTTGCATGACATTAGGGGTGCAGCCTGGTGCTATAAGGCGGTCGTTGCCTAATGAACTAAATGTTGAGGCCTTCAGTAGGGATGGAGTGTGGGTTGCCGAATTCTGGATTTGCGGCCATGTGTTACCGTTGCTATCGACACTCTGCATTGGGGGCTGAGTGCGGATCGTTACCAACTTTCGGCCCATTGGTGATAAGTTGGATTGCAACGGTGAGGTTGTGTCCTTAGGTACGCTACTTCTTGGCAGCTTGCTTACGGGTGTATGCCCTGAATTCTGACAGGTTTGATTCGAACGAGAATGCCCTGGAAATGGTATGGTGCGGTCGCGCGGATGGGTTTTAGTTGTGGCTATGTGGTGTGGACAAGAACGACCACACTTTGATTTATGTGTCGCCTTGGGAGAGTAATGCAAAGTTGTTAGGTCAGGGAGGCTACGCGAGTTAGGTAGCTGCTTCTGATGCACAGAGCTAAGCTGTCTGGCAGGACTTGGAGGATTCGAGTCCCAGGCATCTGCGACACTCTTGACGAGCCTAGGGCGCTTGGAGACTGGTGGATTTGGAGAAGGCCCAGGCGTTGCGTCAAGGTCTACATCAGGCAGTCGTTGCCTGGTAGACGCTGGCTTCATAGAGTAGGTTAGGGGAATGACGGGGTTAGGTGTCTTTTGGGCAGATTCCTGCCTTGGATGTTTGCGGAAGTTCGACTTTCTCAGCACTTCTCTTTGTAGTGGTGTTTTGTCAGGTGCTATTCGAATGTTCTTGTATGGCGAATTAATAGCAATAATTGTTTGTTTATGAATGAACTCACTGGCCGTCAGTGAGTCCGGAAATTGGAAAAGTAGAGGGCATTGGTGTCGTTGTGTTTGTTTGCGTAGTCTGCTGCTACGGCATATCACACGTTCCATGTTGGCGGCCTTCAGCAAGGTACTGCTGACCATGTTGAGTGGGGCCCTATCGGGAATGTTAAATACAATGGCGTGATTCGAGTTTCGTATTCGTTTTGAAACCTCTGCAGATATGCTGTCAATGAAGTTACACGTGGCAACTAAGTTACAGTCCGTAGTTACCATAGAGGGCTCGAGGAGTTGAGCCAGTGGTGTCAGAATTCTGGTGGCTCTGTCAAGATCTTCAATCCGCGATTCGAGTGAGCTAACGTGTTGTAAGAGGCTGTCAATCTTACTGTTTGCGTCATCATGGATGTTCGTTAATGAGACGGAGCATGGCGTAGTGATTGGGAGACGTACGGCTACGCGTGGCAAAATCTTACCGGCCGGTCTGCTTCTTTTGGAATTGCGCATTGTGTCTGCAGGCTTCGGATAACCAACTAGTTTTATTGAAAATTTAGCGACTGCAAAGAGCCTAGATACGGAACGGATATAAAATTCTATAGGAAGTCACCTAGGGTGTTTGCAAATAGGGTTGACCAGGTGGTTTCACTGTTTGGACGAAGGGGGGTTAGAGTTTTAGCCAAGTAGGAAACGATAACCAAAAGGGTTGATTCAGCAAACAATCGCTGAGTATTTTATAGATGGGCTCACAAGGGGTGATTTGTGGCAGGTAAAGGTCTAGATTTCCTATTATAGGGTTGTGTTGATTTTTCACGGTAATAAGTTATGGACCCACGGTGGTGTGTCGCAGTTATTGCCACGGACTATTTGACGCTTCAGAGTTGATGGATATTACTACCAGGAGCTAAGTAAAAACAGGCCTAAACGATGGGAAAAGGAAAAAAACGAGACAACCTGATATATACGTCACGTTGACCTTGACCTTGAGATTATTTCCTCACCCATGACCCTCAGCTTGCCGCGGGTAGTTTCTACTCCTTCTTTTACGACTGTCTGAAAAAATTGTTTAGTACTTCCCAGGCTGTACCTAAAAGGAGGTCGCTTGTCTCGCCACTCCATAAGAAGTATCATAAACTTCCCAAGCAACTACGTAATTCCAAAGACTTTTCAATTTTTATTAGTCTAAACCGCCTCTCCACACTTATTCAACGACAAGATAATAAGCGACTTCGTGACCAAGAAGTCAAGGCAATGAGTCATTTCAACACGTCGCAACTTCTTTATATGTTGCACAAGTCTATAAAAGCTGATGTTGAGGCCGACTTCCAACTTCTGATTCCGGATAATAACTCATCTATCACCTCCCTACCTTGAATAGCCGAAGCCTTCAATGCATTCTTTGCCTCAGCCATGGCTCTAGCTACTGTCATTGCCCCTCCCCTAATCTTCACCGCTTATCGACTCTGTCCTTTCTGCGATACCCTTCGATGCCAGGAGTATTTCTTAGCTGCTACCCGATAGCAAACCTTCCCCTCGATTAGGCCCCGATAGCTTAACGCTGGTTGCACTTGACAATGGTGGACCGGATCTCCCCCTGTTGTTGCCTAACCTTTTCACTCTTTCACATAATAGTAGCACCGTACTTGCTAACTGGAAGCGCTCGGTAATCGTTACCATTCACAAAAAGGGACCTTTACATGAGGTTTCCAACTATCATCCTGTAAACCGTACTCCCATCTTATCTAAGATAATGGAAAAAATAGTTGAAGACCACATTATTAACTTTCTAATAAGCCTCAATCTTATTATTCACAACCAACATGGATTCCTTCGTTCACGGTCCTGCATGACTTGTCAGTATGATTTTCTGAATCTCGTCACCGACTCTGCTGAAAGTGGGAAATCCTTTGTTGTTCTTTATCTTGGCTTATCCAAGGCATTTGATCGTGTACCTCACCCCCACCTTTTAGCAAAGCTACCGTCATTTGGCATTGTGGATCCACTTCTTTCCTGGTTCTCATCTTGCCTATCTCATCGTTCACAGGTTGTCTTAATTAACGGGCACACCCCTAATCCAAAGCCTGTTATCAGCGGTGTTATTCAGGGCAGCGTTTCAGGCCCCCTGCTTTTCCTCCTATGTATAAATTATGTTTTTGACAATACTTAATGGCACGCCGTTCTTGTTCGCGGACGACATTAAGATAGTCTTCACTTTTTTGCCTGACAACCTCAGTACTGCCACTCCTAAATCCTCTGCTGATTTAGCCGCTCTTGATGAATGGTGCTCAACCTGGGCGATGAAATTCTCCGCCGACAAGTGTATGTTTCTTACCTACGAATGCCAGGCTCCTCTTGGTTCTTTATGCATCGGCGGTTTACCCGTCGACAGCCAGCCCTTAGTTAGAGACCTTGGCTTAATTTATTCTTGCTCTTTCAACTTCTCGGAACATACTGCCTTCCAAACGGCGAAGGCTAAAAGGTGTCTAGGTCTTCTGTTCAGATTTTTTTAGCTTAGGGAGAGCATTCTTTACATGTACAAAATACATGCCAGGCCACTTCTCGAATATTGTCCCCTAATCTTCACTAGTATGAGAAAATCCGACGGGATTATTATCGAATGTATTCAGAGAAGATTCACAAGGCAGTTTATCGGTTGGTCGTCCAACTTAAACTACAGGGAACGATGCTTATCTACCAAAATCGAACCTTTGTGGCTTCGTTGCATCAAGCTAAATTTGGTGTTTCTGTATGAAATATTGACTGAGCAATTCTATTCCTCCAACCAGCTGTGTTTCTCCCAGGATACTGGATATTCCGTCCGTAATAGACAGTATACCAACACCACACCCTCTGCGGGGACTGCTCTACGCTCTAAGTTCTTTCACCTCATATACTCCAAAATCTGGAATAAACTTCCTTTGCACATCAGATCTTCTCAGTCAAAGTATGCATTCGTGCATGCCATTGATAAATTCCTTTCTGTCCCAAGTATTTTGCGCTTATTCAAAGTTCACATAATCTAAAGTCAAGCTTACGAGAAAGGCTTCGACTTTTAAGCCACTGTTCTGCTCTCTCACTTCAACTTAACTTCCTAAATAACTTCACCGCTTTTGAAATTCTGATTGTTTTGTTTGACCGCTTCTCCTAGACTTCGCCATCGACACTTGTAAAGCAAGCATGAGTCCACTAACCGTTTTTCCATACCAAATTATAGGATTCTGCCAATTCAACTTTGAAATATATCCTTCCAGATGCGTTCGCATTTATAGAAACCACAGTAATACTCCCCGCAGATTGTCACGACGCCTCATCCGCTGCACGATTCATTACCTTTATTTAGCTATATCGCGTCTGCCGCCCTGAAACCAACCTCAACAACGCTATAAAAGCTGCATAAGCAAACAACCCCTGATCGGCTACATATATATATACAAGTACATAAAATATATACATACATGTGTATATATGCTCATTACTGTCCTGTAATTACCAACAAAAGCATAGTGAGTAACTCACCGTTGCTCGATATCTCTTAGCTTGCAATGCCTCTTTTCCGCACCAGGTCCCACCACATATACTTCCCCCACCGCCTCTGCGATCTTGAACTGAAAAATCCAGTGTCATTTATCTCACGGCGTGGTTCACTAACTGAACTCAAAACCCAGTTATGAAGTCACCAATTCTGCCCCCACCTTATCCCCCAGCTAGGTTTCTTCCCTTTCTTCATGCAGAACTTGGTCTTTTTCCTGCTGAATGACTACTCCAGGTGAAATACTAACTTTCCCATTGAAAGTTCTAGCCACACTTATGCGTTTCCTTTTTTAGTCTCACGTTTCATGGCTTCGATTTGTCTTAGGGTTCCGCTGAATCGATAAGCCCATGCTTCACGTTTGTTCTTTCCGTTAACTGTTGATCCTCAGCTGGGCTGTACCCAGACTGCGTCTCCTTACCTCATTTCCCTTGCCACTGTCTTTGGCATCCGACCGCTTTCTCTTGACCCGTCTGATGATTGCACCCAGGTGTACAGATATGTATATATATATATATACTTTGGGTATGCTCCACTCACTTTTCTCCTCCCTCCTCATTAGACCGTGCCATTCTTCACCATAATTTGCATATATATATATATATTAAAAATTCCTTTGTGCCCCTTAGTGATAGGTGCCCGCCTTCGCTTAATTCCTCTGTCTCAGGCTAGAACACAGCCGTCTCATCCTGCTTTTCTTGCGCCTTTCTCGTATACTGGAGTCTTGCCACATAGATTACTATTCCTCAGTAACTAGGCCTTACTTTGCGCGTATGCTCATGGTAAGTTAAGACCCAATTCCAACCAGAATCCGTATACCTCTGATCTCTCGTGACCCCGCGGAATACCAGCACCCTTGCTCTCACACAAAAAATCCTCACCTTAACACCCGGCGTTTTCCTGCCTTTTCACTGTTTGCCGTCCTCGACCACAGCTGGTGAACCGACCAGACTGCTATTTTCCTATTTTTCCATTATTTTCCGGATCGTTCCCCCCACTATTGTTTCATTCCTGGTTCCCAAATGGACCCCATCTCCTCATCCACTACCTACCTGATATCTCCCTAAACCTCTACTATCACCAAACTACCCTGGAAGGCTACCAGTCTCCGTCTAGGGATCCCTAATAGACCGGCCCACTAACCGAATGATAACCAATTGCCCAGATAACAAAATGGTTTTTTTCTGGTTTCCATTAAAACGATAGTCACAACCGACAGCTGGAACACTCTCCAGACTGCCGCTCTCCTGATTTATTTCAGATCGCATTGGTTACTTGGGTAGCCATCGGCCAACTCGACGTTGCCCCGGGATTGCTTTAAGAACCAGACGATTTGATCAATAGTTTAAACCAAACTCTCGCCTGCGGACGTTATGTGGGGCACCGTACATGGAGTAACAAACACTCATAAAGGTCTCACCGGGTAGCAGAGGTGATTCCTGACACCAACCATCAACCCACGTCCACTCAACGTCTATTTCCAATAATCCATTCCAACAGTTCAGTTCTTTCTGGGTTGCAGTACTAACCCAATGACAGGAACCCAGCCCTCGCAGCTGCCCACTTCGTCAAACCAGCCCCTTTTTACCTGCTACCTTCATGGTTCTACCTGCCATCACCTGCAACCAAGGTCTTTATGAAACAGAATACCTGCCATCTGCAGCCAACCAGAATTACTCTAATAATTTTTTATCATATATACAAAACTTTTTATGTTTACACTCTTCCAACTTCTGCCTAGCCGCACCAGTAGCGTTTGTCTCCACCAATCCGTTTCTTTGACGGCTCTTCTTTGAAAGTCCGCTGCTCATCCATACACTGTTCATGCTTCTCAAAAGTTTACTGCAATCCTTGTGAAGCTTTTCGCCTTCATGTGAATTTCCATATGACACTGAAATCACCTGCACAAAAAGTCCGTTTCACTATCACCTTTGACTCACTTACATTTATTTCACATGCTTCCCTCACTATTAGTCACCCAATGCTGGATCAGTGTTCTATATTTCGCTGGAATCTCTGACTGCACGTTGATGGCCCCATGAGTACTTTACTTTTAATCTTGTTCTTTAGCATCTCTTCCGCCCGGTTACTCGTTAGTGACCGTCCAATTGTCGCTTACATCAGCAATCTCACGTTTGTCCAGCTATCCACACCGCCCTCACCGAATTCGAAACCGATTCGCGATTCCCGCTTCAACCATTACCACTTTAGTTCACTCACACACTGCATGACTTTATTGATGTTTTCGGTTGCTGTGTGATTTATAAATTTAGAAATTGTGAATACTTCACATTGACATGTACTGCTGTATTCACTGATCATGCCTTGTGCATTTGCATTGACCACGGCCAAAAAAATATAAAATAAAATAAAATAAACTTTCATGCAATCGATAGTACACTCAGTGGTACATAGGCCAGCACTGAGAGGACTGGGGGTCCTAGCACTAACTAAAGGGTCAAAAGTACCTAAACCATCCCCACTGACTTGCCACTCAACTTCCTGCCCAGATTCCAATTTTTCCGATCCTTTTCTGGGTATGGTGCGTATTTTCTTGTCCCAAACTGATCAGTTGAATATTGCAAGAAGCCTTTGAGCAATACATAGCCAGGTTCTAAACGGATCCCGAAATCTGAGCGCGATTATCCGTAAATTCTACGATACTAGATTAATAAATGAACAATGACCTAAAACAAACACGAACCCCAACTGTGCGATCACGGGGTCTCACAAAACGAGAATCAAATTGCGGCTTGCGGGGAAGGAGCGAGTGCGTCACGCAGCTCCAAAATAGGATATGACAGAGTACCTCTTTGGACGCGAACAGACAGAGGTTGGTTCACGAAGACATAGGGTGCATACAAACATGCAAGTGGTGTATATGAGCGAGTGATGTCAAGGGAACATGAAACTGTAGTGTTCCGCGGGAGGAAGGGAGAGGTTCCCACATCCGGTCGTTACACTCTGCGTGGCGGAGACTCTTCCTCTGTCTGACGTAGAAAGATGCTTCTGGCACCCCCAATCTTCTTCCCCTCTGCCTTCTGAATCCCAAACTGTCAACTCTGCCATCACTATCAGGCTCCTTCCCTCTCCTCTCCTGAGGGACCTTCGCCAACTTTCTGTTAGGTCCTCTCTCTGACCGGGGAACCAGAAACTGAGGATTCCGTGGTGGCCTTACTCCAGAGGGGCAAAAGTTCGAACTTCGTCCGAGTTCCCAAAAAGTTTAAAGATAACTGGATCCAATACCCCTGGAGTCTGACTCGTTTTCCCACCGATCTTCTGGTGGACGCACCGTATTAGTGCCCTGTACCCAAAATGGCCGGGTAGCCCCTGGCTGACAGACTCCACTGGCTCCCAGTTTGCTTGCCATTCTACTTCTGATGCTTTAAAATCCTCCAGAACGTAAATCTTTCTGTGTTTCTGGTTGATCGTGCTAATTGTTCTAGCAGACCCAATCTTTCCTTCCCCAGGGGATGGGCTCCTGTGAGCACACACTAGCCCTACCCACTTACCTAGAATTTTTATTTACGCTGCCTCTGCCCGCATACTGAGCTTCAAATACTGAGCTGAGTTCTTTTGGGCTACCAGGAAACAGCACTCCCCCTCTTGACCTTCCATCCTCATCGTCGACTCTGTGCACACTCATTGCCTCCGGATCCGCCAGAATTATTCTATCACTTTCACGCAGCTGACTTGGCAGTCGCTATGCTGTCCATTCCTTCAGGCCCGATGGCGGGTTCCTTCAATTTATCAGCAGTGCTGCAAGCACTACACTATGTTACTGCTGCCACTATTTAGAGGCTGTTTTTTCCCGGGCAGCGAGGCACTTATTTGGTACTGGAGCTCTATGTTCGCCTCCTACATTTTTTGCTTCACCTGGGCCTCCGTGTTGTGTTTCACTAATAGCCCTACCAATCACTACTTTCCTTGTGGTACTTTCCAACAGCCGGCTGCTCTTTAGGGACTGGGTCCCAAGTGCAACTATCGATGTGGGTCGCTCTATGGAAGATGAAGGGGATGTCTGAGATTTCTTCTTCACTTTCTGGATCGACGTGTAACTTCCGTTTCTCCAGAGCTTGTAGTGACCTTCCGGGTTGCCGAGTTACCCGGTTCTGTTGTAAAACCCCCCGGAGTTCATACTAATTCTATTCGCTGCGACTAGAAACTAACCTCCATGTTTGGGACACACGAACTGTACCAGGGCAGACCTCTCCGGTGCTTTTCCGTCAGTATTTGGTCTCCATCTCTCTGACAGCAGTATCCAATTAATAGGGGCTTTTGTAGATATCTTGAATTGTCTTGGTAAGACGATAACTCGTCTATGCAGAAGTTGGTTCTTTTGGCCTGCCCT
Organism: Fasciola hepatica; assembly: GCA_948099385.1. Taxonomy (NCBI): domain Eukaryota; kingdom Metazoa; phylum Platyhelminthes; class Trematoda; order Plagiorchiida; family Fasciolidae; genus Fasciola; species Fasciola hepatica. The sequence goes on from CANUEZ040000043.1 coordinate 39,728,917, forward strand.
TTTGCGAAAAGGTTCACTGTCCATTTATAACTACATTCTTAATGCATCCCCGTTCCTTTTCCGTGGTTGTCTGTGTTATTCTTGCTACACCTGTTATAAAAGTTGCAGGAGACTGCAAGTTTTCTATTTAGGTGGCCTGAAATTGAACAAATTAGACATGCTTTTCGTATTTTGTACTACTCGATTTTGGGAGGCTTAACATGGCCCTCTGGTCGAGGGGCATTATCGTTACCCTCGCAATGTATGGCGGTTACTCTTCCTGTTAGCAACAGAAGTGAAGCATCGGATGTGCCATTCTGAGAAACCAAACCAGTTCCTTCCTCATCTGCGTCTGCACACGGAGCTTCAAGTTGTGGCTGTTTATCAAGATTTCTCCGGACCTAGTGTGAGATATGATCCTCTCCTTCATCGTACCCAACTCGGACTATCATGGACCTCATGGAACATCCAGGCCGGTTTTATTATTCCGCCACATTCCTAATGGTGCCAGAGCAGGCACTGCCGCAGCGTGTGCACTGGGAATGCCTGGAAGACTTGGCCCCTTACTTCGCGGAAGCTGCACTGTGACCTTAAGCCTTACAGATTTTGGAGACCCTGCGGTAAGTTCTTGGTGCTGGACCTGCTTGTATACCCGTTTCAATAAATCCTACTCGACTGGAGCAGTTAGCATGGCAAGGCCCAAAAGCTATACGGACAGGGATATCAATCATTATCCCCACTTGATCGATCGGCTCATTGAAGGAGGACCAAATACAGACGGGGAAAGGGGGCGAAAGAGGCGAAAGACAGCTCCACTCACTGCTCTCAACAAATAATCCCGTTCGGGCGTTGTCTTCTCGACCCGCAAAGGCATCTTTGGCACTCCGGACACCAGGTACAAACTTGGCCTCGAGGATGGCTCAGAGAACATGCTCACAGGAGAATTTTTACAGCGGTTACTGAAAAGAGGCAAAAGCCATTGAGATAGTTGAAGGGCTGCTTGTATTGAAACAATGTCAACCACGTTCACGTGTTAGGGCGACACTGCACACGAAGCTTGCCAGAGGAGCCAAGGCTTAACGGTCCGCTGGCATAACAGTCAAAATCGTGTTTCAGTTTAAGGAAATCAGTTGACGTTATAGCAACCTTACAAACAATGAGCAACCCCGTGACCTCGAAAGCTGTGCAAGCTGTCTACAGCTAAGTACCAGTCGGCGATGTTTTTCTAAAATGACTTTTTTTATGAGTTTACATATTTAAACTTAGTCAACTCCAGGTTGCCGCAACAACTCCCCCAGAAGTGAACGGCCCAAGTACCCCTCCCATCGTACCCGTGTGGGAGGGGGGTTATCGTGAGCTGGTCTCTGCAAGCCTGACGAGTATGACGTGTCTTTGGTCTTCTAGAGGACGGAGTTAGAATGTCACGATCTCCTGGCGTAACCCGTGAAGGTTAACTGAAATGAGCGCAAGCGTAGCGGTCATCTACCCGGTGTAGGGGCTCTCCGCAAACAACAAACTCACAAAAATGCAATCGCTAGCTTAGGGCTCGAGTGCGTCCTACTTAATAGTAGGTATGTTTACTTAGGTCTACTTGGGAACGACTTCCGCTCCGATGGGGCCTCCATTTCCGGTGCCAGGTCTTCCACTAACAATGGGCAATCTACCTTTTCGAATCTTTATTCTCAGTCACGTAAGGTGGTCGCTAGTCAGGATAATTGTACTTCAGATTACTTTCCCATTTCCAGATCCAATTTAGGCAGACCATATGATAATCTTCTGTGGTCGGACACACGGGCCTATTTTAGAAGTCCTGTAGGACATTTAGGGGATTCTCATCAGTCGGCCCTCAAGTAAATAGTCCAGCAAAAGTTGACCAGGCTTTTTGAGGGGTAGGGAATTCAGGTTGTTTGTTTAATTTCACCTGGCACGGACACACAACTTTGTTGCCCTGTTATTCCATGTGGCTGTGGAGACAAAGGCCCAGTTCATCTAATAAGCTCCTGCCATTAGCTTTTCCAGTCGTCGGTCTCCTGTCAGTTCTACAAAATAACCAGTATAGCTATCAAAATCCACCAATGCTGTCGTTCTGTATGTTTTATTCATTGAACGGGAATCGGGTCTGCACATGTTGCTCTAGCTTCTCAGCTGGCTCTCAGTTAGGTGTCGCAGAAGAAACATTCCGTACAAGATACTCTGACAAGATTTTTCCCGCTGTCCGTACCCGCACAAGCAATGGCAAAGCAAAACAAAATGAATGAGCAAACGGCTAATGAGTGAAAAAGAGGCGAAAGAAACGTGCCTCGTACCCTCGGAGCAGATGAAAAGTTTTAAACGTACGAAATATTTTGCTTTTGGTTCTCATAAGGTTTTTGCACTTCATTGAATGACGAAAATAACGGCAAATGTGATTAAAAATTAAATGCCGTCTGAGAGACTTCTTGTCCGATGTGCTTGAAGTGGAAATTCTACTTGTTCTCGGCAGCTCTTCGGTTTTATTTCACTCTGTTTGAGGCATCGAGGTGGCATCAATGATGAGTGACGGAACCACTGGGGATCCCTCGTTGAACAACGTTTCCTTTTCCTATTAATATAAACAATAATAAAATGGTATATTTCTTGATCGCGACCAAGATGCATGCCTAAAGCCTAATCATAGAAGGCAGCAACACAGAACAGTGTGACGTGTACCCAGATCCGAAGTGTCGGATTGACACAAATGCAGTCGTAGTACAGTGAAGCCGGATATCTTTTGAGCAAACTAGAGTGGAGGTGGCTAGTGCGGCTTCTATAAACAGGCTTTGAAATCGGGACAGCAAGTGGTGGATAGCTAGCCAATCGTAGAAGTGCTGGTAAAAACGATGTTAAGGGATGCTCAAAGTACATTGTACGCAAGAGACGGTGAAGCAGCTGGTAGCGGACATCGAAGCTTGAAACGGGAAAGTGATGCCAGAATCAAGCGCAGTGTGCCTCAGAAAGTGCCGAAGATTGGCTGCGAAGGATCCGGTGGACGAGAATAGACCATTCCGATCTACAGAATTGTGTGTACAGTCGATTAGTATGAGAAAAGAATGAGAGTGGGGGAGTAAAAGGAAGATCAGAAAGAGTCGCGACTTGTAGAGACAGACGCGAAGGTACAGAGACTGGATACCCAATGGATCAATATCGATAGCCCGGGGGGAAAAAGGTTACCACAGGACACCGCTGAAAATGAAACCCATATGAAACTGTCGGAGCGTAGCCAATGATGCAAGTGGTATAAAAGATTATTAACCACGGCGAATAACTAACTGTGGGGAAACTCTGTGATGTGAATGTAAGTGGGTCGGAAACGATGGTACGAATGATCTTTTATGTATGGATAATTTTAACACGATACGGAGATTGACATGTGGGTAGAGATGAAGGCAAAACCCTCACCAGTGCGTGCTGATGAAGAGCATGGACGGAAATGAACGCTCAAAGGGCAATTTCAGTGAGGAGTTGCCATGATGTTCTGATCGCTGGGCTTGGCGTTTAGGTTGCAAACGTTTCATCACCAGTTGAGGTGACATCGTTAGTGCATGTGCGCCGTTGGTAGTGATCTCTTATATTTATAGGTTGTCAGTAGTCCTGACCTTGAGCTCCGTAGACGACGTTGTGCCCAAGGCTCAACGCTTGTTTTTCGGCTTCGCATCTAAGAACTTGACTTTTGAGCTTGGACGGTTGACGTCCTGTTTGGTGAGCCTGAATTCTTTCCAATTTGTGCTGCTGTTTCCATTTTTGATATCTGAGTTCTCGGCGAGTCAGTTTCGAAGATGTATGAGTGTAAAACTCAGATTCAATAATACGGGCTGAATGATTTTGATCCACTAATTCCGTTTCTGACGTTCTTGATTAGTTCAACTGTCTGCTCTTCATCTGACTGTACACTTAATCCAATTCAATATGTCTATTGACTGAGTCCTTTGAAGAAAACCAAGCTTCCAAAAACACCCTTACGTGTCTCGTGGTTGCTTGATCAAAAATTTTACCGTCTTCCAGGTTGAACTTGAGTCCTTCTTGATCCTCGTGGACGGATATGGGAGAGAATGAGCCATGTCTGCTCGTGGCCAGTTTATGCTCGTGCATTCGAGTGGCAACTTTTCTTCCGGTTTGACCGATGTAGCATTTGTCGCAGTCCATACACTTGACTTTGTATATAAGGTCTCTTCTTTCTCCGGTTTTCAGTTGTTCTTTTGATTTTGATATGAGTTTTCTCATGGTTTTGGTTGGTCTGTGGGCAACTGTCATGTCTTGGGATTGGAGTAATCTTGCGGTTGTTTCGGAGACGTTTTTGATATATGGTAGTGTGATCCTTCTGTTTGATTGTGTTTTTTTGATTTATTTTCCCATCCACCCCATACAATGTTCTTCTTATGGAGTTCTTGGATATCTGTTTCGCTGGAACATTTTGAAGAGGTTGTTTTCTTCTTACTTTCTCAGTTCAGTTGTGCTGAAAGGGGTCTTAGCTCTAGTGAACAGGATCCGAATGCGTGACCTTTTATGGCGAATTTGTTGATTGATGTGAAAGCTAAATATCTGATTCGTGTGTGTTAGTTTCCAATACACAGATGTCTCCAGTGTGCCGTTGGCATTTCTTCTCACGAGCACGTCCAAAAATGCCAATTTTCCATTGTTCTCCGATTCCATGGTGAAAGTAATGTCGTTGATGTTATCAATTGTTTTCTGTGTGTTCTCAATATTTGAGCTTTTTATGATGAAGAAAGTGTCATCCACATATCTGGCCCAAAGTTTCGGCCTGATCCTTGATAGTGCAACGTTTTTCAGGGCCTGCCTTACAGTTTCAGCGAGAAATCCGGATATTGGTGAACCCATTGGTGTTCCTTTGATTTGTTCATACACGTCACCATCAAATTTGAAATACTTGTACAGGCACATTTCCAGCAGTTTGTAAGTTGTTTGTGTTCCTAGCGGTTTGTCTGGGTAGTGGTCTTGCAGGAGTTCTTTGGTTACGTTCTTTGCAAAATTCAAATCAATCGAAGTAAAAAGTGCAGTGACATCAAACGAAATCATCAATTTGTCTTCTTCGATGGTTGCGTTTTTTATTCGTTCCAAAACTGCTGCGCGTAGGTTACGGAGTTATTTGATCTGCATATCAGTGGTTTCAAACGTCTTCATAGTTCTTTAGCCAAGTTATATGTTGGGAACCCAGGGAGGGAGACGATGGGTCTGGGTGGAACACCTTCCTTGTGTACCTTGGGTAATCAGTAGAAATGTGCGGCATTTGAGACTTCAGCTTTCATCCTCCAACATTCCTCTTTGTAATCCTTTGCTTGTCTTGTAACTTCTTCAGGGTTTTATTGGTTTTCTTTCTGATTTTTTCGGTCGGATCAGAGTCCCGTAGACGGTAGGTCGCGGTGTCATTCAGCAGTTGTTTTGCCTTTTCAGTGAGGAGTCCTTAAAGGAGCAGTCTGCTGGAGGCAGAAGTGCTGCAGGGGCAACCCAGCAAAAATGATGACATGGAAGAAAATAGCTTTGATTCGAAGAAGATCAGAACCCAATTGATAAGGGAAATTAGGCGGGTAAAAGTATAAGAACTTCTGTGTACATGATAAAAGAATAAACAACCAAAATCTTGTAGACTACAGGTGGTTGGAATATTATTCTCCAATGGTTTCTTTTGCACACTGAGTAATCCGATTGCATTGTGGAAAAAAGCACGATATAGAACAAGCTTTTTTCGGTAACTTCATTTGCTTCCTAGTTCAGTTACATATATATATATATATGATAGGAATGTGTATTTTTGGAAGAAAATGTAGGGTCTTTAGAGTGTCAAATTAGGTTGGTCAATCAGTACTGTAGGTGATGTGGGGTTCGAGACGGTGTAGGAAGCTGGCTGTCCGTGTTTGGGAAAAACTTGGTGTAGAAAGTACATCTGGGTGGGTTGGCTGCTTTCTGTCACGACTGGAAGGTCGCGGTTGAGGTCACAATGATTTTATCTCCCACCTTCCGACCGCGGCCAAGGTGTCTGAAGTGAGTAGACAAATCGCATGTGTGAACAAGGCGATGGATTTAACAGCCAAATAGCTACTGCCTCCGCTGTTCCCAAAGTGGTTTCAGGAACGGTCTTCGACGAATTCACAGGCACTTTGTAAATTATCTTGATTGCTTTGTTGTCTATCTGGTGACCTGTCTCGGCAAGACGCGCTACGATTGCACTAGTTATGGTTCTTCTAGTTCCTGTCCTCAGCCAAGCTGGTTTGTGGTCCTTGATTCTTTGGGACAGTTGCCGTGTCGTTTTTCCCACATAGCTTGCCGAACATGAGCAAAAAAATGAAAGGGGTTAACATGGAGGAGGAAAGGACAGGCATTTTGTCTTTGAGATTCATAGAAATCATTGGCCGGCTTGTGAAGTGGGCGCATAGAGTAGCGGCGGGAAATGTACGGGTGATTGCAGCCCTTAGGCGCCGAAATAATAGTTCGCCTTTAACATCTCCTTTGAAAGGAAATTGCAAGTGCAATTTTTTCTTAATGGCGGCGATCATCGATGGTCACTTGGGTACTTCCGAAATGTTCTCTTGAATGAAACGTTCCGGGTACCCGTTGTTCAGTGCTGTCTATTCTATATGATCTAGTTCCCCACTCACTGTTTCCTCGGAGCAGACCTTTCGTATGCGGGACTCTAGGGGCCGGATTAGGTTCTGTTTGCGTTTCAAAGACTTGAAACTGGCAAAATGTGTGCATCAGCTTGTCCATGTTTGCTTACGGTAGACTCGGCGGACGAGCTTCCCATCTTCCTTTTTCGTAAGGCTTACATCCAGAAAATGAAAGTTGCCGTCTAGTTCCACTTTGGATATGAAACTGAAAGCACTGTGAGCCTGGCTAAACTTTTCCACTAGTCCATCTAGGTGAACATGTTTGCCGTTCATAACGAAGTTATTGTCCACATGCCGACGGTACCTTGTTAGTCTTTCTATGGTGTCTTTGAGTACCCCATTTTCCAGCCTGGCTACGAAAATATAGTCGGGTAGGGATCTTAGAGGCAAGCCCATCGCAACTTCATCAGTTTTTTGGTGAAGCTTGTTGTTGAAGCCAAACTGAAAATCAAGCGCACTTCGTAGTGATAGTTCTTTCAGACTGGCTACCGAAATACCAACGTTTATCTCGTTTTTGTTTATATAAATGTACAAATATTCTATAGTTTCCGGAATTAGGACCCTCGCAAATAGTGATATTACATCCAGAGATGCCATTTTAAGTCCTGTCGTATTTTGTTCTTTTAATAATTCTACGAACTGGAACGTGCCTTCAAGGCCTCATTGAGCAATGCTTCTGCGTACTTGTTCCGGTTTATCGGAGAGCCAGCAAGCATTAGAGTGATAGGAAAAGGTGCTCATATCAAGTATCGGTCTTGGTGGTACCCCCAATTTATTTATCTTCGGTAAGCCATATAGATGAGGAATACTAATGCCCGTAGGTCGTAACTGTTCATTAGTGCCATTCAAAATATAACTCTGATCCTTCAATAGTCTCAGGGTTGCAGTAAGTTGTTCTTCCACTGTCTTGGTTCCGTCCCTCTCTCCCTTGGATTCCGTAAACTCCATCGAGCTACTTAGAAAGGTATCCATTTTATCAATGAAGTCTTCGTGATTCATCAGCACAACTCCAGAGCCTTCGTTGGGCCTGGTAATAACAGTCTTTATTTTCCACTAGAATTCCTGACGCATCTCTGTGTCGGTTAATGAAAGTGCTTCAAAATTTCTTCTGAGTTCGATGGTATTGATAAGAATGGTCAGCAAGGGAGGGTTTGAAGATTTTAATCGCCTTTTGTGATGTTGCTGTCACTGAACGAGTTTGAGCATCCAGTCGATCATTCCTTAGCGTTGGAAAAAAGAAACCCAAGCCTAATGATGACGCTTCCAGAAGTGGCGCATCCATAAACAAACTAGCAAAGTTGTGTCCATACTGCCCTGGATTTGTTGGAGGATTGATCTTTGGTTCTGACTCGGTTATAGTGTCCTGCAGCTTGACTATCCTCTTATCGGTCCATCTTTTGATCACATCAGCAACAGAACGCTTAAATCGGATGCTTCGGTGCTCGTCAAAGCCACCGATAATACGTCTTCTTTGCCCGCTGTTTCGTTCAAACTGCTGTCCGCTCATTCGTAGAGTGTACTTTTGATTTCCCGCATAAGGCTTTAGAGTAATTTAATCGGGTCCCATTTGGGCACACCTCAGTGATTTTCAATAGGTCTTCGGAATTTCATTTCGCTGGATGCAACTTTCTATCATATATATATATATATATATATATATATATATATATATATATATATATATATATATATATATATATATATATATAAGTATAGGCCGGACAATGAAGTTACTGAAAACGAGCTTGTTCCCCATCGCGCCTTTTTCTATAAGTTTCGTTTGCCACTGCTTTCTATTAGTGAAAGGTTATGATAGCAGGCAAAATGGGGCCAGATTGGCGCTAGGTGATGGAATAGGGAGTGAAGGCTGAGAGTGCAACCGCAAGGGCTGGACTCCGGTCATTGTTGTCGATTCTGCCAAGCGGAATAGACTGAGCCTTCTAAGTGAAGTACAGGGAAGAGAAGTTGAAGCGCAGTAGGGTGTTGATTGATACCAGGGATCCGCAAGCTGTCCGCCGAGACTATAACTTTGTGTCGCAACCCGGGTAATACGATAGCAATCAGAGTAGACAGGGACGTAAGTCAAGATACTCCACAGGGTGTCGACCAGCGAGAGTGCAGGTTTAAAAAACGGCAATGGAAAATAGGAGTAGCGCAATCGGATCGGTCAAATGGTTTGACCCATGCGGTAATCCGGGGTAAGTCCTGTCGGCTGAAGGCTACCCAAGTAACCAGCAAAATAAGAAAGATATCAGGAGGATGCTCCAACTGAGGGTTGTTAATAAAGTTTCAAGATAAATTAGGTAATAATAATCATGCCAGAGAATTTTGCTAGGTAACGGCCAATGGAGAGATCTGTGCAGGATTAACCGGTGGCGATGGTGTCATAGTTTTGTAAGGCGGCTGGGCGATGATGAAGATTTAAGTGGAACATTAGCAATTTTGGACTCAGCCGGAGTGAGGAATAATTTATCTGGTAAGTGGTTAAAGAGGAGATTGGCCCTCTTTATGACAGAAAGTAGGTGAGGATGGGATCGGAAAACGAAATCCCTAGCAGGAGCGGACTAGTATCTCACCGACGAAGATGACAGGGAAGAGTGGGAATAGGTGGTTACAGGGCACCCAGAGAAGAGGACACTGAGGACGTCCCTCGAAGTTGGACACCAAGAGGATTAGAGTGGGATTTAAATGGCAACAATCTAGGAAGGAACTTGGGTGCCAAACTAGATGAGGCACTGTCTCTTCAGGGGGAGGGCTTCCTACGAGGGTCCTAGGCATACATCTTGGAAGCGCGTTATTCAGTGTTCCACGAAAATTATGGCTGTGAGAGTTATTAGCTGATGCGGTGCTCAGTTTTTGATTACTATCCAAACAGGATTTTCAGTGCTGCAGTTTGGCCAAGATTGGAGAATTGAGGGCTTCCGATTATTTGGAAGACCTAGGATTGGAATCCGGGAGGAGGTCCGCACGCTTTTATATCCAGGTGTCGCCAGCAGGCCAGATTAAGCAGAAGTGATCCAGATACTAATAACCAAAAGAATATGTGCTAAGTTGCAGGCAAAGCCGGTTTTCCCTCCGTGGGGTGCTTTTTGGGGACATGGATGAGAGGAAAAAGCGGAGCCAGCCGTCAAACCACATGGGCGCAGGCCGGTGAACCAACGGCATATCAGGTTAACAGGCGGTAGGTAGAGTAGTGGGGTCTTCCCATAGGCAGGGTCAGGTCTAGACTGGTGGTTGAAGGAGAACATTTCCTCCACAGTCCGGTCAGCGAAAGATGGATTCACAGGGTAAGGTGTTGACTAGTTTGGATTATTTTTATTTTTTTCGGAGAAATGGCTGAGCCCATAAATGAACCTCCCCTAGCTCATCTGCCAGCCAGGTTTGTAAGCATACGCACATGGTGCTCGAAACTGCGAGGGGTGGACTTTTTCCCCCCTCTTGGAGGGAGCCAAGGTCTGAAAACGGCAGATCCCCGCTGCTTTGACTTTTTGAGCATTTTTACTGGAAATGGGGGCAGGCACCCTTGCGTAGGGAAATCACTCCTGAATGATCTCAGCCGTTAGCTGTAGCTGCGGAATGTTTCGGAATCCAACTGAAGCCTTTGTCTGTCTTCAAAATAGAATTCCGATGAATGAACACTAATAGAGGAGTGTTTATTACAGTCAGGAAATGGAAAACGTTTGGGCAGACCCGGCTGCCTCTAGGTTTATTGAAGCCGTATTAGGTCTGGTTCACTGCAGATTAATTGCTGTCTCTGTTAATTAGGGGCTTCGTGCTCCTTGTGCTTGTGGGGCCTCGGGGAGAAGAGGGGTTTAACTAGGGATGACTGTGAGATTAAGTCTAGCAGAGCAGTAGTACAAGAAACCTGGGGCGAATCCTACCCTAATACTGAAAGACCTCCAGGATGGATAATTGAATAACTGGCACCAGTCACGAGACAAGCAAGTAGTGCAAAGTAGTGTCAGATTATGGAAAGAATTCGAATAAAAAAATATACGTTACCAAAGGTGCTGGATTTGCGAAAGAGTTGTTGGATAATATGCGGAGGCATAAGACGATTATTATATGGGGACTGGCAGTCTATGTTGTCTTAATATGCTTGGTCTAAATATAAATCAGCGCCAGTAACCCCGGTAATGGATGATGAGTCGAGGAGTTTTTCTAGTACCTTTCAAGTTTCTCTCGGCGTGCAATACCAAAACAGCAAATCAAGTACGTTATGCCTGAGGCTGAAATAGATAATTGCGAAATATCTGGGGACTTTTTCAGACCCTAGTGAGGGGGACAGTAATGGTACGTTTTCCTAAGGAAGTGGACAAAGAGTATCCTTGGATAAACCTAATTAGATATCATGGGTTAGGCTGAAATAAGGCTCGATGATGCGTGGATGGTGAGAGCAAAATATGCTTCGTTACTTGTTTGTTGACTGAGAAAAGGGAAACAATTTCCAGTCGAGACGGGAGTGCACCTTGATTTGGTGAGATGGTTCGCGTGCGAGCTACACAGGATGGCTTATCTGAGCCGGAGAAGGAATCATACCTGACACTTCGAGGGGCAAGGGCTAAAAGAAGTTCAGTATCCCTTTCCACCAGGTTAGTGGTCGACCTGAGTTGGCGACTCAATCGGCAAAACCAGTGGAAAAATGATTGACCCTAGCATGTAGGTTTCCACTAAGCAATCCCGCGGCTTTGTTTATAGGTTCTTGTTAAGACTGAAGGCTTTGGATGAGAACACTAATTGTTCTCCTGATTTTCGGCTGGACACCATAGCAGTACTCGTCCAACATCTCCCATGAACTGCGCTACTACATAGAATTCCATACCGCATCGGTCGTCAAGCAGGATAATCAGGAACGCGCTGCCCATTGCATCGACCGGGTTGGGTAGTGATAGGTTGGCTACTGTTCACAGTTCCCTCCCTTTTATTCACCCTTTGTCTTGCGTTCCCAACGAAATCTCTTTGCCCCTCTACCTCGCTTCTACAATGCTTCCACGGACAACACGCCCTATACTCGCAGCGGTTCACTGTCCGGTAGTATCCTGAACGGTCCTGTGTCGTAGCTCACATTTTCTCAAGCCATGTAAGCCTCTGAATGTCGGCCTCGTTACCATGCATACCCTCAAGCAGGCCGATCTGCAAGCTCGCCTGGAGCTGGCAATAGACTCTGAAGATTGACGTCTACTGCGTAAGTGGGACATGCACTCAGGATTCGGACAATGTGACTCAGCTCATTGGTCCTGGCTTCCAATGGAGTTATTTCCCGCGCACTTCAGCGGACCAAGTAGCTAGAGCTGCGGGTCAACTAGGCGTAGGAATGGTCTTGATTGGGAAGGCCGTTGCTGCAATTTTAGACTGAATACTGTTTAATATTCATTTACGTATTGTGAGATTCCAGGGGTCAGTTGGCTTTCGAAAGGATAGTCGTTCTAAGAGCCGTTTGTTTATGATTTGAGCACTAGCCTCAACAAACGGCAGCTCTGACACACAGAAGGATGAGTTCCGTGAAGTTATAACTAGCCTCGTTCGCAGGAGCAGAGGCACCGAAACTTTAGCTCTAGCTGGTCAGTTTATTGCACAAGTTGGCAAACTTGGTGCATCCAAAGCTTGTTTAGGTTGGCGATGTGCTTAACCCACTACGCACACAGATAACGGGGATAGTCTTCTTCAGTTTTGTGCGGACAGCCGGCTGTTCCTGTCCATTACTAATTTCCGACACAGCCGACCCAGCAAAGTGACATGACTCTCTCACTCCACAGGTATTTTGAGTCAGACTGATCGTAACGCATTTAGCTGCCTACGGTGCTTTTCTGTCCGGAACTATGAACTTCACTGACCCACGTAAGCACAGTCGGAACTTGCATTAGTTTTAATGCGATTTTCTCTCATGCTCCAAGGTCATCGAAGCAAGCCGCAAAGCAGGTTACCCACAAGACGTGTCTGATCCACAAGTTAGCAACCATTATGAGCAAAAGTTAGTACGTGAGCTAGGACCTACGGCGAGGAGAAACGTAGACGGGCGTTTGGCCCCTTGTCTAGCAGGTAAAACACATGGCGGCAGGTTTTTCCTGTGGCCCAAAATCCGATATCCATCAAAAACCTTGGACTTCCCAAGAGTTCCTGAGTCTAATTCGGCTAAGAACGGCCTTCAGCCCTGGAACAGTAAGATGGACGAGGTACGGAAAAATCTACAGAAGCAAGTGAAGAAAAGCCCAGAGGATGATCACCAAAACAGGTGGACCAAGGTAGCCGGAGAAATGGAAATAGCAATTCCTTCAAGTGACACCCAAGGACAGCTCTAACTCGTTTGCAACACTGACGGACGGCGAACCCGGGACAGTGAAATAACTTGCGATGGAAACGGAGGGCCAGTTTACCGGCTAACTGCAGAGGCCGGACCTTTGGGCCGAGTACTCCGGGGAGCAGTTTAGCTGACCACGCGCTAGTGAATTTACCCCAACCTCAACAGCTGCGACTCCTTGGGTGGTATCACATGGGCCCCCATCGGAAGTGAAAATGAAGTCAAGTATTCGATTCCTCAATTGAGAGGAAGCGGCCCGGTCCCGACGAACTTCCCCCAGTTCCTCTCAAATTTGGTGGGAAGGCCCTGATAAAATTAGTTACAACCTTGCTCCGTGACATTTGGAATGATAAGTGTTTGCTATCGTTACGGAGTGAGTCATTGGTTGTTCCCATCTTGAAGTAGAAAATACTCAGCGCCAGTAGTAACCATCGTGGGATTAGCTTATGTCCGATGGTCACCACGACTTTGGCCTCGATTCTGCTGCGCCTCTTGACACCGCCTCCTGAGAGGAACGCCAGCGAATAAGGACAGAATTCCGCCCGGGTCGAGGGTGTGCCGACCAGGTTTTTCCTCTTTGTCGAATGCTTGGGGCGCGTCACGCACACCACCGACCAACAATAATGATTTTTCTTGGCTTGAATGGAGCCCTGGATTTGTTTGACCAGACTGCCCTATTTGGTACTGTTCACCTGAAAGGTATGTTTCAGATGTCCGTGATTCTACTGAGGTCATCCTACGATCGTATATCTGACTGCGCAAGGGTTTGTGATCGACTGTCTAGTCCTTCAAAAAGGACTAATAGACTTTGACAGAGATTCTCCACTTCTGCGGTCCCTTCATCTTCGCCATGGATGAGATAATGGAGAATGCCCTGCGGGACCTCCAGGATGTGGGCTTGGAACCAGAAACGCGTGAAATGCTTTGTAATCTGGACTACGCGGACGACGTTTTCTGCTTGCTCGAATGTGTGACAAACGCACAACGTGCACTAGGTGGGCTCGCGAAAGCCAAAGCTCCACTCAACATATGCTTCGCACCTTCAAAGTGTGAATTAATGTTGCTAGACTGGACGTCAACGATTCCGAGCTTGATGCTTCATGAAGAGGAGTTAACAGCTGTTAACCACCCTAGTTACCTCGGCAGCAGCTTGACGATGCATGGAAGCACGGTAGTAGAAGTGAGCGCGCCCCTATCCAGGGTTCGAGCAGAGAAGCTGGAATGAAGCACTTGTGAAGTCGACCTGATATTCCACTGAAGATGGAAGGCCGTGTGTGCAGTACCTCGGTACTTTCGGTTTTGTCGTGCAGCTACGAGACTTCGGGTCCGCATGCGGAAGACATTCTTCGTCCTGAAGTGTTTGAACACCGATGCATGCGTAGTATCGCTAAGTTAGGGTGGAATGAACGAGTGTGCTGTGCTGGGGCCAGAAATCGAGTACTGAATACTGATTCGCGAAATGTTCGTTCACACATTATCCAGCTCAGTGAAAATTGGTTGGTTAGGGGACTCGTGACTTTTGGTAAGCACCAACCTACCGTACCGTGCCCCATTTGAGGTGCTCCCAGGGAGTGTAAGAAACGAGATGGAGGTCAACAGACGACATGACAGCGAGGAAAGGGAGAAATCCCGGCTAGCTTTGGAAGACTTAGTGCTCAGGCCTCCGTGGTTGGCGTCCAAGAGCTCCTTCATCCAGTTAGCCGTACACAGTGAAGAATACGTCAGGGAACCTTGAACAACGACGACCTAGTTGTCAATTTCTGTCAAACCACGACGATGGATCAATGTGCTCTTGTATAGCTGGGCGGTGTATTCTGTGTGTTGGCCACCAAAGCTTTGTCTCATTTTCCCACCGGTGTGGATCCATTCCCCGTCCATTTTATAAATTCATCCCTTCTATCTCCACGTGCGGCGTGGTTAGGAGGACGGTGGCCTTTGAGGTTTGCCTTCCTGTTCGACGCTGCACATTGATGACAGTGCGGAAAAGGCTAAGTTATTTGATCTTGTGTGAACAAGGTGGTTGAGCTGGTAGAGGTGTCGTGAGAATGTTATCGTTGAAAGCCCATTTCAAAAGACTCAGGAAGCACAAAACACAAAGCTGTGGGGCAATCTTTCGGCTAAAATTACCCTTAAAATGTGCCTTCAAAGATTGCACGGATGTTCGTGAAATTTTCCAACAAATGTTATGACAGAAGAGCCAAAATATTTATTAAAACATCTGCAGTATAAAAACAGCATATTTTGCCTTACGAATTTTCAATATATCACTCCTAAAATGCGTCGTCCAGTTTTCACGGACAAAATGGTTTCCGTTTAAGGGGTGGGTAAAAGGGAAATAGGTTTAAATACGGGCGGTTAGTGCGGATTAGAAAAAGAAGAGGTAACACTTTCCAGCTATGTTTTTCGAACTTTGGGCTCAACCCAACGAGCTCCAAAATGGAAGCATATAGAGCTGCCCAAGTAGACCAGCGCCAGCCCAATGAGACCCAAAGCGCGCCGAATTGGGAGCGCGTTTTACGTGACTCTTGTGGAGTAATCTATGGAAACACATCCATTTGTCGGGTGGATCGCATCGGAAACATTCAGATATGCAATTATTGCTTGCTGAAAAACAGGAATTTCGGGCAGAATGCGTACATCAGCGTGAGGATTTCTTCCATACTTCACTACAACGGATGAGGAAGGAGCTAAAGCTGAGGGTTAGGCGTGATGGCTTACGGGTTAGGATTTAGTACGGTTCCTCAGAGAGCACACTATTTGTTAAATAAAATGTGGACGAATAGTGGGGAAAGCTTGCCTTTGAACACGTTTATGTGACAGAATAACGTTGAGCTTCGGATGTCGCAGCCAAAAGGGCTCGAGTTCGAGTTGATTGTTCCGTTCACGATAAGATGAAGGTAGGTCTGGTCCATTCAAGTCTTTCATGAACGAGCTCTCGACGTTCTTAATTGCAGCGAAAGCCATTTTGTCCATTCGGAGCTAATGGCAGAACATTATTCGGGAAACAGTCTGACATGGGGGCGGTTTACTTTTAGGCGGCTGTCCTTCAGTTCAAAGTCATTAAAGATCAGACAGGTGAGCAGTCTTGCCTTGGAAATCGCGTAGAACGCCTGGTTGGAAATGTTGAAGGTAGACAAATACAGCAGGCGAAGGTCTCTTATAAGGGAGACGCGGGGACTGGGACGCCCACAAGCGGGATAAATTCAGGGTTTACGGTACATTTGTGGGTAATTAGTGAACTTTTGACGCCGAGAACTGCATATACCGCATGTGGCCCCAGTGGTTAAGGGAGGTTAGACCATCAGAGATGTTAGCTAGTGTAGCTGAAAGGTCGAATAGATCAAATGTATACACCGCTTTATTACTGTCAGAAAACAGATACGGAGTTCCATGTTTAACTGCAGCAAAGATGCAGTTTACTTGCAGGAGGAAAAGTAGGGGACATAAGACACTTTCTCGAACCACTCTACTCGCCGCGGACTTGGATGCTGATGAGTGATCATTGAACAAAACTGCTTAGGAGCCGAAAGAAAATAAGATAACCAGGAAAGAAGAGGGTCAGCGAAACCAAGGGAGCAAGGTTTGGATGGTAGTTGGGTGAGTGAGACCGTCTCCAATGCCTTAGTCATTCCCGGAAGAAGGATGATGATTGCTTTCTTGATGCCCATTGCAGCTGTGACGGCGTTTTTGTCAAATAATAATAGTTTATCTCGAATAACTCCGAGGCACCCCGCAATGCAAGATCAAACAGTACTGTTGAAAGTTCAATCGGAGTTACAGGAGGATTGTACAACTATGCGCAAGCGATTGAAAGTAAGAGAGGGCATTCAAGTCCATTGTTGCGGTACCTCCCGCCAAATTTAAAAACTAGGTCAGTTGGTCAAGCCGGCCGAAGGTAGGGTGTTATCGTTCTGCCAAAGTGTGGAGTGAATTGAGAGTGGTAAAAATCCAAACGAGTCCCACGGAAGGAAGACTGTCCTGCCAGAGAACCACACTGGACTGACGGGTGTATGGATATGGTGAAAAAAAATATTATCGAAGGAGACGTCACCAAGCAATAGAACTTTGCAAAGCGTGAGAGGGGTTGCGATGTAAATTTAGACGATAAAAAAGGGTGGTAATACGCACAAGGAACAAGAAAAATCAGTCGAGGATTACAGTTGTGAAGTTCAGTGACCGTATATCGGTTGAGCAAGTTGTAAACAAACGGACAATAAACTGGACTGTGGTTGCCGAAGTGATGGTGAAAGAAGTGGCCGGACAAAAAACATAGACTTTGAGCGGATTGTCTGCTATCAAAAGAAAGGAACATAAAGCATCAACATGAAACTGGGGGCTGGCAAAAATTGATGTGCGGGGCTCCACGACAACAGTAGGAAAGACGGAGCTGGCGTGAGTGATAAAGTGATGGGTAGGAGACTACCAGTTTACGTTCAGTACAGAAGGTAGAACACTTTATGGGGACAAAACAGAATTTTGTAGTACAGGAGCATACCATACGTGCTTTTGTGTGGCATGATACCTTGAATGATGAGGATATTGCAATGCAACAACCCCAGGTGGGCGAACAGCGGAGCTGGCAGAGAAAGCAAACAAACGCGGAGCCATCGATTATTGGGAATCTCTAGAGATATATTTCGCAATGTCATATACTGTTTGGAGATTGTGGTACGGAAATGAATGGCAAAAATAAATGCGTTAGTTTTCGAGCATACCGGTAGAAGTAGCAAAAAAGGGTGATCTTTATCTTAGAGGATGGCTAAGTTTATGGATAAGACTGGTGAACAGTTTAGAGTGAAACTACGGGGAAGAGGATCGTGAACAAGGAGCCAAGAGTACTGATGGGTTTTCAAGTATGCGATAATTATGCACCAAGGAAAGTAAATTTTGCCGGGCGTAAAAAGCGGTAAGTTATGATGGCGAATTTGGAAGTGAGCGCGATAGAGAGTCCATGTTAAATGGAGGAGAAATCAGCATATTCGCGACATTTCCAACATATGAACGGTGTTATTTTTGTTCGGTTTCTTAAATCCGCAACCAGTGCTAGTGGATCGGGCTGACCGTGCGCTGGACACTTAACTCGAAAAACACTTCTGGAGATAGGAGGTGCAATCCACCGACCTAGTTGCGACCGCACGTCGTTGCAGACGTCCTTCACGCCCGATGGGCACCGGCAGAAGCTGTGGATCTGACCGCGCCCCGCGTCGGCGGGATTTTCGCGGGAGATGTTGGTCAAGGTCATATAGCCACAGAGGTGGAGTAATCTGGGAAATTGCAAGGGATCCTGAGGAACATGATCAATGAGTGAGCGACTGAATTATGGTCGGGTATCAGAATTTCAGAAGACGGGAGTTGCACGAGTCGGCTTTGGTGAAGCCACGTTCGATGGAGTTTAATAAATCGTTGCCCAGCAGATAATCGAGGACTTGCTCTTTATGACACTTCTCATCATCTTACACAACGGGAGTGTGGTTGGTAGGGCCTTGGTTATCAGGGACAATTCGAGATCCTTTCTTCAACCGGAATGTGATGGTGGGTATCTCCAGTGGTTGGGTACTAGGCTATTATTCATGAACAACGTGTATAGATTAGGAAGGAGAAGGAGAAGGGTTTAAGTCCGCCAAAATGGAACTGAGCAGAAGTCCATCAGGTCCAGGTTGAGAAGATAGTCTATCCAAGGCTGCCAATGTGGGGTTACTTTTAGCGCTAAGAAACGTCAGACCGGGTAGATTTAGTTAACAGTGGCAAGGAAGAGGCGGGTAGGTCACCACTGGATGGTAGAGAGGATGCAAAATGGGAAATATATGCCTCAGATACGGCTTCAGGTGCGTTTGCCAGTGAGTCCCTGTAGCTTTACTCTCTCCTATTCTAAGACTGAAAACTTTGCTTTGATTCTTGGGGCACCAGCAAAAAATCGACGGATTGGAGGAAACGAATCACGTGATCTGTCAATCGGAGACGCCTCCGATTCTCCCTCCCCATCAACCCACCACTACTCCTTTGCCACCGGTTTGTCTACCAATTACACTGACACGTGTACCGATGAAGAAACCAACTTCAAATGTTTGGTTTTCCCCATAAGCAGGATGACCACATAACCCACCGTGTCACACCATTATTGGCTGAAACAAACTACAAATCCTACTGATTACTTATCAGTCAATATTCTGACTAATAAATTTTCCAGATGTTAACATAACCCACGTTCTCAGCTTCCACCTTGGATGGCGGCGAAGAGGATTTGTGTGTAATCAAGAGGACTTGTCTGGGTGCAGAAGAGAATTTTGCGGTGATCTCTAATGTTAAAAGACAAAAGTTTCGCCGGATAGCGGAAGCTTGTCAGAGGCTGGGTAAAAAAGCCTCCATGAGAAATGTCACCATCATTGCCCACGAGTGTAGGTTCTACTCAGTATCAATAAACGAAGCCAAATTATTGCTCTCAAAGGAAGTTCAAACACACATGGGAATCACAGAGGATGGAACCGAATAACTAGTTGCCATTCAGCGATACTAATTTTGGGTGGGGTTCGTAGGTCGTCACAAAATTTCACAAGCAATCAAAACTCGGAGGAAGTGACCTGAGCAGTGGCCCACCTCGGACAAGAAACCGGATACACAAAATCCAGTGGCGGTCCCATCAAAAGCTCAGGGTAAGTCATGTTCTTCCATTTTATTATAGTACTTTTCACCCCAGCGGTGAGTCGACAAACAAAAGAACAACTGGCAAATGGTTCCACAAAATCACGAAAGCCGAGTGACGGATTACCAAGGGGTATCTTTTGGTTTCCTTCAGACTATTCCTGAAGTAGATATTCCTGTGATCTCCCCACCAAGTCTGTTGTTCCGATCACCGAAATGACAGTCAAAGGAGTATTTCGTCTTGCCCGACTTTCGTGGCTTCCATCTCTCAAGCACGTCCAGCCAAGGAGTCCTGTCACACAGGCAGGCCATTGTTAGGAGAGACCAAACTTATGCCCACTAATCCGACGACAGCGATTTCAGGGGTCACACAGGATACAGCCGCCTGCATCCACGCCACAGTCTTTGACAAACGTTAGCAAGGATGTCATCCACCCGTGTCCTCTACTGACACCGGAAAAGCCGTGCAAAGTGGACAAATGTACTTCAGTTTCCGGTAGTTGAAACCAGTTGTTATGTCTACCACTTAATTCTTA
This sequence comes from Fasciola hepatica, assembly GCA_948099385.1. Taxonomy (NCBI): domain Eukaryota; kingdom Metazoa; phylum Platyhelminthes; class Trematoda; order Plagiorchiida; family Fasciolidae; genus Fasciola; species Fasciola hepatica. The sequence continues at coordinate 39,749,007 of CANUEZ040000043.1, forward strand.
ACCGTTTTCCTAAGATTCTTTTCTCAGTTCCATGAACGCGGATTCCGTGGGGAAATGTGTACTCAGGCTGATGCCCCAAATATTGTTTACCAGTTTGGCAACTGATATAGATTATTCCGGGGCTCACTCCAAGTTCGCTTTCAGGAAAACCTTAATCTATGACCTCGTCGTTGGCAAGTACTAAATCCTCCTTCAACTGCCTTAGGCGCTAAGAGCGAAAGAAACATCGGTTTTACAAGCCTAGATGTTGTGTCGAAGGCTGTGAGACGGTGGTTATACTATACGACCAAGAATCGCAGGCGCAAGCCAGGTTTCACGTTTTCAGATTTCCAAGCTCATTCTTTGCCAGCTCAGCAGCATAAAGATAAACACAATGACAAACGAGTCCGGCGGACGGGCTTGAAGGAATAATGCACTGTACATTTCTGTGATATATAACTGTAGAAAGTGACTGAAACGCATCTTACGGTTTTTCATTCTGTTCATCGGTGAAATGGGTTGAATAAGAATAAACTAGACTAAAAAAGGGGAAAATCAACTTTTAGAATTATTGGCAGGCCGATATCTAATTCATAATTTACTCGGATACCAGTTTTGTAACCGGTTGCGGTTGGGACCTGGGATGAGCCAACCGATCAGGAGCCTGAACGGGCGGAGGGCAGCGACTGGAAATAAAATGTAACCCAATTTCACTGGTTGAATTGGAGTGGTCCGAATGGTTAAGGGGGTAAAAAATATTTCCTGTCCCCCGGAACCAGCTTTGTGCACGCTTCTTCACGAACACTGGTCCCGGAAATTAGGCTAGGATTAGAGTCGCACTTTTGACACTGGCTCTAAATTTTCCCAGTCCCTGTGATGGTTAAGAGGCGGTCAAGATTGGGGTCGTGACCCTTTTCGTGATAGCAGGGAACTATGTCCAGATCCTGGGTTCAACAATCTCGGCAGGTTTCTGGTCTCTGGTGGATGGTTGAGGGCAACCCTTTCTCGAAGGACGAGCTTTCGTTCGTTGGAACGGTTATAACTATCTGACAGTGATTCTAGGAGAAGGAATATATGAAAGTCCCTGGACCTCAAACAACTGCCTACACGGCTAAGATCATTATCTCTACCTTCAATTTTCTCAGAGGCTTCGGGAGTTGCAGACAATGATAGAGGCAAGCTTAGGAAAACATTCAAGAAAAATAGTATGCGGACAGTTGGCGGCCAGCTTGGGGCCGGTAGTCAGAAAAACGGATCCCAGTTTGAAGAACGAATAAGTGGAGGAAGCCGACCCCGAAGTGTTATTCGAGATGGTATAGAGTGGGCCGGAGATAGATGGATACTTAATTGACACATCAATGCAAAGCCCCTTTCTATTGTCACTTACAGGGGGATGATGTACTGCCCGAGTTTTAGCTGCACTGATGCCAGAGGCAAAATCTAGGGTTATTTGACGGCTCGGCACCATAAACACAGATTTATGCTTAGATGAAGTCCAGTAAAACAGGAGGGCCGGAGCTTAATGACCAGCAGATACCTGTAAAACCAAAACCCCTGCAAGGGCTTAGCAACTGGAGATATAGTCAGCAGAAAAGTAGAAGGTATCGATGATATCGTCGGTGCTGTGTGGGTCGGCACCAGAAGGACGATTTAAACAAACCAGCGGGCAGCTGGTTTTACTCCAATCCGTGGAAGGTCATACCGTATTCACTAGCTGGTCAGGAGTTTGGAGGGGTATAGCGGATGTATGGATAGATCGCTAAACATATGCTAGGCACCCATCGACCCTTCGAGAAAGCCTCGAACAGGAGTAGGTTTGATATTCTGGGACACTAATGCAGTTGGCATGTGTGTGCTCCGAGATCCAAGTTCAGGTCACCTAAATAGTATGTTGGCTGCCACACGTTACTTTGAGTCCTCATGAGTGGATTTTTATGTGACAACGAGCAACAATAAGCAGAATTTGGAGAGTAATAGTCGCGGAGCAACCGTGGTTTCGAAAGCGACATTTTGAAGTAGGTGACGAGTGGCAGGGTAACTGCGACGGGGACAAGACAGTTTAAATGTCGTGGGTAGAATTGGTTAAAGTGACAATTAACTCACAAGGCTCCACAAAGTGAGTGTGCTGGGATAGAATGGCAGCGAAGGCTCTGACGAATAGGGAGGCTGTGATGTGTAGTTTCGGTTGGAGTAATTTGGGGCGGGATCAGAGTAGAATGCGCTGATGCTGGGAGGGTTGCGAGATTGAAGGGGGTCGACTTTGGAGGGGAGAGACTTGGAGCATACTGTGAGGCGAAAACTGATTAGCCGTAGGCCAAATGTTGTGGTGCAGACGGACAGCTATTCTGGTGGCTCCTGTTAAGTGATTCGGCAAGGCGGAGCTAAAGATGTTGGAGGTATACTGGTTGGAAGATTGGTGATAAGGCACCGAGTCTGTAGACCTGTTGGCGACGGCACCCGAGTTGGTGGACGTGGCATGCAGCAGTTCGGTACCCCTATCTTTGGGGGTTCTAACGGATGCGCTGGCCGGCTAGAGCTGGGGCTAATGATGCAGTCCCGTAGGTATGCCCAAGATGGAGAACACGGAAAGGTGATGGGCCGCTAAGCTTACTAGAGAGAGGTCATAGGTCTATGGTTGACCAAAATTGAGGGTGCGATGATGTCAGTGAGGGGAAGGTCTTGTCCACCGGGAGTAATGGGTAAAAGGGATGAGGTAGTGATCAAAGTCCTAGGAGACAGCATTGTTTTTGGCTGAAAGGTACTGGGTGGTGAGTGCGAACCTGGTCCTTTGGTGCCTAGTTTTGCAGACAGACAAAGGCATTGATGGCTGCTAACTGAGATGGGGGACTGTACGGCCAGGCTGTGGGTGGAAAGTTGTGGAGGTTTGGCCGATACTTGTGGCTGTTTGGGGGAAGCTTGCGGCGTTTGGGGCGAAAGGGACAGATCTAAGTCTACGATGCGCTTTGACGCTCTGGTCAGCGGGAATGGTGGAGAGTTATTTCTCGTGGATTATTGCTGAGGAGGATTGGGCGGCACTGGAACAGAGGGTTTTGGCAATATGTGTTCGACGACCATCGACACAAGGATCTCCTTTGGCAGTGGGGTCTCGTCAGGAGCGATTTTTACACTTTGAACGAAGTGGATTTTGTGACGGACTCTTTGCAGCGAATTCCATGGCAAGACCTACCTCATGGAAACGAAGCAGCGGTGGGCACACCTTCCGTTGTGACATTTTTCTGAGACTTTTTCAGGAGTCCTAGTGGAAGGGCACATTCAGGGATTCCCCTCAATTAAGCCGGGAAATGCTTTCGCTTAGAGTCCATAGCCCCTGGTACTCGGTTCGTGACACGATAATGATTATACTTGGCAGCGCTCAAAGGAGAACTCAAAGATCCGGAGCATGATAAATTGTGTAATACAGAAACGTAACGGTAAGCTGACTGTGCGCACAGACTGAGCAAGTGGCGCTACCTAATTCCATAATTGTTCAGATGAACGAGAATCGTTTGTTCCTTGTGGTTTTGTGCCATACTGGTAGCACCAGAACCCAAGTAGCGGACCCGGCCTGACTTCGAAAGGTTTTCTGCCGGGACTGGAACGAATTAAAGAGCTGGAAGCTGGCTTCGGCTGGGCTCGGGCCGGGTTCCCAACGAGGTCCGTATCATAACTTATTAGGCAAGACCGTGGTTTTGCATTATATATACTGTCATTTATCTTTAAATAAATATAATAAACTTATACAGTAGAGTGGTAGCTTAGTACAGTGTGTGCGCATCCAACCCATCAAGGAACCAAGCCTAACTTCAGCCGGGCCCGCCCGGTCGAAACTGGGCTCTAGTTCAGCTTCAGCTCACTCTAAACCCTGCACACTCCGAACCCGTTTGAACAACTGTCGCCAGATGAACCTCTAACAAACGCTCGAAAGTTATCCAAAAGAACACATTATTTGACACAACTGCTTTATCCTCTGGAAAATGTAACTCATCGCAAATGAATAGGTGCATATCGTTAGAAATATACAGACTTTTGCGGAGTACGTGATCGAAGAGCGGAGCTATGCAGCGGGAGCCGATAGTCGATTTAAACAAGCCCCTTTGATATTGCAACGCTACCTCTGACAGTCAAACTAGAAAATATTCGTATTCCTGAGTTCTTAGAAAAAAATTGACGATCTATGTATTTCTCTAACATTGGAATCGCTGATTAACTAACCCGTCCAAAAACCATCCCGATCCCGGACCGTCAAGCGGAGGGTGCTACATAGGAATGCCGTCGGCCATAAGCAATGATTGTTTAATAATACATATATTTGTTGTCATTTTTATTATTACTAGTAACGGTACTATCTCGGCTATGGTCAAGAAGCGAGCATAGTGTACGTTTTTAATCAAAAAGATGAAGTTTTCACAAATTCCAAAAGCAAAACCCGCACATTTTAGTCACAGCACATTAAAGCTAGGCAGAGGTTTTTTAAGGCAAAATAAGATTTGTTTACGCAACAAATGCGAAAAGGGTTTCATTTCAGTTCCAGGAAGTGGTGGAGAGCTGCGCAAGTAAGGAGCTGTTGATACATACGCAACAGAATGCGCAAAGTGCAGTATATACTGAAATGACTCAAACAATGGTCGACGGACGCTCACCTGGGTTTAGTGAACGAAGTAAGTAGTTGTGAAACTGCCTAGCAGAAAACATTTGCGTTTTTCGGGCAGAGGGTCAAAAGAACCTACATGGATTGGTGGTACAACTGACTGGGAACATCAGGACGTGACCAGGGAGGTCTGGACCTAAGCACCACACAGAGAGCATAAACAGGTTGTCTTTAATTGGCTGTTACGGATCCGGCGGTCGAAAACGGTCCTGCATCAATCCAGAGAATTTGATAAACTGTCCTTCAGAATCAGAACGAGTAGATGTGAACGGCGGAGGGGAAGAAGATCAAAAAATCGCTACCTGTCGAAAGAAATATGTGGATGCCGTTACTGAACGTCAAAGGGATCGCCATCAGAACAATAGAGAAATATTTCCGCAGAAAAAAGGCGAGTTATTATGAAGAATAATATCACTGAGGGTTATAGCTGGGCAATCCGTAATGTCAGCTGCACTAGAAACATTCTGTCTCCATCGACGTCATTTGCTTACACCATTAAACCAGAGGATGGTGGTTTAAATACCTAATGGCTGGACCGCTAGGGAACCCTTGAAAAGTTTCGTAGTCAGATAATTTTGATACGGTTGTCTTCTGCGGGATAGGTGACTCTTAGGGCTGTATAGGGAATTGGCTACTCAGGCGAAATTGTACACGAAAACAAACACTTCAAAAAGAATGAAATACGCAGCTGAAGCTTCACGGCTGATAGTTAGATGTCCAGCTGAGGATTTCGGGATGGGGTCATTGAAGAAACAGCCAACTGCTTTCCGAAAAGGGAACACACGTCCAAACAAATATGCAGAGATAATATAAATGGATAAAATCTGAGTACGCGAAGTTTCACACAAGCGGTTTGCGGGAAGGTAGGCCCGAGATGACAACAAATATTACTTGGAGGTAGGAATGGATGCTTCTATAATTACGGCTCACTAATAAACGGTCAATTTTCGACCGTTCTGGGAGTGGTTGACATTTTATTTCATGATGCTTCTGTTTGCTACTGATGTCGCTCCATAGAAATTGAGGTTCGAGGGGGACAACGCAGCGGTCAGGCAAGCCAGTCACCGTTGACCTCACACACATGAGCAGAATGAGGTAAATATGGAGCAGTAGGCAGAAATGGAATAAGATGGCTTCAGGTACCAAATGAAAACACCACGGCGATGCGTGAATTCCGGTCCAATGTTTTAGTACCACAACACAGCATGAACGGAACAGTTTGGAGGATATATGGGAAGTAATTGTTGAGGTGGTGCACGATGTGTTTTGGTATCGGAAATCCGCAATGTGGTCCAATAAAACAGTGGTGGGGACTTGTGGCTGCATAGCAAGATTTTGGTTGCAGTATGGAATGGCATAAAAGACCCCGACATACCATCAGCCAGCATGAGTGTAAGTTCAAGCCAAGGTCGTCCGGCGTGGAGCGATTTAGTGTGATCCATCAGTTCTCTAATTTCATGCTTTATTCAAGGATTGAAGCCTGGTGAGCTAGTGGATGCCTGATTAACCAAAAAGACCTGAAATATATTGGAGGTGCTGCAGTCTGGAAGATGTTCCCACTGAGGGTTTTTGATTACTCTTTTAATAGAAACTACCAACTCCATAGACGAAACTAAGGAGGGCTGGCAGACGGTGAAATTGTGGTAGATTTGTAATGAAGCTTATTGATGATGGAGTGTGAGGGGTCTTACGCGCAGACTTAGTAATTCTACCGCTGCTGTAGAGTGGGCTTGACCCGACCATAGGGGGAAAAGTTTAACTGGTAAGTGGAATGAAAGGAGCAGGACCCTCTTTAGTGATCGAACTAAGCAAGGAGGAGGCCAGAAAACAAAATACTAGGTACAATCGGATGGGTGCCTGTTGGCAAGGATGACGGAGAGAGATGGGAATAGGTAGTCACAGCAGCGAAATCGTTGAATGGGCTAAGTCATCCCTCCATGTGGAAAGCCAGGAGGGTTATGAAGGGGTCTGCTGGCCATCCTAAAAGAGGTAATCGAATAATATTTTAGACATGCTAATCTCATTCCTAAGGATGGATGTTTTACAAGGAGCCTAAATATTCATCGTAACAGGGCATAAATCATTGTTTCGTGAGAATTGTATCTAACGGGATTTAAAGAATATACCTTGCACACTTACTGGTTGCCATCCCACTAAGGTTTCTTTCACTGCAGACTTGGCTTGGCGGAAGAAGTAAGGAAGTTTGGCAAGTTGGGACATTCTTAAAAGTGGAAACTTGGGGGGTGTTTATGGTTTTCTGTAACTACTTTTCACCCTGTATCTAGCTGTTGATCAATAGGTCGGGTTGCGCAGCGTAATCGGGATAATACTGTCCGCAGTAATATGTAGGCATTTGTGTGTGGGGTCAGGTTGCAGGTCATGGGGAGTGCACATAGAACGAGGGTGAGAGTTAAACCCAGGGCCGAAAGTTGGAAATCGAAAGATCGATACACTATCACGGCATGTAGGGGCATGCGAAAAGACCAATAGCTTATCTGGCGAACAGATGGTAGGCAGAGTTTTAGGGTTTCTGCAGCTGTGTCGGGTTTAGGCCGGTGCTTGAAGGCTCTGACACAGTTAACTGTTCCTTTCGTGAAAGACGGATTCTTGAAATAAAATATTCGCCCACTTGGATTTCTTTTCCAAAGGTGCGGTTGAGCCCGAATAATAAATATTCAATAGCTCCCCCCGGTCACATTTTCACGTGTGCGCACATGGGGCTTCAAACAGCTGAGGGTGGACTGCTTTCCTTACGACCGGGAGAAACAAATGTCTAGGCGAGAATGACTCCGGGAGTTTGGCGGTGTTTGGCTCCAGAGGTTAAGGTGGGGATAAGCCTGCATATGGAGGAGATGTATTCCTGACTGCTCTCTGCCGGTATCTGCAACTAGGATTTTTCCAGACACCAGCTTAGGCCAACTCCCAAGTACCACTTCGAACTGTTTATTGGTGGTATAAGATAAAGCCAGACTGAATAAGTGTTTACTAAGAAAGAAAGGCAACGAACTATCGTAAAAACAAAAGGAAACAGGACGGACGAGTCCACAACAAGACTTAGTGCCTTCGTCGCATGCCTGATTTACTGTGAACAGCCTACTCGCCCCGTTGGCGCGGGGCCTTAGTTTTCTGTGTAAGAGTAGGTTCTGGGAGCAGACGGGGGTACAAATGTTTTGCAGGGACAAAAATGATAGCGCGCTAGATCAGAAGTGATTTCACGCTTTGGAGTGCCAGAGAAATAGGACGCGGAAATTCAGGGCGACTCCAACATCAGGCTGGAAAACTGCAGAGACCTGCGGTCATGTCACCTGCACTAGTAGCAGGACAGACATAGTATAAAACAGTATTACATTTACGAACGTACGTGGAGCTAAGTGCATATATATCTGTGGGGCTTCCAAGCGGATCAGGAAGCTAGGTTCGTACGCAAAGGCGATAACTTTTGCTGTCTCGTGGCTCTGACAGCAGTCTTATGCTTGGCCTGAATCTGTTTGCGTAAACCATGTCCATTAGGGGTGAGATGTCAGGGCATTTGCATATTTCTCCCTCAAACTCCACTGGTGTGCAACAGAAATGCGGCAAGTCTGGCGGATTATTCCAGAGGCTGGAATAGATAAGAGTGACAAAGAATCAGATCTGATTGATAGTCCTGAGTGGAGGGTGGTACTGGGTAATTACTTGTAAAGGAGGGGATAAGGGGTGCCGCAAAAGAAGCAAAATGGGTTACCAGGCGAGTGGGTGAGAGTGAAAGGTAGGAGATAAATAGAAGGTTGAGATGGACACGACATTGCTCTAGACATCCACGCTGGAGTGCTTTTCATCTAGCTCGGTAGTTCGTTCTTAAGAAGGGGCCAGGTAGCTCCCGGTAGGGAAGCTTTTTAATTCCCTTGTGTTGTGTACGAACACTCATCAATTTACCCGTCCCTGTATGTCTCGCTCCTCCAACGTCTCACCTTTTCCGTCTCCCACATTATAGCAACAGAATGGGCATCAGCTCGACTCTCCTCGGCATCCCTTTGCTTACGCGGACTCTGTTCCACACCAAGTCCAACCAAACATACCTCCATCACCACCCCTGCGATTTTGAACTGGAAAATCTGGTCCATTTCTTCACTCAGAGTGGCTCACTAACTGAAATCAACATCCAGTTATGAGGTCACCAAATCTGCCAACACCCTATCTCCCAGCTAAGCCTCTTCCGTAGTTTTACACGGAACTTAGTCTTTTTCCGCTGAATGACCGCTCAAGACGAAATAATAGCCTCGCCATTGAATTTTTTAGCTCCAACTTATTCGTTCTTTTTTCACTCTCACTTTCCATGGCCACAATTTGTCTCAGGGATCCGCTTGACCGATGATCCCGTGCTTCCCTTTTGTTCTACTTTCAGTTACCCATTGATTCTCAACTGAGGCATACCCGGACTGTGTTCCTTCATCTCATTTCCTTTACCAGTGATCCTCACTACCGGTCAAACACCTCGGGAAATACACTGATCACCTCCCTGGCTGGTGCACCTGCGTAATAATGCTGTATGGCCGTCTATCACTCACCGTTCCCGCTGGCTCTCTCGTCCAAGTTCCCACAACCCATCCAATTGTTCCTGGTCCATATAACCTTACTGTGGTGTTTCAGCCCTCTGTACAACCATCAATGAACACCCACGCCAATCCCAACAGTGCGTGGCGCGGTCAGATCCCCTGCTTTGGTCGGTGCATATCAGGCGTGCAGGCCGTCCGCGGCGATGTGCGAGCATAATTAAGCTGGTGGATCACGCCTTCTGTGTTCACGTCACGAAATGTTTTCCAGGCTGGGTGTCCAGCACACGGTCAGCCAACCCACTAGCACCGGTTGCGGATTGCAAGCTTCAACTCTCATCGTCCTAAAGCATTTATCACTGTCTGTTGCGGACCGCATGCTCCTACCATTCTTGCGCCACGATTCGCTCATCTATAGTTCCTTTCGGCACCCTTATCACTTCACTTCCGTGGAGTTCTACCCCTGCATGCACACTTATCCATTCTGTTTTTGTTCCTATCTTTTTTCACAATGACGACCCTCACTGCATATCGTCACTCTCGCCCCATCCATTTTACTCTGTCCAAGCCCGATAAACACTCTCTTCCACTTAGTGTGCCCCTGTCGGTTCCTAATCAGTAATCACCTGTTACCTCCACATACTTATAATGCTCACTGATCGCATATTTCACTAGCTACAGTTTTGTGATATCCTTTTTTCCATCTTATGCATCCAACCAGTAGGCACCAGACACATCCGTAGCCATGACCAATCACAGTACAAGAACTCACGGTTCCCACATTCGCATTTTTTACAACCAAATTTATTATCGCTTTACCACTTTCATATTTTCCATGTCTGAATCCGCTATTCTTCCGTAGATCTCTCTCTCAAGCAGTATACCGATCAGCAACTTCGGGCTCCTTCAACTTGTGCAATGGCCTGCAAGCACGCAACTCTCCAGTTCCATTCTCCGAGTTGCGACACACAACTATTTCTCGTGCATTTTTGTTCCATCCCAGGCTTTTCTGTATGGATTCTATCCTTCTTCTCGGTCTTCATTCTGTGTCATCTGCAGTGAAAAGAAGTGATTGATCGTCGCTTACCTGGTTCTCTTTCTCAACGCTCATTTCTGCTTCGTACATTGCTTGCCACAACCATCTTCATTGTTTCTTTCAAGCTGCGCTGCTTTTCCGCGCTCCATCTAGTGTAAAGTCATCGTAACGCCATCATTCTCACCTACAGTTTTAATCCATGTGATCTGCCACTACCTGATCCTTCTGATCCTCCACTTCCTTTTTCTCTTTTATGTTATTCTCTGTTACAGCTGATGCATCTTCGCACCACAGTTCTTCCAACCTCCAAGTTACCCCTCCCCAGTGGTCTTCTTCTCCTCTCCAACCACCCCGTACTTCCATTCGCACTGCGTTCTCTAGTAATTTTCGCGGTCATCTTCATCTTGCACAGAGTACGTCCATTTATGACCGCTTCACCCATGTTTGTCCGTCACCACATGCCACACTGCAATAATCAGACTGCTGGACTCACTCTTACCTGTGTTCGTCTATCCCTTCCTTCATATTCCCTCGTTTATCAACCTCCGCTCCCAGTCATCACTTCTGTGCTTTTAAAGTTGGTTCTCTTTTGGCGTTGATCCCCTTGGTTCACCTGTCATAAACAAATTCCTCAGGGTTTATACAGGTTCGTTCTGTACCATTTGACCCAACTCTACCTCTCTCTTCCAAGCACCGCTACTTCCGTGTTCCGTCCCTTCACTGCTATTTGCTCCTGCTCTGAAATATATATATTTGGAGAACACAGTTTGGCGAACAAGCTCGTTTTCACTGAAAACGAGCTTGTTCGCCAAACTGTGTTCTCTAAATGTGTTCATTGGGAATTTTCCGACAATATATATATATAAGTATATATTTATGCCCCCACATATTTTCTCTGCCTCCTCCAGTTCTTCGCCGGTCAGTTCTCTTTCCGCCATGCCACCGCCCCTCATAATACTGATAATAATAATATTAATAATGGTTTATTTCGGGGACACCCGAAGCATGCTTGGTTGCAAGATCATATGATACAAGTGAGGTCACAAAAAGGTTCCTTGGATATTCATTTGGGTTCAAATGAGCTCAATAGCGGATTTGAATGGACTCCCGGTGAGTTTGAAATTCAAGGTCAGGTGGACTGAATGGCTAGTCCCGGGCAATTACATATGGAGGCAGACTGGTAAACATGAGAAAAGCTGGAAATCGGTATAAAGAACTGCAGTAACGAGGAACGATGGAGAAAAAGGTGAGGTGCACTGCAGTGGATTAGATGACAATGAAGCATTGGTACTTTGCAGTGAATTGTCGGCGGACAGGACATAAAACTCACCATGAAACAGGCAGCGAGCAATGCAAGACGTGGAGGGTTGACCAGATGACAAAAACGATTTAGAAAGATTGGATACGGTAGATGTGAGGCACAGATGTAGAGTCGATGGATGTCTATGATGACGGTCGTTGGGATGATAGCAAGATAGATGGCCGGTGAGGAACTGCAAGATGCACAGCGCGTGCACACAGATATATATGCGTAAGTTTATATATATATATATATATATATAGATTTATTATATATATATGTATAGGTATAAGAGAAGCAAAAGCAATAACAATGGGGTCCTAGAAAGAAATTATCAGTCAATAGGAGGAGTAGGTAATGTTAGATCAATTTGTCGTAGGATTAACTTTGGAATGTCGTGGTGGATTAACTTCATGACAAGTGCACGTGGCAGCCCAGCGGAGAGAAAAATAGAATGTGAAAGCACAGAAGTGATGAAGACTGTTAGGAGCAGTTCATGGAAGAGTGAAGATGAAAGACAGGATCAAGGAAAACAGGTAAGAATGGGTCTGATTATTTGATCAATGCAGGTGCGAGATGTAGTGACGGACCAGAGGAATCGGGTAGTGACAGGTCAGACAATTTGGAACTGTAAAAGAACGTCACGACGTAACATTGTCATTACAGTGGTGGAACATGGAAAAGCGGACCACACTGGAAGGTACAGAAAAATGCCTGTAGCGAGCAATAAACGGATCAAGGGATGAAAGCAATGACCGAGGAGACACAGGTAAGAAATCACCAATCAGATAATTTTACTGCAGATGAAACACGAAGGAGGCGGACAAGGAAGCGGGAAGCCCCGAGATAAGTGGACCAGTAATAGAGCAAAAAGGCCACAAAAAACGAACGCGCAAAGGAGTTGGGGCAATGGAACTGGAGAGCTGAGTGCCGGCAGACAATTGAACAGGTGGATACTAATCAGGACACTAGAAAGAACCGCAGAGGAATCGCGGGGCCAAGTGAGGAAGATATGGTGGTGGTGATTAGATAATAAATACGACTGTTAAGGATGCGAAGTTTGGAGCGGCAAGTTCTAATATGCGGATTGGGCATGGGTGAGGGTGCGGTTGGTGCATCATGGCGTGGGGCACGAGGAGGGATTTAACAGAACGACAGGTTTAGGGAAGCTATCAATGGGCGTTCTGAGCATAGGGTAACACCAAGCGCATAGATGATAGAAGCCAGCAATGACGGCAGGTGGGAAAAACAGCTATTGGCGAGCGTCGACAGAGAAGAGTGGTTAGGACGATAGTGACTCAAAGCAGTGAAAGTTGATGTAGAGAGAGGCCATAGGAAGAAGGACAAACCGGGTAGGTGTGCTTACCATGGTAGGGCGACAAAGACGGGAAGTGGAAACAGATGATAAGAGCTCTAGGTGAACAAGCTGTGGCGGAAAAACAATGAGGAGCATGCAATTTTCAACCGACAGCATTTGATTCGGTAGTCCAAGAAAAGTTAGAGCGTGCCATCCGCAACCGGTGCAAGTGGGTGGGACTGGCCGTGCGCTGGGCACCCAACCTGAAAAACACTTCGTGAAGTGAACGCAGGAGGTGTGATCCACCGGTCTAGTTGCGCTTGCACATCGTTGCAGACGGCCTGCACGCCCGATGATCTTGCCTTGTGCATGTGTATTGACCACGGTCAAGAAATATACTATAACTATAACTATGTGCGCCGGCCATAGCGGTGGATCTGACCGCGCCCCGCACTGTTGGGAGTGGCACGAGTGATCATGGATAATTGTACAGGGGACAAAACGACCGCGATGGGGGTGCGTGAACCAGGAACAATTGACCAAGACGTGAGACCATGGACAGGAGAGCCAACGGAAACAGCAAGCGGTAGACGACCGTGTAGCAATATTATCCAGATGCACCTGCCAGGGAGATGGTAAGTACAGTGCCCGAAGTGGTTGGCCGTCAGCGAGGATCACTGGAGAGGGAAAAGGGATAGAGAAGCGTAGTATGGGTATGCCCCAGCTGAGAATCAACGGATACTGAGGAGAAAAAAGTGAATATGATGGATAAGAGATGAACGTAGGTGAGCAATAGGGTTACCTTGTGATGGCAGGAGGTAGGTTCGCTGTGGATCAGTGAAGGCAATGGCCTTAGTTTGCGGGGTGTACCTAGTGACCTGTGACGCAGAGTTAGTAGAGTTACAGTGTGAGGCCTCTTTCAAAGGCCAGGTCGGCGGAGACGAGCTCATTGGTGAGCAGTATAGCATTGGGGACTGTTAAGTACGATAAAAGTGCGCGCCTTAAAGCGAACATTGAGGAGGCACTGCGTAAGCTAAGGGGCAGCTTATTCCAGATTTTGGAATAGGCTGACAGAAAGAATCGGGACTTCAGACATAGATTAGAATGAGGGACAGTGAGAGGGAAGGCACGGTGCCGGATGGGGTAGGAGCAGGGCGCAGCAAATGAGATGGGATAGGAGGTGTAGGCCAGGTTATGGATTAGCTTAAAGAGGAAAATCAGGTTACTGGCTATACACTATCGAGCTTCAGCACCAAAGTAAACGAGCAAAGTGGCACAGGCCAGTGCACGTTTGAAGGTAGTTTAGGGATCCTCGGTTAACTTTATGGGACCAACTTTGGCAGTTATTTGCGGCTGTATTGAGTGGGCACAGTTTCGGGTGGAGCACTAAAATAGCATGACAACTGAAACCTCTGCTGAACCAAGGCCAAAAATACTTGTGTTCACGATGGAGAAAAAATCCCGTGCAACCAAGTAAGGATTCGATCTATCCAGATCTCTCTACCTGATGCTATCAGCAACTACTCCAAGCGGTTCGGTGTCGTCGGCGAACTTGCAGTGTTTGCTCCACAGTCAGTTAGCTGTCTTTGGTGCGCAGGATAAATGGCAGGTGACTACGAAGTGACCTCTGCTACTCACCGCTGCGCGATTTCCCTTAGATGAGCAAAACGTCCCCGTCCATCACTCGAAAATGCTATCCAGTATGTCCTTTGATGGTGGGCCTCTCTACCAAAAGATTCAACCAAAATTAGTTAAGTTCTCCCAACAATAGCTCGTGATCGGCAGAATCAAATGCCTCCCGCAGGTACGAATGGCAAACATCAGCATTCCCCTTCTGTCTAGTCTTCTATTGATTTCGTCTTTATATTGTATCACTTTCATCAGGCATGAATTTCGGCGAAAATATCAACGCGGAAAGGGTAATACAAACCGGTTGATCTCAAGGTATTGACCTGGAATGAAGGGACCTTCCGCGCTCAAATTGACCAGCAAAGTTATCTTGGATAAACTGAGATATTGGATACTTGAATATGGCCACCTTACACTCCAGTTGGCTTTGCAGAAACGTGCGCTTTTGATCCGCATGATACATTCACGACTGGTCTTGCAAAACTGAAAAGCACTTTATAAACGGCTCCGCTGAAGGACGGCTGAACCCTAGCTCCCAGATCTAACCACATGCCTGGTGCCGCTCTGGGAATAAGTCGATCTCAAAATCTTTGATATGCAAGTATAAATTGTCTTCCATCGATGGCCGACCGTTAAAATCTACTGGAAAAAGTTCTTGTTGCTAATACCGAGACCTGGTTAAAGTCCGGAAATTCGGGGAAGCAAAATGGCCAAACACCGTCTTAACGAGGTTTCTGCACCTCAATACCCCCATCCCGGTTTAGTCTTCCTGCTAAAAGTATTGACTGTCTATGGCTGCCGATGCATGGTCTAGTTTAGTGGAGCCACGGGTAAGAGCTAGATAACTAAGGCAGACCAGAAAATGGAGGACACCTCGGAGAACACCATAGTCTACCGACTTAGATGTGATACTCCTCCCAAGCACCATACATAAATATCATTATCGTACTGCTGTGCATATATATATATGCAATGAGCAGTGGCGAAAGATATAATTTACGTATTTCCGGTGCGATACCATCTTCTCCGGGGGACTTTCGGTTCCCCAGCTTGTGGAGGAATGGGCCTAGCAAGTTGTTAGTAGACGGCCTGGTTTGGTGAAGCAGACAGCACGTGATCGGATGACCGGAGTAGCCGACGAGAGCGGAGCTAGTCAGGTGACAATGAACCAATCAACAAAAGCGTTCGTCCAAACCAACCAGAGCCGAATAAGTAGCCCGAGGGCAACCAAATAAACCGAACAGAAGGCAGCTCAGGTCTGTCAGTAGACCAACAAGATTTTATGCAACTTTTCGGTTAGGACCGGCCAGTATCTTACGTAAGCGTTGTGTTCTTGCCGCTTAAATGAGATGGCTTGAATGCAGAGGAGGTTTCTCTTTAGGGCCAGTGAGACGAACAAAAAGCCGCTTTTGTGTCACATCGACGAAATTACCTCGGCGTGGTAGGCTGCTACCCAAGTCTTAGATCTCGCTCTGGACTTATGGGATTTGATTCACAGGGTTTGCAGCTGGATGGTTCAGTAAATAACCAAGGTATCTGGTCCATTGCCACGTCTTTCTGGCGAGCTTGAAAATGGGCAGTCTGGAAGAACCGCAAAGGGGGGGGGGGTACCACCGATGGGGAATTTAACGGACTCAGAGTGTCTTAGGAGAAAGAGTCTCGAGAAGTCCACACAGTTAGCCGTGGTCTGCGTGTTTTCCTTGATTCCGGTCTAGGAGTCGTTGCGGTCACTTCTAACTGAACGGGTTACTTTTGTCAGACGTCATGGATGTCTGGGTGGCCACTTAGGCAGACATCTCCAGACTCTCCGGTTGACTGAAAGCCGCCCCTGAGATCCAGCCTTTCTGTAGTCACATAAACCCCAATTCATGTAAAGCGGATTGTCGGATCGATGGGTTAAGTAAAGTCCACTGATTTTCCAACTGCACATTTCCGCTCATAAACGTGGTGGCCTGATGGGAGGCAGTAACGTCCGGGACTGTTTGGCGCTTTCCTATTGATCCTAAAGCTGCTATGTAAATCCGCTTCGGTACACAGTCTTGCAGTGACTGACTACGAGGATCTTTAGGCGTGCACGGTAGAAGGTGTGTTCGTTGCCATTCCCGTTGCCAATCAGTACATCTCGGTGAGACCGACTATATTCGTTGGAAGATGACCAATGTGATCGTATGAGATGTGGCCAGTCCGGGGTGCACTGTTACTGTCGTTGGGACACCAAGTTGGCAGGTGATTCGTGGGATTTTGAATGCGGGTGCTGGTGACGTTAGGGTTGTCAAAGTCCGTGAGCTTCACGATGTTTGTCGTCGTTACACTGCCATCTGAGGCCACATTTTTCAAAACTTTGTCCAGTTGCTTTGGTGGATGCATCAGTGTGGGCCTTCCAGTCCACCACAGGCTGCAGAATATCACATTTTAGGACGATGTTTGTCCCTCCGTGTATCCCGTAGTAGAACTCATCCTTTCCCGCTTCTTCGGCCAAGACCGTCGAGGAATAGACCGCGATAACCGACGCATTCAAGAGTGAGGTGCGAAAAAGAGCTAAGGCTACCCGGGGGGATATCAGGTCCTATGGAAGCAGCTTCTTGTTAGCCTTGTTGCTGAGAGCTTTTACGAAGCATTGAGGACCAGAGTTGTCCTGAGGTCGCTGTGATGCAGGTGATAACTGTAAGCTACCCCAGGAACTTTGGTATCCCTGGAGCCCGAATTCGGCAGCCGAAATTTGGATGGGCGTGCCATTTCGATGCGATAGTCACGTGGTATTCGTACGGTGATGGCTGGGCTTTTGATGTCCAAGATTGTTCTCACATTTCAGCAGCAGAATAATATATGATTTCCGTCTCAAGGCCTCCAGCCAAAACATTTGGTCGCGGACAGAACACGGCGCGCGTTGTTTACCGGGGACGCCGCAGCAGGATTGGTGTGTAAAGGGATCAGTCATGAAGACTCTTTGCACACTGGTGTAAAGAGGCGTCCTCAGCGTCACTCGAAACTTTGTTTGAGGCAGCTTTACTACCCCTCAAGCAACAAGGTGCTACTGGTCGAGAAACGTGAAGCTTTATGTTGGGAGCAAGTGGCCGAACGAGCGGCTTTTACGCCTTTTGGATGGTAGTCTACAAATTCGGGTTTCCCAAAGCTTCCAAAAAGATCTCGGTGCGTGGTTGTCGGTGGCCTTTAGGAGCTCGTACACCCTCCGATGGAAATGACCAAAACCCAGGGGTTCACGCAGTCTTTTTGAGTGAACCTATTTACTCGGTAGCCGTTGTGTCCTAGCAGACCTCATGCACATGCACAACAGTGGCCGTCTTTGCATACTGGGCTCCGTCTCCGTGAAGATTTTGGGTCTTGATTACCCTCAACCCGTTTTGATCGGCCTGTCAAAGAATTCGCCCCGATGTGACCGCTGGTCCAAGCCGCAGTCTCGTTGGCAGGTGATGGAGGCCAAAGGGATAGTAGACACCTCAGGGGAGCAATATTATCAAATCAGGGTTGCTACTCCCCTAAATATTCCAAGCACCAACCGATGGTGGCCGGGTGGTTAAGAGTGTTTGGTTACCACTTCCGAGGTCAGAAGTTTGAACCCCACAATCGGCAGGTAGTTTCTTGTTAGACAGTAGTCCATCGGCTTTCGACTCGTAACCGCACTCCAAACGTAAGGGCTGCGTAGGGTTCTTCTCTTCAAATCTCGTAGACTGGTTGCTGGTTATCTCTAATAGTGCAGTTGGCTTTTGTGGCTATGGGATATGTATTCCTTCCACTATACTCAAGCACAAGCATGTAACAAAACTTTCATTGCAATTGGCATAATTTTCCACAGATCCGGGCACATACAAGTAGTGACTATCAGCTCTTTTGTGAGCCGTTTAACCCTGATCTCCACGCGGTGCGAAAACCCGCCGAAAACAAAATAAGAAGAACACCTAAATCTGACTTATATAAAACCCAGAGGCACGCATTATTTGCTCAGGATCTTGTGCGACCTTCCATCATCATTTCCTGGATATCAACACCGACACAGCCGCCAATGACACGAATTTCATTGCAATTTATCTGGACAAGTCATACGCACTTGACCGTTTAGCACACCTCCATCTTTTGGACAAGATCCCCTTCTTCAGCGTCGAAGACACCTCCGTACCTTGGATTGCTCCTATCTTATTTATTAGTTGTGTTTGTTTCGAAGAATGGACGAAAGTGGAAGCCAAATTATATTACAAATGATTTCATCTGCGGTAGACTTTTTGGCGTTTTGCTGTTCCTAATGTATGTGAACCACATTTTTTGATCCGTACCTCATGGCGCTCCATTTCCTTTCACTGACAACATCGATATCAAATACCTCTTTAAGCTTGATACGGTCATCTGCACTACTGCCAGTTTGTCTGAAGAAAGGTTATCACTTCACAGATGGAGCTAATCTTGGCGGATGAATTTATCAGCCGATAACTCTGAACTACTAATAAAAATCAAAGTATCTCTAATGTCTCTAACCACGCGCGGTTTATTCATAGTAAACAGACCAATTGTTTCGAGTCTTTGGCCTAAACTATCCTTTCACGTCCAATTTATTGGAGTATTCAGCCCCACAAACTGTGTAGGCTACGGTATGCTTTGCCCTAATATTCCGTCTATCCTATTTCATTGAATCTGTTCCTTCTTTCTATAAGTCTCCCACTGCAGTTCCTAATAAATGCTGCCCGTTAATCGTTTCTAATCTCGCACAAATTTGATGAAATTGCTGTCGAATCGATTCAACGGAAATTTAGGACTCCGATGGATATCACTCCCAGGCCGTAATGACGGACGTTTGATTTTTAATCCAAACCATCAGCGGCTCCGCCTTAAGAAACGGAACCTTGTCTTTCTATATGCCATCCTCTACGGCGTGCCATATATTCTCAACCCATTACATACCTCGTCTGTTTCTGCCTTTTCACTCAGTCATGGAGGTGATACTCTTTCCAACCTAATCACTAAAACTAGCCTGATTCCGTTTATCTGTCAAAGTGTGCTCTTGATTATGGAACGAACTACTATAGGACAAAACTGCTCTTAGCTTAATCATCGGCCCAAAAGTTTGCCGCATGAATTTTGCACTGTTACTTAGATTATTCTGTCGTTCAACAAAATCATACCTGGAGACCAAGCCTCCGCGGGAAATCTAGACTTGTGAATTGCGTGAGCACTGCCGGCTATAAAACGAATGCAAAAGGGCAGAACAGAACAAAAACAAGCATCATAAAAACAGAGCCGTTTTTCAGGAAGCAACTCTGAAGTACCCTTTTGGTATTCTATAAGTCAACTTGAATTTATGAATACCCCCATAACAATCTTCTCATTTACTCCAAGGTTAAGTTACCTCAGCATCTGGAAGCTGCATTGTGATGGTCACAGCTATTAGCACTCACTCACAAACCGTCGGCTGACACACCAGTCAGATAACAGCGTTCACGACGATCCGTTCCTGGTTCCATGGTTCTAACATTGCCCAGACTCTCGGAAGACTGCTTTTAAGGCTTCTCCATTATTTCGATAGCAAGAATGAGAGAAGGAATAATTCAGGTAAGGAAACTTACAAGTGACCATAAAATACTGAGGAACCCCGGTTAGTTTCCCACACCCACCTGCACCGATAAACCATGATATTATCCCTTATAAGTCAACCGCCCACCGCATGTTGGTTGTGTGAACAAACATACTGATGCTGGACGGTGCTAGATCCATCGTTTGAGCCGACTCACACCGGACGTGTACTACTTCTGTGTGGATCGCGGTCGCATTTCTACGTGGATTGAACCTACTGCATCCACTGAAAAAGGGCGTTGTTCAACTTGGGCTCAATGTGCATGGTCAGCACGTTCACAAATATGCGGTGTAAGCCACCATCTGTGAAGGGCCTGATCTTCAGTGATTGCAATGTGGAACATCACTCTTATCGTTCTATTGTTGTCTTCGTAAATGGACACAAAGCATTCGCTATCGTTTAGTTTTCCAATTCAGGGACAGAAACATGAGAACAGATTTTGTAGCTGGTAGTAAGTTGTAGAGAGCAATTCTTCCATGAATGTGGTTGGAATAACCGTCAACAGGAAACCTCTATAGAGGGAGGTTTACAAATTGTCACATAATTCCAAAATGTCAGCCAGCATCTCGGGTCTTCATCTCTCATCAACAGAGCCGACAGCAATCTGCAAGTAGCGGTCATCGACACAACAGCCGCGACTAAAATAACCTCAGGACAACAGGCAGGCCGGAGAGCAAGAGACACTCCTGGCCCAGCCAATCCTAGCCCCGCTCTCAGGTTACATAGGCTTTTGAGGCTAAGGCGGAACAAAGTAGTACTTCTAGGTGATCCGCATGCCTCTTCTAGTACTATGGGACTCCGGGCCCAACACGTTCTCACCCCGACCAGGAAGAATAACGCACTAGATTTCGTCTTTATCTTGGGCCTGTCCAACGTGAAAAACTAACATACCTAGCCACTTCTCCGGAAGTGATTATGAAGTGGTTTTGTGTAATTTTATTGCCCTCATTTATAACAACACACATGACCCGCTCGACCCTCCGTTTTCTCACTACGAAAGGCAGCGACCCACCGAATCCATTTGCTCCATAGTTTGGGGCGACTACTTTTTGACACACGAACCCTAGCTTGCAGCAAATCTGTTATGTCTTAAACGTTTTCATGGTTTAAGTCAAACCACCTCTTACCGACCCCTCCCTGCAGCCGGTGTAAAGCCTCACATAGCTGCAAATTAAATACAAAATGGTCCTGGCATCTTACAGAAATTCTCATGACTTTTCTCTCTTCACTCTCCAGTCTATTCTCTCCAACGGTATTCGAGTCATCACCGGAAAACTCTACATAAATTAGAAAGCTCCCCCCCTTCGCCGGCCGGATAAGATACCCCGTATTTCACGCATAATCAGGAACAGAAAAACACACTCTAGTCCAAGTATTTCATACCTGCAGTTACCAAAATACAAACAAGTCAACAATCCCGCGGCGATCGACAAGGCTTCCAACTAGGCGTTTTCTTCCAGAACTATTGACTCTGGAACTGCTCACAGTCTACTAGCTACTTTGACCGCATTCACTCTGTCCGATACAGAACTCATGCTTAGTTAAGTGCCTCATTTACTCCGTAAAGTAAAGCCCTCTTCCTGCTCCAGCTTCGTTAAAATTCCACCAGCCCCGCTTCCATATGGCAGGTCTGATGTTGCAACACTATTTTTGAACATATTCAACTTATCTATGAAATTTGGAATTTTTCAGTCACAGTGGGCAACAACCGCCAATTTCCGTCGCCACAAAAAGGGTCTTCTTTTTGACTCTTCGAACCACCGGCCGATCAACCACACATCCGTGGCTTCTGGACTATTCGAGCGCTTAGTTGGAAAGCACCTCTCTAGGTATTTACTGTTTATTAACCTGATACATAAGGGTCAACATGGCTTTCTAAAACCTCGGTATTTAACACCTGTCAATTTGACTCTTTCAACATGGTCGCTGCAGCTGCAGACAGTAGTAAATGCCTAATTGTCACCTTTTTAGACTTGAATAAGGCATTTGACTGCTTTTCTTACTCGCTGCTCCTGACCAAACTCGAAGCCTTTGGACATAGGTCTCATACTCTATATTATTTCTCCTCCTATCTTCCCCACCGCAGCCAAGCTGTCTCAATCGACAAACATCTCTCACAATCCACTCTCCGTTACCACCAGTGTCATTCAAGAAAGCGTGCTGGGATCTTTTCTATTCCCAATGTACAACAATGACGTCTTTCATGCAGTTCATCACGGTACCCTGTCCCTATTTGCGGAAGACATAAAACTCTGTGTATGAATTCTCACCCCTGAACCTTCGTGGCGCAATTCACAACACACAGCACGATTTTGAACGATTTGAACAATGCTGTCTCTCCCGGAAAATAGAATTCAGCGTTCAGAACTGCAGCTTTATGACCCCAAGCTGTCAGGTCCCTCCGAAATCTTTTCTTCTACATGACTCTGCTATTACCCACAACCCACCAGTGCGAGATCTTGAGTTGCGTTACTCGCGCACCCTAAACTTCTCCGAACACTTACCTTTTCTAGCAGCCAGAGCAAACAAATCCTTGGAACTTCTAAGCAGACCTCTCGTATTTTATAAAAGGTATCCCTTGACTCGGCAGGAGTTTCTAGGTTGATCGTTTCCGGTACCATTTATGCATATACTCCTTCTTTTGTAACCGACCCCAAACACAGCCAGCAGGAACGACTACCTGATCTGGACCTCAAAATTTGCAGGCAATAAAACAATTTTAGTCCACTTTAACACTGTTGAATACTCCGTACTCTCGTTTTGTACCCTTTTAGAAATTCTGATTTTGACATCACTTGAATCATCTGATCATGCACTCTGGCATGCTTCAGAGGGATCGGAAACGTGCCATTATTTGTAACTCCCCGGCCCCACTATTCTTCGAACCTACTTGGCCTCAGTGGGAACCACAGGTGCAGGTCTCCCCTACCTATACGTTACAATCGCCCCAAACGTCATTCATATCTCTATATCCCTCTCGCTCATCCTCAGGGCAGACCAGCCCTCCGGAAACGACCTCGAAAAAGGTGGCCTCAAAAAAGGCGAAGCCTCTACAAAATGCTCCGCGGCCGAGTGCGAACAAGAAACGGCACCGGGAAGATCCTCACTCTGCTCTTCTCCCCCTCCCCCCACCGTAGTTCTACACCTTTTTGAATCTATACTTCGCATGCTATAGGAAGCCTCTATACAAACCACCTCAGTAATTTCAGTGAGACTTTAGAACCAAAGCAGCTGATGGCTGGTAGAAAGCCTCATATTCTGGAAATCACCGAAAATCGGCCCACCCCAGATAACCTGGATGGTGGAATTTCCATTGCTGGATACACCTCAGTCCGCAGGGATTCCTTAAGAGGCAAAGCCTGTGTGGAGGTCCTGTATTTCAGTTATAGTCTTCCTTCCTAATTAATTTAGCCTCTTCCCCAAGCTCCCCCTAATGGCTGTTTATGGGTGAAGTTTGGAAATTCTCCCTCGTAATTTCTCCTAGTGGGTGTGATCAACAGTCCTCCAGGCACTAGTCCAGGCGAATCTCTTCATAATAGTGATAATATCAATATTGGTTTATTTCGGGGACGCCCGAAGCATGCCACGTGCATGATTTTGTTGATACAGGTGATGGAATGGACAGATGTACTTCATAAAAATGTGGAAGCTTGCATGAAAATGTAGGATAAAAGGCTCAGAAGGGGGAATAAAGTGGGATGAAAATAGGATAAATGTATGCACACCATAGAGATTGCGGGGAGTTTAGATGAACTCAAGGGCGGATTTGAATGGACGCCCCGTGGGTTTGAAAGTCAGGGTCAGATGGGGAATGTCACTGGTCCGGGTGGATACATCTAAAGGCTGACTGATAAACATGATAAAGGCTAGAAATCGGTGTAAGGAACTGCAGTAGCGAAGGACGATGGAGAAAAAAGTGAGTTGCACTGCAGTCGATTGGATTTCAATGAAGCATTGGTACTCTGCTGTGGATTTTCGGCGGACAGGGCACAAAACTCACCGTAAAGCAGGGAGCGAGCAATACAAGACGTAGAGGGTGAACCAGATAAAGAAAACGATTTGGAAGGATTGGATAAGATAGATGTGGTGCACAGATGTATGATTGATGGATGCATCTCATGACAGTCGGTGGGATGATAGCAAGAGAAACGGCCGGTGAGAAACTGAAAGATGCAGAGCGCTTGCACATATATATATATATGTGCAAAGTTCATATATGTGAATATAATATGTATATATATATATATATATATATACTTATATATATGTATATATATATAAGAGGAGCGAGAGCAATAACAATGGGGTCCTAGAAAGAAATTATCAGTCACTGGGAGGGGTAGGTAAAGTTAGATCAAATGGTTGTGGAATTACCTTTGGAATATCGTGGTGGATTATCTTCATGACAGGTGCACATGGCAGCCCAACGGGGAGAAAAATGGAGTGCGGAAGCACAGAAGTGGTGGAGACTCTGAGGAGCAGTTCATGGAAGAGTGAAGATGACGGATAGGATCGAGAAGAACAGGTAAGAATGGGTCTAATTATTTGATCAATGCAGGTGCCACATACGGTGGCGGACCAGAGGAATCAGATGGTGACAGATCATGCAGTTTGAAACTGTAAAAGAACATCATGACGTAACGCTGTCACTACAATCGGTGGAACATGTAAAAGCAGACCAAGCTGAAAGGCACACAAGAAATGTCTGTGGCCCAATAGGGGATATCTGAAGAATGTCAGGCATGCATGGAAGGGGCCAGAAATTGATATGGGAAAGGGTAGTAAAGGGAGACGGTGGAGAAAAAAAGAGGGATCCATTGCTAGGGATTATATAGTTATAAGCCTGTGCTACACTGCAGTAGATGGTCAGCGGACAGGGCACAAAACTCATCGTGGAAAAGGTAGCGGGCACTAGAATAAGTAAACCGTGGTATGGACGGCAAGAATGATCTGTAGGAATTTGATATGGCAGATGTGAGGCGCAGATGTAAAAAGAGTGGACGCATATCATGAGGGTCAGCGGGATAGTAGCATGAGAAATAGCCGGCGAAAAAGGGCAGGATTCAGTGCGGACGTATATATATATATATATATATATATATATATATATATATATATATATATATATATATAGAAGTACATAAATAGATATGCGAGGAGCAGATGCAAAGGACAATGGAGTACTAGGAGAAAAAATATCAGAGATAGGAGGAGGGAGATGGGATGGGATCAAAGTGTGTAGGATTAACTTGGGAGATTTCAGACGAATTATTTTATGACGGGATAACTTGGTTGATCAACAGATAGAAAAGACCAAAGAAACACAAAAGTGATGCCGGCCCCGAAGAGCAGATAATAAACGGGGGAAGATGAAGGATAGGATCGAAGAGATCAGGTAAGAACGGGTCTAGTGATTTAATCGACGCAGGTGCGACATGTGGTGACGGACCAGAGGAATCGGGTAGTAACAGATCAAACGGTTCGGAACAGTAAAAGAACACCACGACATAACGTAGTCTTTACAATCGGTGGAACGCGGAAAGGGTGACCACGTTGGAGGGCACAGAAGAATGCCGGTAGCGGTCAATAAGTGGATCAAGAGATGAAAGCAATGATTGAGGGGACACAGGTAAGACATGGCCAATCAAATCATCTTACTGCAGATGAAACAGCTGTTAGGTCTGAAGTCCAGCTCTCATTTTACCTATCTCCTACCGTCAAGGGATATCAAAGCTCCCAGTGTTAGTTCTGACAAAAGTGCTGCTGGTGGTCCTTCTTGGTCATTTTCACGTCTTGGGCTGTGGTAAACGGAACACTTTCAAAGAAGACAAACTTCCAGCGGCCCTCAAGCTACACAGCTTCAAGTTCTCGACGGTCCCCTAGGTTGTGTCCGCCATATTACTTAAAGTGACTGGCATCGTTTATATACACTGGAGCCAACCTCCTTTTAAGCATCCAAAGCATTATTTATGTAATCACTTATTTATCTCCTCCAAAACATGCCTCGGCACTCGCAAACTCATACAAATCCCAAAGCCATGGTTCCTTATCCGTCTGGTGGATCTAAATGACCCACTCTGCCCCCTGAGCTGGCGCATACGGAGGTACTATTCAAAACTGCCTCTGTGGCATGGACCAAATAGAGATCACTCAAATATCCTGGTTGCGCCCGTGCATCCGCACTGATGATCAGCCTGCTAGCATAGAAAAATAAGCTTCCCAAATTCTGAGCTATGAATCCTGATCTGGTTAATTCACTTAGCGTGCGTCGTACCGTGTAATGCCTCTGACTGAAACAATCTCTCAATGTACCTCCCGCCATCTGACAACCTCCACTGTCAAAATAAAGTGACCAGCCGCTAATAGCTCCCTTCGCTTCCCCTTCACAACCGTAGGTCAAATAGTTCAAAAGCTGACTATCATCTTGAAATAGGCCCTCGAGCTGAATTTCGAGGAGTCAAGGGAACAAAACATAAGGCCAAGTTGAGTCACGGGAATTAAATTCACGCTTAAGCTCATCTGATCTTGCCAGCAGTGGGTTCAATCCACCTATCTCTTTGAAAGGGGCCTCAGCAAAGGATCTCCGAATGTTCGGGTATTTAACCACGACTGCCTCATAGGAGTCCAGAGTTTTATTAGTGAAGGACTTCAAAGCCCCCAAAATAAATTAGGAGAGCTTCTTCTCTTGATTGACAACCACCGTTGTGGGCAATTAATCGAGCTGATGGATCGTATAGCTCTCTGAAACTCAACAAACCGACCAGGCTGAGGAAACAGCAAACTCCGAATTTGCTTGACGTGGTGATCACCAGACACCCGGAGGAAGTACGTGGGCTAGAGTTTACAGCTCGGCTTGGGGGAAAGCCCCTTTTGGCCATCAGGTTCCTCATCCAGAAAGCTCCCTCGAGGTGCCAAATGAGATTCAAGGGAAGTTCAGCGGGTCGGATGTCATAGCGATCACGGAAGCAGCAGGTAGGGTTGACCGAGGCACTCCTTATCAGACAGTGGAAGAGGAGTGGACTACCATCAGTAACAGCCTCCTTAGGTTGACCGAAGAATTCGCCCACACAAGAGCTTTCAAAGACCGGGTATACCACCTTAGTGGGTAATCCGATCCTTCAAGGCGCGACCGAAGAACCACGAAGCTTGGCGTCGTTATTGGTCAACAGGTGAACACCAGAGTTGGATGCAGTATGAGAGTCCTCAAGTTTGTTGTTAGGATGTAGCGAGAACATCAGTTTAGTTACAAAACGGCCCTAGCGCGTGGAGCAGAGACATGGCCTGAAGCTCAGTATCGTCTCATCCAGTCTTAGTCTACATCAAAAGCTGCATCAGGATGCGTAGTCAACGAAAACGGAGAGCTGTCAAGGGGCGCCTACGAGGAAGAGCAGACTTTGAAGAACTTCTTCGAAACTGTGCATAGACAAGACACCAGGAAACAACATGACACCACCGTAATTCAGTAGACAACAAAAGTGGATAATAATTATAATAATGGTTTATTTTGGAGACGCCCGAGGCATGCCAGGTGCATGATCAACTGTTTACAAGTGATGGAATTACCAAACAAAACCCTTGAAAAATAGAAATTTACATGACTGAAGTTGAATAAACGGGCTAAGAATGGGCAGTAAAGTGGGATGAAAGTAGGCAAATGTACGCACACCAAAGGAAACGTGCTAGATTCAAATGGACCCATGGACGATTCAAACGGACGCCCGGTGAGTTTGAAAAGTCGAGGTCAGGTGGGGGATTCAGCTTGTCAGTATAGGGACATCTGAAGGCTGACTGATGTACATGAGAAAGGCCAGAAATCCGCATAATAAACTGTGATAGCGGGGTACGATGGGGAAAAAGTGAGATTCACTTCAGGGATTAGGTAGCAAAGAAGCATCAGTACTGCGCACTAGATGGTCGGTGAACAGGGCACAAAACTCATTGTAAAACAGGAAGCGAGCAAAGTAAGACTTAAAAGGTGAATCGGGTAAATAAAAATAGTTTATAGGAATTGGACACAGTAGATGTGGGTTATAGATGTAGAAGGAATGGATGCATATCACGGCAGTCAGCGGGATGATAGCAAGAGAGATGGCCTGCGAGGAACTACAGGATACAGAGCGAATGCATATATACGTAAGTGCGGTTGTTTATATATATATATATATATATATATATATATATATATATATATATATATATGTGCATATATATACATATAAGAGAAGCCGGATCAATAACAATGGAGTCCTGGAAAGAAATTATCAGTTATTGGGAGGGACAGGTTAGGTTAGGTCGAGTGTTTGCAGAATTGACTTTGGAATATCTTGGTGAGTTATCTTCATGACAGGTGAACTTGGCGGATCAACAGAGAGAGTGGAGAACGAGGAAGCACAGAAAAGACGACGACTGAGAAGCAGTCCAAAAAAAGGGGAGATGAAGGAAAGTATCGAAGAGTGCAGGTAAGAATGGATCTAATATTCCGATTGAGGTAGGAGAGACATGTGGCGTCGGTCAAGAATGGGGGAGCATTATTAAATGGGCCTACATTATTCAGCAGGAAGATGGTGGCGATGGAGACGGCTAAGCAGCGCAGAGCGATTGTGCTTGGGAGGTGAAACTGCCTGTGGTGCAAGACGCAGCGGCTGTGACGGCAAAGAGCGTGGGAGAGGAATAAGCGAAATGGGTACCAGAGGGTAATGGCAGATCAAACGGACTGAAGCCGTGAATGAGAACCATGACGAAACGGTGAGTCTACATTAGGTGGCAAGTGAAAAAGCAGAACGGTCCAAAAGGCACGCACAAAATGCCTGTAGCAAACAGTAGACGAAACAGGAAATGGGAGCACGGGCCGAAAAAGACAGGTGGGACATAACCAGTAAGATCATTTCATTGAAGGTGGAACACGAAAAAGCAGAGAGGAAAGAAGCACCGGGACAGGCAAACCGGTGGACTAACATCGCATGAACAATGGGTGTGCGTCGGAGTAGGGGATATAGAAATTGGGAGCTGCATGCATGCCGGCAATTGTACAAGTGGATGTAAATGGATGATACTAATCGGAGCACTGCCAAATGGAAGGATCCACAGAGGAATTGCGGAGCCAGGCAAGGAAAATTGAGTGTTAGTGACCGGATAATAAATGTGGCTGTGAGAGATGCAGAGTTTGGAACGGCGGTTCTAATATGAGAATCGGTCATGGGTGCGGGTGGGGCTGGTGTGTAATGGCATTAGGCATAAGAAACGAGAACGAGGGAGAGTTTGACAGAACGGTAGGCAGTGAGGCGTAAGAATGCGATCAATGAGCTTTATGGGCCTAGGGTGATAACAAGTGAATAGGTACTACAAGCCGGCAACGCCGACATCGGTGAAGAAATAAAATATTGACGGTCTTCGGCAGGGTAAATTTAGGATGATAGTAATGTGCAATGAGAGGTAACACAGTGAGATTCGATAGGAGCAAGGGCAGAATGGGTAGGTGTGCATCCCATAGGAGAACGAAAAAATGGATGTGATAGGAGCGATAGGTGGGCTTATAGTGGCGAACAAGGATGGTTGGGGCATGCAGTCTGCAGCTGACAGCATTAGAGCGTGCGATCCGCAACCGGTGCTAGTGGGTGGGACTGGCCGTGCTCTGGACACCCAACCTGAAAACACTTCAAGGTGAACAGAGGGGGTGTGATCCACCAACCAAACTGCGCTCGCACGTCGTTGCAGACGAACTGCACGCCCGATGTGCGCCGGCCAAAGCGGTGGATCTGACCGCGCTGCACCGTTGGGGATGGCACCAATGTTTATTGGTGGTTATGCGTGTGACGCATGGTTCAACTGTGATAGTATGAGATGTAAGTTCGGCGGTCGGATGGTCATGTCGCAAGGGGTCCCAGAGGACGGAGCCAGTGGCTAATAATCGACCAAACAGCGGCGTTATCCAGGCGCGTATACCAAAGTGTAGGCTGAAATTCACGTAAGGAAAGAGCTGGAATAGGACAGCAGATAAAAAGAGCAGTCAGGGTGTGCCCTTGCTTTGGATCAACGGTAATGGAGGCATATACAAACCAGTAAAGGACGAGGCATAAGAGCGACAGAAACTACGGGGTTAGGTGGAAGCAAAGTGGTTGAAATCAGTGGCATTTCAATCTGTTTGATCTATTAAGGAAATAGACATAGGTAGTCTAACGTTGAGAACTCAGTCAGATAGATGAAACTGTCTATCGTTGATTGTGTCCTTAATTGAAAGGAGCAGGGTCGGCGAAGGAGTTGGTCTTAGACGTCGAGGCCCCTCTCGTAAGCTATATACTCTGCCATGCTCATATTTGATAACTGGAGTGCACGGGTGACGCTGAGATATGGATGAGTGCCGACAGAAACTGGGATTTGGTTTGTGAAGCTCGAAGGGTGATGGGAAACTTGTTCCAGACTTTGGAGTAGACAAGAAGGAAAAAACGTGGCCGTATGGCCGACTAGGCTATACTGGAAGGGACAGTAAAAGGCCTGTGCCGAAGTGAGTAGGGGAGTTCACGGGAGAAGCTTACTGGGTCAAAGGAAAAAGACCGGTTATGGAGCAGGTTACACAAGAAGACTAAGTTCAGTAGCCACTGGTAATAGTGAGGCTGAACAAGCGCTTAGCAGGCTGAATAGCAACGAGGCTGCGGGAATGGATGGTGTCCACCCCGCCATTTCAAAAGCCCCGGCCAATATACTGGCAGTAAGGCTGACTCAGCAATTCAGCGTATCCTTGGGCTTCGAG
This sequence comes from Fasciola hepatica, assembly GCA_948099385.1. Classification (NCBI taxonomy): domain Eukaryota; kingdom Metazoa; phylum Platyhelminthes; class Trematoda; order Plagiorchiida; family Fasciolidae; genus Fasciola; species Fasciola hepatica. The sequence goes on from CANUEZ040000043.1 coordinate 39,779,756, forward strand.
GGGAGGAGCTACCGATCGGCCCGAGATTGACGCCGGTTGTTCCCATTCACATAGGAGACAGGCAAGAAAAGACTCCTAGCAACCGTCTCGTAAGCCTATTATCAATAGCATTGGAAGCACTAAAATGACGGGTCAGAGGTCGGTTAATCAAGCACCTATGGATTTATCAGCGGATTGCCAAGGTATGAAACGGGTTTGGTGAAGTCAGATTCTGTCTCGCTAACCTGCTACCATTTTCCGATGACGTGACTAGCAGAAAAGACCATAGGGCACGAGTGCTGGCAAATTACCTGGACTTCCAAAAATCCCTCGAATCGATGAACTACCGTTTCTTGCTGGAGAAAATGAAAGTACTTGAAGTGGCCCCACGGACTTTGAAGTGAATTTAGGGTTACCCTAATAACACAGCTTTCGTCGCTCGGGTCAAGGACATGGAGTCTATAGTGGCCCAAGCGCGCAAAGCTGTGCAGCGAGGAAACAGAAGTCGTAGCCCGGTGAGAATCAATTGAGTCCATTCTTGGAAGAATCTGGGCTGATCTGCTAGCCCGAGCCTCGAGTGCTCTGACCTGACATGACCTAGCCTGAGGTTCCATGCTGGGATCACTGCTGTTCCTAGTATACGTAAATGGTATGGCAGCCAAACCAGACTGCCCAGGGGTCCTGTTTGCAGATGGCGTTGAACTAATGGGAGAGCTGACCTTAAGTCCACTGCGGGCCGACCTAAACAGGGGTGTCTTAGTGGGGAGAATATTGGGAGCTGACAGCGAATCAAGTCAAATGCAGACATTCGTCTTCGGGCGAGGGGAGCTAGGGAGAGGTACGTAGGGCTGCCCATCCAACTGAGGTTAGAGACGGCTACTTTGACAAGAGACCCGGGCGTGCTAGTGTACTTGCAGCTTATGCCGGCAGCGGCTTGGTTAAACAGGGCGCTTCTCAACTTAAGAGAAAAGAAGGGGTCCACAGAGGCCGGCGTAGTTCTTCATATGAGTAAAAAGACTGTAAGGGTTTACCGGCGGACTTTCACACAAGCATGGTAGCTGAGTCTGGCGAAGGTCGGAAGGGTGTTGGAAGACGTTAAAATAAGATTCGCTCGATTTCGGGATGCAAGGAAAGTCGTATCAGGGAAGACTGTAAGTCTAAATCTGTTCCCCCTGACAGTCGTAGGCTAAAGGGGGACTTGATAAAGAGGTGCAAGTTTCATAGGGGAGTCATTGCCACCAGCGGACCACTACTGACCTGCTGCCCCAATCTTGCTCTCAGGGGGCACGAGCATAAAGTGGGCAGGCCAACGGCAGGCAAGAGCACAAAAGCATGTCCTTGTCTCAAAGTGTCTTAAACAATCAGAAAAATTTGCTTCCACAAGTAGTGACAACAACCTCGGTCGTTGCTCTCAGGCAAAAACTAGGTGGCTTCTGGGCAAAAGTATTTCCGCACTATAGTTAAACTTCAAGAGCAGCTGCTTTCTTCTTCTTCTGTACTTTTTCTTCTTTCCCGACTTGTCACTCTTTACTGTATCTCCTCTGGTGTTTCCTTGTTGCGCCTACCCATATCACGGCCTCAATTTCGCCTCATTCCACACCTATATATTTACATTACTCGAGGACTCGTTGCATGCCTCACTTGGGGATAGTTGTGATTCGTGGGCTGGACCTATATGGTCTTGAAGTCGCTGTTCTCGAGGGCCAGCCTGCTTATTTCCTTTACCCTCAGCCACTATAAACACCGAATTATGGCGGATACCTGGAGTTCTCAGCAAGGCGAGAAGTCTTTGGGCTCACAGTGCAAGAAACTGAACGTTTATCGGCTCAAGAAGCAACACCTGTGACCTGCGTCTCTCCACTAACTGTTTCAGCATTCAAAACAAGGTTTTGCAACTGAGACACCTGATGGCCAGTTGGAAGCCTCAAATTCTTGCCTCCACCGAGGTATGGCTGACACTGGATGACCATGATGGCAAAACATCTGTCAGTGGTCACACACTGGTCCGTGAGGACTCAATGAGGGGTCGAGCAGGTGGTGTACTCCTTTTGCTTGGATCAGTGTTACCCCCAGCCTTGGTCCTAACTTGGATCCCATTCCTCTGGTATACTGTTTTAGGGTCACAATCATCTCATCTTTCAGCAAAGTATTTTTACCAAAAGCCATCTACAAGCCTTCTACTTGCACTTCCGAATCAAGCAACGCGCCCACAGAACAGGTGGATGAAACTAGGGCTTAAAGCTGGTTTACGCTTCTTTTAAGGCCAGGTGATTTCAATGCCCCTAAGACCGACTGGGCTAGACTTCACTCTCCAGACGGCACCTTTGCGGAATCTCTGGTTGGAGTGAGAGTAGAATGTAACTGGACCCATCAAGTTCCGTGTACCACCAAATACAGATCGGCATAAGACTCACTTCTTTTAGATTTCGTCAGCTCCAACGAGAGTCACTTCTTAGACGCGATCCCTTCTCTCCCTCTACTTGGTAAGAGTGACCATAAAGTACTGAAATTCGACTTTGTGGTTAGATGGCCCAAGCATGATTTCCTAAACCTGAGCGTTAGATCATTCGAGCTGACTGACTTTAAACAAACCAGGAATTACCCACAGATCCAGTTTAAGAGCGTCAAGCGAGAACTAGAGATCAACTGTGTCAGCTGGCTGATCGAGCCGTACACCGGGGCTGATGGCCGTAAACTTGCAGCAGGAACTAGCAAAATCGATGGGAGGAAAGGCCTTATTTCCAGAAGAATACATCTATCACTGGAAGAACTAGCGTGACTATTTGCAGTTTATAGGACCACAAGTCTAAAAGCTGACGCAAATACCTCTAAACAATCGGAAGTCTGTGCACTTCAGGGATCGGGCAATGCATTCGAAGCCAGCAAAGGGAATTTATTTCTCTATCGGGAACATATGTTCATCCTGCACCAACCCCTTGGGCGTACCCGGTCGACCTTGCCCTTTCTTCTTTGCTCCACAGCTTCCAGAAGACTCTCCAACCACCCCTTCAGGACTTGGCACAAGCCTTTGGGTTTTACTTCGGCTCCGTCATCGCCACTCCTCCCAGGGTAGTGCATCCAAAACCCCATCGTTCACTCACTACTGGAACATACCGAAATCTCTTTCACTGATGTATAAAAATAGCTATCTTCTAGAGCAGTATGGTTCCATGCCTCCGGACTTGACTCGCCCTAGATTTCTCGGGGAAACTGCCGAGGCAACGTCCATTCAGTGCACTCAGCTCTTCCGTAATTGTCTAGACAAATGTGACCTTTTCCTACCTCCACTTTCTACCTATCCTAGACAAAAAAACCTAAAATAAATTAAAATAAAAACCGTTCATTGATAAATGAGTATTCAGTGGTTCTTCCATTTTCTACTCAATCGCTCCGCGATCGTGCTTTTGTTTGCCATCCCACGCTGTCTAGCTTCCTTCATTTCTGTACCTCATCAGCAAGAAGGTAAATACAACGTCCGGGAATATACAGGCTCAGGCCTCATACCCATGAAATAACTCAAGATTCCTCTTCAACCTGACCTGACCTGAACTAGGCTCCACCTCGACTTCTGGCTGTGTGGAAGATAGGGCGAAGAGAATAACATACTAACTCGACAAAAGCATGGAAAACAAACTGCCATGCAGAAGGAACGGAATCCAGGTCACCAGAGAAGGGAGCAGTTAACAATACACGACGGTGCCTAGCGACGAAAACTACAACAAGGTGAGCCGGCTTGTTGTTACTTACCGATCAGTCATTCTCCTCCATATTGGTCGATCTCAGCCTGAAATCGGTCTTACTAGATATCCTTCAGCTTCCCCAGACTACTAACATTGCCCCTCGGATTCGGTTATACTGGCAACATGGAAAGGCTAGCTAATAAAAAACCCGTAACTTGTAGAACACTAGGCTGAACGGGCAGGACACGTGAACAGTATGGAAGGTCTTGATGTTCTGAGGGGACTCTGTCGGCGGGCACTGCCGGAATTTGGTGTGAAGCCTGTCAAATATGGCTCCATATGAAATGCTCGTGATTAAACAAGAAGTATTATCGGCTTTACTGTGAGTGTGATAAAAGTAGTTGGATATGGGCGCGGTGCAAAAATCTAATCAGGAGAGGTAGCAAGGCTGCTGAGAGGGCAGGGGTCGCCAAAAAAGAAAACATAAACCCTTGGATGAACGACGGGCATCAAGTGAGGGTAGTAGTGGACATGGGGCGGTGCCAAGAAACCTAAAGAACAGCGGAGCAAGGCCGGGACAGCAAGCACTCACTGCTCCGCCCACTCTTGACATCGTAGGGGGGTTAGGAGCCCCATGTGTGCGGGTACGTAGGTTAGAAAAAGACAACTAATGTCACTAAAATTCAATGATGAGGAGAAATGGTGGTGTTGCCCGGAACCATTTAAGGAAATTGGTAAGCAGAGGGACAAAGCAATGAGATACTGCCTCTTCAACTTGCTCCCAGAAGATGAAATTCCCGGTCATGTAACCGTGGAAAGAGTTCTGGGGTTGGGGTAGTGGAAAGGGGAGACTGGCTCTGAAGGGAGCGAACCAAGGGCCACTCTTCACGAGTTCGCCAATACTCGTCACACGGGCGCCATCTTACCTGCAGCCGAGTATGTTGGGCAAATCTCTCAGGGAGAAGTAGATGATTAAGCAACCGTAGTCCGTCGGGGAAGGGTGAAAAACCGGAAGTCCGGGTTTTAACACGGCACTCCTAAGTTCTCCGAGAGTGAATGCGAGCAAAATGAATGAGCTGAATGTCACGGAGCTCCTGGTCAGAGTAAGGAAAGAGTTGCTTAGCCCCGTTACTTAAGGAATGGACGGTGGACTGAGAGAGGAAAATGAGTCAAAGTGGCCCCACCGAATCTCCAAGGAAGGTGACGTGCAAAGCACCCAGGAGGTGGGAGCGGTACTAATCTACAGTAACGCCAGGAATCCAACCGTGATGAGAAAAAGCTGTCCGGATGTTCGGAGTCAGGACGAGAGCACCTACAGCCTCCCTCTAGGAAACACAGGAAAATTGGGGAGGGTATTGTGCTGCTCGTGGCCCACACCAGTGCTGCAGGTATGAGTAACAAGTGACCGGACCGGAAAGCTAGGAAGCAGGGAGCAGATGTGTTAGCAGTCACTGAAATGTGGCTACGACCAGGCGAAAGCGACAACGGGCTGATCTCATGCTTCTACTCAGGCTTGTGGGGTGGATAGCCAGACGGTCGAACCGGAGGCGGAGTAATGGTCCTCCTAGCAAAGAGGTTTGACGGCTCTGACGGCAGTCGACTTGTCACGCCGGAAGCACAAGCGGTGAAGGTTGTGATAGATACCGGCGGACCAAAAGTGTCGGCTTTCGGCACAGCCATTGAGTTCATTCATAAACAAAGCCTTGCTGCTGTTGACTCACCATACAAACAATTCGGATAGCATCTGACAAAACTCCCCTACGGAGAGAAGTGCTGGAAAGGTTGAACTTTCAAATATTCGGAACAGGTACTCGCCAAAAGGACTCTCAACCCCTGCTTTCCCCAGTCCACTCTATGCGGCTAAAGCTTGTCGGCCAACAGTTGTCTGACGTAGACCATGAAGCGAAGCCTGAACCTTCTGCAAATCCACCGGTCTCCAAGCCCCCGAAACTCACCTATGTTGTTTTAGATACATGGGGTTTGAATCCACTGAGTCCTGCCAGACCTCTTGGCCCTGTGCATCGGAAAAGGCTACCCGAATCGCTTAGCCTTCTCAACCTGACCACATTACCTCGCTGTCCCAAGGCGACACATAAACCAACGTATTGTCGCTCCTGTCCCCACCCTCTAGCCAAGACTGGAGCCCATCCGCCGGACCACACCATATCATTGGCAGGTCCCTCTCGTACAAATCAGACCCATCAGTCCTGGTAGCATGCCTCCGCAAACAAACTGCCAGGAAGTAGAATTCTTAAGGACACAGCCTTGTCCTTGAGATCTCATTTATCACCCACGGAACGAAATTTGGTGATGCTTTGTAATCAGCCCTCAAGACAGCTTGTTGGTAACAGCGGAAACACATGGCCGCAATTCCGACATTTGGCAGCCCGCCCTAAATCCCTATTAAAGGCCTCAAAGTCTGGCTTACTGAGCGGCAACTTATATTGCTGGGCCACACTCCAAAAGTCAGGCGAAAATCAGAATCGAACAGATGCCCTAGTAGGATATGAGCATTTCCAGGGCTTACACTTTCTGTCCCAAAATAGATAACGTCCCGGACAGTATTTTCTCTCAGAAAAACCCCAGCTCCAGGAGCTATTATACAGGCCATACCAGCTACCAACCTCATAGCCAATAATGAAAGCTGAATCTGCCTAATTCATCGTTTCCTGAGGTCCCCGTGTCTCCGCCGTTCATCGCGATGGTCCCATTACCATACCAAACTTTTTGTTTTCCCCACCATTGTCCATCCCACTACGATTCTTTTACCCGCAGGAAGCACCCACAAACCCCCACCGTGTAAACCTCTAGCAACCCATGTCACTCAACCCTGCTATCTCTCCTTTCTTCTAGCCTTACCAAATCACTTTCCAGCACCAGCAACTTGCCAGTCGTTTACACCTCCGATAGCACATGGACCTTCGCAGGCCCACTACGCAACCCTCTACGAACCTCCGATTCCTATCCTACCTCACCGGAGCAAGCAGCATCAACAAGCGGCTAAGCCACCCCACACTCTCTCAGTTCCTACCTCCTGGGGCCTGCCCCTACCAAGCAATAACAATCACGACCGAGGTTGCCACGTGAGGAAGCCAATATATTTCTTGACCCCATATTCTGTTATCACACTGAAGCATCGAACGATTTCAACGAATCAAGACAGATAGCATGACCACTTAGTCAAAAATCTTCTCGTTTACTTCGTATTATTCCGAAATTAACTACTTCCAGGTCGCCCGCGGCTGAATCTCCTGGAGCCGTCGCGAGGGTGTCCGAAGCTTACTTTTCTTTTTCTGCGGTAGCCTCAACACACGCCCCATCCCCGTGCACCTCCTTAGTCTAATAACTACCCCAAGGTACATGGGCCGGACATTAATTTCACACGAATCGGCTACTCCTGATCTTATTTAACTCCAAGTCCATCCTAAATAAGCTTCACCACCTAAGACATTATGTCTATACATCAAGTCGTGATATCATCCCTATTACTGAAACCTGGCTCAAGACACACTCCTACAAACCAAATTCTGTTTGAGGGTGCAAGGTGTTTAGAGTAAATAGAAATGACGGACTCGGAGATGAGTGCCAAGTGTACGCAGAGCAAGTCCCTTGCCTATTGGACGTGCCATACTCGACTCAGCTTTGAATTCTCTACGGCTTACAAATCGGTTATCAACCACAGACATGCACATTGGTTGTTTCTACCGCCCGCCCTCCCCCACTACCAAAGACATCTTCAATCGAAGCCTTTGGTTATCTTTCACTACTACCCTTGGCATTAAAAGTCATAGCTGGCGATTTAACTGGCCTAAAATATCCTGGACAAACCTCACAGCACCCCCTAACTTAGTAGAATTTGTCTCCCATGCTCACATTGGGAGTTTGGCGCAACTCTTTGAAACCCCTACTAGAAACTCCAACATCCTAGATCATATTTTCACTCAACTTTTCCAACTTTTCGGTTTCAGTTCTGCATACCTTTTCGGGTGGCTACCGTAAGATAATAGCAAGTAGTCTTTCATTCTATCCTTATTCATCAAGCCATCTGACCCTAGTCAACAATTCTCTCTCTTTAGGTTGGAACCCTCTGCCTAATCTCATCCGTAACCGAGACTGGAGCACTTTTTTCGAACGGCTAGCCCCCAACAGGCGGCTGATTACCCGTGCCTTTATATGGGGAAATGGCTCTTGAAGCTTAGCCCAACTGTCCGAAGCTCCTCCCGGCCCCTCCCCGCCCTGTCCCCGCTTCTTTTACTCTCGTTTCAGCTGGGTGAATCCAACCGATGATCAAAGAATAACCCAAGAACCGGGACGGTTGGGCCCAAAGCTCCGAACTAGTGTGGTACTTCAGTACTCTAAGACTAGGAAATTCAAACTTGCCTCCCGCCAACAAAAGTAGTTTAGGATGCACAGGCTTTACTTCTGAAACCAAGACTTTTCCCTTCTCAAGGGACTAACAAATCTTACTGATAATATCCAGGACCTGAAGGAAGACTACCTTCGCAACGAAGAAGCCAAAGTTCTAAAGTATCACAATAAAGCTTCAAAGCTTTCATTCCTACATACGTTTAGGAATTCGACTACAGATACAACTATCCAATACGCTGTTACGGAATAAAACGTCGACCACGTCCTTTTTTGATATCGTTGAGGCCTTTTACCTTTACTTGACCAATTCCATAGTCCCCGCTCCAAAAGTGCCCCCCTCTGAATCCTCCCGCTATCAACAGCTCTTCCCTGCCTACCCCAACATTTGAGGTAAGTATTATTTCCCTGATCATTTCACGCTGTAAAGCATATTCGCATCCTGGACCAGATGGGTTGCCCCCGGCTGCAATTTTCAATGATGGATTGGACCTTCTCTTTTATCACTGAACCTACTAACCTTGTCACTTAAATCCAGTTTGATACCCTGGAACTAGAAGCTTTTAGTCGTCATTCTACTATACAGAAAGGACCTGTCCACGAGCTCGCTGATTACCGTCCCATTATCAATACCCCTATCATTTCCACAATCATGGAAACGTTTGTCGAAGATGGCATTACAACCCATCCCGCTTCACACATCCTTAGCAATAGGCAGCACGGGTTTCTCAAACCCCGATCATGCGTCATATGTCATCTTGACTTCCAAAACCCAGTTGTCAAGGCTGTTGAAGGCGGGCAGGTATTAGTCATTGTCTCCCTAGATCCGTTGAAGGCGTTTGATCGTGTTCCACTGCCTATCTCATCGCTAAATTGCGTGCATTTGGCATTATCGAATCACTGCTTTCTTGGCTGCAATCTTATTTCACTCATCGTCCTGAAGCGGTACTCATCAGCGGACATGAATCTAACTCGAGACCCGCCACAAGAGGCGCTATACAGGGCAGTTTGGTGGGTTCTCTCCCATTTATGATGTGCGCTATTGACGCGCTGGATCTAGTACACCATGGCACGCCATTCTTGTTTGCAGATGATATAAATATAGTCTGCACTTTAAGTTCTAATTATGCTACCTTCACTCCTTGCAACATTTCCGCGGACCTCTCCGCACTTGACCTCTGGTGTTACTCCAGAATGATGAATTTTTCCGCCGATAGGTGCGAGGTGTGGCTCTTATCCCCCGCTCCTTTCATCTCCGGAACAGTATCGTCAGCATCTACAAATCCCACATCATGCCTCTGCTTAAATATTGCTCAATAATCTTTTCCAAATAGACAAACTTTGATAAAGATGAACTATAAAGCATATAAAAGCATTAGACCAAACAACTACTTGGTTGGTCCACGTCATTAAACCATAAGGGAAGCCAACATCTAAATTTTGACCCACTCTGGCTCCTCGACTTGAGACTATTCTAATTCTTTTTGCAAAACCTGCTCCGCAACCGGTCTGTCTCCTTCAACAACATAGGCTCCCAGTGTGAAGCCCCTCACTAACCTCCAAGCAGGCCTTTTACTATCCCTTCCAGTGTGGCCAAATCTGCCGTACAATCATGCTTTTTCCTTCTTGTCTACTCCTAGTTCCAGAACAAGTTGCTCATCACCTTTCGAGCTTCACAGGCCAAGTTCCACTTTCCATCGGCACTCATTTCATATCTCAACTCTACAAGTAAACTTCGGTTAACTAATACGTGCACAGCTGAGGATATAGCACACGGGAGGGGCCTCGGCTTCCGAGACCAACCCCTTTACAGACCATGCACTCCCCAATTGAGGACACAATCACTGATAGACAGTTTCATCTATCTGACTGTATCCTCACGGCTTGATAGTCCGTGGCCATTGCTGTAATGGGTGAACGGAATTTGAATATCACTATTTTCATAGACCCTGCTTCCGCGTTCCTCGTAGCCTCAGACACCCTGATGATTTGTCCTTTAATGATTTTTATTTGCCTCGTCTAACCGGTAATCCACAGCGGGGGCACGCCCTGAATGCCTTTAACTGTTTTCTTTATCCAGCTCCCTCCCTAGGTGTATTTCACCCTCAAAGCCGGTCAATTGCCTGAGCATCATAAAGCTCACCCTTGTTATATACGCGCCTGGATAAGACCGCTATATGGCCGTTTAACAAAGGCTGGATCAGCCATCTTAGACCCCTCTCAACTTAGCCATCTGATAGCAGATCTTATATTTCTGTAGCTGAACTACACCTCACAGGTATAACCATCATTTAACAATGGTGCCATTCCCAACGTTACGAGGTGGGGCCGGGCCCACCGCTTTGGCCAGCGCACATCGAAAGTGCAGGCCGCCCGCAACAATGAGCAAGCGCAATTAGACTGATGAATCACACCTCCTGTGTTCACTTCGAAGAATTTCAGGTTAGATGTCCAGAGCAGGGTCAGCCCCATCCAATAACACTGGTTACTAATCGCACGCCCAAACTCCCTGTCGATTGCAGATCACAAGCCGTCGCCATCCTTGTTCCACCAAGGTATACCCACCTATCACTCCTGTCATCACTCCTATTACATCCACTTTTTGTCGTTCTTCCACGGTATGCACACCTACCCGTTCTGTCCTTGCTTCCATAGACTCCCACCGAATCACCTCTCATTGCACGTCACTCTCGTCCTACCCACTTTACTCTGCCGACGACCGCCAATATTTCTTTTTCCACCTATGTCGTAATTGCAGGCCCCCAGTCCCTATTCACTTCGTAACGCCCTATTCTGGGCAAGCTCATTGAAAGCAATAATATGCTTCACTGCCTACCGTTCTGTCAAATCCTCCCCCTGTTCTCCCTTCACTTGCTCAATTCCGGTAAGCACCGGTCCGACCCGCAATGATGACCTATTGCAGCATTAGAACTGGCGGTTCCAAACTTTGCATCTTTTACAGTCACATTTATTATCTGATCACCACCACTAGATTCTCTTTGCTTGACTCCGAGATTCCTCTGCGGATCCCTCCATTAAGCAGTGCCCCGATTAGCATCCTTCCGCTGCATCCACTTGTACAATTGCCAGGAGACACGCAGAGTTCCAGTTCAATTTCCTCGACTTCAACGCTCATTCAATTCTCGTGTCTTGTGTTCAGCCACCCGTTTACCTGCCCTGAAGCCTTTTTCTTCTTTGCCGTCTTTGTGTTTCACCCGTGGCAAAATGATCTGGTTGGTTAAATCGCCTGTCTCTTAGGTACACTCTCTCATCTCGTGTTTCGTATATTGCTCTCCACAGACCTCTTTTGTGTTCCTTTCAGGCTGTTCTGCTTTTTCGCGTTCCACGCGGAGTAAATTCATCTTTACGTAGTGGTGTTCACTTACAGTTTCAATCCGTTTGATCAGTCATCACCCAATTGCCCTGATACTCTTCTAACTTACTCCCCTCCCACATTGTTCGCCGTCACAGCTGCTGCATCTTTGAACCACAAACAGCCCCATCTCCTAGATACCTTTCTCATCTTTGTATATTTATTCGCTCCGCACTGCCCAACCATTTCCATTGCCATCATCAAGCCGAATAATGTAAGTCCATTTAATAAAGCTTCTCCTAATCTCGACCGTCACTACATGTCTCACCTACAATAATCAGTTTATTAGATCCACTCTTACCTGTGTCCTTCAGAACCCTCCTTCATCTTCACTCTTCTATGAGTAGCTCTTCACGGCCGTCCACGCTTGTGCTTTTAAAGCCCTTTTTTGCTCTCTCTCTCTCTCTCCTGGTCCACCATGCCACCAGTCGTTAAAAAATACGCCAAGAGGTGCGTGCCATTCGATCTAACCTCACCTATATCTTTCAGTCAGCGATATTTTTTCTAAGACCCTATCGTTATTGCTCCCGCTTTTCATATACATATATTTATATATATTGTCTGAAAAATCTCACAGAACACATTGAGAATAAAGAACGTGGTGAACAAGCTCGTTTTCAGTTATTCGTACTCATACCAATACATAACAGTATATATGGCTCACAAAATAAGAACGGAGAATGGCAATCCAAATCTGCATCTGCACGTGCGTGTGTGCATGTGAAATTGATCACAGTGTGGAATGTTCAAGTGTTTGCACATGTGTTCGGGACCATGACGTGGGCCACGGAAGCTTAAGTGCGTGCACAAATTGTTTCTGAGCGCACAGGGGAGGATTGTAGAGACGAATGCTCACGGCCTCGGCTGTGGCTAAGATACGACACTTGACAAGTCTTGATTGCTTTCCTCGGACTTTGTAAATGGTGCGAAAGGCGTTTATCACCTCCACTGAGTGGTTTGACTCAACAAGGTGTGGGCACACCGCACTCGTAATTGTCTTAATTGCTCCCGTGTTCAGCCAGGCCGGGTGGTGTTCGCGAACGCGTTCGGATAAGAGCCGAGTCGTGCGACCAAAGTACCTAGTTCCACAGGAACAAGTGAAGGAATACACACAGAACGAGGTTGCAGAATTCGGCACTATGTCCTTCAGTGGAAAACACACTATCGGTTTGGAAGGGAACAGGATTTGCAACTGTGCAGCGTAGAACGTTTTGTTGATTACTCCTAATAATCTTCGTTGAATAATTTCGGCATCCGTGTCACCTTTGAACGGTAGACGCACATATAGTATCTTCTTGGCGGCTCTTATCTCCTTTGATTTCCCTTCATTTTCTTGCATCGTCTTGTCGATAAACCGTTCAGGATAGCCGTTACTTATAAAAACACTCCGCGGAAAAACGAGTTCATTTCTTATTATGTCTTCGGAGAATGAAAATGGATGTATTGTCCTTTCCATGTAGCTTTTCTGAGCACTGATAACTGGACGGAGAAATCCTTCCGATGGCTTATGCAAACGTCTAAATACGATAGACTATTGTCCTTTTCTTCTTCCAAAGTAAATTGAACATTAGGATGGGCAGCATTCAAATTGTTAAGAAGCATGTTTGTGTCCAGATTGGTGTCTAGCACACATATGACGTCGTCTACGTATCGCTTGTACAAGGTAAAATCTCGGATTATGGGTTCAAGTTGATTAATTTTCAAGTTTTGCCATGCAAATATCGGCAATTAGGGTCCCAAAGGTGATCCCATTGCAACTCCGTCCTTTGGACGATAGATTTCACCATTGAACTGAAACTGGATATTATGTGTGCAGACATAGAGTAACTGTTTCAGTTCATCCAACGGGATACCCAAATCGATTCCGCTGCTCTGAATGTAATCGCACAGATAGTTGATTGTTTCACTGATCGGGACATTTGTGAACAGTGAAGTAACATCCAGTGATATCATTCTCTTTCCTTCTAGATTCAGGTTCTTCACAGTTTCTACAAAATGTAAGGTGTCTACCCTGTGCGCTCAGAAACAATTTGTGCACGCACTTAAGCTTCCGTGGCCCACGTCATGGTCCCGAACACATGTGCAAACACTTGAACATTCCACACTGTGATCAATTTCACATGCACACACGCACGTGCAGATGCAGATTTGGATTGCCATTCTCCGTTCTTATTTTGTGAGCCATATATACTGTTATGTATTGGTATGAGTACGAATAACTGAAAACGAGCTTGTTCACCACGTTCTTTATTATATATATATACATACGTATATATATATATATGTATATGAGCCGACTGAGACAGGAGCTAAAACAGAAGCAAAGATAATTCAGGAAGTACAGAAGCATTACAGACTATCGGGCCTTCCTTTAGTCCAAAGCAACGAGAACTAGACTATTTCAGACACAGAAACAATGCAGAAACAGCTGCAAGGAAGGTACTTCACGGAAAGCCAGGAGCAATTCGACAGCGTGCTACAACTACGTTCAATCTAAGGCAGCACTTAGGAAGGCCGTGGGTGGGGTCAGGAACTCACAGGGAGTTTGGGCAACGAGCAGGCAGGGAAAAGCAGGGGCCTTGTCGGACTTCTTTCAGGGGAGCCACCTGCTACCAGGGGTGGTGAAGTCCCGAAAATGGAGGACGGGGAATCAACACAGGAGAGGTGATGAACAGTCTAAGGAAACCGAGCCGGATAACATCCACTCAGAAATACTGAAGACATTAGCGTCCATTCTGGCTGAATCACTAGCTAAGCCGTTCAAAGCATCACTGGACAACAGTGTGCCCTCTAGAGACCGGCTTCTATCGATCATCACACCCCCTTTTAAAGGGGCACATGTAACGGTTACAGGCCGGCTAACTTGACGTCGGTAAAACCTAAAACTCTCGAGAGAATACTACGAGACAGAATTGGGGAACATTTAAAGGGGAACAAGCTAGTGACTGACAACCAGCACGGGTTTTGGCACCGGCGCTCTTGTCTCCCCAACCTAATAAATTTCTTGGAGTAGGTAACCAGTTGGGTGGATGCAGGAAAACGGGTGGAGGTCTGCCATCTGGAGTTTCAAAAGGCTTTTGATTCTGTTAACCACCGACTGCTCGAAGCAAAGGGGGAATCGTTTCAGCATGCGGTGAAAGCACAAAATGGGATTGCACAAAGCCTAAAGGAAAGAATTTTTCCAGCAAGAGTGTAAGGCTGGTTGTCGGACAATAGGAGACTCTATGGTGGCGTTCGGCAAGGGTCAGTCTTGGGACCGCGGTTTTTCCTTATGTATATTCGGGCTCGGACACGCGGGTTGGGAGGCCGGTGCTTGAGGTTCGCGGATGACATGAAGGTGGCAGGGGGCCCAGACAATGCGGTGGTTCAGGGTGATCGAGACAAATTATACCAGCGGTCATTAGCCTGGGACCTTTTCCCCGGTCTGAGCAAATTCAAACATCTCATCAAGGAGGAAGGATCGTGTCCCAAACGATATATGGGGCCACCGGACAATTGGGGGAGGTAGCTGAGACCATAGAGGACCGGGACCTAGAGGTAGTAAGCGCTGACCTTAAGCCAAGTAGCCAGTCCCACAAAGTGATGCAGGAAGCACGTCAAGCCGTGGACCAGCTGATGAGGGCGGTAAGCTCTAGGAAACCGAGGGTCTTACTTCCATTGCACAAGGCTTTTTTGACATCTCAACTAGAAAACTGTGTCGAAGCTTGGAGGTCATGTTTGGTTAGGGACATCAAGGCTCTCGCGCAGCTACAGCGGCCATTCACGGCATGGTTCGCAGAATACATAAATTTGTGCTACTAACAGAGGTTGGAGCAACTAAGGTTACTTTCTCCAGAAGAAAGAAAAAGACGAGATGACCCCATATAGGCCTTTAAAATACCAAAAAAGGATTCATAGAAGCACGAGGTCACAGAGGGGCCCTATCATTTGAGCCGCGAGGGAAAAGCTACCCAGGAGGGCGTGCACTGACAATTAAGAAAGAGGGAACTTTGACTCGAATCAGAAGTCAGTCCTTTGCAGTTAAGATAACTAATGATTGCATTGGATCGCCAGGGGATGTGAAAGGCGCCAGCCTAGTGGCTGAGTTCAAAAAGAGATTAGATGAGTTGTGGATGACTGTGTTTGGAGAACTATTACCATGAGTCTGATACCGTATTTGTAGACAACAGTCTAGTTCTTTCAGTTCAACCCTCGTGGAACCCTGGTCTAGTTCCTACAACCCCAAAGTGTACTATCCTTATTACCGGGGAGATCGACCGATAGGTGCCTGACTAATGGCTGTGATTCAAAAAGTTACTGAAGAGAAGAGGTTGGAGTTCTAACCTAAACCCTCCCTGATTACAGCCAAGTATTGAAGAAAAGTCGTCTCTTCTGATCGTCAAAGCACCGGGAATCCAGGGAACACACCAGAGCAAGGATTTGGACATTCAGGCGTGCCGCCATCAACACCCGGAGCGGAATCGGGGACTGACCTGACATTTCGAGTGGCCGCGGGGTTCGAATTTTCGAAGTGCTCTGTTCTGTCCGTTTTCTTGCCCTGTTATTGAAGTAACAACAATTATTTTACACAAACTGCGTACCGCAGCTTTACCGAGGTGCGCTTTTTATTCGACAAGTATTTTACTGCGACTGGTTGGTCTTTGGTAAAGCCCTGTCTTTTTGGCATAGAGTTTAATTCGTTGTGCGCCTGATATGTGTTTATTCACACAATTATCAAAAGGGTCTTGTGTCTTCAGTATGTGCTCTTTACTTTTTTTCCAGGTTTACACGTTTTTAGTCCCCCTGATAGCATGACGATAATTTGCAGTGAAAATTCATGTAGGTTTAGTAGTTTCAAGAGGTATGTTGGCACAGGTATACAGTGTGATAGGTGCGATGAATGGTACCACCAGAGCTGCTCTGCCCTGTACAAGAAAAACCATGGGCTGCTATGGAACGCGGATCCTTGAAATGGATGTGCTCAAAGCGTCACTCGGGTAGAGGAATGCCTACGTATACTGCGGGGATCGCCAGACAGGAAAAACGGAGCAACAGCAGGAAGCTAGGGCAAGGGTTAAAACAAAGCCCAGTAATAGCAACGACCACAGTTACTAGGGAAAAGGAGCGGCTGCCAAAGAAGGGCAAGCCGGACAGAACCAAGATACAGGACAAACCCAGGGAAGTGGTAGAGATAAAGGTGCTCAAACAGAGGGTAAAGGGACTCGGAGGAAAGCCCAAGAATGTGGAAGTCATCACGGAGGGAGCTGTAAGAAGAAACAGGCGTCTCTTCCTGAATAATTGTGCAGAACCGGTGATTAAAGAGGCGCTGATCAGAAGCAAAACCGAATTCGGGTACGTCGTAAATTAGCTGAGAACGGTGGGGCTTGCCACTGACTTGAAGTATGCAAAGTGCCATGGAGTGGGGCTTTAGAAGGCAAACAAAGCTAAGGCCGAGGCCAGTGTTTATCGTCTTTGCCAGAGCATAAAACAGACCAGGTTCTAGTCCGGGCATCAAGAGTTGGGCACACCACAGGGGGTGCATAAGGATCACGCCTGACACTCCCTTCCATGGAAAAGTGACAACTTCACGAAATCCGCCGCGTCAGTCAAAGCCGGAACTGAAGCTGACGTCACACTTCTAGGCAAATCTACACCTTGGGTGGCAATCATTAGGAGTATCCAAGCTGGACAGCCAACACTGAACTTGCTAGCTAAAATAAGTGGGGCAACTGAGGCAGTAGGTGCAAAAGTACACGGAAGGTATAAAGCAAATGAAAGTTCAGCAACTGCCTGCCCACAAGAGAAGGGCGTGACCAAGGCGGAAACGAAAGTGGCGGCGGCGCTAATCCAGATCGAGGGGAACGTCGTCATTACTGATGAAAGATGGACAAAGGTCGGTGCACGAAAACCCACTCGGCTGAGCAGCAGTAGGTCCCTGACGCCCTCGACGGGCAACGGAAGGCCAATTAAAGAGACAAAATTGCTTCGGGATTTTCCTTCGGCAGCATCACAATTTCTATGCACCCTGTGGCCTGGAAGGTTCAGGATAATACGGGCTGAGTGTCTGCTAGTGCATGAGGTCAAGGTCATCTAGACGTGAAAATCAGGTTGTCCGGTTTTTTTTGGTTATTTCATCATTTAGGCTCGGCTTTGTACCATATCTAGCGAGAATTTTTATCCACACTGAAGCGTCGTATTTTCAGAGCTGTTAGCTGCGACACCCCACCGTGAATTAGTAATTGGTTATCGTGAAATAATACCATAAGCCTTTTCCAGGAATTTTCGGTTCAAACCTACCCAAACTCAACCTTAGCGGCCCTGTCTATAAAGCACACACTGATTCTTGGCTGGATCATATCATTTAAGCACCTAACCGTACCTCGCTGTGAGTTGTTACCTCTCCGACCTTATAGAGTATTCAGTGCTTGGTTGGGCGTTTCTACGGTGAGGCTAAGTCTAGATACTCAGAAGAATTCCATAGTTTTTTTTCTGACACCAGAAATCTAACGAAACTTCTGCTGAAGCTATCACTGATATTTCGGCCAACTTTGAAATCCGAGCCCCCCAGCCCTCAGTCACTCTCCTTACACACAGCTGCACATCAAGCTTGATTAATACGAGCAGCTATATTTATTGACGGAGTGACTTGGTGATCTGTCCTTATACTTTTCTTCCTGAAGTGTTTACATTTCTGCTGCTATAGAAGCTCAGTAAAACGCACCCATACACGGGTTAGGTATAACCTCCAGGCCCTCTTCAAATACGGCTGTCCCTGTTTTAGACCCAAAAGAATGTCTAAGTCTGTATTCAAAGGTCATTTTCTGCCTGGTCCAAAACGAACCATTCGGGCCTCCAGAGCGAAAAGAAACACAAACCCGGACATGACGGCAGCTGTCAATCCATGTTCTGTATCACTGATCGATATATACAGCGGAGCCAAAAATAAAGTCAATGATTTGGAACAGAAGATAAACGATTTATATGATAAATGGCAATCGATTGAGTGTGTACTATCAAAGATTTCCCCACTGACAATCATTGCTGAACCAACAGATCAAGCTGACCCCAAAATCTTTTCCAAAGCCGGTCGTTATATAGATGCAATAGCCTCGGAAACTCACGGGAGGATAAAAAACGCTAACAATGCTATAGTGTTAAACGTCCCGGAAAAACTGTCAACACAGTCTGTTAAAGCCACAATACTGAATGCATGCAACATGGCTCATCACATGTGCCATTGCACTAGGCTACGGAAAAGGTCACCACGATACCCCTGCCCTTTGCTGTTTCAATTTTCTAACCAATTAACAGCCGCTGAGTTCATCAGCAACTGTCAAAGAATTGCCGCAGCTACATCATTTAAAAACATCAGAATACACACCGATAAATCTCCTCTACAAAGAGAGATGTTCCGCATGCAGAGAGGCAAACCAGCGCCTCCCACTGGCTCTGATCAAACGGGACCCGTAGATGCATCACCACATACCCCAATGAACAGGACTTTAGCCAGAACACCTACTATGCCTGTGGCCCCTTCGGCATCCGTGGACCTCCGCCAGTCTTGTCCCCAGGATCTCACGCAAGTTTCGTGCAACTCAACCCAGAGTGCGGCACAGTCTTCTTCCGACAAGCTGAAAAGGCCATCACAAAACGTTCATGTAAAGCCCATCCGGCAAAGGTTAAATGTGGCGAAAACCCAGGGTAGCAAATCTGCAGTGAGAAATGCATCGGCATTGCCATCGGTGTACATGACGCCAGCAGAAACCATAGACTTAGACATATCGCCGCATGTGTCACCGACCCATCCACCAGGAAAACGTCGGCACCTTGCCTCCCCACCTACCACGTCCGCTAGAATAAATAGCAAAAATCGACCTCATCAAACCTATCATTCCACATTTTCAGGGTCTTCCACAAATCTACCCAGAAGTTCTCCATCCCAGTTTAGCCACAAGACAAATGATCTACCAGTGACATCATCTCTACAGCCTAGTACGTCCACCTGGAGGCCTCATAATATGACTGCGACAATACTGCCGCCGCCGCTGCATACACCTAGATCTATGATGACCAAGCTCGGTAAGCACTGCTCAACAGGCATGCAACCAACTAACCCCACCAGCCACTATCAACAGCTGCCACCCCTCCCTCAAGTCAGCTACCAGGTCATCACCCCACTTCACGATCCTCCCTATTCAGATACCGGCTGTGGAGTTCAGGCGGGCATCGGGCCCTACAGCCACAACACAGTCGCCCCGCCTCAGCTCCCTCTGACTAACAAACCTGTAAGCCCTATGAGCCTACGAGCTTCTTCCACGTTAGAGGCCCTATCGAATCCATTAACGCCAAACCGTCCTCAGATAATGTATGGCATGCCCCCATCATTCCTTAGACCCTCTCTCCAATGGACAAATCCTCTAAATCCCTATGATAATATCGCACCAAATGATGGCCATTGTTTCCTTAGGCACATTCCACCACCGTCTGTGCCCTACCTTTGACAATGCCATGTGTCAAAGTTGCCGGCTGCCCATTCGCTAACCCTACCTTCGTGTGAAAATCTGTATTCCAAACCGGAGCTGTTAACGGACTACACTGTTATGCAGTCTCGTATCTTCAACCCTCCTCGGACAAATGGAAATGTCGTTATATCAGACACTTCAGAGATCCCGAACTTCTTAAGGGGTTTGTCTACATCGGATCCTAGCACCGCCCGACACCACAGCGTAACCAGCCCTCCGTTTTCCAACATCGCGCCATACTACGCAACAGCTCATAGACCAAACCTCCCAATTCACGGCGCTGATTTGCCACCTGCATATGGACATGCTAGTCAAACCAGGAATCTAGACTGTTCCGCACCACACAATCTACTTGACCAACCGAACTACCCAGAACTAAATACCAATAACAGTATCTCTTTGGTTCTTTTTAATGCCGATCCATAATAAACAAAATTCGGCATTTGCGATATCTGGCAACTAGTTCTAATTATGATATAATCTTGATCACTGAAACTTGGTTAACCAATTACACTCCAACAGACCAGATTTCTCTTGTAGGCTACAATGTCTTCAGAGTAAATAGGGAAACTCGACGCGGTGGAGGTTGTTTGGCATTTGTCAAGCAAACCTTTAGTACAACGGCGCTTCATCATCCTCTACTAGACTCTATTCCCGATTCACTTTGGCTAACTGTCCACATTCCTGGCTCTCAACTTCATGTTGGATGTGTTTACCGCCCACCAAGCGAAAATTTCTCCGGACTCTCATATCTAATTGATGCGTTTGAATACCTATCCTTACTGCCCTCAAGTATAAAAGTTATTGCTGGTGACTTTAACCTGCCCAAGTTAGCTTGGCCATCTTTATCTGCACCCGCAAACCTTTTACCATTTGTAACAAGTATTACTGTAGGAGGGTGGGTACAGCATATCCGCTCTCCTACGAGAAAAAACAGCACTTTAGATCTCATTTTCACCCATGGCGTCCCTCATATATTTGTCTCAATCTCCCGAAGTTTGCCCGGTAGCGATCACAATCTGGTTAACTGCCGCATTCCCACTCACCCACAGCCTTACCTGAAATCACACTGCATCAAACCCTCTCCTCTCCCTGACTGGAAGGTTCTCCCTGCTACAATTCGACAAGCTGATTGGAGTGAGTTTTTTCTCTCTCGTGACCCACAAAACGCTACTGATATTTTCTATGCACAGTTCTTCAGATGTCTTAATAGGATTACCTACCTCCCCCAGCAAAGGAATAATAGGAAATCCCATATCACTTCGCTGCAAACAAAGTATGCCAAGCTCCAAAAAATTCATGAAAATACACACGACTTTGCAATTCTTATTCAACTTTTTCGCCTCACTTCTACTATCCAAAAGCTTGAAGAAACTACACTACGTAACCAGGAAACAATAGCTCTGCGACACCAAAATAGATCTCTTCGACTGTCATTATTGTACAGGACCAGAACCTCTCATAATCATGGAAATATCCCGCACACTGTTTCAATGGACAGTGTATCCGCCTCTACTCCCCTTTCTATTGCAGAGGCCTTTAACTCATTCTTCGCCTCAACTATGGCCCCTATTATTAATGTTGACCCTCCGCCTCTTCCCCTAGTTACCGCTTCAACTCTGTCCACAGTGGAATTTGACGCCTCAATTATCTCCCAATTATTAACCACTTTCAAGCCATCATCTTACCCAGGACCTGACGGCTTACCGCCCACTGCAATAGTTAAATGCGGACCTGACTTACCTTACCTACTACTGAATATATTTACTCTATCAATGAACTCCAGTCTGGTGCCTGCAAACTGGAAATGCTCAGTCACAATCCCGCATCACAAGAAAGGTCCACTGCATGAGGTAACAAACTACCGTCCCATTAACCATACACCTGTCCTCTCTCGGCTAATGGAAAAAATCGTAAAAGAACACATTGTCAAGCACCTCTTTCAATTGGGCGTTATTAATCCTCGACAACACGGCTTCCTTCAATCAAGATCTTGCGCAACCTGCCAGCTCGATTTTTTAAATCTCATCACTGAAATGGCAGACAGTGGAATGGCCCTTATAGTACTTTACTTGGATATGTCAAAGGCATTTGACCGCGTGCCACACCCACATCTTCTGGCCAAAATCCGATCATTTGGCATTACTGACCCTTTACTATCTTGGATTAATTCTTACCTGTCTAATCGCTCTCAGGTTGTCTCGATAAACGGACACTGTTCCAAGCCTAAACTAGTTACAAGCGGTGTTATACAGGGTAGCGTCCTTGGCCCTCTGTTGTTCCTCATGTATATAAACGACATATTCCTCTCAGTGAGCCATGGCACCCCATTTCTTTTTGCTGATGACATTAAAATTGTATACTCATTCAAGCCTGAATGCATCGCCTTGGCTATCTTAAACATCTCCAAAGACATATCTGCACTCCATAGATGGTGTTCAACTTGGCAGATGAATTTTTCCGCCGACAAATGTGAGGTTCTTACATATAAATGCAAGCTACCTCCAGGATCCTTAACCGTTTGTGGTTCAACCATTGCTAACAAGCAAATAGTTCGGGACCTTGGCTTGAACTATTCCTGCACATTTAATTTCTCGGAATATTCGGCCCTCCAAGTTGCTAAGGCCAGAAAGTGTCTAGGGCTAATATTTCGCTCCTTCCAACTTCGAGACTGCATTCTTTTCCTTTATAAATCTCATGCCAGGCCTTTATTAGAATACTGCCCACTGATCTTTTCTAGTATGCGGAAATCAGACAGAATTGGTATCGAGTCAGTTCAACGTAGTTTTACCAAGCGACTGATTGGATGGAGCTCAGCCCTCACTTATAAAGAACGCTGCTTATTTTTTAAACTAGACCCTTTATGGCTTCGCCGTATGAAACTGAACCTTATCTTTTTGTATAACATCCTTCACAGTCGGACATATACTTCTAATCCACTGCACTTTGCGCCCGTTTCCAGCTATCCACTACGTTCTAGAATTCTTACCCTTTCAACCCCTATTACCAACACCAGCTTACGTTCACATTTCTTCATCATAGTGTACTCTAACTTATGGAATAAATTACCGTTAGAAATACGCAGTTCTACTTCCAGCCATCGGTTTAGAAGTGCGTTGGATAAATTCCTCACGGTTACCCAAACCTTACAGCTCCTAAATGTAGACATGTCCGATGACCAAGCCTATGAGAAGGGTCTAGACTTTTGAATCGCGCAAACACCGGCGGTCTATGACAGATGAAATTAAATAACCATTCTTAGTTTTCCCGCCTTCTGCAATCGAAAAACTAGTCTCAGAGAGTCACTGTCTATTTCTGTTGCCTCTTTGTATCAATTCTCATTTATCCTCAGCTGGGAGCATCCCAGACTGCGCTCCTCTACTTTTTCTCTATTTCCAGACCTTCATTCGTGCGTACCTTTCTTTCGATGACTCTTAATACTCTGGAGACCACACCGGTCACTAACCCGGCCTACGCATCTACCTGACCGTTGGCTATTCATACGCTACCCGAATGACGCTTCCTTGGTTACGTTCCGGGATCCCCTGGTGCCTGGTCGCCTGATCGCGGACTTCCAAGAAAACTCATGTCAATCACAACGGTGCGAGGCGCGGTCAGATCCACCGCTTTGGCCGGCGCACATCGGGCGTGCAGACCAACTGCAATGATACGCGGGCGCAACTAGGCCGGCGGATCGCACCTCCTGTCACCAGAATTGGTTTTCAGGTTGGGTGTCCAGCGCACGGCCAGCCTCACCCACTAGTGCCAACTGCGGATTGAAAAACAACATCCCCTGCATATTACTGCTGCCAACCATTGCCTCCTCCAACGTTCCTGAACAAGGTTTACCATACCGGCATTTGTATCCATCGACTTACCTTTTATTTGTCTGAGCTGATGCCATGTTTACCCTCATTCCATTATATCCAGTTACCGGATTCTGTACCCCAAAACATGAAACGGTTTCACTGTTCAGATCTTTATTATGAATATGACAATTCCTGGTATACTCTTGAAGAGACCATTCATCCAATTGGTAATTTGTATGTCACAACTACATTTATCTAAACAAAACCATCATTTAAAGATTCGTCTCTCACCTGCCAACAATTCCACACAAAACGAAATGGTCCTCCTTCCAGCGCTTCTTCGGCGTGACACCACCTTTATGTTCAGTGTATCCTTCCGTTGCACCTTTTCTCATTCAGCCATTTGCATTTCATGACAGTTGCATTGGCAATGAAGTATTCACAATCCAGGACAAAAATAGTTCGACACAGAGAAAGCTATTTCTCCAAACATTTGCTGGCAATGAACTATACATATGCCAGTTTACTGACCTTCCAGTTGTTTCCCAAATACCCCATGTCAGACTCTTACCAGCGCATCCCGTTAAGCGATTCTTTACATGTTTTGACAGTATCGTTTATGCACCAACCCCTTGAGACTTCATAAGATCATCGTATATCAACTGCCGTTGTCAAATTGTGTTCACCAATTAACCTGAAACGAACCCTTTATTCAAATCGGGTTTCACTCACCTGTCAACTTTCGTCACTCTGCTCCAGTGAAATTTCCAGGCTCGGGCAGCTACATCCACCTCTTGATGAATAGCAAATACCAATTTCGTGGTTACACCCAAGTAGCACATTGCCCAACCCTGTTGGGCACTGCCCAACGAAGCGTTGGGGTGGCGCACATTACCATCATTTCTCATAATGACCAACGCCGACTTTCGTGAAACACGAAAAGCAACTGTTATATGTATGTTTTTTACCAAGTCGTCAGATCTGATTTCGTTACATTTAGGTTTCATTTTGTTTTACTGACTGCACTCGTGATCTGGCGGTGCCATATTGGTTCGCCGTATTCTCTCGTGGTAGGTGGTTTCATCCCTTAAAGGGAGTACTTGGGGTCTTCATTGTCAACGTTTATGTTATAAGTGTGCTATGTTTCGACTATTTTAAGTAGTTTTGTCTTTATTTTTTCGTGGCAGGATTTTGAAGGTCTGTTTTAGCTTGATTTGTTACAGAAATATTGTTACATTTTTTATGTTTCTCAGTTCTAGGTAAACCCGTTACAGTGGCTTTAACAGACGGTAAAGCACTATATTGCTTCAGTGGTATTCGTATTTATTTGTAAGGTGTGTATTGTCGAAGTTATCGGTCAAGTATATATATATATATAAACTAATATGTTAGCTTATCACACTGTGGATTTCATTCCTAGGATATACGTAATTATGCCGAAAGAGAGCAAGTACCAGAGGTACCGGAACAGAAAGAAGCAGCTCAGTGCCCAACAGTGTCCCGTTTGTCAGGAGGCCACGTTTTGGGAGCATAGAGTTTCGTGCCCGAAAGTGAAGACTCAGGGTAGGTTAATTCAGTAGAAATGTACTAATTCGCTTCCTGAAGCATCGGCGCTAGCTAGAGCTTGTGCGTCTGGTGCATCCGTTGAAGCGGTCTCAGAATTCCCACGGATAGCAGTTGAGGAGGTCTGTGGTAACTTAATCGGGAACGCCATGCGGCCCGTTGCTTCCACATCCCTCGCTGTTACCTCATCAGGTTTGTTCGTTTAAAAAGATGTAACATATTAATATTTTATTAACAGACGAGCAAGTGGAACTGGGAGAAAGAATATCAGTAACCGTGAACAAGGACGCCATGCTGCAATCTATGTCTGACTTGTTTGTAAAGTACAATTTGACTTTGAAACAGCGACGCGGCGTGCTGTCATTCATAAGTCGGTATATTCCTGGCATCCCATGCGATCCACGTACAATTTGTCACACGCCACGTTTATGTCAAAAGATCCAGTTTGACGGCGGTGTGTACATCCATCTTGGATTGAAATACGGCTTGATTATCTGCATAAAAAGCATGGCTGCCGCACCGGATTCTGTGTATATTCAGCTAAATGTAGACGGAATGTCCATTTATCAGTCATCTACTATCCAGCTGTGGCCAATTTTGGCACGGGTAGTGCGGCCGGCAAGTACGCCCATCGTGACTGTCGGTGTTTATTGCGGCTCAAAAAAACCGCAAAACCTGAATGAGTACATGCATCGTACTTTGGAAGAGTTGAAGGACATATTACAAAATGGCCTCAGCTATCGTAATGCTCTTATACGATGTCATTTGCTAGCCATTGTCTGTGATACACCTGCTAGAGCTTTTGTTCGTCAAGTCAAAAGCCCTGCTGGTTATTTTGGCTGTGATAAATGTAACCAACGCGGAGTGTACATTGATGGAAGGATGACGTTCCCCATCTTTGAAGCTAGAGCACGTACGGATGGAAACTTTCGCGCTCGAAAGTACCGTCGCCATCACATCGGTGACAGTCCATTTCTGTCCGTGTCCATAGATATGGTACATACTTTCCCGTTGGACTACATGCATTTAGTATGTCTCGGGGTCACCCAACGACTGCTTACCGCCTGGCTAAAGGGTAGCCGTTCATCAAGCTACCGTCTAAGTCGCGCGGCCGCGGAAGAACTAGGCGATCGAATCCTACGAACACACACTTCTCTTTCGTGTGACTTTCAGCGTAAATGCCGTCACACAAGTGACATTGAGCGCTGGAAGGCAACGGAATTCCGCCAGTTCCTCTTATATCTTGGCCCCGTATGTCTGCGTGATTTATTACCTTCTGATTTATATAATCATTTTTTACTGTTATTTATTTCAGTACATATCTTTTTGCATCCCGTCTTACACAACCGCATGCTGGATTTTGCCCAAGGTGTTTTACGTGTTTTTGTACAAGAAATGGCGACATTGTATGGCCCCGAGCATATTGTTTACAACGTGCATTGCTTGACCCACCTAGCTGAGGATGTTAGGATACACGGAACGCTGGACAACTTCTCCAGCTTCCCATATGAATCTCATTTGGGCAAGCTTAAGCACTTGATTAAGGGGCCTGCAAAACCAGCAGAACAGTTGTACAAGCGTTTACACGAGTTGAGTACCTGTTCTCAGCAGGAAGGAACGCTCCCCGTGGACGACACTCTAATACCAATACCCCGTATGAGTAAAAACCCCTGTTCCTGTTTGATAAACGGGGTATTTTTTTCCAATGTGCGTCCGGACAACGTTATGATAATAAATGGCAAACCAGCTATGATTTTTAATGTTCTCAACGATGAGGTTTACTTTCAGTACTTCAATGTCCTGGGAGATTTTTTTACACAAGCTTTACGGTCAACATATTTGTGCATTTTTTCAGTGAATGGCTTAGAGTCTGCTGTTTTGCACGCACCCGTTCACACTATTGCATGTAAGTGCTTACTTCTATCTGTCGATTTGTTACACGTATGCATTCCTGTCTTGCATACATTTTTGTAACTATTTCATCACACGCATGTACGTGCTTCCTGTAATCTGCTCAGTGTTACCATTCGTGTTTCTTTGTTGCACGTATCATAAATTATTTGTCGTCAGCCTAACTTCTCTGTGGTGGCATGTATGTTGTGCATCACGCTGTTGAGTCTGGAGACGGGAAACCCAGGAGAACTTGTTTATTCCGTTTCTAATGTGCTTCCTTTTAGATGTACTTGGTAGTAAAATTTTTGGCGGAAAATTCTTACGCCGTGGTGCACAGCAACTGGGTGGTCGGCGGCAACCGCGTAAGGTGGCCTCGGGTTGCAACTCTTACGCAATACCGCCAAATGCTTCTGTCCGGCGCACCACAGTCGGACTCTGTCCAGGCATACGCCTTTGTGGAGTTGTTTCACACAGGTAAATCGTTTTACATGTGACATTCTCTCAGACGACTTTGGAGACGCTTTCATTTTTGAAAGTCGGTTACTCCAAGACACTTCCACCTGTAGCACAGACGACACCGTGCCACAAACGCACTTTGGCCAACGGTATTCAGTTCGGAGAAGGTACGAAAGTTTATCAGTTAATTTTATGTAAGGATACCGGCGCAACTGTCCTCCGACGACAGTTTTCAAGAGGAGCATACGGCTCTATTGCGTGCAAATCAAAAACATTTTGAACTGCCTTCTAGTCCGCCGCCGGTGCTACAAAGAGTTATGGAAGCTGCTTCGTAAGTTGACGTTTCCTATCAATAAGCTTTTCCTATCAGTACATCAAATACGGCTCACTGCGAGACATCATCGCCCGTGCTATTCCGTCAGTCGTATCCCACCGGCGATGACCGCAGTCCTTCACCAGAGTTCCGTAGAAGGTAGTCACCCTAAAAGTTGGCGATTAACTTTTTTTGATAGCAAAGAAACAGCTGACTGCAAAGTCATATTGAACCGAATCTTGAAAAATTTGAGTGAGCTAATGCGTAAGTGGCTTTTTTAGTTAATTAAATACCGACATAGTGACCACGCAACATATAGAGAACCGTTTGGGCAAGGTGGAACGGGCGCTCGACTCGCTTACTGTCGCATTGGGGGCCACCCATATATCAGCCGTTCCACCCAAGGCGCTGCGAGCAGAATCGTTGGGGGGACTTGGAAACCCTAAACGACACTCTTGCTTCCCCAAGTGTATATGCTAGCATGGTAATCTTTTACATTTGAAACTTAAAATTTCAGGTTACCACGCTCAAACGGTTCACCTGTACAGATCTGTGTGAAACGGTGCCGGGTATGCTGGCAGCAAGCACTGGAGAAGAGGTTGCTATGACTTGCTGTTGGCTAGGTAGCCCGCAACGGAAATCGGTTTACGATCATAGGTTGATCGCGGCCGTAGTGGGTAGGTCGATACAATTATTACCACGAAACAACAGACGCAGTGCGTGGGACAGAACGATTCGCAGATGAACCGAGGTCTGTCATAGAGAGGCACATTAAGCGTTGGTTTATCAACGCTCGGGATCGAGGCGAAGGAAGACGGCTACGCCGGTACGTCGTTTTTTATTTTTTGGTGTTGTGTTCATTCATTCAGGGTTTCTGAGTAACCATTGCTTCATTTTAAACGGATGGTGCATAATGTCATCCACCAATATGCGTATCGAACTATGAAGTGGTGACACGGTTTATCTATTACAAGTAGACACTGCCTCGTATAATGTTGAATAACAGAACACGCATAATTTTGTGTGTAGTATATACGTTTCTGAGTTAAACTTACAAAATCAGGTTGTTCCATATTTTTCGAACGGTTAATACATCACTTTCCACACTTTCATTTTACAGATCCCGTGAACAGCAAGAAGACCCAACAAGATTCCGTGAAATACAAGAATGACCAACAACGAATGCCGGAATTTTATGTACATTTTTACCGCCTTTTTATACAATAAATCTCCTTTTTCTTCTACAATTGGCAGTTTTACTTGTTTATATATATATATATGGGCAACTAAGTGGTTGAACTAAAAACGTGGGGGAATATTGTAATAGCCGATTCCGCAGTGAAACGAAATTTTAGGTGATTTTTGGAAAGGAGGGAACTATTTTCCGCGATTTTCTCAGAACGTTGGGCATGCCCAACCCTAGCCCAATTGGGCGCTGGTGGCGCTGCCCAACGCATTTCAATAGAGTTGCCCAACGTTGTGATGGGCAAGCCCAACGTTTGCCCAACCCTAGCCCAATTGGGCTAGGGTTGGGCATGCCCAACGTTCTGAGAAAATCGCGGAAAATAGTTCCCTCCTTTCCAAAAATCACCTAAAATTTCGTTTCACTGCGGAATCGGCTATTACAATATTCCCCCACGTTTTTAGTTCAACCACTTAGTTGCCCATATATATATATATAAACAAGTAAAACTGCCAATTGTAGAAGAAAAAGGAGATTTATTGTATAAAAAGGCGGTAAAAATGTACATAAAATTCCGGCATTCGTTGTTGGTCATTCTTGTATTTCACGGAATCTTGTTGGGTCTTCTTGCTGTTCACGGGATCTGTAAAATGAAAGTGTGGAAAGTGATGTATTAACCGTTCGAAAAATATGGAACAACCTGATTTTGTAAGTTTAACTCAGAAACGTATATACTACACACAAAATTATGCGTGTTCTGTTATTCAACATTATACGAGGCAGTGTCTACTTGTAATAGATAAACCGTGTCACCACTTCATAGTTCGATACGCATATTGGTGGATGACATTATGCACCATCCGTTTAAAATGAAGCAATGGTTACTCAGAAACCCTGAATGAATGAACACAACACCAAAAAATAAAAAACGACGTACCGGCGTAGCCGTCTTCCTTCGCCTCGATCCCGAGCGTTGATAAACCAACGCTTAATGTGCCTCTCTATGACAGACCTCGGTTCATCTGCGAATCGTTCTGTCCCACGCACTGCGTCTGTTGTTTCGTGGTAATAATTGTATCGACCTACCCACTACGGCCGCGATCAACCTATGATCGTAAACCGATTTCCGTTGCGGGCTACCTAGCCAACAGCAAGTCATAGCAACCTCTTCTCCAGTGCTTGCTGCCAGCATACCCGGCACCGTTTCACACAGATCTGTACAGGTGAACCGTTTGAGCGTGGTAACCTGAAATTTTAAGTTTCAAATGTAAAAGATTACCATGCTAGCATATACACTTGGGGAAGCAAGAGTGTCGTTTAGGGTTTCCAAGTCCCCCCAACGATTCTGCTCGCAGCGCCTTGGGTGGAACGGCTGATATATGGGTGGCCCCCAATGCGACAGTAAGCGAGTCGAGCGCCCGTTCCACCTTGCCCAAACGGTTCTCTATATGTTGCGTGGTCACTATGTCGGTATTTAATTAACTAAAAAAGCCACTTACGCATTAGCTCACTCAAATTTTTCAAGATTCGGTTCAATATGACTTTGCAGTCAGCTGTTTCTTTGCTATCAAAAAAAGTTAATCGCCAACTTTTAGGGTGACTACCTTCTACGGAACTCTGGTGAAGGACTGCGGTCATCGCCGGTGGGATACGACTGACGGAATAGCACGGGCGATGATGTCTCGCAGTGAGCCGTATTTGATGTACTGATAGGAAAAGCTTATTGATAGGAAACGTCAACTTACGAAGCAGCTTCCATAACTCTTTGTAGCACCGGCGGCGGACTAGAAGGCAGTTCAAAATGTTTTTGATTTGCACGCAATAGAGCCGTATGCTCCTCTTGAAAACTGTCGTCGGAGGACAGTTGCGCCGGTATCCTTACATAAAATTAACTGATAAACTTTCGTACCTTCTCCGAACTGAATACCGTTGGCCAAAGTGCGTTTGTGGCACGGTGTCGTCTGTGCTACAGGTGGAAGTGTCTTGGAGTAACCGACTTTCAAAAATGAAAGCGTCTCCAAAGTCGTCTGAGAGAATGTCACATGTAAAACGATTTACCTGTGTGAAACAACTCCACAAAGGCGTATGCCTGGACAGAGTCCGACTGTGGTGCGGCGGACAGAAGCATTTGACGGTATTGCGTAAGAGTTGCAACCCAAGGCCACCTTACGCGGTTGCCGCCGACCACCCAGTTGCTGTGCACCACGGCGTAAGAATTTTCCGCCAAAAATTTTACTACCAAGTACATCTAAAAGGAAGCACATTAGAAACGGAATAAACAAGTTCTCCTGGGTTTCCCGTCTCCAGACTCAACAGCGTGATGCACAACATACATGCCACCACAGAGAAGTTAGGCTGACGACAAATAATTTATGATACGTGCAACAAAGAAACACGAATGGTAACACTGAGCAGATTACAGGAAGCACGTACATGCGTGTGATGAAATAGTTACAAAAATGTATGCAAGACAGGAATGCATACGTGTAACAAATCGACAGATAGAAGTAAGCACTTACATGCAATAGTGTGAACGGGTGCGTGCAAAACAGCAGACTCTAAGCCATTCACTGAAAAAATGCACAAATATGTTGACCGTAAAGCTTGTGTAAAAAAATCTCCCAGGACATTGAAGTACTGAAAGTAAACCTCATCGTTGAGAACATTAAAAATCATAGCTGGTTTGCCATTTATTATCATAACGTTGTCCGGACGCACATTGGAAAAAAATACCCCGTTTATCAAACAGGAACAGGGGTTTTTACTCATACGGGGTATTGGTATTAGAGTGTCGTCCACGGGGAGCGTTCCTTCCTGCTGAGAACAGGTACTCAACTCGTGTAAACGCTTGTACAACTGTTCTGCTGGTTTTGCAGGCCCCTTAATCAAGTGCTTAAGCTTGCCCAAATGAGATTCATATGGGAAGCTGGAGAAGTTGTCCAGCGTTCCGTGTATCCTAACATCCTCAGCTAGGTGGGTCAAGCAATGCACGTTGTAAACAATATGCTCGGGGCCATACAATGTCGCCATTTCTTGTACAAAAACACGTAAAACACCTTGGGCAAAATCCAGCATGCGGTTGTGTAAGACGGGATGCAAAAAGATATGTACTGAAATAAATAACAGTAAAAAATGATTATATAAATCAGAAGGTAATAAATCACGCAGACATACGGGGCCAAGATATAAGAGGAACTGGCGGAATTCCGTTGCCTTCCAGCGCTCAATGTCACTTGTGTGACGGCATTTACGCTGAAAGTCACACGAAAGAGAAGTGTGTGTTCGTAGGATTCGATCGCCTAGTTCTTCCGCGGCCGCGCGACTTAGACGGTAGCTTGATGAACGGCTACCCTTTAGCCAGGCGGTAAGCAGTCGTTGGGTGACCCCGAGACATACTAAATGCATGTAGTCCAACGGGAAAGTATGTACCATATCTATGGACACGGACAGAAATGGACTGTCACCGATGTGATGGCGACGGTACTTTCGAGCGCGAAAGTTTCCATCCGTACGTGCTCTAGCTTCAAAGATGGGGAACGTCATCCTTCCATCAATGTACACTCCGCGTTGGTTACATTTATCACAGCCAAAATAACCAGCAGGGCTTTTGACTTGACGAACAAAAGCTCTAGCAGGTGTATCACAGACAATGGCTAGCAAATGACATCGTATAAGAGCATTACGATAGCTGAGGCCATTTTGTAATATGTCCTTCAACTCTTCCAAAGTACGATGCATGTACTCATTCAGGTTTTGCGGTTTTTTTGAGCCGCAATAAACACCGACAGTCACGATGGGCGTACTTGCCGGCCGCACTACCCGTGCCAAAATTGGCCACAGCTGGATAGTAGATGACTGATAAATGGACATTCCGTCTACATTTAGCTGAATATACACAGAATCCGGTGCGGCAGCCATGCTTTTTATGCAGATAATCAAGCCGTATTTCAATCCAAGATGGATGTACACACCGCCGTCAAACTGGATCTTTTGACATAAACGTGGCGTGTGACAAATTGTACGTGGATCGCATGGGATGCCAGGAATATACCGACTTATGAATGACAGCACGCCGCGTCGCTGTTTCAAAGTCAAATTGTACTTTACAAACAAGTCAGACATAGATTGCAGCATGGCGTCCTTGTTCACGGTTACTGATATTCTTTCTCCCAGTTCCACTTGCTCGTCTGTTAATAAAATATTAATATGTTACATCTTTTTAAACGAACAAACCTGATGAGGTAACAGCGAGGGATGTGGAAGCAACGGGCCGCATGGCGTTCCCGATTAAGTTACCACAGACCTCCTCAACTGCTATCCGTGGGAATTCTGAGACCGCTTCAACGGATGCACCAGACGCACAAGCTCTAGCTAGCGCCGATGCTTCAGGAAGCGAATTAGTACATTTCTACTGAATTAACCTACCCTGAGTCTTCACTTTCGGGCACGAAACTCTATGCTCCCAAAACGTGGCCTCCTGACAAACGGGACACTGTTGGGCACTGAGCTGCTTCTTTCTGTTCCGGTACCTCTGGTACTTGCTCTCTTTCGGCATAATTACGTATATCCTAGGAATGAAATCCACAGTGTGATAAGCTAACATATTAGTTTATATATATATATATACTTGACCGATAACTTCGACAATACACACCTTACAAATAAATACGAATACCACTGAAGCAATATAGTGCTTTACCGTCTGTTAAAGCCACTGTAACGGGTTTACCTAGAACTGAGAAACATAAAAAATGTAACAATATTTCTGTAACAAATCAAGCTAAAACAGACCTTCAAAATCCTGCCACGAAAAAATAAAGACAAAACTACTTAAAATAGTCGAAACATAGCACACTTATAACATAAACGTTGACAATGAAGACCCCAAGTACTCCCTTTAAGGGATGAAACCACCTACCACGAGAGAATACGGCGAACCAATATGGCACCGCCAGATCACGAGTGCAGTCAGTAAAACAAAATGAAACCTAAATGTAACGAAATCAGATCTGACGACTTGGTAAAAAACATACATATAACAGTTGCTTTTCGTGTTTCACGAAAGTCGGCGTTGGTCATTATGAGAAATGATGGTAATGTGCGCCACCCCAACGCTTCGTTGGGCAGTGCCCAACAGGGTTGGGCAATGTGCTACTTGGGTGCTGCTTGGGCACGGACTGTTTTATATACGCATTCCCCCTCCTCGAAAGACACCACAAATCCTTAGGTATTATATTTCTGCTATTTTCCGGGTCATCTGGACTACTGGTTCAAGTGCACGTCCTTCATCACCCAAAATTCTCCAATTTTTCGTTGGTGATTTTTCGAAAGTTTTCTTTGTCAGTTTACTCACTCTTGCGACTTTACATCGACGCTATCCAAAATACTGCGCATTTTTACTTCATCACCGCTTTACTTCATCACGTATCTCGACGGCGGAGCCTTTTTCACTCAATTCGCAAGTGTACGTCCACCCGAGATAGTGTCTTGTGGTCCAACCTTAATGATAGCCAAATTGGCGTTATTCGGAGATACTGAAGAAAATGGTTCGAACTGATGAAGTCATTTTTATGGAAAATAAGAATGGTGTTCCTACTTTTGCGGCGACTTTTGTTTAAGTTAGCCACTTTGTGGTATATAAGGGTTGCGCAAGGCTGTTACCGCTCAGACCTGTTGACTGTCATGGCCGTTGCACGTGCTTTCGTTGATGACTGAGAGTTTCTCCAGACATGTAAAATATGCCTATAAATTGTTCTCAAGATTCGATGAAGACTTTCGGTTATTTCAGCAGCAGCCTCTCGCCTCGTTTTACGTGTATGAGAGTGTAAGTGCTGAGAACTGGCTTCGTACGCAT
The DNA here is from genome assembly GCA_948099385.1 of Fasciola hepatica. Taxonomy (NCBI): domain Eukaryota; kingdom Metazoa; phylum Platyhelminthes; class Trematoda; order Plagiorchiida; family Fasciolidae; genus Fasciola; species Fasciola hepatica. The sequence continues at coordinate 39,814,725 of CANUEZ040000043.1, forward strand.
CCGGCTGCACTGCCGAAAAATTTCCCATACTATCGGGTTAAATTTTGCTGCGTGCACAATCGACGCCGAAATAGGACAGCCACTACGTTTGCGTCCACTGTCTGGCTGATGAAAAATAAGTGAGTTACAATTACGATTCTCATTTCGCCTTGTACAAAGTAAAAACAGATAATAATTGTTTCCATTTCCACTTTACAGACAGAACACGGCAAAACATTACAACGTCGAGGGTACTGGACGCTGTTCGATCCACCGTTATGACCGTAGAACTTCGGCACGGAAGTGTGCATGAAAGGATCATTTTGTACCATTGAACAACCATCTTTTAATACAACTCTTATTCTTCCTTCTGTCCTCCATTTTGCATTCGTTACGGAATGGGTCTGTCCGTTAGGTGCAACGTATTACGATGTGGGTGGTTTATGTGCAGGTAGGCGCGCCTAATGGGCGTCGTGCTTCAGCTCGCGTAATTGGAGGTTGGCTTAGTAGCGGTCACGGAAGCAAAATCGTTCAGGCAGGAGTTGATCGGCTAGATCCAGAAAAGTAATCCCCATACGTATCGGACTTTCATTTTGGTTACATATATTTGTATAGGTATATATACATGTACATGTGCACACGTGAACACATATTTGTATATATATATATATTTATAAGCATATATGCACACGTAAGAACATATTTGTGTATTTATCTATTTACTTGTATGTATATTTATTTAGAAATGTGTGTATACGGATCTATACATGTACTTACGTGTGCATAGATCCGTATACACACATATATATATATGTATATATTCCTAAATAAATATATATACAAGTAAATAGATAAATACACAAATATGTTCCTACGTGTGCATATATGCTTATAAACATATATATATATATAAATATGCGTTTACGTGTGCAAATATACATATATATATATATACATATGTATACATACTTATTTGGGGAATACACCAGACCTATCTACGTTATTTAGGTATACAAATACCTTGGAGCTTATTCCTTCTTATGATCAATTTAGCTGTATAGTTCCCCGTTTTACTGTACAATTCCCACATTTGGGTATCGGTTACCGTGAGCTGTATCTTAGCCCAAATTGCTGTACCTTGACCAAAAAAGCAACTGAGTTATCGCGCACCCAATCAAACCGACGCCAAATTTTCAAATAACGCGCTGTTGGACCACAGAACGCTACCCATCCCGTCCACCCGACCTTCAAACTCAAATTTTCCGGGCAATCGTTCGTGCGACCACTAAAACCTGTACACTTTTAGGCTGCATTTACCCAAATGAATATCCAAGGAACCTTTTTGTGACCTCACCTGTATCATATGATCATGCAATCGAGCATGCTTCGGGTGTCTCCGAAATAAACCATTATTATTATTATTAATATTCCCCTTGGAACTGCGCCGGAGGGTTCAACCGCCCAAAAGGGACTAGTCAGAGCAGATGACCTGGCAGAAAGTGCCGCCTTGTGGTACACAAATACCTGTAGCTCAGGGGGAAATGAAGGGAAGTGCCGGCTGGAACGAACGGACCAGTGATTATACCTATTGCGGAGACATGGCTGAAAAGGGATAGGAGTGCCATGCAACCTCGTTGCTACACCGCCCAAAGACAAGGTAGAATAGGCGGTAAGCTGAGTGGAAGGCTGCCGTAACGGTTATTCCGATGATGAGTAAGGAGTAGCCCAATTGACGAATCCCAAAGCCAGAACAAGATTGGTTCGCTGATTCTACGGTGCTGGATTACCAAATTATACACATATAAATATGAACGAACCTCAACTGTACGGCCACAACATTTAGCAACGAGGACCAGAGTTCAACAGCGGGTCAGCGTCAGGTGCCACCGTCACGGTAGTCCGAGCTCGAATCGAAAATAAGCCACAGCACATGAGCAAAATATCAACAAATGTTCAAGTATAGTGGTTGATGCAAGCTGTACTTGTCCGAGGGTCAATAGTATAAAGGGCACGGTTTCAACAATACAAGTGTGCGACAAAGGCCAGCGAGAATTTCCACACGTACGGTACACCGCCCACCAAGCCCCCCATGAAACGGTCAACATCCAAGGAGTAAATAAGGGTATTGCTTCGCCCTGACCCACCTAGACCCTGAAGTCAGTGCATATGTAGGTCGCCATGGGCTCCATCCATCGTTTGCCAGTCGCGGACAAGCCTGCCGGTTTTCTTGAGGTTATGCCCCACGCCTCGATATCTGAGCTTTTATTCTGAGGGCGATACGAGATTATCCGTACAAGAAAAAGGACTTCGATGTAATAATAATAATAATAATAATAACAATAATAATAATAATGGTTTATTTCGGAAGAGCCCGAAGCATGCCATGTGCATGATCATGTAGATACAGGTGATGGAATGGACAGATATAATTCATGGAAATATGGAGACTCTCATTAAAATATTGGGTAAAAAGGCTCAGAAGGGTGAATAAGGTAGGATGAAAATAGTATAAACGTATGCACACCATAGAGATTGTGTGGAGTTTAAATGAGCTCAAGAGCGGATTTGAATGGACGCCCGGTGAATTTGAAATTCAAGGTCAGGTGGACTGAATGGCTGGTCCCGGGCAATTACCTATGGAGACAGACTGGTAAACATGAGAAAGGCTGGAAATCGGTATAAAGAATTGCAGTAACGAGGAACGATGGAGAAAAAGGTGAGGTGCATTGCAGTGGATTAGATGACAATGAAGCATTGGTACTTTGCAGTGAATTGTCGGCGGACAGGACACAAAACTCACCGTAAAACAGGCAGCGAGCAATGCAGGACGTAGAGGGATGATCAGATGACAAAAACGATTTAGAAGGATTGGATACGGTAGATGTGAGGCACAGATGTAGAGTTGATGGATGTCTATGATGACGGTCGTTGGGATGATAGCAAGAGAAATGGCAGGTGAGGAACTGCAAGATGCAGAGCGCGTGCACATAGATATATATGCGTAAGTTTATATATATATATATATATATAGATTTATTATATATATATGTATAGGTATAAGAGAAGCAAAAGCAATAACAATGGGGTCCTAGAAAGAAATTATCAGTCAATAGGAGGAGTAGGTAATGTTAGATCAATTTGTCGTAGGATTAACTTTGGAATGTCGTGGTGGATTAACTTCATGACAAGTGCACGTGGCAGCCCAACAGAGAGAAAAATAGAATGTGGAAGCACAGAAGTGATGAAGACTGTTAGGAGCAGTTCATGGAAGAGTGAAGATGAAAGACAGGATCAGGGAAAACAGGTAAGAATGGGTCTAATTATTTGATCAATGCAGGTGCGAGATGTAGTGACGGACCAGAGGAATCGGGTAGTGACAGGTCAGACAATTTGGAACTGTAAAATAACGTCACGACGTAACATTGTCATTACAGTGGTGGAACATGGAAAAGCGGACCACACTGGAAGGTACAGAAAAATGCCTGTAGCGAGCAATAAACGGATCAAGGGATGAAAGCAATGACCGAGGAGACACAGGTAAGAAATCACCAATCAGATAATTTTACTGCAGATGAAACACGAAGGAGGCGGACAAGGAAGCGGGAAGCCCCGAGATAAGTGGACCAGTAATAGAGCAAAAAGGCCACAAAAAAAAAACGAACGCGCAAAGGAGTTGGGGCAATGGAACTGGAGAGCTGAGTGCCGGCAAACAATTGAACAGGTGGATACTAATCAGGACACTAGAAAGAACCGCAGAGGAATCGCGGGGCCAAGTGAGGAATATATGGTGGTGGTGATTAGATAATAAATACGACTGTAAAGGATGCGAAGTTTGGAGCGGCAAGTTCTAATATGCGGATTGGGCATGGGTGAGGGTGCGGTTGGTGCATCATGGCATGGGGCACGAGGAGGGATTAACAGGGCGACAGGTTTTAAGGAAGCTATCAATGGGCGTTCTGAGCAGAGGGTAACACCAAGCGCATAGATGATAGAAGCCAGCAATGACGGCAGGTGGGAAAAGAGTTATTGGCGAGCGTCGATAGAGAAGAGTGGTTAGGACGATAGTGACTCAAAGCAGTGAAAGTTGATGTAGAGAGAGGCAATAGGAGGGAGGACAAAACGGGAAGGTGTGCTTACCATGGTAGGGCGACAAAGACGGGAAGTGGAAACAGATGATAAGAGCTCTAGGTGAACAAGCTGTGGCGGAAAAACGATGAGGAGCATGCAATTTTCAACCGACAGCATTGGATTCGGTAGTTCAAGAAAAGTTAGGGCGTGCCACCCGCAACCGGTGCAAGTGGGTGGGACTGGCCGTGCGCTGGGCACCCAACCTGAAAAACACTTCGTGAAGTGAACGCAGGAGGTGTGATCCACCAGTCTAGTTGCGCTCCCACATCGTTGCAGACGGCCTGCACGCCAGATGTGCGCCGGCCATAGCGGTGGATCTGACCGCGCCCCGCACTGTTGGGAGTGGTACGAGTGATCATGGATAATTGTACAGGGGACAAAACGACCGCGATGGGGGTGCGTGAACCAGGAACAATTGACCAAGACGTGAGACCATGGACAGGAGAGCCAACGGAAACAGCAAGTGGTAGACGACCGTGTAGCAATATTATCCAGATGCACCTGCCAGGAAGATGGTAATTACGGTGCCCGAAGTGGTTGGCCGTCAGCGGGGATCACTGGAGAGGGAAAAGGGATAGAGAAGCGCAGTCTGGATGTGCCCCAGCTGAGAATCAACGGATACTGAGGAGAAAAAAAGTGAATATGATGGATAAGAGATGAACGTAGGTGAGCAATTAGGTTACCTTATGATGACAGGCGGTAGGATCGCTGTGGATCAGTGAAGGCAATGGCCGTAGTTCGCGGGGTGTACCTAGTGGCTTGTGACGCGGAGGTAGTAGAGTTACAGTGTGAGACCTCTTTCAAAGGCCAGGTCGGCGGAGACGAGCTCATTGGTGAGCAATATAGCATTGGGGACTGTTAAGAATGACAAAAGTGCACGCCTAAAAGCGAACATTGAGGAGGCACTGCGTAAGCTAAGGGGCAGCTTATTCCAGATTTTGGAATAGGCTGACAGAAAGAATCGGGACTTCAGACAGAGATTAGAATGAGGGACAGTGAGAGAGAGGAGGCACGGTGCCGGATGGGGTAGGAGCAGGGCGCAGCGAATGAGATGGGATAGGAGGTGTAGGCCAGGTTATGGATTAGCTTAAAGAGGAAAATCAGGTTGAGCCTCGTGCGACGAATCCATAGAGGCTCAATTTGTAGGAGCTCACAGCGCTGGCGGTATGTTAGAGCTAGGGATACGCCCAACGGCTTTTTGGTGAAGGTACGCTGAACGTTCTCAAGAGATACAATGGAGGAACGTGGCCAGAGGCTGAAGGTAATGGGACAATATTCTAGGAGCGGTCTCACGTGTGAGAGATACATGGAGAGGCGACTGGCCGATATTAGGAAACACCGATTGATCAGACCTAGGGTTCTCTTAGCCTTAGCGATTTGGAATGATGCCTGTTCTGAGATGCGTAGACAGATTACGGAATGTGGATGAAAGGGCTGCCCGAACAGGAGTAAAGTACGCGGCTAGATGAAGACTGAGAATTCTTGATGAAAAATCGTGATGGCTACGGGGTACTCGAAAATCAGGGGCTCAGCGTGTAGTGTTATCACATTAGAAAAATTTTTGGCTCAAAACCTATATCCACTTGGACACAGGTTGAATGATATTACAAATAGGAGGTCATGGAACTAGAGATATTTCTACAAACTGTCAACAAGTATTTGTTCAAGAGTTTCCGAAACTTCACTAACAATGTCATGTCGCGTGATAAACTAGGGTTTCGACAACTAACTCCACTGTAAATCTTGAACACCACATAAAATTAGACGCAAATAAACTTCAAAGAAGGTGGGAAGGGTTGGGTCCTACGGGAGAATGCATGAGGAATAAACAAACAAATCCAGCTTCAGTTGGTCTCAACAGACTTGGTTTTAGCCTGGTTTGTAGAGTCGACTTCGCCCTAACTATCGTCACCTTCAAGCAGGCATATCTCACGGATATTACGCAATACGTCTCCTTTGTTCGTTCACCCCACCACGGTGCGCACGAGACCATCGATTTCTGTACGACAATCCTTCATCACTCCAACCGGCTAATCGTCTTTATGTAAGTGGCTCACCACGACGATGGCTACATCGCCACGTCTGAACGACCTCTGTTTGGAGATTCACTTTGCCGAAGCTGCAGTGTCGGTAGATACTCCCTCGTCCATCGTTTCAAGAAAGCCTGTGCTAGGTGGTTCACTTGCTTCCATCCAACAACGTACGTCCCACGCAGGATTTTCGGTGTGGTTAATCCTGCGTTTGACCGGAGTAATAATAGGTCGTTGGGGGTGAGTGCCGGTTCGCCTTCCGGGTCTGGGACGATCGGCACCGGGGGTCTGTTGTTCAATATGCGTTCTACTTCTGTTAGTAAAGTAGTCAGCTTCTCGTCATCGAAGGCTTGTTGTGAGGCCAGGGCTGTGAGTATTTTCCTAGTTGATCGTATCAGCCTTTCCCAAACGCCACCACGATGGCTGGCATTAGGTGGATTGAGGTGCCATTCTATCCCCTTTGCTACGGTCTTGTTTTGTATTTTGGCGGTGTCCAAGCGGCTCCACCATTTCTCTAACTTCTTAAGAGCTCCAACGAAGTTCAAGCCGTTGTCTGAGTATACATTCTTGGGGACGCCCGCCTAGCGATGAACCTGTGAAAGACCATTAGAAATGGATAGGTGGTCATATTATGCACTACTTCAAGATGGACTGCTCTGGATTGTAAACATGTTATCAGGCAGCCATACCTCTTTTGGGTGCTTCTTTGCTGTCTTAAAAGTAACATTCCAAAGCAGTCGACGCCAATTTCCACTAATGGGCACCATCCCGGTTGAACTCTCACGGCTGGAAGAGGGGCCGTCATTTGTTGGCCTGCTACTGCTCTCCGGCGACGACAAGTGATGCAGTTGCCTATGACTCGCTTGACCGTCGCTGGTCCCCTTGTCAACCAAAACCGTCGACGTATATTGTTCGATAAGTGATTCAAACCTGAGTGTCGCTTTTCTCGATGTTCATGGTCTATCAGGCATCTCGTTATGTAGTGGTTACCAGGGGCTATTATAGGCTATTTTGTTTCGTACTCTAGATTCGAATTCGTCAGCCGCCCTCCAACCCTCAGTAGTCCGTTGATTCGAGTGGGGCTTAGGGCTCGGATACTGCTGTACAACAGCCTGCTTCCTTTGGTGTTATCATCTATCCTGGCTAGCTCACGGGCCTCGAACGGGAAAGCGTCTAGTTGTAGTAGGCGTAGAACGTCGAGTTCGGCTTGATTCAGCTCGCCCGGTAGCATTGTCCGCAAATTTATTGTGTTCTGTGGTCGTGTGCCTTTCATAATCAATAAGAGTAATTTGTATCGTGTCCACCAGACCACGGCTCTTAACATTTTTGTCCAGTTGGGAAATTGGCACAGTTTTTCTATTAGGCTTACGCTTCCAGTGAAGTTTGTAGTCAGTATCAGTCTTTTAGTCTCGATATCGCCATCATCAGCCTTAGGTGGTAATAGCGTTGGCCACAGTTCTTTAGCTGCAGTTGGGAAGTCCGGTCCCATTGTCCGCGTCGGCAACCTCTCTAGTGTTTTCAGGCCCCTTGAGCAGAAGGCAGCCGGGTTACTGGCGGGTTGTACATAGTGCCATTGATCGGTTTTAGTCGACTCATGGATTATAGTGAGTCTGTTGGCCACAAAACTGCTTAAACGAGTGGTAATGTTGTTTATGTAATGTAGTACCGTGGCTGAGTCCGTCCAAAAAATTGGTTTCCGGTTTATCCGATCGAAGCATCTCCTAATCAGCGTCGCGGCTTTCACGGCCAGTACTGCTGCCGTCAGTTCCAGCCTTGGAATCGACACCGTTTTCAGTGGAGCCACTCTGGCCTTTGCAAATAGTATCTGGCTGTGCCGCCCACCATTTGCGTCCACCCGGTAGCCGTAAGCCACCACCCCGTAGCCTATTTCTGATGCATCAGAAAATGGGTGGAGTTGGGCGTCGTTTGTGCGCTTGATTCTTGTCAAGCATCTTTGTATTTTTATCTCCCCAAGCTGCTCCAGGCTGTACAGCCAGTCGCGCCATCGCTTATCGTCGTCATCCTGGAGAGGTTCGTCCCAACCCGTCCCTCTCTTGCACAGCGACTGCAGCAAGCACTTTCCCGGTAACAACCGTGGCGAAACGAAACCTAGGGGATCATGGAGGCTTCAGACTAATGATAGGATTGCTCTCCATGTGACTGGTCGATCTGGTAGGTCCAGAGTGAAAATGAATTCGTCACCTCCGGGTTTCCGTTGAAACCTAAGCGAGCGTTCCGTTTGTGAAGAGGATCCCAGAAGCCCTCTTGTGCACTCAATTTTTTCCGAGTTCGGGATAACATTGAGCACCTCTTGGTTGTTCGTTGTCCATTTACGGAGGTTGAATCCTCCGGCATTTAGAGTGGTGCTCAGTTCGGTCACATGGAAAATGGCAGTATTTAGGTCGTCGAGGGAACACGGAAAATCGTCCAAGTGGAAGTGGCCCGTTGTTCTTCCTAGCAAACTGCTGATGCCGCTGAAAAGCTCGAGGGTTTCATGGAGGGCAAAATTAGCACAAAAGAGGGATGATACCGTCCCAAAGGGAAGTACGGTCAGCCTGTACTCGTCCAGTGCACGATTTACGTCCCTTTAAGACCAACAGATAAGACGGAAGGCGTCCCCATCTTTAACGGGCATCTTCACTTGTAGAAACATTTCACGTGTGTTCAAAGAGACGGCTACTTTTCCTAGCCGAAAACGACATAAAACCTCGACCAGCGGTGTTGTCCAGTCTGGGCCTATAGTATATGGTCGTTCAGTGACACACCCTGACTTTTCGCGGCACAGTCGAAAACCACCCTGACCTTCCCCGGTTTCTTTTGGTTCACGACCGGGTGATGAGGTAAGTACCACCTCAAATTTGCGCTGGTAACCGCTGTATCTACTCTTTCCATGTAACTCAAGTCGATGTTATGTTGCATGGCTCTCGTGTATTCTATCTTTAATTGTGGTTCCCGGGGCAGCCTGGTTTTGAGGAGTCCTACTCTTTTCAGAGCCATTTCTCGGCTGTTTGGCATGGGTTTCATGTTGGATCTCCACGGGATAGGAACCTCGAAACGACCTTTTGCGTGCTTGACGTTCTTGGCCACCATTTCCAAAGCCAACCGATCTTCTCGTGGTGGGGCAACTCTGTCCATGGCCAGGTCGGCAAATTCGGTGTTATACAATTGTTGGAATGCCTGTTCGATGCTCATCGTTTCCACCGAAATGCAGTTGATTTGTTTGCCGCATCTGCCGTCTGTACTACCATATAAAGTCCAACCGAATATGGTGCGTACTGCATAGGGTGCTTTGCGGCTTACTATTCTTTCTCCAGTACCCAATGCGCTTCCGGTATATCGCAGCCGATCAGCAGATCAATTTCGTTACTCTGCCTCTCCTAAATCGTAATCCCATCGAGGTGCGACCACTGAGTCAGAATCGATTGCGCTGACTTAGGTGCTCTCATCGGCAGGTCCTTTAAAGTGAATGCTTCTAGGGTTTCTGCTCTATCGTTGCCGACCAAGGAAGCGAGTTGTAAGTGCAGTTTGGTCGACGGGATAACTTCGGTGCCACTCACTGTGTTTACTGCTAATGAGGATTGATTCCCTCTAATCCCATATCTCTCTGCAAACTCTTTCCTTACTAGTGTGGTATCCGAGCCACTATCTATGAAGGCCAGCGCATTGGCCACTCCTGTTGGGGTCACTACTCCCACGGCAACTACTCCTTAAAGTACTGGTTTTTGGCAGATCGTGACGCTGAACAAATAACACTGGGTTTGGTACTCGTCTCGGGTAAGGTTACTCTCGCCTGGTGCAGCAACCGATGGTGTCTTCCCGTGCAGCCCTCGTAACCACATCGGTTCCTTGTCCTACAGGTCGCTGCCCGGTGAGTGGTGTCGAGACAGATAAAACATGCTCCTGCCATCCTCGCCATTCCCCGCCGTTCGTCTATTGTGGCGTTTCCGAACTTGGGGCATTCTGGTAGTCCATGGCTAGTACCACAGGATCTGAAATTGGGTTGCACCGTAGCATCGCGTGAAATGGCAAGTGTAGGAGTGAGTAAGGTAGAGAAGCCTTTGCCCAGGGTCGGTTACCTTATTTTCAACGAACGTCTCGGACTGCTTGACAAACTTGCAGTAGTGTTCTGACCGCTCGTCGAAAACCGTTAGTTCTACTTTTGGCAAATCGATCGATGGTGGTTTGTAGTCGGAGACCGGCGTGGGGTTCCCTATCTTATTGCACCCTGATCTATCGGAAGTTTCGACGTCGCTGGTCTCATGCTCTCGCTCTTTCTGTGTATACTTCTTCTCTGCTTCCTGGGCCTGTTGTCTAGCCGGTAACAACTGTTGTTCTAGGTCTAGTATTCTCAGCCTATATAAATCAACATCCATACGATCAATATTGCCCTCATTAACACATGAACTAGCACTGACAGGACTAGGCGATCTAACATTAACGAAAGAATCAAACGTACCCAAAACCTACTCAGAGACTTACCTTGTTAATTCCTGTCCGGATTCCAATGTTTTCTATCCTTTGCTTGGCATTTTGCGTGTTTTTCCTCGTTCCCAATTGATCTATTGAGTATAACAACGAACGTTTGAGCAATGCCCAGCCAAATTCGCAACGGATCCCGAAATCAAAAGACGATTATCCGCGATATTCTACGATACTAGATTATTACACGAACAATGACATAAAAAATATACAAACCTCAATAATACGATCACAAGGACTCAACAACGAGAAACCGAATAGTGGCTTGTGAGCAAGCAGCATGTGCGTCACGCAGGTCCCGAACAAGGATGTGCCAAAGTAGCGCTCTGGGCGCGAACAAACAACAATTGGTCCACAGGAACAACCAGTTCGTGAAGACAGGTCAATAGTGTAGGCAAATGAGTGACGTTAGGAAAAACACTGAATCACGAGGGTTAAAGGGGATTTTCCACGACCGGTTTTTACACTCGGTCCTATTCTTGTTGTTTATCAATGACCTGACATCCGCTCTTCAATCACCGAGATTTGTTTTTGCGGATGATGTGAAGATTGTTGGATCCGGGGGTAGGGCGGACTTGGGCAGGGAATTAAGTACGGTCCTGAACTGGGCATACAAATGGGACTTACCTCTGAAAGCTGAAAAAAGCCATTTGTTGTCAACGACAACAGAGAGCCTAACTGTCGCTCATGATCAAGGGCTGTTCACCATAGAGGCAGTCAGCAAGGTTGATGACCTTGGGGTCCTCATGAACAGTGACTTCAAATGGTCGGAGCAGTGCAATGCTGCTGCGCATAAGGCTCGTGGGGAGCTCCTTAGGCTGAGATCAGCTTTGTCTTGCCGGAAGCCGGAGGTATTTGTGCCTATTTAAATGGCTACAGTACAACCTCACTTAGAAGGTAACGTGCAGGCTTGGGCACTCTTCTAAAATAAGGACTGCGCCTGCTTAGAGAAAGTCCAACTTCTCGCCAAGCGAATTGTTGAAGTGCAGAGAGGCACGACTTAGGAGCAGAGACTCTGTGACCTGAATCTTTCCTCGTTGGAAAAGAGGAGAATTCGAGGAGATCTCATAGAAACGTTCAAGGTAATGAAGGGCTTTTCCGGTCTTAGACCAGATAGTCTATTCCAAGTGGCCGTAGATTCCAGAACAAGGGGTCATGAAATGAAGCTGATAAAAGTCCGATCTAGGTTGATGGCTAGATCGTACTTCTTCAGCAACAGGGTTGTGAACAGTTGGAACGGTCTGCCTGGTGGAATGGTTGATCTGCGGACAGTCCAATCCTTCAAAGTTGTCCTAGATCGCAAGTGGTACGAGATCTTTCCTTGTAGTGAGCTCTGAGTATATCAGCTAGATGGATGACGGGTAGCACTGTGGTCCTTCTGGAGTATGTTTTAACAGACTTTTTCCCTCATTGCATACTGTTTCAGTGAACGCTCACGATGCATAATGTCTCTCGCAGTTGACGTGCGATGAGGTTTTCCGTTTCTCTCTCATTTTTCAGCGGGGATTCGACGAAATACACTCGGCAGTGGTGGTGCATAACTGGTGTGCATACCATCGAAGGAATTCTGGAAGCTAGGTTGGCCGTGGCCATTACCTATCCCGTGCAAACTGAACTGAACTGAACGATCTGGACGCTCGGTTGGTCTCGGCCACTTTCTTTCTGTGGAAACTGAACTCAACCTACCCGAAATTAACTGGGAAAGCGGGATCGCACCAACGGGATCAATGGGCGACAAGTTTTTGCAGTGGGTCCAGTTACGTGCACTTACGCAGCATGTGACAAGGGCCACTAGACTCAGAGGTGGACAGCCCCCTTCTCTCCTTGACTTAATCATAAGGCGGCACCATCAGGACATTAAGGAAATTAAGTGGGAAGAGCCACTTGGAAAAAGTGATCACGTAGTCCTAAGGGTCACACTAAGACTAAGCAAGGCGCCGAAGGAAATCATGTTACGTCGGCGCTATGGGAGAATCAACATAGGTGAAATAAAGAGAGCGGCGGAGGAAATTCAGTGGACACCGAGACACACAAACGCCTCCGTAGAGGAACGTTGGGAGGCCATTAAGATGGGGCTACTCGAACTTACAGATGAGTTCGCACCCCTGACGGTGGAAAGCAGTAGAAATCTACCCCCATGGTGGAAGTCAAAAGTCCGCAAGGCCATAGTTATTCGTAGGCAACGATGGGCGGCGTACAAGCTGTGCAGAACTCAGGGGGCATGGAATAGCTATAAGATGGCTAGGAACAGAGTTCAAGAGATCCAAAGAGTGGGGAAACATGCTTTCGAGCGTCGGTTAGCTGCGTCGGTCCGTACAAACCCAAAGCGATTCTACGCCTACGTGCAATCCCACGTACGAGAGAGTGCAGCAACTTTGGAAGGAGCACAGGGACGACTAGCCCTAAACGACGAGGACAAGGCTGACATGCTCTTGGCACTCTTCAAGAGCATATATCGACCAGAAAATGGTTTGGAGGAAGGAATGGAGGGCCCACAGGCGCCTCCAATACCCGAACTTACTGTAGGAGAAGAAGTGTGCGCGGAGTTGCAAACGTTGAATAGAAGTGAAGCAGCAGATCCAGACGGGATTCATCCAGCAATCGTTCAGCCTCTTGTCGAGGTCCTGGAGGATCCGGTGACGAAGCTGTATGAAACGTCACTTAGAGAGGGAATTGTGCCTGGAGACTGGAGGAGAGCAACAGTGGTAGGCATTTACAAGAGTGGACCCCTGCAAAAGGCCGAAAATTACCGGCCGGTTAGCTTGACTTCAGTACTGTGTAAGTGCCTGGAGCGAATAGTCAGGAAACAGATCTCTAGGCATTTGGTTCAACACAACCGCATATCAAATGCTCAGCATGGGTTTGTGGCAGGGCGATCCAGTCTGACGAATCTCCTGCTGTTCCTCGATGAGGTACCCAAGCGTCTGGACGAAGGGCAATCGATTGCGGTCTGTTACTTGGACTTCAGCAAGCCGTTTGATTCTGTGAATCACAGATTTCTGTACGTCAAACTGCAGTCTATGGGAATTGCTGGAAAGGCAAGACAATGGATAAATAGTTTTTTAGCAGGGCGAACCTTTATTGTTAAGGTGGGGTGTCATGTTTCAAAACTGGAATGTGTAACAAGTGGGGGGCCACAGAGCTCGGTGCTCGGCCCTCTGCTCTTCCTCATCTTCATCAATGACCTAGCACGTGGGCTTACAAACCCCACCTTTATGTTTGCCGATGACGTCAAGATAGCTGGAGTAGATATAGAACTTGACTAGTTGGCAGTACAAAACTGGTCACGCAAATGGGACCTTCCACTAAACCTCACCAAGTGTCAATGCTTGACCAAAAATACAGGGGCTAGTGAGAATGGTGTGGGTTCGTTGCAAGTGGTCTCGCAGATCAAAGACTTGAGTAGTATAATGGACAACAGCTTTAAGCCGTCAAAGCAGTGCACCTCAGCAGCCAATGCGGCCAGGAGAGAACTCTTTCGAGTTAGATCCATTATGTCGTGTAGAGATCCGGAGATTTTCGTTCCGATATATCAGGCCATAGTTAGGCCGCACATGGAGTACCGCGTGCAGGCCTGGACAACGTACTACCAGAAATATACCGACTGTCTGGAGAAAGTGCAAGGGCTAGCCACTAGAATGGTGGCTGGGCAAAGGGGGTTTAACTACACAGAGCGTCTCTGTGCCCAAGACCTGTTCTCGATGGAAAGACGGCGCATTCGCGGGGACTTGATAGAAACCTCCAAGGTACTGAAAGTACTGGCAGGAATAAGACGAGAAGACCTTTTCCCTCTGATCCCTGAGAGAGGTACAAGGGGGCATAGCCTTAGATTACAAAAGAAGCATTTGAGGCTCCAAATTGGGGCGAAGTACTTCTCAAATAGAGTGGCACCCTATTGGAATAAGCTCCCGGAAGAGGTCGTAAATACCACAACCGTGAGGGCTTTTAAGAAAGCAGAAGACCTATGTTGGGTGGCAGTATACCCCGAGTTATGTTAAGCATCTTTGAGGGTCAGATGCAATTTACTTATTGTTTCCACCTTACCCTGCCAGGGCTGATACTGCACAGAATTTCTGCCTTTCAGAAAGAGAAAATCACGCAGTGTCGGGAGCTACGGAAACGCGCCGACAACACAACTGTCTGGACACACGATTGGCTCTAGCCACACCAAATCCTGTGCGCGCGGCGCGCGGACCGAAGGCCTCGCTGTTTGATGTCCGACAGATTTCCCACGCTTGAATCTTCCGTGCCACTCAAGTTGAACGAACTTCAGCAAAGCTGAACTTCTCCCACAGTCCAAAGGTCCATCTTCCAGATCCCCGGCAGTTCGAGACGCAAGATGCAGTCAAGACTCGTGTCCCTAACCCTTTCGCATTGTCCAGCGGTCTATCTTCCAGTTCGCCGGCAATACCAGATGCAAGATACTGTCAAGATTTGTATTTTGAACCCTTTCCGTTTTACCACTTCCCCACTATCTAGTGAACTATCTTACAGCTCACTGGTGACATTCAGATGACAAGATAATCACAAGATCCGGGAACATTTGGGCTGTAGCCTCGTACCCGTGTATTACTTCAAGACTTCAAGACTTCAAGACAACTGAACTGAACTGAACTGAACTGACCTTGAAGGAAACAGTTGGCGCTTTTATGAACCCGGCCGCCCCTGCCGCCGGGGTTTGTTGTTCTCGCGTGACTGGGCTATAGCTCGTAGTTATAAGCACAGCTGAGGAGGATTTATGAAGTGCTTCTCCTGGTGTCTGGGTACGTACGCGCTCGAGCGTTTTGTCACCACATGCTTAGAAATATCGAGCCCTCTCGAGAAGTTGCATTGAACGTGTTTCAAATTTTTACATTGCAACATAACAGCTTAGGCTATACTTGTGTAAAATGTTTTTTCACTATCCTAATAATGCATGAGCACGCATTCTATTCATGTTTACCACATGACTCCAAAGTCTCATCGCAAGCAGCATTTCCCCCATGCTGCTGTGCGCAAGTATAGCAAACCTTGGGGATAGCCCACACTTGCTGTGTAATATTGCACTATAACAGATTACCTCTACGTTCAGTACGAAGATGCACTTTCAGTCCCATTGGGGATTATATTTTCCCTTGTCGCACAGCCCGGTATTATAACACCGAATTCCAACCAGTTTCCGATCGGTTTGTTCAGTAGCCGTTCTTCCACAGGTCAAAAGTGAATCGATTCAAAGGAAGTTGACGACCGGATACTGTACATTTTTTATTGACTGTTTTTTCTTCAATATAATGATCTGAATACACTGGTATGCTCTTTAACACCAAGTCACAAATCATTCTATTTCCTCGCCCAGAAATGGGTGAAATAAGAATAATTATTAGAACTATATAGTTTGGGACATGAAACTAAACAAGGAAAATGTTATTTAGGGGAGGGACATAAATTAATGAAGTACACCCCACATCACGCGGTCTGTAAGGTTGATTAGACCTTACTTCGCGGTTTCCTTAGTAAACGCGTGCTTCGGTCCTTTGTACTGCGTGGACTACCTGCACGTTACTCTAATGTGCGGCACTGCACAAATATGTTAACCAGAACAGTATTCTCCACGACCCGTGAGAACGAGAAGGCGATTGGGAGAGATAGTGGTTAGCGTGTATTTGGGAGCGTGCGTGAGAGCGTGCGCAAGAGCAACGGTCAAATGGCAACCGCGCTTGGCAGTCGGATGTCGGATAAGAAACTGTCGCGAAGCCGTTTGGAAATCGATCGCTGTGGTAGCGCAAACTGCTTAAAAACCGACTGGTTTCTGGGCGGTTTTGCTGCATCAGTTATCATATAGCTTTAGATGAGTTTTGCACTCATCACTAGATCCAGAAAGGCCTAAAATATCAAAAAGTAATTTTAATTTATTGAAAACTGTACGTAGTTTGTCAACGTTTAGTCTCAAGAGAGTTCCCAAGGGCGCTTTCTCGGGACTATTTTAATGATGCGGTAGAAGTTAGAAAATTTTGCCCGTTACTCAAAGTATGGTGAATAAAAGTCATGTCATTGCTAACGTGAAGTAATGCAGTATAGTTTACTGGAATTGAAAAGTAAAGAATATAGGCGGCCGCATTCTTGAGGTGTTCAACAAAGTCCCAAAATATCTCTGCATTGATTCGAATAGAACTGATTTGGGATCATTTTCAGACTAATTTGGGACGTTTTTGGTACTTTTGTGCCACTCCATAGTCGGCTGAGCGGTTCCTATGCATATTTAAATTTGCAGTTAACGTAATGTTCAAACAACCTAGCCCCGGATGGACAAACGCTGGACATATAGTTGGTAGTTTCACCGAAGAGAATAGACGCCGCTACCGGGAACCTCATGAGCCCCGAACGAGTTCAGCCCATCGCCCCATTTTTTCTGCAAATTGGTACCTCTTTTCATTTTCCTGATTCCAGTTTTATAGTTACCCGCTTTGTCCTAGTGCTGCCACCCTGATATAAACTAGTCCAATAATGTACCAATAGTAAATTTAATCAGAATTCACCAGTGACGACAGATATGATAGATTTACCACGAACATTAGCGTTTTAGCAATTTTAACTTAGCTTACTACTAAAAAACGTAAACATTCGTATTAATCAAAAATTTTCACGAGAGCTCTTGTTGGTTTTTGCGACCGACAGTAATATCTTGCGCAGCGCTTGCCCATTACAGTGAAGCGTTTGCCCAGCGCAGCACTGACTAGTGTGCTACTTGGGTGCTTTCGGTTACCTTGAAAGGTGATTCCAGGGCGACATCGCCTGCAGTTCACTCAGAATAATTATTTTTCGTGGCGCGGTTAATTTTTTATCAAGCGTACTTGAACTATGAACTATCGTAACACAGGTAGTTTAACTGTTCAGAAAGTCCGAAATCTGCCGCAACGTATTCCGTTTAGGCACCTTTTGGGATATAAATGAGTCGCACCACTTGATAATAAACTGTTAACTCACTGGATAACCACCGACTGTAACTGACCAATTTTCGGTCCGTCCATTGTTGTTAATAAAAGTCTTCTGTACATTTATTTTTTAGCTGAATATAACCTAATCTGGTCGCTCAACGCTTTCAATCTTGCTGACGGTCTTCCGTCTTCGCATGGTTATCAGAATTTGGGAGTTTTTGGTGTCTGTCAACAGGCATGAAAGTTAATCAACTTTTCGGTTTGGTCGGAAAAGTCGGACTCAAGTTTGAAGCTTACAGCAGCTTCAGGCCCATCCCCTTAAACCTAAAACACTTAATCGAATTCGGTATGTTCCATGCACAGGAATTCAGATTTCATCACAACAGGTAAAACAGCACCAGCGTCCAAATCCTTCGAATTTTTGAAGAATGAGTTACCAGTTCGAATAGCGAATATCCTTCAGGAAATCCGTCTGTTACCTGATAGTCTGCTGTTTACAAAGCCCGTTCAGGAGATCATTAAAATGTTTGTTGCAGTTTTATTTCGAGATTTTTTCTATTTAGGTATGAAGACACTTTTGTTACTCTTCTGAAGTATGAGAGTAGTGATTGCAAACGACCATCCATCATTTCGAAGTTTACGGATGAACTTCACGAGATTGTAGACAAACACTCCAATGTGGTTATGTTGATGGCTATGGGTATAAAAGAGATGAAAAAAGAATGCCCCAGCTCTTGGGATGAAGAAAAACAACTACAATATTTTCTGGACCGCTTTTATATTAGTCGCATTGGAATCCGAATGCTTATCACACAGCACAGTGAGTTTTCCTTTCGCGTTTGAACTCTGAGAACGAACATGTAAACATTGCATATCTGTATACTTCACTCATTCCGGCGATTGATCAGACGGACATTGGTTTTCAGTAGCTCACGTGGCTCGCAGTGAAACCCACCGGATTTTACCTGTGTGGTGTGATCTGCACCAGTCTTGTAGAATTGCATTGATGGAGCTTTACGAAAACCACGGGTTAAGCCTTCGATCCGGTTGGTGCTCAGATTCGTTAGTAACGCAAATTACGGGCGATTCCATTTAGGACCTTGGAGAAAAACAGCCGTGGTGATGTTCTGTTTATTTCATTTTTAACAACTAAAAGGGCTTAATAATTTAAGTGGTGTAGTGGTTTTAGTTTATCTCGGCAAGCCAACTCCGAAAACGAGAATTTTGGTGGTTCGGAAATAATGTTTAAAGGCAGTTATCGGATAGATCTTGAAATGGCTTGCATGCAGGAGCGCCACCAGATGAGGTTGTTTTCTGTTATAAAAATACGTTAAATAGCTAAAAGCGAACGACCAAAACAAAATAACTGTACATTGACCGAAAACATTGCCGTACTAACCTTTGAATGTTCAGAATACGTTTTTGGAGACAAGCGATCGTTTTCATTGATTCATTCTCCAGTTTTTACAAACCGTATGGGAAGTCATTGTGTTGAAATGATCAATGGTCATTCGGATTGGATACTGTTTGTGGAAGGGGATTGGAGTTAGATCGACGTGTCGACCTGTACGACTAGGTTGCGACAGCCACTTGGTTCGAGGCTAAGTCATTACGGTGGGTGTGGTCTACTTTCATCCAGGGTGATTGGAAGACTTGGACCATGTTTCTTGTGTGTACAAGGCAGGTGCGAAAAGACGAATGTTAATCGCCTCTGCGGTGGCCAGTGTGTGCAAACGGATGTTTGTGAGGATTGCGCGATAGTCTATAAACGATTTGGAATACCGAATCTGTTTATTTGATGATCTAAACCCGCCAGGTGCCCGAGAGTGGCACTGCCTACGGTTCCTGTTCCTCCGTGTTGTAGCCACTGTGGCAGTGTTCCTTAGTTATTTGAGTTAGTTGCCTTGCCGTTCGACCAGCGTGCATTGCATTACATTTTCACCCGAACAAATAGATTACCATTGAGGTGACCAACATTGACAGCATATCTTTATATTCCATGACTGTGCTTGTACAGTGTTAGGGGCACACTACTGAACCACAGGAATCCACCGCACTATCAGTGTTATTCGGTAGTCTTGACCGTGAGTTACAGTGCGATTCCAAGCCCTAACATACTCGTATCAAAAGCAGCACTCAGATTAAAAATTGTCACGAAATTACCAGTCCAACAATGCCGTATTAGACTCCCAAGCTAAACTTTTCGAGATCCCTTCATCCGTTTTTTGAGCGCACTCTTGACAATGTTGATTGTTGTAAATCGTGGCTTCTTTGTGTATACTCACATCTATTCTCTTTACCGATACCAGTCGCAATATTTTCTCCACTTCTGTCATCTGGCTTAGTTGACGACAACTGTAGCATTGGAAGACATGCTTATACAGACAAACAAGTTATTGTCGTTTACGTAACTTTGGAGGCCCTTTAAAGTTTGCTCTTGTTGAAGTTAGTGTTTGACTTACCAGTCAATTTTTCCATCTGTTTCGACGTTTATTTATGAATGTCTTCTCAGTTTCGAGGTTATGTCTAGGCTCATCACACGGGAGATCCTGTCACCAATTTTCGAACTTTGTAACTGACACATGTAGCCCTAACGTTTGACAACGAGTCCTAGTTTGGATCGAAACGTCACAATAAACGTTTTACAACTCTGTATACGCCATGACCGATATATATATATATATATATATATATATATATATATATATATATATATATATATATATATATATATATATATATATATATATATATATATATATATATATATATATACTCCTGTACACTACAGATGCAAAATTCCTTGCAGAAAATGAACCAAGCAACGAATGTATAAAGTATGGAAAAGAAGGAAATTTTCAGAAGTTCGAATGCAGACTTCCGCAACATAGCCTCCACTGACTATGACTTTGAGCCATTTCCGACAAGGTTTACAACCAAGCATGCCGTGAATCTCGAGGTCCCCAGTCAGTTGGGCGTAAAGAACCGACGGTGATAAGCTTCGACAGCAAAGTTTTGACCGACTAGTGCCACGTCATTGCTTCACCTTTATGCTGCCTTTTCCAGACAACCCCAGACTTTGCAATTAAAGCACAACGAGTGGGTTCATGAAGAATCATACGTAGTACATTTCCCAACTAACGAAGCCGGTGAAGCGATATTAGCATGCTAACTGAGTACAAGGCACGTCCGGTCCCGAGAATGTGTATACACACTACAGTTGCTAATACTGTGTTGTCACCAAACTAGCGAAACAGCCCTCAGACAACGGTGATCAAAGACAGACAGTCGGTGGACATCGGCCGATGAAACAAACCAGTTCTCGCAGCCGTACATAAGCTTATGGATTATCACAGTGTTGTACACTGGATTTTCCGTTCAGGGAGATGTCTCGTCTCCACAGGTGACCTAGATTGCAGAAGGCTGCTTGAGCCTTCGCTGTTCCGTTGGTGGCCTCATCTCCAACCTTCCCATCAATACTTATACAAATCCTCACGTAGACAAACTTCTGGACATATTCTAACCTGCTATCGCTGGTTGAGTGTGGGAGTGGACTCCTGCCAACCCTATGGCAAAACCTTTCACCCTGAAGGTGAAAATCACATCTCATACCGCGAGACGGAAAAGGCGAGACTTCAGAACGCTCTGCCGCAGTAACTTTGTCGCAGACCGACCCAATTTCGTCGGTGTAGTCTGAGTCTAAAAGTCTTTCACCCAGTGGGGGCTCAACGCCCTCATTTTTTTGATTCTCTCTTTCCTCTCAGGATATCGTCAACTGCGAAATCGGACAAGGAAAATGAGAGTGGACACCCTTGATGTGCGCTGCTTTCAGCTGGGTAGGAGGGCGACGATGAGTCATATGCTCGCACTTGATCTGAGGTCTGACGGTACAGCGCTTGAATGATCTTAGGTTACTTATCAGGCACAACTTGTCTAACGGGGCAATACCAGAGGGTTGTCTTGTCATCGGAAGCAAGTGCTACTCGGATGTCCGAAAATATAACTACCGTTGATTTGCGGTACGTGGAGCAGAGCTCAAGTATCTGACGGACGGTGGAAATTTATCGGGTGCACCCGCGACTGGGACGAAAACCTGGCTGTTCTTCGCGGCTCTGTTATTCTCGTTTTGATGGTCATCTTTTGGATGATGATAGTAGCCAACAGCTTCGACGCGACAAAAATCAAAATCAACCCATGATGGTCGGAACAAACGTTGAGGGTCCCCTTAGTGTATAGTGGGATGATAGGCGCGCAGTTCCAGCTTGTCGGAACACTTTAATGAACCCAGATCTCGTGGAAGAGACTGGTAAGCTCTTGGGTGGGTGACACCACCATCCCTGAAGAGGGTCAGAAGGAAGTCATCTAGGCCAGAAGTCTGATAGTACCTGATGAGCTGGAGTGCATGGGCGGCCTACTCCTCGATGGGTGGGACAGTACAGACCGTCCATGTAAGATGAGTAGGTTCAAAATAACTACAAGGTGACAAGGCTGACGCTGAATGCCAGTTAAACTGTTGACAAAAATGCTCGAATAAGTGCCTAATACGATGTAAAAGCTGCAAGATTGATTGACCGTTTCCCCCGCAAGTTGCCTCGCACACACCAGACGCCTTATTTCTCATGGATTGGAAGACGACAGTAGAACTAACCTTTCGGCATTTTTTATCACATGCTTGCGCATGAGTGCAATGAATTGGGTACACCTCCATAGCTACAAGGTCTACTGCACTGTTAGGGATGACCGGCCACCCGACCCGGAGACTGAGAGGTGACCCACATGAAGTCCCACTAGGTCAGGTGTGGTTGCAAGCCGGAAGACAGTGGCTTACTACCTACCACCAAAGTAATTGGTGATGGCGGGGATTTGAACCTCTGACTTTCGAGATGGTAAGCAAACACTCTAAGCCAATAGACCACCACCGGTCTGTGAGCACTTCAACACTTGCAGTTGTGAATACCACCGGAAGAAGACCTTGGTTGAGCCAGCGGCGTGAATTTGACCAAAGCTTACACACAGAGACGGTACACTAACTTGAACCAAAGAAATGCAGCGGAAGTAGCTCTTGACGTTGCCACGTGCACATAGAATACAAGCGACATGGAGTAATAAGGCGACTTCTACCTGCAGATTGTGAGCATTCCAGTCCGACAGATGTTTGTACATTTTTGGGTTGTTCTTTCTTAAGAAGTACGTTTTTCTGGGTTTTAAACTTCAGTTTGAATAACCATTATCCATGTACTCGGTGTGGTGATTATGATGATTTGTTTCGTGTAGTTGATACTTCGCACTTAACTTCAGAATTGCTGATCCGGTGTTTCCAGCAGATCCGGTCAGTGTTAGGAAAATGTTGATGCTTGCTTATCAGCAGTCCTTGTTTATCACTCACTCTCAGCTGCCGCGTTTCTCAACCGCGCAGTACTACCCTGTGACAGCGTACGCTTGACCCTTTATAGAACAATGGATGTCGCACCGGAACCAGCGGTGACAGGCTGATAAAAACCAAACGCATCTTCGATGATCGTGATGACACTTCAGATACTCGACCTCCGGCCGAAATACATCTATCTCGATAAGAGAACTCATGGGCTTGGTTTATCACCTCCTTTGATACGGTAAAGCTCAGTGTTGAAGTAATTCAACGCTGGAGCAGCATATTGTGCTTAGAAGATGAAGATTTGGTCACAGATGTAAGCAGTTATTTTTACTGTTCAGGAAGCCGTGCAACTTACTTGTGCAGTACTAGTAGGAGGGCGTTCACAGATTCAGTAGACACGATAACGACTGAGGAAGAATTGCCGAGTAAGTTAGGCTCTATTCATCTGAAAACGTAGTACATGCTGAAACACTAAAGAAAGAATACATGTTAGATAGTCAATGAAATGCAAACAACTTGAAAACAGCGTCTGTGAACCGGAAATATTCATAACGACTTTCAACTTCTATTGAGTGGACCATGTCCTCCGCGCACTTAAGGTTCAACACTTCCACCTAAGTGAATTTGGGTGCTAGTATCCAACTGTGGGGATAAGATGACATTGTAATCAACACAACGTGAATGGGGACGCTGAGTTGTTATCCAGATCTAGAACTGTACTTGTCGTGCTGTTCTGCTTCCTGCCGTAGATGAAGACCAATTAAACTATCCCTCAAAATACTCCTCACGTGGTTTGTTGTTGGGCCGTTGTTCTCCATTGGACGGAAACAGTTGCAGCTGTTACCTAACACCACAGCGTTATCCATTAGCTAACACTGTAATCCACCACTGCTTACAACCCTTTATCAAGCTCCAAACCAGTTAGCGTTTAAGCTACCCTCGTGTATCGTCATATCTGGCATCCGAAAAATTTCATCTACTTGCAACTTAAGATCTATTGTTTCTCTTTGTTTCTCGTGTGTACTTGTGTGGCATAGGGAACAACAAGTAGCCAACGATCATCTGAATCCTCGTAAATAACCCGATGGACAACTCTGTTTTGGATGCAGATCAATATTTCACTGATGGTCAACAATTTGCTGTTCCCCTGCTCGTTACACCACTCGACCTATTGGTACCTCATTTGACTCTCCACTCCAAGTCTTGGGGTCATGGTTACCTGTTCCCCCTAATAGTACAGTGAACTTTTGAGTTCACAGATATGCCTCTTCCATTGTGCTCATGTGCAGACACGGAACAAATCGTTTTAAATCTCACCTCGCGACCAAGTATTCGCGGGATAAATGCTACTGCTTAAAGTCAGTCATCATTGTCTAATGATTCTTGTCCAGATGTTCACCCAATGCTGACTACATATCCTCGTTAAACTGAAAGTTTGGTATGCATATATGTACTTGCAGTTTCCGATTGGTGCTAAGGCACTAACCGGTGCTACATACTCAGTATTTTGAAAACGTATACCGGTTCATTCTATCTGCCTGTTTACAATTAGCGGAGTTGTAAACAATATTAATAATGCCTTTACCGAGTAAACAACATTAATTATCTCATCAGATTTGACAACCTTGGTTTTCTGGATCGCGTAACAAATTTGGACACTTCAGAAGGAATAACAGCACCCTTCAACTTTCATGTAGAATTATTCTCAAGACTAATCTGCTTCCAGAATGTTTTGTTGGCACGAGGAACCTGGATCTTAGATAATGGAAGATACCGTTGCGTTTTTTACATCCAGAGGTACAGTGCCGTGAGCCGGAATCGAACTGAATATTCCGCTTACCGGGCAGATGCTATACCAGTTGAACCATCTTAGATCCATGTTCATCGTGCCAATAATACATTTTGTAAATATATTCTGAGTATAAACCAGTTGGGATCTAGTCCGACAGGCCGGGCTAGTGAACAACAAATGGTTCTCTATGTATAAAGAGGACGTTCCAGCCAATAAACCTGTAGAGGAGCAATGTACTGATCAAAGTATTTTCAGTAGATGACCTTGCAAATAGTCTATTTGGGTTTTGTCTCGGAAAAAGAAGGTGTCTCACCATGTTGGTTAGTTTTTTGTCTACGAAAGCTAAGAAGCACCCAGGCCAAAAATGTTTCCACTTTCACATACCGCTTCTTTTGGCACACGGTATTTAGAGTTTAATCCGGAGGGTAGATCAACATTTGGCGCATCAGACAATGGGAAACAAAACAGTGCTTAAGAACTAGACCGAGGTCATATTCTTCGTGATATGAGTGTTTCTGAATCACCCGATCCGGATGGTATCCCATCTGTCGTCCCAAAAATGTGTGCTCCGGAGTTAGCCTCCATCCTACGTCGTCTTTTCCTTCCTTCCCTTTATCACGAAATTTTTTCCTTTTCGTGGAAAAACGCCATTATTTTACGTATCCCCGAACATGGCGACCCTCCTGATCCCAACAACTATCGTCCCATCACCCTCACTTCTGTGCTTTTGAAAGTTTTTGGAACCATGAAGGTCTGCCGAGTGGTCGCCAATCTGGATTCTACGCGCGTCGTTCTACGGGCGATCCACTGGCAATCATCTGACACTCCTGGTCGGCCGCATTCGATAATCACGAAGAGACCTACATGGTCTCGCTGGACATCTTAAAAGCTTTCGACCGAGTTTGGCATGAAGGTCTGCTGTCGAAATTGTCTTCGTTCGGGTTCCATTCAGCCCTCGTATCGTGGATATCGTGTTTCTTCAGCAAGCGAATCATATCCGTCCTAGTCGATGGGGTTTTATCTTAGCCGTTTTCTGTGAATGCCGATGTTCCCCAAGGTTTCCTACTTGCGCTCGCGATTCTTATTCCGTTTATTAATGATCCATCTTCAACCTCCAACCCACTTGACCGTCTCATCGCTGATGCCACTCTCTCCACTGCTCCCTTTCTTATTTTACCACTCACCAGGCCACCACCAGTATCGGTCGTAATCATTCTTTTCTTGATGCATCACTGCATCTCTGCTTGAGGTTCCACCAACCTTGTCTGTTTCAGTGTTCCGAGAACTTTCTGTTTCACTCAAACATCTTCCTTATTCTCATCTGAATTTTGGCTCGACTCCTCTTCGCTCCGCAGGGTTACTTTTCCTTATGCTCTTATCCATAAATTCTTCTCTTTGTTGGTTTCTTTTTGTGTCTACGTTTACCTCCCATGCTGCGCGCAAAGCTGGTTTTCCACTCTGCGTCAGACCCTTTTTTACACCCGCTTGCCTTCTTATTTTGTACAAAGCCCAAATACATTCCACTCTTGAATACCGCAGTCATGTGTGAGATGGAGCTTCATCTACCGCTCCTTCTGTTCTCGGTCGGGTCTAAAGAAAGGCTGCCCGGTTGATCAATGATCCCTCCCTAACCTTCAGTCTGCAACCAGTTTCCCATCGCCGGGAAGTTGCTTCATTATCTCTTTTGTGCCGTTACTATTTTGGTTTTTTATTCATCAGGACTCGCTTCGAAAATTTCGCTTCCCGTGATCTTGTTCTTTTCGTGTGCGGGCGGCAAGTCACCCGTATTAGATCTCTAACCCTAGATTTTGAACTTCGTCGTCTCAGTTTTCCTTTATTCCCTGTACTTCGAAGCCTTGAAACACTCCCACTTTCCGTATCTCCAACTACTTACAAAATTTCTGCTTTCAAAAGCAGGGTCAACAAACTGAATCTCACTTGCATATTCCCCACACCTATTTCCTTTCCAGTTTACATTTTTGACCATGGAGTTTACGCCTTTTAGTTTAAATCACTTGATTTATGATAAAAATATGCGACAGAACAATTGCTCGTTCGTGAGTGTTTTAATCACCTTCTGTCACTGAGTCAACGCCTGATTGCTTTGTGTCCTACTGTTGTGTTAACGGCTTCCAAACGAAAAACCCACATACAATTTCTCGTTCTGGATTCCGAGCCAGATATTAGCTGGAGTTTCGAAAGATTTTTTACGACTTGCTTGCGCATGAATGTAGGGGATAGGGTTTACTCCATATCCCCAAAGCCCACCAAATTATCAGAGATAACGCGTCCTGGCCATGAGATTTGGAGTGGGAACCACATAAGGTCCCATGATACTACGAACGTTTGCGACTCAGGAGATATTTCTGGTGGTTAACATACTTCAAAGGTGGGACATAAATCAAATGCACTTTTAAAACCCAAATGTCTACTTCATTTAGTTGCCCCCAAATCCCACACATTATGCCAGGTAGGGTAACAAGTTGCTTTAGCTAGGGCTTTTGAAAACTTTGAAGTGGAAATGTATTATCTTTCAAACGCGTATACAGAACACTACTTCTCTGAACAGCCTTCGCATCCCAGATATAACCTCTGTCTCTTGCTTCACTCTTCGCGTGCCAGGTGATCCGCTGCCTACTGCTCGTGGTCAGATTGACGTGAGAATCGCCTTGCATAGGAAAGCTGAACGTGCCCTATTAGACTGGACTCCGGACAGCAGTCGTTTTCTTGCAGTTCGGTTAAACTGTTCTGTACGTGTTAATGGTACTAAACTGAAACACAGATTTTTGTACGTTGTGTCTGAATATGCGCCTACTGACTGCAGATCTTCTGCAGCGAAACATGACTTTTAAGAGGACCTGTTTCAATCGCTTCGGAGCATGCGTTCGATGCACGTTTCGGTCAGTACTGGTGACTTCGTCGTCGAAGATGATTTTTTGATGAAACAGTCGCAAAAAAATCCCTTTACCATTGCAGCTGATCAGGGGGACAGTTATGCTCGTTTCACCCAGTTGTTTTCTAAGCTCAGATTGATTTTGGCGAACGAAAACTAGAAACAAAATTCTCCTTATCTATTCTTTGTGTATAATTAGACCAAGCTGAATTCGCGCTTATGACAGTCCGTCGGATGAGTTCACAACTAAGAGTGTTCGTCAGGGTTGCCTCCTGTCACTCTTTTATTTCATCGGAACCACTCTGTGAAGGGCCCTATCTCTGTGGCATAAATATTGTCTTAACATTACGGTTTGATCTAGAATACACGGATAACTTTGTGCTTCTGAGTAGGAACCCAAGTTGTGAGCTTTTTGAGTAATGTAATTGACAGCATAACACCGTTTGGTATACTGTTGCGTCCTCAGTTTTTGCGAAATTCTCCTGCCTGACTGGGTTGGTTCAACAACTTTATCCGGTTGGGTAGGCTGTAGTCACAGCAGGTACGCTTCGTTATCTGAGTAGCAACATCTTGATAGTGGGTCATCGAATGAAATGTCATCGCAATCCTCAGACCGTCGAAGTGACAGCCGTTTGCGCTTGAAAGATCAGTTTTACGCTGCGAAAGTTATATCAGTCCTTCTATAAGCCTCAGAGATGACGGTTACGGATAGAATACACACAGACTATTGACTTATTTGCCTCATTTCTCGAATATGGCAGGAGCACAGTGTCAGTAATGCTGAGGTTAGGCGCAGCGTGTTAGGGACCAGATGCCAGTCTTTAAGCCAAGCGCCTGTTCCTAATAGGTAATGGCGTTTGGGATGTTTGTTGCACAGGCCGGTAAGTAGATCCCTATGGTTCCTCGAGACAAAGAACATTCTGAAGATTGATTAAGATTTATTTGTATCTGTCCTAATCAAGGCTTTCCTCACAAATCCTTTTCAGAATTTTATACTTTATTAGCGAAAATAAAGAAAACATGACAGAAAGTCCCTTCGTTTTATAAAAGTCGGAACAAGAAACGTATTTCATCTGGGTTTCCCACGTTATTCCTGCAGCAAAATTCGTTTAAGCTTTCTTTGGTGTATGACGAAATCTTACAACCACGCTGAAGCCTAAACTGGCATCTAATATTTCTCTAGTTTGTCGTACACCTACTCAGCACTGTCTTTATTTTCTTCATACAAATTATCTCTGTCACCATCGGTCTTTTTGGTCGTAGACAGTAATCCCTGCTGTCGTCCGGCTTGTTACCACACCGGACCTACTGATACCTTATGCGGTTCTCTACTCCAAGTTTTATTGTTTGGTGGCCGGTTATCTCTAATAGTGCAATGGGCTTTTGTGACTGTGGGGTGTGCTGCTTCCACTGCACTCATGCGCGGACATGTAATAAAAAAATCTATCTAGACCCTGTAGTGACTAAATCAGTTTATCCCACCCAAATGGTCACGTAAATCCGTGGAAGACAGGTGTGCTCCCGTAAAGGTAAGTTAAGCACAGTGGTCTACGACCTTCGTCATGGATGCGCGCAGCTGATGACTAAACACATCCTGGGCTAGCCGTTTTACTTCGGTCCCATTAGCAAAAAAGCCGAGGAGCTGTACTGACAGTTTTTGCACCCTTGTTTTTTCTCGCTAGCACTACACTCATCACTCATGTGAACAGTAATTTTTCAGTTGACGAAATCATTGCGTACTCGCTGTCAGGAATGCTCACTCGACTTGCATATCTCACTCACTAACGTTCTTGTCCTAAACGGTAACAATGATTGTGCACTAAATTCTTGAATCCTCCCCCGTGTGTTATTTTTATCCAGACCTCACATTTTATTCCTCCGACACGACCGGTCTTCATTTTCTCATCTATCTTCTCTTTCACTCATTATTTTTTCTAAGTCGCGGGTCTGTGCTTTTATTCACAAACCTGTCACAGCATTTCGTCTATTTAATTTTGGCATTTTTTAACCGAGATTTCCAACTCATACGGATAATACTCAACTTTCCAATTTTTAACCATTATTTCTGCCTACCCTGTCGTTCTCCTAATAGCAGTGATTATTTCTCTTTTTACATCGATGCAGGTTGTGGAGGATATTTAGATAAATGATTCTTATTCCAAAATACCCGTCCCAGGAGATTTTACTGCTCACGACAGCCACTGGCTTACACACTCATCCGGTACTGTTGCCCTATGACAGGGAACGAGAGCATTTACCGTCATTGTTAACCTGTCGCGGCTAACATGTTTCCTCTCATGGGTCCTCGATCATCCTCGAAATCTTGCACACATCCCCGATTTAATTCTGACTTCCAATCTGTCCTTTTATTTCACAATGTTTCTTCCTCCCCTCCTCGGTACACTGGATCATTGTCTCATCAAGTGTCTGCTACACATTTCTACTCATAAATCCATCCCACCCTTCAGACTCAATTTCTGGTGTTACGACTCTGCAGGTTGGAGCGTGGTACGTGATTTTCTGGCATCCTGTCTCTGGTCTGAACGCTGTTTCACTTCCGATTCGAATACCGATACCAAGAACGTTACAGAAACCGTATATAAAGGCGTATATATCTTCGCCCCTCACTGCTTTAAACCCGAAAAACAAATCCCTCGAACGGTTTACGCTCGCATGTATTCGTGCAGTGCAAAAGAAAAAGGTTTTTAAGCACTGGCGCCACTCCTAAACCTAATATTCCCATGACTGCTACTTATGAGCACGCAGCAAATGCTGCTCAACCGTGCGGAAAACCAAAAACAAATTTATTCACCGTAAAGCTCGAAAGTTAGCCTCTCAACTTTCTGTCAACCTTTCTTTCTGGTCCCTTGAAAGCTGTCTCCCGTAGTTTCCGTCCATCCTCATTCCCACCTGTCTCCAATCTCCCAGGAGCAAATGTATCCGATCTATCGGGAAAAGTCGAATTTTCCGACTTCTTCTGGGCTTTTTCGAGACCAGAATCACTGCCAGAAACGTCCGTCAAGTTCTGCGTTCATTTGAATCGTCGAAAATTGACATGGACGGCATTTCTCCCCATTCCGCTGGAGAACTGTGCACCAAAATTTGCGCCCATTCTCCATCGTTTATTCCGTTATCCCTTAAAACTCCTGGTTGTTTTTACTAATCATGCAACAAAGTACTACAATTCAGGAGAGGGACCGCGGTCAATGAAAGGCTGCCAAATAGAGAATCAACCGGCGGTGGTGGGGATCAAACCCCGGTCTTGTTCGAAATCCACGATGATAACCGATTGACTACCGCCGGTCGACGTGTTTTCCCACGTTGGGAAACTGCATATGTTTTTCGCATCCCAAAACGTGGTGATCTCTTCCAACTGCCAACCCAGTTACAGAAACCGAATTTGCAAAACAACTTCTGTCGTACCTGGAACGCCATGCACTCATGATTGACCATCAGTATGGGTTTCGTCGACACAAGTTCATTGGTGATTTATTGGCATGCATTTCGCATGTCTGGTCCTCTGCGTTGAGCAGTCATGGTGAATCACATTCGGTGTTGCTAGTTATCTTCAGAACCTGTGATCAAGTGTGGCACTAAGGTTTGTTGTCAAAGCTACCTGGATTTTGATTCTCACTTGAATTCATTTCCTGAACTCGTGGTTTTCTCAGCGGACGCTCCATTGCGGTCTGTGTCGATGGGGAAACTGTTGAACATACACCAAATGGATGCTGGCGTCCCCCCCCCCCCCTTCCCCCGAGGTTCCGTACCATCCCCCACACTGTTCCTCCTTCTCATTGGTGACCTTTCCACCACTTGCAACCCTGTCTGTACTTTCGCAGATGACACCACCCTCCACCGCTTTGTTTCTGCCTTCTCGTGCTTCATCAACCAAAATCTCACGATTTTCCCAATGTTTGTATGTCGCTAACTTTTGATCTGGATCGAATTTTTACTTGGAACACAGGCAGTCGTGTTTCCTTTAATCCCGCAAAAACGGCTAGCTTGTCGATTTCCCTAGAACGAGATTCGTATTGCCTGGCCCTCTCTCGACTCCACTACTGTTGATTCCATCTCTTCCTCGTTTCTTCCTAGCCTTCTCTTCTCTACTTCGCTCTCTTGGTCCCCACATGCAACTGTTCTTGCCTTGAGAGCATCGGAAAAATCGGTTTTTTTCATGCCAAACGTTTTCTCACATCCATTTAACTCTTCATTCTACATAAGGCCAAAATCCATCCTGCTGTTGAGTAATGTAGCCACGTTTGGGGAGGGACCTCGTCTTCTTCATTAATGCTCCTCGATCGTGTCCAGCACAAAGCTCTCCGCCTCACTGGTAACCCTACGATAACCTCAACTTTGCAGTCACTAGCCCATCGCTGGGCAATTGCTTCGCTGTCTTTTTTCTACCGATGTTACGAAGGATTCTCTCTTCATGATCTTGTTTCCGTGGTCATTGTTCCTTCTGCTTTCAATCGTCTCTCCCGTGTGGAGGCAATAAGCTATCAGTATAAGTAATAACCCCAGCCTGCCACACTATTAGTTTTAACTCTTTGTTTTATCCAAAAACGGCAAACTTATAGAACACCCTATCCGTCACTGTTTTTCCCCGTATGATCTTTACACTTTTAAGCACAATCAACAAACTAAATTTTTGATGGATGTTCCCAGACTTATCTCCTGTTGTACACTAGGTCTTTAGATTATGGGATTTATCCCTTCTGTTATAACTCATGTAATAAGAAAATGTACTTCTTTTTTGAAACCACATGAAGTTGAAAAACGTTGTGAGAGGCATAATTTTTGATCTCACTCGCTCCTCATTATGACGAGACTGCACCTTGGCGTAGTGTGATGGCTTGCGTTCCTCCATGACCCAAAGAACTATGCAGGATGGCCTCCTTAAGCCGGAGATGCAATCATGCCTGACAGGCTGATGGGTAGAGGCCAGACATAGTCCAGTCACAGAATCAGTTGATGGGCAACATCTGGTTCTAACCACTATGTCCCTGGAGAGGACACTCCAGCGAATAAACACGGAGAGAAATAGTTTGCCGGTCTAAAACCCCTCACTAGATGGACGTGGGAGTGGAGTACCTGGGTTTCTGTCGACGGTGAGAAAAGTGATCGCATTTCATTGAGCACCTATCGCTCACCTAGGCTGAACAGCCCCCAGCCCAAAGAATGCCACCCCGTCCACGTTCCGCCTGCTCCATTGGGTGCATGGGGCTAAGGACTGAATTCGAAAAGTGGATCGATAACAGAACACCCGCGACGATAAGACAAAACGCATGCAGTAGTCAGGTCTCATGTGCAGACCAGAAGAAGTTCTTTCATGGATGCTTTGGACACGTTCCAGTGCTGGGTTAACGCCCCACTGTCTTGTGGGTGAGACTTTTGAGTCAAAATATCTGGTCAGGGTTCCCAAAGAAAAACCCCTTCCGCTGTGTGGACAACCCCGAAGTATGATGTGCCCAGAAACCTACAGCGGTCAGTCGGGAAACATTCCTCTTCTCTCTACTCTCCATCCTTTACGTTCCAATTGTAAATGCATACGAGTAGCCACAGTGAGTCGTGAGTGTGAACTTGTTGCTCTCGAAAAGTGTAGCAAATGAAAGACGGGAAGAAAGAGAATTTATTCTCCGACCTAAGCATTCTCTTCACTTAGCTGCTTTCAAAGTCCGCACACTTTGCCAAACGGGACAACAGGCTGCTAGGACTCTTGAAACCTTTAACACAGACGTGTGCTGTCTCCGAAACACGCATACAAGACCCAACTTCAGTGTCAACACTTTGCTACCCAGATACAAGCTCGGCTTCGTGCTCCATTCTTGGTGTATCGGATGATTTGGTGTCCAGTGCTCGTGGTCAGGCTGGCGTTGGCATCGCTCTGAGCGTGAAAACTGAGCGTGCACTGCTCGACTGGATCCCAGTCAGCAGTCGTCTGTGCTTGGTTCGGTTGAATGGTTCTGTGCATGTCAACAGCAATAGACTGAAGCACCGATGCCTGTTTGTCGTTTCTGTGTATACCCCAACTGGCTGTAGCCCTTCTAAGACTGAAGACGAATTCTACCAAGATTTATCTCGATCGTTCCGCAGCGTGCGCTCCACGGACATCATGGTTGTTGCTGGTGATTTCAGTGCTCAAGTCGGGAGCCTAGATGAGGCGGAGAGGAATATGGGAGGCCGATATTGCTTTCCAGCCGGTCGAACTGATAACGGTGATCGACTCATTCAACTATGTTCAGATCATGGACTATTCCTAGCGAGTACAACTTTCTCGCACAAAGAGCGACACCAGTTAACTTGGCGTCCTTTATCGCCTTCACACTGTTGAACTCAGACCGACCATATTGTTGTCGGTTACCGCTGGCGCGGATCAGTTCAAGACTGTCGATCATTTTGGTCCACGTCTGTAAACACTAATCACGTTCTTGTCCGCGTGCGCTTCAGCTTGCGCCTCGTCGGTGGCCGAAGCAATGCCAAAGCGAACCGTCTTCCACAGCTACAACTAGACGATAACCAGCGATGTGCTTTCCGAACAGAATTATCGATCAATCTATCGATGCATTCAGATGCCCAGGATCCAGAAGGGCGATGGATAGAGATCAAACAGGCACAGGTGCTCGGTAAAGTAGCTACTGGATTTGTGCACGAAACTGAGGTTGGGTTAATTTTGGGCAATTCAGGGTCTCGCGCTTTTACTCATTCAGTCAGTAAGTACGGGAAATAGCCACGAACTGCAGCGTATTTCTCTCGTGCAAAGAATTTCAATACTGTACATTACTGATACCCGAATTCTGCCACCTTGTTTTTCTACGACATACAGAGGGAGGATCATGCCACTGGATTTTAGTGTAATGACTTAGAATCAAAAACAGTGGTGCGAGTGGTGTACGGCCGTTCACCCGAAAATATACAGTAGAAAAAATGACTAAAACGCTTTGCGCTGCGAAATCATGTCAGTTTATTCCCTGCATTTCCTCTCAGTTGTGGTTTTTCCTTCTCACTTCGTTCCGATGTTGTGACGTGGGTGCAGTGTCCTCAGGTATAATTAAGTAGCGTCTAAGGTCTTGCACCTTCGAAGGCCAAAATTTTCAGTAATTCGTTGATATAAGTGGTGAGAGATTTGATTGATTTATCCTATGGTTCAACATACAGTATCAACGCTTAATTCACCATTGAAAACAAAGGAATCACTGGGCAGCTGTTTCATATAGCTTGTTAGAAATAATCAGCAGTGAAAAACTATCGAGCCCTCACTGGAAGTGTCCTGAAAAACTATTCAGTAAGATTTCAAGTATTCAGTCAACCATTTTCGGTAACAAATGCTGTGATCTTATTCACTGCGTTGAATTTCAACAACCACGGTGACATTATTTCACGTCCATATTATTTCAGTCGTTTGTTTTTTGCTGTGGTAAGTACTGAGAGTCTATTTCTCATCTAATCAATGGAAATGAAAATATGCTTTTCGGGACGAATTTCGGTTCGGAGTGTCTCGAAAAAACGATGCGCCATGTAATATGGTATATGTGACGTGTTAACGAATATCAAACACTTACAAAAGTAAAAATATCTTTTTCTCTATCTTTCTTGTTCACACCCCACTAGCTCTGGTTTACGGACCTATTTTACGAGATAACGAGAGCTATGTTGGTTGTATTGATCCTCAGTGCAGTCCGTTGGAGCAAGCGATATGTGCATATGGTTACGCTCGCATGCTGTGCACCCGCGTTTATGGTCGATCTCCGGGGTGTGATATTCAGGTCTACAATCGAATCTCGGATGACGCGGTTCCGGAGTTAGATGTAACCGTGGATGCTAACGGTCATCCTAGCGGAGCCTGCGAACTGTTTACTAATAAGCCCGACTGTTCAGACTTGACAATTCATGGCAAAAATATTAATTTCTGTTACGTCCCAGGTCACTTGTTTCATATGCTGTTTGAACTGTCGAAAAATGCAATGCGGGCGGTCGTTGAAGTTCATGGTTCTAAGGAAGAGTTACCTCGATTGCAAATGGTAATCTGTAATGCCCCGGAGGATGTGACAATTCGGGTAGGTTCCTTCCTCAACTCCGTTTCTGTTTGATACATCCCCACCTGAGACATAAAGCGTTGATTTACGTTTTCTTCCAAGAGCTCTAAATGGTTAAGATGGTGAATGTGCGCCCTCTAAAAAAAATCCAGTACGATCACATTTCAGAAGACAGCGTTCATGTGGCAGACCCTCTCTTGCTTCAATCAACGGCTTCAACTGCCATTATTTATTTCATTTATGATAGATCGTATGAAAACATTCCTTTGTTTATTCAAACCATTAGCACCGTCGTTTGCTTCACATAAATACCTACCTACCCCAGTAGCTGTAGAATGAGTTTGTGGGTTTTGTCGATTTTATATTTCTTTGTATCATCCCATGCGCAAGTTATATATATATATATATATATATATATATATATATATATATATATATATATATATATATATATATATATATATATATATATATATATATATATATATATATATATATATATATATATATATATATATATATATATATATATATATATATATATATATATATATATTCACCGATAACCCAGCAGAAAGTACGGAGGCTTGGGCACATTAAGAACTCCAAAACTGTCCTAACCTTCATGATACCGTAACAACGGTCATCAGCCCACCCAATGGCAAACTAGCTGCATTGCTATTCCTCTATGAGCTGTAAAAGCACAGTTAAGGATCTGTGAAAATAACTTTTGCTCTCTGAAGTTATTCAACTTTCGGTTACTGCAAATTCACACATTCCATGGACTCAAATACCCTAAGTGCCCGGATTTCTAGAAATCACTGTATGAAGAAACTGAATACAAAAAGCTAGCTGCCACTTTTTCTAACCATATGCGATGTCCGTTATTTTTTATCACATGATGGTCTCCTTTCAAACGCGTCAGGCAGGCATTCGTTGGTGCAGTCTATCCAAAAGATAGGGAACGTTGTTCGTGATGCACATTGGGGCTATTTTCCAGAGTCAAAGCCGGTGTTGTAAATACTTGTATTGTTGGTAATAACTGTACTCCTGAATGTATATGTTTATTGTACATCTAAAGACCATTTTTTGTTGTCAGTTGTACAAATGGGGAATGAAATGGCAGGCAGTTTAAAGATGGTCGCACAGTGGTTTTTCGAGTGTAGAGCTAACCGCATGTGAGTACACCAGTTACCGAGACATATGACCATACCACTTAGTTTTTCTTATCGTCCGCTTAGTTGTTGACTTTGGCAACCACATAATTCACTTCCCGAAAGTAGACCAAAGGTAACGTAGATATTAACTTGATGTCCAGTGTCAAATGAAATCATAAACTGATCTCTTGATGTTTTTCAGCTGAACGACTATGGCGGTGGAATGAGTTATCAAACATCGGTTCAGGCGTTCAAGTACACGTTTACCACTGCCTCGCATTTGGGACCACTTGTGGATGATATTTCAGAACCCACTAAAGCTAATTCGGGCAGGCTTGGCGTTGATCCAGAACGGGCAACCTACTCCCCTCTGGCCGGTCGCGGTCATGGTCTACCTTTGAGCCGATTGTACGCCCGGTATCTAGGCGGAGAATTATGCCTAAATTCTGTCGAAGGACATGGTAGTTCTGCTCTTATCTATTTGAAACGTTTACCGGAAACAGCAAATGAACTGTTACCGCTGTTCACACGAACCACTCGTGCGTTTTACGAGTGTCCAGATTCCGGAGAGGATTGGGTCTCCGGTTCCTCCGCACGTGCCACGGATCTGACTGTACGCCCCGGTTTGAGTCCTTGAAATGTCTGCGTTTTCGCGGAGTTTTCTACCCAGTGGTTTTTTAAAGTACCCTTTCGACAAAAAATAGCCGGTATGCCACACTGACTTTGTTATGCCTACAAATTTGGCACACAGGTGCACATCTGCGTCCTCTCCATGTTTCCCATTCATCATCGCACATCCCTTGTTTTCTTCTCACCACCTCAGTGCTTTCACTTTTCACTCACATCGATGTGATCCCGAGTACTATTACCCGATTATCATCCAATTATTGCCCCTCGTATTCTTCAAGACGAAGCGCCTGTTTAGGGACACGCATACATACACGCGTGTACACATAAACTTGTTTCCATTTTGTAAAAAATAAATCGAAATCCGTTTGCATTTGCCCATTCATCTGTCCACTTGATTCCAAGAAGCAATCGATGTATTCTGTCGTGCTCTAATCTTGTACAGTCTAACGGCTCATCGTCGTCATCAGCATCATTATCACATATTTCATCCCACTTCGAAATGATCCATTCAAGCCATATGACCAGCTATTCGTAATACGTACCGAAATTATGACATCCCTACCACTATTTAAGCTTTGTGGTTCGTGATGCGTCACGTCTTCGTCGATCCGGTTTTGAGACTATGGTTCAGCGTACTTCCACTTTTTTATTTTGCCCCCCTCCACTCTGTACACTTCGCTTCTCATGGCAAACATGTGAATCCGACTCATCCGTTGTTCTCCAGTTATGGACAATCTAAAGCCCGACGATATTATTGGTTGTCTGTTAAATAACAACTTAAAAAACAAAAGATTATTCTAATTACTAACTTTGTTGTTATTGTACGTGTCACGAGGACTGATAGTTGTAACAATAACTGCCTTGATATTTGTCATTGTTCAACTTCCCGGTCAAAATACCATCATCTAGCTTGATGCTCCACTTGCCGAGGCCACTTTAGTTTGTCTTGTGAACATAATGTGCTCGATTGCCAGTAGGCGTTTGCTCCGTCTCCACCGTTTTTCCAGTGCTCAGGGCTCTGTTTTGTGTGTCGGTGAACGTTTTGGGTGTTTATCGGAGCTTGATAGTTTTCAGAACAAATTCGTCACCGACGTGTAGTGCTGCTTTGTGCTAAATATGCGCTTGAAATCTCAAGGTTTTTTTTAGCTCGGTGATGCCTAAAGAGCTCGTTATTTGCAATCATCTCTGTGAATCTTTATTGTGCTGTTTGCTCTCTGGGGTGAAACATGGTTGTAGGGAAGCTGCTTCCGTGGGCAATCTAGCTAGCTCACTTGTTGCTCTTTTCGATCGTCGTCTATTCATAAAGGCCGAGTTTGTTTCATGTGAAGTCGTAGCACTTAGATCTCGAACAATCTCTTTTATATAACGGTGTATTTAAATCACGTCTGTAAAACTTTCCAATGAGTGTTTACCACTAGTGCGTCTGCACACCTAACAGATTTCGCGGTCACAAGTGCCAGTAGAAGACGTTCGCACAGACCCCATCTATCTTAGTTTAAGCAGCAGATAATACGAATACTCTGATAGATCTCCGCCTTTTTAACATTTCTCTTTGACCTGAAATTAAGATTTAAGTATACTCTAGGTACATGTATACGTAAACTGAGCCTTCTTTTTATTTGGGCCTCGTAAGATGGAGTTATGTACCTTCAGATTCTCCGTACTCGCTCCGAAAGTGAATTAATTATTTATTTAGATGCCCCGTCGTTGTAATTCATCTGCGCATCCCTTTTGTTCCTAGATTATATTTGAAGAGAATAGCAATAGAATGGCCTCAGTTCGTATCAGAAGTTAAGGACATCCAAAATTTATCAATTTTATTATGGGAGTATCTTGTCGCATCACGTTTGCCTGCGTAACAACTTTTCAGAACTGCCTCCTGATTGTACTTACGCCAATGCACAAATGCAACTTTATTTTAGTCTCCCAGGAGGATTGGTGAGTGTAAGACTTGAGCATTCAGTTTGTCGTGGTTCAGTTTGAAGTCATCGAATGCAACGTGTCATTGTTGTAGCATTACTAACCACCTAGGTGCATGTCCCTCAAATAGTCGCATCATAACGGTACTTTCCATGAATTCCCGTAAGCTATTGTTGCTAATTGTTCGCAAGTGCCTCCTCTAGATCGAGGTCGTTATAAAAGTCAGATGTACGGGAAAACGAACAAAAACAATTCTCGTAATGGTAGATCTAATTTATGTAGATGATCCTTTCAGTAGAATGAGAGGCGGTTGACCGACAGTGACACAATGGCGAACCACCATCGAAGGGGCCCAATCAAACGAGAGGGTGGATAATCATACTAAGTGCATACGGTCTGTGGGCATTGAAGTATGAAAGCAGAGTTACGTCAAACTCAAAGGTCACCTGACAGTTTGTGTCACAGCGTGTGATGAGTGTAATAGTCGGTTAGCTCATAGACAAGTGTCGCGGGTTAGAGGCGTACTAGTGATCAGGACGTAAAGTGAACTGAGTTAAGATGCAACAGCGTGTTTGGAAAGTGTGAGAATGGAATTTGACGCAGACGGGGCCAAACTTCCGAACCCCTGACAGCACAATAAAAGCCCTGGGTGCGAGATTATGATGCAGCCCAAATACTAGCAGGGGATAACACCTGGTTCAGCGCACAAGGACGCGTGAATTAATGGGCCAGAAAACGTCAAACTGTACTAGGTGTCCTGCCTTTCATCTAGTATTTTGCCCGGACATGGCTACCAAGACCTAGGGAAAAATGTGAAAGTGCAAAGAATGGGCGAACCGGACCAGTAATAGACGTACGGTGGCGCTTAAAAGTTGATTCAGCGTGCCCGAAAACGAAAGTAACCGATGTGTTCACAGTTCCGCATTTTTAAGGAAAAGTGCTATTTTTATTGAATTCAGTAAATTGACTTTGGGTAGTTTCCTCAACATATTTTATCCAGACAAATAAAGCCCCACAGGTCACTGGAACGGGTAATGCTAACTGCAAAAAGATCTAAATGCAAGTGCACCACGTGAACGCGAAGCGAAAATGGATTTCGCTTTAAGTGTGCTCCTTAATGTAGCCAAGTTAATAAATGCATTGCGAAACTTGTTTCATCGTTCTTAAGCACACTCATTTTGCATTCAGTCGGTCACGTTATCGACAGGCGCAATACGATGAAGATGGAGCACTGCGGCGGTGAAGCACAGTCGCAAACATTAAACATTTCACTCAGTAATATTGTAATATTTATGTACTTTT
The DNA here is from genome assembly GCA_948099385.1 of Fasciola hepatica. Classification (NCBI taxonomy): domain Eukaryota; kingdom Metazoa; phylum Platyhelminthes; class Trematoda; order Plagiorchiida; family Fasciolidae; genus Fasciola; species Fasciola hepatica. Next base: position 39,855,356 of record CANUEZ040000043.1, read on the forward strand.
ACTCGTATATTGGACTAGACGAAAAGTGATCGTATTCTACACGGAATGATCACCGCAGACCTTTCGAACAATGGCGATCGAGATTTGTCGTATGTGGTGTGCTGTCTTATTCACCTGTTGTATTTTGGCATGCCCTCATCAACACACCTGGCATTCTTCGTTCATTGTTTTAAATGATATATTCTCTTTTAGGTGACACTTTCTCAATAAACCATTAACAGTAAGCTCAGCAACCATGCTTTGTCTGCATTCTTTATCACGTTTGCTCATGGGTGAAGTGTACTCTGTGACCTCAAACGCTCACTGCACTATTAGGTATAATCGGCAACTGGACTTTGTGACTTGGAGTGGAGAACTACATGAGGTCCCACTAGGTCAAGTTTGGTAGCGAGCCGGACGGCAGTGGCCTACTGTCTACGGCCAAAGTAACCGGAGGTAGCGGGATTCGAACCTCCGATCTCCGGGGTGGTAAGGAAATGCTCTAAATCACTCCTCCATCACCGGTACGTGACGTCATCGAAGCCCTATGCAGCTGATAGGCACAAGCTAATTGTAGAAGCGCTAAAGACAGATTGAAACAGTAATCAGTGATTTCCTCATCAGTTCAATATGACACTGCATACAAGTGCGGTTAATGAGCTATATCTTTCGGATTGAAAAGGTCCCTTCTGTTTCAGTGTAAGTGAAGTAAAACTGTTTCTTAGCTTGAACATTGTCCAAAATGCGGTGTGATATCTTATGGTTGACGAAGATCGATATATGGCAGAGTATGGAGTAAACTGAGAAGCAAATTCTTTGAATCTATTACTAAGAGAAAACAATGGTCAGCAGCTAAAAGCCCATCCAACAGAGATACCCTAAGAAATCGCAGGACGATTGAACTCCTCTAGTGTCGTCTTATACATGGTGTTCTTAGCTTCTATGCACTTTCATCACTGAGTTGGTCGAATGGATATTGTGGGGGAACAAGCTCGCTTTGAGTGATTTCTAATCATGCCAATAGAGGAATATAGTCGAACACAAGGGAGGGAATAGTGTTTACCTACTCCGAGCATAGTGCTTCTCAACAAAAGTGTAAGCTATTCCAAATGAAAGCTCTAAATTCACATGAATAGAACGGCGAAAAACACGAGGTTGTTCAAATAGAAAGGTCTGACCAACAGTTTACGGCGTCTTGACAGGGTGTTATGGTCTCGGCTGCACTCGGACAAATTTGGCCTAACGGAACCACCGCCCCAAGACTGAATGGCTCACCAGAAGCCTATAAAGCAGGGTTACCACAGGAGTCCGTCTTTAATATGTACAACTCACCGTATCATGCCTTGGCTTAAGGTTTGACGAGTTTTATAGAGCCATCGAGGGTGTAAACACCAAAGCACAATGTAGAGGAAACATTCGGTTTTGTTAAATTTGCTCGAGATCTAAATGTGAAAGGCCGTCCGTATCGAGGAAACCATCGATTATTTGGCTGCACAGCAGTTAGTGGAAAATTCAAATACTATTAGGCGACGATAGTTGCATACGTATGCAAATGAAAGGTTTAGTTTGGGGTAACAATTATTATTATTTTTATTAGTCTTTTACTCCCTTTTCGTTAATCAAGCAATATTTCTGGAAGAAGTCGCTGGCGAATACAAGAATACCTAATGAGGAAGTAATCTTTGGTGGCAGGACTCGAGCTCGGGACTTCGAAGACAAAGTCCACGATGATAACCGCCCAACTACCGCCGACGGAGCAAAGTACTGAATTCAAAAGCAGACCGATAATTGCTGCACCAGCGGAGACTGAAACACTCGCGTGACAGACCGGAAGAAATATCTTCATAGGTGCTTCGATCAAGCTTTCGGGTTAACTCCTAACTGTCTTGTCGGTTAGACTGTTAATTCGAGGGATCCCATAAGACACTCAGTAATGTATGTTGCATTCGGGACTCCAATTTTGTCGCCTGTTTGCTACCCCCATCAAGTCCTAGTATGAAGTTTCATTAACGCCTTTCTGGGGACCCTGAAGCTTCGGCTTCTGATCCTGCCAGCGTTGGCATTGCTCTCATTGACAGGACCACATTGATTCGTCGTCTCGGCTTGCGCACCCTCCGACGGCAACTCAGATGCAAAGAGAGCTGGGCTGGTGTTGTGGTTTTGGTGGGAGAAATGAATGCTAGAGTCAGTCGGCTGTCTTTGAACAAGGCACATTTGGGAAGCTCTTTTGGGCTAGATTCCCGTCGTTCGAGAAACGGGGAACAATTTTGGACTCCATGCTCTGACCGCCACTTGTTCCTCACAAATACGAACTTCATACGCTCTAACTGCCGGTACTCCACGTAGCGCGCACTGTCTTCCAGTCAGCAATGGGCCAAAATTGACCATGCCGCAACAAGTCACAAATGGAGGGACTGCATAGTAGACTGCCGTTTGTAGTAGAGCACCCTACTTGACGCCGACCACGCCCTGGTTTACGCTAAGCTGTCCATGTGCTTTGGTTGGCTTTCCAAACGCCTGCTGCAACGACCGTTACATTATGGTAGGTTTTCCGATGCACCTTGCCTACCGGTCATCCGAAACGCGCTAGGTGAAAATTTGGGTCCAGCTCCACCTGATACCGTCAACCAGCACTGGCCGCTTATCGAGAATTCTTTGCATTCCGCTGGTTTAGTGAGGTATGGACTGTCTAGTTGTGTTGTGAAGCTCTAACGAAAAATAGCGGCGGTCACGACACGGCGAGAAACAATAATGACGACAACGAAATCGTCGATTAGGATTTGACACACGTCACTGTGACCGGCGACTAACGACGTGGAATCAGAAGCTGGCAGGTTCATCGGATATGTGCTGGATGCAGCGCTCTTCCGTGGGAGTTGCACGCGCACGATCTGTAAAGGCATACAACGAATGATTACCCGATGAGCCAAAGCCCTGAAAGTGCATAAGCAGATAGAAATATTACAGCAGAGTATGGGAATGATGGTCTATGCCAATACGTTATTTAGACCCTGGATATGTAATGAATCTCTGTGCCTTCTCGACGTACATCGGTCGGTCGCGGCTGGAAGATAATGTAATGAAACACGGCTCGTAACGAGGTGAGCAATGAATTCAAATCTTTTTACGGATCGCGAATGCTGGCGGTTGCAACGTGCATCAGAGATGGAACGTGCTTCCACCATGGAAAATTCCCGCAAAATATTCTATCTCATCCGAGTCATTGGTAGGGAAGCTCTAGGTGTGAGTGACACGATCCGCGAAACTGACGGTAAGTCAATTCAAAAACGGCAGCGAAGTCTCAAACGCTGGACGGAGCACGTCCAGACACAGTTCAGCTTGACTTCTGCGTCAAACTCCCAAATAGTTCTTCCGGCATACGTCCCGTGGACTGTTTCGATTGGTCCACCTACCGGAGCGGCGCTCCGCAAAGAAATCAAAGTATACCTATTTTGATTTATTCTGCTCCAAACAGTACAGGGTCCTATGGCTTCCGTCTGAGTAAAATGCTTTACAATTCACTTCTACTTCCGATCCAGTTGTAATTTTCCTGGTTATGTACCTTTGACAACCAAATTAAGTTCCAACTGACGACGACTAACTGGAGTTTGTCCGGGTAACCTTGAAAACCGTGATAACATTTGGTATTTGCGGTAAAATGTAAAATACTATTTCATATTTGTATTCGTATTTATATTTATTCTTTGCTGTCTTTGGGGAAGCGGAGAAGATATTGGTCCATGAGTTCATAAAAGTACGTACTAAGGTATATAGGTCGACTGGTCGTTGTATATTTACGAAACTAGACATAAACGAGAAACACGTGAGTATACTTTAGATAAACAAACCTTTGAAATCGTAAATTGGGGATGCAACAAGTTCCCATCAAGACAGTGATTCAGTTTTCTAAATCCATGATTGAGGGAAACAGTTATGGTCTGCAAGTGGTTATGTCACTTTGAACTCAGATGAATAGTCTCAATCAGAGAGTGCATTTTGACGTGGTGTGACGGCTTGCACACCTCAGTGTACCAGAGAGCCATATAGGATGGCTCACCCCAAGCCGAAGATTCAACCATACCTGGAAGATCAATCGATAGGGAATAAGTGAAACAGCCTACTGGTCCTCCAGGTTGGGAGTCGATCTGAGCTGGCAACTCAGTCCGTATGATCGATGGAAGTATACTCGTTTCAAGCAGATGGGCTTTCAATCAGCCACCCTTGCAACCCTGCGGACAGGTTCTCGTTAGAGCTAAAGACTTTGGTTGAAAACCTGAATCGTTCTCCTGCTTGGTGGCTGGTCACCCTAGCAGTACCCATCCAACATCTCCCATGTAATGAATGAATACAAAAAAGAATTTCATACTGCATTGGTCGTCGCCGAGGACAATCAGGATCGCTCTGCCCATTGTATCGGGCGGAAGGGCGTAGTGATAATTGGGCTACCGCTCAGAGTTCCCTCTATCTAACCATAATTCTACCACTGGTAACACGCTCAATACCCGCAACGGTTCACTGTCAAATAGTGTCCTGAATAATCCTCGATTTGGTAATTCACATCTGAAGCCTCGTCAGAGTCTAAATCTTGGCACCCCTGAAGTGCGCACACACATGCAGGCCAGTCAGCAGGCGTACCCAGCACTCACAATGGACTCTCTGGTGATTGATGTCTAGTGAGTAAGTGAAACGCATATCCACTATTCGAGCAATATGATTCGACTAACTGGTCCTGGTATCTCATCGAGATATTTCTTGTGCACTTCAGGAGACGAAGCAGCTAGAGCTATGCGTAAACATGTTGTAGGAATGGTCTTGACTGGCAAGACTGAGGCTGTCATTTTTGGACTGGATACTGGTTAACAGTCGTTTATGTGCTGTAACACTGCGAGGGTCAATTGGCGTTCGAAAGGATAGTTGTTGTGTTAAGCACAATTTGTTTGTGATCTTAGCATACGCTCCAACAGACTGCAGTTCTGACACGTAGGACGATCAGTTGCATGATGAATTCATCACTCTCGTTCGCAGAAGCAAAAGCTCTGACATTGTAGTGCTAGTTGGTGATTCTACTGCACATGTTGGCAAACTTAGAGCATCAGAAGCTTATTTAGGTTGGTAGTTTGCTTTACTCATTCAGCACACAGATAACGGTGGTAGGCTTTTCCAGTTTGTTCAGACAATCGGTTATTCCTCTCTAGTACGCATTTCCGACACAGCTCGAATCGTGGAGCAACATGGCGCTGTAACACTACACGTACTCAGAGTCAGAGTGATCACACCGTAGTTAGCTATCGGTGGAGCGGTTCTTTTCAAAACTGTAGATCCTACTGTTCCACGTACGTCGAGTCGGATCATGCATTAGTTTCAACTCGATTATCGCTCCAGCTCCATGATCATCGACGCAAAGCGCAAACCCGGTTAGCCGTACAACGTTTGTCTGATGCAGAAATTCGTGACTGGTATAAACAGAAATTATCACGTGAGCAACGAACTACAACGAACAGTAGTGTAGACGATCACTGGGCCAATATCAAACAGGCGATACGCGTGACACCAGGTTTTCCTGCTGTTCTACATCTGATCTCCATCAAAGACACTGGATTTCTCAAGAGTTAGTTAGTCTAATGAAGAGAAGACAACTACCAAACCAAGTCAAAAATGTCCTAAAGGAGGATTGCGAAAATTGGTGGGTCAAAATAGCCGCAGAGATGCAAGTAGCAGCCACCTCAGGTTAAGGTCAAACACTGTTCAAACTTATCCGCGACACTAATGGATAGCAAACTCCGATCAGTGAAACGATATGCGATAGAAATGAAGAGCCCATTTATGGCAAACACAAAAGGCTGGACAATTGGGTCAAGTAATTGAAGGAGTAATGTAGCCAGTCACTCGCTAATGTAGTTACTGCGATATCAACAACTGCGAATTTTTGAGGAGTATCACTTGAACCCCCATCGGAAGTGGATTTGAAATCAAGCATTCGACTACTGAAGGGTGAAAAAGCGCCCTGTCCTTACCCCAGTGATTTTCAGACTGGATGGAGCTGTCATTGTAAAATTACTTGTCACCTTGGTGCTTGACACTTGAAACGAGAAGCGTATTCGGTTATTGTGTGGCGAGTCATTGATTGTACCCATGTTCAAGAGGGGAATACGCAACGACTGTGATAATCATCGTGGGACCAGTGTAACTCCGATAATCACCAACGTATTAGTCTCTATTTTTCTGCACCCTCTGACACCGACTCACTGGAGGAACACCCGCCAACAACAGGTTGGATTCTGCGCAGGTGGAGAATGCATCGAACAGATTTCTATTCTTCACCAATTACCTGAAATATGTCACACAACAATAATGGCTTTCCTCAACTTGAATGATGCCTTCGATTGTGTCGATCGAACGGCACTATTCACTCCTCCTCACCGAAGGGTATGTCACAGAATTTCGGTGATCTACCAAAATCGTTGTACTCTCATACTTCTGGGGGTGTTAGGGTTTACGGTGAACTATCTAGTCTACTCGAAACTAACGGTGGTGTTCTACAAGGAAGTCCCATTTCACCACTCCTGTTTAACTTCGTCATGAACACGATAATGGAGAATACATATGAAGTCTTCAGGATATAGGCATAGAATTTGGAAATGGTGAAAACCTATGACGTAGACTAGGCGGACGACCTTGTTTGCTTGTTCGAATGCACGGAACATGCGCAACGTGCATGGGACAGACTCGAAGAGGTGTAGCTCCGTTTGACGTGCGCTTTGCATTTTCAGTGTAGAGTGATGTTATGAGACTGGACGTCAACGATTCCGAGCTTGCAGCTCAATTTTTCTATTTCTACGTGCAACATGATGAGAAAGGCAGTGGTCAGTGGAGCTCCTTCTGATGATGTTGATGATCATGACCTACCCATGAATCAGTATTACTGTGACAAGCTAGACTTAATGTGCGACAAAATGTCGTCTCATTCATGTCACTTACATCTCCGAACTTTTCATTTGCACTGAGGCAGGTGTTCTGAAATACGTTTCACACTTTCAAGTCAAGTCAAGTCAAGGATGTGATTTATTTGTCCAAAAGGCAGAAATTTTCAGTGAAAAGTCGTCAGTAACATGCTTTGACAATAGCTATAAATAAGTGGTACGGAAGAAAAAAAACCGTGATGATCGAATCATGCTGATCAGCAAGCCGTTTTTGTGATTGAAGAACTAGGTGGAAAAAGGACAGTCGTGAATCACTAAGCTTTTCTCACAGGTCGTCCATAAGTCGTTCTTTTGAAACAAGAAACCTTTCCAGACATGGAATAACCGAGGTACAAAACGTTGTAGTTCGAGAACATATCAATTTCAATTTATTACTTGTATCCGAGTGGGGATTACTGCGAGTTAGGGATGAATGTAGTGGGTGAGTGCCATCAGAAAACGTAGTGCTACACGACTGTTCACACGCAGAAAAGTGGATTTTTTCCACGAAATTCAATAACTAGGATTGGGATGTTACTGCATAAAGAAGTGCATTCAAGGGGGCGCTTGATCAACACGGAGTTTTTGGCAAGCAGACCAGCGGAAATGAAAGGAGAGAGGTACAACCAGTGACATAATACAGAAAAATGGAAAAACTTAGATATGATATGAGTACGTTGTGGTGATTAAGCGGCCATCACACGTGATACGGTCACGTACAGCTTCTTAGCTACGCAAGCTCATGAGCCTCAAACAATCAGGATCGCTGAGAATAGGCACAGTAAAAGCTCGTTGTGAATGGCCAACTTCTAAATTACCAATTATCTTCTTTGATCTAAAGTATTTATACAAACCAATTCCGTAATACAATTACGGTATTGTTCCTCAGTTTTGGTGTTCTTGCTACTTTGACTTGCGCAATTTCGGTGACAGTGATTCCAATACGTTCTATCATTTCGGGCTTTTGCGAATATTAGATAGTTGCACGTAGAGACCTCAAGCGAGAGATGTAAAATTTCATCCTTCTTACCTTGAAAAAGGAGCGTTGTACTTGATGGGTCCACTACAGGTTTGATGTGATTTGCATACCAAAAAAACTATGGCACTGATCTCTCCCCACTTTTGCACCTCCTTTCATGGGGGTTGAATACTTTGAAGGCAATGGGGATTTACGATCAACTGGAAGAGTAATGTTGCGCACTTGTTTGGATTACGTAATAATTTGACGGCTTTGAACCATTACGTCATTGTATAAATAGACTACTGAAGGGGATCCATATATGCAATGTTCCGGCAATCAGAACTGACCACAACATCATCAGCGTATTTGAAAGTAAGGAATGATGAATTAGGCGGAGGCCATATATGTAGCGAGCGAGCAGAAGTAGTGATAGGGTAATTCCTTGCAATATTTCGACGTTTATAGGGATTGTGGGAGATGTATGACGGTTCAATAAATGTGAATTGAGGCTGGTTCGTAAAATAGTCTCTCAACCAATTGGAAAGCCTTGGGGATATGGCTTGCTAATCTAAAAGAGACAGTAAATGTTTTCTGCTGAGCAAAATGTAAACATTTTAACCGTCCAGAAAAACAGATATGAACGAGTTTTCCTCTACGATCAATCAAAAGAGCCACTAAATGGATAGAACAGCTGACGGCTTCCAAAGTAGAACACGGTTTTCGGGAAGCAAACTGGCTTACCTCCGAAATTTTATTGGTAGACTTACGTTCGTCGGTTACTATCCACTCGGAAGTCTTCAGCAAGACTGACGTGGATACCATGAAATGGAATTTGCCTGTTTCTTCCTCTGGTATTGGAGTGTTACCAACTTGTCACTAAATGTCAGCGAGTTCACCTTCAGAAAGACGTCAAGTGAATATGAAGGAGGACACAGTAGCCAAATCAGTAGCATAAGTTTTCTGAATGATCAGAATGATGCCATAGGGTCCGGAAGTTAGACTGACATGGATGGATTTAAACTACTTGCGAACACGTTCCGGAAAAAGTCACTGAGGATTTCCCGATTAGCCCAGAATTCCAGGTAATTTGCATAATAAATAGGTTGAATTAATTTCTGGTACATAAGACCTGTTAACGTTTTCAACAGCATGCACTGTGTAATTTGCTTGAGGTGCTTGACAATATAGCGTTTTTAGTCCATTCCATAACTGGCGGGAGAGTTGTCTTTGAGTAGAGTACTTGCGTATAGTCCATCAAGATAACCAATTTCTTCTTCGATGTACAGGTTAAACGGTTTTACCGCAGACTTATTGTGGGGAAGATATGCTCTCTCTTCCATCCTCTGCAATCTCTTTAGCTTCTCCGGATCAAAGCGGTCTGTACGCATCATAATCCTTTTTCGTGGACAGCTTGTCTCGTACCAGAAGTTCAAATAGCTTGTCATGTTTTCACTATGCGTAGGTACGTCAGGGTATTAAAACGAATCCAAATTGGAAGAGGCCGTCATGCTACCTCAAAAGCACTTTCCGGCCCGGCTTCTTTATTGGGCTTTTTAATTGCGTTTACTAAACATTTTGGGAATAACTTTGACAATACAGTCGTCGGAGTTTCCCACGGGGGCACTCCTCACGGTGTGAAAGAAAGATGGTTCATTCACAAAGAAGCGGTCCAGCCAAATGTTATCTCGGGGAAATTAATAATGTCACTGAAAGGCAATAGACTGTGAAATGTCGAATCGGAGCTGTTGAATTCCTCAACCACATTAAAATGTGAGATAATCTGCTCTGTAAAAGAAAAATAGAATGAATCCAAGAAGTTGAAAAGTTCCGTGACACTACAATCTGGGGTTGTGTACAGGTTAGATATAACAACAGAGGAGCATCTAGGAATAAAGCTTGTCTTGCATTCAATGGTTTGACAGCAAACATTTTGTAGGCTGTATGTAACTGTGCACGAGGATGAACGACACCAAACATGACGTATGTAGGTAATAACACCTCATTTGGATTTCCTGCCTGGCTGTCTGTCCAGCCTGTGGCTGGTGAATCCACCAGGTTTCAATAATTCATCATCCATTGCCGAATGAAGCCACGATTCTTGAAATAAAACAACACCACAGCTCGCGCATTCCAAAGAATTCAGCAAGTAGCTGAAATCACACTTTTTTGACATGACTGGAAGAATATTAGAGGACAGGATCAACAGGACATACACTGACTAACTATTACTCCTCGAGAAAGCAACCTTTCATTCAGCTCGATATTTACGAAAAGTTTGCAGCTGCGTAATGTTTGATTCTTTTCACTCTATTCCTCACAGAATGAGAAACATGGCGTAATTCCGAGTTTCCATTCGATTCAGCACCATCTTGTACAAAACTGAAACAAGTGCATTATACGTGAGCACTGAGGACAAAACTTCGATGTGGAAAAGAAAAACTGTAAACTGCTATGATTTTAATGGGAAAGCAGTAAAGAGCACAAAACAGCACAGCCCAAATCAAGGGGCTTGCCGAGGGCTTTGGCTAACACGTTGACAATAGACGACCTGGTTCAGTTGGTAGGCAGCACGCTATTTCCTATTCAAAACTGACCTTAAGTTGGGAGACAGGACTTTATCGACTTTCTAGAATTGAGGACAAGATTGGGACCAATGAAGCGGAGCAATAAACCAATTAGGGGCCAAAATTAGTCTGAACCGACGAATACTGAATCAAGTAATCCGGCTGCAATCAGACAAACCCCGCCATTTTGGATTATCGGTGGCCCAATGAGCTTTTATATAGATTTTTTGGTCACGATGGCCAAGCATCTTATCTAAACCATAGGTTTCGTACCAATGAACTTAGGTGATTCAAGGCCAGAGAAGCCTTCGCACTAGAAGTGGTGGGCGGCAACAGAACAGTACACTGCAAGCCGGGATCCTCGTTACTCACAATTACCATATTCATGAGTTATCCCGTCCGCCTTGCCCTCAGACCCAGCTAACTGTGTTTTGTGCTCAACTACAGATTGACACATACGGCACCGACTCCAGAGCGAATAATTCCGTCATATTCGTCGTGACCTCGATCGTTCCGAAAAAAATTAACATTTTCCAGAAGTCATTTTTGATTTCTTCTCCCTACCTTCTCTAACGAAGCCTGATTATGACGGCATCGTTTTTCTTCGGTTGCATGTTTTACTGAACTGACCTTCACGAGGTTTCTGTCGACCTCGCCTTTGACACACTTCCGGCTTTCGTCTACTGCACTCGGTCGGTTCCCCTTTTTACTTCATCGCTGCAATTGGTTTGCTTATCGGGTGTTGCTCACATTGACACTAACTTGGGTTTGAGAACAAGCATGGTGCCAAAGCAACAACAACAGAGAAAAATTACCAAGTCGACGGGCAGGGGATGAACAGTCAGCACAAAGATTACAACTAATAAAAGCAATTTTTTTTAGTATTTTCATGGCACACGTTTCCTAAATTTTTATCCATTTTTCCATTGTTTATGGGGAACGGCAAGTCAACTGACAGGCCATACAGCATTCGCGACACTGGGTTCGGTTCTGAGCCATATCTCTCGGAGTCTCTAACCAAAAACAATCCCCATCTCTTGGACCCCAACCAGGAAGGCGGAAAGTACCAACCAAAGTCAAAGCCGAAGCTAACTTCTTCATGCCCCTGCGCCAAGTCATAGCCTGACCGCCATGCCGTTTCTTCCAGCCTTGACCAGCATTTTCAAAAAGAGCACGAAAATATAAACGATGGACAGGCGTACGCATAACGATACATGCAAAAAGCATTATTGCATCTGCCTACTGACCTGTGTCTCATCTGTTCAGTCGACTGAGAGGATTTTGTTGGTAGCCAAATTCGAGACTTAACGGATAACTTGTTCCGGGTCGCATACCGTTCGTCTTCCGTATATTCATGTTTTCCTTAAATGCAAATAATACTGTCCCAGATAACTTGCCAATTGCTACCCTAATTTTAGTGATTCCTCGATTGCTTCAGAGACCTGACCAATCAAAGGGAGTCGTGATTCCGGCGTTCGATAGCACTCATTCTGCGTACAATTATTTGCCGTGCTATGTCTCTTCTCTTTCTCAACTGTTCTTCACTTATTCGTTCATTTTTCTCGGAATAGTTTAAATGCAATACAATGTAGTTAAGCAATTTTTATTTCAACACTAGTAGTCCATAGTAGTGCATCTCCTGTGATAGATCTTTATCCATGCTGCTGGCTTATTTAAAGGCAATGTTTAGTCATATTAGTAGGTGATAACCACATGGATTTTGTGATGAAAAATATCTGGTCAACAAGTTTCTGGTTTTGTTAACCTAATTCTCGGTTCACTGTTGCGCTAATTAGCAGCTAAAAGTGGAGTACTCAAATCAAACTGTTGTACTTTATTATTTGCAGAGTGAAAATTAGCCCGTGACACTGAACACGGGGCATTTGAAACCATTGAATTTCACATAGAGCAGCTGCGGAGTAATGTTAAACCTACGTATACATTTTATACCATTGTCAAAGGCTTTCAAGGAAACTGACGTTCAGTTATGGTCTCTCGTGGAATTCTTGCACGAGAGGTTTGAACCAATAAAGTTATAACCCTTTACTGGCTTCATTTTCCGCGTCTGAAAACTAATTTTTAAAACAGATTCCAGATGTGAACCAAAAGTATAGGTAAGGCTTCGCCTGCGGGATGAGGGAGCAAAGGGTTTTCCGCAGCAACCTTTGACGAGGAAACCTTTCGGAAGTGTATAGCTTTTACTACTTGGTTCAGTTGCATTACGCGATGAAGACATAGTTCGTCCGAAGTTTGATCGTTTTTAATAGACGGTAAGCAAAGCGTTCGATGTGAATTTTTGGAGTGTAAAATTCCCTAATAATTCCGAATTCATGCCAATTGTTCTAATAAGCATCAACCAACTAGCCACCAGATTGAAACTCAGTCAGTTTTATCTTCGGCGGCTCTTAGGAGTCAGAGTTGCAATCAGTGCTCATTTTCCTGTATTTATCATCTTTCTGGATCACCACTTGACCGAGTGATATGTGTAACCCAACCAACCAATCGCTATTCAGTCCGTTCACAGAAATCAGTCAGATTAGTGAAAAGTCTGCCGTATAAGGTGATAACGTATTAAAGAGAGAGTAGGCCGGGATAAGGCTGTAAATGTTCATACGCAGTTTGCGTACTAAGAGATAATTATCTACAAGCAATTATCACAAATTACTCCGTCAGCATATGAACATTCACAGCCACACTTCCTGTTCCAGTCTAGCCACCTTTTAAATACGTCGTCTCCATAACATAACCAATATTCATACATCCCTACATTTTCCCTGATTAGTATAACTTGCTGTAATTGGTCAGTAGATGGGGAGTTAAAAGCAAGCTTGTTTATCAGATTGTTTTTCTTCCAAATTTCGAGATTATTTACTCACTTGAAAAAGTCAGTGTTTTCTCGGCATTTCAATTACTTTAATGTCAGATACCAAACCGTGGATCAAAACGAAGCTACACTAATTTGTAAGAAAAACGGGTATCCAAATGTCACATTCATGATTTTGTGCTTCAAACTGAAAGAGGTGACAGAATAGATACGATTTTTTTCATAGGGAAGAGTGATAATCCACTAGGATTCTTGGAAGAACTGAGAACTAAATGCCCTTACATGAGATGATCTAAGGCACAATTTACTAGAAGACAGTTTTCGATTCCCAAAGATATCGATACTAAAGGGCAGATAGGGATGGTGTGTTGTTGAGAAAAGGAGGGACTATTTAATGCCTTTAAGAACAACCGAGTTGTAAATATGTTTCAACAAGAGATTGGTGGTGTTTTGGAAACAAGTAACTTTATAGCCATCCGAGAACAAGTTTGATTCCTCCACTCAATTGTATTCGTTGACACAACTTATGTACATTATACTCAATACCTACAGCTTGTCCGGATTAATTATCTGTTAATAAAACCGTTTTTTCAGACGCTTTGCCAGTTTCAAAGATGTCAAAAAGTGAGAATTTATCGAGCAAAATAGATTTGGAGTTCCTAATTTACCTCTCGTAACCGGCATTCATACGTGGGATCGAACCCTAACAAGGTTGAAGAATATACTACGTGAGCTGTGAGACCTCAATCTACTCGACTAACGGTATATGGTGACATGAATTGGACTTGGAACTAGGCGCATCGTGAAAGGACATGATGAGTATAGCAAGTATATATTCTGTCGGCTTTAACTGGTACACCCTCGTCTGTGCATGAATTAAGGCAGACAATATACTTACCCATCCATAGGCGACCTGGTTGAATCAGAAAGTTCAGAGTACCAGGGTCTAGATATATCTGTTTGGTTTATTCCCGGAGAAGGTGCTCCAGAGCACCGAACTGCATGAGGAAGCATTTAAATCATCACAATGGGCTTTCAAAATTTGTTTGTCTGTCATCGAAAACAAGCCTATCCGCTTATTCAGCTGGTGGAATTCATTTGATCCCTGAAATAGTCCTGTCAGATACAGTCAAGTAACAAGCTCAACATTGTGGATCCAATACCCCCATACCATTGTAACGGGTTAGCAAAATGACCCAATTGAAGAGCGTGAGAATATCTTGATGTACATCTTTAGCTCAGCTGGTACAGCGCTAGCAGCATCAACAGTCTCGCAACCGACACTGGGCAGTTTTCATTCTGTTTTCGCATGCCATCCTTGTTAATTCGTACTCATCATGTTAATTCATTATGAATAAGACATGCTCGCTTTACTGTCAGCCAAGATGTTTGTAGCTTCGAAACTAAGTTACTTTCGTACTTGTGAGAAAACTTCTCAGTGATTCGACCTCAAAGGAAGTCATTTCAAATGTGAAACAACAGTTCCATCTCGATCTGAAATCAACTAAGAAGCCAAAGTATCCAAACAGCTCCTAAATGCAAGTACGTTTAGCAGAGTACATTGCGCGTACTAAAGAAGGTCACAGTCACTTGATCAATAGAGATGAGTATCTGGTTCTTGGTTCCTTTAATGTTGTTCGTTTGTACACGCGTATCGATTTTATACCCCTTCTGTTGCTTTCACAAATAGCTGCAATTTGCACTTGGTGCAAATTACAAACTTTGCTGAACGAAAAAACTTTATGTCGCGACCATAGTGTATGTAAATAGAAGTACTCACCTACGTAAAACGCCTCTCAAATCATCCGCACATGTTGGTCACTGATAACGGATAAAAATTCTGTGCAGACTAGTCAAACGGTTGGATTGGTTAAATTGGATGTCACCAACTGCGGATGACGTCAAGCAACCCGCGCTCTAAAGGTGCAGCAGATAATTCGGTACCGTCTGTTAAAAGTGTACTAGCATCCGCCAACTGGAGAACATTGCCTGGTTTGGTGATTTTTATGGACTCATTCCTGTTATAATACCGGAATGCAGTGCACTCTTCCACAAAGGGGAGCTCATCCATGCCATTTAGGTCAAGAGGACTGGAGTCATCACTAGTGTCTCGATTCCAGTGACGTCAAATGCTTCGGTGGCAGCGAACTTCGACCAGCTCGTGGAATCATTTCCAGAAGCTCGATCAGACTACGGTGAAGAATGCGGACTTGGATTTCGCATTCATGCACCGGAACAGTCTCAACCAGATTCATTTCAGAGTGGCAACGGAGGAGACCGAGGAGAGTGGTGAAGGGGTTGGGGTTGGTAACCTGTCAGATCAGTCAGCAGAAGTGACTGCCGAAGAGTACCGAATACATCAACCAGTTTCATTCTAGAGATCGGTACGATAAAAAATCAAACTGTGCAGAGATCCTTGGACAGGAAGGTCGTGGTGATTCAGTTTTCAAATCACGGGGGACTGTGCGATACAGCTTTGAGGCCAAATATAATGGGAAGCCTAAGCCAATCAGGGACACCGTGACCAGGTACAGCAAAGTCATCTGTGATTGGTTGACTTGTGATTTACAAACTATAAACTATGGTCCTAACTAAGCCTACAAATAAATTCCCCAATGAAATTACCGTGCAATTCTGCAGATTTGGCATTTTTACTGTTTCGGCGGGCGAAGTTCCGTGTGAGAGCAATTTAGACACATCCAAAGTATTTCGAAAAGTACATGATTTCTGCTTCTTATTAGCGTGGGAATCATCTTACTTATACAATAGTTACGAAGTCTTGCACATTTTCCTTTGGCAACATCTACGCACGTAAGTCAACAGTGATTTAGCCGTTTTAGCATATGACAATTTTCCCAAAAAGCAGAATTCTTATCTGAAGTAGAACCAAAATTTACGGGAGCTCTTTTTACCATTTTCGTCTATAATACATGCTGGACAAGTGCAGCTGCATCCGTTTACCTATTTTGGGTTTTGGTATATCATACCATATAAAACTCAAACTTTCCGGATGTTACATTTTCAACTCTTGTTCAGACCCCAAAGCCGGAATCAAAACAAGCTCCTCAGTTTGTCAAAAAGCAACCCGCGGTCAATAAAATGATTTATAGATCTCACATAATACGATTAATCATGTTTGATCAGTGCCAAAGTCTCAAAAAAATTATGACTATCAACGAAAAATTTCGAACGATGGTTTGGATGGACACGAATGAGAAAAACCTACAGAAGAAAAAAAACTGTACATTTGATGTAGCAAAGTAGAGCAGCCTAACCGGAAACATAAAGCACAGTATCTCCATCCCTCCGTCAAGAAACACTAGTAAGGATGGCTCAGACTGTTTCTTGATGAAAGATATCGCATTCAGAGAGGGAATTAGTCATGGGAACGGCATTTCTAGCACAGCAAGAGTGTTTTTTTGCAGATTGGATATTGCAATCAGGGAGGTCGCAATCAGGCGGAGGGAGAGGGTGGAAGGAGAGGGTGGGGGGGGGCAATATTGTAACACACTGTCTGCTCAACTTGCTCAAAACACTGAAGCAATGCAGGTTCGGATGTCATGAGGGCTACACATTCAGTAAATCGGCCAATCACTTAAATAAAGGGGTAACAAACAATTCTCATCATTATCCAGTGTCAGTTTTAGCTTGCAGTGTTTTTCGAACTGCTGATTATTTTTATTCTATATTTCATTGTTTAGGCCAATTTAATTTCAATTTTTAGATGTTGAAAAATGATAAACTAAGTTTCATCCAGTTTAGTATTGAGGATACTATCTCCTTTGGCTCTTTCAATTGCGAAGATGTACAGATTATCAGACAAAGCCGATTTTCGGTCTCATCATCAAAAATCAGTCAACACTAGTGTAGCTCATAAATATCATACCAATCTGTAACATTGTTGTACAGACGAGCAAACTTGACTTCGATCTTGGTTCCGGAAAATAGCTGGAGAATTTTTAATGATCTATCGGAAATTTTAGGCAGCGGATTTTTGACGTTCAGGAGCAAAGAATAAAAATACATTTTCAACTCTCCGAAGTCAGAAACCTCCGTTGTGGTCCGAATCCGTTGCTCAATGTTTTTGCTATTTCTGCAACTAACTGTGCATCTCGGTCTGCCTGGTCCGCGACTTGGTTTAACCAGTCTGTCACTTCGCACAACAAGTCATAACACGCGTGTTTACTTTAGAGGCATTTCGGAAAGACAAAACAAGCAAACCAAACGGAGAGGCGGATGATAACCGAGAAAAAGGAGGTATATTGAAGGTTTCTTCTTATTTTAAGCGTAAACTCTTCACGTACTTTGTCGGCGTCCGTGTTGTCCGTACACCCAAGCGGCAGATGTTCACTGAGCACTGGTGATGTACTATCTGTCTAAACGAAACTTTGCTTTTCACGTAATCCATAGAACAGAAGACCGTAAAGAATTCCCGAGGTAACCGTTATCTGTCGTCTAGAATGCCGACGATGCCCACAGAAGTCCCCGTTTGTTAGCTTGTCCACACGGTGGTGACATGCCATTTTGTCTTCGTCTCATCAAGCGCTGCTGTTATTCGTGTACTCCGTTCACATGATTTATAGGTCCGCAGTACAGGCCATGTTAAGAGGTAGCAAAATCGCATTTGACATGCAAAAGCGCAGCATTGATTTGCTTGTTTTGTCTTTCCGAAATGCTTCTAAAGTAAACACGCGTGTTATGACTTGTTGTGCGAAGTGACAGACTGGTTAAACCAAGTCGCGGACCAGGCAGACCGAGATGCACAGTTAGTTGCAGAAATAGCAAAAACATTGAGCAACGGATTCGGACCACAACGGAGGTTTCTGACTTCGGAGAGTTGAAAATGTATTTTTATTCTTTGCTCCTGAACGTCAAAAATCCGCTGCCTAAAATTTCCGATAGATCATTAAAAATTCTCCAGCTATTTTCCGGAACCAAGATCGAAGTCAAGTTTGCTCGTCTGTACAACAATGTTACAGATTGGTATGATATTTATGAGCTACACTAGTGTTGACTGATTTTTGATGATGAGACCGAAAATCGGCTTTGTCTGATAATCTGTACATCTTCGCAATTGAAAGAGCCAAAGGAGATAGTATCCTCAATACTAAACTGGATGAAACTTAGTTTATCATTTTTCAACATCTAAAAATTGAAATTAAATTGGCCTAAACAATGAAATATAGAATAAAAATAATCAGCAGTTCGAAAAACACTGCAAGCTAAAACTGACACTGGATAATGATGAGAATTGTTTGTTACCCCTTTATTTAAGTGATTGGCCGATTTACTGAATGTGTAGCCCTCATGACATCCGAACCTGCATTGCTTCAGTGTTTTGAGCAAGTTGAGCAGACAGTGTGTTACAATATTGCCCCCCCCACCCTCTCCTTCCACCCTCTCCCTCCGCCTGATTGCGACCTCCCTGATTGCAATATCCAATCTGCAAAAAAACACTCTTGCTGTGCTAGAAATGCCGTTCCCATGACTAATTCCCTCTCTGAATGCGATATCTTTCATCAAGAAACAGTCTGAGCCATCCTTACTAGTGTTTCTTGACGGAGGGATGGAGATACTGTGCTTTCGAACTCTCCGAAGTATATGTGGTTTGTTTGATTCCCGGTTCTACTCCTAAACCCCGTGTCGAACTCGTTGATCACCCCGGTCTGCTTAGATGGTTCTAGTAGAGCAGTTCACTTTCGTTTAACGATATTTTGAATAAAACCTTGCAATGTCTTTTCACACTGTTCGTCCGACGGCTACGTATCGGACAACCAAGCCGGAAATAGAGGTTTGGCTCTATTCGAAAAGTTGAGAAGTAATCTGCGGTTGTACTGCAGGCATCCGATTACTTATTTTAGGTGGTCCTGATTTTTCGGTGGCTCGATACCTTTCAGGGGTTTGAAAAGATACTGATCGGGCTGGTATCCGTTCTCATTGACAGTGTAACCAAAGAAATCTAATTAGGAATGATAGTCTCGCAGCTCTTGGTATCTAAAATGAATAGATGTTTAAAGCCAAATCGAAACTAGAAGGTTTTGTACAGGGATGGGTTGGAATCGTTCGAAGTCTTCAGCGTGTATACCGGATTGTCGTCAATTTTTGGATCATCACGATCATCACCGCTTTTTCCAGTATCACGTATTTATTGTCATTGACAATGCATACGCCTGAAAAGGTTTTACTGGAGTTTGCACTTTTCAGATAAATAAAGAGTACCCTTGACTTAACGTGAATGTGTAAAAAGTACCGCTGAATATCTCCCTCGGTGAAAATGAAAAGATCAGAGATGTGACTGACATGAATGGAGTTACAGATTGTCGCACCATTCGAAAACCCGTCACGGTAATACTGATTCATGGGTAGGTCATGATCATCAACATCATCAGAAGGAGCTCCACTGACCACTGCCTTTCTCATCATGTTGCATGTAGAAATAGAAAAATTGAGCTGCAAGCTCGGAATCGTTGACGTCCAGTCTCATAACATCACTCTACACTGAAGACGCAAAGCGCATGTCAAACAGAGCTACACCTCTTCGAGTCTGTCCCATGCACGTTGCGCATGTTCCGTGCATTCGAACAAGCAAACAAGGTCGTCCGCCTAGTCTACGTCATAGGTTTTCACCATTTCCAAATTCTATGCCTATATCCTGAAGACTTCAAATGTATTCTCCATTATCGTGTTCATGACGAAGTTAAACAGGAGTGGTGAAATGGGACTTCCTTGTAGAACACCACCGTTAGTTTCGAGTAGACTAGATAGTTCACCGTAAACCCTAACACCCCCAGAAGTATGAGAGTACAATGATTTTGGTAGATCACCGAAATTCTGTGACATACCCTTTGGTGAGGAGGAGTGAATAGTGCCGTTCGATCGACACAATCGAAGGCATCATTCAAGTTGAGGAAAGCCATTATTGTTGTGTGACATATTTCAGGTAATTGGTGAAGAATAGAAATCTGTTCGATGTATTCTCCACCTGCGCAGAATCCAACCTGTTGTTGGCGGGTGTTCCTCCAGTGAGTCGGTGTCAGAGGGTGCAGAAAAATAGAGACTAATACGTTGGTGATTATTGGAGTTACACTGGTCCCACGATGATTACCACAGTCATTGCGTATTCCCCTCTTCAACATGGGTACAATCAATGACTCGCCACACAATAACCGAATACGCTTCTCGTTTCAAGTGCCAAGCACCAAGGTGACAAGTAATTTTACAATGACAGCTCCATCCAGTCTGAAAATGACTGGGGTAAGGACAGGGCGCTTTTCCACCCTTCAGTAGTCGAGTGCTTGATTTCAAATCCACTTCCGATGGGGGTTCAAGTGATACTCCTCAAAAATTCGCAGTTGTTGATATCGCAGTAACTATATTAGCGAGTGACTGGCTACATTACTCCTTCAATTACTTGACCCAATTGTCCAGCCTTTTGTGTTTGCCATAAATGGGCTCTTCATTTCTATCGCATATCGTTTCACTGATCGGAGTTTGCTATCCATTAGTGTCGCGGATAAGTTTGAACAGTGTTTGACCTTAACCTGAGGTGGCTGCTACTTGCATCTCTTCGGCTACTTTGACCCACCAATTTTCGCAATCCTCCTTTAGGACATTTTTGACTTGGTTTGGTAGTTGTCTTCTCTTCATTAGACTAACTAACTCTTGAGAAATCCAGTGTCTTTGATGGAGATCAGATGTAGAACAGCAGGAAAAACCTGGTGTCACGCGTATCGCCTGTTTGATATTGGCCCAGTGATCGTCTACACTACTGTTCGTTGTAGTTCGTTGCTCACGTGATAATTTCTGTTTATACCAGTCACGAATTTCTGCATCAGACAAACGTTGTACGGCTAACCGGGTTTGCGCTTTGCGTCGATGATCATGGAGCTGGAGCGATAATCGAGTTGAAACTAATGCATGATCCGACTCGACGTACGTGGAACAGTAGGATCTACAGTTTTGAAAAGAACCGCTCCACCGATAGCTAACTACGGTGTGATCACTCTGACTCTGAGTACGTGTAGTGTTACAGCGCCATGTTGCTCCACGATTCGAGCTGTGTCGGAAATGCGTACTAGAGAGGAATAACCGATTGTCTGAACAAACTGGAAAAGCCTACCACCGTTATCTGTGTGCTGAATGAGTAAAGCAAACTACCAACCTAAATAAGCTTCTGATGCTCTAAGTTTGCCAACATGTGCAGTAGAATCACCAACTAGCACTACAATGTCAGAGCTTTTGCTTCTGCGAACGAGAGTGGTGAATTCATCATGCAACTGATCGTTCTACGTGTCAGAACTGCAGTCTGTTGGAGCGTATGCTAAGATCACAAACAAATTGTGCTTAACACAACAACTATCCTTTCGAACGCCAATTGACCCTCGCAGTGTTACAGCACATAAACGACTGTTAACCAGTATCCAGTCCAAAAATGACAGCCTAAGTCTTGCCAGCCAAGACCATTCCTACAACATGTTTACGCACAGCTCTAGCTGCTTCGTCTCCTGAAGTGCACAAGAAATATCTCAATGAGATACCAGGACCAGTTAGTCGAATCATATTGCTCGAATAGTGGATATGCGTTTCACTTACT
Source organism: Fasciola hepatica (assembly GCA_948099385.1). Taxonomy (NCBI): domain Eukaryota; kingdom Metazoa; phylum Platyhelminthes; class Trematoda; order Plagiorchiida; family Fasciolidae; genus Fasciola; species Fasciola hepatica. The sequence goes on from CANUEZ040000043.1 coordinate 39,877,236, forward strand.
CACTAGACATCAATCACCAGAGAGTCCATTGTGAGTGCTGGGTACACCTGCTGACTGGCCTGCATGTGTGTGCGCACTTCAGGGGTGCCAAGATTTAGACTCTGACGAGGCTTCAGATGTGAATTACCAAATCGAGGATTATTCAGGACACTATTTGACAGTGAACCGTTGCGGGTATTGGGCGTGTTACCAGTGGTAGGATTATGGTTAGATGGAGGGAACTCTGAGCGGTAGCCCAATTATCACTACGCCCTTCCGCCCGATACAATGGGCAGAGCGATCCTGATTGTCCTCGGCGACGACCAATGCAGTATGAAATTCTTTTTTGTATTCATTCATTACATGGGAGATGTTGGATGGGTACTGCTAGGGTGACCAGCCACCAAGCAGGAGAACGATTCAGGTTTTCAACCAAAGTCTTTAGTTCTAACGAGAACCTGTCCGCAGGGTTGCAAGGGTGACTGATTGAAAGCCCATCTGCTTGAAACGGCTATACTTCCATCGATCATACGGACTGAGTTGCCAGCTCAGATCGACTCCCAACCTGGAGGACCAGGAGGCTGCTTCATCACACCTCTACACTTTGACCTCAAGAGGCACGTTTTACTAAGTGCTTTCAGACTACTATCTGAATCATTAGATTATAAATGAAGTTCAAACAAACAGAACTGAGCTCATCTCAAGGATGTACATTTTCGAATGTTTTAAGAATGAATGGTATGGATGATGCTAAAACCGTTGAAAGACGTAGTGATTACAAGGTCAGAGGAACCAAAATATTGACTAGAACTCCTAAACGACCATAGTCTTTACCCGAGTGTAATGTTTTTCCAAGGGCCACGCATGGACTAGATCAGTGATAGGCTTCTGTGTCTATTTCAGGTCAACGAATGCTAACTGGACGGACATGACAGTCGATTTTGAAACTTTGTCAATGTATCAGTGATGTGCATTTAGGTACTATTTCAGGGGTTTACGCAGGCTTGACTCATGGTCAATAATGAGCGTTGTTCTCACAGGGAAATTTGGCTTTTCTCTCTCTATGTGCGGGATAAATACGGCAGGACCCATTCTTTGGTTTCCGTTTTTTCGAAAGATGAATAAGTAGAGTTGCGCACACCATGTTCTTCTACTTAGTAACACTGTGTGACTTTAATCCACCCGGAATCCCGTACGCCTGAAATAGTTCATACCCGGAGCAAAGCGCACAGAGACGCAACATGACGAGAATAGTCAGCGCGTATTCCATCAGATTTATTTCCTGCACAGCCGTTTATAAATGATACAAGGTATGCCAATATTGGTAGACTACGTATTGATCAAATGTGTCGATTTCAGGCTATCAGAACGATCCGACAATCTGGTTTGTCTGTTTGGTTGAATCCAGGATGCGAAGCAACAGCGCCTAGCGATACGTACCCTAACAGATACTCCTAGTTTTTTGTAATATAGGTAGTTTATTCTCCTCTTGAATGAACCGAGAGGCCAGATATTAGTGATTCCAGTCACTGTGCTACTATCATGCCATACCATAATCCCTGGTATTCTAATCCTTGCTCAATTCCTAAATTAGTAAATTTGCCGTAGATCACCTTGTGCAATCACCGTTGCAAATCATGAAGTTGGTGTTGGCAAACTACGGTTCACAGTGTCAGCTCGATGGTTCATTTTGTTATTTTTTTCCGGACTGCACGTTCTTCTTTGGTATTTGTGCTTCCCGAAAGCGATCAATGGAGACCAGACGTGTGCAGAACTGGCGCACACGTAGCGCACATTCCGTTTTCTATCATACGCTTTCGTGAATCAGAGACGACGTTCACTGGAATTCGCCTGCGTAAATAATGAATAAACTTACGTGACCAGTTTTTTGGAAACACTACAACCATCGCCAATTTAATCTTGTGTTTCGTCAATTCGAAATGGTCAGTGGTTCTGTACAAGCCTTTTTGTACTGGTACATGTGAATGAGGTAACTGTGATGTTCACACAACACATCCGTTGCTTTCATCTCACTGGTCTATCATGTGACTGCGCACTTATGCTCAGCAGTAAATTTTATTGATCCCATTAAGCCGATCATTTGACTTGATTGGGCAATCATAAACTGACCTCGTAATTGTCTGTTTAAACGCCAAATTACCTTTGGACCTTATAAGAGATATATCGAAATTCTGAGTCGAATGAATGATTTTTTTCGAAGATACACAAGAATTTATAAGACGCGGAACCTTAGAGATACCCGTGCCCGTTGGATTTGAGACTGCATTCAAGAAAACAGACAGTTATTATGCTGCTCCAAGTCTCTTGAATAACCCTTTGAATTGTCTTTTATTTCACGTTTGAGTGTATAAGTGCGTTGTAAAGGGATTGCCCTTCCTGGTCATTGGTTCTCAGAAGAATATTAAGAAGAACAGGCGATCAGTTGCCTGAGAACTGGAGCCGAGATTCACGAACGGCTCCAACAAATCAACCTTGGTCACGGTAGGGCTGCCTACCACTGAAGATAACCTGTTCCTAGATTTATGAGCTGTGATCAACCACCAAAGATCTAAAGCAAAATTGAGCCAAATAAAATACAAGCATTCAATGCTACCATCTTCAGTGCGTCACTGATGATGATCATCGACCAAACTTTATGTAAAAGCCTTAGATAACTTCACATAAACTGCTCTATTTATTGCTGGAAAAAATGAAGCTCTGAATCTTTACACTGTCTACCTGAATTTAGACGTCAGTGTTTATTTACCCGTTAAAAGCCTTTGAACTGAGGATTGTGGTTCTGCAACCCAAACAAGTTGGACGGCGATGCAGAGTGGATCAGTTATTAAAAAGCTGCTTCGTAAAGTGCTGTAATGATCTTCTCAGTCTGAGCTCCCATCCTTCAGTGAAAGTTCGCGAGAAATTCGGTATGAATTCCTGTGTTCGGAAGTATGCAGAAAAAAGTAAGAAACATTATGGTTAGTGGGCAGACTGATTTGTGTGTAATCAACCGAAAGTATTCGAACGGTCAGCTTCGTGGAATTTGAGCCCTGACATCTGGGATTGAGATCCTGCCATCACTGATCACTTCCCCATCTGGTAGTCATTGATTGGCAGCGGCCCTCCTCGGGAACTATTTCACATTGTCTCGTAATGCATCAAGACAGTAAAACGAGCATTACTATTGGTACTACATCCGAGGAAGTAGACTAATGGGAATGACGGGGAGATAAATCGGTGTATAAGGGATGTGTGGAATCAGCATGAAAATTTCACATGGGCTGTATTGTGCCGTTAACAAATTCTGTGAAGGGGACTTAAAAGTAGGATTGGCACTCCAAAGCAGATCAATTTATTAAATACGATTCGATGATTCCGACACTTCCGTAAGAGATATAGTACGGTGTACGTTTTTCTCCAGGTTCCAATCAAACCAACGAAGCTGAACCCTGGAAGTCAGGTCATCAAGATACAGGCTGATTGCTTTGCGGTTGAACAGTACTTTGTCTACCAATAAAGTCATGCCTTGTTTAGTATATAAAAGAAGGGGTACGGGTTACAGTCAAAAAAATACAGAGTTGCTAACTTCACTTTGTCAGTTCTTGAAGCAGGTAATCCGCGCGGTTGACCGAGTACATACATAACCACAGGCCATTTCTTTGCGTATTTGATGTCAGATGAAACCAGGCATAGATTTGCATACTTGCTGGCAAGTGTAAAGAGAATCTATATAATGTAACTTTTCAAAGTTGGAGTGACTGAGGAGAAAAATAAAGGTCCATGTAGGGTTAAACTGAAAGATTCAACAGGTTGGCTTTGATTATGCAAAATGGATCGATGCGAGTTGGAGGATTACAGGATACCTTGACTGCAGAAGGTAGTTGATAGGGGAAATCCTGCTTAACCGGTTAAATACCAGAAGACAATGAGAAACCGAGCGAAAAGTTTTGCCAAATCATTCGGAAACGAGAACTCAAGAGTAGGGGAAGTGGTGCATGTCATCCCAAATTTATCTTGTTTAGGTTACTGGTTAAAAGTCGCTGTCAATAAAAGAAAGTCTTTTTCAAGTTATGGGCTGTCAAGCCAGACTGGAGCGTTATTGGCCTGCACGGAACATCTTCATAAAGGAATCAAACCTCTTTATTGGATTGTAATCTAAGTTTTCATTTTTAACCTCATCAGTTTTTCCCCATAACAAATGACAATTTGTCATTACTGGAAGAATGATTTTTTTAATTCACTTGTCATGAATTCCTCGAATGATATAAAACCGATACTTTTCTATTAAATTTCATTTTGTATCGAAGCATCTCCTTTTAGTTGTATTATTTTATTTTCTATTCAATTCTTTTTATTAGGCAATATTGTACACGTTTATAGTAAGCCGGTCTTTGTCCGTTAGTGGCTGACACTTGGAGAAAGTGAGCGGCCGTGGGGGCAGGGTTCGAACCCGAGAACAGAAGATCCCCAAGACCACCATGATGACCTTTTGATGGTCATTGAACAGCTGCGCTAATCCAAAGTGGAGTACATAAAAGTGATGCTACTTACCCGACTGACAAGTTGTTGAGAAAAGCGACGATCTAAGGGGTTTCTAATCATTTGATAATTTTCTGACTTGTTTAAACCTCTGAAATCCCAAAAAGCAAGAGCTAATGCTAAAATACTATTTTTTGATTTTCTTCTCTCACGCAGGATCTGTGATTTTAGATCACAGCTAATTAGGGCTCATAAGGCTGTATTCGTTGGTGTAGAAGATCCAAGTTACATTTTGTGATACCCGAAAACTGCGGTATCATGGTGACCGTTGGGTCCGTGTTCATTCAACTAGTAACTGGAAGAATAACCAAGAGAAAGCTCGTACGTTATCTGAAGAAGAAAGAAAGTAGAGAGTGACCGAATACCAAATCAGCTGTTGTGTTGTCGAGAAAATAAAAGTCGAAAATTCTAGCTTTAGTGCTGGGTCACTGATCAGCCAAGACGAACGGTGTTCGTGTAAACAACTGCGGAAAGGAGTAAATCCATAGTACATGGTGATTTCGCTGATGAACAGGAAAACAGGCAAGACTTTCGTGGAACACACAGAGTAGCCAACCTGATTATCAAGGATTACGAACTGTTTGCTGGTATCATTCTGCTTGGCTTAAACCATAATCACTAACGACGAAAGTTCATGCGGCAATGAACCTGGTGTTCACCCAGAGTGTAGTTCGACGTATCGCTCTTATACAATTCAGCCCGTTTTGGAACAGACGCAGTCTCAGTAGACACTTCCTTAATAATCCTCAGTATGAAAACGATTTCCTTCTAAGACGCATACTCCAAAGCGGTTATGCCTCTCATTGAATACGTCATTAGATGATTTATTTCCCCTCTCACTTATTTTTTAGATAGACAACCGTAGTCCAGTAATTGTTTACGGTAGCTTGTCACCAAAGTTCGTCACGAGAAGTGAAGTAAGTCAATGTGGCCCCTCACCCTGCTATAATGAATTTGCAGCTTTGGTTATTCTAGAAATGACTCTGTCGTTCTTGAATCCGCAGTGGCCAAAAGGTCAGCATCACGGGACTTGGACAGTGAAGTTCCGGGTTAGATTCCCAGCACCTCTCGCATCTGGTTCACAGCAACACACTTAGAGAAATATCGCTTATTAACATATGATAAATACAAGAAGTAAACTATGCAAAATATGTAAGCTTGTTGTAACTTTGGAGATCAACTGCAAACTCAGCTTGGTGACAGCCTAATTACTGATATCAGTTATCAACAAGTGCTACAAAATCTGCTTCCACTGCCAATTTTATTGTTCGACACGCAAGTGACGTCTGCGAGCAATATCAAGATGTGATTAATCTGACTGTATCCATTTCTCACGTTGCTGTTTTAATCGCCTACTAAATGGCTGCAGACGTAAAGTGAGGTGGCTATATGTCGCGCCCAGTGGCGTAGTCACATTCAGACTCTTTCTTTTTCCTCCTGACTTCCGTTTAACACTTAGTTTTCAGCTCTCTCACTAGTTTTTTTTTTAATTATTTTTACCCTTGATTCGACAGTGCTGGAAGTTGGCAATCGAAACCGGAGCACAGGAGTGTAAAATTATTTGTTCAGTGAACTTAACTGAATCCCAGATCTGAGCAAGCCAAAAGTCATACCGGGACCCTTCGTCAATTCAAACAGATGAGGGTCTGCCAATTCCAGTCACAGCAGAATCGGATTATAGCATCTTAAGCGAAGAATACATTTGATCAACGGGATGCTTGAGGAAAGTTACATTCTCCATCCACATATCATTTCCGTGTTGCTAAGTTTTTCAGATGTGGTAAACTCGGGCACATCCAATCAGTCTGTCGGAATCCTTGGACGTACTAATCCAACTCTGCACAAAATTTGTCCTCGGACGATTCTCCCAGTTCCTCTCTCTCTTTCTCGCTGTAGTAGCACTAACACAGTTGTGATCGGGGAACACATTCAGCATCTTTTCATTTCTGACACTGATAGCGATTAATCGTTTATTCCTGGAACTGGGGTGAAATCCCTTCCAGATTTAAAACTGGTCTTATTTGCATTGTAGTAAAAGGTACTACCGGATATACGTTACCAATTTGGGGCGCCTGTACACGTTCTCTCGAAGATTCAGATGACGATTCCTTCAATTGTGATTTTCTTGTCACTCGTTCAGGACCTTCCATACTAGATCTAAAGTCCAGAACAGACACTGGTATTTCCATGTCCTTTCGGTTTTACGATTGATTAAATTTGAATGATCTTATTTTGCGATGTTCCATAGCCACGGGTGGTACAAAAAAATCTCATGAAGCTCGAAGTAGGTGGCGATCCCGTATTTGTATAGCGTCGTGTTTTGTCTTGTGACTTGCACGAACCCGTGAAAAAGCGTGTGATTACCAAATTTCTACTCGTGCGCTCAAACCTGTCAGTTCATCGAAGCATGCCACGCCCATCGTTACACCTTTGAAATCAGGTGGTAAAACTCCAGGGATCTGTGGTGGTTACCGTGTCACGCTCAAAGGCAAACATCGTCAACAAACATGTATTACAGAAAAGCCCGATGCTATCCTATCCCGGTTCAATGGTTCTAAGTACTTCTCTCGTCTTGTTCTTAAAATCGCTTATTTACAAATTCCGCATCATCCTGACTTTCATGGGTAAACTACAGTCAACATTCCATTTGGTTTGTATTCATGTAAATAAGCCATTCAGACTGAGAGCCTCCCCAGCCATTTTCCAGCCAGTAGTGAATTTACTTAATAAAACACTGGTTGTAGTCGAGTGTTATCGTGACAATATAGTACTCCATGATCCCAAAAAGCATTTCATGATGAGGGGTTACGTTCACTGTTACAACTATTTTGCGAGTTCACTGTTGCCATTAATCCATTCAAGTGGGTTTTCAAGTCAACGTCTATTGAATTTCTCGGTTAGTTCATTGACAAAAACGGTTTTAAGCCGGATCCTGATCATGTAACTTCTTTACTTACCGTGCATGCTCTTACCAACTTGAGTGAACTAGGATTCTCAGTTGTATCTTTGCTGCATTGTTCCCGCTTCGTTCTCCAGTTTTCTACCGAAAAGGAAAAAAATCTTTCATTTGTTTTCCCCTGACACTTTTCATTGGTCCTCTGTACATGATCACAAACTGAAATCCGTTCTGTACTATTTGGAATCAAAGCATTTCAGAGTACGTTTTCATCCTCAAAACCGTCCATGCTTACAACGGACACCTCTCCTACTAGAATTGGGGCAGTCCTAATTAGGGATGGTTGTCAGGTTGTGTGTTTCAAGGAGACTGAGGGCTGCCAAAAGAGGTTATTCTCAAAATCAGAGGGAGACATTTTCAGTCTACCTATCAGTTACTCGTCTACACAGATGTTTGTCTGACTCCAAATTCACATTTGTTTATGAACATGAAGCACGGCTTTTTATCTACCATCTATCTCAATCACTGCAGAAGTCCACTATTTCCATGGTGCGATATTGGTGTATTGCCTATCTGCATATGACTGTGACAGTGAACACCGTCATGCTAAACATCCCACATTTCGATTATATTTCTCGATATGCACGTTTTACAGCAGACCGTGATTCCGTATGTTTACGAGTTCAGCCACTTCCTATCAGTAGCCAGCTACTGATATGTGAGGTTAGCGTTGTTTTCGTTCAGTTTTGTTGTCATTAAAACACGGATGGACCCAGCTACAAAAAGTCCATATCCGGTATTTTACTCTAGGACGGAGAAGTTGGACGTAACATGGAATATTTTACCTGAATGATGCGTTGATATTCCTTCATCGATTCGTTTACCTGTTCTTCATGGTTTACTTTCTGGTCACTTGGGATTTGAAAAGATGAAGGATCTAGCTCATCCTACCTACTGATGGCCCGGAAATGATCAAGATATTTCATGGCTTGCAAGTCAATGTAAAACAGTGTGTACGTCAGGTATATTCGCAACCACCAACAAGGACGCCCTGGCTAGTAACGAGTAAGGCAACAGAAAAATACATGCTAACTATTGTGGCCCATTTCTAACTAAGTACTGGACTGTTGTGGCTTTTGACACTTACTCTGGTTGGCTGGAAATGTATTTCACTACATTTGCTGACGCCGATTCTACGAGCAAATCTCGGCTTAAGAAGGTCTGCCTCGGAGGTGTGCCACAAGTGTTGGTTACTGACAACGGCAGTCATCTTATAGCAAAAAATGTGACAGTGGCTGAAAGGTTGGAGATGACGACGTTGATTTATAGCTCCAAGACATCCTCAATTTAATGAGCTTGCTGAGAGTTTCGTTTGCACGCCCATGAGTGCGAGCAGGACGATCAATCCGCCCACATTTCAATAACTCGAGACAGGAGTGGATAACTTTCTTTTTCACTACAGGAATGCTGCCCATGACACCAATCAATCAAGTCGGGCAAAGGTCTGCAAGTCTCGGAAACTACTTTCAAACTTAAGATGTCTCGGATCAGCTGAGGTATCATATCAACAAGGCGATGACTTACGACTAACGTATGGAACTGTTCTGAGTCAACTTGGCAGCATGGCAACTTGGATAGCAAGAATAGTGTATGTAGATGCTGGCACATTACATGGTAGGCAAGACCATCGAATTCATAGCAATGTTTCAAAACCTCCGACTGAAGTGGACACAAGAAATGAATATGATACCATAACGGAGGTGATAACTGATTAGATTCCTGTGATCAGGCTTTCTGAATGCATGGTCAGTCAACCACGACCGGATTACAAACACCCTGGAATTCATTTGAGCAGTAATGAGTGCGGTCATTGTACATGAACTACTTTGTGTTACTTTACCAACAAGAAATAAAGCGCATTTACACGTAAACCCAAACTGCAGACAATCACGTGAACTAAAGGACGCAGTGGTGATGTAGCTAACTGACCCGCAATTGACGTCAAAGAGCGATAATATCCAACCATGGAGCAGTGGGGAACGAAGACAGACAGGCGTCTGCCAGCAACCAATCAAATCATTTCTTTGGTCGGGCAGTCAGTCAAGGTAGCAGTTAGCTCGTGCCGGATAGAGTTGACATCCTCATTAGAATTCAATACCAGCTATGTGTGTATACTCTGTAGTTCGTGTAGGACAGGCGATTTTCAGCTGTGAAATTTTTTTCACGTTTTATCGAAGCTATTAGATGAGTGGTCCCTTCGGCCTTATTGAAAGGGAAATTCGTGTGGGAAGAAGGTATTACGGTACTCTCAGGTACTAATTATCACAGTAGGCAAGGCCAGGTTGGCACTTTGAACAAGTGACTGGTTCGCGGTGTAGATATCTGGATCCTGATGCGCACAAGACAACAAACAGGTTCAGCTCATTAGCTTGGAACTCTTCCCATAGATACGTGCTGCATCCAAGAAACTCACAGACATGACTCCGCTTCCATCCTTCGATTGACACATCCATCTAATCCTCCATCGTAGTTTCACTTAGGCTCTTATGAGGACCCTCCGGTTGCCCTTTCTGATCTTACTTGCTTGGTCCTGAGTAAGAAGACTGACCAGCGGTGGTCAAATAGTTATCCTGGTGGGTCTTCTGACCCTTCTGTTCCCGGTTGGGCGGAGCACTTTGGGGGACACTTCAGTTGGTCCACTTCAGTGCTGGACCTTCCAAATATACCTGCCAACGAACCAATACAGGTGGATATCAGTCCTCCATCAGAGATAGAGATTATGCGGGAGATAAGTCACTTGAAGTGGTACAAGACATCTGGACCGGATGGGTTGTCTCCACCTTTTTTCAAGGATGGAGGTGAAGATTTGGTTTCGGAGCTATCAAACCTTCTCCAGATTACTTGGGATAGTGAGCAGATTGCGAGGGAATGGTGTGAATCGGTGATTGTGCCGATTTACAAGAAAGGTGACAGGTCCTCTTGTGAAAACCACAGGGGAATTGGTTTGGTAAGTATTGCGTCTAAACTGCCTACCGGTCTTATTCTACACCGATCATTCAGTGCCCGCGAAATGTGCGCTCGTGAGAACCAAGTCGGTTTCAGACCCGGTCGGGGTTTTATCGACCACATCTTTACTCTTCGGTAAACCTGGGAGCACAGATACATGTTCCGTAGGCATACAATCTTTGTCTTTCTGGATCTGAAAGTGGCGTTCGATTCAGTCTACCGCTCAAATCTCTGACGCTGTCTCTCATGGAACGATGTGCCAGAGAAGTTTATTTCTCTTTCCCAAAGCCTGTATGCGAGCAGCTAAAGCCGAGTTCGTGCTTACGGCGATTTTTCACCCGAGTTCACCACGGAAAGTGGTGTTCGTCAGGGTCGGCATCTTTCGCCCTTCCTCTTCGATTTCGTGATTGGATTGATTCTTGGAACAGCCTTATCCTCTTGTGAGAATAGCGGCGTCCGTTTTTTATACGGTTCAGAAACATGGCCACTAAGAGTAGAAGATAGGCAAAGACTGTCGGTGTTCGAGCATCGATGTCTCCGGAGCATTGTCCGAGTATGGTGGGAACACCGTATCAGCAATGTTGAGGTTAGGCGTAAGGTGTTGGGAACCAGAGGTCAGTCTCTGGATCAAGCACTGAATCTAATCAGGTTAAGGTGGTTAGGACGTGTGTTACGCATGCCCACCAATAGACTTCCTCAGAGTACACTGTTCTCTGAGGCAGGTGGTGGTTGGAAGGTAGGTCGAGGTGGTCAGTCTATGAGATGGGGAAAAGGTATGAAAACCGTGACTAGTGGACTTGGCCGAGTAGGATGTGTTGGACTTCCAGGTTGGGGTCCACATGATCCGCCTATCAAATGGTTGGATACATTAAGTGATATGACTAGATGTCGCGGTCAGTGGCGTAGTTGCATTCGGACTCTTTCCTTGTCTTGATTTCCTCTTGGTACTTTTGGATCTTTACCACTACGCTTCTATTCTTTTCGCCCTCTATTGGACGAAGCTGGAAGGTAGCCACCGAAACCGGAGCACTGAAGTGCGAGGTTATTGATTGAATGAAATGAAACCGAAACTGCCATCTTATGTTACTTTCCTCCCCTCACATTTAGAACCATTTTCCTCAGAAGAAATCTTCACGTGGATTCAAAACTCAAAGCCAGCTTCTGCCATGGTCCCGACGGCTTATCCTTCACTGTTCTCAAATTTGTAACAAGTCCTCAATGAATTCCCCATCAATGCATCTATTGATGTTGGTCCTATTCATGATTCGTAGGAACCCATGACAGTGATATTTTTCCCTATCATCGCACTGCCAATATCTTGCCAAAATGTTTTTGTCCCACCACCATCGCCTTCTCAGCGCTCAAATTGACCAGGAACGCTACCCTTAAACGACGGAGCTCTTCTTTTGTTGTTACAAAATACTCCTGTTAGTCGGTTTACAAACCCACTAGAAGCAGTCTGAATGCAGCGGCTTCAGCTTGCTACTTCCTCTCAAGAAGCTTGAATAGTTCCGTGAAGTCAGTTCTCAATATTTTCATCGATTATTCCCAAGCTTTTGATTCGGGTCCTCCTTTTGCTACTTGTTCAAAAGCTGGAGCACTTTGGATGTTTTACGTTTTTACTCCCATTGTTTAAAGGCCATCCTTTCAATAGAACTCAACGTACTGAGTTTGGCACAAGTTTATTGAGTTCTTTCACAACCAGTCCTGGTCTTCCTCAGAGTATGGCGTGTTACCCCTACCTTTTCACCACATATATTAGCGACTTGACCATGGCATCACCTGTACTATATTCTAAGTTAACTAAAGACGTGGTACACTGTCAACTCGTCTCCAATCTATCATACTTTGCCTCCTTTTTTCTCATAACTTACTTGATATTCAGAATTTTTGGCCAATTCCGGACTAAATCTCAACACTTCCTATTGTGTAAAGTGTATCTCCTTCCTTTCTTGTCTCTCTTATCCCAATGAGCAATCTGTCATCAACACTATCCATGTTTCCGTAGCGGACTGGGTCGAATACTTGGGCTTCACAATCTGTAACAACTTACAGCCGTCTTCCCGCATTCTTGATAGTGTAAAAAAATACATCGACTGCCTTTTTAAATTCACAGGCTAGTGAAATTTGGTACCAGACATACAGTTATTTCTCTTTTTTCTTCAAAGTATCCGCCCGACCGTACTCTACAGTTCTCCAGCAATCTTTCCTGGTCTACCTAAGAAGCCGTTCATCATAATAAGCAGAGGCTTGATTATCATCAATCTTGTTTCTTAGGTTATCATAGAGTTTCGTCTACAATGTACGCGATTTAGAAATCATAGCTTGCAAAAACTTCACCATAAAAATGTTTTCGGACCCCATCCACCCCCTTTACCATGAATTATCTGCGGACCGTTTTTATCCTTATACACATCTCATTGTAGATTCACCCCCTTATAAATATCGATCACAACTTCAAGCAGCCTTATTTAGTACGAGTTCCGGCCATCAAAATGAAAATCACCGACAAACTTTACGTAAACCTCAGTGGGTGAACCAGCTTTATTCTGCAATATTTATTTTTAATTCTTATTTCAAGATGACAATGGTTTCCGCCCTGTTGGCTGAAATGTGACTTTGTTCACTTGCTGAAATCCCCCTTATAATACCGTACCATACAGTACTATGAGTTCGTCCCGTTACACTGGATCCCCGGAGACAATCAGCTCTGTACAGTGGGACTAAAAAGCTTGTTCAATGTGAGTAGTACTCATCCCGATAAGCGCGATTTTTTTGTCGTTTAACTGTGTATAGCCACGGATGGCAGGGTAAGTACAACCAAAGATAATTTCTGCAAAAAGCTACACTTCCTCTTACGCAAGGTGAATCTGTCAGACATTGTAATTTTGCCAGGATATATGGATTATCGCTTAGGTCGACTGTTATCGATCTAGGCATATTTGCTGGCCATAATCGGGTCAGATTTCGGTGGTTTTGAAGACGGCCAATGGCTTATTGGTCCCTGCTCTGACCATCACCTGTTCCTTGCCAGCACGAACCTCGGACGCTTCAGTAGCCAGTACACAACCCATCTATCGCCGTTAAGATCCGTAAGACGTGCCTAGCAAACAGGGTGTTTCTCAGAAATCACTCATTCAGACGACAATAAAATCAACCAGATGTAACACCAATCCTTAGTTGTATAACAGACGTCCAGTCCACTTGAAGACAGTTGTAGTCCGATCTGAGAACGCAATCTTCTGATTTGTATGCCATTTTTCATCTTTCTGTGTTCAGTCAGTGCGACGTAATCACATCCGTTATCGTTCCATTACTGTCCATGCTTATGTTTTGCGCAACCAACTACTTACTTAGTAAGTAGCAAGCAAACTCCAACACACTGTCCTGATCGAGTCACCAATGAATTCAGATCGACCTAGTCTCAATAAGCCGCAAATATAGTGGTTGCATATTAGACTATCGATCGTAGTGAAGCTTTCGTCTTGACTTCAACCACGCATGGACCGCATTTGGGTGCTCCACCGTTGATTTTCTAAACGCTTTGTGGTAAGTTATCTCAACCAGCTTGCCTATTCATCTCCCGAAATGCACTCAAGGATGAGCTAGGACTTATTCCACCTGATGACAAAAAGCACTGCTACTCGCTTGTCAAAATTGCTTCGCATTCTGTTGACCTATTCAGCTGCGGTCTATCACGAAGCCTCGAGTGTAACCCTAAATTTCTACCGAATCTCTACACCTTCTCGGGGCACGCCAGTCAAGCGAGTATAATGAAATAACACTCGTAACGCTAGTCTGCACAAAAATCACGAAATCTGACAGCATCACAGATGAAACGAGTAGCTGGAGTGGGAAATTTCCGCAAGTGGTTTTTTCTCATTCGAGTCACCGATGGGAAACCAGTGAGTGTCAGAGAAATGATCTGTGATACCGAATGTGCACCTAATCACGATCAGCGGTGGCATCTCGAACACTGGACAGAGAACTTTAAGACACCATCTAGGCAACCCAGGATGTTCACCTTCCCCGTAGACAGTCCGGCACTCGTCCGGGGTTCTGTTTCGATGGTTCTCTCTTCAGAGGAGGAGATCTACAAGGAATCATAAGCCTCAAAACGACTCGAAGCCCTGTTAAAAACCACAGCTGGCCAAATGTGTTCTCTTCTTTCTTTACTTTGTTTTATAGAAATGGGATTGTAATTGGATTGAAAATGAAATCACCGAAAAAATAAGTTCGCCTACGCCTTGCATTCTGAATTTAAAAGTTACTTGCATATGGATCTGAAGCAAAACAGTTGCAGAGAGGCGAATTTCCACTTTATAACCAACCAACCTTCTTCAACAGTGTAAACAGACTGCGAACTTGCACGAACACAAACTAAATATTGAACCTAAATATGGCACTTGGGCTGGTCCCATAAATCTTGTGCATTAAAAAATCCACAACTCGGAATCATGCTCCCTCTGAATCATAAATACCGAATTATCAACTCTGCAATAATCTGACTTTCGTTGCAACCAATTCGCTTGCATTTGAGATAATTTTCGATACTGTTGATAAGGGATATGCCGGCCAATTACAATACGATCTGTTATGGTCTGATAATCTCATCGCTCTGATTCACAGTTGCGAAGGGAAAATGTTCTGTGTTACTTTTACTTCAATTCATTTCGAACGGGGTATGGTGGTTCTGGCTACCCGCGCTTAGTGGGAACCACAGTCGGAAAACAAAATGCCAAGAGTGTGAAAATTGTAAAGAGGAAAAGTTTTTCAATGCAAGAGCAACATTACCAACGATATCTAGCGGTATCTTCCAATATATCTAACACTGATTGGAAGACTCTCTTGCACCCTAACCAAGTAGTCTGACGTGCCCTACATGACCATGACCTCTGGTCAGGCCTTTCATGCTTTCTTTTCTCGCCATGGACTGGTCACTTGTGCTTATCTTCCAAACAGTGCCCACCTTAGCGAACATTGCACGCTTAGGAATTCTATCCGGGGAAGTGTGCGACACACATTCCATACACCTTAGCCTGGAGAACTTCCTTCTTTAATCCAGTGATTTGTTTTGTGTCCAATATTCTGAGTCTTTGACCTCAACACAGTTGTACCGTGTTCCCACTCAATTTGAGCAAAGCTACAAAGATTTTGGTGTCGAAATACCGAGAATTTTCTCGAGTCCCCAACTGGTAGTGGCCATATTTGTGAACCATAAAAAAGAACTGGCCTAACTGCTGCGGCCCTCATTCCACCCCTACTGAAGGGCTCTAATCACCACAGTTATTCTGCATGACTCACTTTGTGAATGCATGCACTTGCAAAAAGAAATTATTTAAGTTCGTCAACCTATTACAACGAGACTGGTTTTTTTCACATCGTTTGTCGGGCACGTGGAACAACAAAAGTCTGATGGAAAAATATCGCTACTGAGAAAAAATAGATACATTTTGGTTCTGTTCAGGGGAAGTGAAAATTATCGATTTGCTCGTAAGTTCGGAATGCTCATGAAGCAAAAGTTTGACTAAGAACTATATGAAGAACTGTGATATTCATGACTGACCACGCCTGTGACATTTATCATTTCTGTCACATCGACCTACCACGATACTGTGCGAACACGTGCGCACTATATCATGTACTGAAGTAAGTCTTGCGCAGCATTCGTATTCCGGTTCCGTGATACTCTGTAAGGGATGGCACCCCATAAATTCATACAATATCCCACCTGAGACCCAGTACGGAAATTCCATTATGAACTCAGTTGGTATAGAGCTACTGAACAGGAATAACTTCACCAGATATTGAGAGGACCTCGGCAAACATTTAGAAATTTGGTACCTCACTAAAAGTTGATTGCTCGCTGAAAAGAAGAGGGCTTTTTAATTGCATTTCATCGTAAAAGATTACTGAAGTTTCTTTCGCATCACGTTTTAAGTTCTTATACCATTCCGATTGAGGTTTCTAATTTTTCTCCCATTGAATTTGAATCCTTAATTTCTGATTCTGGCCCATCTATCTTAGGGCTGAATATTTTCTCCAGTAACATTCCCGTGGATTTTTTTTATCACTCAGGGTTACATTTATTATCTTTGAAATCTTATTCTTCAATAATCTAAGATTGCTGGTGGGACTCACATTACTCCTAATAATCTTGAAATGTCTAGAGACTCGATATTTCTCACATGACGCATCATGCCATTTGGCCTGCTTGAATCAGTTCGCCTAAGTATACAAACCATGTGTAAAAAATAGATCATTACAACAGGTGAATCTTCTCTCTAGGCCACACCCATTATAACCACACTAAAGTCAGATGACTAGACGCTATAGATACGTGTGACCCTCGATGAATCTCGAATATACGTGCTCTACAAAAAACTGGAAGATGTGCTCGATGGCCTTGATGATGTTCAAACTGACATAAAAAACACATGCGCGATGGTGAATCCCGTTCATTGACGGTCAACAATGCACCTCTTTGTCCTTACAAGTGTGATTACGCCTAGGCGAAGAACCAGATAGGAGTATCTTTGTCATTTTGAAAAATCGGATTATCGATCCAATTTTATTTGAATCGTACTAACTTCATGATATTGTTTGGTAATTGGATTTGCTCTCACAAAAGCGCACGTAGTAAAAAGAACCTGATCTGAAAACTGACCCCGAAATCCCGGGCCCAATGTGATGTTATTGACTTGGAAAAGCCCGTAATCTACCGAGCTACAGTTCGTCATTAGGATCTCATAAGGACTTGAAACATCTCAAACATTCGTCTTTTAGCTAAATTAACGGACAAAATTTGTATAGCAAAACCTAGCACGGATATCATTGCATCTCATGACAACTATCAAAATACATTCAAAAGTAATAAAGAAAACCGATGCTAGGTTTCACTTAGGCAAGTAAAATAATAAACTGGCTTTCAACCTACCCATTCGCTGTCACTTTTGGAGCACTATACTGTGTAAGAAAATGTGGCAAGATTTACACTCGACGGTAAACTTGCCTAGAGAAGGGTTACCTGCGGTAACGGAACTTCGGTTGGTTCGTAAATAACTCTGAACATATTGACACTGGAAATCAAACATTTGCATATCACGTATCACGTGGTGCATAGCTTGAATTTTTGACACACTCCAGATCACACTCGGTTGCTACTCTAACTGTGGGCAAAATCAATGAATATTTCAAGTTAATTTACACAACAAACTTATGATTCCACTGGATGTAATCTTCTAATGCACTATAGGAGAGTACACAGTTTGACCCGTTCGCAAAATGTTCAAAGCCCCCGATGGCGTCTGGCAGTTCAGTTGGTGGATCGCCTGTGATGCGAAATTGTCAAAAGAGTCGTAAGACTCTGGAATAATTAGGCGCTGATGATTTGGTTGAAGTGACACTGGTTAACCGGACACAGTTGGTCATACTAGTTCGGTACGTGTTCTCTGGCAGAGAAAGACCGTGCATTTCTTTCCGGTGCCACGTTTTCGACCCGGCAATCTGTGTGTGTGTGGGTGTTTGCGTGGAAGAATGGCCACTACTATTGCCCTCATAACAGAATGGATTTGTTTTCAAGAGATTCGAAACGTACTACCCTAGTGTGAGTGATTCACGGAATCAGATAAACAGCAGTCATTGAGAGTGTCGGAACCGAAAGAGGTTCGCAACGTGTCAGAAAAATACAATCTCTGACCTGCAACTGATTTCTCAGAGTCATCTGACAGTGGAACTGCTTTGAGAAAGTTAACCCACGATAACCTAAATGTTAGCTGATTATAATTTTTCAACCGACAAAGAAGTGTTATCGACATCACTTTTTTGTCATTTCACGATTACTGGAGAGAAAAGCTCAACTGGCATAAAAAATAAGAGCTGTACTTTCAGGTGGCCAAGATTTTAAAAACACTGTGAAGAAAGGCCAACAACTTAGATCACTAATCTACTTCATACAATAGGCATCTCTGATTTACAGAAGTTCTCTTGGGTTTTCAAAGGCGAAAAACATTTAGGCTTAGTTTCTCAATGCTACTCACCATTTTTTACTTTACCGCTGTCTGACTGTTCAGTTATACGCGAAGTATATCGGTGTTTGAGGGTCGATTTATTCGCATTGTTGCGTGAATATGGTGGGGATACCATATCAGCAGTACAGAGGCTGGCCGCTAAGATCAGTCTCAGTAGAAAGCTCTGAATTTAAGCAGCTTAAGGCTGTTGGATCGTGTTATACATACCAACACACAGGATCCCAAGGTGTACACTGTTTTTCAATGCAGATGTTGTTTGGATGGTGGATCGAGGTGGTCGGTCAGTTCATGAAACAGTGAAAGAGTATGAGAAGTTTTCCAGTGCACTAGAGCGAGAAAAAGTCTTATGCCTTTGGTTTGGTGTCAACAGGATCCATCTAAAGACTGGCTTGACACATCGAACGATAAGGCTAGTGAACCTAGTCAGCTACGTATTTGTATCTGAACTACTTCTTCGTCTGTAGATTCTCTACTTATGACTCTTTCTGTTTCTGGGCTCATCGCATGTTTCGCTGTAGAACGTCCTCAGTAATTTCAGTGTCATGGAAACGGCAACTGGTGTTGCGCTATTTTCTCACGCAGTCGAAGTTAATCACGAAAAAGCTTTTGGGTTCTGTGATAATAACTACTTAGGACAGGAATTAGCACCACTGAAACGTACACTCACCGTAAAATACAGTGATAAGATGCCACTTTAGAATGAGAACTAACCGTTAAAGGCAGCAGAGTGTTATCAAAAAGTCCACAATCCCATGAAGCTTCAAAATCAAGTTCAGAATTTGACTGAAGATCCTTGGCTGTTGATGATCTCATTCTTTGGCAAAAAAGCTCTGTCAGCCACCGAACTAACCAGGTAACAAGCGGAAAAAGATGGAAAAGAGCAGTTCACTTACTTCCACACCGTAATGGCGCATATTTTCAACCTTCAATCCTTCTTGTCATGACCGATGAAAACCACCTTGCGTAAGCTTCAAAACCTCAGCTCCTGATACAACGTCTTAGTTGTTAGTATCCCCCACCCACCTTTTCGGAGATAAGTCGACGCATTGCTTGAACATGTTCTCTTCCGACTTCACCACCAATTCGGAAACTAATGTCTTCCTAAGAAGGAGTAACAACTAAAAGCAAGCCCATAGATAGCTGCTTCATGAGCTCTAGCGAATTTTCACTAAAGTAGGTGTGTTTGCTCAGGCAAATTTTATGTTGTAACATTCTTCCTAAATGCAGTTTGCCCAAGCAATTTTCTTGTACGTGATCCCTCTTCGCAATCCTTATCGCATCAGTCCTAGAGTGAGAAACCCGGAGCACGTGAGTGCACGAAGTACGAAAAGTGTACTTCTGACTGAACCACCAACGTGTATAACTGCAAATAAAACTCCGAAAGCCCTCACGCGCGTCCATTTCGGTTGCGCCCTTATCGGTCAGTTTTGGCTGTTAAGGGGCCAGCTGGCATGGTTGGCTGGTTTTTTTCTGATTGCGTAGACTGCCTGCACATGATCCATCGTACGCTGGATCTGAGCTGACTTGTAGTGCGGAGGCTGATGGTTTGGGGAGATGGATATGATAAGTTAAAGTTAGAGTATCGCCTATGCCCTACATAAGGTCATCGACCCGTTACGGAGATTTCCCTTATGAGTTCCAACCCGCGTCCAGATACATCACCATACTATTCGAATCGAAAACAAGCCCAGGCCGCTTGAAACAGTAGCCCAAACGTTGGTGAATTACAAAACCTAACAACAGCACTATGTTATTAACGTGATAACTTACACAGGATAATGAGTCCTCCAAGGTTACGAGTGGATGGAACGACTCAGATACCAAGTGGACAAACAGTAGTCATTCAGGAGTTTGTTTATCGAAACTGTTGAATCCAAAGGGGAACTAATTGTACTGTTGCTAATCAGTTAAACCAGGAACTACGCAAACGGAAGTAGGAAGAACGCCATGGCAGCGGAATGGCACGTTAATTCTACTGCTGAATCGATTTGCATAAATATGCTAAATCACATGAAATAACTTGTAGATCACAAGTCAACCAATCAGAGCGAGATTCTGTTATACTTGTTCACTGTGATTCTGATTGTTTGATGTTCCCCAGCGCATATGGCCACGAATCTGTACGCTCGCCCGTGTCTTGTGTAATACTTGCTGAATGGCCACAGATACTCTGTTTGTACTGTATCCATATGTTGTTCGATAGGTAAGACGTAAATCATCCATGCGCAAAAGTTCAGGCACAAAACGTTGGACCAACGTAACATTCCTATCGCGACTTGGATAACCTTCACTCAGAGCCCTAGAAATTACCCTAGATTTGGGCGTTCATCGGCTTTTGTATTGTAAATCACCTTCACTTCCCACGGGTTCACTGCCATCTTGATTTCAGTCTGTGTACCTGGTCGCCCAGCTGCCTGTGTGACGAGAGCGCAAGTATCGTCATCATATGAAATTTAGTTCGCCTCTAGAAAGAATCAATAACATATCAATGACCTAAAATCTTAGTGGTTGTAGCTAACCCCGGTGCCTTTATGTCAGCTTTTGTTCGTGCGGTCCGTGTAAGTGTTTACTACCGGTAAGGTATGCTGGTCTACTGCTTTCTATTGGACAGATTGTTTTTCTTTGGCAGAGCTTCACCAAATCTATTATATTGATCGCCGAACTTGAGGGGCCGTGTATTGAGTTTCTAAAACAAGTCACTTGGTTAGAATATGGGTCACGATTTCGATGACTGTCCAGTCCATTTGTATGCTTAGCAAAATGAACCCTGACATTTTGGGATATAAGATATTAAAATACGCGGTGGTCATAACACTCAGGTAACTCGTAGCAACTGGTTCTGACACTGTGACATGCAGCGTATAGTGAGATTGCAAACAAGAACAGTGCTTAGTAATAAATGGTGGATTTTGTATAGTAGAAGGCTCTTCTACTTATAGCTCAGTCTTTTTCCTACCACTTCATGCAAGAAAACGGAAAGCGGATTGAGAAAACAGATATTCAAAATAAATCTTTGACCTTGTTGACTAAAAATACCAACTCCTTGTGAATCGTACAGATTTGCAGACTGCATGAGGTCCGACGATTCATTGGCAATCCTAATGTGACCGCGGAACTCTCCAGGCAACTCTAAAAGCAGATGCCTCGCGATAGTCGAAGCTGGGTTTCTTGCCGGGATTTGTTTTGTGCAATCCAACTGAGTCATTGAGTGCAAAAGCCATTTCGGGATGTGTTCAGTCACCGTGTGAGTCAAGTATCGTTCTATTCTGCTAACGTACTGGTGCCACCGGTAGACAACAAGCGAGGCATTGAGAGCTATATGTCGGTCAGAGAGATATTTTATTATTAGGCCTCTAGTGGCTTGCACTATGCGTAACTGGGCTGTCATATATGTTCGGTCTGGAGTGGAGTTTAAGTTGTGGCTCCAAAAGTCATAGGAAACACTGAAAATAAGGTCGTTAGCCAGTTTGTTTTTCAATAATCAAATAGTCATTTTGCCATTACTAGGAAGGCCACCTACGTGTCACTTTGAACAATTTCGATTAGATGTACTTTCAAAACAGTGCCAATATTCACGAATCCTCCAGGTTCTTAATCTGGTCTTGTCTGAACGTGAAGTTTAAAGAACTCTCACCTCTTGATGAACAGCTTTAATATGCAAGTCTTCTGTCACTTTGATGCATTGCTAACGTTATTACACGACACTTAGGTCGGTCTTGTGTTTCATTTCACAATTATGGTCGTAGACAGAAAGCCACTGAAGTCCTGTTCCTTACCTCTCCTAACTAGTTGGGACCTTATGTGGCTTTCCATCACTACAGACCTCAGGGTCTGGTGGCTGGTTGTCCCCCATGGTGCAATGGGCCCTTGAGGCTATGGGATATACCTCTTTCACTAAAATCATGCACGATAGTGTAATAAAAGAGTTTCGAATATCACCCTCCTTTTTGTCTCAAAAGTAGGTAAATGATTTTGCAGCCTAATGGGGCAGCATATGGAGGTCTTATAGATATCTGTGCATTAGTCAATGTGAAAAGAATGCTGATAGTCATTCTTTACGACATTTTAGTGGGCGAAATCGATGCCGGTGGTCATCTTTCTTCTTCAGCACTATGGAAATCACAAAACATTTAGAAAATCAGGTCCGGAAAGCCATCAAACGGCGAAAGTTTGACCCCATGCATCTTCATTCAACTAATGATAGATCGAGCAACTTATGAAATGGTGCAATAGTTTTCTGCCACCATAAAATATGCGGTTACTCCGGTGAGAAGTTTAGGTTTGAGGCCAGTGACTGTGGGATTACGGTTTCAATTAACATCTATGACAAAGAATCGCCTCAAAGTCCAGTAACTGACAATTACGTTCTGCTCATCGCTACAGCACTCCCGTGCATATTTATGCATTTCAGCGTTGTTGCCCTCAAACTCTTAAGGTATGTGATAAATTCCTTCTGAATCGGAAAAGTCACCTATCAATTTAATTAATTACGACGAGTTTTTTCGCCTTCAAAGGCTGACATTGAATTCTAATTCTTCATAAACTTTATCCATCCTAATCTATGAAATCATCACAGCAGTATTAGACCTGTTCATTATGCCAAAAGTGTAAAACTTAGTACAATGAGAACAGAAATTAAGCCGTGAGTGGTCACGTGGTACCGTCAAACTGCTCTCACAAATTTTTCTACTTTTTACTAGAGGATAATCTGATTTGTATTCACGTCGACTGAAGGCATTTCCTAATAAAACTTTCTTCTCGCTTTATCCGAATAAAACAAGAGAAAATATTGCGCCATTAATTTTGATTTGACAAGAACCCCAGATCGTTGCAAAATCAGAAGACAGGTTTTCGACGAGATGTCTCTTTAGTGTATTTGTATTTGAACACATGCAATACTGTGTATGTAGTTCTAGTCGCAGCCAAATACACGTAAGTCTCGTAATTATGGTCTTCTTGCGATCTGTGACAATAATTGACGAAAAAGGAAATGAAAGTGCGAGTGATGATTCTGATCATGGATTTCAAAGGTATACCAAATGATCAGTGAAATCGGTAATCAGGTATTTCAACTGAATCTGACAGATGTGCATAAAATACTTGGAAGCAGTATTAGGCATAGCAAAATTCCACAACTTATGAGTCGAACAAAGTGAATTTCCGTGTGAAAAATAACCTCGTTTCAAAACGCTTTGTTAGGAGTGCAACAAAAAAGTTTTACCCAAATACGCAAACGCTGATCTTCGCCAAAACCTAAGGTATTCATTTATCCTAAATTTCGTGAGCTTCGATTTTAAAATCTCTTTTTCAAATAAACGAACTTGACGTCCCAGGAAATGGCAGAAATCTTGTCGAGATAGTTTTGTTTTGAAAACAGCAAATTTTCAGGTCGACGGTTTTATTTCATTCCATCCCAGTCTATGACAATCTGGTGTATTTATCTTTCATAAATCAGTGGGCAGAAAGTATTAGGAACGTAAGTCAAGTAGACAAGCAATTCGCCGTGATCGCAGTCTTTGCGAGTAGCGGTCTAGTGCATACAAAGATCGTTTGGGATGGATTAGTTGTGTGGATTAGTGATTACCACCACGCCAATGGACAATTTTCAGTCCTCTCCTGTGCCAATCGTCGCACGTGACAGTCCAAAAAGCAAGCACGTGTTATGTGCATAAATCATTTCAAGGTGGTCGGGAAGCCTCGAAACCCAGGGCAACGTAAGCACGTGTCGAACCAACGGAGAACTCTGATGTCAAGTTACATTTTTATTCGTTCCACTAATAACTGCTAAAAATTTTAACACTTTTTAGGTTTTTAATGGAGGTTCCGATATCTTTTACGGTGCTGTTTTGAAATGACCTTGGATTAGGCAAGATGTCTGGGTAAGCTAACAGTATATCAACAACCTCATTGAAAGAATTTCAGTAATCAGTTTTAACTTCCGATCGCAAAGGTTGTTCTGCTGACAGTGTACTTTCGTGACAGTCGGCTTGTAGTGGAGAAGGCCGCTCCTTGTAGACGTACAAAAGTCAACGGCCGACGGCACGAAGGGTACGTATTCCCAGGTGAGCACTTTCATGTACACAATAAACCACAGGCTTTTGTAGGTCAGTCACGTGAACGTTGGGCGGCTAGTCATTGGCTGATCACGCGAGCTCCACTAGCTTGATGGAAATGTCAACCTGGCAAGCTGGGCCTTGACACTATGTGCCCGGGTTCTGATTACCGCCGGACTTTCATGATGAGAAAGAAATGTCAGGATGGTTTTGATTTCCCCCTACCCGGACGTACTACTAAGCTTCATTAAGTACTGTGAATTCTGTTTGATGAAGAAACTGTCCAACTGACGTATACTTTAAATGAAACGAAACAGTATCAATATTGTGTCAATGAGATATTCCGAGTGGAATTTATTTATTCACGTTTTAAAACTCTTGTAGATGCGTATCAGGAGATCACGTTTCTTCAAACGTAGTGAAAAATACTCATCTTGGTTTTACCTGGACGACTGTTTTGGTTACGAATGAAAATCTAAACTGCATGCACGTCAGCCACTAGGATCTTACAAAATCCTACCAGGAGCATCATTCGGTAGCAGTTTAGGACTGCCGATTATTTCGTAAACTAAAACCAGTTTTCTGCAACTTTTTTCGGCCTCTTTTCCAACAACACCTCCAGCTCAAATGTAGTAGCCGAGGTGTTTAAAGCTAACGGCTAATTCCAGCTGTTCGTTACGAAGCTTATTTGTAGATGCAGGTTCCTATCAGCCTTAAAACAGAATTTTGCATTTGAGTAGAGTGAAACCTGGATGCCGCAGTTGCCAGGCTGCCAGGCTGAACAAAACAGTTTACCAACTAATGGATTGATTTTATGGTTATGTTGCTCAATAATCTTGTTGAAGTCAGTCGAATGAATGGAACATTATCGCATCTTATCCACTGTGTGAAATTAAATAGGATCAATTTGATTCGGATTTACTTTGCATACCAAGCAGTTAAAAACGGAATTATGAGAGGTGGACAACACTGTGTTCCATTTGAACTGTCACTTGAATTGACTGACGCTGTACCCTAATAGTGCTCATCTACAACACCGATAATTTTGTGAATGAAATTATTGTACCCCTCATGTTTGAACTGCTATTCTTAAGCTGAGATGTCATTCGAATTCTCTTAAATAGTACCTGTGGTGTTCTTGGCCAGTAGCAACAGAGCACACAATTGTTGCGTTCCACTTATATGTGGGTGTGTGTGAATACAGCCAGACTTTACTAGGCAAGCGAGCCCCACACAGGTAAGCAAGTAGGCAGAAGAGCTAAGCTGCATATGCCATCACGCACAAAAGAGTAAGGCCAATCAGTACATAGCAAAATCGATTAGTCAATACGGTACTTACTGAACCATGATTAAAGATCAAGACAAAGCAGGCGTATGTCCATTCATGAGTGGAATACTGATCGACAGACCGCATAGTGTGCGCTACGTTAACCAGACAAAACCGTTCCTAAGCCATTTAGCAATACCAACAGGTCAGTTTGAACCTGTGGACCTTATGGAATGGGTGCTCAGTCGCTCGAAGAACGAAAGCAATTCCCAGTGAGACTGCGCTGCAAGAAATGAGCGAATAATGTCCAGGAATGGCCCAACATATGGGTCAGAATTCGTTTATATCCTCTGAAAACTCGCTACTTAAACAAAACCTTACATTTTAGCATTAAAACTCCCCCCCCCCCCAGTCTATCACAAACCACACAGGATCAGATGAAGGGTATGTATTTTTTAGTGGTTACTGGCTTCAGCTCCACAAAGTTTGGCTTGCCATGAAAATACCAGGATTTCGGTATACTGTTTTAACTATTTGTAAAATGAATCACCATGCGGTACGAAAGCTCCGCTCAACACTGGAAGCCCTATAGACTTTGTGCAGTTGGTTGGAAATATACCCATGCTCTTTTGACTGTTTGTAGCGCTTTCGTTTCACCACGGTTCTTACTGATGGATAACCACTTTCATGAGTTAGCTGCCCTAGAGCTGTTGTGTTTGTCGGATTCCAAAGCCAGCAGCGGACAGGTGCTATATTATTTGATTGTTACTTGAAACAAGTTCTTCAGAGATAGCTCGAATGTGACCTAATCGTTGAGGTACGTGATGTACAATCGTGCGTGCTGAGTTCGAGATGGGATTTTGTGGATGTGCTTTGCTGACAAGTGCTAGTAAGTTCGAGGATACTGTTATGCAGTAGGTTCCCCGGGGATTTTCAATGTTGAGCCGAGAGTTTATACTGAATGATGAATAATTCGGTAAAATGTAGTAGTTTCTCACCACTAAAACTGGGAGAAATAATCATCTGATATTTTGCACCACATAAACACTCACTTACCATTTCAGCGTCAACTTTAACATGTTCACGTAGTGAATACAGGACTGTTCGGTGGCTGTGGAGTGGTAAACAATAAACAGATGGATGACAGCTGGACCACGGTGATTGGCAGGAATCGTAACTCGATGCATCACTTTGAAAATCTTTCCCTCAGGGTAATCAGCTAATGCGTGCTTAGTTCATCTGGAATATACTTAGTCCGTATTTGCTACCTACGATTCATTGCTTGGCACACAGCCCTCTGAACTCCACTTTCCACTCATCAACCTCAGATCATCCAATCAACCGCTCGCTCGGAAGTACCAGACTCGAGTTTTACTATTGTTAGAGTTCATCAGGGGTTCGTATCCTCCACCGCACCCGGGGTTTGAACTCGGGCCGTTTCACTTCCAGGGCGCGTATGTTAACACTGCGCCATCCCGCTTCCTTTCGGGGTGATCTGAACCACTGATTTAAGTTTGTTTAGATGTAGTCGACTAGTATTCATTTATTTTCATTCGCATTGAGTGGTCCTAGAAGCGACCAACTTTTCTGTCTTCACTTCCAACAACCACTAACCAAGCACTGCATGCAGCTGTTTTGGTTGTCAAACCCTTATTGTATAGTGTTCATTATACAGTGAATTCTGATAGCAGTGATATAAACCGCAGGGTTTAATGGTACGGTTGACCTACCGGGGACTATAGTAAATAATCAGTTCACAATTTACTTCGTTGGTCTGCAATATTGGACAATGAAGTCAACTCAAGAGTGGTGCTGAATCTGATATGCTGATTACTAAAAAAATGTCTTGTTTAAGGCTGTCTGTCTCACGTACTGAACAAAAGCACATTCCTCCCTCGTGACATCCATCTCTAAAACGACCGTTCATTCATCCGAACATGAATCATAGCCCAGCATGGGTCACATGACCACTTAGTGACCTTCGTAACTGACGTGACCCCAGATTTGTACTAGTATCCATTGCTGAGTGCACTAGATCTGATTTCCTACCTCGTCCTTGCACCTAACTGGACAGCCCTCTTCGAAGGCGGCCTCCTATTTTCTGTGTCACTGGTTTGACGTTCTTCCTTAGGTTTGCCAGGTTGTTCTTCTAGGTAATGGGAACTCTATTCGGTTGGTTTAAATCGTTTTCCTGCGACTGTCAGTGCCCACATCCACGTCATCCCTCAGTGAGCTCCCATCAGGATGTCGCGAACTGAGGTTTGTGCATATGTTTATAGTGTCTTGACTTTATGGAGTACTTACATTTTCGCCGTTAAATCTTATTTTGGGTTTAACTTGAACTTCGGACGCTGCGCATAATTCTAACTGAGCCTGGACCCCGAACGTATCGTGATGTCAGGATTAATTCGGACTTATAAATCAGTAAGGTGGGCCGAAAATAGACTTAGTTGGTACGGCATATTGGGGGATTAGGAGAAAGGTAGAAACTGTTCGATAAATTCACTAGTGACAAAGCCAAATCGGAGGAGCAGTGCAACGACAGATACTATCATGCTTTTTATTTGAAGTTCGTGTGAAAGCACCGGCCGAATTTGTGCATAAAATGTTCAAATCACATGGGATAGGGAAGTAAGTGGTAAAATGATCGAGTTAACTGAATTCATTTCCTAGATAGGTTATCATGGCTTTGGAGTTTTCATTGTGAATAACTGGCATTTTCAGTGCGATTTGTCCTAGTTACTTGGCTAAGTAATACAAAAAGGAGTCCAGTTTAACACGATAATTGATCAAATTTCCTTTAGGATCGCGCGAGTGAACAAGGAATTTCCAGCGGAATGCGTGAGTCTCTGGTGTACCCCAGGAAATCAGTTTTTGCACTCCGATGTTAATACTGTCTTCAAGGGATGCATCCAAAGTCTTTGGGAACCCTCTCATTTCAAGCAACTATTCTTCCTTCTAGACCATCACTCGCACACACCTGTTGAAATGATGAACATGACCTGTGAAATGATAATTCGTGTATACCTTTGTTTCATTCTACTCAGAAAGGGAAATTTTCGGCTATTTATGAACTCCACACGCTCGTTTACTCCGTTCTACTTTTAGGGGACTATCTACTTGGCAGGATTTGCTAAATATCTCACATATCAGTTGTTCAAATTACAACTGAGGTTAATCCACCTAGTCGAATTCGTTTTGGTCTATATTCATACAACACTTACCTTTAAACCAACGGATATGAAGGTATTGTCTAAATTTGCCAAACTTCGTTTTTCTCAGAATCCATCTGTACCGTCCATACAGCATAGCATCGTGGTACAAACACTTGCGCTACCTGCTCCTGTTACTGCGAGGCCAGTGAATACAACTAGGTTCCGTGTTATGTTCTAACATTGAATTCGTGACTTCGTAAGCACCGTCGACCCACAAACCCAAACAGACGGATAAGACACGAAGATGCTTTATGCATCCCTAGGAGGTGGATATTCAGCTTTCATAGATAAAATGAACTGCGGATAGAGCAACGACGGGTGCTTACCCCGCATGCGGATTGGTAACACTGATTGAGGTATATGTTATTCTCGGTCATTATTCTCCATTTTTCTCTGGCTAATGTTCCCGCCTATTGGACAGAGTTTAATAATTTAGAAGCGCAATAATTATTCATCTCAATCTCTATTATGTTTCTCATCTTCTTCTCCAAAGTCCAGTTTGGAGAAAGTTCATTAACTTCTTCCTTCCGTGTGAAAGTAAATTTTTCATCACATTCAGGTCGGTCTGTCTGGGGGTAAATCTGTAACGGTGTCTCGTAAAAGCCCACGGTTTTAGAAGTCTGAAGAAAAAAAGAGTGGAACTGCCAGTGAAAAAATGTTGCCATTTCCTCCTGAAAACTGCACTCCCCTTAGAATTACTTCTAATTCACCACTCTGGAAAAATTTCGTGCACCCCTTCAATGAACTTCGCACTGGTTAAGGTGTCCTTGATAGCACTCCAAAGACATGAATGAACATGCTTTATCGCAGCCCAAGTCCTCAAGGAAGACGCCTGCCGCAACCTTCTTGCTCGTGGAATGGATTCCTTCGGTAGACCCTTTCCACAACTAACATTTTTTATGACTTCCTGGGCTCATCAGATATAACACCCTCGAGGGCGAAGTAAATCGACGGCCGAAGCGATGTACGACGTACTTTGCGTTTCTTCGCACCCAGTAGTACCTAATGCCGGCTTTATATAAGCCAAGAGCTGACTCCGTCTGCTTTGTTTCGTCCATCTTTACTTCAGCTAGCAGGAATGTACTGGAGGATCTTGTTGAGCAAGCGCACAACTTTTACAGTACCTGGTCAACATGGCCCTGACTGGCTGGAGTTTCTCACTGTATGTGTCCACAATGCTTCACCGTACCGTGTGTACTGATCTGCTTGTTTAATAGCCACAAGCTTCCTACGCCAAAGTTCCTCATCAAGTAGACTAGCCTGTCTTACCGATCTCCGAACTGTCACGGGTTCAAGCAATTTGGGCTCCTTGGTGGTCACCTCAATCTGTGGAGCAGGTGGGCTATCAACCGCTACATCACCCTCGAAGGTCTCCTCGGTGACCAATCTGAAGTGAATCTGGCTGAGAAGGCGTTGATGTACGGATCTACCCATGCATCAATCATATTTTCAGTCCCTACCAAAGTCTAACCGAGCTGACTGGTAATGATTCCAAGAGCTGATCAAATTTCGCCACCACGAATGTAGGTGACATCATTAGAGTCTAGAAAGTACCGATGAAACCAGTCTTGAATAGAATGTTGTCCGAGTATTACCAGTGAGCCCATTATGAGAACACAAAATGGCGCACTATCTAGTTGTCCGTTATTCATACTCATGCCATTACCTCACAATATATTACGACAAGTTAAGGAATTGGACCAATTAAACAAGTGGGAAGTGATAGAGACTAACAGTGACAAGATTTTGTATGTGCTCTTAAGCTGTCCTGACCCTCCCTCCACCCTATAGCAGTTCACAGACAAAACACGGGAAAAACAAGACATCCAATTTTGATTTGAGCTCAGATTATTGGTTTTCTCTTTCCCCACTTTTTTGTCACCATTAATCTCTAGCAATTCCTATTTGTCTGATGGGTCCAATTCCCTAACTTGTGATGTAATGGCATGAGTATGAATCACTGAAAAACGAGCTTGAACAGAGTGGATGAGCTCTCCTTTCTGGGCGCATGCACGACATTCTGGTATTGTAGCAGGATATTGTCTAGAAATATCTCCTAGTCTGGCAACCTCCTCAGAATAACTCCTCGCAGAGCACTTTCACAGAAAGTACCAAGTTCTCTGCAGTACCATCGGGAAACAGGTGACATGGCGCCGTACACAGATGCCGACATCTAATTTTGTCAAGTCAACATTTCAATTCAACTGAGCACATATGTGATCCGTCATCGGTCACTCGTACTTTCAGAATCCCTTCCCTACGGAAGCATTTTCGTGGCCCTTAAAACTCCAAGAAAGATGTTGCTGTACTTCTCAGGAACTATCCCGACTATTTGGAGTATGAGTCAGTCCGTACCGAGGTGCGGTATTGGTTCAAGAAGGAGCCACAAAAAGTTACATGTGCGTGCTGCGACAGTACTTACTTTTCACACCATGGGTTCCAAATTTTGGTCCGAGTTTGAATTTGTGCAAGTTCGTGTCCCATTTCTTTGCTGTCATTAAAATTTCTGCTTCCAAATTCGGCTCCAGCAGTTCTGTGGGAACTGACTTAATCTTTATAAACCCCAGATGACCTAAATGCAATTCATCCAGAACTGACGTGTGCAGTGGCGGAGTTTGATGATTGCAAATGAACGGCCAACTTCGGTACTTAATCGTACTACAAATTCCTTGTACTTTACCGTTTCCTCATTCCGCTTTCTATTTCTTGAACAGATTCTAATTCTGGGTTGGAACCTAGTGTGTCTTTTCAAAGCATTCCATATTCCTAACGTTATTCCGACATACAACATCCATCACCATTACAATCTGAGTCCACCAAGTGGATGAATCTGTACGTTGAATGACACCGCCATTTTCATTCTTGATAAGCGCCATCAAGGCTCCCTCTCGCTGATGATACGACAATATTCTTTACCTTAGAAACAACGGATCACTATAAACTTTCATCTTCGCAGGTCCAACCTTCTTGCCACCTTAGATATCAGAGTATAAGACGATCAAATTCTGGAGAATCATGTACTCTACTGGACTCTAGGAAGTTGTCCGAAGGGTTATCGGTTGACCCAGGGCATGCAGAGCCTTCAAATTCAGGATCAACGAAATGTCGATTGAAATCAGGAAGCGTACGAGAAATACTCTTCAGCTGCATCGTAAATGTGGTTTTTCTCAGCAGTTTAAAGCGACGATCAATAACGCCACGAATATGCATACCGTAAGTTCAAGTTGGGCACACTTGGTCGGATCGAGTCAAACACTGCTTTACAAATGATGAACTCATAAGTCCCGGTAACCACAATGAAATGATGCCTTAACCCACTGTGGGAGTAAACAATCCTGTGCAACATTTTGTTGGAATTGCTCAAAACTGTCAACATGTATACAGGACTGGCATCTTCCTTCGAATTATCAGGAGTCACATCGGCAAAATTGCACGAGGATTGACGATGCACCTTGCGGACATAACCGGTCTTCCCACGATAGTAGCATACAGCCTTCAGAAGCTGTAAGTGGATTGAATATTGAATTCGTCGCACACGAGACAACAATTAAACGACACTGGTTTCCATTCATGAGAATCCTTGGTCTTGGCCTTCTACTGCGGTCTCCAGTGCAACCTGCCTTGGGTAGGAGACTGAACTTTTTGACAGCGCACAACGGAATGTTCGGTGGTCGCTTCGGAGATGTCTTCGGATTGCTCGGTTATTGAACCAGTCTCGGAGAACGTTGGGCCTGGTTCCAGTAGAGGCTTTTTCTGTACCTCCAGATGATTCTGTGGTTAGTCGACTGGCATCACATGTGATACGATCAGGAAAAGCTTCGTGGCTGCTCGCACTGAGATGCTTCAATCAATCAGGATAGCCGAGAACAGGTACCGCAAACGTCAACTTGTAGTCTACCAATTATATTCTCTGATTTAACATATTTATACAAACTAGTTCTGCAATTAACCTGCTATCCCACAGCCTTGGATTTCATACTACTTCCGTTTGTAAAGCTGTAGGCTGGAGTGATTTCAATACTTATCAGTCGGAGCATTGTGAATACTACCGATTCACACCGCCATTCAGAGGACCCCGCACTTGGGTCTCCAATTAGTCCTCAAAGGTGCATTTTGCTGCATATGAATGAATTCCTGAAATTTCAAACTGAGACCAAACTCTCTTCGGCTTGCTCAGTTACCCGGAAATTCTCCGGATCAACACTTAGAATGGAACAGAAGCTAGATTTCATGGGGAAGCAAAATTCTTCGTCAGCAACGGAAGATGTCCTGTCGTCTGGATGAAAGAAGTCTGATTCTACTTTTTCACTTTCTTTTGTATGCTGTAACACGGTTTGAACCATCCAATCCAACCTTAGATCTCAGACATACTGGCACGCAGGTAATGTTGTTCAGTACTGGGCAGCTCCATGACGAGATGCCAATTTTACTATTCGGAATGCTTGAGCTGAGAGAACACTAAAATCGCTTCAACCCGGAGCTACCCAAGCCGAAGTAGCGAAAAGGCGCATGCTGCAAAACAGTATGTTAATTTCATTGCATAAGTCATTTCCTCATATCGGCAAGATCAAAAGTATCAATTGGTAGATCACAAGTCCACCAGTCACAGTAGGTTTTTGTAGTATTAGATGACGGTGGCTCTGATCGGCCGAGGAGTCTCACTGTATGTGACCGTAAAGCTGTATCGTACGACGCCCCATGAAGTACAGACTGAATTATCACAAGAGCCAAATCTCTGCTTGGTGGAAACACGCACTAAACCGTACTCTAAGTACAAACTCGAATCGCGTTGTGTTTGTGAGAAAAACATTGATAATAAGACAATTTTCTCCGATCAGTAGATGAAAGCTCCAGGGAAACCTTGCAGTCAAATCTGTCTGAAGATGCTGTCAGATAATGAAAACAAAGAAATCAGACATAATATCACACTTCCACTAAATCATGAACCTGAACTGCATGCTGTTAGGTGACAGCAGTCAAGAGCCTGTAGCTGTACCATCAGTCATATTTTCCACGCGCAGTCTGTCATAAAACGACTGAATTCATTGATCAGATAAGTCCACTTTTTGATCAGTTTCACTGAAGGACGACAGTGGTTTTACCGTAAGACGTATGCACCAGCTGGAACCGATGCGTGTTGTTCACGGATGGGATTCAGGGTATTTTTCAATAATTGGATAAGTTCCGTCAGCCTTAGGCAATGCATCAACTCAAGTCAGATGGTGTGCGCTCAGAAGTGTGAAGATCGTAGCAGCTAGCATGCATTGCTTTCATGTTGATTCACAATACATCCGTTCATATAATACCGCTGATATGCAAAGTACTGACGAATCGCAGTGTCATCCGACTTTATCGGGATAACCTGGTTTCGGATATATTTAATAATTGTTTGAATCCTGTTGTGGTTGGTAGAGACAAATTTATAGTGCATCATTGTGAGTACTGGGTCGTTTGACTCCCCGGAGCTTTGGAGACGAAAGAATAAAGTTTTAATAGCGAGAAACAACTCCTGAGTAAGATGACAGTAGACTTCTCGTGCGAAGTACAAGATTCAAGAAGCTTGGCTCACTCCACATAACATTGAACACAACATCATTGGGATGCGGCTTCCGCCTGATCTAAGGTTTGAACTTTTATGTGGCCACATCACGTGTGCAAGAAAATACCACTTTATTTTGCAGACTTACTGATAAGACTTGGGTTTAATATGTGGAGATGAAGATGCACAATGCCATCGCGCGAACAGATATTTTCCATCTGATATGCTGCTAGTATCCCGTGATAGCTACGCAAAATGTAAGCGTGACTGCGGACGAACGTGCATTTAGCAAAAGCGTACGGCAAACGAGTGCAAGCAGACATGGCAGCAGAGACGCAAGAGGGTAAGTAAGTACGGGAATTCAAGTCACATGTCGGTTAAAACGCACGTCAAGCATATATCTGGATCAGACTATGCAAGGACGTTAGACATAAAAACAGTTGGTCACAACAGTCCGGGAGGCAGCTCGACTAACGTTAGCCGTGTATGCGTGTGTACGTGTGTCCGTGTGTGGGATATGGATTATTGGTCCACAGCGTATGTGCGTGCGTGCGAGAGTGTCTGACTGCGCACGTGACCGCTTAAACCGAACAGAACAAAGCACGTGCTTCGTCAAAGGTTTGACGTTGGGAGAATTCAAACCCCAATCGAAAAATAGTTTCACTTGCGAAATTCACTCACATTACCAAACTTGAGCTGGAAAGTACCTATCACTGACACACACAATGCATCCAAGATCGAATGCTTTATTTAGGACATAATAACTCCAAGAAAAGATTTGTCAAAAGATTTGTCTTCTCTGGTTGAGGTAAGAGTGATCCGCCTACCCCATGGTAGGCGGGTATGGTGTCGCCGCCAATGGTGCAGTTGCATTCGAACTCTTACTTTGTCTTCGTGATTTCCGATGCTTTCGGCCCTTTCGATTTACGCCTCTATTCTTTTGCCTTTGACTCGACGATATTGCTGTTGTAACTGAACCAGAGCACAGAAGTGCGATGGTAATGGTTGAATGAATTGAATGAACGACCCAGATTGTGCCTAGAAGTCAGCGTTGCTTTTCAGTAGAAATCATACTCAGATTAATCTAAAGCTTATTGCACAAAATGGTTGCACTTGTCAGTACCATTACAATGCTTGATAAAGAAATACGGCTAAGGGAACCATAACAAACGTCTGACACTCATTTCCATGCAAACCAAAATAAAACGGATTCGGCAGATAATGATCACAAATGTAGACCAGATGCGATTCTCTCGTATACTCAGCAAAATCTTCCGCACGAGACGGCACTTTCTATATGGCTCAGAGTACTACCCGATGCGGATGAGAGATGCCCGAACATGGTGAGTAGTATACAGATACCGACGTTTTTAAAGCATTGCTCGAACCTAATGATAACACTGCATCAAAAAAATGCTGATGTGAGGTCGACAGTGCTGGCCACTCGAGGTAACACATCGAACATATTGAATAGTCTAGTTCACCTCGGAAGACAATGCTCCGAGTTAGCAACCAAAACTGCGGCACATAAATGTGAGAATGATCACTGAAAGGGATAAATTGCACTGAACAGTACAGTGTTCCCTGAAGCGAGTATTGATTACAAATTGTGAAAATTGAATACTCCAAGAGGTGACAGGAATGGTCATTAACCTTGATCAATGAACTCGATCATTTAGGGTATGACTTGCCTACCTAATCGACGAGAAAATATCTGTCCACAAGAAATTTTGGAGGCAGTAGAATACAGTAGTGTGAGAATGTTGATTCAGCAGCTGTCACACGTGATACGGTCAGGTACAGCTTCACAGCTACGCACGCGAATGAGCACCAACCAATCTGGATCCCCGCGGACAAGTCTGACAAAAGCTCCTTATGATTGATCATCTTCGAGTCTACCAATTATCTTCTTTGATTTAACATATCTATACAAACCAGTTGTGCAACACGACTAACGTACCATTTCGCAGCCTTGGTCTTCTTGCTACTTCCGTTCGCGTAGTTTTGGGTGGGGGTAATTTCAGTACATCCCGCCAGTTCAGTTCGTTCTCATTACTACAGTAAGTCACTATCATCGGCCATCTACGATGGTTACACTGTTCATTCATCTGTCAAATGTTCACGTTCGAAATTTTCCCTATACCGTTTGTAGGCCTCCAACCTTTTACTTTTTTGTCGGGGCAATTACGGGAAATAACTGTGAAAAATGGTGTATTCAGTGCACGGTTATTGTAATTCTAAACCGAAGTGTACTTAGTTACAGCCATATGAATGATAATCACTTGTTTTTGATTTAAGTAGTCTGTATAGATGGTGGATGGACAAAGTTTCTTGGAAGCACATGACTGGTTTCGCGGTTATTGCCGCTCATCAGATATATGTATCCAGTATTCCTCTGTCCACCCCCTTGTTCTGATACTTGTACAATCCGGTAGATGTTCGTTCACAACAATCTAATTTGTGCATCAGGAGTGTGAGTAGAAGCTCATGTTCGGATACACATACCTGATGAGCGCCCATAACCATGAAGCAGGTCGTGTTTCCAAGAAACCTTGTCCACTCGCCACCTGTAGGTACTACTTAAATCGAAAATGACAACTCGTGACCACATTGTCGTCGTTTTTGAGGTTAGCTTCGTCTAAGCCACATATAACAATCAGCAAACCATCGCTGTGGTTCCTCAGTGGATTCTCCGGACGGGAGCTTCTATTCACACTCCTGGTACGCTAAGTAGACTGTTATGTCATTTACTTTTGTTTGTCACCTCCCACCATCTCGTAGTATTATTTTCATTTAGCCTAGGTCCACTCTTTTCAACCAGTCAGAATTGGTCCTTTGATTAGATTAGTTACCGAACCCGGATTGACGTGTCCGTTGACCGATCTGTCCTTTCATATGAAAACCTGGAGACTTTTGCACGGGTATATTCTACTGGCTTGGTCAATTGCTTGATTCTTCTAAAATCAGA
The DNA here is from genome assembly GCA_948099385.1 of Fasciola hepatica. Classification (NCBI taxonomy): domain Eukaryota; kingdom Metazoa; phylum Platyhelminthes; class Trematoda; order Plagiorchiida; family Fasciolidae; genus Fasciola; species Fasciola hepatica. The sequence goes on from CANUEZ040000043.1 coordinate 39,914,728, forward strand.
CGTAGTCCTTCTAGGTTATGCTGCAAAGAAGGGGGATTTTGTACAGGTGGAATACATAAATTCTTGAATAAGTAGTTTTTTATTTACCTTAGAATAACGTATATCAAGATTTTTGTGTTCTGTTTCATAAACTGCTTTGGATCAATCCACGCTCCTTTATTATTCGCTTCATGATCTTATAATACACTGTCCTTTGGCGACAACTTGGACTAATACCGGGCCTGGCAAAGTTATACGTGAACCTTTATGTGAAACTCCAGACTGAATCTTTCCGTTTTGATTTACTGCATTCTCCCTGTCATAGTACATACTTGTACCGTACGTGATTTCGCGCACACGAAATATTACGCCATGTTCTGTGCTTTCTTGGAGTTCTTAATTGTCAGTAGTTCTGTGCAGGGTTCAGCCTATTCAATCCGTTCGGTACCACGCTTTACTTTATTCGTAAAACGAAGAAAAATCTGAGGCTCTTGCATAAAACTGAGAAACTTGATACCACGATAATTAATCACACCTCTGGCAAAAGCTAGAAATTATTAAACTCCTATCTCCACTGGTTTGAATATAGTTTTTCAGCCTGAATAAATAGCTCTTCGACACTCAACAGGTTACGACTCACCGAACAGTAAAACAGACTTCCCTTTCTGTATTGGGATTTGGCAATCCAGACCTTCTTCACATACTGTTAGAGGTAACTCATGGTGACGTAAGCCACCCAAGCATGAGGCCACGATATGAACTTCTGGGTCAAATGTGTCGCACACGTAAATCGTTTCCGGATTGGTGGACTGCATTGAAAGAGGAAATGGGGAGAAATAATGAAATTAACCTTGGGTATTTACTTCAATCCGTGTGATTAAGAAGGATGTAACTGTAGTATGCAACCATTGTAGCGAGCCATGGTTACCGTATGACGTTAGCGACTATCGCATAAAAACATTCTGTTGATGTGAGGGCTCATTATCCCTTGAACTCTTCACTCTGAAGGTCATGTTGAAAAAGGGTAGTAAGAACACCTGGATCAGAGCAAAAACGGAACTTTTATAATGAAAATTCTCCTCTGTCACTAATAAAAGCAAGAAATCAGAAATTTTGAACAACAATAGTGTGGAGGTTTCATGCTAAACTCACTGAATTCAGTTCAAAATACCAAAAATTCACTTACATCAGTATTTGAATGGTCGTACTATACCCATTCTCACACAAACAACATCATTGATCTTGAATGGATCATCCCAGTACGAAACATTGTCCGCGCAAAGCCGAGTTCCATCCGCCTCCGCATCACATGAGAGAAATGGCACACTTACGACAACCAATAACCGCTTACTTCTGTGTAATAGTCGTAGTCCGTACTGAAATTGTTCCCACCCAAAACTACGCGAACGGAAGTAGCAAGAAGACCAAGGCTGCGAAATGGTACGTTAGTCGTGTTGCACAACTGGTTTGTATAGATATGTTAAATCAAAGAAGATAATTGGTAGACTCGAAGATGATCAATCATAAGGAGCTTTTGTCAGACTTGTCCGCGGGGATCCAGATTGGTTGGTGCTCATCCGCGTGCGTAGCTGTGAAGCTGTACCTGACCGTATCACGTGTGACAGCTGCTGAATCACCACAACCTTCCTCCCTCAAGAGTTTCCCGTCGATTTGGCTTGACTGTCGTGCTGATCTTTGGACCAGAGCTGATGGCTGTGGCTCGACCGCTGAAGCAGTCGTTTTAGGAGGCGGAACAGATGTACCACAGTCATCAACACGGTCCCCGTCATGATCCCCGGTCGCCTTAGCCGTGCCATTGGTTACATCGCCAGTTGTTACTTTGAAATGGATTTGGCTGAGGTGGTGCCGATGCACCGATGCATCACCCAAGTCCTTGATCTCGACCATAGATTGACCAAGTTGTCTAGTGCTAATTCCACGGGTTGGTAGAAGCTCTTTGCCAAGGAAGTATGTGACATCACTGAAGCCAGGACACATCAGCGATGACCGTAGTCTTCAGGATTTGAAGAGGACGACTGGACTCTCCTTTGTGGTTGTATGCACTGGGTTTCTGCACTGCAACAAGAAATTGTCGTGGAAAGCTTCCAAGTCTGGCAACGTTCTCGGGTTGGCTTGTGTTATTACAGTTTTCACAGAAAGCACCAAGTTTTCCTCGGCGCTTTTAGAATATGGATGGATCGGTGCCGTACATAGATGCCGACACCCGATTCTATCAAGCCAGCATTTCAACTCCGCTGCACAGAATAGTGATCCATTATCCGTGACTGATACCTGTGCGATTCCTTCTCAGCCGAAGCATTTCAGTAACACCTGGATTACGGACAAGGTGGTTGGTGAACTCGTCAGGAACTCTCCCGGCCATTTAGAGTGCGAATCAATCAGTACAAGTGTGTGATACCGGTTCGAGAATGGACCACCGAAGTCTGCATGAACTCCCTGCCATGGAATATAGCTTTCGGACCATGGATTGCGGTTGCTTGACGTCGACTGGACTTCTTGCGACACGCATCACAGTTCTTTGCTGTTGTGCAAATATCCGCATTCTATTCCGGCCACCAACACATCTGTCGAACCAGTGACTTCATTTTATCCTCACCCATGTGACCTTTGTGTAGTTCATCCAAAACCGACTTGCTCAATGTAGATTAAAAGACGAGCCGGTAGGTTGGACACTGAATTCTTCTCGCAGTGCGAAGAACTGAGGAAACTTCCTCTTCTCCTCGGGTTGCCTTCCCTTTCTGATTGCCGAAACCATAGACGGGTGGTATCGTTTTGCCTGCCTGCTCAATTCTTTCCTCGACACAGGCACAGCCGGCGAAACGAAATTGCATTGGTGCTCCGCTGCATAATCGTAAGTAATTGGACAGGGAGTCCGCCTGCTGGATTGTCTTGACGGGTCGATGCAGGATGCCATAGTTATAGGCTGCCAGAGCAATGCTCTATCAATGGATCATAGCAGCCGTGGATTTTGCGACGGTTTTACCCGGGTTATACAGGAACTGAAGGGCCTAGTGGTCGGTGACACTCATGAAATTCACTCCAATTAGGTACCTGTATAGTCGGCGAACAGCCCAGAAACGGCCAAAGCTCCCTTCTGCGTCTGGGAATAATCCTCCTCTGTAATATTAAGAAGACGGAAGATGCGGAAGATTGGAAACCCATCTTGTTCCGGAACTGCTCCTATCCCCCACTTCGGATGCGTCAATGAGCAGCATGACCCCCTTAGATGGTGGAAATGGCGTCAGTATCAGTTGGTCAATAATCTTTTGAATAAGACTGCGCAATATCTGTTCACACTGTTCGTTCCACTGCCACATATCGGACGATTGAGCTGGAAACTATGGTTGGGCTCTTGTTGCAAAGTTCGGAATGATCCTCAAGTAGCATTGCAGGCACCCAAGAAATGATCGTAAGTGCGCCAAACTTCTCGGTAACTTGATGCCAATCAGGGGTTTGAAACGATCTGGATCGGGTCGATATCTGTTTTCATTGACAGTGAAACCAAGGAAATCTAATTCAGTGACACCTAATTTGTATTTAGGGGCTTTAATCGATACATTTCTTTCCACTAACCTCTCCAGCAACCTTTGTAATCTGTGGTCGTGTTCATCCTTCGTGGATCCAGAAATGAGCACGTCATTTTGATATGCCATCATCCCCTCGATATCATGGATCACCTCGTCTATTGCAGCCTGGAATATCTCGGATGACACGTGCAGACCAAACGGCAAGAGGTTTTATTGGAACATGTCCCATGGAGTGTTAATAGTCGTTAGTGGTTTGGACTCTATGTCCAGCAAGTACGCATTAGCCAGATCGATTTTTGAGAAAAACATGTGTCGAGCGTGCATTTCATGAAGTCCTCAGGTTCCACCGTAGTTGCCACGCTTTTCTGTAAACGAGGATTCAAGGTCAACACAATCACCACAAATCCGGAGTGTCTGTCCATCACACTTCATTGCCACCACAGTCGTGGTCGTCCTAGTGGATGAAGTCACACGCGCAATGACACAGTCTTGCCCCATTTTCGTAAGCACCTTCAGAACGCCTTCTCTCTGGCCCTACGGCAACTCTCGGCGTTTCAGGAATACCGGATCACCATCCACTTTCAACTTCGCGGACTCAGCCGCCATGCCAGTCTTGTTGTTCGAGCATTGTACGACCAACTGCTGAAGAACAAGCTGATTCTCCGGATTGTCGGACGCCTTTTTCATGGGGACCGAGTCCTCCAAGGCACAAAGAGCCTTCAAGCCCAGAATCGACGGACTGTCAAAGGAAATCAAGAATCGTACCGGGGTATAGTCACCATCCAACCGAACCATTAGTGTAGTCTCACCCAGTAATGAAAGTCGCTGTCCAGTAACATCGTGAATGAGCACAGCATTGAAGTGTATGGGTACAGTGAGCTGAATCAAGTCGAAAACACTGATTTCGGAATAATGGACTCACAGCTCCCGGTATCCACAATGAACTGATGTCACAAGCCGCGTTGGAATTGGACTGATCTGCACAGGTAATGGTTTGATTAACTCGAAATCTTCAGCGTGTATACGCGACTATCATCAGTATTTGGATCTTCAGGAGTTGCACTCGTCACATTGCACTTGAATTGAAGACATACCTTGTGAATGTGACCAAGGTTCCCACAAGAAACGCATATCGCATTACGAAAGCGGCAGGTAGAAGGTAGGTGAAATTCGCAGAATCGGTTTGCGTTCAGGAATCATTTTGTTAGCAGGCTTCGGTTGAGGAGTCGGATTTGTAGGGGCTGGTTTACGGGCACGAACGTGTTGGTAGTGCACTAAGGAAAGTACAGCCATCGCGTGGGCTACGTCATCGAATAGTTCGCAGGTTGACCGGGCTTCGGAGAACGTAAGGTCCGCCTTCAGCAATAGCTTCTTTTGGAACTCCGGATGATTTATGCCATCAATGAGGCGGTCACACAACTGGGTCTCCAACTGATCACCAAAATTACACTTAGCAGCCTGTGTCTGAAGTATCAGGATGAATTCACGGAACTTTAAGTTGGGACCCCGAACCAGCGAATGAAATTTGGCACATTTGGTCACCTGGAAATAGACAGGAACCACGTGGCCTAGCAGTAGAGCCTTCAACTCGTCGAACGGAACTGCAGCAGGGGCTCTCGGATATGCAAGGTTTTTCATCAACGAGGACAGTGAACGGCCGTCAGCGGTCAGGAACAATGCAGTCGGGTTCTCCTTCTTCACATCCTTTCGTATGCTTTACCATAACTCGAAACGCCCAATCCAGTCTTCAATTTCACATGAACTATCATGCAGGTTCAGCTGTTCAATACTGGGCAGCTCCATGACTCGACGCCAGTTGCAATAGACGTAATGAACTGAATTGACAGTCCGTATTGAAATTACCCCCACCCAAAACTACGCGAACGGAAGTAGCAAGAAAACCAAGGCTGCGAAATGGTACGTTAGTCGTGTTGCACAACTGGTTTGTATAGATATGTTAAATCAAAGAAGATAATTGGTAGACTCGAAGATGATCAATCATAGGGAGCTTTTGTCAGACTTGTCCGCGGGGATCCAGATTGGTTGGTGCTCATTCGCGTGCGTAGCTGTGAAGCTGTACCTGACCGTATCACGTGTGACAGCTGCTGAATCACCACAGTCTGTTTCGATATACATTCTCTGAATACAAATATTACGTATCACGTACATGGAATATCCAACAGCTTCCACTGATATTTCGTGTGTATTCTGATTTCATTTCGAGCATGTGGGGCACTACGAGATCAGTTTTTTACAGTGGTTCAAATGTCTTCACGCACGGTCCGGTGCGCTACCGCTTCACTTCCAGCATCCAAACAATCAGCCGGACCGTAAATTTTGGATTGTATAGATACAGCGAGATCGCTTGATGACTGGTCAGCACGTTATCTGCCAAAAAGTGCATGACTTCTTTTCTGTATAAACGAGTTAGTACCAACCAGATGTGCCAGAATACGTCCCTGCTGTTCTAGTCTGGTCTTGTCTTTTCTCCCATTGCTCGTAGTCCGGGTTCCAGTTATTTCATTTCGTACGAAAGGCCGAGTAGATACGGTTGTCACAATACATCAGTCTTATAAACATTTGACAAGACCGAAAGTAGAACATTTTAAAGTAGCTTTCTGTGTCATGAATGCTCATTGTAATCTTTCCCCAGCATACATGAACAGGGCAGAAAGCATGAGAAATGCAATGAAGACTAGTCTCAGTAGCATTACACAATTGAATGTGGCTTCGCAAGTTTTCTAAGTAACATGATTAAGGTAATAGTAACACCCGCCCCAGTAGTATACAAGGGAAAAACGAAACATCCAGAGGGCGCGCACGCCGAATTACACTGATCAACACTAGGGATACAGACCGTTTATTGCCGATTACACTGAACTTTACATAAGATAATACTGTGAACTTTTGGTAGAAAGTATTCTGATCTATCCAAATATACTCAGGTCACATGAAGGTGATCTTCTCAATGAGCCACAACTTCGTCACATTGATTTACGGACAAGGGACTCTATCACATTTCACTGCACGAAAGTTTCGTTAATCGACCCACCACGGCGGTTCAGTAGAACTCACCTAAAGTATGATGCATTCAGACGGATGATTTCATGGGATACAACCAGTTTTCTTGTGTCTCGAAATAATTTTATTTCCTCCGGTCGGCGCACGCCACGATGTAATGCGTACATTGAAGAGGATGTAACAAAGCTCTGCCTGGGGGAACTCAGCTGCATCGTATCAACTTTTCACGAGAAGGACTATCTACCGACGCAATAGATTCCGGTGTCAACTGTACGAGTTTTCAATAATGATTGTAAGGACCAGATCAGATTTCAAAGTATGCATACATCACAAGAGGGTGACTTTCGTTGTTCACTTTTTTATCGTGTGACCTAAACAAAATCATGTAAGATCATGGACCCGAATATCGTACATGCACTCTATCAACCAACCTACGTGACTAAAGTACGGTATTGGGATACTTCACATGTGTATTATTTTATAATGAGGGCATCAGCAAGTTTACGAATTTACATTTCAGCCAAAAAGAAGGAGGGAGACTGATTACTATCACTTTGAAAGGGGGAAAATAACTGAAAAGTAATACAGCCTCAGCTTCTAAGATTCGTTCGAAGTTCCTCTGTGACTTTCACCTCGTCAACCGGAACTCGTGCTTAATAAGACATTGTAGAGTTGTGGTCGGTATATATGTAGGAGATAAACCTAATTTCGAAAGGTGTTTAGGGATAAAAAAGAAAGGCCTGCAGATAGTTCAAGGTACTGCTAAGGGGTGGGGTCTACAAGAATCTTCAGTGTGGATTTTTTGCAACCTATAACGTGTAAATTACATGCTTTAGGAATAAGAGTTTTTGAGAATCAAAGAAACGGGACTGACAATAAGCAAGTTGCGGTGCAGTGTGAGGAAATCGTTTTGGAGTAGACCAGGAAGGATTGAGGGAGAACAGTAAAGTGAGAAAGATCAAGTAAGAATACTTTAGTGAAATAAGGAGAAAAATAACTAATTCTCCGGTATAAAACTTCACTAGCCGGTGAATTTGAAAAGCTGGCATAAGTAGTTTTTTCAGAGTTCGGAAAATGGAAAAACCACGATAAATCCGTGCTCATGGTAGTTATTTTTCCAATCCGCCGTAGAAAAGAAGGCAGCTCATGACCGACTGCTCATTGGGGTAAGAATATCGAAAAAGGGAGAAAGTAAACTGGAATATTTGGAAATATTGAGGCGGATTTTCTAAATTGAATGTACCGGCGTATTCATCTGACGTACATCAACTGATTCACAGTGCTGGCCAAAACTTTATAATCCCACTCCCGCACTTTTCCTTTTGTTTATCCCCAAACAGAACCACAGGTGGCCAGAAAGACCGAATGGGCAGTACAACACGCTATACCATATTTTAGAAATAAACTATGTACTATGTGCTAATTACAGCAGAAAATGTGATAAAAATTATGCTGACCAGAGCATAGGACCCCTATTCCTGTGCTATTTCGCATGGAAAATTGTCCGGAAAAACACCCATTAATTATATCACACAGCTACTTGCGAGTAGTGTGTGGGATTGACGAATCTTTGTTTGGCTGAATGTCCGCTGAACTACACTTTTCACGTACAAACCTCAGATCATCCGACCAACCTGCACTCGGAAGCAGCAGACTGGAGTTTCGGTCCAGTTTGAGCACATCAGTGGTGCATATTCTCCGACCCGGGCCCGGGTTCAAACCCTGGGTATGGCGGAGAAGATGCACCACTGATGTGCTCTAACTAGATCGGAACTCGAGTCTGCTGCTTCCGAGTGCGGGTTGGTCGGATGATCTGAGGTTTGTACGTGAAAGGTGGGGTCCAAAGGACAGCCCGCCAAACAAAGACGCATGATTTAGATCAAAACACGTAGGGTAGACGAACATGTTTTCAAGAATTAATTTTCAAACTATTACAATCACATTTATTTGTCATGAGGAAAGGGGGAGAGTAAGCGAATAGTCAGTAGGTCTAACAGTAGGTTTCTCATCCAATCGGTTAGTCGGCCAATAGATTGCTTGGTAAAGGTGGGACATATGGGATGTGGTGAGTACCATATTGTGAACAATTATTGACCCTGACCGACAACCCGTTCGCGGGTGACGTCGTCAGTCTTTGATCAGGAAAGCCCAGGGGCATTCACTAATTTCCTTTGCGAGCACGGCTCGGGTTTATGGATCCGTATACTTATAGTTTCAACCATCGCTAGCTTTCTGAATCTGATCACTTTAGATTCGTTATACCGCTCTCTGTACACAACACGAAGCGCATTCCTCCAGTCCGATCGGACGTCCTGATTCTAGTAAACGGGGATTAACTGAGCTGGAAACCGTACCATTCGCCCCTTGTTGAAGCCAGAGTGGCTGGTGCTCTTTGATGCATTCCGACAAATGCCTCGTCGTTCGACCGAAGCAAGCGGCACCACAGGCCCACTTGAACTGATAGAATGTATTACTTGTAAGAGGAGCCTGAATTCCGGCTAGCTGAGCTGGAATTTTGGATGTGAAAAGGAATGTGGATTTTCCATTATATGACAGATAATCATTGACGCGGTCAACAAAGACAGTTCATCTTTGTTCTCACATCTGATGACAAGATGAGTTGAGAACTGGCATCTATGGGCAATCACGCCAGATGTGGTTTTGACGGTACCACAAATAACCTCACTAGTCCTCTCGGCGGTACCGTCACCTTTGATCCAAACCATGGGTCTGTTCATTATTTTCCGAAAAAACACCACTGAGCCGGGCGACAAGCGGACTAGTTTGGTCTGTGTATTTAGTGACCGACAAACGTATGAGAACCGGAAGCACGCGGGTTACGTGCACTATACAGCACGTGATGCACCCTACTTTCTAGCCAATCCCGATAACCTGCATTCACGATGCGACTTCGACGCAGTTTTAGGTGAATGAATCGTAAGTGCGTGTGTAAGAAGATACCTAGCATGTGGATGATGGACGGTGTTGTTCCACCATTCACTTTAGGTCATGATCAGGATAGCTATCCCTCAGATTCAAAGAAATTGTCACCTGTGCAGAATGACACGGAAATTCAGTTTTCAAGCAGTTAATCGAGACAAACTGAACTGGTGCTATAGGAATTAAAAAATCATAGAATAACAAATGATTGGTTTTTGTAACTCCCCGATAATCCTTCCTTTTGAACAAGTACCCTTAAACCTGAGGGCTTTACTCGTGAACTTGTATTCTTAACCTCATGTCGTCTTGTACTCATAGATAACAACTGAATCATGACCTAGTGTAGATTACCAGTTACAGTTTGTGTAACGGTGTTGGTTGCTTCTTGTCATCTGAACACATAATTGAGGAAACCTATTCCTGACGTGGTATTGAAGTTTCCGTGCCTCCATGATCCACAGCGTTACACAGGATTCTGTTGTGCGTTATGGGTAAATAGTTAGAGGTCAGACGGCCCTGTTTTACAGCTAACGTACAACAGATGATTCTGTACGACCATTCACCGTGACCTTGCGAAAACACTCCGAGAAATGCACACACAAGTAGTTTACCGGGTAGAACACCTAACAAATGGAAGCAAAAATGGGGTGTTTCGTACAGTGCGCGACTAAATCATAGAACCCCCTTCATTTCCAGATTATTTCCGGCTCAGCATTCTCTAACAAAGCCATGTCTGGTCAGAATGACCGGCATACTAAATTTCAGAACGAATGCATATAAAATGTGCCAATTAGAGCAAGAAAAGCCAGAAACGAGGTTGAAGCAAGTATGGGTCCCCCTATTCCGGTGTGCCATCCCATGGAAATGTTCTCAGAACTAGACGGACCCATGAACCTAGCAACAAACGTATTCGTTTGGTCTGTGGAACTGGCGACTGATAAATTCTACGGATGAAATATAAAAAGGAAAAAGATCTGTTGTACTCACATGGCCGAATAAAGAACAAGGCCTGTCACGGGTTGGAACACTCAACATGGACAAACGAGTGGGAGAACGTCTACTTCAATGAGAAGAAAGTAGTTTGAATGAACCGGATGGCCGGAATTATCACTAGCATGATTTTGAAGAAGAAGATAGAATTTGCATTCACAGAAACAACGACGTGAGCACATCTATGGCTTGGATGGATTTTCAACCAACAGCCGAAGTGAACTAGTTATAGTTGAAGGCGTACAATATTCCAGTGCGTATATTCGCGCGTCCGAACAAATTTTGCTTCCGCTAGTGGCCAACAGATAACAGGAGTCCGTTCTGTAATTTAGTATGCCATGTCGTACCGAGCATTCGATCGTTCTGATCAGATATGCTTTTATTAGAAAAGATAGGAGCGGAAACCGGCGGGAAAACGAGGGGGGTGGGTCCTATACTTTCGTTGCACACTGTAAAGACAAATTCTGCGAAATTAAAAGTTCGCTTTTGTAGATTCCATGTGCCGGTCTCATTTGGATCGAGGGAGGCTGAGAGGGAGGCGGGGTGGTTGTGAACAGGTGGACGGTATGATCCGTTTTGCAATATGTCCAGAGCATACGGTGTGGCCTCGTAGCTCAATGAGAACAACAGGCGTGACACTAAGCCACGAGTGATGTCCGTGCATGGGTTAGACTAGGTTCGACTTCGACAGAAAAGTTCAGCCATTTGGTTAATTCAGTTTCATGACTACTTCATTCATGGGAAAATTTGAGACCAGAAATTTTTCATTTTGTTCCAGCTCATTCTGAACACGAGAGTCATCGTACTTCCATGTATCGGGTCATGTGAATGTGTGTAATAAGCAAGATATCCTGTCAGGTTAATGGTTAGGACATAAAGCGTGCACATAATGAATAGGTATAAGTCTACCAGGAACCAAGTCATCAGAGAATATCTGCGAATAGCTTTACAGAGTAGTCTAATAAGGTAGATAGTAATGAGGAAGAGGAGTTGAAATTTGCAAACTGAGGGGGACAATAAATAACCATCTTAGATGGTCAGCTATAGTGACGCAAAAGTAACCTACGAAAGGCAGTGCAGAGTATTGGAGTTACATTTTGCGTACCACCTGTGCCGGAATAAGATGAGCTATGATGTAAGTTTAGAAATGACTGAGAAGAGTGGGAATCCGTGATCTTCTCAAGTAGATATTAAGGAAATGTGAAGCTGGTTAACTTCGTATTTTGACTGTTTTGCTAGTTACAGCAGGTGTAAAGTTCACGAAACTGGCTAGTGTAAAATGAATTAAAGTACAATCTTGAGTGGTGCAGAGTGAGAGAGCGGTAGTTCCGATAACTCATCACATATTTGCAATATGCACACGTCATTGCCGAGTTAATTTTGTTGTCCAGAGCTCACAACCGATAGTACTATCGGTTTTGTTGACTGCAGTCTTCAAGTCGGGAGAGGATTCATAGAGTTTTGTTTACATGCACGGAAAAATAAAGTGCTAACTGTAAGCGACGTGGTCACGGGAAATGTCTTCATAGATAAAACGCGGGTAATGATCCGTGAAATATAGTTCAAAACATCATAAACACAATTAGCTGGTCTCTCATCCCAGGCCAGTACAAAGTTTTAGAAAACAAGCCTGACTGTTCAAGATAAGTTCTCACACAGTATGATCCAGAGCAAACGACGAATGAGTTATTAAATTTCCACTGAAAATTTTTTTTCGATACGTATTGTCACGGCACAGCCCAACACCTGCTTACTATTTCACGTTGTTTAATGATACTGGCATTGTGATCACTGGTTTCAGATTTGAGAAGACTCCACGCAATTCGCATAGACCACAGGGGATGAGGTTTGGAAGATTAGTCCCCGAAAACGAGTTAAGGGTACCGAGAGGAGGTTACAAGCATAGCGGTTAATTCTACATTTCACTAACCAGCATCCATTTCCCCTAAAAACCAATAAATCTAATAATCTACACAGTACTTTTCGGTGCTCTGCAAAGCGCCAAGTAAAGTGATATTATGACGACTCAGGTTGAATAGTCGTCTAAACTGCGCCCCATGCAGCTATTTGCTTCATATTCGAACCAAATATCGTTCTCATGCCTTCGTTCTAGATGAGTCATATCAACGCCAGCTATTGCGGTTCCAAGCAGGGCGTGATGAACTCCGATGGTCTGAGGAACAGTGAAACCTTGCGGCCAGGTTGGGTCACGTGAGTATGGGCCCGACTACCGGCATAGTGGTATTTCTCGCTGCATCTGTCTTGCTGTCTTATCAGTCCAACCAGTCCTACTGATCGCGTACTGCACGCGCGGTCTATTATTCGGGCCAGCGCGCACTGGCATTACAAGGTCACAACGCCATTTTACGCATATGCGTCTCCATGTCTCTTGGCCTTGATCGATCAAAGGAACAGGATGGGTACGACCCACAACGCTACCACAAGCCATTGATTAATCGAGGCAATTATTTGGGTTAGCCCCATGGCATTTGTCCGCATGCTCCCGGTAAATGGAAATTCAGGGCGAAACAAAACACGCAGTATCCATTGTCTTTGCGGCCGTAAAAAGCAAAACGAACTTTGGGTCATAAGTAGTCCCAAGCATAAAAGTGCAACGCATTCACAGAATTTCCTAATAGTTTTACACTAATTAGCTACCCGAACCTTTCTACGGTAAGAGGTTGTTTCTTCGATTTCAGTCCACCTAACTATTTTCAGTAAAATTGCCTCCCTATATCCTTACTGTACAACTTTCCCATAATTAAAATTCATAATGGGTTTGCTCTACGATAACTTCGAAAATAATACGGATAAATTATATACAGGTTGCTCAAATTTCCATTCACAGATGGAGAGAAAATATTTTGCTACCACTCAAGTACCACAAAACGCTGTGTTTTGCACCGACCAGCGGCGAAAATAAGGCGAGTAGTGGTCGTGAAGTGCATCTTCTGTCTCATGTGTTCACGTTCTTATTTACTTGGATTAGACAGGTCCGAAAACAAGCATATCGAGAGTACCGTCTACTGTACATTCTTATCCATCACCAGACACTAAAATGTAACAAGTTTTATAGAGCTCCGAGTCTACAGTGTGTGCATGTCTGCTTGTCGGAGTTCTATCCAAGTCACTGTAGGTTGAGCACACAGATGCACGTGATTGTCATGCGGTTGAAGACACAGACTGAGACAGTGCACATTACTGACTCCCTAATAGCTGACGTGTGACGGAAAATCGAAACACGTAGTTGAAATGTGCGCCTAATATTTATGGTAAGATGTCCGAAATTGTAGATAAGTCATCATGAGAACTACTCAGACGAACAAGTCTCGCAAATCAAACAAGTCCGCATGATAAACTACGGTTTCCTCTCATCAATCTACATACGATAACTTGACTGGACGCTTACCTTTGAATAATCTAAACCTAGCCGTATTTTCAGAACAGAGCAATCGTGTTTCTTTACTCCCGTGCACAGATAAAAAGAAACTGGTGCTATGTAGCAGACGACCAGCACACTTATTTATTGGATGGCCGACCCCTTTCCAGAAATGGTTCACTTTGTCACGCAATAGAACAGGAAATCAAAAATTAAAAGACACAAATTTGCTTCGGATACATCTGAAGTTATCTATTTTGGGGAGAGAATAAGAGAAATTTGAAAAAGTGCACTCGGAAAATCAATGGCATCCATTTTGAAATTCGAATATTTGTTAAAGCCGTTAACTCGTAAGTCAGAACACCACCGGGGCTGAGCAACAGTTTATCGGAAATTCAAAATAAATGCGTTCACTAACACAAGTGACCTCCATACAGTACGTGGACGAACTCGAGTGGCCAGCTGAAGACCAATCAAAACACAGCAAGCCAGGCGATATCAATCTATCGATTAAATGTAAGCTGAACAAAGAAATCATGACAAACACTCAAGCAATGTATAATAAGCGATAATGTGAATGCCTCAGTAATGACATCCCTTCACGACATTTTTACACCTGTTCAGTGATATTACGGATTGCCAGAATTCCAAGGTTACACTAACCCAGTCCTTTAGTGCATTCGTAGGACACCTATCCATCGGCTTCAAACATGACGCAATATTAGCTTTGAAGCCGATTTGAAGTTAATTCAATTTTGGTCATCAGCTACTGCACAAATCACAGTGCACCTAAAAAGGAAAAAGTAGAGTTCATCAATAGCTTACGTATGACGATGGGCCTGAAGTTCACTGCTGAACCCGGAATATCTCACTTGCTGTGAAAACTCACACCTGAAACTACGCACACTCAAAACCGAGAATATTGGAATTGCGTTAACATTTATTTGCAATACTGTAGTTTACATTTGAAACACCTACCCCTTGGACAGAGAATTTCACCTTCCTTCAGCTCTAGGTAAAATCAAGAATACATAAGGAGTCATGGCAGGAAAAGCATAACTCCTGGTGAAAAACAATAACTTGAATGTATGTGGAAATGGATGGCCAGTTCTCAGATCTAGGAAATCTCTTCACCTAATTGTTTTCAGCGTTCGCATACTTTTTCCAGCGAAGCAGCAGGCTGCCTTAAATAAGATTTTCAAATTAGATGTGTGCTGTATCTTGGACACACTCATATAAGACCCAAGTTAGTTGATAACACTTCTCTCCCGAGACACTACCTCGGCTTCTCGTCTTACTGTTCAAGTGTTCCGCGATTTTGTATTTAGTACTCGCTTTCAGGCCTCGACATTGCTCTCAGCATGAAAGCTAAGCTGATTGACTGTTTCCCACGAAGCAGTCACATCCGTTGGACGGTTCTGCACAAGTCAGGAGCTAGAGACTGAAGCCCCTGTGTTTGTTCATCGTGTCTGTGAGTGCGCCCACTGTGTTCCTTTCCCGTGAAACCGAAGATAAATTATGCTACAGTTTATCTCAACTGCTTTGAAGTGTGCATTCAACAAACGTGGATTTATATATGCTAAACTGAATGAATAAGGAAAACATGCACTCTTAGAAGTGTGAAGATAGGATCCCTCAGAATATGCCACATTTCGGAAATTATTCATAAATGATTCGTTGATATGAAAGGCTTTATGAGGTCCCAATGGTAAACGCACCATTGGCCAATGACAGCATGAATTGGTTGTATCGGGATGATCTAGTGATCTGATCTTGGATACACTTATTGTTTTAGTCCTAATTCAATTGGCAGACATAAAACATTAGCATTTGTTGCTGACAATCACTCAATCAGTCAACATACAATGTCATAAAATAACAATAACAATACGTACTACACTATAATACGATATATAAGTCCCGAGAATATGAAGACTTAACACGATTCCAGTATCCGGTATTGAAATTCAGCATTTTAAAAAGGTAAAAAAGAAAAATGATGAAACTGATAACCCCGTTCGCTGAACGCTGGTCTTCAAAGAAATAGAATCTATTCCAATGAGCTGTTGTTTGATTACACTAAACTCTGAAGCAGAAATTGATCAGCTATATTCCAGACGGATTCTTATCAATTTCCTTACTCTATGTAGTACGCATGAAACTACCTCAGAGAATTGCTGTAAACTGTTTTGATTTTGAACTCGTAGTACTCTAGGGAAATCCCTAAAAACTATGAATGATGTGGGGATCAACAGAGAAACAAGATTTCACAGAAACTACCTCCATTGCTTTGCCCACAAAACCATTATGTCACACAGCTATTTCATTTTTAAAGATGACCTAATATATAATTCTATGACTGAATTTTACTTTTGGGCGTCATTTCATATTTGAAACACTGATCAGATATCCCTTACTTACATTTACTTTATCTTCTCATAAATGAAACATTTTGAGGTCCTTTGGAATACTTTGCAGAAAACTGGCCACATTTTTGTATATTAGCTCACGATCATTCGTAATAAATAGATTGGCGATGGCGTTCTTAAGGAAGAGTTCCAATTGGCCATAGATAAAATTCGGCTAAACAGTTACAGGATTTGGACTAGCGACGTACTTTCTAAAATACAGATGAAGTCGATTCCCCATAAACTGGATAGCATCATGTGATTGCCTTTTTTGTCAGTTTCATTCATGTCTTAAGATTAAAATGAAGCACACTTTTACGTAGCAATGAGAAGTGATGTTATTGACGGATACTTCAATCATTCAAACACGCACCTGGATTCGGTTGTTATTGTTTTTTTGGCTGCCCTATGTGGAAGGGGAAATCACTGTCAAGACTAATATTTGTTTACGAGTTCTATTGTAAACAACCAAGTGACGGGTAAATAGTGTTCAGACTCTCTTAGTCGATATTTTGGTAACAGTTTGTCAAAACTGCCTCGAAATGTCTCTGAGTTGTTAAAAAGGCGCACTTAGGAGAGGAAACAGTCGAGAACAGAGAAATGAAATGCACATGACCGACAAAATTTTCACCGCTACAGAGAACGAATTATTGTCATCTGCAATCCAGCTGGTGTGCGTGTGTGTCCGTGTGACAGAACTAGATTGTGGAACGATGTTTTTAAAAATACGTAGTTGATCAATGAATTTAACTGAGTGTGCACATGTAACAAGCACGAAGAAGTGAATCTCATCGTTCACCTAGTTTTTCGTGAACCCAATACAAAGAAGAAGAAGGGCGTCAAATAAGTAGCGAGTGCACTGCTTGGACTGCAGCAGATGAAACTGCTGTTCCCAAAGCAAAGGCCCTATTGAAAAAGAATGATTTGGGATGAATCTCTCCGTCCTCGTGTAGTTCGGTGGTCCGTATTCAACGCATAGGACAGTACGATAGTACAAACCACCACCACATTAGTCGAACAAAAACAGGGAACGACCTAATTATCACGTGATTGTTGAGATAGTTATATTTGCCTTTTAAAACCGAAGTTATCTAGCTACAGATATATTTCTTCCTGCATTGTTTTCTGTGAGTTCTGATCTCCAAAAGGGGGTTGTTGTACAAAAGTTTACCAAAAGTGAGATTGTGAATCAGATTGTTTACACAAAGACAATAATTTGACTAGCTGGCTGATCGTGAAATCACGTCATCGGATGACTTAAATGCACTTTCTAACTCCAAAAATATTGTGAACTTGGCACTTAAAAGGGATAAAACACGTTGTGTGTTTAGCAAACGTAATGGCTGTACGACTCAGTGTAGGTAGAGTAGATTCCGTTGTGAAATCTGTGTGTGTTTCACACCTGCAAAGTAAGCTGCCACCTTCTAATCAGTTTCCCCTTAGGGCTTAGGAGTGTCAGTCACGGCCAGTTTAGCGATATCATATTTGGCCCAGTTTAGTGTTCTCGATCCTTAGTGGAACATGGGCACAAATTTTGTGGCTGACAATTGTTACGCGGAAAGAGTAATACAAATTAAGGGGACCGCTAACACTGTGGGTTAGGTTCTTCATTTGGGTTTTTGGATCACTACTACCCACTTCCTCGAGAGGCAATACTGATCCGTTGGAAAGTATTCACTATGAAACGTTCCTATTCGTGACTAAGCAGTCCAAATAAATCGGGATAAAATCAGGATAAATATAATCTCCTTAGATGTTGTTTTCGACTGACAATGAAAAACGAACACCCCCGGGATGCAAAAATCCTCGGGGTAATTCCTTATCACCCCCCTGAATCGAAATAAAATAAATGCTCATTGTGAATAATTCCAGCTTCAAAGTTTCAGTCGAACAATAGTTGAAGTCCAACAGTTCCGGAACCAAAATGTCATCGAGTGTGGCCGAAAGTTCACCTACGGTGTCGGTTTATGCACGTCACGTGCTGTCCTTAAAGTAGTCGAATCTGACAAACACGAATGAATAAGCTGGAGACGATAGCGGAGGTCTAAACCTCAAGATGATACCCAAAAATTAAAATGGATTTGTTCCGTTAAATTTGTGCTTCGTGTGCATTCAGTTAGATCAGGGCAGTTGAATAAATCTCAGACTATCAAAAAAACGAGTACAATTTAATTGCTTCATAAATGATTTGAAATGTAAATAAACTGAGTTTGTACTTTTTCAGAGTTGCCATGTGTTATCGTGCATAGCAACAGAACGTTATTACTTCCAAATACTGTGACAGTTTCAGGTGGGGATTGGTGAATATGATTAGGATTTTGTGATATCATAAGATAGGAACGTGTTCTGCTTTCAGACGAAGTTGATAAGACGGTTGTAGGGCAGTTACAAATTGCTCCTGTGACCAGAAAGTCTGAACAGAGGCTCTATATATGCGCAATATTTATCAAATTTAAACACGTTGTCTCAGCTTTCGGGCCATTGTGAGTGAGACGAGTTTTCGAGATAAACAATCTGTGCAGTTTGATTTATCTTATGCGTGAATAATAACTTGTGAATTTAAGAGAATTCTGAGGGAGGGAAGAATAGGTAAGAATCAGAACGAGCTATCGAATGCAACATACAAAACGAACAAATCGTCATGTTTTGCAATCTGATAGGTGTATATGATCCTAGAGTGGTTGAGATATGCCTTACGCTCCAACCCGGCTAAAAGTCCTCCCCGCGTAGTGTAGCCTGGGATGAACAATGGTTGGGAAATGAGTAAAGTTGGCTAGTTTACGACATGGAAGAATTGTTTGAAAAGAGTGTAGTATGCTGTTTAAGCAGTCACACATACTGCGCCGACAATCGATTATTATCTCTGTGATGCTTGAACATGCGCATGCTCGGTTGTGATGTTTATTCAAGCTGCATTCCGGACGGTACTGACTGATTGGTCTTGTTACATTTCGATTGACATAGCTTACTTTTGAAAGAACATTTGATTCCGTTGACTTTCTTACTTGCTAACGTATTTGTCTGCTTGCTTGCGTGCTTATTTACCGATTACGGCCGGGTTTTGTTTACGTCCTTGAATATATATATGAAGTATACACATTACACATACTACTACAACCAATTACGAACGCAACAGTCTAGTCAGTGAACTTGGATGTGCCGGGGGTGGAGTCGCACAGAGTCGCCCACTCAGTGATGAAAGACAGAAAGATATGATTATATGTGGCTAATGCTGGCTCCTTTGGATTTACGCGTTTATTTTATCCACCTTATACTATCGCTTGTAGTATATTCCCGCTATCTGTCATGCCCTGACAATTTAATCTGTAAGAGGTACCAAAGAAAACTACTGTAAGCAGTACATGCTTAGGGGCTAGTCAGACTAAAGTGATAGGAACTGGTTAGCGATAAACGAGTGCTTCCTGTTAAGCAGACTGAACATAAAAGCTTTAGATGTTTTATTGGTAATACTTATAATAAACGAAATCTGTCTCGTTTGGTGTGTTTTGCCTGGAGTTCTAACCTCCATATCTTTGTGGCATTGCTCCAGTAGGGTGAGAACAACAGACAAAAAAAGCCGGGAGTAATCGGAATAAGCTATGCTGTCAGGATAGCGCCCTCAATGCCAACTGATGCACATCAACAGTGTTCGTTCTCCGCATGGTTGGACAACAGTCAGAAAAAGGACTAAAGTGTCTGGCCATGGAAAGACAGAAAGGGCAAAAGTCTCAATCTGAGGACCTGACCAGGCGAATTCAGATGCCCACAAATTCAAAAACGTTTAAAATAACCTCAGCATGGAAGGTTTTTTTTCAATGGTCTCAAGCTATCGTATTAGTGACACAAAAAATTATCGGAGTTAAATATACTTGGTGGATGATTGCTGTAGTCTTACTTGTGGTCCGTTTGTCCAGAGTAAATAATAAACAGGTTACATTTTGCTTCCTTTTTATTTATAATACAGGAGGGGTGTCGATTTTTGGTTCAACTAATAGGAACTCATCTTGAGAGGGTAAAATGGTTAAGGCCATTAACGAGCATTTTTCAGTGGGGGGTAATGCGAAAGACCAGCCATACGAAAAGAATTGTTTTACACACAGCCCAACAAAAGTGCAGGACCTGTCCCCCAACCCCCTAATTTCTCCATATATTTCCGCTTTTGTATTTTCTAGTGAAACCTTACATGGTCAGAACGACCGTATACCAACTGTGAAGCTGAACACAAATTTCAAAGCGAATTAACTTATTTTGAATCAGTTAAATTAGAATATGCGAGAAATTGGGGCGACCAAAATGTAGGACCCTCACCAGCTCGGCATCTATAATTGCCACTTAAAACCGCGTTCAACCTTCATTCCGCTCGAGGATCACGGTACATCTTCTCGACGTACTTCTCACAAGACTTGTGATAGTACCCTGATCGATGTTCATCCACTCCCGCTTGAGGGCTTTTACCAATTCACTCTTTGGCCGTTAAACGACGGCTTCCCTGTACACCTGACCGGCGTGCATGCCTCGTATGTTCTCAGTCGGATTTACACCCGGATTGCAGGCTGGCCACTGTGTGACCTCAATCCCACGGAACAATAGCCAACATTTTGTAGCGTGCAAGCATTGGCGAGAAGGATTATCTTGCTGAAATATGGCTTCATCATGTAATCTACTGGGCACTAGCAGGAGCAAAATCTGCTCCAGAAGACGGATATACGTGACAGAATCTTATGTAGCCTCCAGCATAACAAGCTCCCCTTGGACTTTCGCCGAGAAGGTTCCCCAAACTGCTACGGAACTCTAGAAGTTGTTTCTTTGGCTGAAAATTCTTTTTTTTCGGATATCATACCAGTAATAATTCCGATCACCTGATTCATCCAAATTATTACTTTTTCACTTAAGTAGACATTTTTTCACTTCTTTGTCCATGCTACATGTGTTTCAGCTCAGTGAGAGCCACGTGAGAGCAATGCATATTTTCTTTTTTTGTATTTCATACACGGCACAGCTTTGAGCGTTCTTTGTAAAGTTCCTTTCGAAGCATTGATTCCGATGAAAGCTCTCAACGTAGACATGGGGCATGCATTATTGGAGGCTAGACGAATCAATCTTCTTTCATCCAATTTCGTCCGATTTTTTGACGACCTGTAGTGAGCAGGCTGTTAGCAGCCATACTGATGTTCAATTTGTGCAATTGTAGGATCCCGTAGATGGACTTACGGAGCCTTTGTGCTCATGGAGTTTTTCTTTCCTGTATTTTCAGATCGATTACAAGCAGACCTCGAGATGGGAACACTGATCTTTGCATACTACATACCAGTCCGTTTTTCAGGTGCACTTGGTTTATTACATTCCTGACACCGTCGTAAGACATTTCGCGATTTCTTACATCGCCTGGAGATCTTATGATAACTGAATCCCATTTGGTAGAACGTGGATACGTTACCCTATTCAAAATCTGTTAGTTTATTTCTGTTTGGCAGTGCGAAGATAAAATTCGGTGTACGTTCTGTAAAATGTGTACGTGCAACCAGACGCAGGGAAGGTCACTTAGGTCACTGGGGCGTATCGAGTGCTCTGGTGGACATGAATCACGTGATTTCGGTCATCATGGGGCTGTCAGTCGCCAAATCTACAGACTTAACTAACCAGCTTTTTGATAGGCTCGAAGATCCGTCTGGTTTTGCGAAATTCTCCGTGGGATAGTGTGAATCAATGGGGGATCTTACACTTTTGTCACCCTCGTTTTTCACATTTTCTGCTCTGATAAGCTCATAATTTTGTTTCGTTTTCAAGTTTGGGGTGCCGTATTGTACCATGCATTCAGTTGCTCCGACCAAATAAGGCATCGTTAAGTCATGCAGAACTGGAGGTCCTTAGACGAGAGGTGGGTCCTATGCATTTCTTACGCAATGTATTAACTGGCATGAATAAAACTACGGCTAATCAAGTGCAGGCGTTTACCTGTTAGCAGAAAAGGGACGGTACACAAGATTCGATTCAAATTCCGAAGTGATTCATCCATGTGACTGTAGTGATACTCAAACCGGAATAGCTCGCAGAGCCGAGACAATGTGTTCACGTGATGTGCAGTCACCACAACAAAGTCAACAGACGACTGTCAAATAACCTTGAAACTAAAATCAAGGTGTGGTTTGCACTGCGTTTTATGGTCACTTCCGTAGACAAACTAAAAAAGTCCTCACTATTCTTACAATTCATTGGCGTCACCACATCCACAATAACATGTTTTCCTAAATTCTTCTCTTAGTTTACCGTTATTGAATGCAACAGTAGCTTTTGATTGTGAAAGTTATAGAGTTAATAACAGGGTTGTTGGGAAAAGTAATTCAGTAACCCTAGGTAAAATATCTGAAAGCAATATTTACAATCAAATATCTCGAACAGAAGGTTCACAAATCAACCGATGTTTGCTTGTTGGCTGCGTGTGTGCATGGGTGAGTGGACATTTTGTACATCTTGACCTTTTACAATTACGGAAATAGTAATGTTTATATCATGCGACACTGTTTGCACAACGGTAAGTCATTCAGATGACAATGAAATTAGTCTCATTTTTAGCTTGAACAAATAACTTTCATGCGCGCAGTGCGGTAATCGTAGTTCCTGTCTGATAGCAGAACAAAAGAAAACAATATTAAGAAGCATTTCAGGCCTTCCCTGCTTTCAAAGTACTAACTCTTTTCCCGCTAATAGGCATTCAGATGACTAGCTGGATATAAGTGAGGAAATACAACTGAATCAGCAATTCCTCGGTTAAATAACGGTTAATTGGTGGCTCGGTACAGTAATGGAACCAAAAGTAACGTCACACAGCCTTTGTCTGCTTTACGTTTACGGGGTTTAAGTAGCTGTTTGGGTGTCCTCCATGTATATGGTTTGCTGAATATGTTAGAAATCAGAACGCTGGTTGCGAAGGTCAAGCGATGATACGAAAGGAAGGTCGCAAAACCACGTTCAATCTACTTGACACCAAATCATATGACACTCTCTCTGGGTCTAGGTATAACAATAAATTTTTTAAATAGTTTCGCGCGTAGACAGGTGTGGGGGCGTATTCAAATTCTCGCTCGCATTCGCCTTCACGGTGTCTAATACGTTGTTTTCCCGTTGATCCCGGTTGATATCACACAGGACGAGGGCAATTTTGTACAAGTTTGGTGGAGGTCGAACTAGATATATCTGGCTAATGATAAGTCTGTAGATTAAGGTTTATCGGCAGTTTTCATCAGCTGAATTTCACCCCAATCCACAGAGAAAAGTATTTTTCCCCGTCGGCTCAGCGGGGGATTAGTGTATCTGTTGATGAATTGTAACAAATTATTAGTCGGCGGTAGGATAAGCTCATTCTAGGAAGTGAGACTTTCATTTGCTCTGTATAATCACAGTCATCGTGCCACTGAAAACCAGAAGTTCATGCTATTTCTTCGCAATGCATACGCCGCTCACTGTCTACTAGAAATGTAACTTTTGCTTACCATATAAATTCGTTGTATCATCATGCTTTCTCTTCGATTGCAAACCACAATAATTCGTTGGCCAGTTGTTACATTGTATTCAGCGACAGGGCAGCTGATGAATGGAAAAAAGAGGACATTTATAACCTGAAAGAAATCAACAACCATATATTCTGCTAGTAGAAACTCTTCAATTGTTTTGCTTTCGTTCACTAGACTAGAAAAAAATGGGAACACCATCTTTTGTGCACATCTACTTTAGCACTATCTGCTTTTAGCTGGATCATCAATGATCCTTTTAGTTTCAAATCAGCACAAGGATGATGCCAAAGTAGGGGTCGGTAGATCGAAAGTGAACGAAAATGACATGTTCATTGCAAACAGACAAATGCATTTATCCGGTCAAATAAATCCTGCATACGTGAATCCGTTGGGTACTTGCTGAACTTGTCCTCCGTTCCACTCATTGGACAATCTTTTCGTTTATCGAGTCCGTCGTATCGCAGTCGGAAGTAAACAATTCACAAGTAACCTAGACCCTAGTACAAACTATCATCCTTGAAGACCGTACGACGGACACCGTGCGTGTTATCACCCAGAAGGATATCTGCTTATTCACAACTTTGGGGAGAAACTCAAATATAAATATTATTGCCTTGGGGTGTTGAGTGATGTCCACCTACCCAGCTACAATGAAGATAAAACGACGTACGGGAAGTCTAACTAACTAAATAAATGACATACAGACTGTACCCCAAAGTACCATAGCTATCATTTCTAACACCCTTTACGATTGTTCTTATAGCTGTCTGCAAAAAGTTGCTTGAAAAAATAAGCGCGGTAAAAAAATGTTCTGTTGATGAATATTTCTTTCCAGATCATCCGGTACGCAATAAAAGTGCCCATTATTCAAATGCACCGGTCATTTATTGTGTAAATAGACCATCAGACCCTTGAATTTTAAGACTCCAAACAATGTCCTTTGGAAAATTTAGTAATTCTGAAAACGTACATTCAATTCATGTCTTCAATGGTGACCAAGTACCAGAAAAAGGAATTCTGTTCATATATATATATATATATATATATATATATATATATATACATATATATATATATATATATATATATATATATATATATCAGCTACTTGAGCATCAGCAGTACGAGTAAAAAAACAGGAGGCTTCGATCAAATGCTGTCTTTCGCAACCATTACTGATACATGTTCCCTAAAACCATCATTTGTCATCGAATTCCGTCAGCTACTTCCAACATCTGGATGAACCACTGGTTCAAACATCATCGAAGTACACAATAAAATGTAAAAATGTTAGAAGGATGAGTATCTAAGTGAAACTATCATGTTGTTACACCCATATTTTGACTCAGATGCATGAGGTTGACGCAAATTAGTTGCCTTGACAAGGAAGATTGCACGGGAGTGATCATATGCTTTTTTATTTGTCAAAAACAAACATTTAATCGTCACCATTTCGGTTTCATTCAGGTTTGAGACGAATTTGGAATATCCTTTGAGCACGTGCTTACAATCTTATTTTTCTTTGTTTCTCTATCTCATGGGTGTTTCTAATCAAGCAAACAACTTCACGCGAACCACTAACATAATTCAGATTTCGTCATTTACCATCAACTTGAAATAGATCTACAATGGAAGGTCATTACTGAAGATAAAATATATATGAAAAATATTCTGCTGTGAGTATTGATAAAACCACTCTCATACTGATTGGAATAAGTTTGGAAAAAGTAATCTTCAACAAATGGAAAACAAATTGACTCTAAATCACAAACGTTTACATATCGATAACCATCACAAAGAAAAGCAATTATTAGACCAAAACCGGAAATGGATTTCTTATGATTTAGGTGAATTTAGCCATATAACTATGATGATGATGACGATGATGATGATGATGATGATGATGATGATGATGATGATGATGATGATGATGATGATGATGATGATGATGATGATGATGATGATGATGATGATGATGATGATGATGATGATGATGATGATGATGATGATGATGATGATGATGATGATGATGATGATGATGATGATGATGATGATGATGATGATGATGATGATGATGATGATGATGATGATGATGATGATGATGATGATGATGATGATGATGATGATGATGATGATGATGATGATGATGATGATGATGATGATGATGATGATGATGATGATGATGATGATGATGATGATGATGATGATGATGATGATGATGATGATGATGATGATGATGATGATGATGATGATGATGATGATGATGATGATGATGATGATGATGATGATGATGATGATGATGATGATGATGATGATGATGATGATGATGATGATGATGATGATGATGATGATGATGATGATGATGATGATGATGATGATGATGATGATGATGATGATGATGATGATGATGATGATGATGATGATGATGATGATGATGATGATGATGATGATGATGATGATGATGATGATGATGATGATGATGATGATGATGATGATGATGATGATGATGATGATGATGATGATGATGATGATGATGATGATGATGATGATGATGATGATGATGATGATGATGATGATGATGATGATGATGATGATGATGATGATGATGATGATGATGATGATGATGATGATGATGATGATGATGATGATGATGATGATGATGATGATGATGATGATGATGATGATGATGATGATGATGATGATGATGATGATGATGATGATGATGATGATGATGATGATGATGATGATGATGATGATGATGATGATGATGATGATGATGATGATGATGATGATGATGATGATGATGATGATGATGATGATGATGATGATGATGATGATGATGATGATGATGATGATGATGATGATGATGATGATGATGATGATGATGATGATGATGATGATGATGATGATGATGATGATGATGATGATGATGATGATGATGATGATGATGATGATGATGATGATGATGATGATGATGATGATGATGATGATGATGATGATGATGATGATGATGATGATGATGATGATGATGATGATGATGATGATGATGATGATGATGATGATGATGATGATGATGATGATGATGATGATGATGATGATGATGATGATGATGATGATGATGATGATGATGATGATGATGATGATGATGATGATGATGATGATGATGATGATGATGATGATGATGATGATGATGATGATGATGATGATGATGATGATGATGATGATGATGATGATGATGATGATGATGATGATGATGATGATGATGATGATGATGATGATGATGATGATGATGATGATGATGATGATGATGATGATGATGATGATGATGATGATGATGATGATGATGATGATGATGATGATGATGATGATGATGATGATGATGATGATGATGATGATGATGATGATGATGATGATGATGATGATGATGATGATGATGATGATGATGATGATGATGATGATGATGATGATGATGATGATGATGATGATGATGATGATGATGATGATGATGATGATGATGATGATGATGATGATGATGATGATGATGATGATGATGATGATGATGATGATGATGATGATGATGATGATGATGATGATGATGATGATGATGATGATGATGATGATGATGATGATGATGATGATGATGATGATGATGATGATGATGATGATGATGATGATGATGATGATGATGATGATGATGATGATGATGATGATGATGATGATGATGATGATGATGATGATGATGATGATGATGATGATGATGATGATGATGATGATGATGATGATGATGATGATGATGATGATGATGATGATGATGATGATGATGATGATGATGATGATGATGATGATGATGATGATGATGATGATGATGATGATGATGATGATGATGATGATGATGATGATGATGATGATGATGATGATGATGATGATGATGATGATGATGATGATGATGATGATGATGATGATGATGATGATGATGATGATGATGATGATGATGATGATGATGATGATGATGATGATGATGATGATGATGATGATGATGATGATGATGATGATGATGATGATGATGATGATGATGATGATGATGATGATGATGATGATGATGATGATGATGATGATGATGATGATGATGATGATGATGATGATGATGATGATGATGATGATGATGATGATGATGATGATGATGATGATGATGATGATGATGATGATGATGATGATGATGATGATGATGATGATGATGATGATGATGATGATGATGATGATGATGATGATGATGATGATGATGATGATGATGATGATGATGATGATGATGATGATGATGATGATGATGATGATGATGATGATGATGATGATGATGATGATGATGATGATGATGATGATGATGATGATGATGATGATGATGATGATGATGATGATGATGATGATGATGATGATGATGATGATGATGATGATGATGATGATGATGATGATGATGATGATGATGATGATGATGATGATGATGATGATGATGATGATGATGATGATGATGATGATGATGATGATGATGATGATGATGATGATGATGATGATGATGATGATGATGATGATGATGATGATGATGATGATGATGATGATGATGATGATGATGATGATGATGATGATGATGATGATGATGATGATGATGATGATGATGATGATGATGATGATGATGATGATGATGATGATGATGATGATGATGATGATGATGATGATGATGATGATGATGATGATGATGATGATGATGATGATGATGATGATGATGATGATGATGATGATGATGATGATGATGATGATGATGATGATGATGATGATGATGATGATGATGATGATGATGATGATGATGATGATGATGATGATGATGATGATGATGATGATGATGATGATGATGATGATGATGATGATGATGATGATGATGATGATGATGATGATGATGATGATGATGATGATGATGATGATGATGATGATGATGATGATGATGATGATGATGATGATGATGATGATGATGATGATGATGATGATGATGATGATGATGATGATGATGATGATGATGATGATGATGATGATGATGATGATGATGATGATGATGATGATGATGATGATGATGATGATGATGATGATGATGATGATGATGATGATGATGATGATGATGATGATGATGATGATGATGATGATGATGATGATGATGATGATGATGATGATGATGATGATGATGATGATGATGATGATGATGATGATGATGATGATGATGATGATGATGATGATGATGATGATGATGATGATGATGATGATGATGATGATGATGATGATGATGATGATGATGATGATGATGATGATGATGATGATGATGATGATGATGATGATGATGATGATGATGATGATGATGATGATGATGATGATGATGATGATGATGATGATGATGATGATGATGATGATGATGATGATGATGATGATGATGATGATGATGATGATGATGATGATGATGATGATGATGATGATGATGATGATGATGATGATGATGATGATGATGATGATGATGATGATGATGATGATGATGATGATGATGATGATGATGATGATGATGATGATGATGATGATGATGATGATGATGATGATGATGATGATGATGATGATGATGATGATGATGATGATGATGATGATGATGATGATGATGATGATGATGATGATGATGATGATGATGATGATGATGATGATGATGATGATGATGATGATGATGATGATGATGATGATGATGATGATGATGATGATGATGATGATGATGATGATGATGATGATGATGATGATGATGATGATGATGATGATGATGATGATGATGATGATGATGATGATGATGATGATGATGATGATGATGATGATGATGATGATGATGATGATGATGATGATGATGATGATGATGATGATGATGATGATGATGATGATGATGATGATGATGATGATGATGATGATGATGATGATGATGATGATGATGATGATGATGATGATGATGATGATGATGATGATGATGATGATGATGATGATGATGATGATGATGATGATGATGATGATGATGATGATGATGATGATGATGATGATGATGATGATGATGATGATGATGATGATGATGATGATGATGATGATGATGATGATGATGATGATGATGATGATGATGATGATGATGATGATGATGATGATGATGATGATGATGATGATGATGATGATGATGATGATGATGATGATGATGATGATGATGATGATGATGATGATGATGATGATGATGATGATGATGATGATGATGATGATGATGATGATGATGATGATGATGATGATGATGATGATGATGATGATGATGATGATGATGATGATGATGATGATGATGATGATGATGATGATGATGATGATGATGATGATGATGATGATGATGATGATGATGATGATGATGATGATGATGATGATGATGATGATGATGATGATGATGATGATGATGA